>OZ035991.1:30660952-33126904 GCA_964035005.1 Erebia palarica
TACGCAATTCATAGTATTTCAATCAATTCAACTCTTGAAATGGTATACCTATCTGTAGTTAAACTACCAAGTAGGTAAAAAATCCATAGCATAACGGTGCAATTTTAAAATTACGATGCAGGAAGTACATTGACAGAGTATGGAACCAAACGTCCTTGACATATATTAACTAACTACAGCCTATGAATAGGGATGATGACAACTCATCAAATCAGCAACTCTTTATCAAACTTAAAAACGCTCTTCTAGTATGGCAATTGTATGAAATTCGCAATTGTGACGTCATCAAATTTCAACGCACTTTTTTTCTTTAATCTTCTTTAAAATTTTTTTCGTTATCTAACTTAACACTAACCGAAGATGTGAATTTTAGGTCTTTTTGAAGACCCTCAATTTAATAATCAGTTAGAAATAATTTATTTTTGATATAGGCATTATAACTGCCTCGTTGGTCTAGCGGTTAGCGTAGTCGATTCCCGGTCGGGCATAACAATTGTTAGGTATTGGATTTTTCAATTAAGAAGGCATCATCCCTATTCTATGGAATTTTCTATCTACAGTATTAAGAGTACTTTCCCTTCAGGTGGCATTACAAAATTCCACCCTGTATATACTGTCCTGGATTTAAAATCAGAGTACGAAATCTGTGCGCCATGGACTCAAGTCGCCCATGACCGTAGGAGGCCCCGTTGATCGAGATATGAAGTCATTTGGACTGATGTGAGTGGGCGTATACTGCGGCGTCCATCTTCTCGAGTCTAAACGACTTATCGTTAATGGCGAGCTTAAGACTATTCCATCCAGCATGTAAAGGAGTGTTTGTAGTCTTGTCAAGTTGCACTTGGTTGCGGCGGCTGGCGGCGGACGCGTTTCTCGGGACGCACAGAACGCCGTCAGACGACACGGAACATAGCTCGCTTCTAGCATCTTGAGCGGCGTTGCGTATTGATGTAGGACGTGTGTTAGTGCAGGATCTCGTCGAGTTGCACTTGGTTGCGGCGGCTTTCAATGGGCGCATTCCTCGCGACTCTCTTGAGCGCGATGCTGACGTGCCGGTCGCTGTGACGCGCTGCACAGAACGCCGTCAGACGACACGGAACATAGCTCGCTTCTAGCATCTTGAGCGGCATTGCGCATTGATATAGGACGTGTGTTAGTGCAGGATCTCGTCGAGATGCACTTGGTTGCGGCGGCTTTCAACGGGCGCATTGCTCGCGACTCTCTTGAGCGCGATGCAGAAGTGCCGGTCGCTGTGACGCGCTGCACAGAACGCCGTCAGACGACACGGAACATAGCTCACTTCTAGCATCTTGAGCGGCATTGCGTATTGATGTAGGACGTGTGTTAGTGCAGGATCTCGCCGAGTTGCACTTGGTTGCGGCGGCTTTCAACGGGCGCATTGCTCGCGACTCTCTTGAGTGCAATGCTGACGTGCCGGTCGCTGTGACGCGCTGCACAGAACGCCGTCAGACGACACGGAACGTAGCTCGCTTCTAGCATCTTGAGCGGCATTGCGTATTGATGTAGGACGTGTGTTAGTGCAGGATCTCGTCGAGTTGCACTTGGTTGCGGCGGCTTTCAATGGGCGCATTGCTCGCGACTCTCTTGAGTGCGATGCTGACGTGCCGGTCGCTGTGACGCGCTGCACAGAACGCCGTCAGACGACACGGGACATAGCTCGCTTCTAGCATCTTGAGAGGCATTGCGAGTGTCATGCAGCCGTGCTCTGGAAGACAAGACTGGTATTGTCCTAATTCAAAGAACTTGACCGGTGGAACTATGGCAGCTTGCCTAGGTGTCAAAAATCAATGTTCAGCAATGATTTCTTTATTATTGTAATTGTAATATTTCACTGTTTTCAGATAAAAAAGTTTCAGGAGTCTGAAGGCTCGGAAAACTGCGAAAATGAACAAAAAAGTTTCACCAAAAGACTGCTTTCCCACACTAGATGGCGCTATTTATTGTGTTAAGCGAGTCTAAACAAATATTTTCAAGTATTATTTCTTTATTATTGTAATTGTTATATTTTATAGTTTTCAAATAAAAAAGTTTCAGGAGTCTGAAGGCTCTGAAAACTGAGAAAATAGATAAAAAAAGTTTCACCAAAAACTGCTTTCCCACACTAGATGGCGCTAGTTATTGTGGTGAGTCTAGAAAATATTTTTAAGTATTGCTCGCTACTTTTCGTTAACAAGTTCAACTATTCGACCACAGATGGCAGCATATGCAATGTGACAGGGCGTTCCTTTAAACGTAGTATTTCAAAATGCTTTGTTCGATCGATTAGTTTGAGACTTGTCAAAAAATAAAAATAATTATAAACAAAACATACATTTCCTTTTCATTACTATTTAATTGATCAAAAATAAATCATTCCTAATATAATAACTAAGGTACTTAAATGGTATTCATGTAGGGTTACAAGATTATTATTAGGCATGGATATAATGGAACGTCAAAATGGAGTAGTGCTTAAAGAGGAAAGCAGACGCTCAAGATTTAAACAATAAACGTACTGTTTTTTTTTGTCATTTGAACCCCGACCTTATTTGGAATAATAAATCCATAATAATTTCGTTTTGAATTTTTAAACCTTACTGTAAAAACGGAAATCCTGTGCATTGTCCCGAATCGGAGGGCAATTACTGGTCATGTCCTTTATTTAGGTAGGTACATGCCGAATGCCGATGTTCTTATGAAATGACATCAATCATTTTATAGCTATTAGCGACCACAACATAATTCATAAAAATTTCAAATACATGAAACAAATTGTAAAAAAGAGGCAAATAATAGTAGATTGTTAAACGAGGGGGAAGTAACTCATTTAGTTACACCCACAGATCACAGATCGAGAAGATCTGTACATCCAAGGTTTGTAACATAGTTTGAGGGTGTATGTAAGCATTTTTCTCAAGTTGAACTTTCTTTTCATATCGAATATGAGGAAAGTAAACAAAGACTAGTCAAAGTAAGTAAAAAAAATATTACGTGTCTGTAAAATCCTCTGTGGTCGTTAATCGCCTTTAAAAATAAGGATATCCAGTATTGGCTGTTCCGAGTGTTAATTCTATGAATTTACTTTTCCCAGGGAGGGAATGTAGAGTTTTCCAGTTTACCCGCAGTTTAGATAAAGAAGATAATTCCTCACCAGGCAACTTCTTCCTCAGATGGACATTCTCGATCATGTACACACCACTCCTAGCGAGCACGTTAGACACAGTCCGTGACGTCAGCTCCCGTGTCTGCTCCGACTCTAGCGTGGGCGCGTCTGTTGCGACGCCCACCACGTGGCTCAAGTTCGCTGCTATCCATTCTGCTAGCTCGTAGCTGAGACCTTAAAGTAGGTACGTTAGGTTACCTGTTAGGTAGGTTTTTAGGGCCTACATATAGAGCTTCACTTGGACAGTATTTCAGGACAACTTGTGTTATGATAAGTCAAGACTGAAGCTGATTTTGAAGCCGAGCTTGAAGTACCATTTCTTCGTACTGAGTATGCTGCGTGGGCTCTACCTACTGGATGGGGTTTTTAGGTATGTAGTACCTACGTGTTTTGTTATATTTACCTATACATATATATATAACGGTCCTATAGGACCGTTCGCAAAACGATTAATTCGCTGTTTGCAACCACTGAACCGATGGTACCACCACTAAATAAAGCAGACCTTAATTTGGTGCTGTAAATCAAAGTTAGCGGTGGAAGCAGTTCTAGGTGGTAAGTACTTAATTTCTGGTCGAAAGCTTTGCATAATTTATAAAAAGAAACGAACCGCCAAGCGATTTTTCGTTCCGGTACGATGTCGTGTAACGACGTGTATGGGTTTAATGCAACTGCAGCCATACCCCTAACAGGTTAGCCCGCTATCATCATATACTGCATCATCACTTACCATCAGGTGATATCGCAGTAACTAACTAACTTGTAGTGAAATTAACCATAAAAAAATTACCCGTAAGCGAAACTAATAAATAAAATCAAATTTATCTTTTTTGTCATAGATAGATATCTATCTTACTTCTTACTAATATTATAAATGCGAATGTTTGGATGGATGTATGGATGTTTGTTACTCAATCACGCCCTAACGGCTGAACGGATCTGGCTGAAATTTGGCACAGAGATAGATTATAGTCTGGAATAGCACGCTACCTTTTATCCCGGAAAATTAAAGAGTTCCGCGGGAACTAAATAAGAATCACACATGTTTCTGACCGGGTACTTTACACACGCATTTCCTCTGCGGGTTGACTTCCTTCCAGCCGAATTTGAAGAGGATGAGGGTAGGTTCCCGCGGATCGTGCTTCAGGACTGTCCACTGCAGAGCCACTTCGAGGGACAGCACCAACGCTGGGTTCAACGTGGCGAGGTAGCTGACGTCTATAACTGATACTGCAAGACCCAAAAAACGATATATCCTTTAACAACAGATATATCATCACATAACAGATGTATCTGATCAAAAGAAGGTGTACATAGACCACTAGAAATCAGCCCCCCGATTGAGTAAAAAAACCGCAATCGTTAACGGTTGTCAAACGTAGGTATACCTAGTTAGAACTGTTTATAACCCGGCCGGTTGGTTTGAGAGGTCCTAACTTCCTAAGTATTGTCTAAGCAAATCGTAATCATTTGACAGCTTATAAAACGTATTACTCGAACTGTTTAAGGAGGATTGTTATCAAAAAATCGAATCAGTAGAACATCATTGACTGGAGCTGCCAAAAGTTAACTAACTAAAATAATTGGACAGAAATCGTGTTTAATAGATAATATACAGTTCGCGCGCGAGTTGAATGCAGAGTATATGTATGAGTCACGATACATTTACTCTGCATTCAACTCGCGCGCGAGCTATAGGTACTTACACCTTGTCAACAAATATTCAGTAGGTATAGCGGCTGGCTGCATGGAACCTGAAGGACTGTACTCCAAATGTATCGCCGTACCGAGACCAGGTATGCCGCAATTTAAGCATATTTTCCTTGAATCATAATTTATTTAAAAAAAAAATCTCATATTTTCTTATATTTTGGCCTCTTTCTTATGACATGTCTACAAATAATTCTGACTCTCGGAAACTTAGCAGTTACTCCATTTGGGTTAAAACTTTAAAATATTTTATCTAAGCAAAGATTCTACCTAAACTTCAACATTCATTTCGTACTACTTTGGTGCTACATCAGCGAGGCCTTTGCTTTTAGTAATGCCATCTTTTGGAGCTTTGGTTTTCCTTTTAAAATGAAAATTCTTCTGAAACGTGATTTGAAAAATCGATGAAGCGAAAAGTTGAAACGAAATAGCGACACCAAAAAGAGACATATTCAAAAATAAATAGGATTTAGCCTTCGAGTGAATGGAGAGAATGAGAATACAAGTTTTACGCTCACGACCAATAGATGTCGCTGTACGATATTGAGTCGCGCTACTGCTCCATTGTGTTCAAAAAGGTATATTTGTGTCATTCTCTCGTAGGCTACATTTCTGAAGTTCCACTTCTGCCGTATGTGCACAGTACACACACATTTTTTCTCTTTTTTCGGAACCGATTTTCAGGTTTATGAAATCGAAGTTGCTACTGTGCGTAGATACCTACCTATTTAATCCATACTAATATTATAAATGCTAAAGTGTTTCTGTCTGTCTGCTACGCTTTCACGGCCCAACAGTTCAACCATGATGAAATTTGGTATAGGGATAGTTTGTATCCTGGTGAAGAAACATAGGCTACTTTTTATCCCGAAAAAAACCGTGTCACGCGGACGAAGTCGCGGGCATCATCTAGTCTATAATAATAATATAGCAAAATGTGAAAGTCTGTGCATTCTGCAACTATAATTACAACTTATCAAATCTATTCAGAATTCAAAATACTCACCAGTGTTTTTCAACGGCCTCATAGTAATCAGACATGTCCTTCCAAGATGTAGGATAAGTTAGATCAATCACGTCTATTATCGACAGCTCTTCATCTTCTAGGAATCGCTTTTTTAATTTACCACCAACAAAAACATTGCATTGCGTTATTACAACCATATACAAAATTATATTCCTGTACATTGTACCTACTTGGGTCAATACCTCAGTCTATATTGAATTTACGACCACTTTGATTTGGGTTTTATTTATTTCCTTGATCTCAATTGTGTTCATCATGTTTATTAAACATCGATTACAATTTGTAAGGGTGTATAAACAACCAATTCGGGAGTTAAAATATTGCATTGTTATCAAGGATTTGGTCATCTGTTAATTCAGATGTCAAGGCAGTCACAGCACGACTTGAAAAGGTGATGCTCAATTTATCAGGCGGTTTCGCGTTTGCTTCGCTTTGCGTCATATTTCAGGTGATTTCTTTCTAAAAATCAATTAAAGAGAATTTAACTTTCGAGGTTAGCTATTTTTTGTAATCATTCTTTGCACCTAATTCTTTTTCTGCCTTTATAACTTACTATATGTCTTATATATATATATATATATCTATTGCTTTGCTTCTCAGTATAATAGGCCTTCCTTAGAGACTTAGAGCTCCGTGGACCTACCCTATGTTCTTCCATTTTGAATGCTCATGCGATTTTGATTTAAACATGACTGGTGCAGTAATTCTCAGGGTCATCTTTCCACCTTCGTTGTAAAAGGATCTGTTGATCCTTTACTGTTGTAAAGTCTTATAATTTAAATTAAAGAAAAAAGGAAACAACTCTCATTTATCATCATGGTTTTAATATTGCAAATGTTTTAATTTATGGAACAGAATTCACCTACCGACTAAAATTTTAATATTTACAGAACATTAATTTAACAGTGGTACAAATTACAATGTCATGCAAATACAAATATAAATAAACACAATCTAAAGATAAAGACTAAAGTGATTTAGTTTCTTACATTTTTTTAGCATCGTAGTCTACATCAAACGATGTAAAATAATAAGTATCAAAGTAAGTTAAGTATATGTAATCTTAAGTGAATTTTGTATAGACACAAAATTACCAAGATATATTCAGTCTTATACTGGGTCTCGAAGAACATGCATGCTCGACGTTTTAAAGTTCATTCGAGCAAATTCGAACATGTGTACGTCGAGCATTGTCTACTGTGCTCTGTCTGAATCTTTTTCATCGAACATATATCAGCGTGTGGACCCAGTTTCTAAGAAAGATAACGATTTCAATACATATTTCCATTGAGAGGAAATAATTGAGACTAATATTGCACTAGACAAAATATTTAGGTACACAATACTTAAATTAGTCGTTGGTTTTATGTGTTACACTCTATAACAAGTATTTAATTAAAAATTACCCGGACATGCGGCATCGATTCCGATTCCCGACACGGATGTGTGGAATATTACCAAAACTATTTCAATGTTTTCATTAAATTCCTTATTTTGTCGATAAAAATGAGACCAATAATTATTTGTGTCTCAGACGATGGCATTAGAAACCTTTTATCATCAACTCCTACAAAAAAGGCGTCCATATGATGTAAACCTTGCTAATAAGAAAGCACATTGGAATCACAACCATCTGGAACTTCACAACCTTGTTCCCCCTTCTCCGTTCTACCACAGAACAGCGAGAAACCGTGAGCGTTGGCACCCTTACGTGGTTGACGTTCAATTTGCTCGCACGAAGCGTTTTTGCTCGACGTTTCTGATACGAACCGCTAGGGTGTGGAACACCCTCCCAGCGCACGTGTTTCCTGCCACTTATAACTTAAGTACCTTCAAGGCAAGAGTGAATAGGCATCTTCTAGGCAAGCGCGTTCCAACCTAGACCTCATCATTGCTTTGCACTAAGCATGATTGTCGTCAAGCGCAAGCCTATCATGCAATAAAAAAAAAAAAAAAAAAAACATTGGAATCAGTCCATCCCTGTAGAAAATGAGAATCCACGACCAAAGTTGTCACAATTGACAAAGACAACTTTTTTTTTGTCGACGGGATTTAAAACACTTATCAAATCAGTACAGGCCTGAAGGCATATCAGTTACTTTATGTAATCCAAAATTACTAGAAGACCCGACTGATGATACAGTTTTCTTCAAATCACTGTAGCTATGTGTTCCTGTCATGACTAAACTTGTCATACTAGCGGGTGCATCTCTTAGGATATGGGACCCAGAATACAGCCCTGCGGTACTCCCACGTTTCATAATAAACGCGTGATTAATGAAAGCAGACGTGTCAAACGAACCAGAGCTAAGTTTTGAAGGCAATAACTTCTGCTCTTTATTTTCATCTTTGCTTTGATAACTCGATGATTTAGAGTTGTATGTATGAACTCTGTTATTTGATCTCGTGAAAGGTATTAGTGGTGATTCGTTTCCTGCTTCACTGTTAGTTCTCGATACTGATCTCTGTCTTCTTTCATACCATGATTTCTTAGGTTCATGCGTCATCACGATATCGACCATCGAATTTAGCCCTTCATCGATTCTATCTAAGCTTTTCGTCAACTTTTTCGATTCGATTAGATTCACTATTTCATCAACACGATTACATTTTGGTGTTGGTATCTTTGTATCGACTGGACTTTGATTTTGTGAATCGTAAAACATACTCTCGATGTGTTCGCGTTGACGCGATCCAATTTCTGAATTTTGGAAGGATTCGCTACGCTTAACTGAAGTCTTTTTATATTCTTCTATTGATCTCGTTCTTGAACGTTTTATTCTGCTATCATCATTACGTTCAACGCTGTCAAATTTAGCGCGACATTCTTTAAAATCAAAGCTCGTGGTAGAATTATTTTTGGTTACATTATTATTGTTATTTTGACACCGCGATGCACTTAATAAAGAGTCTGATCCTTCATCACTCGAGTAGAAGTTATCGTCAAGCATATCAGGGGCTTTGCTATATAACAATCCATGTTCTACAGGTGGTACAAATAAATGTATTAAACTTTTGGCTTTTCTCGGTGGATGAGGTAATATTTTACTAGGTACAATTTCCGCTTCCTCTTCCTCATTGTTATCATCATCTATGTCTGTATTATTTTTTATTGTGATGCTGTGCCTAGTGCTTGTAACTGAATCTTCTTTTTCAATCGACTTGTGCTTTTGGTAGTCATGTAGAGAGATTTCAGAGTCATCGTTACACCTTGACCTATCATCATAAGTTCTGTCTCTTACGTATTGTTCAGATTCCGCATGATTAACGATATTTCTTAGTTCCTGTATGACTTCGTCTATAGTCGTTTCATCGTCTTCATCTGACGATTTTAATTTAGGGTCAGTCTTCTTAGTGCTTTCTAGTTTTTTATGCAATGGTCGTTTGTTTCGCAATAGGTCATAGGTTTCGTTCTTTATGTTGAACACTTCGTATACCATTGATTCTCTTTGGGGATCGGCTTCAGGACTAAGTGACCGCTCTGAGGAACTTATGCCTTCATCTTCTGGTGGTGATGACTCATCTGAAATTAAATTATATCATAAAAATATATATAAATTAAAATTATTAAAATAAATTTTATTATTACCATTTATTCAGACCAATATTTTTACTTGAATTTTAACAGCAAGGGGAGAATAATTGTAAGCACATGAGTAGACATATGTCCGACTGGGAATAACTTTGAAGGTTTACAAAGAAATAGATGACAAGCTATGTATAAATTTACCTCTATTATTTTTGTGAGCGGAGTTTTTTTTCTTTATCACAAAAGTCTTCTTCCGATTTGAGCTGCCATGCTCCGACCTCAAAGTGCTTACTTCTTCCTGTAACTCGCAGCATTTCTCTTGCAAACATTTCTCTAGCGACAGGAGAATCCCTTTCTCTTCTTGCAAGATCTGAAAAAATACTAAAATCGTTAAATTAAAGTTTATTTTTTCTCTCTAGCTGACTACTTTTAGTTTCCGAAAACTTTTCCCCTTTTCAATTTAATGATAAAAAGGTTTTATCATTTAGGGGTTTTACTTAGGTTATGTTTGCTGTTTCAATTATATTGTGGTCAGTAGTCTATCTTTTATCACTCTAAAAGCCATAAATCTTCTTTGATTAACAATGATTTAAGTTTAAAATTATCACCTTTACTCTTTTCTCCAGTAAATCCAACTTGTGCCTGAGATCATCTTTCTCCTTCAGCGCCTCATTCGCCTTCTCGTTAAGAGTATCAATATCGATCAGTTCTTTTTCGTAACTCTCTATCTCCTTTGTTACTTGTTCGTTGGTACTCGGTAGTTTCATTACGATCTGCGGACAAACTTCAAATTAGCGGCGTCTTAAACCGGTAGTAAATATTATTATGTATTAACTGTCTAAATAGCAATTATTGTGTTAATAGCGCTTAAATATACCTACTGTATAAGGGTCAAGAAGCCCTTATAAATAAATAAATAATATTTAATAATAATATTTATTTAATTTTTCTTTTGGATTTTGAATTATAAACATGTAATTTTCTTTAGCTTTTATGATAGATATGTTAAAAATGATTTTTTTATATCATCCATATATCTAGAAAACAGATAATAATAAATAACAATGAATTGCCTACTAATTAAAATATACTGAATTTCTAGAACTCATACTGTTATTGTTTTTATTAGGGAACAGAAAAAAGAGTAGAGGGGAAAGTGTCAAATGATGTAAAAGTATTACAGATTTTATTCACCTTCTTCAAAGTGACAATATCGAATCCAGCCTGCTCCAATTCAGCCTGTATATAAAGCTTCCGTTGAGGAGTTGGGGCACTTGATAACAGGGCATTGATGAAGGCCAGACCAGCTGCCTGCAGTTCCCCAGAACCTCCTCCACTTTGAAGCATTCCCACTAGAAATCTAAAACGCACTGGTTCGCCGAAACGGAGACGTAATGTGGATAGAGCTTCAGATATCATACTGTGGCCTGACGCTGGTGGGTAGCAGGATTTGGTGAGCAACTGAAACGTAACGCAAAACTTTTATCCATCCATCCATCCACTACAGCCCATTAACGTCTCACTGCTGGGCACAAGCCTCCACTCTCATAGGAGAGAGGGAATTAGAGCTTAGACTAACCACGCTGCTCCAATGCGGGTTGGCGGGCTTTAACGACTATTATCATGTTAGTGATAATAACCGGGACCGACGGCTTAACGTGCTCTCCGAGGCACGGGGGTGAAACACCGCCAACTTCCTAACTTCGGGCTAGTACTGAGAATTTCTAGTCTGAAAAACCCAACACTTAGTATGGCCCGACCCGGGACTTGAACCCAGGACCTCGTCAGCCGCAGTCAAACATGCTAACCACTAGACCAACGAGGCAGTCAAAACTTTTATAGGACTTGAAAAAAAAAATTTAAACGTTTACGTAAAGGCTTATAGCTCCTCACGTGCACGCTACTCTGACTGATATTGAGTAAGCGTGCTTGAAGTTTTCCCCGCAAGGTTGGTAATTTTGTCGGACCAACGTCACAAAATTTTAACCTTTAATTTAACTAGCTAAACCCAGCTCGCTTAGTTCGAGTAAAATGTCTGAAAACCCTTACTGGATCTAATTTATCTCAATATCTATATCTTATTGTGATGACCCAATGGTTTGAACTGTACATTTACCGGTACATGTCAGTCAGTCCGTTTGTCTTTTTTTTATTTGGAGGATCATAGTACCTGTAAAGCCAAGACTCTGGTCTTATTAACGGTGGACATGATGCATACTGTGAGCGCGTACACTCCGTTGGAGGTGGCCATCAGTCTTCTGACGCAGTCGGGGTATCTGCTGCAGCAACTCCATAGGCATTGTCTGAAGAAACATTATTTTTTTAAAACACAACTTGCTTGGAAATGGGAATTGCCCGATTAAACTCCTCAATTAAACACTAAAGAGAATTTATATCACGGCAGCTGATCTCAACGATATTGAGATTTGCAAGAGATTTTTTTATTGCGAAATAGGCTTGCGCTTGACAGTGACTAGTGCAAAGCAATGATGAGGTCTAGGTTGGAGCGCGCTTGCCTAGAAGATGCCTATCACTCTTGCCTTGAAGGTACTTAAGTAATACGTGGCAGGAATCGGTTCGTATCAAAGACGTCGAGCTAGAACGTTTCGTGCGAATAGATTGGACGTCAATCACATAAATCCTTATGTCCAACCAACCAACCAACGGTATCTTGCTGTTCTGTGGTAGAACGGTAGAAGATATAATTCTTAGTGTGTGTAATGTGTAGGTATACACTCGTGCAATCTGCATTCCCTCACTCGTACAGTCCTATGGGATGGCAATCCGGCATTATCAGTGAGAGACGTGGCGTTAGGCGAACGGCTTTAAGCATATTTGAAACCAGGGGACGTACCTACCTATTTCTCAACGACAGGCTATTATTGAGAATTTTCTGAATTAAACTACCACATCTAATAATTTCTTAAAGCCAGGCTTTCACTGAGAATTTTTGTCAAAAAATCCACCATCCATATCTCACCGTAAGTTCCCATATGTAAGTGGTTCAACTAGGCCAAGGTAGGCGAACCTTTACGTATCACTGTGCCATTTTTTCTAAAGAAATGTATAATGAGGTCTTAGACGTGCCATCAAATAATTTTGCCTTTATGATTGGGAAAATAAAATAATAAATACTATCAACTCAAAACTCTTTATTAACTACAAAAAAAATATATTTTTAGTTGTCTCCGCGTAGGTAATTTAAATTAAAATAAAATTTGTGTGACTTCTGTTGTTTTTTTTTAGTGCATAATCAATTTTGTGATCGGCGACGTGCCCAAAATATTGTGTCGCGTGCCATTGGATCGCCATCCCTTTAAAAGTGATACAACTAGGCAGTTGTATCACTTTTAAATATTTTTTTAAATCTTTGTTAAAATAACAGTGGTAATACGTACAAGCAAGCCAGTTCATCCAACAAAGGCCTTCGTCTAACAGCTGGAGGACCCCGCGCGGCCTCTCCCGTCTGACTCAGCTGTATATTACGCAGCAGCTCCAGAAGTAGAGTCACGCCATCTAGCGGCTCGCACGCGAACTCTTGCACGAAACTGAAATTGAATACAATAATAACGAGTTAATTATTGAAACGCTCAAAAGTAGGAGATGTGGCTCTCTTTATCTCTCTCTTTTAAATAGAATAATAGATTAAACTCATTTTCTGTCAAAATTTTCCATCGCGATCGCCAATATGGACAGTAATAGCTCAGGTAATAGGGATGATGACAACTCAATCAAATCAGCAACTCTTTATCAAACTTACAAACGCACTTCTAGTGTGGAAGTTGTATGAAATCACAATAGTGAGGTCATCAAATTTCGACGCACTTTTTATCTTTAATCTATATTTTAAAATGTTTATCAAACTTAAAACTAACCGAGGATGTGAATTCTAGGTCTTTTGGAAGACCCTCTGTTTAATAATCAGTTAGAAATAATTTATTTTTAATATAGGCATCATCCCCATTATTACATCAGTATTGGATCTGGAGTAAATTCTGATTGTCTGTCCAAATGTCATTCATCTGTCTGCTACGTTTTCACCATCTATTCGAATTTTGAACGATTTTGGCGGCCTCAGATAGATTTCATCCCGGGAAAGTCTTTTTATCCTGGAAAATCAAGCAGTCAAGACGTCTCACGGGACTTTTCAAAAGCCTAAATCCACGCCGACGTAGAATGTCGAAGGACATCTACCTATACCTACCTACTATTATAAAGAAGTAAAGTTTGTGAGTTTGTGACGTTGTAGGGAGTTCTGGTAAGTTCTGGTTCTGATTTTGATAAATCTGGTACAAATAGAAAGCCACATTATTTGTGAGTGTCATAGGCTATATATTATCCAGGAAAATTAGGGAGATCCCATGGGAATTTAAAAAAATATTTCACGCGGACGAAGTCGCGGACAAGTCTGCTAGTCAGTAATAAAATAAATCATTATTAAAATCTCCCAATAGAAAATTAAAATGGTTAAAATCCTTTGATACAGCGTTATAAAATATGCACCAAGGCAGTAAACGTTGAAGTTACGAGTTTCTTCATAACATAAAAGGCATTCCATGAGCATTAAAACCATTATCATGCCGGCATTTCATTCGTATTTTACCGAGAATACCTATCTCAAGGGGCCGCCCGTTCCCACTTATTATTAAGTACGTACTTTCCTACTACATAAATATATGTGCATGTCTGTAAATTAATATTTGGTTTTCATTTAAAATTGTTTTATTTAATTATCTACCGAGCATTTCACTCATTTTGTTTTAAGTATTGACAATAAATCCATGAAATAGGATGAACACACGGTGCGAGTTACTGACCAGACAGTAGACAGTATTAGTTAGGCTTCTCGCACGACACTCAACTCCCCCCCCCCCCCCCCTCGATGTCATCGACCCCTAGGGTTCTTTATTCGGCGACGCCTAGCGCTCGCCCATCCCCCCGGGGACGCTATACCGGCCAGTAAAAAAAAAAGACACCCAGCAGCTACTTAGATGGCACGAAAATTTATGCAAACTGACACAACAGTGTCACCACATCCTCAGCTTATTAGGTATTTATTAAAAAAAATATATATGGTATTATTTTATTATATTCAGGCTCTCTGTAGCGGAAGGCGAGTAGCAATGTTATCGGAAAACAAACAATATATTCAGCTAACAGTATGTTCTTCGCATTTAGATGGTATTTTGAGAAGAGCCATAGGAGTGCAGAAAAAATTAATGCGTTATTTTTACTAATTGTGTACTATTAATAAGATTTTTACTATATATAAATAATATATGTAAACGTCTTATCAATAACCTGTCGGGTCTATTTCAGTAAAAAGGCATTCAAATGTTACATGATCAATTGTCGGGAGCGTATGGTATGCTCGACCGATGCAATAGGAAGATCTTCCTCCGAGCCGGTGTCATGCTCGGGGATCCCAGCGGGGCCAACTGTTGTAGGTTGATATTTCCATATATAGTACAATTCCGAAAGAACTTCGTTAGCGTGATACAGGCGGCGGCACGTGATTGGTTAACGTAGCCGCGTCATGTTTACGTCATCATGTAGGTGATTGGCTAACGTGGCCGCGTCATGTTTACGTCATCATTGTAGGTATTGCGTGCCCCTACATTACTCCCCCCTCTTTCTGAAAGTCGTTGAGCATCCATTAAAGCGGCGTGTGAGTATCCAGTGTAGCGGCGCCCGTGTAACATTAATGCGTAGCATCCAGAGTAGGTGGCGTGGCAGGCTCGTACTATTCTGTTGCTGTGTGTGCGACCCCATTATTGCTGCGTAAGTTTGCTGACCCGCTTGTTTTCGTCTGATGCTTGTGCTGTCGACCCGCGATCTGTGCTGATGCTGTTGTGCTGACGGACTTACAATTGTTGACTCCATCCATGACTTTGACTTGTATGGGTGTTGCTTGTCGGTGGTCACCAATGTCGGGAGCGTATGGTATGCTCGACCGATGCAATAGGAAGATCTTCCTCCGAGCCGGTGTCATGCTCGGGGATCCCAGCTGGGCCAACTGTTGTAGGTTGATATTTCCATATATAGTACAATTCCGAAAGAACTGATACAGGCGGCGGCACGTGATTGGTTAACGTAGCCGCGTCATGTTTACGTCATCATGTAGGTGATTGGCTAACGTGGCCGCGTCATGTTTACGTCATCATTGTAGGTATTGCGTGCCCCTACACAATCATTACTGCAGTAAGTACAAGACGCACGCATGTCGCATGCTAGCTTGCACCGTGTAACCAGGCCATAACAAAATACTTGAGTATTTCTCATAGCAGGCGCCAACGTTTTTGGCAAAATGAAAATTAAATAACTCATTAGCGAAGTCGGACAGGGCATAAGAAATGTGTAATCTGGCAGTATAAAGAAATCATTGTCACAAATTACCTTCACTCCGTGATGATTTGCCTCAATCGTCATAGCAATTTGAGTTGCATAGAAAAAGTACGTATGGCCCGAGTTGTGAAATGTAGCGGCTAACATTTACCGTAATCTTATGTAGTTTTGAATTTGTTTACTTTCGGTTGCTCGTGATTAGCTTCAGTCCAAATATAGCTTTATTACAGTTTTAATAGATAAAAACTAAATTATCAATTTTTTGCGAGAACGATATAGTTTAATTTACGTCATTCTAGGAATAAAATAAATACAAATAGGTGTTTTGTACCGTATATTTTCCGATATAATTAATTAAAAGTCAGCCCTTACATTTTAAATAAGTTGAGTAAAATTTTCGAAACATAAGATAAAAATAAGATTACTTTAAGTTTAAGTAGGTACTCTATATGTTTGCGACTCAACTACAGTTGACTTATATTGTGGTTGGCCTATTCTATCATCAGTGGCGTGCGCACAGGGTTTGAAGCTGGGGTAGGCATTAGTTGGTCAGAATACATATTTACTAGCAGTTTTGATGATAAATACACATTGACTTATTTTCAATTGGGTAAGCAATGCTTTTATGCCTCTATGAACTGCACACCACTGTCTATCATTAGGTACTTTTAAGCTTTTGCAATAGCCGCGTACTGTAATAAATACTACTTATTTATTGTCAAATGTTATTCATTAAACATATATACCGCTCAAGCTTCCAACTTGCATCAGCGATCCCAGTCATAAAAGCAATGCAGCTGACCGCATCGCAATGATAAAGTAAGATGTAATTGAAAAAGATACTTGACCATACATTATCCCGTTTTGGTTTACTTTTTAATGTCATCTCGAGAATTATATGGCGGAATGATTTCAAGTAGCGGTGATGTTTTCTACATACGATATGACCGCAAAATAAAAGGAATGAGAAATTTATATTATCTTTTAATGAACATTCGAGTTCTGAACTGTGTATATATTTTTGTTTCAGAGGCATTACCTGAAAGATAGTTATGTTGCACCTATAAAATATTTAGTGAAAGCTTTAACTGGAACAGAAAATAAATTAGGGGATAGGTATCTAATTAAAAACTCTAGTTAAGATAGGTAATAAATAGAGCGGTAAATTAACCAAACGTATTATATTATCAACAATGTAAGATTTAATTGTAAAGCAATTGCAGTTAATAGCTTATATCCCCATAAAAAATACCAGTGTTTACTTAATTTAGATTTCTCAAAAAACAAGTTTCAAAAATTCATATTATATTTTTTCTTATCAGTAATTTTTTGTATATTAACTTGTGTTTAACCAGCCAATCTGTTATTTTCATAACCAAGAAGGAGCATAGTAGTTTTTATTTCAGCAATACCCCGTATTTCAATAACAAAGCGACATCGTATGGGAACGCTAAATCGCCTGGCTTTGTCATCTTGTGCAATAGATAATTTAATTAAAACAAATCTAATTAATCGTCTTTTCACATAACTGCACAAATTAAAGCAGGTGATTATCTGGATTAAGGTATCCGGGCCACATTGGTTAGTGCACGTAAAGAGATTATACCGTCGCGTCGCTATGGAAACCCTCGTAATTCGATTTATACCCTATTTAAACTATGAAATAGATCTGCTTAATCAGATAAGTTTAATCTTGATACGTTTCAAATATTTCGATGAGAATATATAAATATTTCGATGAGAAAAACAATTTTAGATGTAAAAAGGAATGGCGGTAAAGTCTTAACTTATGTAAAAGCGCTGTGCAAAGAAAATACTTATACCTATTTAAGATATTTTTTAGTAAAATTGCATCAATTTGTAGGTTTATGCTTTGCACAAGTGAAAATAACTAGTAAGTACATATATTCAATTGATTATAATATACAGAAATCATATTGAGAGGATAAAGGTCGTCTAGACGACCGAGAAGGAAGTGGCTCGACGAGTTATAGGAGTGGCTACTTAACGTAGCTAGTGTGCATATCCATCTGTCGGTATCTGTCTCATTTTTTTTTAATTTGTACCAACTTTGTAAAACTATCCCATGAACAGGTTAGTGTTTAAATGTTCTGCGAAATTTTATTCCATCAGTAATTTAAGTTAAAGTTAATTATTAAATATTATTATACATTTCACATGTAGTTGAGAAGTTGAGGCGTTATGCGTTAGTGATAAAAAACGTGCACACTTTCGACTTTATATTACGCTGATACTAGATCAAAATATTATTATAATATATTGATCAATTTAAACTACAGCGGTACAGAAAATCGCTCGCAGTGGACGATAAGAAATTGCAACCGCTTATGCCTCAAACATTTTCAAATTTGGCAACCTGTTGTACCTACTGATTTTAATAATTGCTATAGGTGTATTATAGCGCAAATTTAGTTTAAACAGCATCGCGTTAAGAGGCTTTCTCGTTCTGTATCCACTGAAACGCTATGTGTATTGAGTAATGTGTGAAAACTCGTGTGAACACGCTTTTTTCTTATTAATGTGTTGTGTACCTTATTGGGAACGTGTGTACGAAACTTGTGAGTTTCGAATGGCTGCAGAAACTAGCTCACTATTTTTGTACTGAACTAAGGTATTATTAGCAACTAGATGATGCCCGTGACTTCGTTCGCGTTGATCAGGTTTTTTTGGTTCTCGCGGGAACTCCTCCCTTTTCCGGGATCAAAAGCCCATCCTTCCCCGGCATACATCTATACCAAACATCAAAATCGGTTGAGAAGAAGGGCTGGGAAAGCGTAGCAGCAGACGGACACACTTTCGCATTTATAAAATTTCTATTGTAGGGTTGATGATGTCCTTGTGACCAGCCAACTACCTACCCATGAGGTAGTGTAGTACCGTAAAACACACTAGCTGTGACAACGTGCACAAACCTGTGTGCATAAACACAAGTGCCACCCAGAGGCCATACTGCCAACGCTTAAGGCAATACTAATATTACTCAAAATGATGGTTTGATTTCACGTACCTTGACGTTCCTAAAGTAGGGAATATAATTCTAAGACAAGAAAGACAACAATAATGAAACAATATGGCTTCTAGCGTTGGCACTTGGCAGTATGGCCCCAGACCAGAGAAAACTTAGAAATAATAAATTCCCAAATTGACCCTGCTGGGATTCGAGCCCGGAACTTCCCACTTGTAAACCCACAGCGTCAGGGAGGTCGTCGCAAAATATAGCAGTAAATACAAGAAGATAGGCAAATTCTAAGGTAGGACGTATACCTACCTAGTACCTAGCTTTCTAGATTTTTTCTGTAACCAAGGAAACGTTTTACTAACCTTGGAAAAGATAGCCTGAGGTCAGCTCTGAGTTTGGTCAGCAGTTCACTGGGGGTGCCGAACTGACGCAGGCTCATTTCCTCCCCCAAACCCAGGCATGGGTTTCTGAAACACAAACAAATTTAAAATATTATAATATATCTAACCTCCTCTTACCTCTGGTGACAGAAGGGCTGACTCATTTTTGCGCAAAGGATCAGCATGGCTGTCCAGCGCGGAAATGCAGCCAAAACTCTTGCCACCGTTCCACGCGGGCATGATTTGTATACCGATGTACAATACAATACAATATTATTATTATTTTTCCATTAATCACATAATGGAAGGAGTTTTCTTGGGATAATAATGCGGTGGGTTACGACCACGTACGACTCAACTAAAGAGTATTAAACTCTTAAGTTTTTGTAGCGATTATTATCAGATGTTAGTGATAATAACCGGGGCCGACGGCTTAACGTGCTCTCCGAGGCACGTAGGAAACGAAAGGGCCAAAATTTTACATCCAAATTTCGGTCACCCATCCATTTATCGACTTGGGTCAACGTTGGTTAACAATCGTTCTCTACTGATATGCGTTGTCACTACTAAATGATCAATGATTTATTTATTTCATGTAAGACAACTTGTGTCACCTATGAAACGTTAAGACTCTACCACCGGTTCGGAAAGCTGATTCTACTGAGAAGAACCGGCAAGAAACTCGGCAGTTGCTAGGCTACTCGTCCCACATGGCGCTCACCTAGGACAACGGATAATAGATCTAAGTAAGCCAAAATCCTAATAAACGCCGAAACAATAGATATAAAATAAAATAAAGTAAATCACTAAGGCAGTAACTAAAATGAAGCGTCTTGGTTCCGGCTGCGGCGTGGCTGCCGGCATAGTTAAGCTATAAATCGAGGTAATACATTTCTAAGACCTGGTTTAGATTTTAACAAACGGACGTATACAATAATACTCATTGTCTATTGCGATTATAAATTCGATACAGATTTGTCTTGGGATCTCTTACTTTCGTTCAAATTTCGAACTATTATAAATACGATATACCTTCTCAGCCATCACTAATGAAGTAATGAGTCCATCTGGACAGCAATCCGACACTCCAAGAGCAATGATAACCATAACACAAGCATTGTGACGTTTTTTTTATCTAAGCTGCTGGCGAGTGATGATGAAGCCTAAGGTGGAGCGCGCTTGCCTTCAAAATGCCTATTCACTCTTGATTTGAAAGAAAGTTTAAAAGAGGAGAGCAAAACGACATCCGGAAGGTCCTTCCTTATCCTAGCGGTTCTAATTAGAAATGAGGAAGCAAATCGCTTCGTACGTGTTCGTGGAATTTCAACTACTGTACGTTGAAGGAAACTTTGTTGACGAAGCCTTCCGGTAGGTTCGATAATAAAATATCAGGATAGCAACTGTCTAAGCACATCGTAATTATCTGACAGTGTAAAACATAGCTCGAACTGTTTAAAGAGTTCATACTACATGCCTTCAGGCATCTATGAACTCAACAGGTCGAATTATACGATTAACAGATTTTCTTACACAATCGGGGGGCAGGTGGAATGTTAGACAGAATGTCTCCAAGAGAACAAATACGAAGAACTACTATGTACCTGAAATCTTTGCTGCCCTGCGTGGGCAGTGTCCTGGCCTTATTCAGGTCTTGTCCAGGGTCTAGATCGTATAAACTGCCCGTGCCGATCTTCTTTCCCCATTTCTTGAGCGACGTGGCATAGTCTTCTGGGTTGTAGATTGGAGGTCTTTGCTTTTCCTGAAAACAAAAGTTACAGTTACAGTTTATTTTCACATGCGTCAATGTCTAATTTCAATTTACATGTTGCCAAATTTGATAATTTGTAGAAGAGTTGTAGGAGAGCTTTTAAGAGACCGGCGTAAGAAATACTCAAAGAGAGTAAGGGAGGCTACGTTGGCAGGGTCGGCAACAGTAAGTAGAGAATATTCCTACCAAACCACGAGGGAGAGGTAGACCCCATTGCTATATTATGGTGTTATAATGTCGAGAGGTATGTTAAAGCCCTTAAAATCTCGCCAAGGATACAACCGATAGGCCTGGCACTTACGTACGAGACTTCCCTGGCGCAGTGGTGAGCGCTGTGGGAGATCCCGGGTTTGATCCTCGGTAGTTTCAATTCGGGAATTTATGAATAATTTCTGAATTTTCTCTGGTCTGGCTTGGTGGGAGGCTTCGGTTGTGGCTAGTTACCACCCTAACGGCAAAGACGTACCGGCAAGCGATTTAGCGTTGGTCCGCTGTCCGTGTAGAAACCGATTAGGGGAATGGGTTTAATAGAACTGACAGAAAATTTTAAAGTCCAATAATCTTAAATGCCTGTAAAATTGGAATTGGATTCAAATCAAATATTTTTTATTCAAGTAGATTTTTAACAAGTGCTTTTGAATAGTCGAGTGAATGTGATTAAGTATAAGTATTAAGTAAGAACTAAGTCAATGTGATTTAAACTGAAACTACTGCATTATACATATTTCTTATTCATTTATTTTGCATTCCAATACAATTCTTATAGTAATTTACGTGTCAATAGAAAAGTTCTTATTACAATATTGGAACCCCGGTGAGGCACAGCAAAAAATCAGTGGTAGTTGCCTTAAGGGACGGTTGCCTTATATTTCTTCAAAAAAATCATCTAGTTTATATTACACTTTTTCAATTAGAAATGTTTTTAAAGATGTTTTTAAACTGTCTGTAACTAACATCATATTATGTAACTAGATACTGGTAGTAAGACAGAAAAATCTCAAGATTCGTGATCGCACCACATTCATATCCCGTCACACTGTAGCTTTCGCGAATTTATCGTTTAATTAAGAATGTCGATGTGTAGCCACAAAGCCAGCGGCTATTAAGTATAATATATATTAGATTTATTTATTTATTTAAGTGTGATGACTTTGGTTTTATATGCATTTTTAGCAGACGGCAGCAGACTACGGTAAAGCCATAGGGAGGGTTTATGTTTGTATTTAAATGTATGTTCCACCGTAGCGCCTATGACCACTAAGCCGATTTTCATGAATACGGTGTCAATTGTAATAATAACGAATCATAACACAAACACAACAACAGTGAAACAAAACGAATCGGCTTATGGGAGCAGATTTCCTTTTCTGTGGTTTTTACAGCCCGAGTGACATGGGCCACTTACACTAGCAAAATCGATTTTCCCACCACCGAGTTTCTTGCTGGTTTTTCTCGGTATAAATAGCATTCCGAACCAGGGGTAATGTATGTAGGGATTCGAAAGTACTTTTAATAAGAGGTGTATTTGAATGAAAAATATGTGATTTAATTTGATTTTCCGTGTTTAATTTCTACAATACAAGACGATTTATCAGTTTTACCCCAGATTAGAGCTAACTCTGGGTTAAAAAAAAATCTAGTGAGTTTCAATATGGCGGCAGCCTTTATACTGTTTTTAATTCTGAAGTGATCTTGTACCTCACTTTTTTACGTGCAGTTTCATGCCTTACAAACTACCTAATATTATACGAACTAACCATTAACTAATTAACTATATAGTTAACTCTGGGTTAACGGGATAACCCGGCGTTTCTGCAAGTGGGCCTAAATCTTTTCCGCTGTAAGTAGCACCACACTAGACTATTAAACTCATCGGAGTCTGCAACGCGAGCATCCATATAACTTAACAATGGAGTTATGACAATACTTACTTAGTTACTTGAATGGTGAAAGTTTAACGACACACTGTTTAGTGCCTAGACTAATTTTATAGCTCAATATGTATGCGAAATCCTCGAAATTCCTTATAGAAAATGTGAAAACGTCAATTCAAGTAACAAACTATGTTATGGCGTTTCTACATTCGCCGATATGATTACGATAATAATAATACATCTATACTAAAATTATATTTATTTGGATGGATTGATGAATGGATGGATGGATGGATGTTTGTTACTCAGTCACGCCAGAACGGCTGAACGGATCTGGTTAAAATTTGGCACAGAGATAGATTTACACATACCTATTATTTTCCCGGAAAATAAAATAGTTTCAGCGGCAACCAAAAAACCTCAATCCAATGTATGCTTGTTTATAATATTATTAAGTAATTATAGATTTTCCTATCAGAGATTCACAAGATTTACAATTACAATTTACAACTCATATTCTATAATTAAGCCTAAAAGAACACATGAACAAAGTGTCTATTTGCAACAAGAAAAACTAAGATACGTCATTGGATAAGTTAATTAAGTATAAGCTTAGGTTAAAGAAAATTACTTATTAGTCAAATAGTTTGGCTAGATTGTAATTATTGAGCACCCTTCATTGGTACTCAATAATAGAAAATAAATAAATATAATTTTATGTAGATTAGGTGTTTTTATTTGTCATCCATAAATTATGAAGAACATGGGTACCATTTGCATATTAAACGAAATAGAGTTATATCACAGGATTATGCAAATTACTACGAGATATTAGTTGATCATCATCATACTAATATTATAATTGCGAAAGTGTGTTTGTTCGTTGGTTTATTGGTTTGTTGTTTTGTTGGTTTGTCCTTCAATCACGCCGCAATGGAACAACGGATCAACGTGATTTTTGGCATAGGTATAGTTCAGGTCCTGGAGAATGACATAGGTTACTTTTTATCCACTATCATTCTTACTTATGCGATAAATGCGAAAGTGTGTTTGTTTGTTGGTTTATTGGTTTGTTGCTTTGTTGGTTTGTCCTTCAATCACGCCGCAATTGAGCAACGGATCGACTTGATTTTTGGTACAGGTATAGTTCAGGACCTGGAGAGTGATATAGGTTACTTTTTATCCCGGAAAATAAAGGAGTTACCGCGGGAATCAACTTAAATCACGCGGAAGAAGTCGCGGGCATCAGCTCGTATCTCATATATGATAACATCTCGTTAGATGAGATATGGGGGCCATAAAAAGGAAAGCGCTGCTGCTTTGCCATATTTTTATAATTTTATGTGTTTTTCCATGTTCGATGTTTATTGGTTCAATATGATGTATAAGGTATCTCAGTCCCTTTCTGTTTAGATTGTGAACAAAAATAATTAATTAAAAACTACGTATTTATAATGTTTTTGGGTTTTTATTACCCTTCAATAAAAAGCAAAGCAAAAAGGTTGATTATGATTTTGACTGGTACCTACTGTTCCCGTAGGCACAAACGTGGTACTTAAGTAATTTATTTGGGTAGAGGTGTTAATGAAACCTTACTGTTAATTTAAGTTTCATAGTACTTACTTGAGTAAATTACAGTAAATACTCAAACTAATAAATTACTGTTAGTTTAAATTCTACTTACTAAAGTAGCTTTCTTAAATCGTTCATACATTATATTACCTTTTGCCAGCAGCTTCGCTCACGTTAGGTTCGAATTTCATACAAACTTCAAAGTCCTATTTTACCCCTTTAGGGGTTGAATTTTCAAAAATCCATTCTTAGCGGATATATACGTCATGTTAGCTATATGTATGCCAAATTTCAGCCCGATCCGTCTAGTAGTTTGAGCTGTGCGTTGAAAGATCAGTCAGTCAGTCACATTTTCCTTTATATATTTAATAGCTGATGCCCGCTACTCCGTCAGCGTGGATTGAGGTGTTTTAGGGGTATGAAAAACTGATAGTAGCCGATTCTCAGACCTGCTGGATATGCATATAAAATTTCATAAAAATCGTTTCGGAGGAGTATGGTAACTAACATTGTGACACGAGAATTTTATATATAAGAAAGAAGGCTAATCAAATAAGGAAGTTAAAATATTATAATCACTCAACTAGCTGGCTGGGTAACATCTTAATAGCATTACATCATAACTATAGAAGCTTAATCAATTAAGGTTTTATATGGCTACTTCTAGCTACTGTACAATGTAAATCGTAATAATAACACTATTGTGATTATGTCTCTTGATTCTAATCTGTTGGGATTCACATTTTGACAGCGGTTCCTTTCTAGGGCTGCCACCTAAAAACACTGTTAAGTACATTGTTTGCTCTATGGCTCTGATAGTTCCTTAGTTAAGATGATTTGTGAGATGGTGATAATAAAAAAAGCCGGCTGAGTTTGTTGTGGGCTCTTCTCAGACCTTTCCAAACGCGCCCTGCGTTTGGAAACCTCGTAGCTTTAGTTTTATGATACCGTAACCAATTATCACCATCATGTTTTATATGTAAGTAATTTTTAACGTCAATAAGTGTACCTACAGTGTACCTATATTGAATAAATGATATTGAGTATTGAGTATTGAGTTTTTAAATCAATACTACATAATATTTAATACTAGACGATGCCCGATGGCGACTTCATCCGCGTGGATTGAGGTTTTTGATTCCCGCTGGAACTCATTGATTTTCCGGGATAAAAAGTAGCCTATGTCTATCCTCGGGATGTTAACTATCCCTGTACTTACAAAATTGCATCAAATCGGTTGAACAGATGTGCCGTGAAAGCACATGGATATCTAGATTACCAAAATCTTCATATAAAATTGCATTTGCTTATTCAAATATATTTACTATCGCTAAAACTTGCCATTTATTTATTCACGTAGTGCAACACTAAACAAAAAAAGTTTGAGATTATCTTACTTCTTATCTTACTAGTATTATAAATGCGAAAGTTTGGATGGATGTATGGATGTGTGGATGTATGGATGTATTGTTACTCAATCACGCCCCAACGGCTGAACGGATCTGGCTGAAATTTGGCACAGAGATAGATAGAGTCTGGAATAGCACACAGGCTTATATCATCCCGGAACTAAAAAACTTCAAACCACGCAGACGAAGTCGCCGGCATTCGTTAGTATACTGATAAAATTACAAAATTGGCAGCCCTAGCTCCGTCATTGTAATTGCGAGCTTGATGTAACCAGTGTAATTAGAATTACATGTAGCAAGAAAAGAAAGGTACTTAATCTTGTATTAATAAAAAACTTCAAAAATCAAGGCTAATTGGAACATTGTTTTGGAGCAGCGAAACGGTGTGTGAGAGGTTCAGGGTTCGGTTTCCTTTTGATGCAAATGTAAATAAAACTTTGAAGTTTTCTTCAAATCTATACTATTACTAATACTTACCCATACTATAAATCACGAAAGTTAGGATATATGGATGGATTGAAGTTTGTTACTAAATCACGCAAGAACGGCTGAACGGATCTGGATTTTGGCCTTTTGAGATTTTGGCGGAATTTAGCACAAAGGTAGAGTATTTTATATGGAATAACACATTAAAGACTGAATTAAAATTAAACAGTTCTCGCGGTACCGAAAAACCTCAATCTTCGCGGATGAAGTCGTGGGCTATTGAGCAGGAATAGGGATGATGACAACTCAATCAAATCAGCAACTCTTTAACAAACTTAAAAACGCACTTCTAGTATGGAAGTTGTATGAAATTCGCAATAGTGACGTCATCAAATTTCAACGCACTTTTTTTCTTTAATCTATATTTTAAAATGGTTATCAAACTCAATACTAAACGAGGATGTGAATTTTAGGTCTTTTGGAAGATCCTCTATTTAATAATCAGTTAGAAATAATTTATTTTTGATACAGGCATCATCCCAATTCAACTTATACGTAGATTATTAAATAATTAGGTTGGTACTTGGTATCGATAACTTTTGGATAAGTAAGTAGATAGAAGTTCCCGTGGGAATTTAAAAAAAAACTTTAGCCACGCGGGCGAAGTCGTGGGCTAGTAAATAATACTATATAAAGTATATAATAATACTTACCAACTGTTAGACTGACATTGACAGATCCATCTATGGTCTATCTATGGTCTGACTGCTCTACAGCGCTCTCGACAGTGACGGACGATTGGAAGCACTTGACGGGGGTTTTTCGGTGCCGAATATCAAAGATGTTGACAGTGTTTGTGTGTAAATTGCTAATAAAGTATGATTAAAATAGTTATCGGAGTGTTGCTACTTATTACTCCTACGTAGATAAAAACTTACTTTGTATGTGAGCGTCAACACATTGAAGATGGAGAGGAGGTATCGTCTGGTGGGAGACTTCGGCCGTGGCTAGTTACCACCCTAGCGGCAAAGACGTAGCGCCAAGCGATTTAGCGTTCCGGTACCATGCCGCGTTGAAACCGACTAGGGGTCGGGCTAAACTGTTAGGGGTATGGGTTTAATATTACTGCCATACCCCTAACAGGTTAGCCTGATACCGTCTTAGACTGCATCATCACTTACCATCAGGTGAGATCGCAGTCAAGGGCTAACTTGTAGTGGAATAGTGGAAGTAAAACAAGTCATAATTTAAAAAATTAAAAAACACGACTGCCCTGCCAAAAAACGAACTCAAAAGTTAAAAATCTAAATTAATCTAGTTAAATTAGAATCTTATTCACATTTTTATTAAATTATATTTTTTGTGAATCACTGGATATTGAACTATAGTGTTACATATTTTTGGAATCTACTCATCATTTTCTCGATGATGATTATATATTTATTTTCGATTTTTATTTTCAAATTTAGTCTTTAATGCCATGGTCACCTTATATATTTTTTTTAAATCTTTCAAGCCTATGTCACCCGGAATAAGCTAGGGATTCTAACGATACCTCATTTATCAAAATCGCTTCAGGTAAATAGAAGTTATGGTGGAATATACAAACTCACATACATACATACATAAACCCTGAAAACAATATACTCCTGTCGAAATGCGGCAAGACTGGTAGAGATATTGAAATCGATGATTTTGACGACCTCCGTGGCGCAGTGTTGAGCGCTGTTGTCTTAACTGCGGAGGTCCCGGGTGCGATCCCCGGCAGTCAATTTGGGAATTTATAATTTCTGAATTTTCCCTGGTCTGGCCTGGTGGGAGGCTTCGGCTGGGGCTAGTTACCACCTTACCGGTAACAGACATGCCGCCAAGTGATTTAGCGTTCCGGTACGGTAATAGGGGTATTAATATAACTTCCATGCCCTTAACAGGTTAGCCCGCTACCGTCTTAGACTGCACTTACCATCAGGTGAGATCGCAGTCAAGGGCTAACTTGTAGTGGAATAGTGTAAGTAAAAAAAGGAGACGCATTCATTTTAAGATCAGAAGAAATGTCTACATGGAAGTCTCATTGGATTACCAATAGCGTGTCGAAATGCGGCAAGATGGCGGAGATATTGAAATCGAGAGCGTGCGATAGGCCACCCGGCACGCTTACACGGCACGTGATTTTGCGTGCCGAGTGCCGCGGATGGTTTCTTGCGTTCATATGGTTCATATGAGATTTCACATCTCGCTAACGTTGATAGAATACGAGCTTGGATGCAGAATTGACCATGACAGCAGTGGCGAAACCTCTATAAATGTTAAAAGCCAAAACAAACACCCACACATACAAACTCAATATTAACTCGGTAATTAATTGATCCGTTTAATTTACGTGTTTAAATTTCGCGCGTTCTACAATCAGGCATGATGACAGTAACCAAGAATCAATGAAATTATGAATTTATCCAATGAAATAGGATTCATGGATTGTAAAAAACGTATTTTTTTTCCTATTTCGAGTGAGATTGCTATTTATTTTGATAAAATAAATCTATAAAATACACCAATCCGCCATAATGGATGAAACACCAAAAAGCGAATGACGTCACAATTGTTGTTTTCGAGCTTTGACAATCACACTATTGTTTACTGCACACTGCATAAAGTACATTGGCAAAAACAATAGTGACGTCACAAACGACGCCATGACACTCGCGAGCGTTTTGGCTTGAATTTTAAAATTTAAATTTCAAATGCCAATTTTTCCTACCAAACCTTATTTTTCTGCTGAAATAAGATATTTTATCGAAATAGTAGATTCTTCCGAACACAATCTGACCATTTTTCAAAATCAGTCATCATGCCCTATTACTGCTAAGCCGACCAGTGGGCGCCGAGCGCTTGCGAACGTTTTACACACAACCTAGTTGAATGAGTGATTTGATAGATTTGATTGGCTTTTATTTTCTTATTTATTTCATATATATTGTCTGTATAATCCGCTTTAGATTCCTATAAATAGTATAGCGCTGTCTATTGCTGTAATATGCTTGGATTATTAATACGTCTGATTTGGAAGTCCCACGCTGTCTCTAGGGGAATCGTGATACGGACTAAACCTTCATAATTTAGTCGTTTGCTTTTTTGTGACAGTGTTTATTGAAATAATATTATTCGTGAATTGATAGTTAATTTTGTACAAAATGAGTTCAGATTTAATTATTATTGTTCCTTGTGACTATTTAAAGTGCGTGCAAATATTGATTGGCGAAAGTAAGGTAAAATACATAAATAACTTTTGAACAGAAAAATAATTCTTGTAAATTCACCAAAATATATCTACCCACTACAGGCCTGTGTATTCGAAAGTAAAAGTCGAAAAAGGAAATTTAACAGATCCGCGTATAGAACTAAATGGATTTTTGGTTGTTCTCATACTAATAGGCTAATTGTTAGTGTTGCATACGTTTTTATTCGTACAGTAAGTCAATGTACAGTCGTATTCCAAGCTTCTTTTCGATAGAAATGATGATATAAATAATTTAACTGGTGCTATAAAAATACATCAAGTTTCCCAAAAACATGATTTCCGTTATTTCTTTTTGTAATTTCGGAAAACAACGCACAGAAACTTCTTTGTCCTGCCAATTATTGGCAAATGAAATTTCAAATCATAGGTATAATTGGCACGTACCTAGATCACTATTACTTATCACTATTGTATTTGTATATACATATTGTTGTATTCACTATAAATAAATTAAATAAAATTAAAATAAATTTAGTTTAATTTAATAAAGTAGGTATCTTATACGAACCCTTCTGTTGCGTTTGGTGGAAGCATTCTATCGGGTACACAGGCTTTCTTCAACCTCTTACATGGTGTACTAATGATCAATTCGACACGCTATTGATTCGAATTTTATAAAGGAGTACCTACTGTACACTTTGTATGTAAATTTTAATATTTTAGGAGTTGACTCCGAAAAATTAGAGGTACGTGCCGGGAGATCGAATTCCCGACAAATAAAATAAGATCTGCTTTGATACATAAAGATTATTGAGATTAAAGAAATGATATTATCTAACTCTAATTCCAAATCCACAAGCCTCAGCCCGCAGTTTTTCCGTACCTAATACCTATCTTTCTTCAATCTATTTAACTAAAGGCTTTACGTTTTTATCTAACTAAGACCCTAAAAGCTTTGGTGTATCAAACTGTAAGTACCTGAGTACTTACCTTTATATTACTAAAATCTATAACCCCGCTACGTTTTTTTTTGAGCGATCACTTTTTTGTATGTAACATCCGTCATACCTATTTCGTTGAAGTAAAATGTTACCTAATTCACCCAGATCATTATAACGAATCGATTGACATCTTCATTCATCAAAATCGGCTCAGTAGTTTAGGCGCCCCGAATCATCACAAAGAATCAATTCAGACTTCATTCATCAAAATCGGCTCAGTCGTTCAAGCGCTACAGTGGAACATACATACAAAGATAGACTGCTGAAATCTTTACCCCTTCTTTTTGGCTTTGGGTAAAAATACTTAGTTGCTTACCTTTGATACAGGCTCTTCACTCCACCCCCCACAATTGGCCATCCCTTCTTGTAACGTCAGCTCACTGTAACAAGCAAAGGGAAAAATTAAATAAACTTGATCACTAAGTTAGAAGTGGTTTGATTTATCGCCTATCGTCTAAAATGATGTTTTTTTTATAAATGATAAATGATTTATTTATTTCATGTAGGACAACTTGTGTCACCTAGGAAACGTTAAGACTCTACCACCGGTTCAGAAAGATGATTCTACTGAGAAGAGCCGGCAAGAGACTCAGCAGTTGCTCTTTTCATAGAAAAGAAAAGGTTACAATATGTAGACAACACAACACATACGTTACAAGTATTACACTGACTTGTGGGTCACTGGATGCGAGGCCGGTTGCTTCCATGCAACTTTGTCATTAATAAAATCATCGATAGTGTAATAACCTCGACTTAACAAATGCTGTTTAACACAGTCTTTAAATCTATGTCCACTACTAGTTAGCCTTTGACTGCGATCTCACAAGATAGTAGCGGGCTAACATTTTAGTGGTATGGCAATTAAGTATTTTAAACCCCTAACATACTATTACCTGTTATGTACCCTTACCCCTAATCGATTTCTACACGGAATCGTACCGGAACACTTAGTCACTTGGCGGCACGTCTTAGCCGGTAAGGTGGTAACTAGCCACGGCCAAAGCCTCCCACTAGAGCCCACCTATCACTTATATTTTACTTGGCCTCAAAGTATCTATTCTAAATCTAATCACATTATTTACTTTTCCTTAGTAGGGATGATGCCTAATATTATATAAAAAATATAAAAAATAATTTGAATCGACTGCGTCATCCTTGTCTATGGTGACGGCTTTGACACTTGTTGATTTGTTATGACTGCAAGCCTGCCCAGTGAGGACAAACCCTTGACCTTAGAAGCAGGGGCACATGAGCTGCTAATAGATCAAAGGTCACTGGGTCAGGGGCCTCTAAATGTTGGTACTCAGCGGTGACTGGAATAGGTGAAGTAAATATACACTAATAACGGAAGATACCTACTGATTATCCAATAGAATATAGGGTCTTCCAAAAGACCTAAAATTCACAACCTCGGTTAGTTTTAAGAAAAGACGGTTTCTCATCGGAACCTCGGTTCACAAAAAAAAGAATAGAAAAAAAAGGTGCGATGCAATTTGATGACGGCCCAACTATGTACCTATTCATACAAACTTCCATACTATAGGATAGCGTTTTTGAGTTTGATAAAGAGTTTCTAATTTGATTGAGTTGTCATCCTTGCTATTCTTGGAAATCATACCCATGTCTCTCAAGAATTATGCCAGATGTCTAGTAATGTTTTCCTTTACTACATCATATTATGATGCATATTCCTGCTTGTAGATAGGACTCATAAACCGTGGTGAGTCGTGCGGATACCGTTATAGGTACTATAATGTAATGCAGCGCAAATATAATACATTGTCCGTGAAAGCACGCCGGGCCAGCTCAGCTTTGTTTATATGCGATCCGCACAAAAATTGCTACCCAACGAATGCAGTTATATAATATATGTGCATTTAAAGCAATTAACTAGCTGATACCCGCCGCATCGTCCGCGTGGATTGAGGTTTTTTGGTTTCCGTGATTAATTTTCTGTGCCAAATTTCATCTAGATCCGTTCAGCCGCTCGATGTGAGTGAGTTATAAACATAAATCCAACCATCCATCCATACATACATCCTAAATTTCGCATTTAGTAAATTATAATATTAGTATAGATATCACTTGCTAACATTGAAGGTAAACATCGTGAGGAAATCTGCATGCCTCAGAGTTCTTCATAATATTCTTGAATGTGATGTCTGCCACTCCGGACTTCAGCCTTCAGCGTGGTGGACTATGATCCTTTTCAATCTGAGAGTAGACTCGTACTCAGTGTAGTGACCCGGTAATAGAGGTTAATGTTTAAATGATGATGAAAGATGTACCTACGAAGTACGAACTACGAACGCAGAAAATAAGTACTTAGCGCTTAGGTAACTGTTAGGTATTTAGTTCACTAGTGTGAGTTGCACGAAAAAAACAATCATAAAATTAATCAGAAGACTTCATACAATTCTAACGATTAAATTAGTTTAAACTTAAATTTTTGAATTTGGTTCGTGCAACTTAGCGTTATTTAATCGTTTCAACTTAAGTAAGTATAGCTCTATAAATAATTAATTAATAGACGTTCACTGCAGACTGAAGACAAAAAAATTTCCACACAAAAATTGTGCGGCAGACTACTTTTTTCAGATCGTCGTTCCAACTTGTGGGGATCTTCCAACGCTTTCTGAATCGAGATTATATTATTATGTCCTATCGATTCTTCAATCTATACTTCATTTACTATACTATTATCTATTAGCATAATGCTGAGTGGCACAGAGTACATTATATATACTGGTATAGAGTTGCTACTCGACTTTCAATGTACAGCGACATCTATCGGGAAGTTGTCTAACTAAAATATGTATATATATAACCATTACACAATGCTATAGTACTATAATAATTATTACGAAGTGTATTGTAATAATAATTTATCTTAATTATTACAAGATCACCTAATTCTGCAACTATAGAAGTGACCTTGTAATAATTAAGATAAATTATAATACGATAAACACAAACTGTAAAGATGTTCAGATGTTAGTAAATGAAACGCATGTTGATTACTTTCTCTTATATTCTCAATCACAAAAAATATACATAAAGTATAACAATTGTTCCACAGTTTCATGTTTTTCACATCGTACACACTTAATACGCACTCTAATAATATAGTTTCACATTGTAACGAATTTATCAAAAAAATAATAATTTTGTCCACCCGGCATCCGGCATGCCAGAAAACGTCAATGTCAATGTTGTAGCATTATACGCTACCTTATAGTTTTTTTATTATGATAAAATATCCGAACAGGATAATTTAATCTGTTACACCAAAAATCATACCAAAAAGTATCCGAACGCGTCGATTGACAGCAAAGAGTCGCTGTGAAATTGCAACCGCGACCCTCTCACTTACACTCACTTGGGAGATGATATAGGCATCTCACTCCCCTCTTGATAAATGCGAAGTTCGCGGCTTTTAAAAAAAAAACGATAATCGATCGAGATTTTTCACGTCTCTCTGGCTCGGATCGTGAAGGAGGTGACACGCGTGACCAGTCCGAGCATCACGGCATGTGATCCCTTTTTCTATCGCCGCCATGGCGGTTAGTGATTTTGTTATATCCCTTTAATGGGAGGCCATCCGGCCATCTTTTAATATTTAGCTGACCTTTTTTTAACAATGGGTTCCAGCCTCCATTTTTGCTAATTATATTTTTGTATTTTTTTACTCCCAATTCTCCCCCCCGCGGGCTATACTCTCCCCTTTAGTGGTCATCCGTTGTTCTTTGCTATATTCAATTGTAAAGCATAATTAAGGTAATACCTAAGAAGTGAAACCAGTGATAAAGCCTAACACAAATAGGCAGTGAATTGTGAACGTGGTGTACAATGGGTCGCGCGCAAGGGGGCGCCGGCCATTACAACTGCATCGTCTTCCGACGAGATTAGTGCCTGGGGCGCACGCGTCACGAAGAGCGCGTCCCCGCGAGTCTGGTACCAATCATTCTGGACAATGAACGTTAAGACGGTATAATTTTTAAAACTAGCTTTATTCCTAGGTTAGAACCATCTCTGAAGAACACTCATTAAATTCCAATGTTATTACTAATGACTCTTTGATTATGATACTCCCCTACTGTGTTCCTACCCATTGCTGACTGCGAGAACGCGCCTATAGCTCGGTACGGTCTTGATCCAGAAGTCCGACTCTAGACCGGCTGATCGATCCGAGGAATTTGCGGCGTAAGTATGGGTTATCGGTAAGCTCTGCAAGATACCTAGATTACGCCCGCCCTCTTTCCCTTTTTTTTTTTTTATTATTTCAGTCCCACTCCGCCTGGCCAGCGAGCCCCACGGAGCCACTGCTCATAGCACGTTAACATAGCTGTCTCCCTCGCACTGGCGTTTCGAACCAGTGGTTACTCTTTTACCCATCTCTCTCTTTCCACCTTACAATATCATTTTCAACGTTACAATATTTTCAACGTTACAATGTCGAATTTCAAACTTTAAAATGGCGGCTGTCCACGTTTGGAAATTAAAACACAAATGTTTCGTTAAACTTCTAACTCATTCCACTAAACTAAATTTATAACTAATAAATCTTTATAAATTATCTAAGATAACTCATATTCTGCTCAAAAAAAAAGTTTTATATATTATTAGCTTTGTGTTTATCTAAATGGCAAAATCATTAATTTATCTAAAACATAAGCTTCTGAACGAACACTTATTTCAGCGCCATCACAGACCCTGATCACAGACTTTTAAGTATACATACTTTCAGTACAAGATAAGCGCCATGAGCGCCATCCTTTAGGGAGTTGTGGAACTAACATCCCCATACAACAAAAAAATGTTCTAAGTGCAAAGGCCCTGCTGAGTGGAGTCCATTTTGGGATCACACAACTCATATTTTTGTCTCATATCTTTCTACTATAATTATTGTATTGTGGTTCCAAATTAACGCTTTTTCTTTCTTTCTTTCATCTACTTTATTATTTCCTTTTTAAAAAGCTTAGTAAAGGCCTCCTGACATGCCAGATTTCTACGTCAGTTTCCCAGATACGGTCACCGAATTAGAAGAAGGTGTCAATTTCATACAACAAATCAGTTTACACAAAGCACAAGGTTCTGATACGACACAACGAGAACGAAGAAAACCGTGCCTCGTGGCTTAACTTTCTTAAAGCTTTCTTACCTTTATAATATCGCAAAATATTAAAATATTGATAAAATAAAGCCGCCTGAGACTAGTAGATAGCAATATAGTATTCCGATAACCCGTTATAGACATAAACGTGACCTACCGCAAGCACCATTCAATGACTCAAAGACTTTACAGTGGCATTAGTGTTAAGCAGGGCTTCCACTGCCAAACATATTTTTTTTATCTTACTACAAGTTACCCTTGACTGCGATCTCACCTGATGGTAAGTGATGAATGAATGAATGAATGAAAAATTCTTTATTGTACACCAAGAAACACATACATAAAAACAACTAACAATAAAACTATGCTATGGTACAAGAGGCGGCCTTATCGCTTTAAAGCGATCTGTACCAGGCAACCATGCAAAAAAAACGGATTAAACCCAGTGAGAAAGCTTCAAGGGTGTACGTTATTTAAAAGGAAATGCTAGTGATGATGCATGCTAAGATGGTAGCGGGCTAACCTGCTGGGGCATGGCAGTTATATTAAACCCATACCCGGTACCATTACCGGTAGGGTGGTAATTAGCCACGGCCTGGTTGGAGGCTTCCTCCAACCAGGCCAGACCAGGGAAAATTCAGAAATTATTAATTCCCAAATTGACCCTGCCGGGGATCGATCCCGGGACCTGCGCACGTTAAGACAACAGCGCTTAACACTGCGCCACGGAGGTCGTCAAGCATTGCGGTATAATGTACTTTATTACTGAGATAAATATTACTTCAATGCTGCCAAAGCGTACAGTTGAAGGCACTAATGTTGAGCCACAGTTCGACAAACGAGTGGAGGTCAATATTTTAAACGTTAAGTAATTACATAAATTTTCCCCCTGAATAAATCCCACTAAACTATATTTCTTGAAACATGATTAAGTATACCTTAGAATACCTTATATCAGCGCCGGATCTTGAATTTTTTCGAGGCGGGGCAAAAATTGAAAAGTGCCGCCCTCGCCCGCCAATACTTTCACCTTTATCATCATCATCATTTCAGCCTATTGATAGATGATGCTGATATTATAACATAACAGCTCTTTATTTCAGATAAAAATCCAATGTTACAATAGTATAAATAATAAATGAAAACACAAAAAATAATAAAAATAAAATAAAAGCTAGCTTAAGCTATTTCCTAAAACTACTTCCTATTTCTTATTTGCGTCTCGGTGGACAGAGCGCCCGTGCTTGATTATATCACTAGACTTTAAATCCTCACCGATGACCCTAAGAATTACATTATTCGCAAGTCGCAATCGCTCCCAGAAAGAAGCTATACGATTGCGCCTGATCGCAAAGAAATCGGAGACTCCCGCCTCGGCAAACATGCCCGACGCGCTGCAGTACCTCGGCAACCTCATGAGCATGCGGAATGAGTCATTATACTGCACCCTCATGGTACTCATTGTCGTTCGCCTGAATTTCGCCCATAATTGGCAAGTGTAAAAACATTGACAATATGCACGAAACAGGGTTAGCTTTAAGTCGGTACTACATTTAGAGAATCAGCGCGCGAGCATTTTGCACCGAACTGACAGTGCTCTTCTCTCTCTCTCGATGTCCAAGTCATCCCTAAGGTGACCACATTTTAGGACATGTGGTCACCGAGACATATTTAAACTGCCGCACCTCCCGAATTGTAGAACCATTCAAAAAGACCGGTGGCACCCTCTCCGGATCCTTCCCCGATCTGAATATCATCTATTGAATAGAAGCAGGCGTTACTTTGCGGAAGTCCATGATAGTGAAAAAAATCGGGTGTTTATAAGCTTGAGTGTCCTGAATGTGGTGCCACATATGTTGGTCAAACTGGACGCAATTTTGAGATGCGCTATAAGGAACATATGTCTGCTTATAGGAACGATCAACCACAAAGGTCCCACTTCGCTAAACATCTTTTGGACAGTGGACATGAGGTGGGCAATAACCATTCATATAAAATCCTGCATAAATGTAATAAAGGGTTACGAATGTGCGTTTGGGAGCAATTAGAAATAATTAAACACAATAATAAAGGATTTGAGTTGCTAAATGAACAAATAAACGTATCAAATTCACCTTTACTCAATTTATACAGTAATGGGGGAGGGGGCGGGGCTTCAGTATGAGCCATGCCAAAAAGGTATATAAGCCGGAACTTGCGATACGATAGTCACTTCACAATCGTGCATTGTCGAGTCAACATCTCCTGAGGATGCTCCGGTGTCGGAGTGAAACGAACGTTGAGAGTGATTTGGAGGATTTGTGTGGTGTGGTGTTGTGCCTGTGCGAATTGCTGGGTGGTGGGTGTCGCATGTTGCAGGTGAAAGACACGCACTGTACCACACAGATTTGTCTACTGTAGCGGATTATAGCGAATTAAACTTCTAGTTCATTCACTGAATATCATCATCTCTGACTTGGAAACGTTATATTTCAATCCATGATCCTTAATATAACGCTCACAGACCGAAAGAAATCTCCTTAGCCCTCCGATCGAGGGGCTGAGCAGCACCATGTCATCTGCATAACTGAGATTATTCACACATACACCTCCCAAATGACAGCCTACCCTGGCGCTTCTCAGCTCCTCGATCAAACCGTTGATATAGACGTTGAAAAGATCTGGAGAGGTGAGTCCCCCTTCACGTACCGTCGCGTCGCCCCATCTTACGTTGTTCACTTGGCCTCCGTACCAGTATCTCAACAGACTCGTTATCTCATCCGGGACCCGAGCAACATGCAATTTGTTCCAGAGAACTTCATAGTTCACAAGATCAAATGCGCGGCTCAGGTCCAGAAAACATGCATACACAGATGTGTTACGTTTTGTATAGTATTGTACTGTATGTTTGAGACTGAGGACAACCGAGTCCGTCGAGAGACCGGGAAAGAAAGAAAGAAAAACAGTTTATTCGACAATGGTGTCACAGACAAAACACGGATTACAGATGTAAAAATTTTGTCTGTGACACCCAGAAAGGGTGTACAGCTCAGCATTAAGCCCTGCATTGTATGCCAATGATTGCATACAAAGCAGGGCGCTGGTTTTCGGCTGTGACCCGGGTGACGCCACAGTAGCAAAAATTATTAATGTAATAAAACAAAAGTAAAGTTAATAAGTAGAAACAAGTAAGCAGCAAGTACTCATATTATATGCCATTTATAATATTAACACATCCGAAAAGAAAAAAAAATCTAAAATTCCGGGGCGGAAGCCAAATTGAGCATCATCAATAATTACATTCTTCTGTAATTCGGGATGCAGTATTCTTTCTGATTCAATCAATATTGAAAGAAAGCGCAGGTCTTTGGTAGACAGAGGTAATAATATGTTGGCCCGCAGATTTTCCCGTTGTACTGAGCAAGCTAAGGTATAGGTAGCTTTTCAAGGCATATGGCCAGAGCTTGTCGTATACACAACCTGTGGGTCGGGTATGTCAAAAGATCGCTGGACAACTTGCGCTTTCAATTAGAATGATGATGGGATTTCTCCGCTTCTGCAGTGCGTCAGGGATGTCGCAGCTGTCATTCGCAAAAAAAACTATCTATGACCCTGATTCGTAAAACACTAAAGACTAATTGGTTTATGTACTTCTCCACTATAGAGGTGCCTTGTGCAGAGGGTGCACGAAAACCAGCTCGTTTCTTTAATCACCTTCGACGCGGGGAAGTGGACATGTCTGTGTCTTTTATGTTTATACAAGCGGACCCGCCCCTGCTTCGCTCGGGTGCCTTAGACGTGGAATTATTTCCAAAAAGACTGAAACACGTGTTTCCTAATTTTTAATCGAGTTTCATTTTTTTCCGATGTAAGCCGAAAAAAAATCCTCATCCAAACTTTCATCCCCTATTTTACCCCTTTTAGACCAGGACTGAAGCCTTTGAAAATGGTAAAAAGTGAAAAAAAAACATAGTAGGATGAAACCCATTGGAAAAGAAAGAGAATATAACAAAAAGGAAAGGAAAAATAATTTACGGGCGATCTGAGGTCGGGAAATGAAAGGGGGTGGTTTTTAAGAGTAAAAAACGGTTTATCTCGATTTTCGGCAAAACTAAAAGTCCTATGGAAAAAAATTAAATGGCAAAGTTGTAGGTAATAAAAAGATTTGGAGCCTTTTCCAATTGGTTTCATCCTACAATGATTTTTTTGGTTTTTTGGTTTCAAAAATTATCGACCCTGTTCTATTTGGGGGAGGAATTTTGAAAGATCCTTCCTTAGTGGGCGCCTATGTCATAAAAGGAACTTACTGTCCAAATTTCAAGCCTCTAACCCTAGCGGCTTAGGCTGTGCGTTGATAGCTTAGCTACCAGTCAGTCAAGTTCTTTGTGTTTTTATTGTTACTAACCTACTATAATATACACTCTATGAATCCTTTAGTTGTCCGAATTAAACAACTTTTATTCATTAATAAATTTACTATTCTGCGCGTTTGTCATCGCAAAGTTGCGATAATGCTGAGTAGTGTATTCGTCTGCCAAGCTTGAATCTGCCGCCCTCTAAATTTGCCGCCCGGGACACGGGCCCCGGCTTGCCCCCCCCTAGATCCGGGCCTGCCTTATATATTACTAGCTAATGACCGGGACATCATCTGCGTGGATCGAGGTTTTTTGATTCCCGCGAGAACCTATATTGCCTTTGAGCTATTCCAGACTAAAATCAATCCCTGTGCAAAATTTCAGCCAGATCCGTTCAGCCGTTGGGGCAGATTGAGTAACAAACACCCATACATCCATGCATCCATCCAAACTTCCGCATTTGTAATATTAGTAAGATTAGTAAGATAAGATCTATTTGGTATTATAGGTATTCGTACCGTATGCTGAGGTGAAAAAATAATGAAAAGCACGTACCTCCTGGCAACAATAGGGTAGTAAACACTGCTAAGAACAGCTTAATTTGTGCAAAAAGTCATAAAAGTTGAGCTTCGTTTAATGGTTTCCATTAGTTTCACAGGCGCATAAATGCTTGTTAGGTACAAGCAAAAGCTAAGGTAAAGCTAAAGCTATCGCCCACTACACAGAGTAGATATTTAATTAGCAATAAGACCGCCTTTGAATGACTGTGTAATTCTACTATCTCTTGAATTTGACGACCTCCCTGGCGCAGTGGTAAGCGCTGTGTCTTATAAGTGGGAGGTCCCGAGTTCGATCCCGGCAGGATCAATCCGGGAGTTTATATATTGTAAATTTTCTCCGGTGGGAAGCTTCGGTTGTGGCTAGTTACCTACCACACTAACGGCAAAAGACGTAAGGAAAGGAAGCTATTGGGCCCCAACAGTAATTTCTCAGGCGACGAAAACTTTACAGCAAGTATGATAAAGTATCATGAGTTAAAAGTATTTCATATACCATAAGCCAATAAGCCATATTGTTTCATGTCAACTTTCGTGTTTTAGAATTATAATCCTTATTTTAGGAACGTCATGTGACATCCAACAGTCATTATTACTTACAAGATGATTCCCGCGACTTCGTCTGCGTGGATTAAGATTTTTTTGATTCACGCGGGAATTCTTGAATTTTCCGGGATAAAAGTAGTCCTTGCCTGGGATACAGCCTATCTCTGTACCAAATTTCATTAAAATCGGTTGAACAAATGGGCCGTGAAAGCGTAGCAGACAGACAGATAAATATATAGACAGAAACACTTTCGAATTTATAATATTTGTATGGATTAATATTGCTTAAGTATTGCTTTAAGCGTTGTTGGCAATATGGCCCCTGAGGATTTTATTGCAGGGGCTTCCATACAACAAATCGCTCCGTTTCGTAGACGTCTGTGGCAGCGACGTCACCACATCTTGCGTTTATAGTCTAGGCAATAAAGCTAGTAGAACCCAACAATAATTCCTCAGGCGACGAAACTTTACAGTATGATAAAGTATCATGATTTAAACGTATATTACAAATATCCAATAAAAAATCTGAATTGAAGTAAGGGTTTTTATGCTATACCTAATTGTTAAAGCAGGAAGGTACATCGTCGCGTAAACGCAGTTTAGGTTTGATAGTAAAATCGGTTAAAATATCGATGTTCTGCGTGATTATTTCGTTTGATACTTTGGATTTGAGTTTAAATATACTACCTAATATTATTTTAAAAATAAATCGATAAAATATTCAGTTATAAATATTAATTTTTAGGTATAAATACCTAACTTTCGGATGGATATTTTGTTGGATATTTTTGTAGAAGTATTAACTCGTACCATACTGCAACCCTGCCAAGTTTCAACGACTGAGGATTTAATGTTGGGGTCTCCATACAACAAACCGCCCCATTGCCTAGACTATTAAAGCAATTTAGTTGGCTCGAGGTACCGTTGTCGCCGCCAGTCCGACGGACGTTCAAATCACGGCCCCACACTCAATTCAATATTATATTTACTGATACTTATTTGCCATCTTTCATGTATCTCAAGTTCAAATTCCAAGGTTTATAGTACCCATGAAAACGAAAAGTACAGTTTGACGTTCTAATGCATCTCTTGATTTTTATTCATTGTATTTCCTAATTTGGTGGTGTTTTTGGACTTTTGATTCGGAGCTCCAAAGTGTTACGTCGGCGTAAAGTGTTACGGAGAGTGCGCCACAATTAAAAAAAAACTTATTTTTTTTAAATCTTCACCTTTCTACAATCGAACAGCGAGGCGAGGTCTTTTGGCGCCTCATGATCTTAGCGAGAAGAAATCCATACTAATATTATAAATAAACAAATTGTATCCCAGAGAAGGACATATACCACTTTTTATCCCGAAAAATTAAAGAGTGCCTGCGGGAATGAAAAAAAATTTATTCATTTTGCAGGCATCATCTAGTAAGAAATTAATAAAAGCGCGTGCGTCGTGTCTATAATTAGCGTGCTATAGAAAATACTGCAGTTTGTAATGTGCGAACAGCATAAAGCGCAAGTCACACCGCGAGCTAAAATAACTTGGCTTAGCTTGTACTAACTTAATTTTTATTAAGCTACGCGAACTCAAATATCTTGGCTTAGATGTAGAGATTACGTTCGCAGCGCTGGGATGAGAAGAGGCAAGTTCAATGATAACGTTCCAAGCACATTATTGTCTTAGCACAAAAATATCTTTCCAAAAAACCGACTTACAAAGCCACTGTAAAGTAAAAAATAATTTAGATTACTACGCCTTACTGACGCCTGACTTAATAACGCCAACGTACCGCGTTAAAAGTGCACATCTAAGTGGCTCTGCCCATACAAGAAATATTATCAAAAAAACGATATTTCTTGTATGGGCACAGCCAAAAAGCAGACAACTATTACTTTATTGTTTTAAACTACTTCAGTATGTACTTAATGCATAACTGAATTCCTCGGATAGAGCAAACCCAGATCTTAGTTAGCTCGCGTATCTTAGCTCTGTAAAGATGCCGTGATAAGCTTAGCTAAGCTAAATTAGCTTGCGGTATAGCTTGCGCTTTACTGTATAACCGTTGTAGCCACCTTCCGGCACCGAGCGTTGAAAATTGAAACCACGGTCGATTACCCACACTCCATTCGATATATTTATTTTTTAGTTTTGATTGCTAGTAATTTGCTTTGCCACTACTGTTTTTACTTACTATGATTGAGGAAACGTATCCAGTGATTTATCGCAGCGTGGAAAAAGTCCATTAATATGTTTATTTTTTTATATGAACGCCATTTTGTTACAACCAGTGCAGCGATATATTGTAATCAAGTGCGGAATCTATAGTTTTCATTAGTAGGGGCAGTGTGAATGAGTTGTAAAAAGAGTAAATGTTCCTATACTCCATAGTCTTTCGACGACCTCCCTGGCGTAGTGGTGAGCGCTGTTGTCTTATCGCGGGGGGTTTCGGGTTCGATCCCCAGCAGGGTTAATTTGGGGATTCCATAATTTCTAAATTTTCTCTAGTCGGGGATGGTGGGAGGCTTCGGCCGTGGCTAGTTACTATCCTACCGGCAAAGATAGTACTGCCAAGCGATCTAGCGTTCCGTGTATAAAACCGATTAGGTAATATAACTGACATACCCCTAAACAGGTTGGCCCGCTACTATCTAAGAGATTGCATCATCACTTACCATTAGGTGAGATTGCAGTCAAGGGCTAACTTGTAGTGGATAAAAAATAGGTTTTGGAGTAGTAGCACAATCGAAGGAGGTATTACATACTTTCTTGCGTCCATAGTCTAAGTACCGAGTCTACGTTCCTTCCTGCGTAGTCTAAGTAGGTACCAAGTCTACGTTCTTTCTTGCGTAGTCTAAGTACCGAGTCTACGTTCTTTCTTGCGTCCATAGTGTAAGTACCGAGTCTACGTTCTTTCTTGCGTCCAGTCTACCGAGTCTACCGACGCAGTGTCAAAACAAAGCTCATAGACGCAGTAATATTGCAAGGTGAAATATTTTTTAAATATAACCCACTAGGTGATGCCCGCGACTTCGTCCTTACCGCCGAAACTCTTTAATTTTCCGGGATAGGTAGCTAACTATCCCGGTACCTATACCTGGCAGCTGCCAGCTCTTGGATCTCCGGTCGACTCAATAACCCTTTTTATTGGAAATATATCAAAAAGCGCACGAGACCCCGGATCCCACGGCTCTATGGCCTCACTCATCATTATACTATTTTCAGATCAAGTATTCTGGATGTGAGAAAATGATCTGCCAAAAAGTGCAAAATTTCAAGTTTCTAGACATAGTTTGAGCTATATTGTCTAAAAATCTGATGAAAAACATTTCTATGGGAAGCTTTACATATTAGAAACGCCCATAGCTATAGCGCGATACGAAATACATGTGGTGCCATCTATTATCCTATATTAAAAACTTTACAAGCTAATATTATAGGTACTTGCTACGTAGTACTTACATACCGTACCGTACCCTCAAAATTAATCGTGGAAGAAACCGTCATATCAATAATTATACTATATTCATGTTATAGGGTCTGTCTGCTACATCTGCACGGCCCAACAAATGTGTCGATTTTGACGAAATTTATCACAGAGATAGTAATACTTTTTTTTATCCACTACAAGTAAGCCCTTGACTGCGATCTCACCTGACGGTAAGACCACTTACCTTTACATTATAAATTAGTTACATCATCAGATACAGACTTAGATTGTGACGGGCTAACCTGTTAGGGGCATGCCTATACCCCTGTTCGGCATCGTACCGGAACGTTTTCTACACGGCATCGTACCGGAACGCTAAATCGCTTGGCGGCACGTATTTGCGGGTAGGGTTGTAACTATCCACGACTAAAGCTCCCCACCAGGCCGGACCAAAAATTATAAATTCCCAAATTAATCCTGCCAGGGATCGAACCCGGGACCTCCGTACGTTAAGACAACAGCGCTCAACACTGCGCCACGGAGGTCGTCAAAGAGGCTGAATGGATTTCCACGAAGGCTGTAAATCCATTGTTCTTTGAGAAAATTGTATTCTACTCTACCTTATATTTTATGGTCAATCATAAACAAGCTGTATGGAATAACATCAATCAACAAATCATTCCACTATTCAATATCGGTTAGGAGTTAGAAAATGCAATTTTCTGAAACCGGTTGTGCATAGAATAATATAATAATATTTTACCGCAACTCTATTTACTATTGATTCAGAAGAAAGTGTGCTAAAGCTATCCACCTGTGACTAGTTTAGGCGGAATATTCAGCATTGAAACTCAAACTCAAACTCAATTTATATAAAACATGTAGGACATACATGTGTTTCTTATTTTACGTCATGTTTTGATTCTACCACCGGTTCGGAAAGAAGGTTCTGTTGAGAAGAGCCGGCAAGAAACTCAGCAGTTGCTCTGAAGAAGGAATATTAGATTTTGAAACGTGATGTCACGAAACTTAGGGCCCCTGCTACCCCTTGTCACACAATGTCACAATTAGTCCCGTCTGATGGGTTTTTTGGGCTCAACACAAATAATAATGCACGATGAACTTGGATTCAGATTTATTCTCAAAAAGATATTATTACGGTAAGTGTACGTTCACAAAGAGAGCCTTGGAACAAGAGGCAAGATACTAGAGCGGCCTGTCACTGGTGACGGCTGACATTACATTTTTAAATACGGAGTTCGGCTCTGCGTACAAAGTTTTTCATACATTGGTATATGCATTAAATAAGGTTCAGTTTACACTTTACAATTATTGTAATTAAGTTCTGATCCAACACCGTCCCCCCCTGTCCCCCCCCCCCCCCCCTAACGTGCCACGTACTTTTTGGATTCCCGTGGGAATTTTAAAACTTATTACACGCGGATGCAGTTGCGAGTGTAGGATATGCAGGGCTTCTGCCGATAAAACTAGACTATGTTTCATGTTTAAATTCTACTCACACCTTCAAAAGGTACTGCATTGTCACAGTGTAAATGCTTACAGTGAGAATACGCCCTATATATTTGCTGACAAGGATGCTATAAGCACCTATTCCTACCCGAATGACTGTATTAGTTTATAATGATACATGATTAAAATTTGTTCGCACGCTTGTGACATTCAGTATAATCATTTCCTTCATCATCTGCCTAGATGTCTCCATTGACCGACTGTATGAAGTATAATTCTTTAGGCTGTGGTATTGCCATGAGTTTGGTATTCAAATATATTCTGGTGATATATAATGTGCATCTTGTATTATTATAGTGTGGGAATTTCGTAGGTGGCATTCTGGGTACGGCGTGAGAATGAATGGGGTGCTATTGTTTTACGAGTACTATAGAGATGTGAATGTGTGTGTGTGTGTGTGTCTGATATCGATAACTTTTTTATCGATATCGTACATCCAATGCAATACCTACGTTCTTACAATAATAGGTACAATATTAATCAACCTACTGTCTATTGCAAGATTGGAGTAATGTGCGCAACGATGCCAATTTTACCGATATTATGTTAAGTACTTAGTTATTATTCACTATGGTTATTTTTTGGTATTTGTGTCTGATTCTACGTGTGACGTATAGTGATATACATGCGTATATAGTACCTAAAAATGTCCTCAAGGTAAATATCTACGCCTTATGGATTTTATGAGTAGTTTTTACAACGCTTAAAAATAAAATACGAGCATAATATATTATTAGAAAAAACAATACTTGTATAATTTCTAGCGTTTGTCTCGATGACAAGTAAGTGTAAAAAATGTTTACATTTATCAAGAAAGCAATATTCAAGGCAGCATAAATCTGTTTTCTATCAATATTGCGAGGTCGTTCATGACCTCTTTCAAAATTCTATATCAATGGCTCGACAAGCGTAACCGTAACGGTAGGTACCATAACAAATAAAATAGTGTTTTTACTCTAAAATGTTTACATTTTTGTAAAGAATTATTAGAATAAATGTAAAAGAACGATGCATATTATTATATTTTAAAAGTTGTTAAAAGATTTATTAAAATGCTAAAATGCTAGTTGTATTTAAGCTCAATTTAGGTAACTCTTTTTGCTTTAAAACTCGTAACGTAGGTACTTATTTTTTTTAACTTACAGAAAATTTGGAATCACAGTTTTTGTTAATTACAAAACTTATGCTCAAGTTTCGAAGCTTTTTAATGAGTCCTTGGAGTTTTGTTTCCATCGATAGAATATCGATAAAAATTGTGGGTACAACATTATTTTTTTCCTAAGATCAAGGACCCTGATATACAATTACTCACGTACGGTTTATGTCTATCGTCCATCAGTCGGTGTGATACAAACAGACAAAAGAATTAAAGTTGTTAATTAAGTTAACAGAAAAGGAGCGACAATGTACGTAGCTATTGTAAAGGAGCTTTGCACATCTATCTAATACCTTAAAACGAGCAATCCTTGTACATGTATAATCTGAAACTCGGAAATAGCTAAAACGATTTTCATGAAATTTAGTATGCAGGGGGTTTCAGGGGCGATAAATCGATCTAGCTAGGATTCATTTTTAGAAAATGTCATTTTATTAGCAACGAAAAACTGCTACAATATCATTCGAATACGAAGGTTAATTGGGCGGTCAACAAACCAGAAGACCCCAGTTCGAGTCCAGATGTCTCCAGTACGATTATTTTTTTCCCTTTTTTTCCTTCTTTTGTGAAAAAAACTATTATTGGGAGCCCAATTGCACTCGTGATTTTTTATTTAACTCGATTCAATCGAGACAGTCGATTGTCATCCTTCGCGGTGACGTTTTTGACAGATATTAATTAGAAATGGCGTAATGTGACGATTTCAACGGACGTCCTTAAATTTAATTACGTGGCCCCGGGTTTTTGCCATCGTAGAAGATTTTAGGTCTTATTCGAGTGTGATAATCAAGTTTGTTCTGCCAATAACCGTTTTGGCCTTGATTACTCGACGGGATTTTGGATACCTCGCTGTCGGGGTCCCGTACCTATCTCATAACTCTCCGGCCACGTGCTGAGTGATTTCCGGTGTTCGAATCACGTGTTCTGGATGTTGCCACGGTTAGAAGGGAATCACCCTTGCAACTTGCTGCCACGTGCTAGTGTATTTTAGCACAAGTAAGTACCACGGGGAAAGGAGTGATTAAGTCATTAACTTAAGTGTGAAGTGACTAAGTGGAGACAAGTAGACATTAGAGGTCTGGAGGTCTACCGTCCGTGGAGGGACCCCTCATATCACCACGCAACCCATTCAACAGTTACAATTAACATAACACACCACATAACCTCCCTCAGGACTCGCCTTGCCGCAACCAGCAGTCCAGGTGAGTCCTAGAAACTTGTTCTCTCTAGGCCCTGTCTCAACGACCTGTCTCCCCCCGCTATGGGCCCCGGGACGAGGCCACGGGTTTGCTGTTCGTTGAGTTAAGTATTTGGCCGTAACAGCAGACAAGCATACTAACCACTAGATCAACAAGGCAGTTAAAAAACTAACTAGCTACAACTATGTACTACAAGTACATCCGCATCAAGATTTATCAGTAGCCGTCATCTGCCATCTCGGAATGGTAAATATTTGCAATAATTGTCAGCTGTGAGTCTGAATCAAACAGATTACAGATAGCTAGTTTCAGATAAAATAACTCTAGATTATCTCTGAGTAAATTAAATGAATAAATAAAGATTTCTATCATCACCTTGATGCGACATTTTATTTGAATGTGCTTATTTTATTTTTGGTGATGTCGTCAGACCAACGAGATGGTTGTCTTCCGACTTTTCGTGTGCCGGTACGTATTCTTCATTCCAGTAGAAAACGGGTCCATCTATCATCTTTGGTCCTACACATAAGCCCTGCCCACCTCCACTTTGACCTGGACACTTTCAAAACAATATCGGTTAGTCCCGTTTTTTGGCGCAATATGGTGTTTGAAACACGGTCAATAAGCGATACACTAACACTTTTTTCTGGAGGACACAAAATCCACGTCATTCACTTTTATATGGAGTCGCGTCGTTCCCCTCCGACGCAAATATTTCGCATTGTCCTGTAAAGTTGTTGAGTTGTGTTTTTGCTCTAAGTAGCAAACCTCAGGTAACTATATACGAAGCATGTGCGTAAGAATGCGATAAAATCTAAACGCATTACTTGTGCTGCAATTAAATATCGTAGCTAATAAACTAAGCAGGCTTTTTATCGTACATCGAAGAATGTGTACTGTAGGCGCATACGCCTAGCCACAGACAAAATAATAAGTTTAGAAGTGTAAAGAAATATACATATAATATGGGCTGGGGCTGGGTGTTGATCAGTAAGTCAGGACTTTTTCATTATATTGTATTGAGACTAGATGATGCCCGCGACTTCGTCTGCATGGATTGATTTCTCGGGGGTACATCTTAATTTTCTGGCATGAAAAGTAGCTTATGTCCTTCCCCGAGATGTTACATACCATATTAAATTTCTAACTTCTTACCAATTTGTTACTATACCAAATTTCATCAAAATCGGTTGAGAAGATGGGTCGTGAAAGCGTAGCAGATAAACAGACAGCTGATAGATAGACACCCTTTATATATATTATTAGTATAGCTTCTTTACTGCTTTCAATGCAAGAATTTAGAGTCACCATCATCATCTTAGTAAACGGTCTCCTATAGGGACCTACCTTTCATCAACACAAAAGAGGTTAGGCCATAAACCAAAACGCTGGCCAAGTGCGGATTGATTGGCATCACACACCTTGGGAAACAATAAAAATATCTCTCAGGCATGTAGGTTTCATGGTATTCTTCTGCACCTTAAAACAACTTATGTACAAGAATTTTGATTTATTTTTGTTTTAGGGCAAATTGCTCAAAATTGGCCGACATTCATTTCTATTACTTATTTCGAGTTCTGTGGTCCTAGTGCTTAAGCTTCTAGCAAATAGTTCAACAAAGATTAGCATGACATTTAGTTATTCTAGACTATTAATTTATTCTTCAAATTAGAGGCTTATTTTCTGTCTGTTTGTCCGGCGGCATCGGTAGGTATTCTTAGTAACTACATGCAGTCATCCAGCACAAAGTCATCCTGGAAATAAAACGTTGGGCTAGTAGTTAGCACTTATTAAGCAACTAGAGACTTCACCCGCTTGGTTTTAGGTTTTTTGGCCTATGTGCTATTTCAGGCTATAATCTATCTCTGTGTCAAATTTCAGCCAGATCCGTTCAGCTGATTTGGCGTGATTGAGTTACAAGTGATAAAAATAAATGATAAATGATTTGTTTATTACATGTAGGACAACTTGTGTCACTGATACGTTAAGACTCAACCAACGGTTCGGGAAACTGATTCTACTGAGAAGAGCCGGCAAGAAACTAAGCAGTTGTTCTTTTCTTAAAAATTATGTAAACAATGCAACACATACGTGTACATTACGTTACAAGCATCCATCCATCCATACATCCATCCATCCATCCATCAATCCAAACTTTCGCATTTATAATATTAGTAGATTTATATTAGTATAGACCATAGATTTTTCTTCGGCGTGTCTAAGTGAACGAAATCTAAGTGAACTTTTGCTTCTTGGGAAATAAGCTCTTTAAATGTTAAGAGAGCAACCCTAGCCAACCATGCAGTAGGTACTGTAAACGCCTTACTTAAGTAGGCAGTACCTACTTAAGTAGGCAGTAGTTCTCCAATAAAACTTCAAATACTGATTATTTATTAATGTATAATTACTGAAGTTCACTTTATCACACTTTATTTACTTTTTCCAAACTTTTACTATCAGAAAACTAATTTAACAAACATGTCCGCTAGACCATCTCGACTGAATGAATCAACCTATGTAGCCCATTAGCGTCTCGTTTTCTCTTACTTTATGTTTAAAATCCCCTCGGAGTTAATAATAAAAATGTCAATACATCAATCCATCCATCCATCCATCCATCGATCCATCAATCCAAACTTTCGCATTTATAATATTAGTAGTTTTAACGAAATCTAAGTGAACTTTTGCTTCTTGGGAAATAAGCTCTTAAAAATCCAAAGAGAGCAACCCTAGCCAACCATGCTTAGCTTAAGTAGGCAGTAGGTACCCTATATTAGCGTAAACAAGGTATGAAGCGTCACACAAACCGGCTCCTAAGTATACACGGAGCAGCTCCCGAAGGTACGCCATGTTACACTGGTTTGTGGTGTCGTGACATGGTGATATGTGATAATTATGTTTTATTATGAGCGATAACTATACTCAGTAGATACGACTAGTTTGCTTGGACATGATTTTCTGTATCCTGCTTTTCCATTAAGTTATTTAAGCCTTTAAGTCTTCAATGGAGAAGGTAGGTTGACGACCTCCGTGCGGAAGTCTCGGGTTCCATCCCCGGCTGGGTTTGGAAATTTATAATTTCTGAATTTTCCCTGGTCTGGCCTGGTGGGAGGCTTAAACTAAAACTTAAACTGCGTTTACGCGATAATGTACCTACCTGCTTTACCTGCTTATCTTACTTCCTTTTTGTTGGATATTTATAATATACGTTTAACTCATTATACTTTATTATACTATAAAGTTTCGTCGCCTGAGGAATTATTGTTTACTAGCTTTATTGCCTAGACTAAATGGCGGCCCGCAGACGAAGGGTTAAAGACTTTTCTCTTTACTTATACAGATTTTAATGCATAATTTCCATAATTAATAATTAAATAAGCAATTTCCCGTCTCACAGTACTAATTGATTCATTAGTTGTAGGTTGCCTGGCAGAGATCACTTTAGTGATAAGGTCACCTTTTGTCTGTACTTTTATTATATGTTCTTTGTAACTGTTCTTTTGTATGCAATAAAGTTGTTTAATAATAATAATAATAATGATATTATTACAGTCGATTATGAACAAGCTGAAACACACAACACCCAAGTTCTTGAACTTGACATAAAACATAATATCTACTGTGACTGGTGTCCGGTGTCCACGGCCGGCCGGACCGGTTGCATTACTTACGCATTACAGGCTATTAATTAACAACTTATGTAATAGAATCTTCTTTTTAGGTATCGATCGTTCTCAGTAAAGTGTGCATCCTAGGTACCTGTATTTGCTTTGACAGTAACCGGACCTTACTGGAGTTTAGTAAAAGGAAAAGAAGAAAGAAAACGTTTTTATTTGATCACAATATCTAGTATAAGAGACTATCAAAATAGTTAAAGCAACAAAGTTGTGTGACCAAATATAGGTCTCCAGCTCAGCATCATGCTACAGCAGGCTGCAGCGCTGGTTTTCAGTGGAAACCTTAAAATTGGTGAAGTCACGGACGAACTATGAATGCAATATCTACTCTAATATGTTTATAGAAATCTAATAGTTTAAGTAGTAGGCACATATGAGTATTACATTATTTATAAAATGGATGATGTGGAACTAATATAAGAATAAAAAGTAAATATATAAAAAAGATATAGTAAACAGCAGGGCGACCGCGTTATGGTGTCAATTGTTGTGATTGGCTGAATTTATGGTATTCTTGCTGCGTCAATGGATTTTGACCAATAGTGGAAGAGTGTTATCCAATCAGAGGTGATTGCGATCGTTACATTGTAGCTGTCAGAGATACGCGGTGGCCCCGCTGGAGAAAACATATTTTTTTTGCATTTTAGACTTAGTTTATGGAGTACAGACTATGATAGATACTTAATTTATATAGATACTTAAAAGTAACATTTGTTTTAGTGACTTAGAGCTGTACCAAGTTGTTATTTTTCTTGTTATCTTTTAGTTTAGAAAATAAAGGTATACTTATGTAAAGGTATTAGTTCATGAAAATAGTTCTAAGGTTATTAATTGTTCAGGTTATTCATTGTAGACCGCTAGTTTTTACTAGCTATAATAAATGCTATACTAATCTGAAATAATTGTCTATAATCACAAAATAATTAATAGTAGGTACTATACCATAGATTTACTGGTTAATAGATGCGATAGAGTGGTAACAAAAAAAAAACCAACCAAGTGCAAGTCGGACTCGTATACGAAGAATTCCGTACCATTATACAAGATTTTTACAATGTACTTTTATGAAATGAATACTTTCGTAAAAGAAAAAAGAGAGACTCAAAAATTACGTTTCTTGCATGGGCATTAGGAGCGCCTCTTTATTTTTTATTTTATTTTTGTTGTAACTTGTAATAACGGCAATACAAATACACACTCTGTGAAATTTTATTATATATTACAGTACACGAGATAAGTCCGGGCGCTGACAGACAGACGGAAGGACAGAAAGCTGAAGTTTAATAATAGGGTCTCGTTGACACCATTTGGGTACGGAACCCTAGTAAAGTTGGATATTCAATGCAAAAACTAGAAAACAAAAACCAATAGAGAGCTCATTAACATCAACATATCTTGCTTATCACGTTTAGAAACGAACGTCCTGTGGGGTGTGGTCATATTGTACATACCAGACAGACAGACAGACAGACAGACAGACACACACACAAAAATTACTTTGTCGCGCGTTGCGAAATTGTTGAGTGTATACAGGTTCTCCACCTCATAAGTTTTGTTTTACAAAAATATACTTTGTCGCGCGTTGCAAAATTGTTGAGTGTATACAGGTTCTCCACCTCTCAAGTTTTATTTGAATATTATTATATTGACGTTCGTGATTTTGAAATATAATCCTTATTTTAGGGACGTCAAGGTACGTGACTTAAAACTGTCATTTCGAAGTAGGTAATAATGCTTTGAGTGATGGTAGTAATCCCCCTCTAAAGCAATTTGCTAGAGATTTTAATCTAGACCCGTTATGTCAATAGCTTCTATAGCTCATATTTCTCAGGTATGACAAGTTCACGAGTAAAGGTCTTCACACATTACATAGACTGGACGCCGTGTCCACAGTGCAGGTGCGTTTCCACCAGAGATGTGCTACGTTGCTAAGCTACGGTGTGTCAAACCCACCAACAGGAGCGCTTGATCTAATATCTAGAAATCTAAGCTGTGAAAATGAAAACCAAGCGCTCCATACAAAGCATCCGTAAATAAGAACGCATGAAAATTGCATTATGGACCACGTGTGGTTCACGATAAATTAGTTACGTCAATTTTACCGTAAAGAATCTAAATATATGATAGAAAAAGGTGACTGATCTGTCAACGCACAGCTCAAACCACTAGACGAATCGGGCTGAAAGGAAATGACCAGTGGAAGTATGGGAGCTTGCCTAGATATCAAAAATCAATGTGCAGCAATGATTTCTTGCTATTTCTTGTAATTGTTATATTTTATAGTTTTCAAATAAAAAAGTTTCAGGAGTCTGAAGGCTCTGCAAACTGATATCAATGGCAATAAGGCATGGATAAAATGGAATGTCAAAATGGAGTAGTGCTTAAAGCGGAAAGCGGATGCTCAGGATCTAAACAATAGACGTATTGTTTTTTTTTGATATTTTAACCTTGATCTTATTCGGAATAATAAATCCATAATAATTTCGGTTTTAATTTTTAAACCTTACTATTAAAACGGAAATCCTGCACATTGTCGCGAATCCGTGGGCAATCACTGGCAGTCCTTTGGCATGCAGAAAGCTATTATGACGTAGACATCCGCTAATAAAAGATTTTTGAAAATTCATCTCTTAAAGGGGTAAAGTAGGGGTTTGAAATTTTTGTAGTTTACGCGCACGAAGTCGAGGGAAAAAGCTATTTCTATACAAAGCTCAAATTCCCATACTTTACTATGAATTGACTCGAAGTAGAATCCGTGTCGGTATAATGTGCGAAGATCTTTGCTTGGCCATCCGGTAACACTTTCGCTACAGTTTGCGACACTAAACGACACTTTCTTGGTTAAGTGCGGATACCAGGTTGCAATAATTACCGGTGTGTGATTGGTTTCTATTGCTAATGGCTACTTCTTATGATTGCTGTGTAATTCAGTCGTAATTACAGTTAATTTTAAACGTATCTAAGTAAACTCTACACTCTAACTACTGTATGTACTCTAACTCTACAGTATTTGTCCTTCTTTTGCGAAAATTATCACCGTTCGGTTGGTGTTTTAAATCCTTGAAACTATGTTTTTTTTATTCCACTACAAGGTAGCCCTTGACTGCGATCTCACCTGACGGTAAGTGATGATGCAGTCTAAGTTAGTAGCGGGCTAACCTATTAGGAGTAAGGCAGTTATATTAAACCTAGTCGGTTTCTACGCGGCATCGTACCGGTACGCTAAATCGCTTGGTCGTCTTTGCCGGTAACTCCTTGAAACTATGTATTTTACAGCAGATAAACTATTCAATGACTTCCTATTATAAGGATCATATTGTAAGTGCTAGTCGTAAGCTCATTCAAAAGTCACTTTCTTAAAGCCAACAACATTTTAATGGCTATGTCTTGTATGGCTGGCTCTCATGTCAAATGGAGGTATTGTACGCCATACTTTTTCTATTCATTGCCTTCCTTTCCAGAATTTGAATAGATTCTAAATACATAAACACTAGAACGATGGTTATGTCTCCATGTTTCGAGGAACAAAGTAGGAAGTGTAGAGTTTAACTATTTTACCTTACTTCTTACTAATATCTTAGTAATATTATAAATGCGAAAGTTTGGATGGATGTATGGATGTATGGATGTTTGTTACTCAATCACGCCCCAACGGCTGAAAGTATCTGGCTGAAATTTGGCACAGAGATATATTATAGTCTGGAATAGCACATAGGCACATAGGCATTTTATCCCGGAAAATTAAGGAGTCCCCGCAGGAACCAAAATTACATTCGTCGTTGCGGGCATTAGCTAGTCAAGAAATATAGCTGATGTAGGTAACTAAGTAGGTAAATTAAAGAAAATCTCTATAGTTTTACCATATTTTTGTTCGAAGACAATTAATTAGACCTTGCATGACGTAAACTTAGATCTCACGTAGGTATGGCAGTTATATTAAATCCATACCCCTAGTCAGTTTCTTCATGGCATCGTAAAATAACGCAATCTTTTGGCGGCACGTCTTTGCCGGTAGGGTAACTAACCACGGCCGAAGCCTCCCACCAGGCCAGACCAGGGAAATTTCAGAAATAATAAATTCCCAAATTGACCCTGCCGGGGATCGAACCCGGGACCTACGCAAGTTAAGACAACAGCGCTACACCCTGCGCCACGGAGGTTGTCATATATCTACTATATAACCACGGCCGAAGCCATCCCCACCAGATAAAAAACTAAATCTCTATTAGAGTATGTACGTAGTAATAATAGGTAAGTTTTATATGACTATAGGACTCCATTTATTAACTTCTGTTATTTTTTTTTTTTTTTTAAGGACATCCATCAGAAAGGACATAAAAGAATAACAGGAAAAATAAAGCTATGGTTAAAAGAATAATACGCATTACTGTAAACCTACTTAGTTGCTGCCACAGCTTGCAAATATTATATTAAAAACAACACTATGGGTCGGAGAAAAAAGAAATAAAAGAGGAAAAGATAAAGAATTGAATAGAAAATAAACTAACTAATACTAATTAATTTAAATTTGTTGTGATAAGATCCGCAAGCCGTAGCAGACAGCTAACTGTATCTAGGTCCGTTACTCAAAAAAACAAAAACAAACAAAAAACAATTGAATATTATAACAATACAAACTATAGCTTTTACTTAAAATACAGAAACTGATTATGATGTAAGCAGAACAGTAAATCAATAAAGGTAACACTAGTTAAAAGAACAGGAAATTATTACTGACCTTAAAAGCTTGGATTTGATTCGTCCCAGCTATACCTACTTACGTGACACTACGGTTACATAATATTATGTACATAAACCTATAAAGTAGGTTTATGTACATAATATTATTATTAGATTTTATTTCCCAGTACTTGATATAGGAATATCATTCCGAACTAGTGGTGGATTCATTTAACGATTCAAAAGCACTTGTACAACTTTGTTTTGACGACCTCCGCGGCGCAGTGTTGAGCGGAGGTCCCGGTTTCGATCCCCGGCATGGTATGGAAATTTATAATTTCTGAATTTTCCCTGGTCTGACCTGGTGGGAGGCTTCGGCCGTGGCTAGTTACCACCCTACCGGTAAAAGACGTGCCGCCAAGCGATTTAGCGTTCCGGTACGATGCCGTGTAGAAACCGAATAGGGGCATGGGTTTAATATAACTGCCATGCCCCTAACAGGTTAGCCCGCTACCATCTTAGAATGCATCTTCACTTACCATCAGGTGAGATCGCAGTCAAGGACTAACATGTAGTGGATGAAAAAAATAATTAAAAAACATTTGAATTCTGTTTTTCTTTTTTAAATTTATGAACTTCTTTCATAACTGTTCATTGTAAGTCCCATTTCTTTAAGAGAAAATGCGGCGACACTAGAAAACCGTGTAGAAACCTGCATAATTGAAAAAAATCTAACCATTTTCTTTGTCCCGTCGACCGAACTATCAGAAGCCTAGTACAAAAATAGAAAATAGCGATTCCCCGGTGTTTTTATCAAGGAATCTCAGCTATTACGAGTATTACGACGCAGTATAAGTAACGAGCCGTGACCGGATACGCGCCGTCGCAGCGGCGTGTAATGTCGTCACAACCGGTCCCCAGAACCTATATTTTATCCCTGTTTTTGTCCCGGCCACGACAGTTGTCCTTTTAAGAGGCCAGAACTAAAATCATGACGTGAGATAGAGACAAAATATAGTAAACATTATGCATCAGGTTTCACAAACGGTGACAGCGTCGCTAGTAGATTTTAAAAAAAGGAATTTAAAAAAAACCTTAACAGGCATAAAAACTAGTGGTTCGCCCCGAACTGAGACCTCGCGGTATCCATAAGGTAGTTTTAACTATATATTGTAATATAATAGTTAACTTAACTTAAGGTTAACACCACACCCGACATCTAGCATTTCGTTCAGTAATTATAAATCGTTTCCATCATCCGTTTTAACTTATGTGTACCGTTAAATAGTTAAGTACCCATATTGAGTATTTTGTTTTTCGCATTACAGTAAAGGTTGGAAATAAAGTATTTTCAAATACTTTATTTGTATGCAAAAGTATATAGTATAATTACCAAAAACAAAGTAGGATACTTTTTTATAAAGTATGGTTGGCAACCCCAGGACGGACGGACAAGTGCAAATCGTTTCGATTTTGGCCACTGGATCAGTTAAGTTTGACGGATTTTATTAGTTTGTTCAACTAAACTATTTTTGTAAAGTTTTTGAAAGATCCTGTGGTAAGACCTTCCGCTGGATGTACCAAATCTCTCACTGGATCCTGTACCAAAGCAATAACAAGTTCTGTTCACTGGTTTTGAGCAATAAATGCGCATTTTTCGAGCTGGGAACAGAAGAAGATGGCCACCGGATCAGTTAAGTTTCACGGACTTTATTAGTTTGTTAAACTAAACTATTTTTGTATAGTTTTTGAAAGATCCTGTGGTAAGACCTTCCCCAGGATGCACCAAATCTCTCACTGGATCTCTGTACCAAAGCAAAAACAAGTTCTGCTCACTGGTTTTAAGCAATAAATGCGCATTTTTCGAGCTGGGGACAGAAGAAGATGGCCACCGGATCAGTTAAGTTTCACGGACTTTATTAGTTTGTTAAACTAAACTATTTTTGTATAGTTTTTGAAAGATCCTGTGGTAAGACCTTCCGCTGGATGTACCAAATCTCTCACTGGATCCTGTACCAAAGCAATAACAAGTTCTGCTCACTGGTTTTGAGCAATAAATACGCATTTTTCGAGCTGGAGAAAATTAATACCTTGCGATCCGCTATTTTCATGTTTACTTACTACGCTACTCAACATCCGTTGTGCTATGGTGTTAATCGAATGTATCATTTGTTTATAATAAGCGGTTTCCTAAGCCGAAGGCAGGATGTAATGCCGTTTCGAATCAACTTGACTGTCGTAAATAATGATTGCATTCAGCGAAACAGCGGTGGACCCGTTAACAATATCCTTATGTTTCACACAATTACTATGTAACAAGACTTTAAAAAATGTCTATTATCTAATATTATACAGGCAACAGTTGACCATGAATACCAAATCGATATAAAAAAGTTGTCCTTAAACAGTCCAGGCGCAGTGTTAAGCACTGTTGTCTTAACGCGGGAGGTCTCGGGTTCGATTCGCGGCAGGGTCAATTTGGGAATTTATAATTTCTGAATTTTCCCTGGTCTGGTATGGTGAGAGACTTGGGATTATTGACTTTTCAGAAATATTTTGAAGAAATGCAATCTTGAAGGTCAATCGTTATGGGGCCTCCTCTTTTCCTGTTATATCAAAATCTCCTAAGACTTTAAACTGGATGGACCATCCATTTATCGACTATAGTCAACGTTGATTAACAACCTTAACTGTCAGTCTGACTTCAAAGTAAACTTCCGTGCAAAACAGCAAGTAGTTTATAGTAAGATGTTCTATTTCTATCACAGAATAGGTAACAGTACAGCTACTTCTATGTACTCAGACCCTTTAAATTAATTTAAAATATCTCATCCTAATAACTGATACGTCATCATAAGTCTGACAAATCGTGTATCAGCAACGAGCAGGGTACAGTTAGAGCATCATTAGTTACCACTTAGTCATGGGATTACTTGCTGAGTTGGAATGGACGGTAGCTAAGGAGCGTAATGGTAATAAATCATGCCAAAGCCTTAACAAAGATACGTACCTACAACACATTAAACCTAAATCCATAAGGTTCCGTATTTTAATCGGTTTGTCTTTCATACTTTGGATTATTCTTTTACTAGCTGATGCTCGGGACTTCTTCTGCGTTGCTTAAACTATTTTTTAATCCCGCGGGAACTCCTTAATTTTCCGAGATTCAATCTTTATACCAAATTTCATGCAAATCGGTTGAAAAGATGGGTCGGTAAAGCGTAGCAGACAGACACACTCTCGCATTTATAATATTAGTATGGATTTTAACGGATTCCTAAATCGAAAGATGATAGTGAATGAACTAGAAGTTTAATTCGCTATAATCCGCTACAGTAGACGGCACTGTGTGGTACAGTGCGTGTCTTTCACCTGCAGCATGCGACACCCACCACCCAGCAATTCGCACAGGCACAACACCACACCACACAAATCCTCCAAATCACTCTCAACGTACGTTTGACAGATTTGTCTACTGTAGCGGATTATAGCGAATTAAAATTCTGGTTCATTCACTATCATGGACTTCCGCAAAGTAACGCCTGCTTCTATTCAATATTCGAAAGATGGTTTTCCCATCCCCCCAACTTATTTTTGAATGACCTATCTAACGACACCCCACACTATAGGATAGACGAGAAAACAAACCCCACTTTACGTGAAGGGGAAGGAGGTCCCTAAATTTTTCATAAGACTTTTATAGAATCCTGTGATTATAGTTTAATCAAAAATTTAATTTTGAAATTTGTTTCGTGCAACTCAGTGTAAATGTTTTATTTTGCGAGTATTTTAATATTATGCTTCTTATCTTATCTTACTAATATTATAAATGCGAAAGTTTGAATGGATGTATCGATGGATGTTTGTTACTCAATCACGCCCCAACGGCTGAACGGATCTGGCTGAAATTTGGCACAGAGACAGATTATAGTCTGGAATAGCACATAGGCTACTTTTTATCCCGGAAAATTAAAGAGATCCCGCGGGAACTAAAAAACCCCAAAAATCTCGCAGACGAAGTCGCGGGCATTCGCTAGCTACCTAATATGATTGAAAATAGCTTGATTACTTTCTCCCGTTACGACAAACATTGCTTAATTGCAATTTATTTCCTGGTAACCTATAGTGAATTTTATCACTCTCATGCTATTAGCAGCGTTTTGGGCTACTTGCAGCATATTTTAAAAAAATGCCTGAATGAATAAATAAATATAGTAGATTGTACACCAAGGGGATAAAGCACTGTTTTATGTCACGGGCGCTACATTGAATCCTGAACGTAACGAAGGACTCCAATTTTAACTCCCGAGCGCAGCGAGGGTGTTATAAGTTAATTACCGACCAAAGGGAGGGAATTAAGATTGGGTCCTGAGTGCAATGAGGGATTCTAGCGCCCAAGAAAAAAACTGCTTTATCCCGGTGGTGTATACTCTACTTTATACTTCTACCATAACAGTAAAACAAACTGTAACGGTTAGATATTTATTGCAAATCATAGTAAGTAGGATACATAGGTCTAGTAAATAATAAAAAGAAAAGACAAATTAAGCTGCTGCTTTGATATTCAAACTTTTTGCTTTTCATGCTGCCAGTGTTTATGCAGGTGCACATACTCCTTGGTTTAAAAACTTTTATGTCAAATGGTACGATCGTTTGGTCGACCAGTCTGGAGCCTAGACTCTGTTGTGCATATTTACAGTATGGGGTTGGTCAACTAGTTGGGCGATCGATCGACTAGATTACGGCCCTAGGGCATGAAGACTGACCCGCAAAAGTATGATTAACAGTAGTAAAGGTATGTTAGAAGTATAAAAATCTTTATTTGGAATTACCATTCACAATGAAGGTACAAACACAAACCTATTAGAAGTAAAGAAAAAAAATTAAGAACTACACTGTGACAAAATAATTCCAAAAAGGGCATCGGCTCAGCGTGATGCTGTTATGGTGTAGATACACCATAACAGCGCTGATTTTCAGCCGATCGCTAAGAAGAGTTTTCGACGCCCCGGACCGGCCGGGCCGTCCGCTGACCTAACTTCGCTTAGTAGCTGATGAACAGAACATTTTAATTATTAACTACTTTGATTTTAACTATGCTAACCTACTAATACTATCCCATAATTTACATTAATTAACTAAACTACTATACCGCTCAACACACGCTTAAATGAACGCACTCTAAGTCGCATCAACTGGAGTGGCCATAAGTCTCAACATTCTTGCAGCAAAAGTAGGCACCTGCTCATAATAAATTCATTTCCTGACATAGATTCCCAATATGAATCTTCCAGAAGGCCGATGGCATGTCGAATAAGCTACCGGTATTGAAGGTACGTGGTGTAAAAACTTCGCATCATCGGCTTGAGACAATAAGCGATGATTTTGTACCGTTACTCGATGATGGATACCGTTTTCATATGAAAGCAAGGGTCATTTTGTGATTTGTGGGTAAGTTTTTTCGAAATATGTGGATCAAGTGAATTCTTGGTTCCATTGTAAAATAATATAACTGAATAGTTTCATTTCATTTCATTTATTTATTTGCACAGATTGAAGATATAAAGGTGTTGTTTAACAGTAGCATATAATCTGACATGGAGTTGGCATGCAAAATCCAGACGTTATTATTATTATTCTTAGCATAATACTTAAACAGTACAATATTAACATTAAAATAAAAAAAACGACGATAAAAATACAAAAATAAAAATTAAATATTTACAAAATTTATGTATCTATCCATTCCACAAAAGCATCATTGTAATTTATTATTCTCTTATTTTAGTTCTTTATTACTGTAAAGTGTTTGATAAATACTCTTTAATATTGTAGTATCGCTTTTATATGGTACGTCTGTCTCTCGTGTGTCCTTTAGATAAGCCTTTTGAAAATCGATATCTATACTAATCCATACTCATTATAAATGCGAAAGTGTGTCTGATTGTCTGTCTACTACGCTTTCACGGCCGAACTGATCAACCAATTTTGATGGAACTTGGCACAGAGATAGGATGTATCCCGGGGAAGGACATATGCTACTTTTTTATCCCCGGAAATTCATGAGTTCACTTGAAAATCAAAAATCTTTGGCGTAAACCGTTTTTCTTTGCTTTCAAATAACTATTTCCGTTCCTTTTTGGTATTCAAACTTTCTGGGAAGGCATAAAATTAGTCATTATAAAAATTCACCCGTTAAGTAAGCCCTAAAAAAAGTCCTGTAAAAGAGAAAAAGTAAATAAAATTCCTGAGGCTTTGTTTTTCTTTCCATTAATAAAATTGAGAAAAAGTGTTGTTCGTGAAAAAGTTTTGATTTGTAATATAAAGTAATATAAACTGTTTGACTCCATACCTACATAATATTTATTAGTATTGCCTTGTAAAATATTATGTTTGCTTCATACGACGATGTTCCAACTAAGTAACGAACATTGGTTTGCTTCCTGCATCCCGCTGGGTTCATGCTAATTCCAGGAAAATATATGAGACATAGTACATGAAGACCTTTGCATTTATCTGAATACTAATGTGAGACTATACAGACATACTTAGAATAGTCTAGTTAATACTAGTCCTGGTATTAAGATATCTCGTGGATTTATTGTTTACAGTATGATGCAAAGCTTATCCCATAATCGGTTTCTACACGGTATTGTATCGAAACCCTAAACGCCTGACAGCATTCCTTTGCCTCATACTGTAAGCAACCCAGTAGGGTGTAGGAACCCGTGATAATTAAGAAAAAAATTATTAATTATTATTATTAAAGAAATTATTCTCAAGTTGTCCGTGCTTGGAATCGAACCCAGGACCTCTGATTTCTTATACAACAGAGCTATGGATGGCACCAGGGAGGTTATCCTGAAAAAATACAAATGGAAAATAACTTCCATGATATTTTCCCCTTCAAAAGTAGGTACCTACTATTTTCTTTTCATAAAATTTCCTATTCTAAGGACAACTTAGTCATTCTGTATGCTCTTTCCAAATTATTGTGGTAGTTTTAAGTTTTTAGAACCAATAATTATATAAATAAAACAACTCAGAAGCTAGTAAACTGGTTTTAATTGATTGTATCCAATGTAAACACACCAGGTTCAAACCCATAAGTACCAATAGAAACGGTGAATCGAAAGTGAAACAAAAACGGGTAACGATCGAATCGTTTAGCGTCCATCAACGCACGTAACAGTCGTTACGGCACGATGTAAACGGGACATAACTGTCGATACTGGTCCACTGGCGCTTTATATGGACAAAATCAGAGGGAATGACGATATTCATGCATAAGAAAGTGGTACCACAGAAGCCTCAATAAGATGATAGAGATGCTATCAGTTGTGTCGTTAACTATCACTGGCATAACGTGCCGTATGTTTTGATGAACATAATAATCTATTCATTTATAAAATACGACATGGAACTACACGGAAACTATATTATTAGTCTTCTCATACAATACTGAAAAAGTCCTAAATGGCTCACGCGCCTTGGATCACGAAAGCTGTAATTTTGCACGTAAGTTCTCTTTATAATGTAGACAAGGAGTAATGAGAAATTTTTCGAAATTTTCACGGAAAAGAGGCCGCGGGCGTTTGCACTAGCATATAAAAGAATACGCAGTTTCACTGAAATATCATATCAATTGATATTTTTCGTGACTCTCAATCCTCTATAGATAATGAAAAAAATATTAAAAATACAGGTCATAATAGAAATAACTCAAAATATCGTATCATCTGATGGAGCCAAAACAACGTGATTTATACTGTCACTGCAGATATATGTCTCAATTTAGGTTAGTAACGAATTGTATGCACTAATCACAACAAATGTGAGTCAATAGTCTAACATTTCTATACTTAATTCGAATTCTGTGGAGGGTACTTAAAGTTTGTAGGGCTACAACATGGGCTACAAGGCGTACTCAGTGACTTGGGACATAGATCATGCTGCTGGTTTCCCGTTATACCTATACCCATAATACCCGTAAGATGGGTCAAATGTGTTAATTGATATGGCTTGTATAGGATTTTGTCTTGGTTTTTAATAATAATCATTATCATTATCATTTCAACACACTATGGAGCACGAATCATCGTGTTTGTTTGTTGGTTTGTTCTACAATCACGCGCAACGGAGCAACGGATCGACGTGATTTTTGGCATGGGTATAGTTGAGGTCCTGGAGAGTGACACAGGCTACTTTTTATCCCGGAAAATAAGTAAGTTCCCGGAAAAATTCCGGGAATCGAAGAAACTTTAACCACGCTGACGAAGTCGCGGCCATCAGCTAGTCTCTCATAGTACTGGCGTGGCATTAAGAAAGGCCATTAACCAAAAGAAGAAGTCATCTCTCGGAATGAGAAGGGTTTAGCTGTAGTCCACCACGTTACAGCAACGTGAATATTAGGTATCTTCTTGGAACGACATGGCCTTAGTAAGCTTGTAGAAAATAACGGAGCCTGCATTTCAAGGAATCTTTTAGGAGTCCTAGCATATTTACCGTTTAACTACGCTTCGAGATAAAAACGCAGACCACTCTAGCCACTCTGATAACGGAACGCTCCTCAGCTTAAGACGACGCTCCTAAAATACAAAACTGTGGAAGACCACTTGAATAGGTACCTGACTTCACCAAAGCTATGTGCTATGCTGCTATGTTATGGTAGCGATAAAATTATACATCAATGGTAGCTATGCTATGACTGTTTTTTTTTGTTTTTTTTTAACCACTACAAGTTAGCCCTTGACTCTAAGGTGATAGTCTGACTGACTGTCTTAATTCCTAAATAATTTGCAACTTGAATGCTTACTTACGAGATGTAAAATTACTAGTCGCAGTGAGTAAAACTAAGATATAATATTTTAATTTTTAAATACTTATATAATAATTATATAGAATAATATAGAATAATTCTTTGAAGTCATTGATGTATAATTTTAGTACCTATTTGAAGTTAACTCGATCATAATCATCATTTTTACTCTAGATACAAATCTAAAAATCTATACATTTTGAGGTATGTTGGCAAATCTGTAGGTGGTTTGTGCGAACTAGGTTTTTGCTGGCAATTTGAGATCGCAATTCTTACGGCCCAGCAGCGTTCATGAATAGTCCTAGTAGGGCCTAGGCAATGGGACCTGGGCATGGGTCCGTTGTATGGAGACCCCCGCATTAAATCCTCAGTCGATGAAACTTGACAGGGTTTTAGTATTGGATGATCCAAAACTTACACAAAAATATCCAACAAAAAAACATCCGGAAGTTAGATGTTTATACCTCAAACTTAATATAAAGGACTGAATATTTTCTCGATTTCTTTTTAAAATAATAGCAGGTCTAGTTACCCTCAAAATTAAAATATCAAATGAAATAATCATGCAGAACATCGATATATAAACCGATTTTATGATGAAATCTAAACTGCGTTTACGCGGTAATGTATCTACCTACTTTAACGATTGGGTATAGCATAAAAAAAACCTTACTTCCTTTCTGATTTTTTGGTGGATATTTATAATATACGTTTAACTCATGATACTTTATCATACTATAAAGTTTCGTCGCCTGAGGAATTATTGTTGGGATCTACTAGCTTTATTGCCTAAACTAGAAATTCTACGAGTGCTTGCATAAGCACTTTTTCATTTGATTGCTTGTTTGGATTGTTGACATTACCATTTTGCTCTTTCCGAAACTGTTAAAAGCTTTTAAATACCAATACATCAAGGAATTTTTCAATTACTACGCAATCTCAAATTATTGGACTGGCTAGAGAGGATTTTCATAAATGCACAATCAAAATAGGTATACAAAAAAATTTGTAAGTATTTCGCCAAACTTCAAACTTCGATCTTTTTTATTCAAAGAATTTTTTTAAAGTGCCTTTGAATCGTCGAGTGAATCTACCGCTGGTTCAGCATGATATTCCTACCGAAAAGAGCCGGCAAGTAACCGGTGTTGCTCTTTTCAATCAAAAGTTGCAGTCATTATATGGAAATGACACCGTAAGACTATAATATAACTCGCTAAATTGTAAACTGTCGAAAGATTGTGAACCGTTCAATGTTCTGAGTGTCAATTTTCGAAATATTCATTGTATTTACGTTGTCTTGTCTGTTTCATGTAGGTTACCTAACCTACTAAAAATATAGGGTTCGACATAAAGAACCAGGCAGTGAAACCGGGCACTTAGGTTCTATCGGGTTAATATACCTAACAGATTACAATCTACCGAAAAATAATGCGTTAAATTGTAATCTTTCGACAGTTTGCAATTTCGCGAGTTAGATTATAATCTAACAACGTTTTTACAATCTTACGGTGACAGATACAAGTAACTGCAGTCCCAAGCATAGCTGGAGCGAGTCAAATTTTGTACAGTATATAAAGCTTTTATAAGGAGCATATTGTACTTTTAATGGATTTTTTAAACTACGCACGTAGCATGTAGTTTAACTTAAAGTTAATTATGTTACTCAACTTAATCAAGGCTCATATCAGTCTACACTCTATGATAATATGATTCACACGCATTTTTACAACCGGTTTTAACTTTAACGGTACAAATAAAAATGTCTATTTTGTTAGTTGGGTACTCATTATGTACGCAAAATGAGCTTTATGTCGAGTTTATGTAGTTGATAAAGTAATCAGCGTAGTATATTATTTAATTATACAGTTAGAGAGACGTTTAGTGGTAAGTTTATAGAAATATTTTACTGTTTTAAATAATAAAACGTAGTCATTTAACTGACCCATTTTAATGATTAGTTGCTTACATTGCTTAAAGAATAATTAATTGACATAAAATTAATAAATATCCCATAACAATAAATAATACATTTAATTTCAAAACAATAATTTCGTAATTTTTTTAGAAACAAATTATTGCAACAACCTGCTATTGAATATTTAACGATCTAAAAATAAATCAAATGCCGATTAATTTAATTACGTCAGCGGCACGCTATGATGGCCGGTTTGACACATTACAATAGTGATGTGGAATGTCAATTTATTCTCGAACAAAAAACAATTAAGTTTTGTTTTTGTACCTGATTAAATAGGTTTAATAAAACAAAAATGTATATGTTTATTTAATTTATTTGAACGAACTGAATATTTGAACGAAAATGAATATACATACTTTATATGCACACAAGAAACATATGAATACAAAAGATACCAAAAAAGGTGCCACAAAAGGCCATAATTAATCAGATTCGTCCATACTACTATTTTCACTGTCGTCACTGCTATCATCACATACATTAATAATTATATGTTCGTTTTCTATAATATTATCTATTTTCACATCTCTTTCATAATCTTCCCATATTAATTTAACAGTTCTATTCACAACCTTTTCCCAGTCTCCTTTAGTCACATGTTCACAAGCTTCTTCTAATAATTTTAGCATTTTTTTTGTGGTAAATGGGGGTTCTGTATTGTGTCTTGCAGCATATCCCTTAATTTGAGCCCACACCAACTCAATCGCATTATACTCACAATGGTAAGGCGGTAACCGTATAACTCTGTGCCCATGTTCTAATGCTATTTCGTCAATGACGTATCGGATCTTGGTTGGTTTGTTTTCTTTTAAAAGACGTACTAATTCCGCTTTTAACATATTCATGTTTGCATCTACGCCATTTTTACGAAGCCATGCGACGATATCAGCTTTCTTTTGGGATTGGGCAGGTGGCTTGTCAATTTGCATCGAGTGGTATGGGGCGTTGTCCATAATTATAATAGATGGTTCAGGGAGGCTACACAACATTGAGGTAAACCATTCAGTAAACTTTTCTCCATTCATGTCTTCATGATAGTCTCCAGTGGTTTTTGACGCAAAAGAATGAGAGATGAGAGAACCTTCGACAAACCCGTTGATGGTTCCGGCGTGACAAATTATAAGTCGCGATCCTTTTCCTACAGGAATTTTGGAAGTAGATGCTGCTGTGTCATCGTTCCAAGAACGGCCTACAGTATGGTTAGCATTAAGCCATGTTTCATCCAAGAACACAACATTTTGCCAATTTTTGATTTCTTTCACTTGCCGTAAAAAAGTATACCTTGCCATCGCTATATCAAATCTTTCCATCAATATTTTGCGTTTGTTACATTTTTTGTATCGAAATCCAATGGTCTTCAAAATCTTCGTTAAAGAACTTTCCCCACCGAAGAATAATCCAGCTTCCTTCAGTGAATGCACCAACTTTTTTCTTGTTGGATACTCCTTCTGTAAATAGTAGCCGTAAACATGTCTTCGGATAGCATCGGCATCAAAGCTATCGATGCCTACGACTGGTTTTGCTCGTTTTCTCTTTTTTGGTGTGTGAAGTTTATTTTCTTCTGTGCCAGTCTCGCCATATTTTTTTTTAGTTATCCGTCTAACAGTTCGTTGTCCAATATTAAGCGCATCAGCTACGCGTTCAACCACTGACGTTATAGGTAAAATTGGCCCTCCATTTTGAGCTTCACGATCGAAATAGTTACGAAGGCGTATTACGAACTCACGTGTCTGACTATTTAGAACAGTTCTCTGCGTACGTTCGGTCATATCGACGAAATCCACAACAAAGGGCTTGAACAGAGTCCAAATTAACGAGCAAGGGTCAACAGTAATGCAGTATCAATATTTGAAATCCAAAGCCAGGTCAAAACTATATCACAATCGCATTGCACTGACAGTTTATACTTTTCGAAGCAACGTCAATTCGAAACTGCTTTGTTTTGCATTGAGCATTGACGCGAGTTTGCCGGAGGTAGTAGTTGTGCTAGCCAGCGATCCTATGTGACGATCGTATTAGATTCCATTTTTAAAAATTTATTGATATTTTTTTGCGATTTCAGAGGTTTGTCCACATAGTGAAAATTGTTCATATTCACAAGTACATTCACCCCTTAAATGGTGCAAACTGATTTTTCTACACTTGTATACATTTAAGAAATCAATTTAATAAATAAATTTTGAGTCCTAAACCTAAAACTACATTCGATAAAATTTATGAATCTCTGCACATCACTATCGTCAATAAAGTAATACAATTATTTCCTTCAAAGTCGTTATCAATTAATACGGAACTTCATGAGCGGACAAACGTCAAACCGGCCATCATAGCGTGCCGCTAGCGTATTTCATTTAAATTGTGTGAAGCGATTTAGGCAGATTAATGTGCTTGGCGGCCCTAACCAATGCGGCCCGCCATAATGTGCGCTGAGGCTTCCCCTGTAACACGGTACGACTGTCAATTCCACTTGCCCTTTCGAACAAGACACCCAATAGCCTCTGAACAAACCAAGACAAACACTTAATTTTTTTTTTATCCTTTACATGTTCGCCCTTGACTGTAATCTAAGATGATAGTAAGTGATGATGCAGTCTAAGGTGGTAGCGGGCTAACCTGTTAGGGGCATGGCAGTTATATTAAACCCATACCCCTATTTGGTTTCTACACGGTATCGCTAAATCGCTTGGCGGCACGTCTTTTGCCGGTAGGGTGGTAACTAGCCACGGCCGAAGCCTCCCAGCCAGGCCAGACCAGGAAAAATTCAGAAATTATAAATTCCCAAATTGACCCTGCCGGGGATCGAACCCGGGACCTCCGCACGTTAAGACAACAGCGCTACACACTGAGCCACGATGGTCGTCTCTCGATATTGCTCTCATTTAGAGACCGGAGCCACTGGGAGTGGATTACCGTTCTAACAAGGCCTCAGTGACACCGACGTTTACTGGAACACCAATTAGTTAAACTTTAACTACACCAGGCGGATACACTTTCTATTAAATTCGCCCATGTTATCGCTGAAAATCAAAGGGACATTCTCTTAAAAATAAAGTTTTAATTACTTTATCTAAACTTAAAGAGAATGTTCCTGTTTGATTTCCGGGATAAAAAGCATTATGTCACTCTCCAAGTCCTCAACAATAAGAAATGCAAGAAATGGCGTCAATTCATTACAAAAAAAGATAAACTGTATCTACTGTTTTTGCAACAATTGCATCCTCTGGGCTCTGTCCTTTCTTTAATAACTATTCATAAATCTATAGCAGACACATAAGAACGCGATCGAATCTGATAGGCATAAATGTACTCCTATTTTATAGAACATCTCGTTAATAGGTATGAATATTAATAATGCGTTTCCATTAGCTCTATTTACGGCGTCCATATATCAGATAAACTATCAGTTATGTGGTAGGAATTAATTCAGTAAAAAATTGCTTGCAACCCTTAATTGCCATACATTCTTTACGCCCACGTAGATTAATACGTTTCGATAACTTACTCGTATCTACGTGAGAACATCGAACCGTCGAGCTACACGTCAAGATGTAGACTGTAGACATAGTAGTCTAGGCAATAAAGCTAGTCAACACCAACAATAATTCTAAATATATGTCCAATATAAAATCAGAATTTAAGTAAGGATTTTTAGGCTATACCTAATTGTTAAAGCAGGAAGGTACATTATCGCATAAACGCATTTTAGGTTTGATAGTAAAATCGGTTTAAATATCGATGTTCTGTTTGATACTTCGGTTTTAAGTGTAAATATACTACCTGCTATTATTTTATAAAGAAATCGATAAAATATTCAGTCATAAATGTTAAGTTTTAGGTATAAATACCTAACTTCCGGATGGATGTTTTGTTGGATATTTTTGTATAAGTATTGGCTCATACCATACTGCTACCCTGCCAAGTTTCAACGACTGAGGATTTAATGTTCGGGTCTCCATACAAAAACCGCCCCGTTGCCTAGACTATAGCTACTAGGACGGATAGACAGTAACTTATAACAGCGCATTGTGTTGCGATTGGTAGCACTACCGTGAAAACAGTGTCACTATGGTGCCAGCTTTGGTTATTTTTTTACTGAAAATTTTGTAGAATCTTGTAGGCTCTAAAAGAGAAATAAAATTAATTCGGTTAATTGATAATTATAAGCCCTGTCTAAATTCTAAATCTGACTAGCAAGACCACTTCTAAACTAATAAAAAATCATAAATATTAGTTTTAAATTAAAAACAAACAGCAGATACACCCTTGAATAATCTTAATTGCTTCTTAGTTTATTAACAGATCAGAGACGATGACGATTCACCCTTTGATGACACCTTATTTATTTATACTTTACCTTGATTTACATATTGTAATATAATATTTATGTATGCGACAATCCAGAAGTAGGTATTATTGAGACACTTTTAATATATTTGTACTCTTATTTGGAACTTGCACGAGCGAATGGTCACAACGTGTAGCGGTTCCACGAGAGATTTAATGTAATAAGATAAAAGTTAGCTAAACTTAAAGACAATATTCATTTGATCTGACCACGATTGCTATCGTTATGCTCTAAGCCAAATTGCGCTCTAAACACAAAAGTATTTAATAATCGCTGAGTCTACCGGCAGGAGACTGACTTACCATCGTGCAAACACTCGTATTTATACTATTTTCAATATGGCGTCCGTATCCGCAGATTAAATTGAATAACATGAAACGAGTCAAATTGACAGATATTATACTTCCTGTTTCATGAGATATAATGACAAACAGTAACAATGCTAACACATATATTGATTTATATTTGTTAAGACCCAGTGGTCCAGTACCATGATAAAAAAATTATGAATTCTTCACACCCACGTTAAAAATATATTTCGTTAACTAACCCGTATCTTCATGGGAACATGTCGTAACTATAACAATATAGGCTAAGTTTACACGTTTGTTTTTGAAGTTTAATATTGTTGATGCAGCTTTTTGCATTTAATATTACCCGACTTGACCCGATAGCTATCTATACCATTATCATGTAAAGGATTACTTAAATGACAAGGAAGCTTGGCAATGATTTGATCTAATGGCTCTGATAGATCCTTAGATAAGATGATTTGTGAAATGGTGATACTGAAAAAAAAACCCGCCTGAGTTTGTTGTGGGCTCTTCTCCGACCAGGGCGCGTTTGGAACCGTCGTAGCTTTAGTTTTAAGATACCGTTACTGATTATCACTATTATATTTTATAAATAACTGGACGTCAATAAGTGTAGTATACCTACTTATATTGAATAAACATTATTTGAGTGTGAGATATAACTGTGCTAATAACTCTACTGATTGATCTCATCTAACTATAAAGTTCTTACACTGATATTGACTTTTGAGGAAAATATTGAATGTTTTTATTTTTTTACTACATAGTAGGTAAGGTACCTTATTTTACTAGTGGATGAATTTTCTAAAAATTCACACTATGTAGGTAATATTGTTTTAAACTTATAATAATTATGCGAAAGTGATCTAATCCCTAAAGCTGCATTCCATAGAACATGCATGCTTGTTATTCCGTGGTAGTAAACGTCTGCACGAACTTTTATCGCTTGCATAGATATATGCATGCATATTGCATGCTGTGTATGCAATTATGTCTAAGAAACAGGCAGATGGTTCGAAGGAATTTTACATATAAATTGTCAGGCATTCGTCTTTCGTGTGAGCAATTTTCTATTATATTCAAATTAGTTAATCATTGTTTGTGCGAATATCAACTCTATTTTAATAAGTATAAGGTCTGCAATTTGTAATTTATTTGCTCGGCAATTAAGGGCCATTGACATAGAGCTTCTTTATATAGTTTGAAAAGGGTATATGCACACGGTACAGTTGATTTGTTGCTATACTTAGTAGCTTAAGCGCATTGCAATTTGATACTACTGCCCCAAAATGGGTACCTTAAAAATAACCTCAGTCACAATTAATTAACGTTCTAAGCAAACGAGTTTTCAAGCAAGACATCTGGTTAAATCAGATTTTTGGTACGGACGAAAAACTACCTGTTTTCATTCATATCCTTACAATTTTAACCGATTTTTTTCATTAAGACCGTGTACTAAGCAAAAAACGTTGGATACTTTTTTGAACTGAAAGCTTCTTTTGTTTAACAGTACCAAGTCAAAATCAAAAATCAATTATATACGTTTTTTTTTTCTCTATTTAATATAAAGCCATCTGCGCAGGAGATAATATTATAGTTCTGAACTAGTAATGCGTGTGTATGCGCATATACAGGTGCACTCTCTGTTCCTTTACTCTGATAGCCCGATGGGACGGAAAAACCAACACGACCGGAGGGAGATTAGGCGTAGGTCCGACGGTTTTATGTTCTCTCCTAAGCACAGCGGTGATACAGTGCCAACTTTCTAACTCCGGGCAGTCTAGGCAATGGGGCGGTTTGTTGTATGGAGACCCCCGCATTAAATCCTCAGTCGTTGAAACATGGCAGGATTGTAGTATGGTATGAACCAATACTTAAACAAAAATATCCAACAAAAAATCCATCTGGAAGTTAGTTATTTATACCTAAAACTTAATATTTATGACTGAATATTTTATCGATTTCTTTTTAAAATAATAGTAAGTAATATATTTACACTCAAAACCGAAATATCAAACGAAATAATCATGCAGAACATCGATATTTAAACAGATTTTATTATCAAACCTAAACTGCGTTTACGCGATAATGTACCATCCTGCTTTAACAATTAGGTATGGCATAAAAAACCTTACATCCTTTATGATTTAACACCTAATTAATACCTTTGACTCGAGCCATGGGACCTCGTCGGATGTCAAAGTAAAATATTCAATTATTTCAGTGTCATACAAGGCACGAGCACTTAGTAGGTACAAAACAGAAGTCTTTGAACGCTTCGAAACAAAAACATCCATTAAACGTTTCTATTACAAATGCACCGTCTCTATACGGACTTGTATAACATGTGAACAGAAACTATAAAGTCTGAATATTCATCATTAGCATGAAACGGATCGGACGCGGAATGGCATCGCAGCTGCTTCTGAATACTCACTTGCGATTCATTTATACACGGTATATATACCTATTACTTAGCATCTATACTTATATACTAATACTAGCAGACTTGCCCACGACTTCGTTCTCGTGAAATAAGTTTTTCTAAATTCCTACGGGAACTGCCTAATTTTTTGGGATAATATATACACTAGGACACTCACAAATAATGTGGCTTTCCATTGGTACCAGAATTTTCAAAATCGGTTTAGTACATCCAGAGATTACCCCTTACAACGTCACAAACTTTACCTCTTCATAACATTAGTATAGATTATAAATGCGAAAGTGTGGATGGATGGATGGATGTTTGTTACTCAATCACGCCCCAACGGCTGAACCGATCTGTCTGAAATTTGCCACAGAGATTGATCTGGAATAGCACTTTTTATCCCGAAAAATTAAGGAGTTCCCGCGGAAACCAAAAACCTCAAGCCAAAAGGACAAAGTCGCGGCGATGGCACCTATATTATATCACCAGCTGATGCTTGTGATACGATATAGGTATGTATTATGCGGGCCATACACTATCAAGTTTACCTACTGTAAAGTTTGCAGCGGACTTGAAGCGCCGTCCAGTAAACTTGACGGTGTATGGCCAGCTTAAAGTGGGTGCTTTTACAAACCTATCTATATAAGAAAGAAGTCACATAGCTCCGAAAAATACACGGGGATTAAATCCAAGCACCCCGACTGGGACATCGAGGTCTAAACCTCTAGGCTATCGTCGCTTTCCATTGTTTATATTAGATTGAACTTTTCAAAGTAGTTAGAACAGAGGTCCAATTTTCTAAGCAAATCGTAACCATTTCACAGCTTAAAACGTATATCTCGAACAGTTTAAAGAGTTCAACTTGCTTTTTGACGTGCAGTCATCTGTGAACTCCTTAAATAGTTCGAATTATATGATTGACAAACATTTATTATTACACAATCGGGGACCATACTGCCAACGCTTAAAGCCATATTGTTTTATTAATACACGAAGTATTAGAGTTATAATCCTTATTTTATAAACGTCAAGGTACGTGACATCAAACTGTCATTTTGAGTAATATTGCGTAAGTGTTGCTTTATGGCCCCTGAGCTTTTCAGCGATTTTTATTATCGTTTAATGGGCAACTTATTCTTGGTATCTCAATTAGTTTCTCATCTGGAATTTTATCTAGGACTTGTGAGCAGGAGACAGTTTTGTAACGGTCGTATATTAGTCTAACGGCATGAAGTAGAGTTCAGGTTAAACTATTTTAATAGGTAGTCCAACTAAGCTTTGAAGCGTCTAGATTAATTTGGCCTAGAATTTTCCTAACCGTCCACCATATTTCTATACTTGAATAATTATGACGTCACTTTAACATCCTAGTTAGCTGTGGTTATAGTTTAGTACTTAGTTAGCTTTTTATGGTTTCCATCCATCCATCTTTATTATCCTGATTTATTTATCCATCCATCATTATTATCATCACTATCCTGATTTTTTCCTACCATACAACTTCCACCCACGTCAGTCTTTTTTTTGTTTTCTTTTTTAAACTCACAGAAGACACATTGGAGATGTCTCTCAACAAGTTCAAAATTTTTGTAAAAAGTTAACGAATTGAGGGTTCTATTAAGTATTACCTACAGTGTAAAGTATTATTTAAATGATACTTGGCATGGGTATTAATTGTTCCAGCGGCTAATTATGTAATTGTTATAATCATAAATCTAATTGAGTAATTTCCGATAGTTGTGTGAGATGGTGACAATAAAAAAAAACCAGCTGAGTTTGTTGTGGGCTCTTCTCAGAACAGGGCGCGTTTGGAACCCTCGTAGCTTTAGTTTTAAGATACAGTAGTTAATTATTATCACTATCACGTCTTCCTATGTCTGTGTCATACTTTGTAAGCATGACGTTCAAAAGGTGCACTTTGTAGGTACCTTTGTAGGTTTTGAAAATATATGTTTTGAGTTGAGTTTTCAGTCCGAGTATTTATCAGATCGACTTTGTGTCACACTCAACTCCCGAACCTTTAATTTTTCACCGACATTACACATTTTTCATTTTTCTAAAACAAAATTCCACAACCTAATTTAAACTTGCCTATACACAAATTTAAGAAATCCATTAAAAGTATGCTCTTGAAAAAAGCTTATTATACTGTTGAAGATTATGTTAATGATAGAGGAGCATGGATTTGATCACTCCAGCAATGCTAAGGACAGCGGTTAGTTATGTATACATTGATATAATAATTGCAAATGAAATATTTATTTAAAAAGAGCAACCACTGAGTTTCTTGCTGGTTCTTCTCGGTAGGAATGGAAACCAGTGGTAGATTCACTTGACGATTAAAAATTACTTGTAAACGTTTATTTGAAACATTTGAATTTGAATTTGAATCCAACCGATGCGTTTTCGCTATATATACTCAATGGTGAACAGAAAGCACGAATTTAAGTCAATAGTATTTGGCTAATGGCCAGAGAAATGCTCTAACTGTACTTAAAGCCCTATCACGAGTATACCTATAGAAATCGAACGCTTAGAAAATACAATGGGCTCAGAAAATTATCTGAAAAACAATCTTCCATCTCGTTTCCGCATGAATCGGAAGCATTTCGCTATCTCTTTTCCAGGTCAGAATGTTCGGAGATTCTCAAATCAATGGTGACTCGGCATTTTTTTTTTTTACCAAAGTGACTTGACAGTTTGTATGGGAGAAAGTGACACAGAAATTATGTTTGTATGCCGTGATTGGAAATAATAGCGGAACTTTTTATGAAGCGAAAATAATCTTACGGGTGATACAATTTGAATTTTGGTGGAATTTCTTGGGTTTTTGGGGTGCCACATTAGTAAATGTATTCTTCCTCGGTGTTGTCATACTAATATTACAAATCTATTAGCTGTGGGTATTCTTTGTTTTTGTACTTATATATATATTTTTTATACGACTGCCTGAAAAAAGGAGTATATTGTTTTCGGGGTTCATGTATGTATGTATGTATGTTTATATATTCCACCATAACTTCTATACGCCTGAACCGATTTTGATAAATGAGGTATCGTTAGAATCCCTAGCTTATTCCGGGTGATATAGGCTAGTAAAATTTTTAAAAAAATGGATGGGGTGACCATGGTCCCGCATTAAAGACCAAAATTGAAAAAAAAAAAACGAAAATAAGATTAACTATGTAATCATCATCTAGAAAATGATGAGTAGATTCCAAAAATATATTACACTATAGTTCAATATTTAGTGATTCACAAAAAATATCATTTAATAAAAAATGTGAATAAGATTCCAAAGGCTATATGCAAATCGCTTCTTATGGAGGTAAACTCCAAAAATAATATGGCAGGGCAGTCGTATTTTTTAATTCGTTATATTAATTTCACTTGTTAATGTATATTGACCGGATAATCTTTAATGCTGTATATGCCTATAATTAAGTATTGCATTAGAACTTGACCTTATTGTATTATTTTAAGATTATTAATTGTTTGTGCAATATTTGTTGTTATATCAATAAACAAAACAAAAAATAAATAAATAAAATAAATGTGAAACTGTGTTCATTTGCTTGTTTGTTGGTTAGTCCTTCAATCACGCCGCAACAGAGCAACGGATCGACGTGATTTTTGGCATGGCTATAGTTTAGGACTTGGAGAGTGACATAGGCTACTTCTTATCCCGGAAAATTTATTTCCCGAGGGGAAAAACTAAACCACGTGGTCGAAGTCGCGGGCATCATCTAGTACGAGTTCCTGCCTATTTGAGAATTAGCAGCATTTTCGAAATTGGGATACTTAAGTTAATACTTAAGCTACTTTTTATACGACTGCCTGAAAAAAGGAGTATATTGTTTTCAGGGTTCATGTATGTATGTATATGTATGTATGTATGTATGTATGTGAGTTTGTATATTCTACCATAACTTCTATACGCCTGAACCGATTTTGATAAATGAGGTATCGTTAAAATCCCTAGCTTATTCCGGGTGACATAGGCTAGTAAAATTAGAAAAATAATTGATGGGGTGACCATGGTCCCGCATTAACGACTAAAGTTGAAAAAAATATTCGAAAATAAGATTAACTATACAATCATCATCTAGAAAATGATGAGTAGATTCCAAAAATATATAACACTATAGTTCAAAATCCAGTGATTCATAAAAATATCATTTAATAAAAATGTGAATAAGATTCTATATAACTAGATTTTTAACTTTTTAGTTCGTTCTTTGGCAGGGCAGTCGTATATTTTTTTTAATAAAATTTTGACTTGTTATAATAAAATTTACCCATTCGATATCAAACCAGGCTTCAAGTTCATCCTATACTTGTATTTTACCTATCCACTTTCATTATTTTAGTGTGGGTAGGCGATGATTGTTATTACCACGTATTAAGTTAATGACCACTCAGAAGCAAGCCTGAGGGTGTAAAACGATTAGTGATATAGCCGCCATGTTTGATTTAATGTCTTAATTCTGCCTTTACCACCTTTAATCAGGTGTAATTTTATTTAGCTTTACGTAAATGTGTCTATTACTATAATAGATGTACACCGTTAGGTATGAAAGCTTAACTAGTTTCTAATTTTACCAGACTGTACCTAAAAAAGAAGTGAGATAAATTCCATAAACACACTCTACACTAATGTGGATACTGCCTGAAATCTTATATTACATAGTATACCATTATACATAATATAGTTTAATGCAAAAGTGTGGTTGTCTGTCTGTCTGCTACGCTTTGACGGCGCATCTGTTTTGATGAAACCGACCGATTTTGATGAAATTTGGCTAGTTTATATCCCGGGGAAGGACATAGGCTAGGAAAATTAAGGAGTTCCCGCGGGAATAAAAAACCTAACCCACGCGGACTATGTCACGGGAATCATCTAGTAATTATAATAAAATATAATATTTTATTACTTCATAAAATCTTGATCTGAAGTGAAGTTATGACATATTTCTTGCTATTTACTAAAATCTATACTAATATTATAAATTCGAAAGTTTGTATGGATGGATGTGAGGATGGACGTTACTCAATCACGGCTAAACTGCTCAACGGATGTGGATGAAATTTTACACAAAGATAGATTATAGTCTGGAACACATAGACTACTTTTTATCCCGGAAAATTAAGGAGTTCCCGCGGGAACCAAAAACCCTCGATCCACGCGGATGAAGTCGCGGTCATCAGCTGGTATATTGTGTTGTGGTACGGAACCCTTTGCGTGCGAATCTGGCTCGCACTTGACCAGTCTTTTTAAATACTGATCAAACATCGCTAATCACTATTCCGTAAAATGAAACCTAAACTTTCTCCCAGTGGCCATCAAAACTTGACTAACGCATAAAATATGTTCAAATAAAAAACTTTTTCCTACCGTTTATTGATTCTACAGTCATAAGGATATTTTTCGCTATTATTTACACATCACGACTAGCGATACGGCTGTAAGAGCTACGATTTGTTTTGACTTAACATGCACAGTTCAGGTAAAGCAAAGGAAGCTAAGGACATCCGGGAATGGATATTGGAAAAGGAAACTTTTCAAAATTCATTAACATTATTAAAGACGATTCTTTTTGATATTATATTAATACCTATAATATTATATTAATATAATATTATTGATATAATAATTGTAAATGAATTATTTAAAAAGAACAACCACCAAGTTTCTTGCTGGTTCTTATCGGTAGAAGACTCTACCAGTGGTAGATTCACTTGAAGATTCAAAAGTACTTGTAAAACTTTATTTGAATAAAAAACAATTTTTGAATCGGGATTGTCTAGGCACGTGGGAACTGGGCATGCACCGTGCCTGAATTTCCGAATCCAAGCTTCTTCAAAGGCACACACAAGACACATTTAAAAAGTTACCTTATTAAGCGCATAAAACCAGTCCTCGCTCTGATTTGCTCCAGGCTTGTGCACAATTTACTGTCAATAATTCACTACTACACACAAAAAGATGTGCGACGATAACATGAATCTTCTTCGAATCGATCAATTAATGAAATCGTGTCGTATTTTCAAAAAGTCGTTCTTACGTTCGAACGACTTTTTACACATTCCGTTGCGAAATTTAACGACTGCATTTGCATTTTAAATCAAAATACTGCGGACTTTTAGTAGATTGAGACATCTTTTATATGCTAGCAACAGCGGCATCTTTCATTTTAGGTACTAGATGATGCCCGCGACGTCGTCTCAACACTTGATCAGCGTGGTGGACTATGGTCAAAACCTTCTCATTCCGACAGGAGACTCGTACTCAGTAGTGAACTAGCAATAGGTTGATAATTAATTTCATACGCCACGGACTTGGCCTGCGACTCGCTAATACCACCACCACAGCCCATTAACGTCCCACTTCTGGGCACAGGCCTCCACTCTCATAGGAGAGAGGAATTAGAGCTTAGACCCGCCACGCTGCTCCAATGCTGGTTGGCGGGCTTTAACGACTATTATCATGTTAGTGATAATAACCGGGACCGACGGCTTAACGTGCTCTCCGAGGCACGGGGGTGGAACACCGCCAACTTCCTAACTCCGGGCTAATACTGAGAATTTCTAGTCAGAAAAACCCAATACTTAATTATGGCCCGACCCGGGACTGGAACCCGGGACCTCGTCAGCCGCAGTCAAACATGCTAACCACTAGACCAACGAGGCAGTTAATAATACCACAGAATAGTTATATAATAGTTGCTAGAAGTGTAATCTAGTTATCTCAATGACAATAATATTACATTATTCACAAAGTTAGCCCTTGGCTGCAATCTCACTTGATGGTAAGTGATGATGCATTAGCGGTAGCGGGCTAACCTGTTTCGGGCATGGCAGTTATATTAAACCCATACCCCTACCCAGTTTCTGCACGGCATCGTACCGGAACGCTAAATCGCTTGGCGGCACGTCTTTGCCGGTAGGGTAACTAGCCACGGCCGAAGCCTCCCACCAGACGATACCTCCTCTCCATCTTCAATGTGTTTACGCTCACATACAAAGTAAGTTTTTATCTTTTTAGGTAAATATTTTATTTACTAGCCCACGACTTCGCCCGCGTGGCTAAAGTTTTTTCTTTAATTCTCTAAAAAATTATAAATTCGCAAATTGACTCGAACCCGGGACCTCCCACGTTAAGGCAACAGTGCTCAACACTGCATCAGGGAGGTTTTCAAGAAACATAACACCTTTGCCCCGTATTCGGCCGACTGAGTATATATAACGCGCGTGTAATGGATGACAAAACAGTTTCACACCAACACTTATTGCTTCCAGATGCTTGTAATACTGTAATTGATACTATCTTTTATCTTATACTAATATTATAAACTGCCTCGTTGAAATAAAATAAAATAAAATATTATAACTGCCTCGTTGGTCTAGTGGTTAGCATGTTTGACTGCGGCCGACGAGGTCTCGGGTTCGAGTCCCGGGTCGGGCCATAATTAAGTATCGGGTTTTTCGCATTAAAAATTCCCAGTACTAGCCCGGAGTTAGGAAGTTGGCGGTGTTTCACCCCCGTGCCTCGGAGAGCACGTTAAGCCGTCGGTCCCGGTTATTATCACTAACATGATAATAGTCGTTAAAGCTCGCCAACCCGCATTGGAGCAGCGTGGTGGGTCTAAGCTCTAATTCCCTCTCTCCTATGAGAGTGGAGGCCTGTACCCAGCAGTGGGACGTAAATGGGCTGTAGTGAATATTATAAATGCGAAAATTGGATGGATCAGGATGTATGGATGTATGGATGTATGGATGTATGGATGTATGGATGTATGGATGTATGGATGTATGGATGTATGGATGTATGGATGTATGGATGTATGGATGTATGGATGTATGGATGTATGGATGTATGGATGTATGGATGTATGGATGTATGGATGTATGGATGTATGGATGTATGAATGTATGAATGTATGGATGTATGGATGTTTGTTACTCAATCACGCCCGAACAGCTGAACGGATGTGGCTGAAATTTGGCACAGAGATACATTATAGGCTGGAATAACACATAGGCTGCTTTTTATCCCGGAAAATTAAAGAGTTCCTGCTGGAACCAAAAAACCTCGAATTCGTCCGAGTGGATTAAGTTTTTTTTAATTCCCACGGAAACTCATTTAATTTCCTGGATAAAAAGTAGCAAATTCCTTCCCCGGGCTACAACCTGTCTCTTTACTAAAATTCATCAAAATCGGTTGAAAAGCCGGGCCGCGAAAGCGTACCAGACAGGCATAGAAAGACACTTTTGTATTTATAAAAACAGTATGGATTAGCTTGGATTATTTACTAAATAAAGTCAGTAATAAAGTAAATACAATTTGGATAATTTTTCATTTAAATGTCGCGGATATATGTAGACGTACGATTTAACTAATTTGTTTGAACTAATTAGTTGCACGATTTCACGTCATATTTGTTTTCTATCGGTTTTCTAGAAAACTTACTACCGTTTCTATATTCCGCATACCGCACATTAATCGCTGTCAACCGATTAATTGCCAATTAAAAACTATCTTGTCTTATTTACATTAATTAGTCGGTTTTGCATAATGTTGAAAAGTGTCATAACTTTGACATGTCATAATATAAATAAAATATTAAAAAAGTAAGCTTTCGAGTTTGATTTTTTAGTTATCGCCACGTTTTGATGTGTAGCGATCCCCGGGACAATTTGGGAATTTATAATTTATTTTTCCCTGGTCTGGCCTGGTGGGAGGCTTCGGCCGTGGCTAGTTACCACCCTACCGGCAGACGTGCCGCCAAGCGATTACGCGTTCGGGTACGCTGCTGTGTAGAAACCAAAAAGGGGTACGGGTTTAATATAACAGCCATGCCCCTAACAGGTTAACCCGCTACCATCTTCGACTGCATCATCACTTACACATCAGGTGAGATCGCAGTCACGGGGTAGTGGGTAAAAAAAAAATAAGTGTTTGTCCTGGTTTGTTCAGCGGCCATTGGTTGTCTTGTTCGAAAGGTCAAGTGGAATTGACAGCCGTACCGTGTTACAGGGGAAGCCTCAGCGCACATTATGGCGGGCCGCATTGGTTATGGACGCCAAGCACTTTAATCTGCCTAAATCGCTTCACACAATTTAAATGAAATACTAGCTTATTTGTGGCTTAGACGTTAATTAACGCCCATCAAATAGTCGTCTCTGAGCTGAGTTGCGAACGCTTGTTTTTTTTTTCAAACTGTCGAAGTCAACGTACATTCTACGCGCGAAAATAAGCTATTGCGACGCGTCTTGCGGTCAACTTCAGACGCGACTATTTGTTTGGCGCGAGCTTAGTACCTATGTTATCACTCTGACAGTTAAGACGGACTAAGGCGAGTACAGCTGGGAACAAATAATTAACAAAATTAAAAAAAAATTAATCCCTGCCAAAAAAATTATCTAGATAAATAGAATCTTATTTACATTTTCATTAAATGATATTTTTTTATGAATCCCTGGATCTTGAACTGTAGTGTTATATATTTTTGAAATCTACTCACCATTTTCTAGATGATGATTATACAGATCATTATTATAGTTAATCTTTTTTTCGAATTTTTTTTTCAACTTTAGTCTTTAATGCGTGACCATGGTCACCCTATCAATTTTTTTTTAATTTTACTTACCTATGTCACCCGGAATAAGCTGGGGATTCTAACGATACCTCATTTATCAAAATCGTTTCTGGCGTATAGAAGTTATGGTGGAATATACAAACTCACATACATACATACATACATACATACATGAACCCTGAAAACAATACACTCCTTTTTTCAGGCAGTCGTATAAAAAGTTAGCAAAGGGTCTAGAATCGATTCCATCCGTCTATTTGGGATTAGGGAAGCAATTTTATGTCCTTTTTTATTGGCAGGAATTAACTCCACTAAAAATAATTATAAATAAGTATCACAGCATAAACCATTGTTTTTTAATTAAAAATTGTCTGTTTCAGGTACTTACTCCATAAATGACTTCATTGGTGAGGAATCGTTTTATTTTATTTTTAAATATGATAGTAAATTCTAGAAACCTTATAGATATTTATCAAATATTATTTGTTTTTTTGGTTTGACCCAAATATGTGAATTCAATCCAGAGTGCCTAGTGGGAGATTTTCTTCCTATTCGATTGAGACAACGTTAACTACGATTCGTATGGAATCGTCAAGCGATTGACAACTGGCGCTCGATCAATTGGGTATTTGACAACTAGTCAAATCAGCAACTTTTTTTCAAACGTCAAAACGCGTCCTAAGTATGAGATAGAGAAGAGAGAGAGAGATGAAATTCTAATATGTGACGTCAATAAAGTTCGACGCACTTTTTTACTTTAATCGATTGTTTAAAATGGTTATTCAACATAAAACTATCAGGGGATATAATAGGTCCTCTATTTAATAATCACTAAAAAAGAATTTATTTGAATAGTAGTCAAACACTCAATTCCAAATGGTTGTTATCGTTGTCGTGAAAAATACTTCCACTCTCCTGCTAGCTGCTCATTTCTCTTCTCTCCACTACAGCCTATTAACCTCCCACTGCTGGGCACAGACCTCCACTCTTTTATGAGAGAAGGAATTAGACCTTAGAACCACCATGCTGCTCCAATGTGGGCTAATAATAACTTCGTCGTTGGTCTAGTGGTTCGCGATGAGGTCCCGAGTTGTAGTCTCGGGTAAGGCCATAATTAAGTATTGGAGTTTTCTGACTAGAAATTCCCAGTACTAGCACAGAATAGGGAATAGTACTTTGGTTAGGAAGTAGGCGGTGTTTCACCCCCGTACTTCGGAGAGCACATTAAGCTGTCAGTCCCGGTTATTATCACTAACATGATAATAGTCGTTAAAGCCCGCCAACCTGCATTGGAGCAGCGTGGTGGGTCCAAACTCTAAGCTCTAAATCCTTCTGTCCATGGGATTTCTCTTCTCTACCATAATTAAATTCATATCTAGGAAGTACCCTATATTTCTAAAATAAACATAACTATCATACAATATATCATACAAACAATACCACCAGCAAATTACTTTCAATCTATAAACAAAGAGGTTCACTACAAAGCTTCCCATGGGGTTTCTATGGAACCCATCATTAGAGGCTTTTGTTTCTAAAGTGATTCTCAATAGAGTTCATTATGTACCGGAAATTACCTTATTTTTGTACTCTGTGTTAGACGACTAAAATTGTCATGTTCCTAAAGAGGTCAAAGAAAAAAACTGTCCAGAAATGCTGGGTTTTTAAATTTTGAAGTGAAACTTCTTTAGAATCGTTGTGACTTCAAAATTCGATGAAACGAAAAACGAAACGAAAAAGCGACACCAAAAAGAAACAAACATATTCATAAATAGTATTTAGCCTACGAGAGAATGAGATAGAAGGCAAGTTATATTTATCTCATTGTCTCGTAGGCTACTTTTCTGAAGTTTCACTTCTGCCGTGTGTGAATTTTTTTTATACTTATTCAATATTTTTTACGGATTTATTTTTAAGAGCCCAATATTATTGTCTGTTAATATAAACTAGGCTTTTATTGGATTATGAAGCAGGCTTTATTTTTTTAAACTAGATATTCTAGTTATCTAGTACGATGGAATTGTAGCGATAAGAAGGTGGACGTGCTAGGTACTTAGGTTTTCCAAGATATTATATTTTTTTGCGTATAAAGCGAAAATTACGGAAGACGAGTTTTCCATTTAGGTGGGTCTACAATCTGCGCCAATTTATCATGTAAGTATACATACAGTAGGATATTCATCTAGTAAACCTGAATTTTAATCTTGTTTTGTTAACAAAAAATTCAAACTAAAAACTTTTTTGCAACTTTTTATCTCCATCTTGAGAAACTTGTCTATGTTTTAGTTTTAATATTTTTGCCTAGATAAACGCATCGCTAAAGCGAATCTGAACGGGTTTTTTTGGAAAAATTCTGCATATTTTACGCTAGTCCGGCGATTTATGGTTTCATTTCGTACATCATAGTTTTATTGTAAAAAGTAACGAGCTCTTACTTTTGAAGAAGATATTATCAAGTTGTTTTCACAGACCAATGTCCGTAGTATTTGGAGAAAACACTGCCTTGTTATTAAGATTACAATAAATGAAATGAGAAAAGCACCTGTAGCAATATCGTTAAAAACAAGTTGCATGTAAAATTTATCAATGGTCATCATCTTATCCCACTTGCCGGCCATATTTTGAGCACGAGCCTCCTTACAGATTAAGCAGGGTTTAGGTGTTGCTGGTGTACCGTTTAGCCCTTATCGTTCTGGGGCTTACTACCATCGCTTAAAGCAGTATAACTGTAATCTTGTTGAAGCTCTTGTTTCAGAATTATAATACTTAAGGACGTCAAGGTACGTCATATTAAACGTGAACTTCAGAGGAGATAATACTGCTTTGAGCGATGGTCGACGGTCTAACGCGATAGAATCGGTACAGAATACAGTTATTGCTGTGTACCATGTTGTAATCTGTTATCACGTGCTTGACAGTTCCATACAAATCGTAGTAAATTTAACTCGGTCGATGTAAAAATCTCCCACTAGGCTTACAGATATGACCGTGTGCCTACTAGAGGTGTTAACATATCGCTAAACGGTTTAACGGTTAACGGCTAATGGTTGAAAATATTAGTAAACAATCTTTACTCCTGTACACTAGCGAGTGAAAAAAACATTGTTTTTTTTACTACCGTTTGTTAAATGGTTAGCGGTTAACGGTAATAAACGACCTTTATCTACTCCTGTGAAAAAAGTCATCGTTTTTTTTACTACCGTTTACAGCTGATAACCGTTTAGCGATATGTTAACAATTCTAGTACCTACCATGTTGTCATAAATGTGTTGCATGTGTTAAAATATTTGCTTTCATTTATATCACATCTCATACACAGTCAAAGCACCTACCTAGTACCTACACATAAATACCTACACATTTTATCTACTGTTTCTGTTTTTTTTTAACCACTACAAGTTAGCCCTTGACTGCGATCTCACCTGTTGGTAAGTGCTGATGCAGTCTAAAATGGTAGCGGGCTAACCTGTCAGAGGCATGGCAGTTATATTAAACCCATACCGCTATTCGGTTTCTACACGACATCGCTTGGCGGCACGTCATTGCCGGTAGGGTGGTAACTAGCCTAGCCGAAGCCTCCCACCAGGCCAGACCAGGGAAAATTCAGAAATTATAAATTCCCAAGTTGACCCCGCCGGTGATCGAACCCGGGATCTCCGCACGTTAAGACAACAGCGCTACACACTGCGCCACGGAGGTCGTCGAAGTGTACAGATATGGCCGTGTACCATGTAGTTGTGTTGTCACGTCAGTTGACATAACTCCGCGTAAACATGGCCGCTCGGACCGGTACATGATAACTCGGCGTTTGTTTAATAGCCACCGCCGAGATCCCAGATAGGTGCTTCACCGGGAGAGCACAGGGAACTTTGAGGAGTTGCTTGATAAAAGCTGAACTTGATACTGGATATTTTGAAGTGAAAACTTCTGTAAAGGATGCTCGAACGGCGAGGGAAAAACTCTGTAATTCTCAAGAATTTTTTTTTTTTGTCCCAGCTTGTTAAAATACAATTACCATGACAACGCAAATGACTACTTTTCCTTTTCATTGACATTAATTAAAAAACTTGAGAGGTGTCAAGGGACACCCGGATGGAACGAAGTTCATTAGCAAAATCCGGAACTTGTGCAGAAACACTGTCAGGATTCATTATTGTTATTATTTTTTATTATTTATTATGTACAAAAAACCTGTACACACTCAACAAAAATAATCGTCGCGACACCACACTGTTCAATGCGAAATAGAAAGATGAAACGAAAATAACTGGCTTGCTTTCTATGAGAGAGAGTGAGAGAGAGAGAGACTGACAGAGAAACACGCGCACGCCGCACGGCTTACAACTATAGAAACAAGTGTCGTTACAACTTTTGGTTTAAATTTTTTTGTGTAGCCCCCTTTCGCAACGCGCGATAAGGAACTCAGTTCCAAAAAGTTTCAATATATTTTATTGTTCGCGTCGCTTACAACTTCTTTAGGCGCGTTGAGCACTTTTTTGGTAGGGGATAAAAATGTGGAAACGCGAGACCGACACCGTTCTTCTTACGACAAAAGGTCTTTAAGTATAAATAGTACATTCGGAATTAATCTTTAATGCCTTTGTTTTAAGGTTTATATTAATTAAAAGTGATGTGTAACCGTGACTGGCACCTCGCGACACCATTCTTCTTAAGACAAAAGTATAATTAATAATATAATACATTCGTAATTAATTTTAATGCCTTAGTGTTAAGATTACTATTTTAATTATTTTAAAAGTGCTGTGTTGTTATTTTAAATATTCGTTTCACTTCTATCGGCAGTCCCTATGACTGCCAATTTTTTTATGGTTTAATGTGACTATTATTATTATTATTATAATATAATACCATATAATATAATATATAATATAATATGCACCATATATTATATAATATGCACCATCACTTACAGTCAAGGGCTAACTTATAGTGGCGTAAAAACATTACCCCAGTTTTTTTTTGTTTCGCACTAAAATTATGTAATAGAAACTTATTAATACTTAGTGGTAGAACATGACAAAACTATTCCGAAACTTCGAAAATTATTTAAAAGGTAAACACAAAAAACTTGTACATTTTTTAAGGTACGACCTGTGAGTTATCTTAGAAGGTTCAAATCCGTATGGGTGATAGCGGTTGCCCACGGCTTTGCTCACGTTATGTTCGATTTTGATTGTTCAATGTCCAACCCCCATTTTACGATAAGAGTTCGTGTAGAAAGTGATTAGTTACAAGTATACGGGTTTAATTAAATAGCTTTACCTCTTCTTAAATAAACCACTTCCATCGTGGACTGCATTTTCACTTACGACTAAGTATAACTAACTTACAATTGACGACCATTGACATCGAAAAATATATAAAAGCACCTCGTTAAAATTCCCTACGAGCTCTCGGAGTATACGAAGCACTAGGAGGTGCAATTACATAAAGAAAAGTATGATTTGTGCGCAACACAGCTTGTGAAGTGTCGTGATGTTATCTTAAAATTTCACGGTTAATTAGCTTCTATTAATCCTGAGAAATGAAGCGCAGGAGATTATACATAGCAGCTCTTTGGATCTAATTCTACATTCCATACTAGTCTGCTATATTATGGTACTAGATGATTCCCGCGACCTCGTCCGCGAAGAGCTAAAACAGAAGTTCAAAGTTAAACAAGACCAACTGGCCAAGACGTGCATGCTATAAAATACATTAAAAAATACTTTTAACCCCTTTTTATGTCGGTAAGGAAAAATTTACTTCCAGCCTTGATTTCTACAGCGCGAAATAACTTGGTTTGAAACAACTATGAGCATTTCAGGGGGAGGGTTTATTACAATTCACGAAGAAATTAATTCTCATTAATTGTTGTCCACGAAGTAATTACTAAATGGATACTTAAACAGCCCGGCAGATGTTGTCCTGTTACCCGACCTTGAACCCGATTGTGGTGCCCTCTACTGGGTCCATTAGTGAATATAAACTAGGGTTGTAACGGAACCTCGCCTCCGCCTCCGTAAGTGCGGAACTTTCGCAAGAAATCGTATCTCCGCTTCCGCATCCGCCTCCGCCGTTTTTTGCGGAGTTGTAACGGAGGTTTATTTACGTTTGACTTATAATGCGAGAGAAGCAATGCGTCTGCTCGTATTGTGTATATGAGAATGAAATATATAAATGGTGATACATATGAAATGGTGAGTGAGTGAAGATGAAGTATATTCATTACTTGTGCGGCGGGAAGCTGCGGGCTTTTGCGTACTCCTACCCAATTTTGATGTTTAAATAAATACTTTTTATTTTTTATTTCTATGATAAATCACGAATTAATATTTTTTTCCACCTCCGCCTCCGTTAACCTCCGCATTCGCGGAGGCAAAGCCCCTTCACCACCGCATCCGCCTCTGCTTCCGCTAAGAAAGCCTCCGTTGCAACCTTAATATAAACCATCACAGGACTCACTCAAACTCACAAAAAAATCCAATCAAATCGGTCCAGCAGTTCTGAAGTGATGCGAGAACATACATGCATACATTATGCAATTAACTTTTATTTGAATAGATAAATTTGCTTTTTTATAATATCAATAGGTTACAATACACAACGGTTACTGAATACTTACGTTAGTAAATCGTAAATCTATGCAATAAAAACAACTAAAATAATGGTGGCATTATTTTACTTCTCTTCAAATCAACTGGCATTATTTCAGTGATCATCAATGATCGAACCAAACGAATCGCCGATTGTCCGGGTACCCGGTAACCCCATTAACAAAAAAATCGCTCTAATCGGTCGGCCTTGAATCGGACGATTTCTTCGTTTGATCCACTTCAATTATGCTTATTGAATAATCTCTAAGCAGAACGCTACTTACTTATTACAACAACCTATATACTACCTTATTGTTGAGTATTAATAAAGTTGATATTTCATTGCCATGTTTCGTTTGTATCGGAACGGTCATCTACCTCTTGTAACGTTATGGTAGCCTAGTACCTAACGGGCATTGTTGGATGAGAAAAAAAAACTTAAGTGTGTCATGGATTTTAGAATTCGTCATAGTGCTACTCCAGCAGTTTTAGTTATTGTCTGTTTGATTATCTTTTGATTGTTTAACATTCGTTATTTTATATGGTGTAAACAGTTGTTTTATGAAACTGTTGCGTATAAAAATATATTTGGTTGCGTAATGCCTTGCGTTAAGTTTAATTGTAGTCAAGCGCAATCCGATTCTGAAATCATCATCATCATCAATACAGCCCATTAACGTCCCACTGCTGGGCACAGGCCTCCACTCTCATAGGAGAGAGGGAATTAGAGCTTATTAGCGTGGTGGGTCCACGCTGCTCCGATGTGGGTTGGCGGGCTTTAACGACTATTATCATGTTAGTGATAATAACCGGGACCGACGGCTTAACGTGCTCTCCGAGGCACGGGGGTAAAACACCGCCAACTTCCTAACTCCGGGCTAGTACTGGGAATGTCTAATCAGAAAAACCCGATACTTAATTATGGCCCGACCCGGGACCTCATCGGCCGCAGTCAAACATGCTAACCACTAGACAAACGAGGCAGTTCTGAAATAGATTCTGAAATATAAAATAAGTAATTTAAAAAAAATGTCTGTGTCAGCTCCGACGCACGATTGGAGTTTACTCTTTACGAACGATTATAAAATATATAGATTAGTAAATGAGGGTAAATCTAAATACATTACATAGTCATAGAAACATAAAAAGTTATACCATGGAAACATGTAACTGAGATTTAGTTAGGGAGTAACGAAGAAAGTTTGATTTTACTCCCCATAACTTTTCATATCCCGGGCTTGTATACGATAATCGTTTCTAAAGGAGGTAAACTCCAAAAATCTCCCCCGTTACCCCCCTCTAGTATAAACGTCGTCGTCGAATGACTGATATAGGAAAGAGCGTAGTTTAGACTATGAGTAGACTATGACTTTACTACAGTGCTAAACAAAGAATTATTAACAGGTTATCATTTTTCATGCAGCATCATAAATGATAGTGATTGCACTGTCATTAGAAACGGTAACAAGTTAGAAAGTCGCCATCTGTGTTCAAAATATCTACCTGATATGATTGCTATAATTTCCATAACTTGGTATTGTTACATCATGTAACATACACTGCAATTAGTTACAGATTTAACAGTCAAAGCTTTTGTTAAAATTATAGCTATAAGGTTTTGCGTGTGTAATAAAATAAACTAGTGGTTCGCTCCAAACTGAGACCTCGGGGTATCCTTAAGATAATATCTATATATTGTAATATCTATATATTGTAATAGTTAACTTTTAACATTAGAAGCAAAAGAGCTAAAGAGTTATTGTAGAAACGAATAAACTTTTACAGAGCGCCATCTATTGACATCATTGTGAAGTTCTGTTAAAAATACTGAAGCTCATTAAAAATTAAATAATTTCGTTTCCGTATAATATTTATCTAATTTTAGTATTTTTTATTCAAGTACAGAATATAATTCAAATAATTGATCAAGTTTCAGGCTCAGCCTTTCAACTTTGGACGCTAGAAAATAGACGTCCACTTTGAAAGCCCCCGTTTCGTAAATTTTAGAAAAAAAATGAAAAAAAAATATTTTGGACTCTATTCCTAAATATCTTTAAAATTATATACCAGAACCCTATGTAACGCTATAAAAAATAATTTTAATTCGCATTCGCTTCTATGAGAGCCCCCCTGAAATAAAGATTTTTATAACTTTTTAAGCCATCTTCGGCTAGAGGCCATCGGTTTACATATTATATTTAAATTTGAAGTAATTACATTCAGTAATTCAGAAGTTATAAGGCTCTGACAGATGGATGGACAAGTGCAAATTCACTCAAGTAGACTCAGAGACCTTCGCTTCGCTCGCTCAAATATTTGTGTCCATCGTAGAATAAGTATTAAGTAGTTAGAATAGAAAGGTTTTTTATTTAAATAAACATATAGTTTGCCGTAAGCGCGTCACTTACGTGTTTGTAGTTACTGCTTACGCTTAAAGCGATATTGTTTCATTATTGTTGAGTTCGTGTTTTATTTATAACCCATATTTTAGGAACGTGAATCGTCTCCAGGATGCAAAAATGTCCTCAGGGTGCAATCTTTCTCTGTACCGATTTTCGTCAAATTCAATTTAAATAATGGGCCGTGAAACGTGGGGTTTCCACTGCAAAAGGGTCAATTATATCGGGAAATGGCTAAGCAGAACGGGCTCTGTAAACAAAAATAGACATACACTTCAAAATGACTAAGAGTTTTGACAGTTGCCTTAATGTGTGAGCTCATTTTGAACAGTCCTTTCCAGTACCTTGGAAGGTACAAGTTTTTATGGTGAATTAGTAAGCAGTTTTCCTCTGCGAGTTAAACGGATTCCGTACGGAGCTCGCTCCGCCCGAGGTGGAAACCCAGCTAAGAGGTACAGACAAGTTAATAAGTTATGAACAAACTTATTCAGTTTAATTTTTGTACATTTCTGTACCTTTTTTTGGTGAAATAAATTTAAAAAAACAGATGCGTTTTCTTTTGGTATGCATAGATCATTGTTTGGTACGTACAATGATTTGACTTGATTAACAGGCGTATCAAAAATATGTCTCCGCTTTTATACCACCTTGACATTTGAAACCATGACACAACAGCCTAACCAATGCATTGGTTTGATTCTGTTCCACGTAACAATGGATGCGTTTGGAATAAGAGCTAAGTGTTACCGAGTAACGAACAATAGCTGCCATGTCAATCGATACAGCGGTGAAACTATTGAATTTCACATTACCGACAGCTCTACTGCCATAATATTGAGAGTTCTCACTTTAATATTCGATTTTATCACCAGACCGAGTGGGAGATTTCTTATGTATTCAATTGTGACAACGTTAATAACCATTTATATCGAATTGAACATTCTAACCACTAGACCAACGAGGCAACTCACGCCCGTGCCTCGGAGAGCACGTTAAGCCGTCGGTCCTGCGCCTGACCTCTCACCGGTCGTGTCGGATTTTCCGTCCCATCGGGCAATGAGAGTAAAGGAACAGAGAGTGCATCTGTGTATACGCACACACTTGTGCACTATAATATCTCCGGCGCAGATGGTTAACCTCTCTGGAGATAGGCCGCTGTGGCCGAAATTCGGTCGAGAGGGCATTAATAATTTATCGAATTGATCGTTGATCGAGCAATAGCTGTATTCAAATTAGATACAAAATATACCATGCCATACCCTAAACAGGTTAGCCCGCAACCATCTTAGACTGCATCATCATTTACCATCAGGTAAGATCTCAGTCAGAACCAGCAAGAAACTCTGTGGTTGCTCTTTTGAAAACATTAATTTACAATTACATCAACGTGTAGATACATAAGTATCTAACCACTGTCCTTAGCATTGCTGTCGCGAGTCAAATCCATGCCCTTTTAAATGATAAAAACACATGGATTTGACATACAAATCCATGCCCTTTTAAATGATAAAAACACATGGATTTGACATACAAATCCATGCCCTTTTAAATGATAAAAGGGCATGGATTTGACATAATCTTCTAAAGTATGATAAGCTTTTTTCAGGAGCAGCATACACATCATACAAATCGTAGTTAACGTTGTCGCGATCGAATGGGAAGAAAATCTCCCACTAGGCCTTAACTATCCTTTCAGAAGTTTCATTCCATACATAAACTTATTCTTAATACATATTTTTTTTAATTTGATTGTTCTTTTAATAGCGTTTTAGGCTAAAACATACCTTAATCTTCTTGTTCGTGTAACCTTCAAGTATAATAGTACGTCAGTACTACTCGTTGAAGATCTTACTTACGCACTCGTCATGTAAAATTTTATAACAAAAAAACCGGCCAAGTGCGAGTCGGACAAACCGTACAAACCTGCAGTAAGTATAAAATTATTAAAAATATTTTTTTTATATATGATGTAACTAAAAATGTATGCTTTTCGCAATTTTTCCTATAAGACGTTGCTTCGTACCATATTTTAAGATTCTGAGTTCACGGAAAGTACCCTGTCGAAAATTTGCAGCATAAACGGCTATATCTTTTGATTGCGTTGGCTTAGAAGTTTGATTTTTTCACAGCTCCAAGGGACAGTAGACTTGAGTATTTGATATGAATTTCAACTTGATACGTTCATACGTACCTCCATACTTTCCTGAGAAGAAGGGTCTTGACAGACAGACGGATGGACAACAAAGCTAGATCCTATTACGGTTCCGTTTTTTCCTTTTGAGGTACGGAACCCTAAAAAAATTCAAAATATAGTCAGCAGACATTTATTCTCGATTATTTTACAATTATTATATCTCCGTTACTGTTTTGCTAAGCATTTTTTAGTAAATAGTTAAAATTATAATAATAATAGAATGGATTATATTATTGTACTGAACACTAACAAAGAATCTCTTCTGGTGGTATTTTAATTAGCGAAGCCAGTTAACTTGTATAATTTTCTTCACTTGATCGCAAAGAGCCGCGTGCAGTTTTTGTTCTATTCTTAGTATTGCAATTAAACTAGTGCTTTCAAGATAATTTAAAAATTCTTTAATCTAAAAACATGGGTACTAGAACTGTCAGAATGGAAGACGTTTTGTCTTGGTAACAATAAAATTGCCTCTTCATTTAATTAGATGATGCCCGCGAATTCGTCCGCGTGGTTAAAGTTTTTTTCATTCCCGAGGGAAATCCTTAATTATCAGGGACAAAAGTCTGTGGCACTCTCCAAGTCCTCACCAATTCCCATGCGAAAAACACGTCGATCGATTGCTCTGTTGCCGCGTGTTTGAAGGACAAACAAACAAACACACTTTTACATTTTTAAGCAACTATGATTCCGTGGGAAGTTGAAAACTCTTTGATTTTACGGGATAAACAAAATTTTTGTATCAAATTTTGTCAAAAAAAAAGGTTTAAAAGTGAATGTGCCGTGAAAGTTAACAGACAGGCAGACACACGGAACATACTTTCGCATTTATAATATTAGTTTGGATACGGATTTCGTTGGTGTAAACAACCAGGATTTAGGATGGAGTTGGAGAGTGCTGGATTTAATGACAAAATTGCAGCTCTACGGTACAAGTAGATATTTAGGTTCCAGCACAGAATAAGTAATAGTACGGTTACAGCATTTCTACTATGTTGTACGAGTAGGTACTTAGGTTACTTAGTACATTTATAATTTCTATGTAGATACCGCTTACGTCGATGAAATCACGTAATCCGGTCAATTCAATTTCACCATTAAACCAATTATCACATCCCACGTAATTTATGTGTCGCAATATCTATCGTCAAAGATTTTATCTGCCTACAACATCTATGTTTTTAAGAAAAAGCATTTTGACAGATATTTATAAGAATTGAGAATAGTCATATATTTTTTATATAATCCGCATTAAAAGTGCGAGTTTTAAGAAAATTGTACTGTTTGTTTATTCTAGTTGCAGAAATATTATATTTGTCAGTTTAGTTGATGGTTAAAATTACATAATTATAGCTAAACTTTCAAACTAAGACTAGGATTGCCTTTCCGCCATGTTGTGGGTTCGAAATTAATTTTGATTTAATATATTTTTTAAACTACAATTTTTTTATATATTTTTATATATATATTTTGTATACTAGCTGTGCCCGGCATGCGTTGCAATGCCACGTAAAGTATTATTAAAAACGAAAAAATAATTCATTTATGTATAGGATTTTGGGCCAGGAACCTCGCGGGCGGGCAGAACACCCTATCAAAGCTTCATCACAATCTGATCAATGGTTTCGGAACGGATAGAGGACTAACTTACAACATTGATTTTTATTTATTTATACTTCTATACTATAATATTATAAATGCGAAAGTTTGGATGGATCGATGGATGGATGAAGATTTAAAAAAAACAAAAGATACTCTTTTGTAAGCGACAATGGGTATTATTGAGACACTTATAATATATTTGTACTCTCATTTAGAACTTCACGAGTAAATGGATAAACGTATAGAGATTCTACGATTAGAAAGCTAAACTTAAAGACAATATTCTTTTGATCAGGCTACGATTGCTATCGTTAAGCTCTAAACCAAATTGCGATCTAAACACAAAAGTATTCAATAATCGCTGAGTCTTCCTGCAGGAGACTGACTTACCATCGTTCAAACACTCGTACTTATACTATTACCAATATGGCGTCCGTACCTGCAGATTACATCGAATGACATGAAACGAGTCAAATTGACAGATATTAAACTTCCTGTTTCATGAGATATAATGACAAACAGTAATGATGCTAATAAGTACTTTAAACTTAGTTTAGCTTAATCTTTAAACTTAGTTTTGACAGGCCAAAAGTACCGCTACATTATGCTTCTAAGTATAATAGAAATATCTTTCAGGGGTTATGTCCAACTAGATAAGCAAGAATTATAATAATATCAAGCCTGACCACAGAATAGATACCTAACTCTACCTCACTAAGTTGTCCCAAGTTGTCCCTGACGGAAAAGTGACTTTGTGGCACTATATCATTTTGGTGGTGCAAATTATATCGATAAAAACTCTTAACCCTTCCCACTAGGGCTGATAAAGTTGACTTTTGACCATAATGAAATAGTTAGTGGGATAAAGTCGACAACAAAACTACAAAAATGACTCTTCCCACTTGTGGGATAACTAAGTGAAGAAAGTGTAACATTAAAATCGAAATTAAAGGCATGATCTAGATTGCCACTTTTGCCGATAAAAAGTACCTGAGTATACAACTTATAATTTCGATAGCTATCTAACAGCTATTTAAAAAAAGCAATGAAACAAACTCTATCAATGGAAAATCACAACTCCATACACTTTTAATACAATTTCATCACATCCAAGCGGATGTTTATAGGTATTTTTTTTCTTTTAGCTCTACTTTCAATATTGAATGTTGTACATGACTTGCCATTTCGTACACATATTAAAATACAATCAGTTATTAAATTGAATTGAATGAAAAACTTTGTAGTCATTATTATTTGATTACAATAGAACAGCGAAAGAGACAACTTATCAGTTACAACTAACTGAATTGAACTATTGTAAATAACGTTACGTAAAGTTTCTAAATACAAGCCATTCACACCTGGGTGGTCTTCTAGGCTTCATTAGTGCGGAAACCAACCCAGTAGGAAGAAACAAAGAAGCCATTCGTGATCGTTGTAGTCGTCAATCAAATAACCTACATCAGTTGGACATAAGCATGTGATTTGTGGGAATTCTCACACACTGTGGTCTTGCGCTGCCTGGATCCACCACCACCACTATATCCCATTAAATACCCACTACTGGGCACAGGCCTCCACTCTCATAAGAGGGAGGGAGTTAGAACTCAGACCCATCACGCTGCTCCAATGCAGGTTAGCGGACTTTAACGCATATTATCATGTTAGTGATAATAACAGGGACCGACGGTTTAACGTACTCTCCGAGGCACCACCACCTTCCTAACTCCGAGCTAGTACTGTGAATTTCTAGACAGACAATCCCAATACTTAATTATAGCCCGAAATGGGACTTGAACCCGGGACCTCGTCCGCCTCAATTGAACATGCTAACCACTAGATGACTAGTCTAACGAGGATCCAGCAACTCTTTTTGTTTTCTCAACTACAAAATAGCCTTTGACTGCTATCTCACCCAGGGGTAAAGATTGTAGCGGGCTAACATGCCAGGCGTACGGCAGTTTATTGAACCCTGGGCTGGTGGCGGTGGACGGTGGTGTAGCGCGTTAGCTACCCACGGCCGAAGCCTCCCACCATACAATTGATCACTCATAGAATAAGACGTATCCTGTAATTAATAATAATCTATAAGTTAATATTATAAATGCGAAAGTTTGGATGGATGTATGGATGTCTGGATGTATGGATGTATGGATGTTTGTTACTCAATCACTCCCCAACAGTTGAATGGATCTGGCTGAAATTTGGCACAGAGGTAGATTATAGTCTGGAATAGCACATAGGCTATCCACTTTTTATCCCGGAAAATTAAAGAGTTCCCGCGGGAACCGCAAAACCTCGATCCACGCGTACGAAGTCGCGGGCATCAGCTAGTAATAATATAATAATAAGTTCACGTTATTAGGCGGACGGTAAAAACGGAAGCTGAAATTCTGTTCCCAGCGAAAAAGGAAATCGACATCATCACTGAAATCTCAATAGGATACATACATTTCAAATATCATGCAGATGCGTTAACGAGTAACACTTGAGAAAAACCAAATCACCAAGAATTTGAAAGATATATTGCACGCGACGCAATAATAACGAGAACGGAAACTTGAACATGTTATAAAGGGTGAAATGTTGGGAACGATCACTGGCACGAAAATAGTAAGAAATTCATAAGTGAAAAAAGTGTGTGTGTGCAATTCACACACGGCAGAAGTAACACTTCAGAAAAGTAGCCTACGAGATAATGAGATAAATGTAACTTGTATTCTATATTGTTGATAAATGTTATTTGTATTCTCTCGCAGGCTATTTTGAGTATTTTTGTATCTTTTTGGTGTCGCTTTTCCGTTTCGTTTTTCGTTTAATCGAATTTTCAAATCACAACGATTCTAAACAAGTTTCACTTCAATATGCTTGCTTACTTTCTAATACACTGGGGACAAAAAAAAATTGACTGACCGACTACAAATTTTGCGAAACATTATAGTTTACCATTGTCCGATTTGCTGTAATGGTTTAAGCATCTTTTAGAGCTTAAAACTTTTCCTCCGTTTTTTATAACTAAGGTCCACTAGCACATGGTCATTAAATCATGAATGCGTTCAAATTAAATTAATTTCGTATCAACCCCGGCTTATTAAAAAGTGACAGTATCACAAAATTTAACCAAATCAGTTTGTGTTGTACAGGAAGGCCTAAATACCTAATGCTAAAATTCTTCATTTAATGACACCAAATACTATTCTATCTTTAAGCCTATCTGTTATTAAAACTATTTAACTTTACTTCACAAATGTAAGCTAAAAAGTCATGCCGTACTGACTCATCTCATATTTTCACCCCGAATACATAGTTATCCATTGAATGCGATAGATCTCAAATCGGAACACTTTCTAAATTTCATCGCAGTATAGTGCGAGCGTGATTGCATTCTTACCTGCTATACATTTCATTAATAGCAGCAGTGGGCGTGATATGACCAAAATGGCGCTTTCAAAAATTATGAATACTATTAAATCAATCATCTGTAATATTATGTTACATTGAACTCTTATCCGGTCATAATTAACCAAGTTTAACTGAAATGAAAAGTAACTTAAAAAAGCAAAATACTAAAAATGCTATATTAGATTTTTATAAACATACTAGCGAATGCCCGCGACTTCGTCTGCGTGGTTTGAGGATTTTTGGTTTCCGCGAAAACTCTTTAATTTTACGGGATAAAAAGCCTATGTGCTATTCCAGACTATAATCTATCTCTGTGCTAAATTTCAGCCAGATACATTCAGCCGTTGGGGCGTGATTGAGTAACAAACACCGGCTAATGCCCGTGACTTCGTCCGCGTGGATTAAGTTTTTTTTAGATTCCCGCGGGGACTCCTTAATTTTTCTGGATAAAAGTAGCCTATGTCCGTCACCGGGATACAATATATATCTGAACCAAATTTTATCACAATCGGTTGAACAGATGCACCGTGAAAGCGTAGTACACAGACACACTTTTGCATTTATAATATTAGTATGGATATTGCTATTAAATCTAATCGATCTGACTAAATCCATTCGCCTATGCTATTTATTAAATATTGGCATTAAAATAAAATAAACTCATGCCTGACCAATGGCACGACAGTGATTAGTGAAATCGAATGTGTTTCCAATAAAACGACATGTTACGTGAAAAGTGTAACTGATTTATTATTTATGGTTATATTATGAGAATGCGTGTTCAATGGCATTCCAGTGAAAACCATAAAATATTATGCATCTGTTTTATAAAAGCCCCTAACAAATATAGAAAAAAAATTAATAAAAATTAACCTTGCTGTTTATGGTTTTTAAAACGAACTAGCTGATGCCCGTGACTACGTCCGCGTGTATTGAAGTGTTTTTGGTTCCCGCGGGAACCCTTTAATTTTCCGGGATAAGAAGTAGCTTAAGTGTTACCTATTCCAAACTATAATCTTTCTCCGTACCAAATTTCAGTCAGATTCGTCAGCCAATTTGACGTGATTGAGTAACAAAACCACATCCATTCATCCATCCATCTATCTATCCATCCACCCAAACTTTGGCATTTATAATATAAATACCATAACCTTATATTTTACGATTTTTATAACAAATAAATAACTATATTTTGATGCATGTTAATAGTATTTCGGTGAATAAAATTAACTCACATTACTCTAGCGGCACGCTATGATGGCCGGTTTGACACATTACAATAGTGATGTGGAATGTCAATTTATTCTCGAACAAAAAACAATTAAGTTTTGTTTTTGTACCTGATTAAATAGGTTTAATAAAACAAAAATGTATATGTTTATTTAATTTATTTGAACGAACTGAATATTTGAACGAAAATGAATATACATACTTTATATGCACACAAGAAACATATGAATACAAAAGATACCAAAAAAGGTGCCACAAAAGGCCATAATTAATCAGATTCGTCCATACTACTATTTTCACTGTCGTCACTGCTATCATCACATACATTAATAATTATATGTTCGTTTTCTATAATATTATCTATTTTCACATCTCTTTCATAATCTTCCCTTATTAATTTAACAGTTCTATTCACAACCTTTTCCCAGTCTCCTTTAGTCACATGTTCACAAGCTTCTTCTAATAATTTTAGCATTTTTTTTGTGGTAAATGGGGGTTCTGTATTGTGTCTTGCAGCATATCCCTTAATTTGAGCCCACACCAACTCAATCGCATTATACTCACAATGGTAAGGCGGTAACCGTATAACTCTGTGCCCATGTTCTAATGCTATTTCGTCAATGACGTATCGGATCTTGGTTGGTTTGTTTTCTTTTAAAAGACGTACTAATTCCGCTTTTAACATATTCATGTTTGCATCTACGCCATTTTTACGAAGCCATGCGACGATATCAGCTTTCTTTTGGGATTGGGCAGGTGGCTTGTCAATTTGCATCGAGTGGTATGGGGCGTTGTCCATAATTATAATAGATGGTTCAGGGAGGCTACACAACATTGAGGTAAACCATTCAGTAAACTTTTCTCCATTCATGTCTTCATGATAGTCTCCAGTGGTTTTTGACGCAAAAGCCATGAGAGAACCTTCGACAAACCCGTTGATGGTTCCGGCGTGACAAATTATAAGTCGCGATCCTTTTCCTACAGGAACTTTGGAAGTAGATGCTGCTGTGTCATCGTTCCAAGAACGGCCTACAGTATGGTTAGCATTAAGCCATGTTTCATCCAAGAACACAACATTTTGCCAATTTTTGATTTCTTTCACTTGCCGTAAAAAAGTATACCTTGCCATCGCTATATCAAATCTTTCCATCAATATTTTGCGTTTGTTACATTTTTTGTATCGAAATCCAATGGTCTTCAAAATCTTCGTTAAAGAACTTTCCCCACCGAAGAATAATCCAGCTTCCTTCAGTGAATGCACCAACTTTTTTCTTGTTGGATACTCCTTCTGTAAATAGTAGCCGTAAACATGTCTTCGGATAGCATCGGCATCAAAGCTATCGATGCCTACGACTGGTTTTGCTCGTTTTCTCTTTTTTGGTGTGTGAAGTTTATTTTCTTCTGTGCCAGTCTCGCCATATTTTTTTTTAGTTATCCGTCTAACAGTTCGTTGTCCAATATTAAGCGCATCAGCTACGCGTTCAACCACTGACGTTATAGGTAAAATTGGCCCTCCATTTTGAGCTTCACGATCGAAATAGTTACGAAGGCGTATTACGAACTCACGTGTCTGACTATTTAGAACAGTTCTCTGCGTACGTTCGGTCATATCGACGAAATCCACAACAAAGGGCTTGAACAGAGTCCAAATTAACGAGCAAGGGTCAACAGTAATGCAGTATCAATATTTGAAATCCAAAGCCAGGTCAAAACTATATCACAATCGCATTGCACTGACAGTTTATACTTTTCGAAGCAACGTCAATTCGAAACTGCTTTGTTTTGCATTGAGCATTGACGCGAGTTTGCCGGAGGTAGTAGTTGTGCTAGCCAGCGATCCTATGTGACGATCGTATTAGATTCCATTTTTAAAAATTTATTGATATTTTTTTGCGATTTCAGAGGTTTGTCCACATAGTGAAAATTGTTCATATTCACAAGTACATTCACCCCTTAAATGGTGCAAACTGATTTTTCTACACTTGTATACATTTAAGAAATCAATTTAATAAATAAATTTTGAGTCCTAAACCTAAAACTACATTCGATAAAATTTATGAATCTCTGCACATCACTATCGTCAATAAAGTAATACAATTATTTCCTTCAAAGTCGTTATCAATTAATACGGAACTTCATGAGCGGACAAACGTCAAACCGGCCATCATAGCGTGCCGCTAGTTTAGACGTTCTAACTTCTATTCGATCTCCTAATGAGTCAGTCGTGGGTCAGATCTTTGGGCACGTCCTTCTAACTTACGATTAAGCAATTGAAAATCACTTATTTATTTATTTATTATTTTGTAGTTATTTACTTATTATGTTCACTTACGGTCACTTACTTACACAAATATATTCAAAAATAATGTTATCTTGTACAATAATAACTTGAATTGAAAACACTTGCTATAAAGTGACAGAAAACATCGCTATCGTGAGGAAACCTGCATGCCCGATAGTTCTTCATAATGTACTCACTTCTCAAACGTTAATTTTCCGGAATGAAAAAATATCTATGGAAAACTCCGAGATGCAACCTACCTCTATGCGAAATGTCAAATAAAATCATAGGTTGAACAGATAGGCTGAATGGCGTAGCAGATGTACAGACACACTTTCGCAATTTATAATATAACGTATTGTAATTATGTATTTCGCTCTGCATTGCGGCCCGCCATAGTGTGCGCTTATCTTTATGGAGGCTTAATGTACCGTTTTAATTTTAATTGGTTTAACGGATAGTGGTCAAGTGGTATCCAAATTGGTGATCCGGAGATTTATTGGCTCAATTTTGAATGACCAATTTTATAATTTGATAGGTTTGACTTTGAAGTGTAAAAATTGAACACTAATGCTTTTTTTTGTGAATATAAATTTCGAAATGATTCTTTTCTCAAAATTCTTTTAAAGGTCTACTTAGGTTTAAGCGATAGGTAAGTTAAGAAAAATAATCTAATCAGTTTTCACGCGACATCGTACCGGAACGCGCTTTGCAAGTAATGTAATAACGTGCCACGGCCGAAGTCACCAGTCAGTTCAAATCTTGAACTGTAAAACATTATTTTATTGTAAAGTAAAACCAATATTTCATTTTTTGGAGTAATCTGAGAAAATCTTTATGATTATGACAACGTAGGTCAGAAAATAATGAACATTATAGGTGTTCTAACGCATTCAGCTATACAGTAGCCATAATAACTGCTTTTCACTCGTCCGACTCGCGGTTATTATCGGCTGAGAGCACAAACAAGCGCTTATTGAACCAAAGAGTACTTAATGTGATAGTTAATCTCTCTCTGTCCAATCATTTATTTTACTTTTAATACGACTGCCTGAAAAAAGGAGTGTGTTGTTTTCAGGGTTCATGTATGTATGTATGTGAGTTTGTATATTCCACTATAACTTCTATACGCCTGAACCGATTTTGATCATTTATCGTTAGAATCCCTAGCTTATTCCGGGTGATATAGGCTAGTAAAATTAAAAAAAAAAATTGTTGGGGTGACCATGGTCCCGCATTAAAGACTGAAGTTGAAAAAAAAATCGAAAATAAGAGTAACTATTTAATCATCATCTAGAAAATGATGAGTAGATTCCAAAAATATATAACATTATATTTCCCGGCTTTTGACAAATTTCGGTACAGAGATATGTGGTATCATAGGCTAGTTATCCAGGAAAATTAAACAGTTCCCATGGGAATCCTTAATCTACGCGGGCATCATCTCGTAGTTCTGGCTATATTAATTTTAACATATCTCAGTCACGACGCAAATGTATGAATTCACATCGAGGACAAAGTTGCGGGCATCATCTAGTAGTTCTGACTATATTTTTTTTAATTAATCCACAATTACATATCTCAGTCACGACGCAAATGTATGAATTCACATCAATTAAGTTTTTATCTAATCCATTAAGACACATTCCTAATGCAAGGTGTCTCGCGTACTGTCACATGCTATTTTTTATAAAGACAGGAGGCAATGCATTCCTCCTCTGATAAATGTTCCAGAGATGTTATTACCAGTGTTGAATGTAATGTGCGTTCACAGTCTAAGGATATGACACTATCCTACCAGTCGTTCGACGGAGGCATCTAGACTAAGTGTGGGATCTATTTAGCGACCTTCGACTTTGCTTAGAGTGGAGTTGTAGACGAAGTACAACCCTCGTAGCTTTAGTTTTAAGATACCGTAACCAATTATCACCATCATGTTTTATAAGTAAGTAATTTTTAACGTCAATAAGTGAACATAGATCATTAAGAACATTTGTGAACAAGTAAATACAGTCCACCGAACCGAACCGAGGAATTTTAGTTTGAATCCCTCCCCAACATCTTCGCTTAGACTTAAGACATGGTTAAATCGAGACAGATTTATGTTACTCACATAAGTCCATCTCGTTTTAACTCTAAGTAAAATCTATGCCAAGTCAAAGTACGCTCTATAGATCTCAGCATATAAGTACCCAGTGGGAGATTTTCTTCACATTCGATCGCGGCAACGTAAACTACGATTTGTATGGAATTGTCAAGCGCTTGACAGCTGGAGCTCGATCATACTAATATTATATATGCGAAAGTGTTTCTGTCTGTCTGTCCGACTGTCTGTCTGCCTCTTTCACGGCTCCTCTGTTTAACCAATTTGGATGAAATTTTATATAGTGATACCTAGGTTTAATCCTGGGGAAGGGAGAGTTCCAGCGGTAATGAAAAAAACTTAATTCAAGCGGACGAAATCTTGGGCATCGACTAGTTCCATATTTAAATGGTAGTTAACGTTGTTGGGATCGAATACGCAAAAAGCTCTCACTCGGCCCTTATAGCAACGTGTGACAGGGACGTGACGGAGGAAACTGGAAAAAATTTCAATACAAAATGTATTTTTGCTGTTTAAAAAATTAAATTTCACTTGCTTCATACACTCTTCGTAATGTCCTCGAAGGTGTGTGGAGTCTGCCAATCCACACTTAGCCAGCGTGGTGGACTATGGCCAAATCCTTCAAATTGAGTGGAGTGGACTCGAGTGGAGAGTCGCAGTCAGTATTACTGAGCCACTACTGACTGAGTAAGTAGTGACCCGGTAGTAGGTCAAATTTAATGCAGTTTCCTACCTTTCTCAATCATTTATTTATTTATTTATTGATACGATATAGCCGATAGGACTTTACAGTTTCCCAATACGTCTTATCAGGCTACAATAGGTATTACATACTACAATTACATACATTACTAAAATTACACGTACATGCCAAACAAAAACACTAAAAATAGAAAAACAATAAAAACACATTAATTAAATTTAAATTAAATAAACAAACAATAACAAAAACATACAACATAAATGAAATTAAAACTACCTATTCTCTAATCTAATCATAGGTGAGACTACTGTACCTAGTATTATACTACATTACTGTCAGGGTATTCGGGTCTAATACTTGTATGGGTATAGACTATCGACCCACTGTATGAATATATACTTGCTTACGCTGTGGCACATTCGTGTATAAAATATCAAGAAAACGCCGCGTTTGAGCACATCTGCCTGCCATTATGCAACCCGCCTCCGGATAATGGGTTTTTATGTCATAAAATGGTTTGAACGTTGTTAAAGGTCGCATAAAGTGAAACAGGTTCAATTAATCTAGTATCCTATTATAAACACACAGTAGCATTGATCGATTCTTTATGAAAGACAGAATACTTGCTATTTTTAGTAATGGAACGGGTACGCTTAATCGTTCTTAGTTTTTTAAAGTACGCTTTTTAGAAATGGACAAATGAAATAAAATAAATAAATTGAAGTCTATTTCGAACTTAGCTACCTTCAAGGCAAGAGTGAATAGATATCTAGGCAAGCGCGTTCCAACCTAGACCTCATCATTGCTTTGCACTTAGCATGATTGACGTCAAGCGCAAACCTATCTCACAATAAAAACAAAAGATCAAATTCCATAATCTACAAATCTATACTTATGAACTCACCACAACCTTTTATTAAAACTCGTTTAATTTAACAACTTCCTGATGTTCGCCTGTGAATTGTAATAACTATAACAAAGTACAGTTAGGTATTACGTTTTATGAGGGCAAAGTGGGACAAGAGGTCCAAATCAACAAACTGGCTCACGAGACTGTGGGAGAATTTTGAGTGCTAATTTTTTTTGTTGACAGCCATGGAAACTATGATTTTATCTTATCTTATTATGGTGAGTAATGATGCAGTTTAAAATTAATGAGCTGAAGTGAAAGATGTACTACTTCCAAATATTGAATAGAAGCAGATGTTACTTTGCGGAAGTCCATGATAATGAACTAGAAGTTTAATTCGCTATAATCTGACACCGCAATTGGGTATAAGACAAAATTTGCAGCATAAACAGCTGTGCCTTTTGATTGCGTTGGCTAAAAAAGTTTGATTTTTTCACAGCTCCAGGGGACAGTATACCTAAGTATTTAATATGAATTTCAGCTTGATACCTCCATGCGTTAGTGAGAAGAAGGGTCTTGACAGACAGACAGACGGACAACAAAGTGATCCTATAAGGGTTCCGTTTTGCGAAAGTTATTAAATTGTGCGTTTATTTGATAGATCATTCAGTCGGTCAGGTCGAACATTTTTATTAAATGTATAACATTACGAGTACCAACTATACGTATTTATCGATAAAATACAAGAAATCAGACGCACCAAAGTCGCTCTTAAGCATAATATTAAGCATATTCAGCCATAAGCTCAGGTTTTTTTTTTTTAAATATATATATAGCCCAGCGCTTGAATGCAATCAGACTTGCTTGCAAGTGGTGATGAAGTGGTGAGGTTAAATAATAGCTGTTACTTCCGTGAGGTCGTCTTTAAGAAAGGTGCTTATCATAACTTTTATTACAGGTGAAAATGTAATAGGCTTTTTATATTATATAGCGGTCAATGACCGTGAAAAATATGCTGACGCACTTAATTTTAATGGTATATTATGTTATTTTAAGTTCGGAAATCCGGTGTTAAAGTCTCAGCTGTAGGTAACGGTTGTTTAGATATTATCCACAAAGTATTTTTTTATGACAACAGTAGAAACCATGACTTATTTCGACTGGATAAAGGATTTAGTGGTTTTTAAAATCCCTAGGATTTTCCGGTCTTTCCCGGGATGCAACTTATCTATCCTTTTTTTGTTGTATCAATATTGGTAGATAAACAGATGGGCCGTAAAGACGTAACAGATAGACAAACGGACAGACATACAGACACACTTACGTATTTGTAATATTATTATGGGTGTATGGACAAGTATCTGTACTAATCTGTTAAAAAATGCGAAAGTTTGGATGGATGTTTGTTACTCAACCACGCCAGAACGGCTAAACGGATTTGGATACAATTTGGCACAGAGATACGAGTAGATTTATAGTCTTAAATAACACATAGGCTACTTTTCATCCGGGAAAATTAAAGATTTCCCGCGGGAACTAAAATACCTCAATCCAAGAGGATGGGCCAGTCAATATAAATGAGTGAAATATTCGCAGTATTTCGCATAGTTCGGTTGTAAGAAAGTAAGTAGATATCATGGTAATGCGAAGTCACGAAATTGGTAGACAAGTGCATTAAACATAACAAGTAAATAGAAAACCGAAGTCAAGGTGGACATTTTTTCGTATAATGTTCCAGTTATCTTTTTCTCTGCTCATTTCTTTATGTTGTTCACGAAAAATCGAAAACAGCTGATTTTAACTTTCACTATAATACGTAAGTAGATATTATTTTTGTGTAGTTTCTAGGGGTCAAATAGCAATATTTAAAAAAAGTCCTCCGTATTTGAAGACAGTGCTAGTATTTATTAGGTCTACTAACGGACACTTACATTAAAACATTCAAAGATAGACTTATCCTATAAAAAAAAGGTTAATTTTGTAAATTTTTTTTTAATTTATTGACTAGCTCTTGGCTGCAGTCAGACCTGCTGAAAAGTAGTGATGCTAAAGCTAAAGTGGTTCGCGCTTGCTTAGAAGATGCCTTTTCACTCTTGATTTTAAGATACCAATATTAGAAGCGGATGGAAAAACGGAAGCTGTAAGGGCGTTCCAAATCCTAGCGGTTAGTTAGCAGTAGATACTAAATAAGCTGATGATGCCTAATTATGAAGAACCGATAGGCGTTGAGGTCTTAAGGTGCTGGATTGTTGACCCCAAACTGGTAAGCTAGGGGTATGGGCTTAATATAACTGCCATATCCCTAGCAGGTTAGCCCGCTACCATCTTAGACTGCATGTCTGTTATTTGAACATTTGAGGGCCTGATTAGAGGTGGAAATTTAGCAGGTGAGTGGGGAAGCTGAAATCAAAGCCGAATCTTGCAGCGGAGTAACAGTCATAAAACTTGACATACTTTTTTATATAGAAGGGATGAACCATAGACAATGTAGATAATATCCCTATATGAACCACCCAACTTACCAGCCCCCCTATTCTGTAACTCAGTGGCTAACGAAAGATGACAGCCACTGACATATATATTATGTCCATTGAAGGTTAACTATGAAAAAATTAAATAACGTTTCATAGCAAATCTTCAATGGATAAAAAATATAAGTCAGTGGCTTTCATTTTTTGATAGCCACTGAGTTACAGAATAGGGCTGCTGGTGAGATCGCGGTCAATGGCTAACTTGTAATGGTAATAATTTAAAAAATAAAAACACGACTGCCCTGCCAAAAAACGGACTAAAAGGCTAAAAATCTAAATTAATCTAGATAAATTAAAATCTTATTCACATTTTTATGAAATGATATTTTTTTGTGAATCACTGAATATTGAACTATAGTGTTTTATATTTTTAGAATCTACTCATCATTTTCTAGATGATGATTATAATATAGTTAATCTTATTTTCGATTTTTTTTTCAACTTTAGTCTTTAATGCGGGACCATACGCATCCCATCAATTTTTTTAATTTTTACTAGCCTATGTCACCCGGAATAAGCTAGAGATTCTAACGATAAATGATCAAAATCGGTTCAGGTGTATAGAAGTTATTATAAACAATATACTTATTTTTACAGGCAGTCGTATAAAAAAAAACACCCTACCGGCTAAGACGTGCCGCCAAGCGATTATGCCTTGTACAAACCAGTTAGGGTTATGGGTTTAATATTATAACTGCCATACCCTTAATAGGTTAGCCCGCTACCATCTTAGACTGCATCGTCATTACTATCAAGTGAGATTGAAGTCAAGGGCTAACTTGTAGTGCCGTACTAAAAATATTGACCAACGATTAAAGTAGGTAGGTAATTCTTAGTTTTCTATAAAAATTGTTGAGTATAATTTTAACAATTCATCACGCGTTCTGCGGTAAAAGAAACAGGAAAGCATCGTACCGGAACGTTAAATCGCTCGGCGGTACGATTTTGCCGGTAGGGTGACTTCGGAATAATTAAACCAGAGAGCGTTTTGATGAGTAAAATAAATTGTTTCACTGATTCATCCGTTAATTGAAATTTGGATCTTAAAGACAACATTCTTAAACTTACCTACACAAGAAATTCAAGAAACGCGCAAAGAAGCAACATTCATACGAATAATATAAATGCAAAGGTGTGTTTGTTTGTTGATTTGTCCTTCAATCACGCCGGAGCAACGGATCGACGTGATTTTTGGTATGGGCATAGTTCAGGACCTGGAGTTCCCGTGTGAATAAAAAAAAAACTTAAACCACGCGGACGAAGTCGCGGGCATCGGCTAGTCGATTATAAACACAGACCATAAAGAACGAAAACCTTACGTGTGCGATAAATTGCAAATAGTATCTATATATTAACTAATATACCTAATGGGAAAATGTGTCTGCTACGCTTTAATGGCCTATCTTTTGAACTGATTTTGATGAAATTTAGTTTAGAGATAGGTTGCATCCCGGGGAAGGACATAGGTATTTTTATGCCAGAAAATTAAGGAGTTCCCGGACATCAACTGGTATTATCCTCCTCTTTAAAAATAGGTACTTTCAAATCAAGCAAGTGCAAGCCTATATATTAAAAAATATATATATATATACATCGAATTATTAATTATAAATAATATCAAATATCGATTCAAGTATGTAGGTAACGCAAAAGCAAAGAACAGCTTATAGTATAGGTAAACTTTATTTGTAAGAGATATGATATAATCTATATGCCATATGTTATGGTCATTATTTAATATTGGTAGTTGGATGTCTGTGTTCTTTCCATGTTTTTTATTTTGAGTTATTACTCTTATTATAATGTTCTTTTTATGTTTTGATTTTATGTGTTTGCGGTAAATATTAAGTGCTAAAGTTCTCAATAAACTTTATTTTATAACTTTTTTATGAGTAGGTAACTTATAGAAAATGTTATAAAAACATTTCAACTATGCAAACGCTACTCAAAAATTTTAAAACAAAAATATCAATGACATTATTTTTACTTCGTGAAAGTAACTTTTCATGAAAAGCTTTTGTATCGAGCGCGCTTTTTTCTTTAATTGAATAATTAAGTTAAACAAAAAAAATATTATTTCGTCCAAGTGAAGATCTATTAAAGTGATATTATAACTCTGTCGTAAACAATAATTAGGTATTTAAGCGTTTTGAAATTAAATAAATTATTGAAGTGAAATCTTCTTTAGCCGCGAAGCACTTTTTGGTAGGGGGTAGAAATATGGATTCGCGTGACCGACATGCTCGCCTTGTTACGACGACAAAAGGTCTTAAATATAAAAATAGTACATTCGAAATTAAACTTTAGTTCCATATTTTATATTTTAATTATTTTTTTAAACAATAAAAAATTTTAAGTATTCTTTTTCACTTTCATCGGCAATCCCTATGACTGCCAATATATTTTTTTTCTATGAATAATGCCAATTATTATTAATAATTTTTTACTGTAATAAATAAATATTAATCTCACCTCAAATAAAGCCGATATCAATAAATCCTGGCCACCAATAAAACACTAAACACTTAACAATCTATCACCAACACGTCATACCTTACTCCATTAATATAAAAACTCTTTGCATGAAAGCTTTTTCGTATAATCTGTTATTATAATCTGTGGTAGAACGCGCGCGTTTCCCGCCGGACGGCAACGTACTGTCACCAGTTGCGTTTGTTTGAACTTGGAAGGTGGCAGTTTTCAAGAGCGCGTGCTTATTCCGTGGATATAATAATATGTCTTCACTACGCTAATACTATCGCATTTCTTTCAGCTGTAGGAGACGTAGGTAATAGTAAACGAAACGGATTTACCTACTAAGAATGACATTTAATTTTTGAATAAACTTGAAAGTTTCAGGGTAAGAGCTTTTATTGAGTGAACAGCATACGTTTATTTCCTACCATCGATTTATATGTAGGTACTAGATGGGTCGTTTCATAGAATAAAGTTGGGCGTCCGGCTTGTGGTGTAAGGCCCACACATATGTAAGCCTGTCCTTGTCTCAGCCATAGCGCTGTCCCGATTTTCAAACTAGATGGCGTTAGTAAAATAAGTCCACATTCTTTGTTTCCTACCGGTCGTTCAACGGAGACATCTATGGTCTAGATTAGACAGAGCAACGCTACGGGGTGACAGGGGCGTGAGGGGAACTGACAGAATTTTCTGTCTATTTAATGTTGCATGCAGTTTCCTATACCATGTTCCTACCTCTCTCAACCTTAAGTGAGTGAGTACCCTACCTCTAGGTGTTAAAACGGTCATGGTTTCTAGTAGGGCCTTCGAATACCGGTTGTTTTCAAAATACCGAAAACATTTTTTTCAATACCGGGATCCCGGTATTGGGAAAAACTTAAAAATAAATCATAATAAAATATTGCATTGGTTATATATGTCACCGTAAGATTGTAAAAACCGTTAGTTTATAATCTAACTCGCGTAATTGCAAACTGTCGAAAGATTACAATTTAACGCATTATTTTCCGGTAGATTGTAATCTGATATGTATTTAAACCCGATAAAACCTAACTGCCCGGCCGCAGGCATTATTTATGTCGAACCCTAACCTAACCTACAAGAAAGAGACAAGAAAACGTAAATACAATGAATATTTCAAAAACTGACACTCAGAACATTGAACAGCTTACAATCTTTCGACAGTTTACAATTTCGCGAGATAGATTATAATCTAACGGGTTTTACAATCTTACGGTGACATATACATAATAGATTTCTGAATGTTTAGTGAGTCAATGCAATAGCAATAGCAAGCCACAGGGTTCTCAGTTCAAATACTATTTTTTCCCTCTGAGTGATCAAACATGACTTTTTTCACTGGTTTTTAACAATAAAGGTGCTCTTATTGAGCTAATGTGCTTCAGATACAAGTTTGAAACTTAGCCGCATATAAACAGTGGCATGTACAAAGAAATATATGCAATAGTCACTATTTCGTTTATAGTGTCATCAATACCGGGATCCCGGTATTGGAAGCCCTAGTTTCCAGATCTGCCATATTGTGTGCGTGGGACCACTCTGTATACTTACACTGTGGCAATAGGTAGTATTCTGTGTGGGGTGTAGTGTATGGCAAAATGACATTGCAAAGGGGAAGAGGAAAATTGTGTGTAAACATGTAAACTGTAAACATCATTTTACACGTTTACATATTATGTTCAGATCAGACAAATGAATAATTTCGTTTCATTAAAAAAGAGTAGGTGCATATGGGTACCTAGATGAAGTTTTTATACTCGGTAAAATCAAGGCCAAAGTACTTAATTCCAAATTAAGACCCCTTAATTTTTTGTAAGTTGTAACTTGTAAGTAAGTTAAAAATAAGTGCATGGTATTTGGTATACCTACTCTAGAAGGAAAAAATCAATTCTTGGTACATAATTACAGACATTATTTTTAGATTATAGTCAATCGGATGTTATTATAACATTATGAAATTATTCTTACTAAAGATTTTATTACATTTCATATCCTATGTTTTAATTTATCTTTCATAACTCTATGTGCAAATTCAAGGCTGATATAAACTTGCAGGCCTCCACTTATGTTGGTCTCACACATCGATTTACCAAAGTAAGTCAATGGTCTCACCACCATTACAGCCCATTAACGTCCCACTGCTGGGCACAGGTCTCCACTCTCATAGGAAAGAGAGAATTACAGCTTAGACCCACCACGCTGCTCCAGTGCGGGTTGGCGGGCTCCAATGGTCTCACACTAAAACCGAATAGCAAACTATTGAAAACTATGAAACTTATGAAAAGGGGAGGCATGAAATAATTAATGAAAGTAACGCTAGACTAGTTGACCTGTTGACAATATTTTATCAATGAATTAAATAATACCAGTAAATTACACAGTTAATTTTAATAAACTTACCTTCTCTACAGGACCAAAGAAAAGATGGATGGATTGTGTGAAAGAGAATAATATATATGCGTATAAAACGGGTGAATAATAGGTTGACGGATATCAGAAGTGAGTGGAAGAAGAAAACATATTGTGCCGGTCCACATAGCGTGGGACAAGGGCAAGAAAAAGATACCTAATACTGAAAAATTTTGCTTTTATAACATTAAAAAAAAATATACTCTCACGAAAAGTCTTATTTTTATTTTTGATGTAAACTCTACTCACCCATTCTTCTCTACAGGCAGACCAAAGAAAAGATGGATGGATTGTGTGAAAGAGGATATATGCATATAAAAGAGGTGAAAAATATGTTGACGTATAACAGAAGTGAGTGGAATAAGAAAACATATTGTACCGGTCCACATAGCATGGGACAAGGGCAAGAAGAAGATACATAATACTGAAAAAATTATGCTTTATAACATTTAAAAAAATATACTCTCACGAAAAGTCTTATTTTAAGCTCTAGACGCTATAAAGCTCTGTGTTATAAAAGTCAATCGACAAGTTACATTTACGCCGACCACGCTTCATTGTAGAGCATCATTTTATAGAAACCGTCTGAGCAGCCAGTGTAAATAAGTATTTTTTTCTTGTATGTTTTTTTGTTTTTTATTTATTTATTTTTATTTTTATTATTTTTGTACAAAATATTGCCTTAAAACTATTTTTTAAAAAAGTGGACAAAGGTAAAGCTTATCTCTAAAAAGAAATCTCTTCCAGCCTTCCTTGAAAGTGAGTAAGGTGCAATTTTTAAGTGGTATATATATGTACAAAAATAAAATATTTTACTGGAATTTAAAAAAAAAACTACAATATTCACTAAAAAAAATTGTAAATACTATTAGTTAAATAAGAAACTTTTTTACTCATTAATCAGTATCTTTAAAGTCATAGAACAAAAGTGACGTACAAAAGTTACCCTCAAGAGATTAATAGTATATTTAAATTAACCTAGTATAGAATTGGGCTAGCGTAATGCTTTTTGCCTCTATGAGCCGCTTTTGAAGAATAAACACCATAAGATACAATGGGAACGATAATAGCGCCTCGAATGTCTCCATTGATTACGCGCTAGCCGCAGTGTACAAGACTGGTAACCACCGAAGCGTAACTACGGTCACTCACCTTTGCTTCGAACGTAACTCACCTTTTTAACCGACTTCCATAAAGGAGGAGACCCTCAATTAAGCGTGTAACTTAACGCCCGGTGCAGACGTTAGGTATTCTTCAAATTACACGAGCATTTTTCTTTGGATGAACTAATCAGAATTTGTTATTTGCATTTTAATACTTTCGGAATGCTGCATTATTGCAGTTTCACTACTTACAACTAACATTACTTATTACTACTTAATTTTAATATGAAATAAAGATAGTTAAATGAGTATCTCTTTTTGGAACTAAACTTTTGATTGGGAACAGAATTTTACAAAAATACAGCCGATCATGAACCAGTGTATTATTATTAATAAAAACTATAGTATAAGATATGTTTTTTACTTACGCAGTTGTTATCGTTTTTTCAATCTATTCGTTCTGCTAAGTAATTAAGTGAAAGCATTACGACAACTTCGACATAGGAAGGAATATTATAATTAAATTTATTACCATATTAAGTAGATACCTATCAAGTATCTACGTGAATTAATCCAAGCCCTAATGACATAACTTAAATCAAATAAGTTTAGTCTTTATAAATAAGTTTATTTAAAAAATTACTTTAATATCTAAGAATGAAGTGTTGATGATCTTTAAACAGTGAATCAGTTGAGAATACAGCTATAAAATTATTTTATTCACCAGTTTATATCATAAAAAAATACCTAGAATAAAAAAATTACACATTTTCAACATTTGGAATCATTGCCATGGATAATGTGTTTTTACTTCTCGGAGTAAGTAAGTGTGTAAATCTTAATATATATAAATCTCGTGTCACAATGTTTGTCCTCAATGGACTCCTAAACCACTTAACCGATTATAATAAAATTCCCACACCATGTGCAGTTCGATCCAACTTGAGAGATAGGATAGTTTAAATCTCAAATTATAGTCGCAATTTTAATTTATTGCTAATTATTTGTCTGTTATTATTTGACAGTCACAATTATCTGATAACTCCAAATGATTCTAACAGATGTCGATACCTTTCGACTGGGTTGAGTAAGTAATCAATAGATGGCGCTGCTATGGTAAATCTACGAACGTGTCCTAAAAGCTACATTTTAACAGCATAATTACCACGTGTTGTTGACGCTATAAAATTAATTAAATTTATTTTGTAGTGAACGAAATACCGTATAATTCAGCTAATTATTAATTGTCTGTTATTATTTGACAGTCACAATTGTTTACTATAATGTAATATAACAAAAACTTTAGCCACAGCAACGCGTGGCCGGGTCAGCTAGTAATTACTATAAGATAGTAATCTGAAAATACGGCTGAGGTGCTACATGCGATCAAATACATAAGGTCGCATTTTCAACTGAGAAGGTCACGAATAAAATAATGAATTTTATTTTTGTAGCTTATGGCTTATATAAATAATTTTTTTTTGTAAAGCTGTTATTAGTATTTCGATAACATGAATTATTTCACTTTTCATTGTATTAGTGGCTTGCTAAAGACTTAAAGTAGGTAGAGATTCTTATATTTTTTTATAATCATTTAAAATGATAAGTTTTCCCGCATATTACGTTAACTCGAGTCTCTGAAATTTATTTTTGCTATATCTGACTGACCTCATAATTACTATGAATTAAATAATTTTATTTTCTTCTCAAATTAACTTTACTGTCTTAAGTTTATCAGTAGTTATGAACCGAATACCTGGTGTTTTGTATTAGTTTGTTATAAGAGCGATATAGCCGTTGGAGCCGAAAAAACCACGTAGGTGTGTAGCGTAAGTGTACTAAGTACCTATTATTATCAAGCCCTCAGGAATGATGCACTGATGATAACCATAATGGGGCAGTGGAAAGGGATAAAGGAAAGCTGAGTACACAGACTGAAGATTAACATATACCAATAGACTTCCAATAGTGGTGAGATTTGATATCGATGTTACGGATTTCAATTCGCTCCTCGTACGTTGAGCTTGACTTGGTCGCTAACTATGGGTCTCTTAGGAAAGCTCAGGCTCAGCGGGCGATGGAGAGAGCAATGCTCGGGGTTTCTTTGCGCGATCAAATCAGAAATGAGGAGAACCGCAGAAGAACTAAAGTAACCGACATTGCTCGACGTGTTGCGAAGCTGAAGTGGCAATGGGCGGGGCACATAGAAGAACCGATAGGGGGTCCCAAAGTGCTGGAGTGGCGACCACGCACAGGAAAACGCAGCGTTGGCAGACCCCCTACTCGCTGGACAGACGATATCAGGAGAGTCGCGGGGAGCAGCTGGATCCAGGCGGCGTAAGACTGAGGCGTGTGGAAATCCTTGCAAGAGGCCTATGTCCAGCAGTGGACGTCTATCGGTTGAGGATGACGTCGAGCTTTTGGAGCTTATTATAATAATCAATCAATCGAGTATCAATAGTAGTATGCACGCCGTGATATTTCCAATCTACCGTACCGTTCTGATCACGTTCGGCTTCAAACGGACCGTGTTGGTTTGTGGAATTCCGAACCGGTAGCACGTTATAAATAATAATAGTGCGTAGTTAAGTATTATAGTACTTGATGACCTCCCTGGCGCAGTGGTGAGTGGTTCGATCCCCGGTCGATTCAGAGATTTATAATTTATAATATATAATAAATTCTCAGTACGAGTCTGGAGTTGGAAGTTGACGGTATTTCACCTTCGTGCCTCGGAGAGCATGTAAAGCCGTTCTGCGCCTGATTTCTCTCCGGTCGTGTCGGAGATTCCGTCCTATCTGGCTATGAATGTAAGAGAATAAAGAGTGCACCTATGTGTATATAATAGCAATATCTCCCGCGCAGATGACTAATCTCAGTGGAGATTGGGCGCCGCGGTCGAAATTCGGTAAAGAAATTGTATCAGCTAAGTATTAAAATGATAATATTGTCATCTGCTTTAACGCACCGCTAACTTTTCGGAGGTAGGTATCTGCGTTTTAACACGTTAATTAATATGTGATATTAATCTAGGCTAGTCTAGTCTGTTAAATGCAAATAGGTAGGTACCTACGTCGGATTTTACAACCACTAACATGATTTTATTAAAAACATATTGAACCAAAATAAAACAAATATAATGTTACTAGAGCTACTGTTTCTAGAATTACCTATAGTATTGTTAGATTATTAATAATATTATGTTGGCAACATTTCCATTTTTAACTAGAATACTTTTTTCGCTAAAATAACAGTTTGGACAGTTTTTGGAGAAATATCTATTTAGCGACATCTTGTGACTGGTTTCGGTATCACCACGTACATCAAGAAAGACGATGAAACGTCTAAAGTGAAAGTACTTTCTATTAGCTAAGAAATACCACCGCATACCGCTAGGTGGTGCTATATTATTTTGAGCGTACACACATTCATGAATGTAATTTTTAATCGACTTCCAAAAAAGGAGGAGGTTCTTATTAATTAGGAACTTTCCAGCCTACGTTCCTTAGAAACATAGGCAGCGCTGTTATAAACACTAAGGATGGATATGAGTGCAATGAGGTGATAAGTACCTTACCTAGTCTAATACTCTATATGGCCTGATGCCTGAAAAAGATTTTACGAAGAAGTCCAGCTACTCACTATTTCGTTTTGCGATACGATTGCGTGATTTGGTTGAACTCATTATTAATTTTTTCGTCTTTGCATCGAATTTTGATTACGACTCCGATCACCACTGTATAAGAAGACCTGCACACGACATTTGGATACCGATTCTCCTGCACATTGAAGAACAAGGAAGTTTCTATTTCATTATTTTAACTTTAAAATATTGAAATAGAAACTTGCAATGAAACCTGGTGAGTTTCTTAAATTATCTTCACAAATGACAAAGTTATGAATCATAGCTATGATATATTTCCCTTGCGTTTCCAAATTTTGCACATTGCCGGTCGTCATTGCCGTGATGTCAATGGTTAATTCTACCAGCCGAAGCGGGCGATATCGGGCAGTTTAATCTTTAAAATCAGACAGACAGACGCGACAGGCGGACTTCAGTCCAGTTACAGCTTTATTATATTATGTATAGATCATGTGAAACTTAATCCATACTTCCTACATATCACTTTTTATTGTTGACTAGTGGGCCCGGCAGACGTTGTCCTGCCCGATCTTCCTCGCAATTTTTTCATATTTTCTCACCGTTTTAACCTTCCCTGGACTACAACAAACATTTCAAAACCAAATTCAGCTAAATCCGCCCAGCCGTTCTCGAGTTTTAGCGAGACAAACGAACAGCAATTGATTTTTATTTATATACTAGTGGGCCCGGCAGACGTTGTCCTGCCCTGAACCTAGAACCCAATTGCAGCGCCCCCTACCGGGTCCATTTATGAATTTAAACCCGCCCTGTACCCACTCAAACACACAAAAAAAAACATCTAAATCGGCCCAGCCGTTCTCGAGTTTTAGCGAGACAAACGAACAGCAATTGATTTTTATATAATTATATAAGATAAGAAGATAAGAAGATTGTGATTATTAATTATATTAATGTATATTTGTATCAAATTACAGCTGGGCTACCGGCTAAAACTGACAGCTACAGTGTAACGATCTCAATCACCTCTGAATGGATAACACTCTTCCACTATTGGACAAAATCCATTGACGCAACAAGAATACCATAAATTCAGCCAATCACAACAATTTATACTGTAACAATGATTGATGCAGAACATACGCGGTCGCCCTGCTGTTTTATTATAAGTATAGATCATGTGAAACTTAATCCATAATTCCTACATATCACTTTTTATTGATGATTGTGATTAATATTGTGATTTTTAATCTTACTTTAATATTATAAATGCGAAAGTTTGGATGTATGTATGGATGTTTGTTACTCAATCACGCCCCAACGTTCGAACGGATCTGGCTGAAATTTGGCACAGAGATAGATTATAGTCTGGAATAGCATATAGGCTACTTTTTAGAAAATTAAGGAGTTCTGCGGGAATCATAACACCTCGGTCCACGCAGACGATGTCGCAGGCATTAGCTAGTATGTATCTATATTTGTGTCAAATTACAGCTTTATAGTACTAACAGCCTCTGAGTATGGAGAGTAGAAGATAGCCGAGGACGGATAGACGGACAGATATGGCGAAACTATGGATTCTTTGTTGACTACGGAACCCAAAAAGAAGAATTACAATAAAATAGTTAGTTCCCCCGGGATTTTTACATCTAAATTTACGCGGATGGAGTCGCGGGTATCGTCAGTTATTTGGTTAAACAATTCCATGAAAAATATTTTTCAATATCACAATATTAATTTACGCAAAACATTTTCTCAAAGAAACGAACGGGACGTGAAGCTCAAAAAGAAATAAAATGCCCGAGCCGGGGAAATGAGGAGGTCTTCTAAATATTAGTTTAGATCTAATATTTCTGTGAGACCTTTTGAAGCTGCAGAATAAATATTACTTCTTAGGGTACGTTTATACAAACGTGATTTTAAAACGATTATTTAGTCTAAGTTTTAGAAATAATGCAAAAAGTTAATTATATCACAGGAAAGATCTGTAAATTCTGTCTGCGCTGTTTCCTCATTGCTGAGGGTCCTGACAAATTGTTCTTTATAACAACAATATTATGATTGACGATTTTTAATAGCCATGTTTTCCTTTAAGAGAGACTTTCACCAGTTTTTATCACTAACATGTGATAAAAGTTGAAGTTATGTACTCTTAATCGAGTCGTATGCGTAAGGTGCTTTCTACATTATTAACCCAAGAAACACATCATTTTAACCCATCGTTAATTCTCTTACAATGAGTAGGACTTTAGGCCTCAGTCCACAAATTCATATCTTTAGGAACATAAAATGGAGGTCTCTCAGGCATGCAGGTTGCCTCATAAGTTTTTTCTTAGCCGTTAACTCAAGTTATGCCTTTAATTACTGAAATTGCACCTTTTTAAAATTTAGAGACTGGCCTTGGCTGCAATCGGACTTGCTGGAAGTGGCGATGTAGCCAAATGTGGAGCACTCTTGCCTAGAGAATAACCTCTACAAACTAAGAGATTTTACCAGCATTCCAACCATGGCAGCGAATAGGTAGCCGAAGTCTTAACCGAAACTAAGACTACCATCTCGTCACAACAGGGAAATAGTGTCAAATTTTTAGTCGGGATGATGGCAAGAGACCTGATGGATTGACGCTGATTCCCTGGGAACGGGGACGGGTGCTAATGTGGGACGCAACATGCGTAGACACATTTGCCCCGTGTCATATCAGAGAGATCTTACGGAGAGAGAGTCTTATAGGCTAGATGGTAGTAGACAGTAAAGTTGGCGTTATATTGTAATGGAACTTTATGGTAAGAGGAAAAAAAATATATATTAGGGAGACAGTATCAAGGCCGCGAGCTGCAGCAGAAAATGCTGAAACCGGCAAGCGGCGGAAGTAGGCCTCTCATATAGAGAGTTACATATTTGTTCCGTTTGCCGGAGACCTTTGGGCCGTGGAGCCTTAGTGCCAAAAAAATTTGCGAGATATTTCACCGCGGTTAATTGCCTCATCTGGTGACAGAAGGGCTGGCTCATTTTTTGCGCAAAGCATCAGCCTGGCTATCCAGCGCGAAAATGCAGCCAGCATTCTTGCCACCATTCCACGCGGACATGATTTATATAGTAATTAGGTTAGCTAGCTAGCTAGCATTAAGTTCTATTGTATTATTTTCAATAAATGATTATTTATAGTAAAAAAAACGGAAATTCACACGATTTTAATAACCACATAACCAAAATACGCAGTTTTGCTCTTCCAATATGAATAGAGCTTCACAGCCCCAATATTTCATGTCCGAAAATTATGAAAAGTTGGCGTCACGTCGAGCCGCTCAAGCTTGAAGCTCACGTCTGAGCCTTTGAGCTGAGAAAGTATACAATTTGGTGGATATTATCCTTTTGAGGAGCGTGTCCCGTTTTATTGATATAAATGATCTACCTAGTCTGTCTCTGACGTAAAATTTTAGATTATGAAAATGTGATACAAAAAATTTGTATCACATTTTGTTTCCTGTCCATAGTGTGTTTTCGCCTCAATAAACCTTGGTAAAACTTGGATTTTCCAATTATCGATGAAAGGTTTAAGTAAACTCTTACCTTCATAGAAACTTTTCCAAAGGAAACAGTAAAAAGACCCAACACTTTGAACGAAAAGCAGTAGGGAATTGCAGTAAGATTTAAAAGCTTCAAAGGAAATGGAAACAAAAGTGGTAAATCAAACAAAATTAGCAGCATTACCACTGAGACGAGCGCGTTTCTTACATTTTCAAGCGAGCACTTGCTCAGAAGGGTAAGCATGACATCGAATTCGAGCGTCGAAACACAATAACTTAAGACTAAATAGAGGTAGTCTTTGGTTTGGTTGGGTTTTGATCCTGTCTTCTGGAAAAGCCGAAATCTTTCAACCTCCTTGCTCAGGCGTTTCCTCAAAAATGTGTATATTATAGTCCGTTATACACGACATGTGGGCTGATTGTTATCTACTTTCTCACTTAGTTCATTGTATTTGTCGCTAAGTTTGTGTTTAGGTATAAATTTTCAGAAAAATTACAACCAACTCTTTTAATAACTCTCAAACAAGGAAGGCACGGTCCATTTTACTTACTACAGTTTACGCTGAACTGTTTTGATACTAGATTTCTATCAACGTCGTCGACGATGTGTAAAATCTAATACTAAGGCTTCAGAACTCTTAAAGGCTTTCACGTAATGAGCGCTCAGTTCGTTAGAAAAATGCTTTTTATTTTTCGACATTCAATGCCGACATCCGCTTCTCATAAGCTGTGATAAGTGCTTACTTAGGTGCATATAAAAGCATTGTAGGTACATCAATAATACTATAGTATATTATGTTCTTAGCAAAAAAGTTACAATAAGCATTTTTAACCTTATTTTTTTCTGTCATTTATCTATATCAATACCTATCGTAACAATATAAAGTAAGTAATATCATGCCGAATAAATCCGCCGACAGAACAATCACGGATAAATGTAATTTTTGGCATTTGTGTATATACTTTTTATCCCGGAAAATTAATGAGTTCCCATGGGCATAATAAAAACTAATTCACTTCACACGTCGTAGATTCACTTGACGATTCAAAAGTACTTGTAAAAGTTTACTTGAATAAAAAAAATTGAATTTGAATTTCACAAAACGAAGTCGCGAGCATCAGCTATTTAGTAACACTATTTTCTTAGCTTATCCAGCTAAGACTCAGAGCTTTGATTCACTAAGAAGTTTGTTTTAAATCAGTTACTCGGACTCCATTGAAAAGTCTGATCCTGTTTTGTAAATCCAATTGAAAACAATCCTTAATTAATTGAAGTACAGTCTGTTCTTATTAGAACCGTATTCATCGTAGTTTTATTCACCGTAGTAAATTTATATTTTAGTGGCTTGTATGCTTTGTAGGTACACGTAAAGGACGTAAAGTCCCACAAACTTATCTGACCCGGTGACAGCGTCGCTAGTAGAAATGAAAAAGAAAATAAAAAAAAAATAAACAGGCATAAAAGTTAGTTCCAAATTTGGCCACCGGGTCAGATAAGTTTGTCTGACTATAAAGTGCGGTAAATTAAAGAGTAACACGCCGACAAAGTGGGAAAAAAAATTAAAAAAAGTAATTTAAAGTGCTAATTTTCGTTAAAGTCAAGTGTCCAACCAAAATTTTAATGAAGAAATCGCTGGCGTCTCTATAGCTCAAGTAAATGAAACAGTTAACTTTCATACAAAATGTTAGAAAACACGAAACAAATACCAAACAATACAAAGTTACAACTTAATGTTATATTTTTATGTGCTCGTTAGAAGTTTAGCCATTTAGTCGTCGAGTCCGAACATTAAGTACCCATTGTGCAAACTGTACACCCGTGTAGTAATTTTACGAACATTTCCTTTTTTTTCAGTACTTCATTAGTTTTATTTGTATCGTTTACCTTTTAAAGCAAAGACAGGTCTACCTTTTTATTAATGAAGGAACTAGAAATTTCATTCTCTATAATCCGCCACAAACTTCGTTCACACAATAATCGTGCATTGTCGTGTCAACATCTCCTGAAGATGCTCCTGTGTTGAAGTGAAACGTACGTTGAGAATAATTTGGAAGATTTGTATGGTGTGGTGAATATCGCAAGTTACAAGTGCAAGAAACACACACTGTACTACATAGATTTAACTACTGTGGTTTCCACAAAGTAACGCCTACTTCTATGCAATCCATTTTTTTTGTTGTCAGGTGGAAATCTTTGGGGAGAGATATCAGGTTATGTGGGATTCCTACCCTAATACTGAGGGGGTTTTAGTGGCCATGACCATCCTCCGGGAACTCATATGAACATGCGACGAAGCTTCTCTTGCGCTGGGGGATGTAATCCCCATATCGATTGCACCTACCTAGGGACCGGACAGGTTAAAGGTTGAGCGCTATCGAGGTTGTACTAGTCAGTGGCGTGCAGTTTATACAGGCGTAAAATCACTGCTTACCCAAATGGGCTCATTTTTCATCAAAACAGCAAGTAAATAGGTATTTTGAATAACGAATGCCTATCCTAGCCTCAAAACCTGTGCACGCCACTGTCTTATTTAAAACGTGCCTCCGCGCCGTGGATCTCAAGTGGGCCTAAGCGTTAAAGCGTCCACGTCGCAGTAGCATTACGTTTTGCTCTGTAACGCTAGTATGTGCAGCTATATTATAAAACTGAGTTATGCAGAGATATTTTTCCGCCAGGAGTGCAATCACACTACGTAACGGACACGAAAAAACGACGTCTTATCCTGTCGCGTTTTGTGTCCGGAAAAAAATTGGCCGTAGTGTGTATTCGCCCTAAAAATTGGAATAAAACTTCTTTGAGCTGGAGTATAAGAGCGAAAACACACTACGGATAAAATTTGTCTTGGTTTGTCAGTTTCATAATATGGCACCACACATTCTCATATCAGGACAAGAGGTCGTTACCCTCCAGTTCCCAGTGTGTTTACGCCCTAAACATACTAAACAAATTCGCTGACAGAAATAACTTTCGTCTAAATTAAAAATATCATAAGTCAAAAAAATTATTAATCCGATCGCGTAAGCGTTAGTTAATTAAAAATGTACAGAAAAAAAAGAGTATTAATTAACCCTAACTCAGGCGAGCTTTGATCATAATCTCGAGCAAATATTTTAGAAGTTGTCAGCAAAAAGGTTTGTAGCTTTATGGCCTGTTTACATTACGTCATTGACCAATTGCGTTGGCCGCATTCGGTTTACCGGATTCGTTAACAAACTTGGTCTATCTACATTATCCCCACTGACCCAGCTCACGAAAATAATAAAGTTGTTATTAGAGAATAGGTAGTTTTAATTTCATTTATTTATGTTGTATATTTTTGTTATTGTTTGTTTATTTAATTTAAATTGAATTAATGTGTTTTTATTGTTTTTCTATTTTTAGTGTTTTTGATTGGGATCTATGTGTAATTTTAGTAATGTATGTAATAGGCATGATGACAGTAACCAAGAATCAATTAAATTATGAATTTATCTAATGAAATAGGATTCATGGATTATAAAAAACGTATTTATTTATCTATTTCGAATGAGATTGCTAATTATTTTAATAAAATACAGCAATCCGTCATATTGGATTAAACACCAAGAAGCGAATGACGTCACAATTGTTTGTTTTCGAGCTTTGACAATCGCATTAATGCTTACTGCACACAGAGTACATTGGTAATAACAATAGTGACGTCACAAACGGCGCCATGACACCGGCGGGCGTTTTGGCGCGAATTTTAAAATTAAAATTTCAAATGCCAATTTTATCTACCAAACCTCATTTTTCTACAGAAATAATATATTTTTTCGAAATACTAGATACTTCCGAACATAATATGACCATTTCTCAAAATCAGTCATCATGCCTATTGTAGTATGTAATACCTATTGTAGCCTGATAAGACGTATTGGGAAACTGTAAGGTCCTATCGGCTATGTCGTATCAATAAATAAATAAATTACTTACGTCAGTGACCGAATACGTCGGTCGTATTAAATTTTCGGTCAACAGCAAGTTTCCATAAGTTGGCTACCACAAAATACGGCCAAACGTGAAAACTTTTACACTAGGTATAGGTTACCGCAGGCAACCATGCGGAAGAATTACATAAGTCGGTGACCGAAAACAGCTGCAGTCGAATACGCCCAAACTGACCTTAGGCCTAATAGTCTAAGCAAATCGTAATCATTTGTACAGCTTAAAACGTATTACTCTAACTGTTTAAGAAGTTCAAACATGCTTTTTGACGTGCAGGCATGTATGAACTTATACAGGTCGAATTATCCGTTTGACAAATGATCACGATTTCCTTACACAATCGGTGGGCTGATGTAAACGCGCCATTTTAATCTTGGTGTTGACCGGCCCTTTAATTAAATTTAATTCGGCTTTTGAAGCAAATAAGTTTTATCTTCAGAATTTCTCGGTTAGACTTTTGTGCTAATTACTTATTCAGAATTTGAAACGGCGTGGTAATTGCTAGATTATTATTACTCTGCAGATACTTATTAAGGCGACATTTGATGGATTTATTGCCCGCTTACCTGAAATGAGAAGACAATAAAAGCTATAAAAATAAAAGTTTACAAAAACATCTCAACTTTGGCATCAGTGCGTAGTTTTTTTCATTCAAAAATGTATTCGTTTATGGCAAATTCTAGAATAATAATATGAAGACAAGATGGAAAAATCATCCTTCTTTCTTCGTTCTTGAATTGAATTGAATGGCTCTTCTCAGTGGAATTATTTTTCCGAGTCATGCGAACTCTTACGTGTATTTTTGCAATAAATAAATATCTTATCTAAATATCTTATGATGATGCCCGCGACTTCGTCCGCGAGGATTAAGGTTCTTTGATTCCGACGGGAACTCTTTAATTTTCCGGGATAAAAAGTGCCTATGTCCCTCCCCGGGATAGAAACCATAATTATATCAAATTTCATCAAAATCGGTTGAACAGATGGGCCGTGAAAGCGTAGTAGACAGGCAGAAAGACAGACACACTTTTGCATTTATAATATACTAGATGATGCCCGCCACTTCGTTCGCTTGGATTTTTTTTTTTCAATTCCCGCAGGAACTCCTTAATTTTCCGGGATAAATGCCGCCTTTGTCCTTCCCCGGGATACAAACTATCTCTAAACCAAATTTCATCAAAATCGGTTGAACAGGTGGGCCGTGAAAGCGTAACAGACAGACAGATGGACAGACAGACAGAAACACTTTCGCATTTATAATATTCAAAGTCATAGTCAAATAATGTTTATTCAATTTAGGTAGGTATATTGACGTCTAGTTATTTATTTATAAAATATAATGGTGATAATCATTAACGGTATCTTAAAACTAAAGCTACGCGGGTTCCAAACGCACCCTGGTCTGAGAAGAGCCCACAAGAAACTCAGCCGGGTATTAGTATGGATATGGATTAGTATGAATTATCTTAGGTATCACCTTATGCAATCCTGAGCGCAGTCCCTGAGCCGGCAATAGCTGCAGCTGCAGGCAGAATAGCAGGATCCTCCTGAGTCCAGGCTGACAGAATCAAAATGGCGGAGTCCTTCACCGGAACTGGGCACTGTATGGGAGCCACGCCATCTGGAATTAGAGGTTGATATATTTTAAGATGTGACTTTATGAAACTTTCAATGCTTTTGCTCAACTTTTAAAGGTAGGTATTAATGAATATGCTTTTTCTCATGACAACTAGGTTTTGAAGATTTTTCTGGAAACAGCTGATCCCAGCTGAAGGAAAAACGGCTAGCTTTAACGGTTAAAATTCAAATATAATCGACATGACATTTGACAATCATCGATGACACTGAATGATGATCTACCCTCAATTAGTTCTTACTTTTGCGTTCCTGAACATGAATGTAAATCATGAATGTAATGTAAGATAAAATATGTCTGGGATTTATATAACTTTTAACTTTTCTTCGACAACTTTTAAGGATAGTAAAGAATGTGCTTTTTATTTCTTTTCCTCATGACAAGTAAATGTTTTGGAGATTTTTCTGGTGTAATACATATAATTAGTAGGAAGCTTCGCATTGCATCGCTAGTGCATTTTTTATCGCAGGCAGCTACTTAAAGGTTACGACGTGATGTTTTTCATACATTTCAAGAACTTTCAAACGTTATTACCACGAGTTTATGCTTAGGTACCTTCCGCTTTTCGAGTCCATATGTTCCACTACAACATTCCAGGTCCTGTGTATGAGGTACAGGAGGAAGAGGATTCTGGAAGACTCAGGGTTTGGAGCTTCCTTCTTCGTCCCCTTTCGGCTGTTGGCGCTACTGAAGCCGCTACCCATTTTTGAATTTGGAATCTTTAAGGCATTTGGATGCTGAGTGTTGAACTGCGAGGACGTGTGCTGGAACGAGAAAAATAAGCTTTTGGTACTAGGTGATGGCACGAACTATGATGATTTCGACTAAAATATTATGTTTTTGTTTGCTTTTTGATCAAGTAGCGGTTATTAACCTAAGTTGTATTTAAGGAGCTCAACCTTATTCCGAATATGGAACAAATTATTAGTACTAATTAAACGTACGAATTCCTAATTTATTTATTCGTTTGTCTGCTACGCTTTCACGTCCCATCAGTTCAATCGTTTTTTTACAAAATTTGGTACAGAGATAGTTTGTATCCGGGGAAGGGATAGGATATACTTTTTACCCCAGAAAATCTTGTGAACTGAAATCTGCGGGATAGTAAAAGTCACGGGATTTAAAAAAAACTTAATCTAAGTCGAGGGCGTCAAGATTCTCAATTGGGTATCTGACAACTAGTCAAATCAACAACTTTTTTTCAAACGTCAAAACGCGCGCTAATTATGAGATGTTGTATGAAATACTGAATTGTGACGTCATCAAAATACGACGCACTTTGTTACTTCAATCGATAGGTTAAACTGGATTTCAAACACAAAACTAAGGGGACTTGGATATTACAACTTTTGGGAGATCAACAATAATTATGTGTTTTAAATAGTATGTAGATATAAACTAGCGAATGCACACGACTTCGTCTGCGTGGTTTGAGGTGTTTGGTTCTTTAATTTTCTGGGATAAAAAGTAGCCTATGTGCTATTCCAGAGTAATCTATAATCTATCTCTGTGCCAAATTTCAGCCAGATCCGTTCAGCCGTTGAGGCGTGATTGAGTAACAAACATCCATACATCCATCCAAACTTTCGCATTTATAATATTAGTATAGATATAAAAATATATTGTATTAAAAGAATATGTAGCACAGCTACGAAATAATTTACTAGAGCCGTCATCCTAGTTTTCCTCTAACACAAAACAAATGTAGTATCTGCAAATCCGCACACTTTATTTCTGTGGAAGATAAACTGAGTTGGTCGAGAGCTGTTGGATGATTTATTACAAGTATTTTACTCAGCTAGTCGCCTGCGTATTGGCCTTCTATAAATTAATCAATTTATTCAATCTTCTAATTCTATCGGGTAAATTTTGGAAAGTATGCTCAGGAACTTCCTCGTTCCTCCTTCAACATTTTACCACAGAACTGCGAGAAACCGTGTGTGTTGCAATATTTCTGTAGTCGATGTCTAATAAACTCGTAAAAAACTTTTTATATAACAATTTTGATACAAACAGTTATGGTGTGCAACCCCCTTCCGGCGTCCGTGTTTCCCGCTACGTTTGAAGTGAGTACCTGTACGTTTGAGTGATTGAGTGAGTTAGGCATTCTTAAGCAACTGCACTTCAACCATTGCTTTTTATAAGCGTGATTGTGTCAATGGCAAACCTTATAAAACCAAAAAAAAACCCTGATAGTTAAATTGTTAAAATCAGAGAGTTAAAATAGTAATTTAATTCGAGTTGCATGCGGAAGGATTTGGGAACCCAACGTGTTAATAATACCAATATAATACATGTAGCTTTATGTGATTCATGGAAAAGGCCCACGGTTCCTCAAAGCACTGAAAAATTCCGTACCTATTTGCGGATTTAGAACTGTACTGGCTGATGCCCGCGACTTCTTCTGCGTGGTTTAAGTTTTTTTTATTCCCGCGGGAACTCCTTAATTTTTCGTGATAAAAAGTAGCCCATGTCACTCTCCGGGTACTCAACTATACCCATGGCAAAAATTACGTCGATACGTTGTTCCGTTACGGCGTGATTGAAGGATAAACCAACAAACAAACACACTTTCGCATTTATATATGAAAAAAATATGATAAACACTTCGGTCAATTAGTCCATCCGCTCTTACATATTAGTTTTTTTTCTAAGGCACTTGACTAAGTGGCTTCCCCAGAGATAGTATTAATTCAAATTTATCACCGCCCGAAAAACATTGTTGGGATTTTTATTAAAGCCGACTTGTGATCCTTTGATGCATTAATATAGTCTGTGAAATAATGACGCATTTATCGGAAGTTATCCTCAAAGACTGAGCCTTAACTGGAGCTTATAGCCATCCTTATTTACTAAAAATATAAACGCGAAACTGTTAACTGTGCTTTGTCCTTCAATGACGCCGAATAGAATATCAAAGATTTTCCGTGGGAATATAGATATCTGTCCTTCCCCGGGATACGACCTATCTCTGTACCAAATTCCATCAAAATCGGTTGAAAAGGTAGGCCGGTTGGTATGGAATATGGATTTTTATTTTATTTATATGGGACAATATACATATTAATATTAAAACTAAGTTAGATCAGATGTAAAATATTGTTACTGATGTTTTTTCTGTATGAAACACAAGATACAATCTGTACTAATATAATACATGCGAAAGTTTGGATGGATGGATGGATGTTTGTTATTCAATCACGCCAGAACGGCTGAATGGATCTATATGAAATTTGGCAGAGATAGATAATAGTCTGGAATAACGCATAGGCTACTTTTATCCCGGAAAAGTAAAGAGTTTCCGCGGAGACCAAAAAACTTCATCCACGCGGATGAAGTAACGGGGCATCATCTAGTAATTTGATAAAATCGACTATCTATCAAACTCTATACCCACAAAATGTACTCTATGTACTCTATGTACTGTATGTATTCTATACCTGTACTCACAAAATGTTGTCAGGAAAACAGCCATATGTTTTATTAACTTCGAATCTCGTACCAAGATACATTAATATTGTCTGCGAGGCTATGAAGCGGTGAAGCTGTCCAATATTGACGCATTTATCACTTCAGTCTCCAGCCCCAGACTTCAGCTTCGGTTACAGAATTGACTGCCAGTCTATTTATTGTACGACTGCCTGAACAAGTCATAATTTAAAAAAAAATATACGAGTGCCCTGACAAAAAACTAAATAAAAAGTTAAAAATCTTAATTAAATCTAGTTAAATTAGAATTTTATTCACATTTTAATTATTATTTTTTTGTGAATCACTGGATATTGAACTATAGTGTTATATATTTTGGGAATCTACTCGTCATTTTCTAGGTGATGATTAAATAGTTACATATTCTTATTTTCGAATATTTTTTTCAATTCTTTTTTCTAGTCTTTAATGCGGGACCATGGTCACCCCATAATTTTTTTTAAAATTTTACTAGCCCGGAATAAGCTACGGATTCTAACGATACCTCATTTATCAAAATCGCTTCAAGCGTATAGAAGTTATGGTGGAATATACAAACTCACATACATACATACATACATACATGAACCCTGAAAACTATGAGAGTGGAGGCCTGTGCCCAGCAGTGGGACGTTTTTGGGCTGTAGTGGTGGTGGTGGATATAAGGGTTCAAAGATACATTAATATAATATTGTCTGCGAGGCTACGAGGTGATGAGACAATGGAATATTGACGCATTTATCTCTCCAGCCTTCAGCTTCGGTTACGGTATTGAGTGCCAAACCCTAGTTATTTGGAACGTAACGTATTTCTTTAGATGGCTAACAGATTTGCAGGCAGAACCAATAAATTGTGAGAAAAATAATACATTGTTATTTATTATGTTGTAATAAATATACTGGGACAATATTTAGGATGTTTTTTATCTCGAAAAACTTATGGGCGCTCCTTCAGGATAGCAGATGACTGTTTTTCTGACGATTTTATTGCAAAACTCCGTCATATCTGAACTAATTTTGACAGTTCTTTATTCTGAGAGCCTTTTCGCACAGCATCCGATCCAAATCCGATCTGAATCCGAGAATTCTTTGTCCAAAGTACTTAGTCGTAGAAACTAGAAACCAATTTTAAGCCGAGGTATGAGAAAATGATAAAACTGCCATACCCCTAACAGGTCAATAACATTCCAGAAGGCTCTTCCGCACTGCATTCGATCCAAATCTGACCATTTCTGGGTCCGAAGTAGCCGTAGTATTCATACGAGGGGTTGCGCACTAGATCCGGATTTTCAGAAAATGAAATTCATATCTAAATTAGCGGAAAATTCTGCTAATCCCAAAAAATGTATTAGGTCTATTTGTCACTTTCGACCCACTGATTCATGTAAGCCGTATTTCCAAAACTTAACAATACTTGTCTATGTCTTTACATATATGAGGTTGTTGTATTCATTAGGATGAATGAAAATCTGTTTAAATTTTCTGAGAATGAAAGAAGAAAAAACTAAATTTGCTTCACTCAACACTCATCTGCGAAATTCGGGAAAAGTATTATCAATACGGCAACTAGAATTCATAATAAGTTACCAGGAGAACTTGCAGAACGATCTCTCAGTATACATATTATGTTGAAACATGCCTTCTGCTAGGCGAAACATATGATTATAACTGTCATTAACATTAGTTTTTAGAGGATGGCTAGTGTACATACCCTTATTATCAATGTATGTTTACCTTGAAAAAAAAAACTTTGCAACATCTAATGTAAATTTATGTTTTTGCAAATAAAGACATAGTACAGTATTGTATTGTATCTAGTGCGGAACCAATACTACGGCTACTTCGGACCCAGTTATTCTCGGATTGGGAAAAGAGCGGAAAGAGCCCTTAGGAAGGTTATTAATCTTTTAGGGGTATGGCAGTTTTATTATAAGTACCCATACCCCAAATTGGTTTCTAGTTTCTACGCGGCATCGTACCGGAACGTTTGGCGGCACGTTGTGCCATTAGGTTGGTGGCTGGAGCCTCCCAACTGAAAAAATTCAGAAATAACAAGATCGGCGGAAGTATGCCTCTCTCATAGAGAGTTACATATTTGTTCCGTTTGCCGTGGAGACCCTTGGGCCGTGGAGTCTTAGTGCCAAAAATTTTTTGCGAGATATTTCACCGCGGTTAATTGCCTCATCTGGTGACAGAAGGGCTGGCTCATTTTTTGCGCAAAGGATCAGCCTGGCTGTCCAGCGCGGAAATGCAGCCAGCATTCTTGCCGCCATTCCACGTGGGCATGATTTATATAGTAATTAGGTTAGGCTAGCTAGCATTAAGTTCTATTGTATTATTTTCAATTAAAAAAAAAAAAAAATCAAGATCCCAAATTGACCCTGTTGAGGATCGAACCTGGGACAACCTGCTTAAAAGACAAAAGGGCTCACCACTGCGCCAGGATACCAACGTTAATAATTATGTAATTGTAGGGTCTTTTTTATATCCACTACAAGTTAGCCCTTGACTGCGACCTCACCTGATAACAAGTGAAGATGCAGTCTAAGATGGTAGCGGGCTAACCTGTTAGGGGCATGGTAGTTATGAAAAGGAAATTAGGTTTTATAGATTATACCTACTGTGTTAATTTTTCATTAGAAATAGCTCTACTATATTTTTTCTCCTAAAAACGGTGTCTCAGATATTTGCATGCTGTATTCAATTAGCATGAGAGCGCTACATTCGTTTTAGATTTTATTATACCTACGATTGGAAACGGATTCTTCTAAAAAACACGAAGATCTTTACAATTTGTGACTACGATTTTTATAAAATGACAAGACATTTTATCGTAAGGTTTAGGCATGTCGCCCATTGCCTTTTATTTTCTGAAGGGTTGCTTAAAAATCTAAGCATTTATTAAAGGACTAGCGAATGCCCGCGACTTCGTCTGCGTGGTATGAGGTTTTTTGGTTCCAGCGGAATTTTCTTTAATTTTCTGGGATAAATAGTAGCATAAGTGCTATTCCAGACTACAATCTCTGTGCTAAATTTCAGCCAGATCATCTCAGCCATTGGGGCGTGACTGAGTAACAAACATCCATACATTCAGACATCCATACATCCATACATCCATCCAAACTTTATCATTTATATAGTATAGATTGGCTTATATGTATGTTGAAATGCTTAACAGCTCCAAAGTGGGTTGGGCTGGAGTGAACTTAAAAAATGATTGTTCCAAAGTAATGTACAGTACATCAGTAGGTATGGTAGTTACTTAAAGTCAAAAATTAAACTCACCTAGCTGTAAATCAGACCTTTTGTTGACTTAAGTTGGATTGGAGTTCCATTTATAAAAGAGATCTCTTGATTAAGACTTGTTTATCGAACCATTAGAAAAATACATGCGGAAGGTCGTGGGAACCCACCGCATTATCCCAAGAAAACTCCTACCATTATGTAATTAATTCAAATTCAAAATCAAAATCATTTTATTCCAGGTAGTTTGCACCCATAATAAATACAATCACACATCAACTTTTCAAAGACAGTTACAAACTCAAAAATATTGATTTGCAAATCAAAATATCATGAATAAAATGAAATTATACAAATATTATTATTACATTATTAATTATTAACATGTAGACATTTAATATATTAAATGGAAAGGCGTCACGATCCTCAGTAATGAGGAATAAGACGCAAAGAGAGAGGAGAAAAATACGCTTTGGATTGAGAACTCCTCCTTTGGAACTGTCGGGAGCGTATGGTATATGCTCCCGAGGCAATAGGAAGATCTTCCTCCGAGCATGTGTCATGCTCGGGGATCCCAGCTGGGCCAACTGTTGTAGGTAGGCTTTGACGACCTCCGTGGCGCAGTGTGTAGCGCTGTTGTCTTAACGTGCGGAGGATCCGGGTTCGATCCCCGGCAGGGTCAATTTGGGAATTTATAATTTCTGAATTTCCCCCGGTCTGGCCCGGTGGGAGGCTTCGGCCGGGGCTAGTTACCACCCTACCGGCAAAAACGTGCCGCCAAGCGATTTAGTATTCCGGTACGATGCCGTGTAAAAACCGAATAGGGGTATGGGTTTAATATAATTGCCATGCCCCTAACAGGCTAGCCCGCTACCATCTTAGACTGCATCATCACTTACCAGGTGAGATCGCAGTCAAGGGCTAACTTACAGTGGATAAATAAAAGGTTGAAATTTCTATATTATATAGTACAATTCCGAAAGAACTTCGTTATCGTGATTCAGGCATCTGAGCAGCCAGTGTAACATTCGTGCGTAACATACATAATAGGTGGCTTAGTGGACTCGTACTATTCTGATGCTGTGTTTGCGACCCCATTATTGCATTAATGACCCCATTAAAGGACTCCGAAGTTGAAAAATGAAACCATCAAGTGACGTAGTCGTAGAAGTCGAAAAATGAAGTGGTATCGTTGTCGTCAGTTCTAAAAGTATTATCACAGTGAAGTAACAGTACATCACCGAGCTGGCGAATAGCGGATACATTGCATTAATATCCAGATATTAGCATTATTTATATGCCCATTAGCATGTTAAGTCTTTATCGAGAATGCGTTCTGGATACTTCGAAGAGAGAGAAAGCTCTGATAGTCATGACTCGAGACAATAGAATTATACAATACTGTACCATCAATATATGTTCAACAAAGACGACCTCCCCGGCGCAGTGTTAAGCGCTGTTGTCTTAACACGCGGAGGCCCCTTGTTCAATACCCGGCAGGGTCAATAATCCATCCATAATCTATCCATCCATCCATATCCATCTCAACCGTTTGTTACTCAATTACGCCCCAACGGCTGAACGGATCTGGCTGAAATTTGGCACAGAGATAAAATATAGTCTGGAAGAGCACATAGGCTACTTTTTATCCCGGAAATTTAAGGAGTTCCCGCGGGAACCAAAAAACCTCGACCCACGCAGACGAAGTCGCGGGCATTAGCTAGTTAAATATAATTTCAGAATTTTTCTCGCCATACAATCTACCCCTGTACCAAATTCAAAATTCATCAAAATCGGTTGAACAGAAGGGCCGTGAAAGCGTTGTAGACAGACACACTTTCGAATTAATAATATTAGTATGGATATTGTTATACAAAACCGACTAAGTACTTAAATTTATTGATTAAAAATCACTTAGTTGTTTTTGTTTGCATTGTAAACGCGGAAGTGTTAGGGTAGGAACACATTACGGACCGGACAGGGCAAAACGCCCGCGTCTAATCTTACGAATACTAATATTATAAATGCGAAAGTTTGGATGGATGTATGGATGTATGGATGTTTGTTACTCAATCACGCCCCAACGGCTGAACAGATCTGGCTGAAATTTGGCACAGAGATAGATTTATAGTCTGGAATAGCACATAGACCGGAAAATAAAAGAGTTCCCGCGGAAACCAAAAAACCTCAAACCATGCAGATGAAGTCGCGGGCATTCGCTAGTGGGAAATACTTCCATCATATCGCGGCAGTCTCTGCATCCCGACATAAAAGAACGTGCGTAGGTCCAAACGCAGTTCTTACGTCACCCGGACGTGGTCTTAACCCACGGGGGCGTATGGACTAATCTAGTCCAACCGACCTCCCATTCGTCCCAACATCATCCTAAGCCGTAGTCCGAGCCTCACAGGAGGCGCCCTTAGGAAAACATTGCTCCCCCTGATGTCATCGAGCCCTAGGGCTCTTTTCCCGGCAACGCCTAGTGCTCGCCCATGCCCCCGGTGACGCTGTAGCGGCCAGTAGGGCCTATGCAGAATACTCAATCCGAAAAAATAAGAAACCAAACGCAGCGTTACCCTCTACCCGCCCAATGTCTTCTCTGTCTTCCTCATATTTTGTAAGGAATTGTGCGAAAGAGTCCTATACTAAGTCTGGTGGATGAACGATCTCAAGCGAGCAGCTGGGAGCCGCTGGAAGTAAGCGGCATAAGACCGCGGTCCTCCTGAGGAGATCAATGCAGGGGACCGTCGTCCAGAAGTGGACGTCTATTGAGACGACAACGAAGAGTGTTGGATACAAGCAGGCGTTACTTTTTTTTTTTATCCACTACAAGTTAGCCCTCGACTGCGATCTCACCTGATGGTAAGTGATGATGCACTCTAAGATCGTAGCGGGCTAACCTGTTAGGTGCATGGCTGTAATGTTAAACCCATACCCCTAGTTGGTTTCTACACGGCATCGTAGCGGAACGCGTAATCGCTTGGCGGCACGTCTTTGCCGGTAGGGTGGTAACTAGCCACGGCCGAAGCCTCCCACCAGGCCAGACCAGGGAAAATTCAGTAATTATAAATTCCCAAATTGACCCTGCCGGGGATCGAACCCGGGACCTCCGCACGTTAAGATAACAGCGCTACACACTGCGCCACGGAGGTCGTCAAAAGTACTTTGCGGAAGTCCATCATAATGAAGGAACTAGAAGTTTAATTTACTATAATCCGCGACACAATAGGTAAACCTATGTGGTTATAGTGTGTATCCCGCAATTATAGCCCGCAATATTCACCACACCACAGAAATCTTCCAAACTACTCTCATCGTACGTCGGAGTATCATCGAAGTGAAACAAATGTACGTTGAATAGTATATGAATAGTAGTAGGTAGTTTGGAAGATTTATGTGGTGTGGTGAATATCGCGGGCTATAATTGCGGGATACACACTGTCAATTTTTTTTTTTCACTTCAATTCATTTATTCAATTTAGGTACTCTATAGGTAAACATATTGATGTCCATTACTTACATATAAAATATGATGGTGATAATCAGTTACGGTATCTTAAAACTACGAGGGTACCAAAACGCGTCCTGGTCTGAGGAGAGCCCACAACAAACTCAGCCGGGTTTCTTTTTACTATCACCATCTCACAAATCATCTTAACTAAGGAACTATCAGAGCCATTAGAGAAAATTATTGCCAAGCCTTCTTGTCATTTAAGTAATCTTTTACATGGTAATAAGATTTTTCAATGAGTTTACGTTTTACATTAACTTTGAACTTATCCAGAGACATCTTTAACATGTCTTCTGGGAGCTTATTGTAGAAGCGGTACACTGTACCACAAAGACTTATATATCGACGTGGGTTATGGCGAATTAAACTTCTAGTTCCTTCATTAACGACGAGTGTGTTTTCACCCTTAGGCGTTTTCCCCTAGCGTGCGAGTTTGAACCTACTTACCTACTCTAGCTTATAATTTGTTTTCGGTGTAAACACTTAGCGTTTTTGTTTACTTCACAAGTTACTTGTTCCGGAATTTGATAATAGTATGGTAATTGCAGTTTTTGTTATACTCCTTACTCATATTATAAATACGCAAGTATATCTGTCTGTGTGCTACGCTATAAGGCCAAACTTTTCAAACAATTTAGATAAAATTTAGTAAAGAGACAAGTTGTAACACGGGGAAGGCTGAAGGACATAGGCTTTTATCCTTGAAAATTGAGGAGTTCACGCGGGCATATAAAATACAAAAATGTTTCTACAGTGTAAAAGATTTTTTGAGTGAATAGACCTCGATTACTTGATCAGCGTACCTATGTTAAGTTAAATTAATATTGTAATGTTGACACAATTAATTATACTACATTATTTGAATTATGTAAGGACAGGACGCCACAATTGTGATATATAATAAGTATAACTATGTTAGCAACGCCCTGACAGGGCCTCATGTCCATGTCAATGATTAATATTATGTATTAGCAAGTAAGGCATGAACATGAAAGCTATGAAATGAAATAAGTAAATAAATATACAAGACTTAATCTCTCTTCATTCATGTCTGTAAAATAAATGTCATGACCGGCCTCTGATAGCTTTTTGCCAGGCAGCTAGTTAAATAACATCGTATTTATCGCACAAATCTAATTTTATGACTACGATATTGTAGCATAATGGTAAGAAATGATGCAATCTAAGCTTGAGCGCTCTTACACGAAAGAGGTACGGCAGCTATTAACTGTAGATAGATCAACGTCTAGCTTTTGCCCGCGGCTTCGCTCGCGTTATGTTAGATTGCTTTCGCATATAATTATATTTTTATTACGTAAAGCTTAGCTGTTTACGTAATAAAAAATATTCTCTTCGATTATCCGAGAATATTATCCATTTCTCTTGACTGTCTCGTTGGTCTAGCGGTTAGCGTAGTCGACTGCGGATCACGAGGTCTTGGGTTCGATTCCCGGTTGGGCATAAAAATTGTTAGGTATTGGGTTTTTCAATTATGAAATTCTCAGTGCCAGCCTGGAGTTGGAAGTTGGTGGTGTTTCACCCCCGTGCCTCGGAGAGCACGTTAAGCCGTCGGTCCCGGTTATTATCACTAACATGATAATAGTCGTTAAACTCGCCAACCCGCATTGGAGCAGCGTGGTGGGTCTAAGCTCCTAATTCCCTCTCTCCTATGAGAGTGGAGGCCTGTGCCCAGCAGTGGGACGTTAATAGGCTGTAGTGGTGGTGATTATCCATTTCTCAGGGATTCAAGCTATGTTTTTACCACACTTAATCAAGATCAGCTCAGCGGATGAGCCGATATATTGTATGGATCATCACTCATAATACATTTATTGAAAATAATACAATAGAACTTAATGCTAGATAACCTGATTACAATATAAATCATGCCCACGTGGAATGGTGGCAAGAATGCTGGCTGCATTTCCGCGCTGGACAGCCAGGCTGATCCTTTGTGCAAAAAATTAGCCAGCTCTTCTGTCACCAGATGAGGCAATTATCCGCGGTGAAATAACTCGTAAAAAACGAACTAAAAAGTTAAAAATCTAAATTAATCTAGTTAAATTATGATTTTGTTCACATTTTTATAAAATGATATTTTTTTGTGGATCACTGGATATTGAAGTATAGTGTTATATATTTTTGGAATCTACTCATCATTTTCTAGATGATGATTATTTTAGTTAATCTTATTTTCGAATATTTTTTTTCAACTTTAGTCTTTAATGTGGGACCATGGTCATGGTGGCAAGAGTCATCATCATCACTTACCATCAGGTGAGATGTAATTCTTATTTTTATTCAATTGTTTTGTACTCAAGTACAACTTTTTTTTAAATGATTTTTGTTATTATTCGAACTGAATGCAGACCTAGAATTTTCTTCTTTTAATTTTTGTAGTCGTTTTTTATAACAAGTCCATAACAAGTTAGGCTTTGGATAGTAAGTCATGATACAGTCTAACCTGTTAGGTGCATGGCAGTTATAATCAACCCCTAATCGGTTTCTACAAGGCATCGTAACGGAACGCTAAATCGCTTTACGGCGTTTCTTTGCCGGTGGGGTGGTTACTAGCCACGGCCGCAGCCTCCCACCAAGAAAACTTACTTTCATCAAAGTCAGAAGATTTTGGCATTATGTCCCCAATCTCTAGCTTTATTCAAAATTATAAAAGCTGTCACATCATATTTAACAGTTCAACCGGTTTCCGATTTTCCAGTCGCATCGAATTAACCTTATAACCTACAAATTAATAAACACACAGTTGTCAACTTCTTGAACCTGTAAATACGTAGGCTACTTTGACAAAATCGTCAATTCAATATAATTAAATTATTGTAATTTCTGTTGAAGTTACACTTCTTTAGAATAGGCATGATGATTGATCTTGAAAAATGGTCAGATTATGTTCGGAAGTATCTACTATTTCGATAAAATATCTTATTTCAGCAGAAAAATTAGGTTTGGTAGAAAAAATTGGCATTTGAAAGGACTTGACCGGTGGAACTATGGCAGCTTGCCTAGGTATCAAAAATCAATGTTCAGCAATGATTTCTTTATTATTGTAATTGTAATATTTCACTGTTTTCAGATAAAAAAGTTCCAGGAGTCTGAAGGCTCGGAAAACTGCGAAAATGAAGAAAAAAAGTTTCACCAAAAGACTGCTTTCCCACACTAGATGGCGCTATTTATTGTGTTGAGCGAGTCTAAACAAATATTTTCAAGTATTATTTCTTTATTATTGTAATTGTTATATTTTATAGTTTTCAAATAAAAAAGTTTCAGGAGTCTGAAGGCTCTGAAAACTGAGAAAATAAAAAAAAAAGTTTCACCAAAAACTGCTTTCCCACACTAGATGGCGCTAGTTATTGTGGTGAGTCTAGAAAATATGTTTAAGTATTGCTCACTACTTTTGGTTAACAAGTTCAACTATTCGACCACAGATGGCAGCATATGCAATGTGAAAGGGCGTTCCTTTAAACGCAGTATTTCAAAATGCTTTGTTCGATCTATTAGTTTGAGACTTGTCAAAAAATAAAAATAATTATAAACAAAACATACATTTCCTTTTCATTACTATTTAAATCATACATAATATAATGACTGAGGTACTTAAATGGTATTCATGTAGGGTTACAAGATTATTATTAGGCATGGATATAATGGAACGTCAAAATGGAGTAGTGCTTAAAGAGGATAGCGGACGCTCAAGATTTAAACAATAAACGTACTGTTTTTTTTGTCATTTGAACCCTGACCTTATTTGGAACAATAAATCCATAATAATTTCGTTTTGAATTTTTAAACCTTACTGTAAAAACGGAAATCCTGTGCATTGTCCCGAATCGGAGGGCAATTACTGGTCATGTCCTTTAAATTTTAAAATTCACGCCAAAACGATCGCGAGTGTCATGGCGTCGTTTGTGACGTCACTATTGTTTTTACCGATGTACTCTGTGCAGTGTGCAGTAAACAACAATGTGATTGTCAAAGCTAGAAACCAACACTTGTGACGTCATTCGCTTTCTGGTGTTTAACCCATTATGGCGGATTGGTGTATTTTATAGATTTATTTTATCAATATAAATAGCAATCTCACTGGAAATAGAAAAATAAATACGTTTTTTATGATCCATGAATCCTATTTCATTAGATAAATCCATAATTTCATTGATTCTTGGTTACTGTCATCATGCCTATTGTTGTGATTTGAAAATTCGATGAAACAGATGTTGTCGCCATGGTACAAGTGGCGCCACCAGACGAATATGTAAATAAAGCTTTCCATTTTTGTGATTTTCTGTTTGATTGTTTAAGTGTAGCAGTATAGAGAGTCTGCTTTGTTAATTGCGTTTTATGTCGAAGTCAATAATGTTTATTCAATTTAGGTAGGTATACTACACTTATTGAATAACTAGCCTAGTTATTTATAAAATATAATGGTGATAATCAGTAACAGTATCTTAAAACTAAAGCTACGAGGGTTCCACACGCGTCCTGGTCTGAGAAGAGCCCACAACAAACTCAGCCGGGGGTTTCTGTTTTTTTATTATCACCATTTCACAAATAATACCTTAACTAAGCAACTATCTATGTTTTATTTTAACCTGCCTCTGGTTGTAAAACGAAAAACGAAACGAATAAAAGACACCAAAAATAGACAAACATATTCATAATAGGATTAGCCTGCGAGAGAATGAGATAGAAAACAAGTTATATTTATTACATTATCTCGTAGGCTACTTTTCTGAAGTTTCACTTCTGCGGTGTGTGAATTGTACACACACACTTTTTTTTAAGGTTTTACTTTCAATGCTCAAATTTATTTATTACTAGCTAATTCCTGCGACTTCGTTCGCGTGTAATAAGTTTTTTTAATTCCCACGGGAACTCCCTAATTATCCGGAATAAAAAGTAGCCTATGTCACTCTCCAGATCCTCAACTATACCCATGCAAAATATAACGTCGATCGGTTCAGCATCCGTTGAGATCAAGTAACATATTATATCGATAAGAATGCAACAAAATTCATGCCACGTGCGATTTTTTATTACGACTCAATTAACTTCAAGTTATTGTATAAAAACTACGGAAATATTTATTTTGCTATACCAGGAAACCGATAGACATATACGAAACATCAGGCATTTCGTTCACAAAACTAATTCAGCACGGCATGTAAAGTGTATAAATTATTGAATATAGGTAAACGGATAAACCGGTTGGTTAGCTGTTGTGTATCGTATGCATAAAATAACGATCACTTGTAGAAAATAAACTTGATCGAGTCAGGCGATCGTTCTTTTCTAGATAGTGCTATGCTGAGTCTAGACTTTTTTTTTATCCACTACATATTAGCCCTTGACTGCAATCTCAGCTGATGTGATGATGCAGTCTAAGAAGTTAGCGTAGCGGGCTAACTTTTAAAATATAGCGGGAAAAAAACTAAAAATTGTTTGTTATAAAACTCAATACTCAATATCATTTATTCAATATAGGTACACTGTAGGTACACTTATTGACGTTAAAAATTACTTACTTACAAAACATGATGGTGACAATCGGTTACGGTATCTTAAAACTAAAGCTACGAGGGTTCCAAACGCGCCCTGGTCTGAGAAGAGCCCACAAGAAACACAGCCGGTTTTTTATTATTGTCACCATAATATCACAAATCATCACTAAGGAACTATCAGAGCCATCGAGCAAATTATTGCCAAGTTTCCTTGCAGTTTAAGTAGTCCTTTACATGGTAATAAGTTAATAAGATAACTTATATTGATCTTTCGATTTATAACCATTTTTTTTATTTATTTCAAATACCCAGTTCGCACCGGCACAACAACACACCACAAAAATCTTCCAAATTATTCTTAATGTACGTTTCACTTCGACACCGGAGCATTTTCAGGAGATGTTGGCATGATTGTAAAATTACTCTCACTAAACTCATAGTCATAAGTAATTTAATATTTGTGTATATAATATGTATTGTATTTAAATATACATTCATTATATGTATAATTTTTATCTGTTTATGGTATGTACCTATTAGAATGTACGTTTATGTATTTATGTTATATTCAATGCGATTTCCCGTCTCACAGCAAGTACGGTCCATTCATGTAGGTTGCCTGGCAGAGATCACTTTAGTGATAAGTTCGCCTTTTGTTTGTAATGTTGTAATAATGTCCTTTGTGTATTCATTTTGTTTAAGCAATAAAGAATTTTAATAATAATAAACTCACTCACAAGTCACAACTCAATTAACTCACTCTACTCACTCAATCTCAATGATTATTTTGTAGATTTTTTAAACGAGTAACCACCGAGTGTTGACTCTTCTCGGTAGGAATGGCATTCCAAACCAGCTGTGGTTGATTCTCTGGAAGATTCAAGATCCCACTCGACGATTCAAAAGCACTTGTTACTTGTAAAAGTTTATTTGAATAAAAAAAGATTTTGATTTGATTTGATTTGTGAAGGCAAGAATAAAAACTGGTCCTATAGAAGACTCATTAGTGACAAGTTCATTAGCGTTAGTGGAAACGTACATCAATATTGCATTAGTGTCTGCTACAAAAACCCTCGGTACGACAACTTTCTTATACCTATCTATCTAGTCTGAAGTATCACGGAACGGGACAACTTTCAACACAAGAAATTAACTAGAAAGGAACTGTGTAATCTATTTTCCATTAGTATAGCATTATTATTTTACTTGTCATATTATTATTCCACTACAAGACTGCGATCTCATCGAGCCCATACTTCCAATGCTTAAAGCAATATGACTCAAAATGACAGTTTGATGTCACGTACCTTGACGTTCCTAAAATAAGGGCTAGAATTCTAAAACTTGAAAGTCACCTCCGTGGCGCAGTGTGTAGCGCTGTTGTCTTAACGCGCGGAAGTCCCCGGTTCGATCCCCGGCAGGGTCAATTTGGGAATATATAATTTCTGATTTTTCCCTGGTCTGGCCTGATGGGTTCGGCCGTGGCTAGTTACCACCCTACCGGCAGAGACGTGCCGCCAAGCGATTTAGCGTTCCGGTATGATACCGTGTAGAAACCGAATAGGGGTATGGGGTTAACATAACTGCCATGCCCCTAACAGGTTAGCCCGCTACCATCTCCAACTGCATCATCACTTCCCATCAGGTGAGATCGCAGTCAAGGGCTAGTGTATAAAAAAAAAATCAACAGTAATTAAACAATATGGCTTTAAGCGTTGGTAGTACGGCCCCTGGTCATAAGTGATGGTCCATTTAAGATGGAATGGGTCATAAGTGATGGTCCAATTAAGACGGTATGGGGAAAACCATTGTCCGCTTCCCGAACATACATCACTTGACTACCGTGGCAATTACTTTTATAATAAAAACTAGCGAATACCCGCGACTTTCCGTTACCGCGGGAAATCTAATTTTCCGGGATAAAAAGCCTATGTGCTATTCCAGACTATAATCTATCTCTGTGCTAAATTTCTGCCAGATCCGTTCAACCGTTGGGCCGTGATTGAGTAACAAACATCGATACATCCATCCAAACTTTCGCATTTATTATATTAGTAAGAAGTAAGATAGAACCACAGGTTTTGTTCCACAACTTACTAATATTATAAATGCGAAAGTTTGGATGGATGTATGGATATCTGGATGTATGGATGTACGGATGTTTGTTACTCAATCACGCCCCAACGGCTGAACGGATCTGGCTGAAATTTGGCACAGAGAAAGATGATAGTCTGGAATAGTACATAGGCTAGGCTTTTTATCTCGGAAAATTAAAGAGTTCCCGCAGGAACCAAAAAAACTCAAACCACGAAGATTAAATTGCGGGCATTCGCTAGTTTCTGATAAGAACCGCTTAGGTTTGGAACGCCCTTCTGAGTACCTTCAAGGCAAGAGTGAATAGGTATTTTCTAGGCAAGCGCGCTCCAACCTAGATCTCATGTGCTTTTCTAAGCATATTTTTTAAAATCTACTACAAGTAAGCCGTGAACTGCGATCTTACCTGATGGTAAGCGATGATGCAGAGATGGTAGCGGGCTAACCTGTTACGGGCATGGCAGTTATATTAAACCCATACCCCAAATCCGTTTCTATACGGCATTGTACAGAACGCTAAATCGCTTGGCTGCACGTCACTAGGTCAGACCAGAGAAAATTCAGTAATTATAAATCAAATTGACCCTGCCGGGAATCGAACCCGGGACCTCGGCACGTTGAGACAAAATGAAAAGGAGGTCAAAATGAAGATCGCGGTCAAGCGCAAGTCTATCTTGAAAAAAAAAATACTAAGAAGCTATATGTAACGGTCGCTATGATACGATTCCACACGTATAACGTTTCCCGTTTTCATTGACCGAGCCAAATCGCCATTTAAGACTTGGGTGCATAGATTCCATACATACTAGTTTCTATACGCTGTCAGACAAAGTAGCTGCCAATATATATCCACCACCTCTATAGCCCATTAACGTCCCACTGCTGGGCACAGGCCTCCACTCTCATACAGCTTAGACCCACCACGCTGCTCCAATGCGGCTGTAGCAATATCTGAACTACTGTTAAAAATGAAAACGTTTTGACGGATGTTTGTTGCTCAATCACGCCAGAACGGTTGAACGGATCTGGATGAATTTTGGCACAGAGATAGATTATGGTCTGGAATCATAAAAAGGCTACTTTTTATCTCGGAAAATTAAAGAGTTCCCTCGGGAACCAAATAACCTCAATTCACGCTGAGATAAGTTAAAGGTCTTCCTTCCAAGAGAAGAAGAACAGAAAGGCGAGGTGAGAAATTGCTTTCCGAACCGGTGGCTAGAGTCAAAACAAGATGAGGTATCATAAGAGACACCTATATGTCCTTTATGAAATAAACTGTATATAACTGTCTTTCCCACCAATTACAATCCGGGTATCTTTAAATTAACAGTGAATAGACATCTTTTAGACAGGCGCGTTCCATCTTAGGCCGCATCATCACTTCCCATCAGAGGTGCGATTATGTAAGAATTGCCGATCCAATCGTCAAAGTTCGGCGTCAAAGTAAAATAAACCATAACGGTATTGAATTAGAGCTCAATTTCGTGTATCCATTCTCATACGTTTAGGTATGTACGATACCATAAATCTATGAGAATGGATACACGAAATTGAGCTCTAATGCAATCCTGTTATGGTTTATTTTACTTTGACGCCGAACTTTGACGATTGGATCGGCAATTCTCACATAATCGCACCTCTGGGGTCATTGTGGTCAAGCGTAAGCCTATAATAAAAAAAAAAAATTGGGTTTCAGTTAGCGGTATGACGACATTGAAACGAACGTCCAATATTGTTCTGGCAAGGTAATACTGCTCGTTCGCATTCCAACGCGTACCGACATCGATGTAACTGAGGGCATCACCATCGCCTAAAGCAGTATTGTTTTATATTGTTGATGTTCGTGTTTTAGAATTATAATCCTTATTTTGGGAACATTAAAGTGCGTGACGTAAAACAGTCGTTTTGAAATAATACTGCTTTAAGCGATGGTAGTGACCCCCCAGGGTTGACATTTGTCTCGGTCTCGAGTTGTGCTCGATTGAACATCGTGATCGTTCAGCGTGCGATGCAAAAGGTGATACGACCTCCGTGGCGCAGTGTGTAGCGCTGTTGTCTCAACGTGCGGAGGTCCCGGGCTCGATCCCCGGCGGGGTCAATTTAGGAATTTATAATTTCTGAATTTTCCCTGGTCTGGCCTGGTTATAATTTGGTACTTGCCTACCAAATTACATAAAAATCGGTTGAAAAGATGTGCCGTTAAAGCGTAGCAGACAGACAGACAGATGCACTTTCGCGTTTATTATACGAATGTGGACTAGATGATGGACTTTGTAGGCGTGGAATAAGTTTGTTTTAAATATGGTCAATGACATGATAAGCACGTTTAGTCACCGGGAATTCAGGAAAAAATCTTCAAGTCAACTAAATCTATGTGCCGTTACATCTAGATCTATTAAGACGGATTTCGAAAAAAGTTGTTTGAATAGATACTGTATCACGGCTCGTAATTGCCTCCTTTGAGCGAGGGAGTGACAAAAAACTAATTTTTAGTATTGTGTACCTTCTGGTATTACAGTTTGAGCTACTTACTAAAAGAGCATTTCTACATTTTAAGAGTTTAATTTTAATTTTTTTATACGACTGCCTAAAAAAAGGAGTATATTGTTTTCAGGGTTCATGTATGTATGTATGTATGTATGTATGCGAGTTTGTATATTCCCCCATAACTTCTATACGCCTGAACCGATTTTCATAAATGAGGTATCGTTAGAATCCCTAGCTTATTCCGGGTGACATAGGCTAGTAAAATTTAAAAAAAAATTGATGTGGTGACCATGGTCCCGCATCAAAGAGTTGAAAAAAACGAAAATAAGATTAACTATATAATCATCATCTAGAAAATGATGAGTAGATTCCTAAAATATATAACACTAAAGTTCAATATCCAGTGACACAAAAAAATATCATTTAATAAAAATGTGAACAAGATTCTATTTAACGAGATTAATTTTTTTTTGGCAGGGTAGTCGTGTTTTTTTAATTTTATGAATTATGATTAAAATATCCATAATAATCAAAATCTAATAGAAAACAATGGAACCTTACATATTGTTACTGTAATACGACTACAGCTGTGGCTTATTATAGACCATTCCCCCTCCGAGTGAACCCACATAACTGAATTTTTTTTAATATTCGTAAGTCAAACTTTGTTTAATATACCGCCATAAAAATCAAAATCTAATAGAAAATAATCGAACCTTACATATTGTTACTGTAATACGACTACAGCTGTGGCTTATTATAGACCATTCCCCCTCCGAGTGTACCCACATAACTTAATTTTTTTTTATATTCGTAAGTCAAACTTTGTTTAATATACCTCCATAAAAATCAAAAACTAATAGAAAATAATTGAACCTCACATATTGTTACTGTAATACGACTACAGCTGTGCCTTATTATAGACCATTCCCCCTCCGAGTGTACCCACATAACTTAATTTTTTTTAATATTCGTAAGTCAAACTTTGTTTAATATACCGCCATAAAAATCAAAAACTAATAGAAAATAATCGAACCTTACATATTGTTACTGTAATACGACTACAGCTGTGGTTTAGTATAGACCATTAAACACCCAAAAGTATTAATTAATTAAACAGAGGTCTAATACCTACCTTCTAGATCCGGGGATTAGCCATAACGTGTACTTAATTCGGAAACCGCGCAAATGCGGGACTAACGACCACTTCGTATCAAGTTACGGTCTAGGCATAGACGTTATTTGATACCTAACTTTAACCACTTAAACTGCCCCATTGGTCTAGTGGTTATGTTGGACTGCGGCCGACAAGGTCCTGGGTTCGAGTCCCGGATCGGGTTATAACAAGTATTTGGTTTTACTAGCCCGGAGTTAGGAAGTTGGCGGTGTTTCACCCCCGTGCCTCGGAGAGCACGTAATACCGTCGGTCCTGCGCCTGATCTCTCTCCGGTCGTGTTGGATTTTCCTTCACATCGGGCTTTGAAAGTAAAATAACAGAGAGTGCACCTGTGTATGCGCATACACTTGTGCACTATAAACACTTGTGTACTATAATATCTCCCATGCAGGCTAATCTCCCTGGAGATAGGCCGCCGTGGCCGAAATTCGGTCGGGAGGACATATTATTTATTAACCATTAAGCCTACCTTTTAAAACCTAATAAGGGTAGGAAAGGAATGAAAGCCTCCTAGAGATGTTCGACATCCTATTCGGGTGGTCGAAGGATCCTCGGACATGCATTTTTTTTATCCACTACAAGTTAGCCCTTGACTGCGATCTCACCTGATGGTACAAGTGCAGTCTAAGATGGTAGCGGGCTAACCTGTTAGGGGCATGGCAGTTATATTTAACCCAAACCCCTATTCGGTTTCTACACGGCATCGTATCGGAACGCTAAATCACTTGGCGGCACATCTTTGCCAGACTTCTTTGCCACCAGGCCAGACTAGGGAAAATTCAGTAATTATAAATTCCCAAATTGACCCTGCCGGGGATCGAACCCGAAACCTCCGCACGTTAAGACTGCGCCACGGAGGTCGTCACTTGGTTTTGTCTAAAGTAGCCCATGTCCTTCCACGATATGCAACCTATCTTTGTATTTGCCAAATCGAATCGTTTCTTATAGGCCTATTAAGTACACTGCACTTTTCACAGGGACCCTTATCCTTAAATCAGTGTAGTGTAATAAGCTTTAGGGAGAAAGGGCCCCTAATTTAATCCTTATTGTTGTGTAATAAGCGACGCTTACCACAAGGCCCTGTGGAAAGTGCAGTGTGATAGGCCCGACATATCTCGAATTTTGTCAAAATCGATGGACTGTGGAAGCATGGTACATTTTCATGTGTCATTAATTGGGCAGAAAAATGACTCGCCCCGCAAAATTTAGTCGAAGGTGATTTCATAAATTTTTCTTACGTTTCCTATCACGTGTTTATTTCATCCATGTTTCGTTAAGACAACATAATTATGGTCATTCAACCTAGTTTTGTTCTATGCTGGTCGGAATTCAACACTGTAATATTTAGGTATAAAATGTTTTTTAAGTCTGAACACATTAATATTATCTCTGAAATGCATTTAACATACAATTAATTTGTGTGTTAAAACATGGCAGTGGGCCGGCCATATAGCGAGGCTAAGATGGACTAAAAAAGTAGCAACATAGACTGGCCCTACAGGGAAAATAAAAAGGGGCAGACCCAAATCCAAGTGGACAGATGACATTATCAAGCAGGGAAACAATGGACCAGGAAAGCCTCTCAAAGAGGATCGTGGAAAGCTCTGGGGGAGGCCTATACTCGAAAGGGGTTCTCATCCTAACATGATATGAGTACTAAAATATTAATAATCATTGTGTTGTATGACATATAACATAATAACAATCTTATTATTGCCAATTAAGTGTAAATGCATGTCATTATTACTCTGAATTCAGACATGACTAAAAATTATTATGACTTTCTCTCAATTTAAAATCTTATCATATAGAATAATTTATTTATTATATTCAAACACAATTTTGTATTAAGTACATATGATTAGAAATAAATGGCTTTTTTAAAATTTATTTTATCTATTTATTACCCGCGGGCAAAGGCTAGTATGGTCATAATTACCGTTAATAAATCACCTAACAAACGAAACTTATAATAAAAAATTACGTAAACTGCACTTAGCGCGTAAACCGGCAATAAGAAAGTAGTTTAATTAATATGCATTCACCTCCAATCCGTTCGCATTCCTTCACTAGTTGCACCTTGCAATTATCGGAACACCATTTCACTAGAAATATCGATATTTACAACAATCGATTAATTGCACTGCACTAAAAATCACAAAAAAATTATTTCACTTTTGTGAAGAATTTTTTTCTTTTAAAGTTCACATAATTTTTCACTAATATTTCTTTTTTTATTATAGAAATAATTGACAATTGTTGTTTTCGGAATTCGCTCGATGTTTAGTCGTTTGTTTTTTTTCGCGGTAAAGATAAAGAAATGGTACAAAAGCGCGCGTTCGAAAGGAAACTGTTTATTGAACTGAATGATAGATTCCCGGCGCACGCGCATGGGTGGTTCAATGTAGATCGCACATCGCGGTAAACCGCACGATACGATAAGTCAAAATATACTAGAGACATAACGTCTGTGCTAAATATCCGTGTAGGAGGAGAAAGAAGTTTTGTTCTGTTGCGCTTGTGTTCGCGCTCTACTCAAAAGTGAGTGACGCAGGTTTTTTGCCGGTAGAAATTTTTCATAATTGTACAAACAAATACAAGGAAATAGAAAGCTTTTGCTCTTAAATTACTAGTATGCTAGGTTTACTATGGTGACGTTGGTAGGAAGCATAGGCTTTCGCTGGTTATCCTACCGGCAACGACGTGCCGTCAAAATATTGATCATTCCGATTATGCCGCGTAGAAACGGATTAGGGGTACATTAAGGGTAACTGTCATATCCTTACCAAGTTAGTCCAATACTATTTAACACTGAAACCACCAGCTAAAGCTTACTTGTAGAAGAATAAAATAATGAAATGTTTTCATCAATTATGCGAGTAATTATTTTCGCAACTTTCCTGCATTTTGGCAATTGACTTCCATCAAAGCCTGCCTGATTTCATTTGATTTATGTATAATGAAAGTGTTCGTTGCTAGCAAGAGTTAGGAAATGAGTTTTACTACACAAAAAAAATTTTTTTGTTAAGTGGTAGATATTGATAACTGTTGTTACGTAATAAATACCTTGTTATGGCGTTTCAGGCCTTATTGTATGTCTTATTATAAATAACCTAATTTGGATATTGATAAACATTTTCAGGCCGAGACTTTACATTGCGTACTTGGAGGTACTTTATTTCGAGCATAGCAAAAATGTGTACGATACGTTCGGGTCATCCCTAATGTGCGATTAGCTTAAAGATACCTATACCACATATACCAAGTGTGAGTAGACAGCTTCTGATTGATGTTATCAATTACTAAGCTATTAAAAAGCAAACAAATAAAAAACTTTATTAACTCTAAGTGAAAAGCAACAAATTGGGTGTCGGCTTGATTGCTGATTTCAATTTTTTTGTCTATTAGATAAAATAGCTAAAAGATAAGAGCTAAAATAGTGGTTAAATGATTGTTAAGTGAAATACAAGGCTTACTTTGTTGCGGACTTTTCTTCTTTAGTTCGCGTTTGGAGCGCTAGTAGCTGTAGATTAAAATACCGTAATTACCTTGCGCATTTTTACTGACGTTCAAAAATTATACTTACGTCGGTTGAAGACCTCGAGAATCGAGTAACATTTTTCATATCGGAAAATTGAAGATTTCCTCCAGATTTTAAACCCAAGGCCATGTGGACGCAGCCGTGGGCTTTGCATATAGTAGGTACACAAGTTATAGAACCAAATTTCGAGTACTAGGATATCATGACTAAAATGGGGTGTTAATTCGACGCCGTTGAGTGATCATAGAATTTCCTCAAAGTTGGCCAAGCGTTGCTAACGCCTTCCACTCTTCCGTGACTTTGTTGTTCACTTGTTTGCGAAATAGTTTACCAAATTACCACTCAATGTCAAATATTTTAGTGTCAATTTGTTAATAAAGATCTAGTCCCATTTGAAATGCACGGAGCGTCGCAACACGATGCGGAAATAGCTGGTATTTGTGTTATATGGGGCCAAAGAAAATTTGTGTTCCCCGAGGGCGCTATTTTGAATTCAGAGCGAATTGAAGGATTCTAAAGTAGAATCCTGAGCGTAGCGAGGAATTCAATATACGCCGTCCGAGAGCAAAAAATTTGGCCCCGAGTGACACACACAATTTTTCATCATTGCGTATGAGAAAAAGCTAGGAGTATCAACGTACTATGTATGGACATTACCTATACGTTTAAGCACCAATCAGAAGCACGGACGCGGACCAATCAGAACAGAGAAATGAAGAGTCCCATGGGCCTAAAAATTACATTTTGCTCCCGCTATCCTCGGAAGCCAATATAAGTTTTTCGAATAGGTATGATGAAAATATTATTTGTATGAGTTTGTATGGGGCTGGGTCGAGTTTTCTTTGTATAGGCTAGTATGGAGCTATGCAGATTAAGTGTAATCGGCATAGATTTAGCTCATAGTTTTTGACGACCTCCGTGGCGCAGTGTGTAGCGTTGTCGCCTTAACGTGCGGAGGTCCCGGGTCCGATCCCCGGCAGGGTCAATGTGGGAAATTATAATTTCTGAATTTTCCCTGGTCTGGCCTGGTGGGAGGCTTCGGCCGTGGCTATAGTTACCACCCTACCAGCAAAGACGTGCCGCCAAGCGATTTAGCGTTCCGGTACGATGCCGTGTAGAAACCGAATAGGGGTATGGGTTTAATATAACTGCCATGCCCCTAACAGCGTGATTGAGTAACAAACATCCATACACCCACCTGTGCTATCAGAGAAGAGTGGAGACGGATCGTGCCACAACACCAAAGTGACCTCGACCGCTCTGACAAGGGCGATACGACAGAGAAAAAGAATAATATAACAATTTTAATAGTTAACTATAATGAAATGATAAATGCTAGATGCTAATGATATTCAGTGGCACGCGTGCTTGTCGCGATAACGATAACAAATTTATTTTTAAATTTTCCTAGCCGGAATAAGCTAGGCATTCTAACGATACCTCATTTATCAAAATCGGTTCAGGCGTATAGAAATTATGGTGGAATATACAAACTCACATACATACATCCATACATACATATATACATGAACCCTGAAAACAATATACTCCTTTTTTCAGGCAGTCTTAAAGTATGCCAACCTTGAAACAGGAACGACAAAATATTATAATAAGTCATTCTTTTTTAATTTAATTTCAGCCCCCGAACCCGCATTGGAGCAGCGTGGTGGGTCTAAGCTCTAATTCCCCTCTCTCCTATCAGAGTGGAGTCCTATACCCAGCAGTGGGACGTTAATATGCTGTAGTGGAAGTCATTCGTTTGGCTTGTGTTTAATTCAAATCTTTTTCTAAAATATAAGTTATATAGCGAGCAAACGAGCAGGTGGGTCACCTGCTCCCCGATTGTCTAAAAGTTGCCGATCAAATCGTCAAACTTCGGCGTCAAAGTAAAATAAATCATAACAGCATCGAATTAGAGCTCAATTTTGTGTATTCATTCTCATCCGTTTAGGGTATCGTACGTACCTAAACGGATGAGAATGGATACACAAAATTGAGCTCTAATATAAAGTGATTACCGCCGACCATTTTAGCACTAGAGGAACTGCCAATGCGGCTTTTAAGAAATTTGTTTATCCTCCCTTTGAAGAGCCTCATATTGATATCAGAGGATGAAAGCTGGTTCTATAATCTTAACCAAAGACATTAATTCTTACTTACTTTTGACTTTAAATGAATGGACAGAATTTTTTTATTGTTAATTCCTCTAATTCTTCCTCTTCCTCTTCCATTAATGCTAGTTTTCTCCATCACGTCTTTGACGACCTCCGTGGCGCAGTGTGTAGCGCTGTTATCTTAACGTGCGGAGGTCCCGGGTTCGATCCCCGGCTGGGTCAATTTGGGAATTTATAATTCCTGAATTTTTCCTGGTCTGGCCTGGTGGGAGACATCGGCCGTGGCTAGTTACCACCCTACCGGCAAAGACGGTCCGCTAGGATGCCGTGTAGAAACCGAATAGGGGTATGGGTTTAATATAACTGCCATGCCCCTAACAGGTTAGCCCGCTACCATCTTAGACTGCATCATCACTTACCATCAGGTGAGATCGCAGTCATGGGCTAACTTGTAGTGGATAAAAAAAAACGTTCCTATCACCCCGGGGCGTTGTTCTGTCTAGACGCCTGCGTCGAACGACTGGTGGGTAAGAATGTATCTCCTTAGACTGTGATATTAGTATGGATTGTTTAATTAGCCTTTTCGAACTATAATAAAGACTTGATATGATGCCTGCGACTTCGTCTGCATGGGTTATTTTTTTAATTCCCGGGGGTACTCCTTAATTTTACGGGATAGCCTATGTCCTTCTCCGGGACGTAAGGTTTAGTACGTTACGTCCATGCTAAATTTCCTAAATTTCATCAAAATCGGTTGAAAAAATGGGCCGTTAAAGCGCAGCAGACAGACACACTTTCGCATTTATAATATTAGTAAGATTTTTTATTCCTTAATTTTCCGGAATAAAGCCTAGCATGTAAACTACCGTTATACCAAATTTCATCAAAATCGGTTGAATAGATGGGTCGTTTAAGCGTAGCAGAAAGACACTTTCGCATATATAATATTAAGTAACGACAATGATTGCGTTCAAGTTCTTCGTAATTAAATGACTACAAGTTTTTTTGTAATATATTCAAATATCGGAACGTTACGCTCTTTTAACCAAATAAGATCTCCTAATAAGGGCTAGGTATGCAAAACAAGAAAATAATTAATTATCTAATAGGTAACCTGGCAGGTAACTTTATGAAAATATTAATTTCGTTACAATATTTCGGTGTCGATAAAAACCTGAAGGTGGGAATTAGGTAGTTCTTATAATGTTTAGATGCACAGAAATATTGATTCGTTTTAATTTCGTTACAATATTTCGGTGTCGATAAAAACCTGAAGGTGGGAATTAGGTAGTTCTTATAATGCACAGAAATATTGATTCGTGGGTGAAAACTACCAGCAATGAAACACTCCAAAGCGCTAGCCAAATCCTTCAACAAGAAGACCGCCTCAGCGGCACTTGCGCTTAGTAGGAAAAACTTGTGCATACTAGTTCTGGGCACTGTGGGCTGAACAGACACATGTTCAACTAAAGCTCCGAGACACAGTCTATGTGTGTAGGCTCTGCTGTGAGGCTGAGGAAACGCCATTACACATTATCTGCTATTGCCCCGCCTTAATGCACAAACGTAGCCTAAGGAAGCACCTAGTGGATCCCGAGTAGGCCAGGAATATCCCAGCCAAGAAGCTGCTGCTGTTTCTAGTAGCAAATAGTATTGATCAGGAACTATAGATGGTGGCGATCACAATAGATCGGCAACGGTCAAAGTGAACGGTCTCTTCACAAAGCCCTGCATAGCCACATCACCAAGAAGATAAGAAGTAGAAGATACACAGCAATATTGTGTGCGGCGGAAAATGCAGGATATATCAAGTCCTGTTTTTATACGACTGCCGAAAAATTAGTGTAATGTTTTCAGTGTTCATGTGTGTATGTATGTATACAAGTGTCTTTATATAAACTAATATTATAAAGTTTAGATGGATGGATATAATATTAATGGATGTATGTATGGATAGATGCTAGTTGACCACCGTCTACTTGTTACGCTGAAAAATCAAAGAGTTCCTACAGGATTTCACACAGAGTCGTGGGTATATAGTAATATTACAATGAAAACCAGTCGCTTTTACCGTTTTTCGATAAGAAATTCTATTTGCTTTGACAGATGAACGTGGCTCATGCATTAATGCAAACTCGTCCACGACACTCATATCAGATTATATCATACCCGTAGAATTTTGAATAACGTAATAGAAACGGAGGCCTTTACCCAATGAGGGATCCTTATCTATATCATTAAATATAATGTCTAATAATCACTAACTTTTAACTCACTAACATTACTTTAAAAAATTAAATAATCTACTAACAATTAACGATACTAACATGAGGATAAGTGAATACATTGTGTAGTTAAGTTTAGTCCTAAGGAAATAATGTTACAATTTAGTCATAGATAAGGAAATAAATAAAGGCTTAATAATAATAATAGAAACTGTAACTGTTTTTGTTCGACCGATTTTCAAGTCGTCGTCAACCGATATTCATCCATTGCTAGATTAATTAAAATTCTTGCTAGATTTATTGAATCTATACCAATATCCATACTTAATATTATAAATGCAAAAAAGTGTCTGTCTGCTACGCTTTCCCGGCCCATCTTTTCAACCGATTTTGCTGAAATTTAGTATAGAGGTAGGTTATATCCCGGGGAAGGACATAGGCTATCCCGGAAAATTGAGGAGTTCATCACGGGCGGGCATTATCTAGTTACTCATAAATAAAACTATAACCCTTTTTTAATTATTAGTTCTTAAAATAGGGGCAATTTAACTCTTAAAAGAAGGCTCCAAACTTTTAAGTGTTAAAATAATGTCGTAAAAGAAATAAACTATTTTTTTTTGTAATTTTTAAAAATAACACCCCAGATGCTTCTTAATGTTTAGATAACTGCTTTATTGCAAAAAACAGATGCTTCTTTATCACTTCTATAATATTATAATAATTCTGTGACCATATACATTACATGTATGGTCATATAATGGGATTAGCTGATTCCTTACGTTTTAGTATGTGAAAAGGTGCTTTTGAGACCTACCTAACGTTTTGTTTGTATTGGAAGATAAAGAGGTATACGGTAGATATCATAGAGTTAGGAAGCTGCATATAAATTTGGCATAAGTGTGACCGAATCTTACTAATATTATAAATGCGAAAGTTTGGATGGATGTATGGATGTTTGTTACTCAATCACGCCCCAACGGCTAAACGGATCTGGATGAAATTTGGCGCAGAGATAGATTATAGTCTGGAATAGAACATAGGCTACTTTTTATCTGGAAAATTAAGGAGTTCCCGCGGGAACCGAAAAACCTCAACCCACCCGGGCGAAGTCGCGGGCATTAGCTAGTTTTGTATTAAAATTCTATCAGTTTCCTCCGTCATGTGATACGTCCCTGTCACCCCGAGACTCTAGAGTCTAGACACAGAATAGGTAATACTACGGCCTAGACTCTAGACGCCTTGACGAACGACTGGAGGACAGAATATATCCCTATGACTATGCTATTAGTAGACTAGATGATGCCCGCGATTTCGTCCGCGTGGATTAAGTTTTTTTAATTCCTGCAGGGACTCCTTAATATTTCGGTATAACAAGTAGCCTACGCCAAGGTCGAACCGAACTATCCCTGTACCAAATTAAATCATAATCTATTGTAGGGATGGGCTGTGTAAGCGTAGCAGAAATACACACTTTTGCATTAGCCTGTCTGCTATTCCAGACTATAATCTATCTCTGTGCCAAATTTCATCCAGATCCGTTCAGCCGGTCTGGCGTGATTGAGTAACAAACGTCCATCCATACATCCATCCAAACTTTCGCATTTATAATATTAGTAAGATAAGATAAGACTAGCCGATGCCGATGACGTCCGCGTGGATTGAGTTACAAACATCCATCCATACATCCATCCAAACTTTCGCATTTATAATAATATAGCAAGTATAGTATTATTTGTATAGATACAGAGATATACTAATATTTATACACATTGGCCAGACCACCCGTTCGCAGGTCGCGTGCCCGGGATCATTAGCCGTGTATAATATGTTTTTGTTCCTGGCTACAAATTGGAGCTTCAGTCGCTTCCCGGTAACGCGTACCGGGAACTCATTCAATCTATATAATCATTTATCCGAGAACGTTGTATACTCATCTGATGAGATTTTTTTAAATTCCATTACAAGTTAGTATTAAATTTAAACCCATCAGGGTGGGTTATTTTAAATTTTGTCACAAACTTTGTAGTGGTTTAAGTTATCTATAATTTTTGCCGTCAAATTGTTTAATTTTTGTAGAATTTTTTACTCTGTCTATTTCGATCCTAACACTGTGTTTTTCAAATTTAATCTTACTGATTCCTTCTAATATTAGCATCGAAATAGGTAGGTACAGTTAGAATGTTTGTTACTCCTCACCACAACTACTGAACTGATATGGCTGAAATTTTACAATGGCTGTAGGTTATACCCTGAATACATAGGCTACATATTTTTATGCTGGAAAATTGAAGAGTAATTGCCTCTAGTCTTTGATATGTATAATATATAATCAAAGCCTCTAGTAGTACATATAATACTTTCTTTTCTACTATCAACCAATTGCCGGCTCACTGCTGTGCACTAGTCTCCTCTAGGAATGAGAAGGATTTGGTCATAGTCCACCATTCTGGCCAAGTGCCTTTTTTATTTTGGCAGACTTTACACACCTTCGAGAACATTATGAAGAACTCTCGGGCAGGTTTCCTTACAAAGTTTTCCTTGACCATGAAGCATATATATCGATATTTAATTTCTATAAACGTTTAACATTTATTATAACGTCTTGGTTCCCAAAGAGTTTCTGGATTGCCATTACACAGATTTAAAGACTGTGTTAAACAGCATTTGTTAAGTCGAGGTTATTACACTATCCATGATTTTATTAATGACAAAGTTGTATGGAAGCAACCGGCCTCGCATCCAGTGACCCACAAGTCAGTGTAATACGTGTTGTGTTGTCTACATATCGTAACTTTGTCTTTTCTATGAAAAGAGCAACTGCCGAGTTTCTTGCCGGCTCTTCTCAGTAGAATCACCTTTCTGAACCGGTGGTAGAGTTGCAATGACACAATAAGTGAGTCAAGTCCTACATGAAATAAATAAATCATTAATCATTTAACGCCATCTAGTCTGAAAAGCGGGACAGCCCTATGGCGGGGACAAGGACAGGCTTATACGGGCGAGAGGCATGTACTACAAGTCGGACGCTCAGAGGGCCCATCTGGTACCTATATTAGTACATATATATCGATGGTTGGAGCTTGGTATTTTATACGTGCACTCTAAACCTAAGTATATCTATACCTATAGTAGGAGGTATTAAGCTTTTGTCACCATTTCCAAGCTCGGAGCCTCAAGAGTAACGCATGAGAGTCTCAAAGACAATACGTTGAAGCAGTTATCGCCTCTAAGCCGCTCCACACTACAAGTCCCAGGCCAGTGTGTCAACTATATCGTGAAAGGCTGCCTACAAACGAATATTAGTACATTAGTAAGTAAGTAAAGATGTACTGCTGTATGAAATGGCATTCCGAACCAGTGGTAGATTCACTCGACGATTCAAAAGCAACCTCAAACTCAAAACTCAAATAATGTTTATTCAATTATGGTAGGCTTACTACACTTATTGACGTCCAATTATTTATAAAATAATAATTAATTAATTATAAAATAAAATTATTAATTTAATTATTTAATTATATTATTTAATTATATAATATTTAATAATTTAATTATTTATAAAATAATGGTGATTATCAGTAATGGTATCTTAAAACTAAAGCTACGAGGGTAACAAACGCGCCCTGCACGGCTAGCATGCGCACTACGAGTAAAATTATGTCTACCCGTTATCTCTCTCTGTCTATCGAAGCTAACATGGTTATTTGTCTCGTTACGTCAAAAGTAGAGATAAAAGTAATATTTCTAATCTGTGGTATTTTCTCTACGAGCCTTTACATGTCGACTACTTTTTTCTTGTAATATACTGCATTTTGTGCATGTTAGGGTAAATGAAAAATTTGCCGGCAACGACAATGTCTCTCTCTCTCGTCGCGAGATAATCTCGTTGTGCGCATCCTAAACCTACAGGGTCTGAGAAGACACCCCGACAAACTCAGCCGGGTTTTTTCGTTCATTATCACCATTTCACAAATCATCTTAACTAAGCAACTATCAGCACTTTTAAAAAGTTTATTTGAATAAAAAAATATGAGTTTGAGTTTGCCGAGCGTTCCGATACGATGACGTATGGAAACCGATCAGGGGTACTTGAGTATGGGTTTAATATACTCTGAAAAACTGCCGTTCCCTTGACAGGTTAGCCCGCTACCATCTTAGAGTGCATCATTTACCATCAGGTGAGATCGCAGTCAATGGTTAACTAGTAGTGGAATAAAGAAAACGCTGTTGGTTTTTGACCAGGGCGCGTTTGGAACCCTCGTAGCTTTAGTTTAAGATACCGTAACTAATTATCACCATCATGTTTTATATGTAAGTAATGGACGTCAATATGTGTCCTATAGTGTACCTATAAATTGAATAAATGATTGATTGATTGATTTGTGCTTCAATCACGCTGCTACAGAGCAATGGATCGACGTGTTTTTGCATAGATGTATTTTCATATTCGTATTTTTTTATTCATATTTTTTTATTCAAATAAATTTATAAAAAGTACTTTTGAATCTCGTATTTTATTATTCATATTTTTTAAATTCAAATAAACTTATTAAAAGTGCTTTTGAATCGTCGAGTGAATCTATCACTGGTTCGATATGCCATGCTTACCGAGAAGAACCTGAAAGAAACCCAATGGTTGCTCTTTTCAAAAAATCATTTATTTATATAAAGTTGATTGAGGTTTTTGGTTCCCGCGGGAACTCTTTAGTTTTCCGGGATAAAAAGTAGCCTATGTGTTATTCCAGACTATAATCCATCTCTGTGCCAAATTTCATCTAGATGCGTTCAGCCGTTCGGGCGTGATTGAGTAACAAACATACATCCATCCAAACTTTCGCATTTATAATATTTATAATGAGACCGATTCTGTTGTATACAATCTCTAAACTAAACTAAAATGACAGCCTTTAAAAAAAATTCTAACCCTTTTTTTAATATTCCATGCGGAAAGGGACAGAACTAGATTTAAAGCTGTTATATATTTTTTTTTTATAAAGGCAGAACAACCGATGTGATGGTCGGAGACCTTGTTAACAATTGTGATTACGTACTATCCACGTTGTTGCTTGTATTCTAAACGCTGTCATATTAGTTTAGTTTAGAGGTTGTGCTAAACAGAATTGGCCCCAATATTATAATATAATTGATTGATTTGATTATTTGATGATGGCGATAATATAAAATCGCCATGTTCGCAATCAGCCTTAGAGCCTATGCATAATATATTGGGATAGTAGCTGGAAATAGCGGCATCATAGCATTATTAGCAGCCGTTTCTGTGCTAATGACTATGATTAGTTTGTAATGTCATTGTGCACTATACTTAGTTGCTATTGGGGCGGGTACATAATAGAAATTTTAATGTGTTTATACTTTAATTTATTCCATGACTAGCAGACACCCGCAACTACGTTCGCGTGTTTTATTTATTTCGACTTTTTCGGGATAAAGTGTAGCCGTCGTCACTCTCCAGGCCCTTCACTACGCCTATGAATATAATATGTCACCGTAAGATTGTAAAAGCCGTTAGATTATAATCTAACTCGCGTAATTGCAAACTGTCGAAAGATTACAACTTAACGCATTATTTTCCGGTAGATTGTAATCTGATAGGTACTTAAACCCGATAAAACCTGACTACTTGACTGTTTATGTCGAACCCTAACCTAACCTACAAGAAACAGACAAGAAAACGTAAATACAATGAATATTTCAAAAATTGACACTCAGAACATTGAACGGTTCACAATCTATCGACAGTTTACAACTTCGCGAGTTAGATTATAATCTAACGGTTTTTACAATCTTACGGTGACATATATATACATATCAACGGATCATCCGATCCGTTGATCTGTTATAGCTTAACTGAAGGACTAACCAAACAAACACACTAGCATTTATTATATTAGTATGACACGTCTTACCCCTCGCCCCCACATACCCACCATCTGTCCCGCCGTCAACTTCAGTACTAATAGAGTGATGGGAGTACAATTGTTTTTTTCTTTAAATTTATCCAATGTTATGTTATTTAATTTAAATTTTTAATTCGATAATCTAGTGAAATTATTTAATTTATTTACTTTAAAAACAAACACACATTTGCACACCATTGTATGGTAGAATATGATTTTTGCATAGGCATAGTGAAGGGCCCTTCACTATGCCTATGCAAAAATCATCCGATCCGTTGTACTGTTATAGCTTAATTGAAGGACTAACTAACAAACCAACAAACAAACACACTAGCATTTATTATATTAGTATGAAACGTCTTACCCCTCGCCCCCACATACCCACCATCTGTCCCGCCGTCAACTTCAGTACCAATAGAGTGATGGGAGTACAATTGTTTTTTTCTTTAAATTTATCCAATGTTATGTTATTTAATTTTAATTTTTAATTCGATATTCTAGTGAAATTATTTAATTTATTTACTTTAAAAACAAACACACATTTGCACACCATTGTATGGTAGAATATGATTTTTGCATAGGCATAGTGAAGGGCCCTTCACTATGCCTATGCAAAAATCATCCGATCCGTTGTACTGTTATAGCTTAATTGAAGGACTAACTAACAAACCAACAAACAAACACACTCTCGTATTTATAATATTAGTATGAACCGTCTTCATGCCCACATACCCACCATCTGTCCCGCGGTCAACTTCAGTAGGTACCAATAGAGTGATGGGAGTCAATTGTTTTTTTTTTTAATTTATCCAATGTAATGTAATTTAATTTTAATTTTTAATTGAATGATCTAGTGAAATAATTTAATTTATTTACTGTAAAAACAAGCACATTTGCACACCATTGTATGGTAGAATATGTTAGGAAAATTAAAAATACTTTAAGACTAATCTGTACCCATACTTTTGCAAATTAATATTATTTATTTATTTACGACAAGCATGGCCTGCCCACTGCCCACTGCCACTTCAATATACTAATGGTTGGGGCTATATCAGGAAGTTCCTCCTGCGTATCTCTTCATTTCGAATACCTATACTACGCTGTGTGTAGTAAATTACTCGAGTAACTAGTCGTATAATAACAGAAATAACACTTTACTGTTGTTTCAAACGGTTAAAACTGCATATTATTCCTTAGAAAATGGAATAAGTAATCAATATAATCACTGCAGCAGGCGTCGGAATGAATAATATGTTTTTACGGCTACCATAATGGTAGTATTATGTTTTATTGTAACTTTAACTGTTACGTCACAGTAAAATAACCAGTCATTATGACCACCACTGCAGCCTATTAACGTCCCACTGCTGGGCACAGGCCTCCACTCTCATAGAAGAGAGGGAATGAGGAGCTTAGACCCACCACGCGGCTCCAATGCGGATTGGCGGCTTTAACGACTATTATCATGTGAGTGATAATAACCGGGACCGACGGCTTAACGTGCTCTCCGAGGCACGGGGGTGAAACACCACCAATTTTTAACTCCGGGCTGGCATTGAGAATTTCTTAATTGAAAAACTCAATACCTAACAATTTTTATGCCCGACCGGGAATCGAACCCAGGACCTCGTGATCCGCAGTCGACTACGCTAACCGCTAGACCAACGAGGCAGTTTTACCAACTGTCATTATGACATTATTTCTTAATAGTAACTGCCTCGTTGGTCTTGTGGTTAGCATGTTCGACTGCGGCTGATGAGGTCCCGGGCTCGAGTCCCGGGTCGGGCCATAATAAGTATTGCGTGTTTCTGAACAATAAAGTCTCAGTACGTACTAGCCCGGAGTTAGGAACCGTCAGTCCTGCGCCTGATCTCTCTCCGGTCGTGTCGGATTTTCCGTCCCATCGGGCTAAATAGGAACAGTGACTGCACCTGTGTACGCGCACACACTTGTGCACTATAATATCTATCGCGCTGATGGCTAATCTCTCTGGAGATTGGCTGCCGTGGCCTAAATTCGGTCGGGTGGACATTATTTCTGAATAGCAATTAATAATATCTTTTTTAGTTTTTATTGGCCCCTTACAAATCTACAGTCCGTTAAACTTATCTAACCCCGTGGCAATAATTGGAACTAATTTTTATGCTTGTTATGATTTTATTTTTAATTTTATTTTTAAATAGATGATTCCCGCGACTTCGTGAGAGTGGGCTAAGTTTTTTCGATTCCCACGGGAACTCCTTAATTTTCCGGAATAAAAAGCCTATGTCCTTCCCCGGGATATAAACTAACCCTGTACCAAATTTCATCTAAATCGGTTGAATAGGTGGGCCGTGAAAGCGTAGCAGACAGACAGATAGACAGACAGGCAGAGACATTTTTAATATACATCCTTGCGACGCTGTCACCGGGTCAAATAAGATTGTGGTACTTCACTGTCGTGAGTGATAGTAAGACAAGTGAGTTACAACGGTTTACATCTAGTATGTTTATCTTATTACGAAACTTTTTATACGAGTGCCTGAAAAAAGGAGTATATTGTTTTCAGGGTTCATGTATGTATGTATGTATGTATGTATGTATGTGAGTTTGTATATTCCACCATAACTTCTATACGCCTGAACCGATTTTGATAATTGAGGTATCGTTAGAATCCCTAGCTTATTCTGGGTGACATCTAGTCTAGTAAAATTTTTAAAAAAATTGATGGGGTGACCACGGTCCCGCATTAAAGACCAAAATTGAAAAAAATTATACGAAAATAAGATTAACTATATAATCATCATCTAGAAAATGATGAGTAGATTCCAGAAATATATAAAACTATAGTTCAATATTTAGTCATTCACAAAAAAATATCATTTAATAAAAAATGTGAATAAGATTCCAAAGGCTATTTATGCAAATCGCTTCTTATGGAGGTAAACTCCAAAAATAATATGGCAGGGCAGCCGTATTTTTTAATTCGTTATATTAATTTCACTTTTTTATCATTATTTTATAACCACGGAACAAAGAGTCTGCATGCGGGAACCAAAATAGAATGAAGTCACAGATATGTATTTATGATAAACATGTAGAATATTGTGATATGCACCGTCTACCCTCCCATTTCGTACCTTGGAGGAAAATCAGCCCCCTGATTACTAAAACTTGCCGATGAAATCGTCAAAGTTCCGCGCCAAAGTAAAATAAACCATAAAAGCATTGAATTAGAGCTCAATTTCGTGTATCCATTCTCATCCGTTTATAGTATCGTACATACCTAAACTTATGAGAATGGATACACGAAAATAAGTTCTAAATCAATGCTTTTATGGTTTATTTTACTTTGACGCCGAACTTTGACGATTTCATCGGTAATTCTCACATAATCGCACCTCTGGTAAGCAAGCATGCAAGTTTGAGTCAGATGTTAATACATAGGTAGAAAAGTTTGGTTTCATTTATAATATTATTGTCGCATTGCAATTGTATTTCTCATTTAATTATTCAGTTCAAATGGTTCTTTCAAGCAAGAACGTGTCCGAAAAGGTCTAATTTAATCCAAGCTCTAGTTTTACTTACATTTCTCTCAAAAGAGTATCTATTCCCAAGCGAGCTCATTTTTAGATCGGTCGCACATTATCAGAAATTACTAGCAGAAAAAAAGTCCACCGATTGTGTAACAAAATCGTAAACGTTTGTCAAACGTATAATTCGAACTGTTTGAGGAGTTCATAGATGCCTGCACGTCAAAGAGCATGTATAAACTCCTTAAACAGATCGTGTAATACTTTTTAAGCTGTCTAATGATTACGATTTTCTTAAACAATTGGGCCTCTGTTTCTCTCACTTTACCGAACTTACTATCTCTAAAGAAGAGTGTTTTTTTTATCACTAGCTTACGTCAGGTAGCCGGTAGGGTTTTACGTTTTACTTTTTTTATAAGAAACGTATCTTCTTGTAACATTTTCTCTGTTCTGGTCTGAGAAGCAGAAGGCTTCGGCCACGTCCAGTTACTGGCAAATACATGCGAGCGATACACCAGAAATAATATAGTCTGTAGCTCAGCAAAGTCGCGTGTAGCAAGAGTTTTTCTGACAGACATTTCTGTTAGGCCGCCATACACAGACTGCTCGAGCAGTTAGCCAGTGATAAACATACACGGACTGCTCTAGCAGTCATAATCAATAGCTTGAAACTGCCGCCAACCACCCGAAGCAGTCGCAACTGCTCGAGCGGTCCATATATGTGTGTGCGACGTACGTACAAGGCTGTAGTTCATTATGCAGTCGCAGCTTGAAGCAGTCCATTCTGACTGCTTGAAGCTGTCAGTGTTGACGACCTCCGTGGCGCAGTGTGTAGCGCTGTTGTCTTAACGTGCGGAGGTCCCGGGTGCGATCCCCGGCAAGGTCAATTTGGAAATTTATAATTTCTGAATTTTCCCTGGTCTGGTCTGGTGGGAGGCTTTGGCCGTGGCTAGTTACCACCCTACCGGCAAGGACGTGCCGCCAAGCGATTTAGCGTTCCGGTACGATGCCGTGTAGAAACCGAATAGGGGGGGTTTAATACTGCCATGCCCCTAACAGGTTAGCTTGCTATCATCTTAGACTGCATCGTCACCTACCATCAGGTGAGATCGCAGTCAGGGGCTAACTTGTAGTGGATAAAAAAAAAGGTGTATTTGAGGGCTTGGTAAGCGGCCGGGCTAAAAGAACACATTCTGTAAACGGAACACGCACGTTAGCTGTACCCGATACGTGAGACGACTGGGATGCAGCGTTGCATTCCATGACAAGTGACAACCTATTCCTTCCTGGATGATGCCTGCGGGTTTCTTTTTATATCCATCTGCAAATTATCCCTTGACTGTGATCGCACGATAGCTGATGATGCAGTCTAAGATGGCAGTGGGCTAATCTGTTAAGGATATGTCAGTTATGCTAAACCCATACCACTAATCGGTTTCTGCACGAGTATCGGAGCATCGTACCAGAACCCTAAATTGATTGGCGGTATGTTTTTACCTTATTTACCTACTAGATGAAGTCCGCGACTTCGTTTTGCGTGAAATAAGCTTTTTTGACTCCCGTGGGAACCCCTTAATTTTCCGGGATAAAAAGTATGTTCCTCCCCGGAATACAAACTATACTTACCAAATTTCATCAAAATTGGTTGAACAGATGTGCCGTGAAAGCGTAGCAGACAGACAGACCGACACACTTTCGCATTTATAATATCAGTATGGATTCAGTGGTCTTTACCATTAGGTTGGTAATTGGTAACTAAAGCCATGTCGACCGAAGCCTCTCACGCCAGACCAGAGAAAATTCAGCAATTATAAATACCCGAATAGACCCTGCCGGGGATCGAACCTAGAACCTCCCTCTTATAAGATCACAGCGCTCACAACTGCGCCAGGGAGGTCGTTGAAACTTATAACGTACTAACTTTTACAATTCACATCCTAAAAGTGTCTCAAATAAAACTTTTTTTATGGATCCCTATGTAACCAGACGAGTTCAATTTGGAGTAATAATATTTTTACGTGCCGCAGTAAACGTCGGACCTAGCCCGAGAATGGCTGGACCTTCGGGTTTTATCGGTTTGTTTTATTAAAAATATTATTCCAAAAGTTTTCTCATTAACTAGATTTTTCTTTGAGAAATTATTCCAGTCTGAGTTTGAGTGGATGGCATCATTTTTTAGTGTCGAAAAGTTTCAACATCGACTTTCTTTATGAGAAGTGTATTCTCAGTGTGTTTCTTATAAACCGATCAACCAATTTTGATGAAATTTGGTACAGCGATAAGGTGTATCCCGGGGAAGAACCTAGGCTACTTTTTAACCTGGAATTTAGTTAGCCTTAGTCCCCGGGGAATCAAAAATTTCTTAAACTAAGACGATGTCGCCGGCATCGGGTAGTAATCAATTAGGGTACCTTTTTTTCCTCTTGAGGTGCGGAATTATAAAGAGATAAAGAGAAAAAGTCCTTTGTCCTGAAGAAATCCAAGCACATTGTAAAAGAGCGAATAGCTAAGAGTTTGTGTAAGAAAATTGTACAATCCCAGGAAGATATTGCGCATTGGAGTCTCTTTTGTATGTTTATTTGTAAGTTTGTCGTTTCTCTCCCCGCAAACGATCAAACTTTGAATCACTTGCTGAAAACTTTGAAGTTAAACTCAATACGACAAACTATCCCAACATTTCTCAAAGGATAAGCATTTTATTTTAGCAGCAACTTATATACATTACGTATAATCGAATTATTTTATTTTATTTGCGGTTTTTTTGGTCATTCTAAAACAATTCCCTCTTTGTATAAAATTTTACTCTAGTAAGTGTATAACATCTTTGAGATGTTATAAAATATGTAAATTGAGTATGACGTAGGTATTTTTAAACTTGTAATGCCTGCTTCTAGGCTTAGTAAAACTAGCAATTCATTTTCAATTGGAAACAGTGTCCGCTTCTACAATAAGCTCCCAGAAGACAATATGTTGAAGATGTCTCTGAATAAGTTCAAAGTTAATGTAAAACATAAACTCATTAAAAAATCCTATTACCATGTAAATGATTACTCAAATGACAAGGAAGCTTGGCAATGATTTGATCTAATGGCTCTGATAGTTCCTTATTTAAGATGATTTGTGAAATGGTGATAATGAAGAAAAAGCCCGGCTGAGTTTGTTGTGGGCTCTTCTCAGACCAGGACGCGTTTGGAACCCTCGTAGCTTTAGTTTTAAGATACCGTTACATTATATATTATAAATAACTGGACGCCAATAAGTGTAGTATACCTACCTAAATTGAATAAACGTTAATTGAGTTTGAGTTTGAGTATCCTAACTCTATGGTAACATCTGAACCAATTCAATTGTTGCTTTCAAAAGCAGCTATAGTCAAAATAAAATTAACCCTGGAGTAGAAAGTGAATATACCACTCGAACTCAGTGCAATATTTTAGAGAAAAATTCAAATGTTACTTTCAGCGGCTACCTAACTTCATTAAGAAAATAATAGTAACAACATAATTTTACAATTTTTTTAATAATACTCTTACTTACATCTCTTGTTTTGTATCTAAATACAATATTTACAAAAACCTTAAATTATTTTTTCTACTTACAAACAATAATATAAAGTTCACCTACATAATTATACACAAAAATATTGTCACAAATTTTGTAACCGTCGATCTATTTCATACTAATCGATACAGTAAAACAGAGACAGCTATAGGCAGTGTTGTGTTGCTGATTTGAGTATTAATAATTATTAAGCTTGCAGACATTAAATTTATAACTAATAAATACTAAAACTATCACAAAGGCACACAATATTGACGAATATGATGATTTTGTTTCGGTCTTCGTAGTCCGCACATAATCACATAGATGGCACTACTAGTAGTGCACTATGAACACGAAGAACCTGAGGTGCGATTGTGTAAGAATTGCCGGTCAAATCGTCAAAGTTCGGCGTCAAAGTAAAATAAACCGTAACAGCATTGAATTAGAGCTCAATTTCGCGTATCCATTCTCATATGTTTACGTATGTACGATAACCTAAACGGCGGGCAGATTGTCTTTTAGACAATCGGGGAGCTGAATCGCCGCTACGAAGTTTTCTCCGAATTAAGCTTTATACGACTTTCAACATTAAACGGTCGGAACAGTGGTTCCCGAGCACAACACCCGCTCGGAGGGTGATCATACTATTGTTACGGTCGAGCCATATCACTTGCTCACGTCCAACGTCATAAAAGTCATTAAACATAGTTTGTTTATAATCGGCACCGAATATTAAAAGACTTAATCAAATTTAGTTTCAGACAAATCATGTTTAGTTTACTTCATCCAATATTGGCATCAACATTAGCAAAATTATTGTGATTTAAGCCAATAATAACAGCAATGCACTTAATAAACATGAGTTTGTTGCTAGAAAACCATAATTATTAATATGTTTTATCGCACCAACTATCAATATAGTCATACCTTGTGTGCCTTTGGGAGAAGAATCTATACAAGCCAATCACCATAATTTGGACAATGATTTCGATATTAAAAACCAATAAACAGAATCAAAACTGATTTGCTTATTTGATAAAGTAATTTAAAGATGGTAAACAGATTGATTGATTTTAATTTTTTTGCAAATTTTGGCATGGGATAACTTTTAAGTAAGGAATGACAATGATAATCCTATATGAACACCATAAGTTTTATGAAAAAAGGGAATTGAATAATATTACTTATTACTCAATCTATAAAATGAAATTACATAAAAACAGTTAGCGTTTATTGCTAAATTATCGCATTGGCTTGTAATCATAAATCTACATAATAACAATTATATTCACCGATAGGTAATGTTATAAAAATTTACATTATATCACACGAACCCTCTCATTCGCATCCCTAGCACCGCAATTTAGATGCAAACATTGTGACAATCACAATTCTTCCAATTGGCTGAAAATGTTCTAACGCTGAAAGTATGAAAGCTATAAGTTAAAAATCGCAATTACTTCTGTTTCACAGATAATTTTCCACTTAAAGGTTTACCTTTATTGGCTTTGCATTTTAATGCACTTCGATAAAGCCAATTTCGATGATCAATATGATTATCACATCTCTGGCACTTGATCTATCGTTTCAAATATATCAAAATAGATAGTTTGTTTAATATACACATGACTTCAATCAGTAACAACGATTGCAGTAATTGTTTGGTGCTAGGGGTGTCTCATCTAATAATGATATTAGACACTTAGAATAATAAATATTACGTTCGTCTGGCTCGACTTTAGTCGAGAAAGGTGGATTTTAGTTGATATAGATAAAAAATGGATGGAATCTAAATGAGTATTTTGAAAATGAAATTAATGATGAAAATATGCTAGGCTATTCTGTTATAGATTGTGAATTCAAATATAAGAACAATAACGAGCTTATTTGGCAAAGAGAAAATAATGGTTATCAAAAAATTACCCTAGAATACTTTACATCTTGCTCTAAAAAATGTTGCTAACTGCACAATTCAGACATGCATATTCACTGAGTAGCAAGCTAGACATGGCAATATGGAATTGTTTTTAAAAAATGTAATTTTTTTAAATATTTTTTGAAAAGCTGTTGACGATTCACGATTCAAATCAGTGAAGTTTATGAGATAGTAAAAAAGCTAGAAAGCTTTCTCAAATAGTGAATCCACTCGACGATTCAAAATCACTAGTCAAAGTCTAAAATAAAAAAGATTTGAATTTGAATTTAAAGCTCCATGATTAAGATGTGTTTTGCAGTCATGAGAAAATCGACAAAATATAACAGTTTGAAATAACCAAAGCTATTGTAGCATTAATTAATATTGATGGTATTAACACGAATGCCTAGGGAGGATTAGATACTAAACACTAGCCTAAATTATCCTTATCTCCTAGCAGCGGGTGCTTGAGTGTGGTGCTGACAACCTTCAACGTTTTCTGGCCAATCACACACGTTCTCATTGTAGTTGAACACAAGGTTCTGTGGACAGGGCATGTGGTGTTTCCTCTCTCCCTCGCACATGTAGTACATGGTACAGTCCGCTTTATCTGGGTGGTAGGATATGTGGCCGTCTTCTTCTTCGCAGGTTACCTCGTTGGCTGTGGAATAATGAGACACACGTTCGGAAATGGTCATATTTGGTCCCAAGTTTAAAAAAAAAAACAGGGGTGACAGTAGTATCGACATACAAAACACTTGGTTACCATTAAAAGCGCCGATTTAACTAGCGCTTCATTTTTTTTAAAAAGCAGTACAATGCAAGAGATTTCCCGATAAGCAAAAGGACGACGATTAATGTATGAACAGACGAGGACAGAGCAGACTTTAAATAAATTAAAAGAAGGATAATAAATCTTACAATCAATATCCAGAACAAACGAAATCTAAAGTCATTAACTTCTACGTAATGTAGAAGTAATAAAAAATATTGTATCGTTTTCTATAAATAAATACTTACGATCTTTAGTCGTGTACTGTCCGTTAGGGTTTGAGGATTCATACGGCCCATCATACTCAATCTTGACCTTATAATCACCCAGCTCTTGCTTCATGGCAGTGATGAGTGGGTATTTTCCGGTACCGCATGAGCCTCTGAAGTCATCCATGTCGATGGACCATACCATGATGCCTCCGAAACCTTCTTCCTTGAGCCAGGCCATCTGTAGATAAATGATGAAAAATTTTGATCAGATTAAATGATTGAGCTTTTTCTCTAGTTGTGGGTGTCCCAAGGAGAGTTTTAATTTGGTTTTATCTTGAAATATAGACCCGTAAATCAGACTTTAATTTCAAATACAGTTTAACCTGTTATAATAAACAATTTGCGAGATTTCCAAGCAAACAAAATTACTCTTGACTATACAGAGAAAGGGTCGTCCTTCACCTGCAGTCGTCAATATCTATAGGTAAAGCTTGAAAGGAACATATTTGATGGAAACGGATTATTAAAATTTATTTATTTAACATAATGCGTGTGGCATAAAACATTGACACCACTCAAAAATTTCACCTTACTCACTTTCGAGGGAAGCTGGAAGAGAATTTTCTGTTTGAAGGATAAGTTTAACCTTTGACCACTTATTTCTTTGTAATCGTTTGTCTAATTTAAGATGGTAATTTTGGCAGATGCATTTTGCAGTACTGCTTGCTATACACTTCTCATCTGTCAAAATTCTCTCTTTGCGTCGTATTCCTCATTACTGAGGGTCGTGACCTCTTTCCATAAATCAAATAATAGCAGGAGTTTTCTAGGGATAATAATCCGGTGGGTTCCCACGTCCTTCCGCATACGACTCGACTAAGAGTATTTCAACTCTTAGGTTTTTGGCCTGGTCTGGCCTAGTGGGAGGCTTCGGCCGTAGCTAGTTACCACCCTGCCGGCAAAGACGTGCCGCCAAGCGATTACGCGTTCTGGTACGATGCCGTGTAGAAACCAATTAGGGGTATGGGTTTAATATAACTGCCATGCCCCTAGCAGGTTAGCCCGCTAGACTGCATCATCACTACCATCAGGTGAGATCGCAGTCAAGGGCTAACTTGTAGTGGATAAAAATAAACGTTTATTATCAGATGTTAGTGATAATAACCGGGACCGACGGCTCAACTTGCTCTCCGAGGCACGAAGGAAGCGAAAAAGCCGAATTTGAACCTCCAAATTCGGTCACCCATCCAGTTACCGACTTGGGTCAACTTGAAAATTATCATCATTAATGAGACAAAAAGATAGAAGACGTATTCTGTATAAAAATAGTAAATACCTTAGTCTTCAGCGATCTCTCGTCATCAAATCCAACCCACTGGTCTCCTCTATAAGCGAACGGCACCATCTGCTCGTTGTCCCACACCAGCGTTGTGTTGTTTTCTCTGAGGAAGTCACAGATTTCGTAGTACGACATGAAACCGGCTTCGTTTGTGAATTTTCCAGCTTGACCTGAGGGATGAGACGCAATATTTGAATGTATAATAACAATATGATCACAGTAGTGCTGCAATTCAAGGAGTAGGTATAGAATTGTTAGCTTCACACATCTTTGAGAACGTGATGAAGAATTACTCTCTGGCATGCAGATTTTCTCACTATGTTTTCTTTCACCGTTGAAATAAATGTTTTTTTTAAGACGCACATTATACTAAAAGTTACATATTCATGCCCAGTGATCGAAATAGATCTATCTAAACTACTAGGCTATCACCGCCTAAAGTTCTAGCCTCACTACAGATGCACGGTGCGTCCCCTCTGTATTGGGGTTAGGCTTTTAACAATTTTTAACGACAGAAAAAGTTTATTTTGTTCTAAATCTGAAAGTACCTGAGCAAAGGAATTAGTATCAAACTCACCGCCACCGGAAGCGGGAGCGCCAATGTCGAATTGTGTCTCGTTTATCAGCGTGAACGATCGTCCGTAGGTCGGCATACCGATCAGTAGCTTCTCTTTAGGAGCTCCTTGACGTACCCATTCGCGAGCTGAATAATCCTGTAGAGGAAAAAATAAAGCATAAAACAGACGTAATAAATGGTTAGAAGCCCGCCACTACCATAGTGGTGCAAATTTTCTAACGGCGATTCGTAATTTTTTCTTTCAAAATGTAATAAAGCTCTACTTAATACGAAGAGAAAAATCCTAAGTCACTCATCAATGCCCAATGCTATTTTTTTTGGACCTAGAAAGCAGAAATGGTACAAAGGGTTCCCCTATAAGGAATATGGATGGATTTTTCGAAATTCCCAAAGAAGCGAAGCGGCGGGCGGTTGAAAGTATAAATATTTTTTAAATAATTTATAGACTAGCGCTTGACTGCAACCAGAATTGAAAACAAAGTTAAAAAATCATTAAAAAATTTAAAACAAAGTTTCTTTATTTACCACCCTGCGTGGTACAACTATTATAATAAAACTGTTTAGGAAACACAATTTGCTGTAGAATTTACTGCCTAGAAAACTGCAGGCGCTTTGGACCAACAGAGAAAAAATAACAAGGAAGCAACTGATAGAAAAACTTTAACGCGCGGAGCTATTAAAAACTAGGATTTACCCACATACGTACTATACTACCGTGGGGTGGTTTTTTATAATGTAATTAATTGTATAATTAAGGCATATAGTTCTGAATTATGGATCGCAGATAAGCCTTAGTGGTAATCGAATGATGACCCCATACAGTATTAGGAGAACCCCTACGTACCTACTTGAAAAATTTGAAATCTTTACCTACTAATATTATAAACGCGAAAGTGTAGGTCTATCTATATGTCTGTTACGCTTTTACTGCCCATCTTCTGTTCAACCTAAATTAACGTATAAAGGACTAGCTGATGGCCGCGACTTCGTCCATGTGAATTGTGGTTGTTTGGTTCCCACAGGAACTCTTTATTTTTCCGCGATAAAAAGAAGCCTATGTGTGATTCCAGACTATAATCTATCTCTGTGGCAAATTTCATCCGGATCCGTTCTGCCGTTCCGGTGAGATTGAGTAAAAAATGTCCATCCACCCATCCAAACTTAGGCTACTCCTTATTCCGGAAAATCAAAAAGTTCCCAAGGGATTTATGGAATAACCTAAATCTTCTCCCACTCAATGTGGCTAGACCGTAACAGCGATTTTGCACGACTTTACACAACAAAGTGAAGCAAAGTTGTTCTTTACTCACCACGGTGAGTTTTTTCTGATAGCTGGTGGCGCTCTCGAGGGGGAACAGGGGGCTGTTGTGACCAACCTGGCGTTCCCACTGACCGTGGAAGTCGTACGTCATCACGTTGATGTAGTCCTGGAAATTGTGACGTCATAATACAGATATCTATGGCAATATGTATTAGCTATTTGAATGTATGTATGTTATAGGATATCACCACCTGCAATCCTTTTTTCCTTATTTTTTCCCATTCCTAAGGTTTCCTGTATTGCTAGCATGCGCACAACGAGTAAAATTGTGTCTACCCGTTATCTCTATTTGTCTACCGACGCTAACATGGTTACTTGTCTCGTTATGTCAAAAATAGAGATAAATATAAAAAGTATTATATTTCATATAATTATTTATTTCTTAATTTTAATTTTAATTTATTTTATTTGAACTACAAACAGAATTACAAGTAGGAATACAAAATGTTGAATGGCTTAGGCAATAGGTAACAAGCAATTCAATTTATAGGTAGTTACATCATGCACATAGTTGCACATAATTTCTTGTAATATACCGTATTTTGTGCATGTTAGGGTAAACAAAAATTTTTCCGACAACGACAACATCTCTCTCTCTCGTCGCGAGATAATCTTGTGGTGCGCATGCTAAGCACACTGGTAGAGATCGCTAGTAAGCGATAAGGCCGTCTTTTGTATCATGTCTGTGTTTTATTTTCTTTTTTTTTGTGTTTTGTCATTTTTATGGTGGTACAAATAAAGAGAATATAGTAATATGGGCTACACTGCATTGTAAAAAATTATAACCACCGTGGCTATAATTTTTGTTTTTGATTTATTAAAAAAAATGTGTGTGCAATTCACACACGGCAGAAGTGAAACTTCAGAAAAGTAGCCCACGGGATATTGAGATTTATATAACTTGTATTCTATCTCATTCTCTCGCAGGCTAAATCTTATGAATATTGAATATGTTTGTCTCTTTTTGGTGTCGCTTTTTCGTTTAGTTTTTCGTTTCATCGAATTTTCAAATCACAACTATTGTAAAGAAGGTTCACTTCAAAAATTATAGCCGCGGATAAAAGACATACAGTATTTCAATAATAGCTAACTTTTTGTAGGAAAAGGGATCCATTATCAACAATTTATCATACTGGAAAATTAAATCTGATATTATGCGATCTGAAAACCCAGATGGTCTTAAATATATAAGTTATAAGCCTTTCCCTGTAGGGAGGTATCTAGTCACAATTAACCAGATGAGATCATTATAAATTTTGAAATGTCAAATCTTCAAATTGATCTAAGTATTGTTTACAGTTTAGCTCATAAGTGACAAAAAAACAAAGAATGATATTCTATAGGTAACATAAACTTCAACAATTTTATCAGGATGATCAAGCCACGCTGTTATAATTCAGTACTTTATTTTACCGACGTAACTTGTAACCCAAATTGTTATGTCATAGACGATAAAGATGGCTCAAAAATAATGAGACAACGAAAATTGTCTAAATGTTTTTCCTCATCTACGAGGTAAATTGCATGAAATTGCTATTTGACTAGAGAATGAAATAGAATACCCACAAGTTATATTTATCCCATTTTGTCGTAGGCTACTTTTCCAAAGTTTCACTTGAAGTGTGTGAATTACACACACATTCTTTTTTATTTATTAAGTAACTATCTAATGTTATCAAATGTAGGCATTACTAACAAACTCACTTCAAATTTCCTCCAATGTAATTAATTATTTAGTTCAGAAAATGTAATAGTCCAAATTAGTAGCTGAATCTTCAGCTGCGCAGAGAAGATCCGGCAGCTTTAATACAGAATCACAAGATCCTGTGTAAGCTGCTGGCTCAATCCATTTTTATACATCATATGTACTACTGAGGGCTATATATATAATGCCTTGTATAATGCAGAAGCATAAAATTAAATTTGTTTGTATAATGATTTACTTAATAAACTTAAAAAAAAGAAAAACAACTTGTGCCCTAGTCAGTCCTCGGATAAGTCTAATTTTAGGTACCTAATCATAATACGGTCTCCGCGATACAGGTTCCCTAGTGCGGAGACCAAAGTTAAAATAAATTGACTGTAACTGTAAATATTGGCAATAAATATATTTTTATTTTATGCTTTTTATGAATATTATGTATTTAAAATTGGTAATTGTACTATAAATTTTTGGAATAAATGAATTTATTTATTTATTTATTATTATTATCAAGTAATTATCTAGTGAAAAAAAAAAGAGTTACCAAGTATTTGGAGATCTCAGGGACGTCGTAACCAGCGGCGATGGCTTCGAACGAGGCGGGCACAGCGGCTGAGAGCAGGAGACGAGGTTGTCCAGAACTTTTGGCTTCACCTTCGAAGGCGAGTCGCAGTTCTTTGAGCAGGGAGACGAACGCCGCCCGGTCGTCGGCGCCGCTGTTGAAAAAAATAATCTTATACTAAACTATACTACTTATACTATACTACTTAAATTGCAGACTAAGTCGTGGGAATCATTTAGTTGTACTAAATGATTCCCACGACTTAGTCTGCGTGGACTAAGTTTTTTCGATTCCCACGAGAACTTTCTTAATTTTCCGGAATAAAAGGCAGCCTATGTACTTCCCTGGGAGTAACCTACCTCTATACATGTGGGTTAAGGTTTTTGATTCCCACGGGAACTGTTGAATTTTCCGGGATAAAAAGCAGCCTATGTACTTCCCCGGGTTGTAACCTACCTCTATACACGTGGATTAAGGTTTTTGATTCCCGCGGGAACTTTTAAGTTTTCCGGGATATAAAGCAGCCTATGTCCTTCCCCGGGATGTAACCTACCTCTATACACGTGGTTTAAGGTTTTTGATTCCCGCGGGAACTTTCTTAATTTTCCGGGATAAAAACCAGCCTATGTCCTTCCCTGGGATGTAACCTACCTCTATACACGTGGGTTAAGGTTTTTGATTCCCGCGGGAACTTTTAAGTTTTCCGGGACATAAAGCAGCCTATGTCCTTCCCCGGGATGTAACCTACCTCTATATATGTAGGTTAAGGTTTTTGGTTCCCACGGGAACTGTTAAGTTTTCCGCAATAAAAAGTAGCCTATGCCCTTCCCCGAGACTATCTCTGTATCAAATTTCATCAAAATCGCTTCAGTAGTTGAGCCGTGAAAGCGTAAACCGTAACGTAAAACAAAAAAACCGTAAACCACGCGGACGAAGTGCGGGCGTCATCTTTTAAATAATATTATAAACTCGCGACTTCGTTGGCGTGGATAATTTTTTTTATTCCTGGGGAAACTCCTTAATTTTCCGGGATAAAAAATAGCCTATGTCTTTTCCTGGGGTGTAACCTACCCCTATAGCAAATTTCGTCAAAATCGGTTGAAAAGATGGGCCGTTAAAGCGTAACAGACAGACGTTATGGATGCGAAAGAGTGTCAGTCTGTCTGTCTGCTACTCTTTCACTGCCCATCTTGTCATAATATGTAACATCCCATACAAAGCGTAGCCCAGCGTTTTGACGTTTGGAAAAAAGTTGCTGATTTGACTTGTTGCCAAATGGTCAATTCGACCAAATCACCGTTCTAAACACACTTTATTGATGGCTATACATATCCCTTTGGGTTAGTTTATGATTCCCAGACTTCAACCGCAATTGTTACCACTATACCCGTAAAGATTTACAGCTTTACGTACGATTTGGTAGCAAACCAATTAGAAATTACGGTGCGATATCATATCGGTCCCTAATTTCTAATTGCTAAATCACGTAGACGGCGATTACGGATCTGTGTGGTAAGCTTTAGCCTATAGTTGGTTGGGTGGATCGACGCCGATAAAAATTATACTTAAGCCAAACTTAGGCCTACAGTGTACACCTACATGAGGGGCATTTTTGAAGTAAAAACTTCTTTAGACGCGTTGAGCATTTAAGACAATATTTTGTACAAAATAATAAAAATCTTCGACATGCATGTCGCCGACATACTCGCGTTGTTACGAAGACAAAAGGTCTTAAATATTATAAATATACTATATTCGAAATTAAACTTGAATCCCTTAGCGTTAAGGTTTATATTTTAATTATTATTACTTTTATTTAAAAAAAAGTTTTCACTTCTATCGGCATTCCCTATGACTGCCAATTTTTTTTTAATATTAGGCTACCGCTTGGCTGCAAACAGACCTGCTTGCAAGTCGTTATGCAAGGTGCTCTTTCACTCTTAATATTAAGGTACCTATAATAAAAGAGGAGGGGACAACGGTAGCCGGAAGGGCATTCCATATCCTACCGGTTCTAATTAGGAACAAGGAAGCAAATCGCTTCGTACGAGTCCGCGGTACTTCGACTAGGTAAGGGTGCAGACCTTGTTGGTGTCATGCATTTCAATGATACAAGTCATAATTAAAAAAAATTAAAAAACACGACTGCCAAAAAAAATTATCTAGATAAATAGAATCTTATTCACATTTTTATTAAATGTTTTTTTTTGTAAATCACTGGATATTGAACTATAGTATCATATATTTTTGGAATCTACTCATCATTTTCAAGATGATGATTATAAAGTTTATCTTATTTTCGAATATTTTTTCTCAAATTTAGTTTTTAATGCGGGACCATGGTCATTTTTAAAAAACGATAATCAACGATAATAAAACTAACGATATCTCATTTATCAAAATCGGTTCAGGCGTATAGAAGTTATGGTGGAATATACAAACTCACATACATACATACATGAACCCTGAAAAAAATATACTCCTTTGTTCAGGCAGTCATATAAAAAGGTGATGGAGGAACCAGATCGAATAGTTTTTTACATAACATTTTTAACCATGTATACTCAAGTAGCTTTGTCCAAAGAAGGATTAATATGTGATCTGCACCTCGTCTTCACCTCTCTCTACATTCTATCTGTTAATTCGTTGTTAGGTTCCATCTTTAACCGACTTCCTCTAATTTACTAGTGTTACTCCATAGCTAAATGGTGAATCAAGGCTAACGTACGTTAGTGCCATATTTTAGGGTTCATGTGCGTAAATATGATAACTCAAACCAACTTTTAGTTATCATCATTCAGTAAATTTTAAAGCTGCAGCCCAAGCACAGTGGTTTTTATAACGACAAAACTTTGCAAAAGCAGAGAGATAGTATTTCAGTGAACGTACTTGCCAACAGAATGTCATACTTTCGCAATATTATGGTTTGCAGGAACATAATTTGATATATTCTGAGATGGGAGCAGTTTGCATACATTTTCTAGACAAACACCTTTTACTAAAAGAGATTTTCAAATATACGGGCACTTAAACCCAGAGGTATGCCCGTATAACTTCCAGAGATGCTAAGGGTTCTTACTCAGAGATTAGTTAACTTCTAACGTCACTATCATTCTTTAGTACTTAGAACGTGAACTTTGTTCTACATAAAGACTAAAAGACAAGTAATCATCACTTGCCATCCAGGTTATATTGCTGCGAGTTGTAATAACGAATATCAGTCAGTTGCGATTGATAAGCAACGTTGACCGAAGTCGGTATCTGTATGGGTAACCGAATTTGAAGGTTCAAATTTAGCCTTTTCGATTCCTCTGAAAGCACGTTATGCCGTCGGTCCTGGTTATCATCACTAACACCTGATAATAATCGTAACAAAAACCTAAGAGTTTAAATACTTTGATTAACGGAAAGGGGTCACGACCCTCAGTAATGAGTAATGCGACGCAGAGAATACAACAATTAACCTTACCGTGGGTACTCCCAGTCAATATCCAGGCCGTTGAACTGGTAATCCCTGAGGAACTCGATGGCTTCGTAGACGAACTGGTTCATACGGAACACGTTGGATGTCAGCTCTTTGAACGGGGTGGAGCCGAACGCCCAGCCACCGATGGCGAGAAGTACCTGATAAAATAATAATACTTTAATATTAAAAAGGCATTATTTTAATATTTATTTGATACTAGATGATGCCCGCGACTACTGCGCGTATTTTGATTCCCGCGCGAATTTTTTGATTTTCCGAGATACAAACTACCCCTTTACCAAATTTAATCAAAATCGGTTGAACAGTTAGGCCGTCAAAGCGTAGCAGACAGACATAGAGACATACACATTTTCGCATTTATAATATTACACTAGCGGCACGCTATGATGGCCGGTTTGACACATTACAATAGTGATGTGGAATGTCAATTTATTCTCGAACAAAAAACAATTAAGTTTTGTTTTTGTACCTGATTAAATAGGTTTAATAAAACAAAAATGTATATGTTTATTTAATTTATTTGAACGAACTGAATATTTGAACGAAAATGAATATACATACTTTATATGCACACAAGAAACATATGAATACAAAAGATACCAAAAAAGGTGCCACAAAAGGCCATAATTAATCAGATTCGTCCATACTACTATTTTCACTGTCGTCACTGCTATCATCACATACATTAATAATTATATGTTCGTTTTCTATAATATTATCTATTTTCACATCTCTTTCATAATCTTCCCTTATTAATTTAACAGTTCTATTCACAACCTTTTCCCAGTCTCCTTTAGTCACATGTTCACAAGCTTCTTCTAATAATTTTAGCATTTTTTTTGTGGTAAATGGGGGTTCTGTATTGTGTCTTGCAGCATATCCCTTAATTTGAGCCCACACCAACTCAATCGCATTATACTCACAATGGTAAGGCGGTAACCGTATAACTCTGTGCCCATGTTCTAATGCTATTTCGTCAATGACGTATCGGATCTTGGTTGGTTTGTTTTCTTTTAAAAGACGTACTAATTCCGCTTTTAACATATTCATGTTTGCATCTACGCCATTTTTACGAAGCCATGCGACGATATCAGCTTTCTTTTGGGATTGGGCAGGTGGCTTGTCAATTTGCATCGAGTGGTATGGGGCGTTGTCCATAATTATAATAGATGGTTCAGGGAGGCTACACAACATTGAGGTAAACCATTCAGTAAACTTTTCTCCATTCATGTCTTCATGATAGTCTCCAGTGGTTTTTGACGCAAAAGCCATGAGAGAACCTTCGACAAACCCGTTGATGGTTCCGGCGTGACAAATTATAAGTCGCGATCCTTTTCCTACAGGAACTTTGGAAGTAGATGCTGCTGTGTCATCGTTCCAAGAACGGCCTACAGTATGGTTAGCATTAAGCCATGTTTCATCCAAGAACACAACATTTTGCCAATTTTTGATTTCTTTCACTTGCCGTAAAAAAGTATACCTTGCCATCGCTATATCAAATCTTTCCATCAATATTTTGCGTTTGTTACATTTTTTGTATCGAAATCCAATGGTCTTCAAAATCTTCGTTAAAGAACTTTCCCCACCGAAGAATAATCCAGCTTCCTTCAGTGAATGCACCAACTTTTTTCTTGTTGGATACTCCTTCTGTAAATAGTAGCCGTAAACATGTCTTCGGATAGCATCGGCATCAAAGCTATCGATGCCTACGACTGGTTTTGCTCGTTTTCTCTTTTTTGGTGTGTGAAGTTTATTTTCTTCTGTGCCAGTCTCGCCATATTTTTTTTTAGTTATCCGTCTAACAGTTCGTTGTCCAATATTAAGCGCATCAGCTACGCGTTCAACCACTGACGTTATAGGTAAAATTGGCCCTCCATTTTGAGCTTCACGATCGAAATAGTTACGAAGGCGTATTACGAACTCACGTGCCTGACTATTTAGAACAGTTCTCTGCGTACGTTCGGTCATATCGACGAAATCCACAACAAAGGGCTTGAACAGAGTCCAAATTAACGAGCAAGGGTCAACAGTAATGCAGTATCAATATTTGAAATCCAAAGCCAGGTCAAAACTATATCACAATCGCATTGCACTGACAGTTTATACTTTTCGAAGCAACGTCAATTCGAAACTGCTTTGTTTTGCATTGAGCATTGACGCGAGTTTGCCGGAGGTAGTAGTTGTGCTAGCCAGCGATCCTATGTGACGATCGTATTAGATTCCATTTTTAAAAATTTATTGATATTTTTTTGCGATTTCAGAGGTTTGTCCACATAGTGAAAATTGTTCATATTCACAAGTACATTCACCCCTTAAATGGTGCAAACTGATTTTTCTACACTTGTATACATTTAAGAAATCAATTTAATAAATAAATTTTGAGTCCTAAACCTAAAACTACATTCGATAAAATTTATGAATCTCTGCACATCACTATCGTCAATAAAGTAATACAATTATTTCCTTCAAAGTCGTTATCAATTAATACGGAACTTCATGAGCGGACAAACGTCAAACCGGCCATCATAGCGTGCCGCTAGTTTAGTATGGATTTCGCCGTAATGCGACACGACAGGGACCAACGGTAGCTGACCCTCCACGTCACATGGCCTAAGTTTGTGTAGATAAGTTGTCATTTTCTACAGAGTCGCATCGCGTCGCGTTGCGTCGCGTCGCTTTCAGACACTTAAGAGAACTGGCGAGTCTAATTGTTTGCGGAACAACCTCTGAACTTCATTATCAATTATCCTCCCAAGAGAAACCCTAAAAAGTATGTCTGTACTTTTTTCTATCTGCTTCACGACCGTTCACTCAATTTTGACATAATTGGGTTGACTTTTTATCCAAGTATATGAAAGATACGATAATAAAAAAAAACTAGACGGACAAAGTCGCCTGTACCATCTCTTCCTTACTAAAGGAAATAAAACAAATGATATCAAAAGCTAAGTAACAAAGCTCAGAGACGACTCGACCATTGTCAGTCGACCACAATGCGCTGTCTGGATGTCTAGAGTGCTCTAGTGGCAATCAGTCCGACATGAACGTGGAGTGTCTCGAGACCAGCTAACGTACCCTTTAGAGCTGTCTGGGTTGGAAAAATGTAATGATTAAGTATAAAAATCCAAATTAGGGTGAGTAAATAAATGAGTTTGCCTTCATAAAAGGAGTTTATGCTTCCATAGGGCGACAATTTACCACTTACGATAGTAAATTAAAAATTCAAATTCAGATTGTGACAATGACACAATGACTGATGCTGCTTTACACTAGCGGCACGCTATGATGGCCGGTTTGACACATTACAATAGTGATGTGGAATGTCAATTTATTCTCGAACAAAAAACAATTAAGTTTTGTTTTTGTACCTGATTAAATAGGTTTAATAAAACAAAAATGTATATGTTTATTTAATTTATTTGAACGAACTGAATATTTGAACGAAAATGAATATACATACTTTATATGCACACAAGAAACATATGAATACAAAAGATACCAAAAAAGGTGCCACAAAAGGCCATAATTAATCAGATTCGTCCATACTACTATTTTCACTGTCGTCACTGCTATCATCACATACATTAATAATTATATGTTCGTTTTCTATAATATTATCTATTTTCACATCTCTTTCATAATCTTCCCTTATTAATTTAACAGTTCTATTCACAACCTTTTCCCAGTCTCCTTTAGTCACATGTTCACAAGCTTCTTCTAATAATTTTAGCATTTTTTTTGTGGTAAATGGGGGTTCTGTATTGTGTCTTGCAGCATATCCCTTAATTTGAGCCCACACCAACTCAATCGCATTATACTCACAATGGTAAGGCGGTAACCGTATAACTCTGTGCCCATGTTCTAATGCTATTTCGTCAATGACGTATCGGATCTTGGTTGGTTTGTTTTCTTTTAAAAGACGTACTAATTCCGTTTTTAACATATTCATGTTTGCATCTACGCCATTTTTACGAAGCCATGCGACGATATCAGCTTTCTTTTGGGATTGGGCAGGTGGCTTGTCAATTTGCATCGAGTGGTATGGGGCGTTGTCCATAATTATAATAGATGGTTCAGGGAGGCTACACAACATTGAGGTAAACCATTCAGTAAACTTTTCTCCATTCATGTCTTCATGATAGTCTCCAGTGGTTTTTGACGCAAAAGCCATGAGAGAACCTTCGACAAACCCGTTGATGGTTCCGGCGTGACAAATTATAAGTCGCGATCCTTTTCCTACAGGAACTTTGGAAGTAGATGCTGCTGTGTCATCGTTCCAAGAACGGCCTACAGTATGGTTAGCATTAAGCCATGTTTCATCCAAGAACACAACATTTTGCCAATTTTTGATTTCTTTCACTTGCCGTAAAAAAGTATACCTTGCCATCGCTATATCAAATCTTTCCATCAATATTTTGCGTTTGTTACATTTTTTGTATCGAAATCCAATGGTCTTCAAAATCTTCGTTAAAGAACTTTCCCCACCGAAGAATAATCCAGCTTCCTTCAGTGAATGCACCAACTTTTTTCTTGTTGGATACTCCTTCTGTAAATAGTAGCCGTAAACATGTCTTCGGATAGCATCGGCATCAAAGCTATCGATGCCTACGACTGGTTTTGCTCGTTTTCTCTTTTTTGGTGTGTGAAGTTTATTTTCTTCTGTGCCAGTCTCGCCAAATTTTTTTTTAGTTATCCGTCTAACAGTTCGTTGTCCAATATTAAACGCATCAGCTACGCGTTCAACCACTGACGTTATAGGTAAAATTGGCCCTCCATTTTGAGCTTCACGATCGAAATAGTTACGAAGGCGTATTACGAACTCACGTGTCTGACTATTTAGAACAGTTCTCTGCGTACGTTCGGTCATATCGACGAAATCCACAACAAAGGGCTTGAACAGAGTCCAAATTAACGAGCAAGGGTCAACAGTAATGCAGTATCAATATTTGAAATCCAAAGCCAGGTCAAAACTATATCACAATCGCATTGCACTGACAGTTTATACTTTTCGAAGCAACGTCAATTCGAAACTGCTTTGTTTTGCATTGAGCATTGACGCGAGTTTGCCGGAGGTAGTAGTTGTGCTAGCCAGCGATCCTATGTGACGATCGTATTAGATTCCATTTTTAAAAATTTATTGATATTTTTTTGCGATTTCAGAGGTTTGTCCACATAGTGAAAATTGTTCATATTCACAAGTACATTCACCCCTTAAATGGTGCAAACTGATTTTTCTACACTTGTATACATTTAAGAAATCAATTTAATAAATAAATTTTGAGTCCTAAACCTAAAACTACATTCGATAAAATTTATGAATCTCTGCACATCACTATCGTCAATAAAGTAATACAATTATTTCCTTCAAAGTCGTTATCAATTAATACGGAACTTCATGAGAAACTACATTCGATAAAATTTATGAATCTCTGCACATCACTATCGTCAATAAAGTAATACAATTATTTCCTTCAAAGTCGTTATCAATTAATACGGAACTTCATGAGCGGACAAACGTCAAACCGGCCATCATAGCGTGCCGCTAGTTTAGTCTCACTGAATATAATAATATACTTATTATGTATTGGAGTCATTTTATCCCTGTTGTACTAATATTATAAATGCGAAAGTCTGTTGCTACATTTTAAGCACACATTTTCAGCCGAATTTGATGAAATTTGGTATGGAGATAGGATTCGCTACTTTTTATCCCGGAAAATTTAGGAGTTCCTGCGGGCAAAAAACGTAATCCAAGCCGACGCGGGCATAAGTCCTAGTCCAAACTAGAGGTAGGTACTTATGCAAAATACGAAGTTTCGTTTGCGTGTCTATCCGTTAGTTTTTGTTGGAGTTTATATAGAGATTTTCATATATTAGCCCGGGGTATGAAAATTTATGGGGAGTAAAATCAAACTTAATCCGTTGCGTTATTTACTTTACGTTTCCATGGTAACACTTTTTTATGTTTCCACTTTTCATGGTAATACTTTTCGTTCGTAAGGAGTAAACTCGAGTCGTGCGTCGGACCTGGCACACAAATTTTTTTAGTTTAAATTAGGAAAGGGGTAATTAAAAAGGTTCTTAATCTTACCTTCAAATTAGGGTTCTTTTCCCTCAAAGCCACAACCTTATCGTACATATCAGCATCCTTTTCATCACCCTCGGCCAGTTTGTGATCTTTAAGAGTAGCAAATGCGTATATGACATGAGTGCAGAGTGTGGGGTCGATGTTCTCAGGCATGAACCGGCCAGCGCTGGGCCTCTTCGATGACCAGGAGGTCAAGTAACACAGGATGTGGGGTGCGCGTCCTGTGAAAAGATAAAGGTATTAGTATATGATAACCTCTCCCGGCCAGGATTTTGTATCTACACATTGATGACATTGATGTAATTGTAAATGGTTGGTATGGCAGTTATATTAAATCTTCCCCATACCTACTCCTCTTCTGTTTTTTCGCGGCATCATACTTGATACCTAAATCGTTTTGTCGTACAGCTTTTGTCGGCAGGGTGGTAACTAGCCATGGCCGAAGCCACCGCCAAACTACACAAATAGTTCAAAATTACACCTTTGCCGGGATCCAACCCGGGACCTTCCACCCGTAGCTTTAGTTTTAAGATACCGTAACTGATTATCACCATCATGTTTTTTATGTAATTGACGTCAATAAGTGTACCTACAGTTTACCTAATTTGAATAAATAAATATTGATTGATTGATTGATAAAACCAGAATGCACTGCACCAACAAGTGATCTCTGTACCACGTCAAAAGGTGAGGTGGCATTCACTGTTTGTCTATTACGGTCCAACCACTTAACCGATTTTGACGTGGTACAGATATGACTTCTGGAGACTTAAATAAGGTACATTCTGTACCAAATCCATTTCGGAAATGGAAATATCTCATCTATATCCAGAATATTCTTTACGACCATCCCTTTAAGAAGGAATAAAACATAGTAGCACTTGTAAGGAAACCACTTAACACCATAAACCTGGTAGGCCTAGATCTCGAGTCTCGTAAACTTTGTATCTACCAAATACTTGAGAGCCTTCTCTACCTATAGAAAAGGAAAGTTACCCTACAAATCCATAGATCTCACTTTTCTGGCTGTTAAGGGCTCCAACTTGAAAGCACTCGATGTCTAAAACTTTTCGTAACTATGTCGCGAGCGGTCGTTGTTCGCAGCCATTCGTGGCTGTTGGGAAAACTTGAGCACCTAAAAGTGACCCTTGTAACACCCCTTTTTAAGATCGGTCGCTTTTAGTGTCACGTACATACGCCGCTGGAGTTTCGTAGCTAAAATGTAAATTTTCGAAAACAAAGCCGCGAAGCATGTGTTATTTATAATGCACGCCGCTGGTTTAACGGGACATGACTGTGATAGTGTTAAACATGGGTTTTGTCACTATGCTACTGATTTATCGGTGTTTGAAGCTGTTTATTTTGTTGAATGTGGTGTCATCTGTTTTAATGTCAGCTAGCATAATATACTGTTGGAAATCACTGTTGTTACAGTATTACATTATGATAGGTCCCCACAGGTTTTATTATAAAACTACAAGATTTTCACGACTTCGTCTGCGTAGATTTTTAAAATTCCCAGGGAACACATTTTACGGCATTAAAAGTATGTCCTTTCCCGAGATATCTAAATCTTTATCTTTCATTTAAACCGGTTGAGGAGATGTGAGGCGAAAGCGTAGCACAGAAAATAGTCGTATTCACACGTGGTACAGAAAGACAGACACACTTTCGCATATATTATTAGGACGGATCATCACCATAAATGTATAAGGTGTCAAATGCCACAAAAAAATGTGGAGAAAGTTTTCACCAGCTGTCGTCTGATATTTATACAAGTATGTATAAAGTTTCACAAGATTATATTTTGATGGCCTATTAGATGGTAATGTTTCAAAACTTTGTTGGTAGTTGGTGAAAGTTAAATACTTGTGATAACATTGGACAAACTTGAATATAATAACTACTCACAAATAGATTGAAGGATTCATTTCAAGAGTAGGTAAAGTTTTTCAAGTAGGTACTTAAGTAAATTGAAATAAGGTATCTATACTAATTTAATAAATGCGAAAGCGTGTCTGTCTGTCTGCTACGCCTTTTATCTCAGAAAATCAGCGTAAAATCGGGAAATTCTTTTTTTTAAAGAACGGTTTGTCTTTTCCTTTGAGAAAGATCTTCGCAGTTTACCCATTCGGTAGGTGATCGGTAAAGGATAAGATATCCGTTTTGAAATGAGCCTCTTTTGTAAGAATAAAATTAGAAGGATACTCAGGAAATTTGTCCTGCGTGGTTTGGAGTTTCTTTGGGCGATCAAATCAGTTCAGAGGAGATCCGTAGAAAAACTGAAGTAACTGGCATAACTCGACGTGCTGTAAATCTTTAGCCCCATTTGAGATGCATGCAGCGGCGCGGCATGTAACGGCAAATTTTATTTGAATGAGTTTGTACGGGGCCGAATCGCTCAGTACATCTCCGTGCTGCGTCGCTTAAGTAGGCCCAGCTCCATACAACCTCATGCAAATAATACTTGTATGAGGTTGGATACGAATCTGTTACATGATCAGCTATCTGCTATGGCTCAACCCTAGTTTTGCGAACTTGACCGAACGACGATTCAAGGTCAAGCGTGTCAATGGTGTTATTGCACTGTCGTTCAAGTTCTATAGTCTAGGCAATGAAGCGGTCCGTTGTATGGAGACCCCCGCATTAAATCCTCAGTCGATGAAACTTGGCTGCGTTTTAGTATTGGATGATCCAAAACTTACACAAGAAAACATCCGGAAGTTAGGTATTTATACCTAAAAATTAATATTTATGACTGAATATTTCCTCGATTTCTTTTGAAAATAATAGTAGGTAGTATATTTACACTCAAAACCGAAATATTAAATGAAATAATCATGCAGAACATCGATATTTAAACCGATTTTATTATCAAATCTAAACTGCGTTTACGCGACAATGTACCTTCCTGCTTTAAAAATTGGGTATAGCATAAAAAAAACTTACTTCCTTTCTGATTTTTTATTGGATATTTTTATTATACGTGTAACTCGTGATACTTTATCATACTATAAAGTTTCGTCGCCTGAAGGATTATTGTTGGGGTCAACTAGCTTTATTGCCTAGACTACTAGCCTAGACTATTAACTCTGTTATCTACTATGGTAGGTACCGTGCTTGTAGTTTATAATTTACTAGATGATGCCCGTAACTTCGTCCGCGTGGATTAAGTTTTTTCAATTCCTGCGGGAACTCCTTAATTTTCCGGGATAAAAAAGTAGCCTATGTGTTATTATAGACCATAATCGATCTCTGTGCCAAATTTCATCCAGATCCGTTCAGCCGTTGGGGCGTGATTCAGTAACATACAAACATGTTTGTTTATTGGTGTGTCCTTCAATCACGCCGCAACGGAGCAACGGATCGACGTGATTTTTGGCATGGATATAGTTGACGACCGGAGAGTGTCATAGGCTATATTTTTATTCCGGAAAATTCAAGAGTCCCCGCGGGAATCAAAAAACCTTAATCCACGTGGACGTAGTAGCGGGCATCAGTTATTAATATTATAAAATTTTTTTAATATTGTTGTAACAGCTTACTGTTTTTGTCGATCGCAGCGGGATTGTTGTTCTTAATGATCCGATTGATCTTGGTCGGCTTCTTAACCTTGCTGAGCACGTCGGAGAGGCTGATCTTGATGGGCTCAGGCTTCTCTGTCTCCTCCTCGAAGACGATGGTGGCCGCAACAGACGCCCAGTCTATGTCCTTCGCGTTTTTGCCACGCGATATACCACGGAGTTCTTCCCTGTTGAACAATAATAGTATTTAGTCTAGGCAACGGGTAGGCAACGGGGCGGTTCGATGTATGGAGACCCCCGCATTAAATCCTCAGTCGCTGAAACTTGGCTGGGTTGTAGTATGGCATGAACCAAAACTTATACAAAAATATCCAAAAAAATATCCATGCGGAAGTTAGGTATTTATACTTAAAACTGAATTTTTATGTCTGAATATTATCTTGATTTATTTTTAAAATAATAGTAGGTAGTTTATTTACACTCAAAACAGAAATATCGAACGAAATAATCATGCAGAACATCGATATTTAAACCGATTTTATTATCAAACCTAAACTGCGTTTACGCGATATTGTGCGTCCTGCTTTGACTATTGGGTATAGCATAAAAAATCTTACTTTCTTATTGATTTTTTATTGCATATTTTATAATATACGTTTAACTCATGATACTTTATCATACTGTAAAGTTTCGTCACCTGAGGAATTATTGTTGGGGTCAACTAGCTTTATTGCCTAGACTAATTATGAAATGAAATGATTTTTACATGTACCACCACTACAGCCCATTAACGTCTCACTGCTGGGCACAGTCCTCGACTCTCATAGGAAGTGTGTTGGCGGGCTTTCACATGTACAGTAGCATGTCTAAACATGGAGGTAGGAAATTAGTACCTTCTCTATCCTTTATCATTGGGTCTAGATGATAAATGATTTATTTATTTCCCGTAGGACAACCAGTGTCACTTATATGTCAAGACTCAAGACTACCATCGGTTTCGAAAGATGATTCTACTGAAAAGAAAGAAGAAGTCTAAAAATGTTTACCAGTTTTCAAACTTAGATTCTATAAAACACTGCGTGCAGTAAAGTCTAAAATGCCCATAGCAAGGTGTTTATTAAGTTTCAAACTTATCAAGTTTTCATCGTCGAATTCAACGAACAGAGTATGGATCGGCGTCTCGGCTTTGCCAATATAACTTGCGATTTATTGCTTCACACATAATAGTGGGAGAGTCAGTCTATCTGTCTGTCTTTTTCCGATTGTAACAAAATTTGGTACACAGGTAGCTTGAATCCCTGGAAAGTCCGCTGATACTTTTATCCTGAAGTAAATCAAAAAGTTTTCACGGGATTTAAAAGAAGTTGCGGGCATCTTGTATAGAAAAATATCTACTATTCAAAGTTTTTGTACTTTAAAAAAATGGACAGTCATAGGGACTGCCGATAGAAGTGAAAACGAATTAATAAAAGTATATATTTGTCACCGTAAGCTTGTAAAAACCGTTAGATTATAATCTAACTCGCGAAATTGCAAACTGTCGAAAGATTACAATTTAACGCATTATTTTTCGGTAGATTGTAATCTGTTAGGTATATTAACCCGATAGAACGTAAGTAGGCACTACCTGATTATTTATATGTTGAACCCTAACCTAACCTACAAGAAAGACACAAGAAAACGTAAATACAATTAATATTTCAAAAATTGACACTCAGAACATTGCGCGGTTCACAATCTGTCGACAGTTTACAATTTCGCGAGTTAGATTATAATCTAACGGTTTTTACAATCTGGTGACATATACATAATAATGATAAAAATATTTCTAATATAAAGCATAAAACTAAGGGATTAAAGTTTAATGACGAATGTACTATATTTATATTAAAGACTTTTTGTCTTCGTAACAACGCGAGGTGTCGCCCACGGTTACACAACTCTTATTATATTAATATAAACCTTAAGACTAAGGGATTAAAGTTTAATGACGAATGTACTATATTTATATTAAAGACTTTTTGTCTTCGTAACAACGCGAGGTGTCGCCCACGGTTACACAACTCTTATTATATTAATATAAACCTTAAGACTAAGGGATTAAAGTTTAATGACGAATGTACTATATTTATATTAAAGACTTTTTGTCTTCGTAACAACGCGAGGTGTCGCCCACGGTTACACAACTCTTATTATATTAATATAAACCTTAAGACTAAGGGATTAAAGTTTAATGACGAATGTACTATATTTATATTAAAGACTTTTTGTCTTCGTAACAACGCGAGGTGTCGCCCACGGTTACACAACTCTTATTATATTAATATAAACCTTAAAACTAAGGGATTAAAGTTTAATGACGAATGTACTATATTTATATTAAAGACTTTTTGTCTTCGTAACAACGCGAGGTGTCGCCCACGGTTACACAACTCTTATTATATTAATATAAACCTTAAGACTAAGGGATTAAAGTTTAATGACGAATGTACTATATTTATATTAAAGACTTTTTGTCTTCGTAACAACGCGAGGTGTCGCCCACGGTTACACAACTCTTATTATATTAATATAAACCTTAAAACTAAGGGATTAAAGTTTAATGACGAATGTACTATATTTATATTAAAGACTTTTTGTCTTCGTAACAACGCGAGGTGTCGCCCACGGTTACACAACTCTTATTATATTAATATAAACCTTAAGACTAAGGGATTAAAGTTTAATGACGAATGTACTATATTTATATTAAAGACTTTTTGTCTTCGTAACAACGCGAGGTGTCGCCCACGGTTACACAACTCTTATTATATTAATATAAACCTTAAAACTAAGGGATTAAAGTTTAATGACGAATGTACTATATTTATATTAAAGACTTTTTGTCTTCGTAACAACGCGAGGTGTCGCCCACGGTTACACAACTCTTATTATATTAATATAAACCTTAAGACTAAGGGATTAAAGTTTAATGACGAATGTACTATATTTATATTAAAGACTTTTTGTCTTCGTAACAACGCGAGGTGTCGCCCACGGTTACACAACTCTTATTATATTAATATAAACCTTAAGACTAAGGGATTAAAGTTTAATGACGAATGTACTATATTTATATTAAAGACTTTTTGTCTTCGTAACAACGCGAGGTGTCGCCCACGGTTACACAACTCTTATTATATTAATATAAACCTTAAAACTAAGGGATTAAAGTTTAATGACGAATGTACTATATTTATATTAAAGACTTTTTGTCTTCGTAACAACGCGAGGTGTCGCCCACGGTTACACAACTCTTATTATATTAATATAAACCTTAAGACTAAGGGATTAAAGTTTAATGACGAATGTACTATATTTATATTAAAGACTTTTTGTCTTCGTAACAACGCGAGGTGTCGCCCACGGTTACACAACTCTTATTATATTAATATAAACCTTAAGACTAAGGGATTAAAGTTTAATGACGAATGTACTATATTTATATTAAAGACTTTTTGTCTTCGTAACAACGCGAGGTGTCGCCCACGGTTACACAACTCTTATTATATTAATATAAACCTTAAGACTAAGGGATTAAAGTTTAATGACGAATGTACTATATTTATATTAAAGACTTTTTGTCTTCGTAACAACGCGAGGTGTCGCCCACGGTTACACAACTCTTATTATATTAATATAAACCTTAAAACTAAGGGATTAAAGTTTAATGACGAATGTACTATATTTATATTAAAGACTTTTTGTCTTCGTAACAACGCGAGGTGTCGCCCACGGTTACACAACTCTTATTATATTAATATAAACCTTAAGACTAAGGGATTAAAGTTTAATGACGAATGTACTATATTTATATTAAAGACTTTTTGTCTTCGTAACAACGCGAGGTGTCGCCCACGGTTACACAACTCTTATTATATTAATATAAACCTTAAGACTAAGGGATTAAAGTTTAATGACGAATGTACTATATTTATATTAAAGACTTTTTGTCTTCGTAACAACGCGAGGTGTCGCCCACGGTTACACAACTCTTATTATATTAATATAAACCTTAAGACTAAGGGATTAAAGTTTAATGACGAATGTACTATATTTATATTAAAGACTTTTTGTCTTCGTAACAACGCGAGGTGTCGCCCACGGTTACACAACTCTTATTATATTAATATAAACCTTAAGACTAAGGGATTAAAGTTTAATGACGAATGTACTATATTTATATTAAAGACTTTTTGTCTTCGTAACAACGCGAGGTGTCGCCCACGGTTACACAACACTCATTAATATAAACCTTAAAACTAAGGCATTAAAGTTTAATTACGAATGTACTACTTAAGACCTTTTGTCTTAAGAAGAATGGTGTTGATCTCGTGTATTCGACATTTTTACCACCTACCAAAAAGTGCTCAACGCGCCTAAAGAAATTTTCACTTCAAAAGTATTCGAAGTTGGCAAAAGTTCAGTCATCTCCGGGGAATTCTCGTGATAAAAGTAAATTTTGATTCGCTCACTCCATTAACTTTCCAGACGAAACGTTCACGAACCATTTCGTTGTTGCTCTGCAGATGTAGATTAGGGTGGAATTCTTTTTCTGAATCCACTTAAATGACATAGAAAATTGCTTCCAGCTCGTAAACTGAAGGGTTCATTCAACTATTTTATGCTAAAGATTTGGAGCATGACATTTTTTAATACAAGTTAGTCCGTGAATGTAATCTCAATTCTCAACCAAGTGTAAGTGTTGATCTATGATGATAGGAAGCTTTCTACACGGCATTGTACCGGAACGCTAAATCGCTTGGCGGCACGTCTTTGCCGGTAGGGTGGTAACTAGCCACGGCCGAAGCCTCCCACCAGGCCAGACCAGGGAAAATTCAGAAATCACAAATTTCCAAACCCTGCCGGGGATCGAACCCGGGACCTCCGCACGTTAAGGCAACAGCGCTCAACACTGCGCCACGGAGGTCGTCAAAAGCTTTCCTAGTAAGTTCATTCTTTAATGATATTATAATAGGTTCCACCACCTGCAGTGTTTGTCTAGTGGTTAGCATGTTCGACTGAGGCCGACAAGGTCCCTAGTTCGAGTCCTGGGTCGGGCCATAATTAAGTATTGGGTTTTTCTGACTAGAAATTCTCAATACTAGCCCGGAGTTAGGAAGTTGGCGGTGTTTCACCCCCGTGCCTCGGAGAGCACGTTAAGCCGTCGGTCCCGGTTATTATCACTAACATGATAATAGTCGTTAAAGCCCGCCAACTCGCGTTGGAGCAGCGTGGTGGGTCTAAGCTCTAATAACCTCTCTTCTTAGAGAGTGGAGGCCTGTGCCCAGCAGTGGGACGTTAGTGGGCCGTAGTGGTAGAGGTGGAATTCTGCGATCTCTATCTACTTGAAACATACTGGATTGGTCATTCCAAACATAATCCGGAGTTCTGTTTTTACCATTTTGATACGAAACCCTAAATTTGTAATCTTGTCTGGTTGCTATCACTAACATGGTTAGTCGTTAAAGCCCGCCAAACCACATTGGAGCAGCGTGAGAGTGGAGACCTGTGCGCAGCAGTGGGACGTTAATGGGCTGTAGTGGTGGTGGTCATCATCCCTATTCGTAGGTATTCAAAATTCGAATGACTTATACTGCCTACCTACCTATACTACCTACCTATCTATACTACCTACTTATACTATACGTGCGTTAACATCGTAAGTGTTCACCGTACCTCATGGCCCCAATAAGGGGGTATTTGACGTCCCCTCCACACACGTTTCCGGAGAAGTCGTCCATGTCTACCGTCCACACCATAGCACCACCGAAGCCGTTGTCTTTGATCCACCTGTAAACACCCAGCAGAAATTGTATGTGAAGAAGTTCTTTAACATTTCTTGCATCTTAACTTTGTCTAATTCGTCTCGCTTAGAAAAATAGAAGCAATTAACCTGGAGTTGACCCTTTGAGTCTTAGATTGCTGATTGATGAATACATATTTTTAAAATCGCTGAAATTAAATCAGAAAAAATAAATAAAAAATCATTCGATTGATCGATTAATTAAAAGTTAATGAAAGGCAAACTCTCTTTAGGATTTCAAAAATTTTAGTTTCGGCTAAATAATCGAAGATTTAATTTTAGAACGTTTAAATGTAACAGCTTATCAGTTATGTGAAAAAGTTCTTTAACATTTCTTGCATCTCAACTTTGTCCAATTCGTCTCGCATAGAAAAACAGAAGCAATTATAGTTTAATATCCAAGAGTTGGCCCTACGAGTCATAAATAATTATTCTTGCTGATTTATGAAATCATATTTTTAAAATTGCTGAAATTAAATTAGAAGAAAAATAAAAAATCATTCGATTGATCGATTAATTAAATGTTAATGAAAGGCAAAGTCTCTTTAGGACTTCAGAAATTTTATTGTCGGTTAAATAATCGAAGATTTAATTTTAGAACGTTTTAAATGTAGCAGCATATCAATTAATAAAATAGTATTTATGTAATTTATTTTTACAATATATTTTGTTCGAAAGAAACCGAGCAAATTTTGTAACTGACAATGATTGTGTTATATCCGCTTAAATTATACGTTTTGATTACTTAATGAAAAAATTACTTCAGAATTAAAGCACATTTTTCACGCGTCCTGTTCGTTCGATCACATTAGCGTCAAAGTAAAATGGACCCAAAAGTTCTTGATTTAAGGTCACAAACCCAGTATAACCGATTTTAATTTTGAAACGTATCATTTGGAGCGCTGCCTGTGAATGCATGCACGAATTTGAGCTGTATATCAAAGCTATTAAGATCAATTTTAATATGACGCTAATGTGATCGATCGTGTTGTTTGATGATCGAAGCTTCAGAATATTTTAATGTAGCAGCATAGCAGTTAATTATGTAATAGGTATATAGGAAATTAACTTTGATTAAAGAAAAAAAACTTAAGAATTGAAGGGCAATTTTCACGCCTCCTGTACTATTAGTCCGAGGTTTTACATTGCGAATTCGATTGAGCATATTGAGCGTTATATCGCATTAACGTCAAAGTAAAATGGTCCCAAAAGTTTTTGATTTAAAGTCACAAATACAACCGATTAACATAACGTAACATAATGTAAACGATTTTTCAAAACGTCTCGTTTAGAGCGCTGTCTGTGAATGCTGACACGAATTTGAGCCCTATAATATTTCATGAGAGGTTCATTTTACTTTGATGTTAATATGATCGAACGCTCAATACGATCTATCGAATTTGCAATGTGAAAACTTAGAGTAAGCGCACGTATATGTTTGTCAAATCAGTATAATTTCAGGACACATGTTCAACGCGTTCTACTTAAAAAAGTTTTTTTTTTTTTTAATTATATAGGCCACCGCTTGGCTGCAATCAGACTTGCTTAAAATGGTGATGCAGCCTAAGGTGGAGCGCGCTTGCCTAGAAGATGCCTATTCACTCTTGATTTGAAGGTACCTATATTACAAGAGGAGGGGAAAACGGAAGCCGGAAGGGCATTCCATATCCTAGCGGTTCTAATTAGAAACGAGGAAGCAAATCGCTTCGTACGAGCCCGCGGAATTTCGACTGCGTAAGGGTGCAGACCTTGTCGATCAGTTCAAGTTACCTCATCTTATTCCTAATGGACTTCTCGTCATCGAACCCGACCCACTGGTCGCCATGGACCGCGTACGGCACTTTCATCTCGTCGTCCCATACGTACGCTCCGCCGTTTCTCAGGATGTCGCACACCTTAAAAATACAAAAAAAAACTGATTAGCTCTCGTATTTATTTTCATTCCAAAATTCTTTTAAAATTGTACAAAAAGAGTAGAGTAATGTACCACACCTTGGAAAATATAACAATCAGCCCCCCGATTGTGTAAGATTGTCGATCAAATCGTCAAAGTTCGGTGTCAAAGTAAAATAAACTGTAACAGGATTGACTTAGAGCCCAATTTCGTGTATCCATTCTCATACTTTTTAAGTTCGGTGTCAAAGTAAAATAAACCGTAACTGCATTGAATTAGAGCTCAATTTCGTGTATCCATTCTCATATGTTGAGGTATGTACGATATCCTAATGTAAGGTCCCGGGTTTGATTCCCGGCAGAGTCAATTTGGGAATTTGTAATTTCTGAATTTTTTCTGGTCTGGTCTGGTACGCACGGAGGCTTCGGCCGTGGCTAGTTACCACCCTACCGGCAAAGACGTACTGCCATGCGATTTAGCGTTCCGGTACGATGCCGTGTAGAAACCGACCAGGTGTATGGGTTTAATATAACTGCCATACCCCTAACAGGTTAGCCCGCTACCATCTTTGACAGCAACATCACATACTATCATGTGAGATCGCAGTCAAGGGTTAACCTGTAGATAAAAAGAAATCCAAGGCTCTACATATCTTTACGTTTATACGTTTTTTGCAAATCGTTAACGTTTAATGGGTGCTATTTTCATTTAAACGCCGACTTACCAAAGGTACGAAACCATTTCGCAAATTGCGTTCATCGGCCGAGCTAAAAGGCGAACCGTAAAACGTGTCATAAATTTAACTACTCATTAAGTAGGCCGTAAATTATGTACCTACGCAAAGAAAAAGCTCAGCGCTTTTATCTGGTCTTTGACCTTGAAATTGCAGATTTTGTCAGTTAGTCAGTTTGTTAAACAGGGCTGTAATCCCATAAAGATGGGCATGATACGTTTACACTGGAGTCTTACGATTACGTTATTGTTTAAAAATCGTATGGCTTATTCGCAAACTTAGATACAATTTCCTTACTCTCATAGCCTGATGGAACGGAAAATCCGAAATAACCGGAGTGAGATTAGACGCAAGACAGACGGCTTTAAGTGCTCTCCGAGGTACGGAGATAAATTACTGCCAGCCTCCTAACTCCGGGCTCAGAATATTCAGAATTTCTAGTCAGGAAAACCTAATCCTAAACTGCGGATCAATTTATATAATATCGTTTTCGTATCACATAACTAACTACATATTAGATGATTCACAAAATGACTTTCTCCCGTCCACCATTAACAAAAAAGCTCAGGTCAAATTATTGTAGATTTTTTGTATTCAATAAAAATGAAAATCAACAGAACATTATTCATACGACGTTGCTGCCTAAATTATATTTCGTCTTTAAAGTTACAAACTTGGAAATTATTCAAAATCCCAAATTATTCACTGTTTACAATATGCTAATATTAAATTACTAAGATTAGGCCTTGAACGATGACATTCTAACACGAAATCTTGTTATACTCGACGCACAACTACGCTAAACGACATAACGGTGATTTATAGAGAACGCGACCAAACTATGAATCGTCTCATTTCAAACCAAAACATACATGGAGAAGCAATAAAAGCCGGATTAGAGCTGTGAAGGTGATCGCAAACCAGAATAAGAGCGTCTAGAACCGACCTTACAAGAGGGGAACGCACATGACATTGTAATACATAAGATTTCTAACATTTTCTCATACAATAAAAAGAAAATTCCTGACTTACACACTCACTCCTGATCCATCAAAGCGCAGCACAAAATCTTGGAAAGATTTTATATTTATAATAAAGACAAGGCCGGATTTTCGAAATTTCTACACGAGCAAGGTCGCTTAAAAAGCATTTAAAAAAAAGTTAATTTTCAATCGTAAGCGTATTTAAACATCCGAAGCGGTGGTAGCATTAAAACACGTCACATTTAGACGTCTTCATTTGTGTCTCTAAGGTTGTATGCTCTACGCTACACTCGAATAAAAATATGACCTATATAAAGCTACATACCAATGCAAAATTCTTTCCTAACCGGTGGTAGAGTCGAAACGTGACGTAACATTGAAGAGAAACCTACCATGAATAAATAAACTGAGTATTGAGTTTGATGATAAAGGCTACCAACTTATGAAACAACTCTTTTGGATTCGTTCATAATTGTTAAAAATATATCCTCAGCTTAAACTGATAAAAATAATCCTCTTCTCTTAACGGGTTAGTGTAAAAGTGCTACCAAATGAACGTGGTAATAATTTTTAATTAAAATCACCTCGTAATACGCCACGAAGACGACCTCCTTTGTGTACTCCCTAGCTTCCCTCCTCGCTGGGAATTAAGTTTATAGTCGCTCTTGTTGTTGAGTGAAAGTGTCACACTTCGATAAATTTATAAACGGGGGTAAATAAACTGATTTTGTATTGATCTACTTCAAAAAAAATTGCATTAAAATCTTTTGGTCAGCATGAAATGTTTCTCTATAGCCAGCAATAAATTATTTTCGGCTAGCAATACTTGTTTCGAAATTAATGATAATGAGAATTTTTTATCTTAAAATGATCTGCAAATTTGCATTATCTCTCATTCTCTCGATGAAAGGACAAATCCTTTCATCGAATTTTCAAATCACGACGATTCTAAAGAAGTTTCACTTAAACTCAATACAAAAATATTTGAATTTCCAGTTTGAGTTCGAAATAAATGTGCCTCACCTCATAGTAGGCAAGGAAGCCAGCCTCCTTTGTGTACTCCCCGGCCTTCCCTCCCCCGCTGGCCGGGGAATTCGGCTTGAATCGGTTCATGTTGGACAGGGTAAAGGTTCGTCCGTACGTCGGCATACCTGGAATACACACGATATTTAGAATGTTTCATATAACTTTAGATGGGATTTGAGGGAATTTGATGTCATAGTTGGTATGTGGGTATTACTTTGGGCTTGCGAACGATGACGTCTAAGGGAATTTAGTAGGTATGTGGGTAAGGATTAGTTCCTTCTGATAAGACGGTAAGTATTTATATTATGTAGGAGTATTTTAATATAAGATACAAAGTTTACTGGACGGAAGTGAATTTCGGTCCGACTGAATTGGTATGTTGCATAATACTATGTCAATAATACCTAATTGTTTTTTATATATTTTATACTAACGCGCTGTATTTTTATTAATTCTTAGTAACATCAGTCCAGAAATTCATGTCGAGTAAAAAGACAAATAATAATAAAATAATTTTAAGTTATTTATATTGATAAATTTATATTAATTAGGTATATTTACACTGGAACAAAATATTTTTTTTTGAGTCTGTGAAGTGAGGTAAGAGTGTAAAATGGCATGGATTAAAAAATAGATGACTGAATAGGCTGTGTGGTATAGATTTTGGCCTTTTTTGTTTTAACCCCAGTGTTTCCGGTGTATAGGTATAGTCCCTGGTTGGCAGTATTTAATAGTGTTCATCGACTCTCACCTTTCTCTAACCTTAAAGGTACCTACTACTATAATCAATTAATAACCTTAAACAAATATTCGTTCCCAAAAAGATATTGGTTGGCCTTCGGCTACGCCTCCGGCCTCAAACTATGCCCTCGTTAGTATTCGGTCACTCTCCCACGGCTGGGCACAGGCCTCCACTCTCATAGGAGAGAGGGAATTAGAGCTGAAACTCACCACGCTGCTCCAATGCGGGTTGGCGGGCTTTAACGATTATTATCATGCTAGCGATAATAACCGGGACCTACGGCTTAAAGTGCTCTCCGAGGCACGGCGGTGAAACAACGCAAGTTTCCTAACTCCGGGCTAGTATTGAGAATTTCTAGTCAGAAAAACTCAATTCTCAATAATTATGGTCCGACCCGGGACCTCGTCGGCCGTAGTCAAATACGCTAACCACTAGACCAACGAGGCAGTGATTCCACGCCTGCTTCTATCCAGTAGATGATGATGACGACGACAACGGCGTTCTTCTCAACACATTTTAAGACAAAATTCAAAGTAAACTCACCAATGATCAGTTTCTCTTTAGGGGCTCCAAGCTTGGCCCACAAGTGGGCAGCGTGGTCGACTGACAGCTGCTTCCTCCACTCTGAGTCAGAGGAAGGCGCGTATAGAGGCGCGTTGTGACCGGTCTCTCTCTCCCATTTGCCGTGGAAATCGTAGGCCATGACGTTGATAAAGTCAAGGTAGCTATTAGAGAAAAATATTTTTAAAATTTTAAGAATTTAAACGATTTTTATTAGCAGATTTATTAGCAGTGTCTGTGAGGTTTTGCTTTTAAAAATAGATACCCTCTTTCTTGTAACGTTGCATTGCAACGTACGTTCATGTTTATTAATTACCGACTAGCTGAAGTCCGCGACTATTTTTTTATTTCTGTGGTAAATTCTTAATTTTCCAGGATAAAAAGTAGCCTATGTCACTCTCCAGGTCCTCAGCTATACCCATGCCAAAAATCACGACGATCCGTTGCTCCATTGCGGCGTGATCGAAGGAAAAATCACCAAACAAACACACTTTCGCATTTATAATATTCTTTATGTCTTATTTCAAATGATGCTTAAATTCAAATGTATTTTTTGCAACAACAGGCGACGCAATTTCTTAAAGTTCAGCATTAGAAGTGTTACTACTTACCTAGCAACCGCGGGTACATCGTATCCACTCTTGATGTTATCAGGTCCCACAGGCACCGCCGCAGTGAGAAGTAGACGTGGCTTCTTGACTTCTTGCGCTTCTGCTTCGAACGCTTCGCGGAGTTCTGCGGACAAAATTATAATACTTTGTTATTATTTGGTCATTCCAAGATGTGTAGCTAAATTATAGCTTTTTGAAATAGGTACTTAAAAAGGAGCCATACAGCCGCTACATTGATTTTTTTTCAAAAATGTAGTCTTTCACTCGAGAAGATAACGATACAAAATATGTTTTGGTAAGTACCTATTTCGAAGTTATGGTGTTCATCGGAATTCTGAAAGATATAGGTGTGGTTGAATTAAAGTCCGTGTTCAGGTTAATTTCAGGGAAATTAGCGTTAAACACACGTGAATTACAAAAGGTTAGTTAGCGCTTGCGTGGGCAAATCGGCGTGGTAGGTAGGTAGGTAGGGGGGTCAGGGTCAGGTCCTTAGGGGAGGGGTGATCATACAGATTTCATAGTAACATTTTTATAAAAATCTAAAAGTAACGACACATTTTTGGAGAGGCCTATGTTCAGCGATATTTACGTCAGGAGGCTGAAATGATGATTATGACGATGATGAAAAGACCAATCGTTTTTTTGTTTCGCAATTATGAAGTATTGAAATAGAATATTGGGTCTTTATAATAAGTCTTTATAATAATATATAAGTTAAATAGGTGATGCCCGCGACTTCGTCCGCGTTTAGTTTTGTATTCGAGAGAATACAAAACCCAACGCAGGCAACTTCATAATTTTCCGGGATAAAACCATTTCTATACCAAATTTCATCAAAATCGATTGAAAAGATGTCCTGTTAAAGCGTAGCAGACAGTTTTTCGCATTTATAATATTAGTATCGATACATAGATAGGAGCTTTATGGCAACACTGAAGAATGATTTATATATAAATACCTAGTACCTACATAAGAAATTTCGGTCCAAGCGAACAAGATTTCCAGCTAATGCGAAAATAATTGCAGTACCCATCGAGCGGGATATTTGTGAAGGAATTTTAGAAAGGCCACTCAAAATGTAGCGAGGACAGAATGGCTCGGTTAATGCCTAGGTTATTTACCTACCTACTCGCTTTGTTCGTGATGTTGCTTGTAAAAATTGTGATAAGGTTGTCTTAAGTATAGTTATTTATCAGAACGCCAAGGCTGAATTGAGTCTAGATGATATCTCTTGTCTAAATAACCCGTATTAATATAGCAAAACATGCAAAGGTATGTCTATTTTTAGGTCTCTTGACCTGATTTTGTCGAAATTTCAGTATAGCGATAGGCATTTCGGGGAAGGAAACACGTGTTTCCTGCCACTTATAACTTAAGTACCTTCAAGGCAAGAGTGAATAGGCATCTTCTAGGCAAGCGCGTTCCAACCTAGACCTCATCATTGCTTTGCACTAAGCATGATTGTCGTCAAGCACAAGCCTATCACGCAAAATAAACGAAAGCCGAAGCCTTCCTCAAGAGCATATCAGAGAATTTAGAAATTATAAATTTAGAATTTTTTTATTACGTTTGCTGTCAGAGCGATTAAAATATTATTTAGGCTCGTCGTTAAGACCGTACATATACGAATGTGTTTGAACGAAATAATTAAACTACATAAGTTCCTACTAAGAAACCTTAGTACTAAGTCCTAAGTCGCGTTATGGCATACCTGATATCTCCCCTACACTGAGTCTACTCGCATTATTTCTCCATAATCTTTATGATTTATAACCCTCGCGTTATTTTACAGGCACGAATTACCTACTTTACTGCATAGAATCATTAATATCGCAAACGTTAGACAAATATACCTTAATCGGGTTAGTATGGTATTTTACATCACTGCAAAACGTTGATACAATTCGAACGTCGAAACATACTCAATACTCAATATCAATTATTCAATATGATGCCCGCGACTTCGTCCGTGTGGATTACGGATTTTTGATTCCCGCGGGAACTCTTCAATTTTCCGTGATAAAAAGTAGCCTATGTCATCTCTCGGGATACAAACTATCCCTAAACCAAATTTCATCAAAATCGGTTGAACAGATGGACCGTGAAAGCGTAGCAGACAGACAGGTAGACAGACAGAAACACTGTCGTATTTATAATATTGTTATGGATAGGTACACTGTAGGTGCACTTATTGATGTTCAAAATTATTTACTTATAAAACATGATGGTGATAATCGGTTACAGTATCTTAAAACTAACAATAATGTCAGAGTGAAATAGACTTTATAAAAGTTGCATTAGGAGTTGCAAATTCAGTATCCAGTTTTTAATTTACTTAGTCCTGGCTGTAGATACATGGACGAACTTGAGCGTTGAAACAAAGGAAACGTCCATTTTACCTTAACGCTTAAGTGTTTCGACGCTCGAATATTTCAACGTTAGTGAGATGAAAATCTTATACTAGCCAGATATCTTTGCTTAAGAGGCTGAATTTATCATCCGTTCACTTCTCATTATTACGTTTACTGTTTTTAAGCCTCAAGTTTGTGGAAAATATGCTAAAATTTAAAAGCACAGCATACAATAGCCAAGGTAACTTTTAAAAAAATCATGTACCTACGCTTATTACGGCTTACCTAAGGTACCGCTACAGCCCATTAACGTCCCACTGCTGGGCACAGGCCTCCACTCTCATAGCAGAGAGGAAATTAGAGCTTAGACCCACCACGCTGCTCTTGCGAGTTGGTGGGCTTTGACGACTATTATCATGTCAGTGATATTAACAGGCACCTCAATCTGCGTGATATACTTTATCTCTGTCTTAAGCACGGGGGTGAAACTGCCTCGTTGATCTTATAGTGGTTAGCATGTTCTACTACGGTCGACGAGGTCCCTAATTCGAGTCCCGGGTCGGGACATCATTAAGTATTGGGTTTTTCTGACTAGAAATTCTCAGTACTAGCTCGGGCCCCGGAGTAAGGAAGTTGGCTGTGTTTCACCCCCGTGCCTCGGAGAGCACGTAAAACCGTCGGTCCTGTGCATGATCTCTCTCCGGTCGTGTCGGATTTTCCGTCTCATCGGGCTATGAGAGTAAAGGAACAGAGAGTGCACCTATGTATGCTCACACACTTGTGCACTATAATATCTCCCGCGCAGATGGCTAATTCAGATGCAAATGTTTTTTATTCAAATAAACTTTTACAAGTACTTTTGAATCGTCAAGTGTATCTACCACTGGTTCGGAATGCCATTCCTACCGAGAAGAACCAGCAAGAAACACGGTGGGTGCTCTTTTTAAATTCTCTGGAGATAGGCCGCCGTGGCCGAAATTCGGTCGGGAGGACATTATTATTATATTATTATTACATATTACTTCAATGATTACGGATCACTGTTTAAGATTTTGTATTCGTCCGATTGGATTTAGAATTTAACTAGCTAATGCCCGCGACTTCGTTTGCATGGATCGAGGTTTTTTGATTCCCTTGGGAACTCCTTAATTTTCCGGGATAAATTTTATGTGCTATTCCAGACTAAAATTTATCTCTGTGCGAAATTTCAGCCAGATCCGTTCAGCCGTTGGGGCGTAACTGAGTAACAAACATCCATACATCCATACATCCATCCAAACTTTCGCATTTATAATATTAGTAAGATAGTAAGAAGTAAGATAACCTTGTGAGACTTCTTTGATTTCCCGGGATAAATGTGGCTTCTCTCTCTTTTAAGTATTTAAATGAGAGTATTTAATATCCATGCCAAACGTTGATCTGCTACGCTGTTGCGACATGATTGAAGGACATACCAACAAACAAACACAAAAGTTTGGAAATGAGAAAATTCTTACCGTCGTAAATATGTATAATCATAAAACAAAATACTACAAAAACCCGAGTATTGTCTACATAGTATTGTCACAAGACAATCACATTTGGCCATGGCGCCACAAAAAACTTAGTTGCTTGGATCGTGGACTCAAATGCTGGTCAGGCAGCTCTAAAGCTTTTTCAAAAATTAATATCTTAAATAAAACTTATATCTCTGCTTTCAGGTCAGGAATCTCTGCTTTTTCAAAAATAAAATGGAATTAATATCATACATAAAACTTATAAAAGAAGGTTACTTTTTTTAAAAATTGTTTTATATTTATTTTTGTTTTATATGTATATAGCAAGGCGGTCATAGCTGTGAGTTACATAAGCACTCGACTGCCTCGTTGATCTAGTGGTTAGCATGTTCGACTGCGGCCGACGAGGTCCCTGATGCGAGTCCCGGGTCGGGTCTTAATTAAGTATTGGGGTTTTCTGACTACAAATTCTCAGTACTAGCCCGGAGTTCGGAAGTTGGCAGTGTTTCACCCCCGTGCCTCGGAGAGCACGTTAAACCGTCGGTCCCGGTTAATACTGACTACTACTTGATACTAATACTTCGCACTGGAGCAGCGTGGTGGGTCTAAGCTCCAATTCCCTCAATATAGTATTGTCTAGATAGTATTGTCAGGGGACAATCACATTTGGCCATGGCGCCACAAAAAAAGCTTAGTTGCTTGGATCGTGGACTCAAATGCTGGTCAGGCAGCTCTAAAGCTTTTTCAAGAAATTTATATCTTAAATAAAACTTTAAAAAGAAGGTTACTTTGTTTTTTAATTGTTTTATGTTTTTATTAGTATTATATGTATTTAACAAAGCGGCAATAGCTGTGAGTTACTTATATAACTTCTAAAAGCCTGTACCGATTTTCATCTTTTTAAATACCCCACAGTTGTGCGCCATAGGCCCAGGTCGACTTCAAGATTGAGGTGTATTACTACTACTACTACTACAGCCCATTAGCGTCCCACTGCTGGGCACGGGCCTCCACTCTCATAGGAGAGAGGGAATTCGAGCTTAGACCCACCACGCTGCTCCAATGCGGGTTGGTGGGCTTTAACGATTATTATCAAGTTAGTGATAATAACCGGGACCGACGGCTTAATGTGCTCTCCGAGGCACGGGGGTGAAACACCGCCAACTTCCTAACTCCGGGCTAATACTGAGAATTTCTTATCAGAAAAACCCAACACTTAATTATGGCCCGACCCGGGATTCGAACCCGGGACCTCGTCAGCCGCAGTCGAACATGAGAACCACTAGACCAACGAGGCAGTTTTGAGGTGTATATTAGCAGCTTATTATCCACTGATAGTTTGGAGTTTCTACCCAGTAACCAATGGAATGTTTTGTACCGGATGTTAAGCTCTTCTCTTTTTGTGTTGATGTGCTTTTTCCACGTCAATCTTCGGTCAAGATGGAGACCCAGGTATTTCACGTGATCATTGTGTGGCAGCGTGTTACCACCCAGACTAACTGGTGGGCAGTTTCCCTGTTTTATTTTGCTGAAATAATCATCCTTAGATTTTTTGAAAGAGTAGTATTTCAACTTGAAGTCAACACTTCACCAAAGCGTCACCATGAGGTCATGATTCTAGTAAATACTAACAAAAAGTGTGAAAACTATTCGAATATCTTGTAATATAAATGTCGAGGTCGAAGGAATCATATCTTGTATCACTTTATATAATACAAAAGGTCAGTGGTATTAAATTCTAAGTCAAATGCATTTAGAGTTGTTTAGAAGAAAATATAATATCCGCGACTTCGTCCGCATCGACGATTTTTCTATGCATCAATTTAAAGCCTTGGTAGAGTGTTAACCCTTCCAAGTTTAGCGCTTCTAATACCGGGATCCTGGTAATGGCTAATACCGGGATCCCGGACCTTTTTTGGCGGTTTTCAATACCGGTACTGAAATGTCTAATACCGGGATACCGGTATTGGTGACACTAAAAATGAAACAGTGACTATTGCGTATATTTCTTCGTACATGCCACTGTTCTTTATTCGGCTAAGTTTAAGTATTGTTGTTCTTTATTCGGCTAAGTTTAAGTTTAAGTATTGTGAGCACATTAGCTCAAAAAGAGCGCATTTATTACTTAAAACCAGTGAAGAAAGGTCGTTTATGTTCACTCAGAGGGAAAATTAATGTTTGAATTTTGGCTTGACATTTTTATTTCAGTGTCTCTCAAAACGTTCAGAAATCTGTTTTATAACTAATGTATATTTTATTGTGATGTATTTTCTTTTAAGTAATAACTATTGAATTTTAGATTAATTTGTGTTTTTACTAAATTATCGTTTTCTTCGACTTCAAATAAATAAATATTCTACTTTAATCTATTCGATCGACTTCTTATAAAAATATCGCAAAGGCGAATAATTCATAAGAGCGGGAATAGGTATCTGTCTGTAACCTTTTTTTATTCGCATAACTGATTTTGACGTAATTTGATACAAAGATTGTATCCCGAACACTTTTATCCTGGACAACAATTTTCACGGGATCCAAAAAATTCTACATCCACACGGATGACGTCGCGGGATTAAATTAGGAGGTAATTAATAAGGTGCTTAGTAAAAGTTAAAGACCTATTAAACCACACAAGCAATCGTCAGATTATTTTGAAGATTTTTATTATGTTTGCATATTAAATAAGCTTATTTTTATTACATCAATATATTATTTTTAAAAAGACAAGTGCTGACTGACTCATCAACGCTGAGGCCAAACCTTTTTTTTTTTTATAACACTACAAGTTAGCCCTTGACTGCGATATCAACCAACCGATATACAACCTGAACAATATCACCTGATGGTAAGTGAAGATGCAATGATGCAATCAAAGATGGTAGCAGGCTAACTGAAGGGTACGGTAGATGTATTAAAGCCATACCCTATCGGTTTTTATCGGTTACGGCGTCGTATTGGATCGCATGGCGGTACATCTTTGCCGGTAGAGTGGTAACTATAGCCACGGCCGAAGCCTCCCACCAGACCAGACCAGAGAAAATTCACCTACACCTAGAAAGCTGAAATTCAGTACAGAGTTTCCCTTTATAAAGGAAAAAGGTCGTATTTTCGTCGAGAGCGAAGCCGTGAGGGTTTGCTATAAGGAAATAAATACACTTTTCATACTAATAGTATAAATACGAAAGTTTGTTTGTGTGTTTTTTTGTCCTTCAACAGCAAAACCGGAGCGAAAAAGCTTGTTAATTACAAAATATATGCGTTGCCACCTCAACGACGATGTACTCGTACCTATTTTATTTTATCGTCTGTTATCGAACCAAATGAAACCAACAACACAATTACCACAATTTATGAAAATCCCTTTTAATAATTTTACAGAATAAAGACAAATAACAAAAATAATAAGTCTGGTAGCTATTATATTAAAACAAATATAAATTGATCCTTTTTAATTTATTTGAGCCAACCTTTCAGCGACCTCGTGAGCCTGGCTGGTTCTTTATTTCTTTATTTTGATTACCGTTTCGGATGCTATGTTTGCGCACACACTTGTACTACAGAATAGGTAATAGTACAAGTACTTGTACCAACACTACAACCCATTAACGTCCCACTGCTGGGCACACGCCTCCACTCTCATAGGAGAGAGGGAATTAGAGCTTGGACCCACCACGCTGCTTGAATTCTCGTGGGCGGGCTTTAACGACTATTACCTATCATATTGGTGATAATAACCGGGACCGACGGCTTAACGTGCTCTCCGAGGCACGGGGGTGAAACACCGCCAACTTCCTAACTCCGGGCTAGTACTGAGAATTTCTAGTCAGAAAAACCCAACACTTATTATAACCCGACGCGGGACTCGAACCCGGGACCTCGTCAGCCGCAGTAAAACATGCTAACCACTAGCCCAACGGGGCAGTACTTGTACCCATAATAATAATATCTCCTGTGCAGAGGGCTAATCTCTCTGAGGATTGGCCGCTGTGACAGAAATCCGGTCGGGAGGACGTCATTATTATTAGAATCTAAAAATAAATTTAAGTATCATAGTTTTCACATTTTCAAAAGATGATTTTCACAAAACGAATTTTCCAGTGAAAAATTTGAAAAACGCTGTTTATTAGAAATATTTTGATTATATAATCCTGAGTACATTTCCAATGTTTTACCGTTAATTTGGATAAGACACAAGAACAGCCCAAATCTCATACAAGAATGGTCAAGATCCTTTAATTCTCTAAACTATTGCAGTGGTTCGAAGCTAATAACCTGCTCCTTAATAGAAAAAACGCATTAAATTTACATTACCAAATGTTAAACAGGTTAAAACCACAGTACAACTGGAGAATGAGGAATTAGATTTGGTGGAAACCGCTGTTTTTCTCGGAATAACGTTAGATGCTAAACTTCAATCGGGCCATCACATAAATGACTTGTCGAACAGACTTAGTTCTGCTGCATATGCGGTTAAAAAGATTTGCCAGTTGACAGATGTAGAAACGGCGAGATTAGTTTATTTTGGTTATTTTCACAGCATTATGTCATATGGTATATTATTATGGGGTAATGCTGCTGATATTAATTCTGTTACTGTACAAAAAGCCGGTAATTATCTGTAAGACTAACCAAGGCAAAACTTAATCTGAAATTATAAGGTAAATAATGGAGTCCGAAATACAAAAGAAAAGCTCTGTTTTTACTACAATTTCAGCCTACCCTCTTATTAGCACCTTTATTAAAGACTCAGTCGCTAGGAACATTAATAAAGGTGGTAGCGCACTTTTAACATGCGATGTGAGACGCCAAACGCAAAAATAATAGATCCATTAAGTGTAAAGCATGCAACATAAGGTTCCGTAGTCTAGTATTACTAATACTAGTCCCTAAAAACTTAGACGACCAGTATCAGTAGTCTTTGTTCAAAGGCAGTCATAATTTTTCATTAATTTTACAATACATATTCAACGTTGTTCAACAGATATACCTATTCCTATAGGTACAACTAGAGGAGGTGAGCGATTTTTTATTTCGGCACTTACTTATTATGTTCTGGAGTTTTGCCCTGAGTTTAGATTATATTTTTTTCCAAAATTAAAATATCATAATAATTGTGCGTCAGTAACAGATCCATACTAATATTACAAATGCAAAAGTGTGTCTGGCTGTCTGTCTACTACGCTTTAACGGTCCATATTTTCAACCGATTTTGTAGGTAAAACCCGGGAAAGGATATAAGCTACTTCTTAGCCCGGAAAATTAAGGAGTTTCCCCGTGAATTAAAAAAAATTACCCTATTTTAAAACTTTTAAATAGTGAATTCAAGGGGTTTGGTATTCAAAGGGGCAGGGCAGCGGTATTCGTGTAGCAGTTTGAAAGTATGCTTCGCCATTATAGCTGTAAATTTAATTAGGCGAAAACATTTTGTTTTCTTTTGTTTACACAAAACGGCTATTACTTGATTGCGTCGGCCCTGATGTTTGGTGTAATCTTATTTTGACTTAGGAAGGACCCGTTGTGTCGTTTTTTTGATGACCTCTTTGGCACAGTAGCGTTCACTGTGGTGTTATAAGTGGGAGATCCTGGTTTCCATTCCCACCATGGTTACTTTTGGAAATAATAATCTCTAAAGTCTTAGTCTGGTGTTTTTTTCCAGGCAAGTAGGTACATAATATAGGGTAGAGTGATAATTTTCGGAATTTGGAATTCTGTAAAAGTAGAAATACAGAATTCCGTTCCGTTCCGTTTCCAAGAATTTCCATACGAATATATTATTATCAGACAAGTTTCAAAGTGTAAATCCAGCTGGCACTTTTACACAAACTCCTTTAATTCCTTGTAAAATACTCATAAGTAATGTTAAGTAATGCAAAACCGACTCTAACTCGTTCCAAATAAAGTCTAAAACGAGCTGAAGTGGAATATACAAAGTAAAGAGTAAATAAAGCAGAGATAAATTGTAATCAAGCGGCAGATTTTTTTTAATGTCGCAAATTTGTTGACTGACTCGAGCCGTCTGTGTATACACGCCCTAGAAACGCTTTGAAGGCTTTTATGTATGCAGATGGGGCAATACTTTGATGAAGATTCTAAAGGAGCATGTACGTTCTACAGGCAAACGCGCTCCAACCTAGTCATCATCATTTATTTCCATATTGCCACAGGCATTAAACACAAGCCAAAAAAAAATTGCTCGAAAGATTTTTGATCAACATTTCTGATACGAAGCGCTAAGGTACAGAATACTTTTTTTTTGTTGACGGGGGGAATTCTCCTGAGATACCCGACTTCGTGGAGGGGAAATCGGGTTTTTTGTAAGATTTCTGCCTACTAAAACCCCCTCGGTGGGCGACCTTAACGCATATTGGGAGGCTCTTAAGAACGTACGAAGTATTCTGTACCTTGGGCCTCCCTTGTGCGATGCCCAAGGTACAGAATACTTACTAAGTATTACCATTTATTACCCATTCTGTGGTATTACTACGGAGTGAAACCTCCAGTGTCTCTGTGTATGACCAAGGCAAGCGCCTTCTAACCTAAATCACATCCTAGCTAGACAGGCTTGCTATATGATTGTATAGTCACAACTCACAATCTCATTGTATCTCGCAAAAAAAAAGAAATTGTTCATTTTCCTGTAATAAATTAATAAAAGAATTATAATGACGACCTCCCTGGCACAGTGGGGACGTAGGTGGTCCCAGTTTAGATTCCCAGCAGGGTCAATTTGGGAATTTATAACAGAATTTTCCCTGGTCTGGCCTGGTGGGAAGCTGCGGCCGTTACCGGCAAAAGACTTGCTGCCAAGCGATTTAGCATTCCGGTACGATGCCGTGTAGAAACAGATTACAGGTATGGGTTTAATATAACTGCTTTACTTTTCTAAGTAATCATTATGAGGTTTCCTATACAGCTTAGAAAAAAAAACTGGATTTGGTAATACATGACGTATACGTGACGACACGAGACTATTATACTTTTATGTAAAGTAAAAAAAATATGTAAGTATAGTACAAGGGCCTTTATGTAGATTGAAAGTTTGTTTTATAAGAGTTTCCGTGAAGTGTTATTACGGAAATCCATATCCAGATTTTGGCGATAAATCCAAGAGCTACATCGGTATGGTCAGACTATTTGCTACATGCATACTATTTGGATGCTATATCGCATGTTTATTGTAAATAGCTGTGCGATAAAAAAGCTACTATAATATTATGCGTAAGAATTTTTACACTATTTATTTATTTATTCAACACTAGCGAATGCCCGCGACTTCGCATGCGTGGTTTGAGGGTTTTTGGTTCCCGCGGGAACTCTTTAATTTTCCGGGATAAAAAGTAGCCTATGTGCTATCCAGACTATAATCTATCTCTGTGCCAAATTTCAGCCAGATCCGTTCAGCCGTTGGGGCGTGATTGAGTAACAAACATCCATACATCCATACAACCGTACATCCATACATCCATCTAAACTTTCGCATTTATAATATAAGTAAGATTAGTAAGATATCTTTTGAATGCGTTGACTTAGAAGCTTCATTTTTGATAGCTCCAATGAACTGTAGAACTAAGTATTTGATATGATACCTCCACGCGTTCCCTAGAAGGAGGGTGTTGACAGATAGACATACAGATGGACAACGAAGAGATACTGTGTGTGGATACAGACTATCCCTATACCAAATTTCATCGAAATTGGTTGAAGTTATATTTTTTATTCCCGCCGGAACTCTTGAATTTTCCGGGATAAAAAGTAGCCTATGTCCTTCTCCGGGATACAACTCATGTCTGTACAAAATTTCATCAAAATCGATTGAACAGAAGGGCCGTGAAAGCATAGCAGACGGCCAGACAGACACACACACTATCGCTATTATAATATTATTGGTATGAATGTTAATATGGTTATCCATGTGATAAGGTATTTATTATTGCCCTAAGGAATTAACTATAAGTGGTCAAGTGCATACTTAGGCATAACTCGTAATAATATAATTGGCACAAACCTCCAATTATGGATACTGGTTTAGTACCCACTATGTTTAGACTACAAGATATTGGTTATTATTTTCTTTACGAAACAGGTAAACTTGATTTTGCCGTGCAAAATGCTTACTTTATTTATTATATTTTTATAGTCACTACAGCCCATTAACGTCCCACTGCTGGGCGCAGGCCTCCAATCTCATAGGAGAGAGGGAATTAGAGCTTAGACCCACCACGCTGCTCCAATGCGGGTTGGCGAGCTTTAACGACTATTAACATGTTAGTGATAATAACCGGGACCGACGGCTTAACGTGCTCTCCGAGGCACGGGGGTGAAACACCGCCAACTTCCTAACTCCGGCCTAGTACTGGGAATTTCTAATCCGAAAAGCCCGATACTTAATTATGGCCCGACCCGGGACTCGAACCTGCTACCTCGTCGGCCGCAGTCAAACGTGCTAACCTCTAGACCAACGAGGCAGTCAATTATAGTCAGTCAGTTATATAAATATTATAAATGCGAAAGTTTGGATGGATGTATGGATGTTTGTTACTCAATCACGCCCCAACGGCTGAACGGATCTGGTTGAAATTTGGCACAGAGATAGATTATAGTCTGGAATAGCACATATTTTTTTCTTGAAAATTAAAGAGTTCCCGCGGGAACCAAAAAACCTCGAACCACGCAGACGAAGTCGCGAGCATTCGCTAGTTTTTATACAAATTTTCATTGCGTACGACTATATGAAGGGTAAGCCATAGTCCACCACACTAGCGTTGTGTAGTTTGGCAGACTTGACAAATAATTGCGAAAATAAATTTTGGAGGACTTTCCAGGCATGCAGGTTTTCTTGCGATATTTCATAGCCAAGTCAAATTCAAATTCAAAGTTTTTTTTATTCAAAATTGGTATCTAATTAAACTTCTCAAGGTCAATAATTATACTGTAGCGGTATTCGCATTCCGCACATAAACCAATAGATGGCAGTACTAGTAGCGCACGAAGAACACGAATAGCTTAAATCGCGATTACGATGTTTTCTCTGAATTATGATATATTTATTATGATATATTTAAGACTTTCAAAGATTTGATCAGTGGCTTCCGAGTATAACACCCGCATGGAGGATAATCATCTTATTGTTAAGGTCGAGCCATATCACCTGCTCCCGTACAATACAAAGTATAAGACGTGATGGTGATAATTATTATTAAGTACGGTATCTTTAAACTAAAACTACGAAGGTCCCAAAAGCGAAAAAGCGAGTGATCTGAGAAAAGCCTTTAACAATCTCAGTTCGCACCTAGAACCCCCAAATGCAAACCGAAGTCTTATCAGCTGCGCACTCACATATTAACCGTAGTTTCGCAATTAAAATATTATTTAAAACCTAAAGCGGTCGTTCGCTCCAATCCATCAAAATGTCCAGTGTCGTACGACGAAATTGCACACACAAAAGGACGTGTGTTACTCAATGTGTTTCGTGGCGCAAACTGAATGCATACATTATCTACTATAGACTATAATAGTCGAAATGGAATACGCATTGCGCTAGTGGCCAGGTCTTTGTCGGGCACGAAAAATTACGCAAGATAGAACTAGGGTTGGAGAATTCAAAATTAAAATTACAGATGAAAAAAATACCCGGCTGAGTTTGTTGTGTTGCTCAGACCAGGGCGCGTTTGGAACTTTCGTAGCTTTAGTTTTAAGATACCGTTACTGATTATCACCATTATATTTTATAAATAACTAACGACCCGCCCCGGCTTAACACGGGTAGCACTAATAATCATAATTATTAATCCATACCTAATGTAGGCAGTGGGCACTGGGCAGAAAATCAGGTTTTACATTAAGCACTGCGATATTATTAATCTTTTTAACTTATTATTATACATATTCATTTAAACGTTACACACCTGACGTTGTCGCCTTGTCTTTTCAAAACCAACTAAAATCAATATGGCGACCCTCAGTGACCATTGACTCGCAAACTTTTGTTCAATAAAATAATATTATTGCGGCTATAAATTAAGATGTAAGCTATCCTATCTTTTAAGTTGGATCAAACTGCACACGGTGTGCAAATTTAATTTAAAATCGGTTTAGTAGTTTAGGAGTCCATCGCGGACACACAACGTGACACGTAATTTATATATATTAAGAAGACTAGACGTCAATAAGTGTAGCATACCTACCTAAATTGAATAAACATTATTTGACTTTGACTTTGATTTTGAAATTTTCTCTGCCTCTCTTATCAACCAGGCAGCTCAAAACTGAGCACGAGTCTGTACTCGGAATAGAAGGGTTGGGGTCGGTCCATGCAAGTTCGACATGCATTTTCTGTGACATCGCTCGCGTCGCTTTTGTCGCTCACCCATTGTCCTATGTGAGCGACAAACGCGGAACGCGACGGGTCAATAACAAAATAGTAGCTGATCCTTCACATGGCCCTACGTTGTCACATAGAAAAGTTTGTTCGGTGTCACGTCGTGTGGCGTCGCTTCTGTCGGTCAACTAGGACAACGTTCACAGTAGATAGTTGGTCTGTCGATCACGATTTGTTACTTAACATCGTAAAATTAGGGCAACGCTATACCTACTGATGACTAGCATGACTCACGTCCTCATGAGAAATGAGGTCGTGCGCAAACAGTCCTACCAAAACGGAAAACTAATTGCGAAAAATGTTTCCAATTAATACGTGATTCAGAACAAATTATTGAACGACAAGAATACCTAGGCCCAGATTTGCGAGCTGCACTGTTAGAAAATGTGATACATTTTCCTTAACAGCTTTTAGAAGTGAAACTTCTTTAGAATCGTTGCGATTTGAAAATTCGATGAAACGTAAAAGCGACACTTAAAAGAGACAAACATATTTATACTAGGATTTAGCCTGCGAGAGAATGATATAGAATACAATTTATATGTTCACGACCAATAGATGGCGCTGTACGATATTGAGTCGCGCTACTGCTATATTGTGTTCAAAACGGGTTATTTATCTCATTCTCTAGTAGGCTACTTTTCCGAAGTTTCACTTCTTCCATATGTAAATTACATTCACATACTTTTTTTTTTAATTTAACATCGAGAAGTTTATACTTGACTAATAAGACTATCTAGACACTTAACTTTATATTTGCTAATAAAGTGACAGCTTTATGGTACCAAACCTCGAAATTACGAAATTATTATGCATGGGTTAAACTCGTGGAGTTGGTGCCGATTGCGTTATGTTTAACCCATGGATGTAGAAATATATAAAGTTTAACCAGGAATAAAGATGTTCTTCTTCTTATTTTGTTTTAAGAATTTTGGCAAACATCGTGAAAATTGACATTTCTATCCGGCGATCGGCAATGACTAAAAATCTAAAACAATGCGGACGAAGAGGCAGGCATCAGCTAGTAGGCAATAAGCCTAAAATGGTAGACATCGTGACGATGTGTGAATGACGAAATACTTTGTGTTCTAATGAGTGCACTATGGGGTCATTTTACGTGCTGACCTCACTGTCGGACCATGAGCTGCTTACTTTCGAAAGTCCTTTTATAGTAAGTTCTATAGAGACATAGGTTTTTTTTAAATTAAGTCTATAAAACAATACGGACAAAGTCGCGGGCATCAGCTAGTAGGTAATAAGTCTAGAACGGTAGACATCGTGATAATGTGTGTCTGATGTAATGCTTTGTGTTCTAATGAGTGCACTATGGGGTCATTTTACGTGCTGACCTCACTGTCGGACCATGAGCTGCTTACTTTCGAAAGCCCTATAATAGTAAGTTCTACGGAGTCATAGTAATTTTTTGAAATTTTATTTAGTTCCAGCAATGCCCGGCTTTACTTCCGTAGTAATTTCTTAAAATTTTGCCTTAAGCCTGTGCACCTAAATGAAATTTCAGCTATAATACACTAGAAACCGCCTGCTAGGAACAGCGTCGTATCGTGTGCGCAAGGTGCAGAAATCCTTTGTGGGGTCGAGTGTATGCTTTTATAATATGGTTCCCAAAGAGTTTCTGGATTTACCATTACCTAAATTTAAATCCTGTGTTAAACAACATTTCTTAAGTCGAGGTCATTACACTATTGATGATTTTATTAATGACAAAGTTGCATGGAAGCAACCGGCCTCGCATCCAGTGACCCACAAGTCAGTGTAATACTTGTTACGTATGTGTTGTGTTGTCTCCATATTGTAACCTTTTCTTTTCTATGAAAAGAGCAACTGCTGAGTTTCTTGCTGGCTCTTAGTAGACTTTCCGAACCGGTGATAGAGTCTTATCGTTTCATAAGTGACACAAGTTGTCCTACATCAAATAAATAAATCATTCATCATTTTATCATTTATCTAGGTCCAAGGGATTAAGCTGTACGTTGATAAGTTTTGGCCTAGTGGCTGGTGGTTTCGGCCATGGCTAGTTACCGGTTACCACCCTACCAGCAAAGACGTCTCGCTAAGTTATTTGACGTTCCGATACGATGCTGTTTAGAAACAAACTGAAAAGAAATATAACTGCCATATTATCCCAGGTTAGCCCGCTACCATCTTAAACTGCATCATCACCTACCCACAGGTGAAATCGCAATCAAGAGCTAACTTGTAGTGGATTAAAAAAACTGAGTGAGTCAGACTTTTCTTTTTATATTTTAAGATGAACAACTGACCCGATTTGGATGGAATTTTTAAGGGAGTTAGCTTGATTAATACGTAGACTAACGTATAGTCCTCAAAATAAAATAGTTCCACAACACAATTAAAAAAACCACTCGCGGAATTTTTCTTCGTAATTTTGTCTGCTTAGATTTTAGGATAAGGATAAGTACAAAAATAATACTAATAATATCCACGTTAACAAAATCAAGTGCTTCTTAGAATAATTGAAGATACCTCCGTGCAAAAAAAAAGTTATTTATTCATACGAGTTTTGCATACTTTCATTGTAAATGTATACCAGGACAAAATGAAAATGAATCCATTATTTATGAATCATGCAAACGAAAGTCACTTTCAAAATGTTTATTTTAGCGTTTGAGTGACTATGGTTCTGTTGAGTCATGGTAAAATGCTTTCTAATATTAAGATATTTAAAATTAAAAAAAATAACTTTTATCTATGTATTATCTGTGTGTAATGAGATGTAAATAGCGTGACTAATCCATACTTCCATACTAATATTATAAATACGAAAGTGTGTCTGTCTGCTACGCTTTCACGGCCCATCTGTTCGACCGATTTTGATGAAATTTGGTACACTCTTAAGTTGTATCCCGGGGAAAGACATACTCTACTTTTTATCCTGGCAAATTCAATAGTTCTCGCGGGAATCAAACAAATTTATCTGTTCAACCGATTTTGATGAAATTTAATATAGGGATAGGTTGTATACCGGGGAAATACATAGGCTACATTTATCCCGGAAACTTCAAAAGTTCCCGTGGGAATCCTCGCGGACGAAGTCGCGGGCATCGTCTAGTTTTTCATAAAATATATCGGTTGAGTTTCGTGAGGTACTATTATTATTGGAAGAACCCCTTTTCCTCCTCATCACGATCTATTCCTTCACCGTTAAAGATTTCAGCAAAATTAAAAGTGCGTGACAGAGGATCGATCATCGAACCCTCGACCCTTATTCGTCGAAACCTGCCCCCCGATTGTGATTTCCAAACTAAAATCGAATATTACTGAATTTGTGACTTTAAATCAATGACATTAAGTTTATTTTACCTTGACACTAATGTCATTGTATGCTTATACGATCAATCGAATAAACGATAAACTCAAGTACTGAAGTCCAGACGACCGATACGAAAAAAGGGTCCCTCATTTATACGAATGGGCCTATTACACTGCACTTTTCAAAGGGCCCTGTGGTAAGGGTGGCCGCTTGTTATTACACAGCAATAAGGACCAAATTAGCGACCCTTTCTCCCTAAATCTTATTACACTACACAGTTCAGGTGTAAGGGTCCCTTGCAAAAGTGTAATTTATAGTAATAGGCCTATAAACTTACCTTTGAGCAGCAACACGAAGTTCTTCTTATCTTCTCCGCCCTTGGGGTACTCCCAATCGATGTCCAGCCCATCAAAGTTCCTGTCCCTCAAGTAGGGGATGGCGGAATAGATGAAGGTCTGTCTGGAGTACCGACTCGAGGACATCTCCTTAAACTTCTGCGTTCCGAATGACCAGCCACCTGGAGAAAAGAAAGTATATTGTGTCAGCTTTGCTTTTAAATTTGAATTGAATTTTTGGAAAAGATGAAAGATTGTCAATTTATTTACTGACGCAGGTTTAATTAAATTGATATTTGACTCATTCGATTTCATTCGGTTCGTTCTTTGGCGCGGACGCCATATTGGAATAATTTGCATAATTACTAGTATTTTGACAATTGGAAGTTAGTCTGTTATCGACAGACTCAGCGATTATTGAATACTTTTGTGTTTAGATCGAAATTTGATTTAGAGCTTAACGGTAGCAATCGTAGCCGGAACAAATGAATATTTTCTTTAAAGTTTTATCATGTTTTTACATTAAATCTCTCGTGAAATCGCTACACGTGGTCACCATTCACTCGTGCATGTTTTAAAGAGAGTACAAATATATTTAAAAGCATTTTAATTATTGCCCACTTCTGCAATTATCCTTACAATTGTAAGTTTAAAATCGTTAGAAATTATCATACGCATCAATCCTAAGATTATAGATATTGATTTTTTATTTGTATTACGACGAAAAGAGTATACCTACCTATTATAAGATCGTTACAGAGAGGCTTTGCACAATCGTGTTAATAGATAGATATTTAAAGCTCTCACGCAAGCGGAACTGCAAAAAAGGCTGAATGTTTATTTCCAATAGAACCTTAAAAAAATAAACTTTACAATGACGCGAAGAAACTCTAACCTACATTTACCCACCAATTGTCTCAAAATTCCATTGTGCGAAAATCAATTAAAACTCGAGGCATACTTTAGTACTAGGGCTAGTATAAGATTATACATCCCACAAACGAACATTGATAGTGATCGAGCTTCGAAACACTGTTTCAAATGGGACTTAAATTTCGTTATTCTAAAGCTCTACAATATAGGAAAATAAGAATAACACCAAAAATTATTAAGCCTGAGTAGGCCAAATGTTGGTCGTCAACTCGCATTTGTTGTGGTACCAATTTTCTACAGAAAGTCAACATCCACTTTCTGTAGAAAATTAGTACCAAAACAGTTGATGAATCATTGATGATAATGAGTTTTTAATTTTCATCCAAGGAGCTTGAGCTAATAATTTGATGTTCGTCGTAGTATTTGTCGTGGTATTTATCTACTACTAGCTGATGCCCGCGACTTCGTTCGCGTGGATTGAGGCTTTTTGTTCCCGCGAGAACTCTTTAATTTTAAAGATTAGATAAAGAGTAACATATGTGTTATTTCAGACTATAACCGATCTTTATACCAAATTGCAAACAGATCCGTTTAACCGTTCTACATCTATCCATACATCCATCCATCCAAAGTTTCGCATTTATAATAATAGTATAGATTATAGTAATTAAATTAAGATTATGTACAAGGAAATGGAGGTCGATTTGTCTCCGACGTAAATATTATTGTTGTATTCTTGTTGCACACAAGAGATAAATAGAAACATATTATTACAAAGAAAGAAGCTTAATCGTAGTGAAGCGTGCAAAGGCGGTCTTATCGCTAAAGCGATTTCTCCCAAATTGGATTGGCGAAATCACGGGTTGTGTGGCAAGCAATGTAGTTTTTATAGATTAAGAACCGATTTTAAATTAAGTTTGCACATCGTGTGGAGTTTGATCCAACTTGAAAGATAGGATAGCTTACATCTTAATTTATAGCCGCAATATTATTACCTACAAATATTTGCGAGTCAATGGGCACTGAAGGTCGCCATATTGATTTTAGTTGGTTTTGAAAAGACAAGGCGATGTCAGGTATGTAACGTTTATATGAATATGTATAATAATAAGTTAAAAAGATCAATAATATCGCAGTGCTTAATGTAAAACCTGATTTCCTGCACAGTGCCCACTGCCTACATTGGGTATGGATTAATAATTATGATTATTAGTGCTACCCGTGCGAAGCCGGGGCGGGTCGCTAGTATATAATATAATACATTCTAATCCATTACATAGATAGATAGATAGTAGTTTTTCAGACAACGTGTGAAGATATGTAGGGATTTTGCCTGACGTATGCCTGCCGTATGTCAGCGGGGAGACAATTCCACAACCTGACACAATTCCTCGTGAAAGAGTTATCATAGAACTTCGTACGGCTGGAGGGCATCTTTAGCTTATTGTCTGTGCAGGGACGAAGAAAGAACTGACCATCCTTACCGCTTACTGGCTTTCCTTATACCTAAATATGTTCGACGCTCGAATTATATCAACGTTGGTGATATGTAGAGCCATGCCAACCCTACTGCTACAGTACTATAAGACCTATATAGTGAGGTGAACGTTGCAATAACCCGATGTCGATTACATTAGGAGCCTTTGTTGCGTTTAGTTTCGCTTCGGGTCGGAGTTTTTGCGACGCCGTGAAAATGGGTGAAAATATCGAACATTCCGAGGCCGTGGGAAGGCCGGTGTGTTTCACACGTTAGAGTGATCGTTTCGATCACGGAATTCGAAGTGAGATAAGAAACGCCATCTGAGGTTGTACTGTAACTTTAATGAGCGTTAATTTGTCATTCATGTCAATCATTTATGAAAATAAATATTATTCTTATTCTTATTCAATACTTCTGAAACTTAACTACTTAAGATGAAAAATGTTCTATAATAATCAGCCCCTGATTATAGAAAATTTTTTGTTTCAACAAAACAAGTTCTTCATAAAAAAAAAAAATGGGAATGGAACACAATTTTAACATTTTTTTGTATGAGAAATATGAACCGTTTAGTGGGGCTAGATCTTTAGCACTTTCATAAGGCGTTATGGCGATGATAGCTTATTCAGCTTAGTGGCTAGTGGCTTAGACGCCCGGCTTTCCATTCGGGTGGTGGGGGTTCGATTTCCGGGCACGCATGTCTTAATAGGCCTATTACACTGCACTTTTTACAGGGCCCTGTGGTAGCCGCTAGTTAAAGCGTCGCTTATTGCACAGTAATAAGGACCAATTTAGGGACCCTTCCTCCCTAAATTTTATTACACTGCACTGATTCAAGTGTAAGGGTCCCTGAGAAAAGTGCAGTGTAATAGGCCTATAGCTTTTCGGAGTTATGTGGGTACGTTTAATATCGTGAGGAAGCCTGTATGCTCCTGTATGCTCGACAGTTCTTCGTGATGTTCTCATAAGTATGTGGAATCTGCCAACTCGTACTTGGCCACCGTGGTTGACTATGGACAATCCCTTCTCATTGTGAGATCGGAAATGAGATTGGTTTAAGTGAGAGTGAGTGAGAGTACAGTGGGTTTACTATCATCGCCAAAAGCAATATCATTTATGACAGTTTTCTAATATTACTAGCGAATGCCCGCGACTTCGTCTGCGTGGTTTGAGGTCTTTTGTTCCCGCGGGAACTTTTTAATTTTCCGGTATAAAAGTAGCCTATGTGCTATTCCAGACTATAATCTATCTGTGTGCCAAATTTCAGCCAGATCCATTCAGCCGTTGGGGCGTGATTGAGTAACAAACATCCATACATCCATCCAAACTGCATTTATAATATTTATAAGATATGATATAATATTCATATGATTATGACATACCTTGACTTCCCTAAGAGCGTCAACAATATTAAAATAATACTGCTTTTTAATCATCCCCAGGTTTCATATTTTGTACTTAGATATGATATTACTTCCTACGATTAGAATATAGCAAGAAATTATATAAAGGGTCACATAAACAATCATTTCCCTATAGTTATAAAATAAATACGACAGTATTCAAGGAAGTGTCACGGGCGCTTGCGTTAGAAAGTACCTACGTACATTTTACATAACATAGACATAATGTGACACTTATGTAACCCTTTTGTATACAAGCGATTGTCACATAAGATTTGCATATTCATTTCTTTATGTACCCGCCTTGAGACGCGTGCTCGTAACATACAAAAAAATGTAACAATACCTAATGGCCTAAATTCACGCTGTCGAAAGATAGTAAAGTTAAATGACTTATCGAACAAGCTTAGTTCTGCTGCATACGCGGTTAAAAAGATTCGCCAGTTGACAGTTAAAGAAACGGCGAGATTAGTTTATTTTGGTTACTTTCACAGCATTATGTCATATGGTATATTATTATGGGGTAATGCTGCAGATATTAATTCTGTTTTTGTGCTGCAGAAGAGGGCTGTTCGAGGCATATATAATATGGGACCAAGACAGTCACTAAGAGATAAATTTAAAGAAATCAATATTATGACAGTGCACAACCAATATATATTTGAAAATTTAGTATACTTGCATAAACACATTGATAAATTCAAGAAGAAAAGTGATTGTCATAATGTCAATACTAGAAATAAAAATAAACTTGTAATGCCTACTTCTAGGCTTAGTAAAACTAGCAATTCATTTGTTGGAAACAGTGTCCGCGTCTACAATAAGCTCCCAGAAGACATGTTAAAGATGTCTCTGAATAAGTTCAAAGTTAATGTAAAACGTAAACTCATTGAAAAATCTTATTACCATGTAAATGATTACTTAAACGACAAGAAGCTTGGCAATGATTTGCTCTATGGCTCTGATAGTTCCTTAGTTAGTAGTTAGTTAGTTAAGAAATATGCATCCTAATAATATTATGAATGCGGCAGTGTGTATTTCTGTCCATCTGTAGGTTAATTTTTCAGCCCATCCATAATAATATCTGCTGGGCGACCGCGTATCTCTGACAGCTACAGTGTAACGATCGCAATCACCTCTGATTGGATAACACTCTTCCACTATTGGACAAAATCCATTGACGCAGCAAGAATACCATAAATTCAGCCAATCACAACGATTGATACTGTAACAATGATTGATGCAGAAGATACGCGGTCGCCCTGCAGATCCATTTGCGTAAGCGATTTTGACAAAATATAGTATAGAGATAATTTGCATACCGGAGCATATAGGTAGCAAGTAAACCTTGTCAACCCCATTAGTTACTTTATTCGTTACTTATTTTGTTTTTGGCTTTTTGGATATAAAACCCTTCAATCGTGTAAGAAAATCGTAATCGTAAACGTTTGTCAAACGGATAATTTAAACTGTTTATAGAGTTCATGGCTATACCTGCATGTCAAAATACATGAATTGAACAGTTCGAGTACGTTTTAAGTAAGCTCTAAAATGTTAACGATTTTCTTAGATAAATAACAAATAGACACACGAATATATTTATATTATATATATTCTAGTTATAAATATTTACATCAATATTGGTCTGAAATTTATGTACTTTATCGTGTATGCATTTCTCATTTATTTATTTTTAAAATACGTAACGTTACGTGTAAGAGATTGCTTTAGCAATAAGACCGCCTTTGCACATTTCTATGTAGTTTTACTAGTTATTACTGCTTTTAAACTGTATACTTTATATTTTGTGTGTACAATAAAGATATCTAAATAAATAGACCTCAGGTTATATTATGGTGTATTAGTTTATTGATGGATCGCATTAGTTTACGGTTCACAACATTGGTTCACAATATAAATAAAGGCTGTTCGTGATGTTGTTTTATTGTATTAATTATTCCGTTACGTGCAATCATTGAGACAATAGAAGATATTATTATTTAGCACATACATAATTTATTACTTAAGGTAAATGAACTTTTAATTATGTTATTATATTCGTAGCTATAATGATCTCTCTAGCGCAGGTGTAATCTATCGCCATTGTGTTTTTTCGTCTATTTTTTTCAAATATATAAAATTAAATTCGATTTTCGTGATTATTCGCTTTCACGTCACGAAGCTCAAGAGTAAAAAATATTTAAATTGACTCATACTTCGATAGTAGAGAATTTTTAATATAAATTAGAATTAACTACTTGTTGATTATGATACGTATATTTAAATAAGGTACGACAGGATTGCTTTAAACATATTGTACAAATAAAGGTATTTGAAAAAAAGTACTACCTACTATTAGTTGCTATACAAATGTATACTACATTTTAGGTTTTTTAGTTATAGACAAGAAAAAAATAAAAAAATGTTAAAAAGATGTAAAGATTTCAGGTAAGATCATATATGAAGCTAAAGGTACCTTTAGGAAGATATTTGACATTTAATAACTTGTTTGCTTGCTATTTCCAGCATCGATATTATTATTTTGGACACAAAATTAAATAAACAAACAAATTATTTAATCGTACCTAGATACCCAACATCTCCAGATGATGGCAAAACTCTTTAAATATTGTATGTAGTTTAAATACAAGTCATCTAGTTAGGGGTTAAAGTTTAAAATTTTTACGTTATAAAAATATAACATTTCGCTTTTTCTTTGTTAGTTTTATACAAGAATATATAGTATAATATACAATTATGTAGTCATGCAACTGTGTATAATTAACATTTTAACATCGTAATCAGTAAATTCCATACAAAATAATAGGAACATGATACCTAAATGCCTTGCTATATACGGTCATAAGACGCCGGAAGCTGGCCGTAAAGAATATCTTTTTGTTATAATTATAGACCAATTAAACATCGTGCAAACAACTAATTGATGAATTGTACAATTTGAAATTATTACTACCGGTGGACAAGCAACTATTTGTGTTTTTTTTCTGGAAATTAATATACTTAATATTTATTAAATTACTTCAAAAGAAATTAAATAAAGCCATCTTGAAGTGAAACTTCTTTGGAATCGTTCTGATTAGAAAATTCGATGAAACGAAAAATGACACTAAGAAGAGACAAACATATTCATAATAGGATTTAGTCTGCCAGAGAATGAGATAGAATAAAGTTATATTTGTCTCATTCTCTCTTAGGCTACTTTTATAAGTTTCACTTAGACTGCCGTGTGTGGTTTGCACACACACACTTTTTTTACTTATAATTTTCTTAGCTGTTGACCGCCACTTCGTCTCTTCGTTCGAACTCTTTAATTTTCCGGGATAAAATGCAGCCTATGTGTTATTCCAGACCATAATCTATCTTAAGTCCGTATAGTAAGTAAATTTCATCCATCCAAACTATAGCATTTATAATATTAGTAACCATAGAAGTATAGATGAATGGTCAATGGAGAATAGATACTGGTTGCTCAATCATGCCAGAACGGCTGAACGGATCTGCATGAAACTTGGCAGAAAGATTTAGACTTGCCAGATTATGGCCTGGAAAAAACATAGGCTACTTTTCATCCCAAAATATTAGGGAGTTCCAACTGGAATCAAAACACTTAAACAATCATTAAAAAATTAAAAAATACATACCAATAGCCAACAGAGTCTTCAACTTAGGGTTAGCCTTTTTCAACGCGTTGATTCTGTCGTACAACCCAGTTTTGCCATCTTTGGTTTCATCGTTGGACTCGAAAGAGCTGAGTTTGCCTTTCTTCATCCATCCGAAGGCGAAGATGATGTGCGTACAGAGGTCAGGGGAGATGTCCTCTGGCATAAACTTGCCGACCTTGACCCTGTATTGTGACCAGTTGGTGTAGTAACAGACGATCTGTGAAGAAAATTATTATTTATATAGATTTATTGCTTCATGTATTTACTAATGCAGATCATAGCAGTGTATTCTCAGATAAAATATGCGTGTCATTATAATTATGTTAAATAGTTTTCGTCGCATCGTGTATTTACACTAATGCAGATCATATCAGTGTATTCTCAGTTATAATATGCGTGCCTGAGGAAGGTGACTTTGGGGTTGAAAATAAAGCCTAAACAAAGAATTTCTTCAATGAGTACTGATGGCCTCCCTGGTACATTTGAGAGCGCTGTGATCTTATTCAATGGAAGATCCTGTGTTCAATTTTTGGTAGGATCCATTAATTCTTACTACAAAATTTACGCGAAAGTTTGTGAATATGGATGTATGGATGTTTGTTACTCTTTCACGCACTTTTACTTTTACAGGCACTAGCCTATGTGCTATTCCAGAATATAATCTATATCTGTGCCAAATTTCAGCCAGATCCATTCATCTGTTGGGGCGTGATTGAGTTACAAACATCCATACATCCATACATCCATCCAAACTTTCGCATTTATAATATTAATCTGATTAGAGACATACATAGAAAAACCTTCAGCTTTAATAAAATAACGAAGGTCTGATCGTCGCGGGATCTTACTCTATTCTGCCGTGGCTTCAGCGTTTCGATAAGATTTCACGTAGAAACCGATTACGTTCGGGTGTGGGTTTAATATAAGCTATCTACCATAAATCCTTATTAAATATACCCTCGTTTATAGCTTAGCTGTAGTGATTAATGAAAGATCGGTATATAATAGAAGATAAATTTTCCCAATAAAGCAATTTGTGGTCAACATCACATTTAAAACTATATCATGCATACAACATACGCATTTTAAAATAGTATGTCCTTACATCTATGCTATTGACCTAGCTTCGACCGAAAGGGAATCTAACCTCTACAACCTTAGACATAGACACCAATATCGCACTAAGTTGCACTTGAACATTAAACATACTCATTCTGAAGGCTAACAACTTTACTTTTAATACATTCGAAAAGCTTTGTCGACATCCGCGTTAACTTCTAGGGACAGTTTTAACGGTGTCCTTAAAAACTGTTCCTCTCCATTTATTACCATAGTATTAAGATTCATTTTTGATTGAATTTACTTGTGTCTGATGGTAATACAAGTTTGTAGCAGGCATGGCAAGGCTTAATGTATGCCCGGTGGCGTTTCCTGACATGCCTGTCTAAGGGAAATTCTCTTGCCTTTCCAAATGCAGACATTACATTAAAATATGCAGTTTTTTATGCATTTTGATTAGTTATTTTTATTAGGTACGATTATAATTGGTGATTGCGTTTTACGTCACATTACATGCGTAAGCGCAGTCCCATAATGCAACGAAAGCCTTTAAATGTTAAAAAAAAAAAAAACAACTATGATATTTTGAAACCTTTTTAGATCTATAATTCAATTCGCCATTTAAGTATTCAATACTCTATAGTGTGATACGATTTCTTCGATAAAAAAAGTCAGTAAATTTCTGAATAAAAGTTTTAATCGGAAACTATTTCTATATTTGTTATGAATACCTGAGTAATAAGTGGATAAATTAGATTTTAGTTAGGTTTTTTGCTGTTAATAACGTCATAGTTTATTTTTTAACGATACAATTTAAGTTATTGCTTCCGTCGCGGTCAAGACTACTTTGATGCAATTTATTTCTTGGTACACTACAGTAAATAAATCTATCCTCTTTTGTTTGATTATATTTCTGTTTCATTATGGACTCTATCTAAGAGTATTAATTTCACAAAATAAAAATAAAGAACTCATCAACAGCCAGGACATAGAAAACCGAGATTTTGAATATAAGTTCCCTTTATATAAATAATGTAGTCATGGAATAAGATTAGATTTTTCGTAATTTTAAATTTTGGATGGATTGATGTATGGTTGGATGGATGGATGTTTGTTACTTAATCACGCCAGAACGGCCTAACAGATCTTGATGAAATTTGGCATAGAGATTTTTATAGACTGGAATAACACACAGGCTTCCTTTTATTCCGGAAAATTGAAGAGTTCCCGCGGGATCCAAAAAAATCTCAATCCACGCGGACGAAGTCGGATCAGCTAGTCCATACTAATATTATAAATGCAAAAGTTTTTCTGTCTGTCTGCTACGCTTTCACGGTCCATCTGTTCAACTGATTTTGATCAAATTTGGTACAGGAATAGGTTGTATCCCAGGGAAAAAGTAAGTTATCTTGTCTGTTTCTTGTAGGTTAGGTTAGGGTTCGACATAAATAAACAGGTAGCACTTGGTTCTATCGGTTTAATATACCTAATAGATTACAATTTACCGAAAAATAATGCATTAAATTGTAATCTTTCGACAGTTTGCAATTTCGCGAGCTAGATTATAATCTAACGGTTTTTACAATCTTACGGTGACATATACACGTATAATATTATGATTAATGACCAATCACCAATGTTGTCACATCCGTCGTCCTTGTTTTATATATGGTCACTTATAATGTACCTACTGATTAAATTAAAATTATCTTGAACCAATTCATTTTTACATAAAAGGGATATCCGTTGTATATACCTAGATAGGCACCTATAAATAAGTCGTATTATGTATTTCTTTATGTAATAGTTGAAAATATGACAGCATTAATTTATTGGCACTGGTTGACAAAATTAAACCGTAATTAAGTCATCAAGATTTTAATAACCAAGTACATATTTATTTGATAACAGCTATAAAATCAAAAACCATATGATTGTCAATGACAGGTGGTGTCGTTAAAATAAACCATAAATAAACGAATACAAAAAGAAACTACATTCATTGAAAAATTATAAAAAAATGAAGTAAAGATGTAATAACTTATATCGATGAAAATGGACCTAGGTTTCATCTAAGTACTAAGTTTGTAGGGGCATTTTATTGAGAATAACTACTATACGAATAACTGCTAACTGTATACGTGAGTTTGATTCGCTCCAGCAATTGGAACAACGGTTACATAAGTATCTACACTTCAACTATGATTGTAATTTTTTTATTTTCAAAAGAGCAACCACCGATCTGGCTCTTCTAGGTAGAAACGGCTTTTTAAATCAGTGATACATTTATTTGACGATTCAAACGCACATGTTAATTTTATTTTTACAAAAAACATCTGGATTTAATTGACAGATAACTACAAAATATAATGAATCTATGATAATAATAATAAATCTCTTTATTTGAAAAATTACAAAGTTCTCATCAATAATTTGGCTTCTATCACCCAAAAAGTAAAAACAGTGTTATTTGAGTTTGTTCCTTCCCTACTATATAGGTGCTTTTTTATACGACTGCCTGAAAAAAGGAGTATATTGTTTTCAGGGTTCATGTATGTATGTATGTATGTATGTATGTTTGTGAGTTTGTATATTCCACCATAACTTTTATACGCCTGAACCGATTTTGATAAATGAGAATTACGTCAGAATCCCTAACTTATTCCGGGTGACATAGGCTAGTAATTTTTTTTAAAAGAATTGATGGGGTGACCGTCCTGCATTAAAAACTAAAGTTGAAAAATAAATCTAAATTAAGATTAACTATATAATCATCATCTAGAAAATGATGAGTACATTCCAAAAATATATAACACTATAGTTCAATATCCAGTGATTCACAAGAAAATATCATTTAATAAAAATATCAATAAGATTCTATTTAACTAGATTAATTTAGATTTTTAACTTTTTAGTTCGTTTTTTGGCAGGGCAGTCGTGTTTTTTAATTTTTTTAATAATGACTTGTTGCAATTAAGTATTAATAGCTAATGTTAACATGCAAAATAGAATACTAACCTTATATCCATCCTTATCCTTATGATCATCAGTGCCAACAGAGTTGTCTATGGCTGCGGATGACTTGCGGCTGGCGATGATTGGGCGGCCACGTATCTTTGGCCTGTTGACGCTAGCCGATATCACCTGGTCCGTGGACCTTGATACACTGGACGTTACTGATGTTGAGGTCTTGTTCGGCTTCCGTAGTCTTCGGCGTACACCTGGAAAGTATGGCGCTGTTAGACTACCAATACTTAAAGAAGATGACGAAAGGTCCCGGGTGCGAGTTCCAGAGGGGTCAATTCGGATTACCAATACATATAGAAGCCGACGAAACGTCCCGGGTGTGAGTTCCAGAGGGGTCAATTCGGATTAACAATACATATAGAAGACGACGAAAGGTCCCGGGTGTGAGTTCCAGAGGGGTCAATTCGGATTAACAATACATATAGAAGACGACGAAAGGTCCCGGGTTTGAGTCCCAGAGGGGTCAATTCGGGAATTTATAATTTCTGAATTTTCTGTGCTCTGGTCCAGTGGCTTCGGTCGTGGCTAGTTACTACCTTACCGGCAAAGATGTTACCAAGCGATTAAGCGTTCCGGTACAACGCCGCGTAGAAACCGATAGGAGTTTGGGTATAATAATAACTGCCCACTACTATATTAGACTGCATCATCACTTACCATCAGATGAGATTGCAGTCAATGGCTAACTTGTAGTGGATAAAAAGAAAAAAGAAAAAAATACTTTATTTAGTACGTATTTTGCACAGCATTTACATAAAAGTTGACTTAAAGCCAACAATATATAGTGGAAAGGAATATAAAAATGAAATATAACTTTTAAACTTCTTCCCTTAAATCAACATTCACTTGCATACGGATCTAAAATTTAGCACATAAAGCGATAGCTTCAAATATAACAAAATAACGACCACAAAGAAAAATAAACCCTAAAGTTGAATAACTAAAGTCCCTTTTAGATTAAACGAGAACGATATATTGCGCGGCGTTGTCCCATGAGCTTTTGAAGCCAAAATAAAGAAAATTTATCACTCGGAACGGATTGGAAACAGTAACCTCTAGTCGTCTGTGGAAATAAATATATACTATCTATATCTATGTTATAAATGCGTAAGTTTGGATGGATGTATGGATGGATGTGTTACTCAATCACGGAAGAACTTCTGAACGGATCTGGATGAAATTTGGCACAGTATAGATTATAGTCTGGAGTAGAGAGTATAGTCATAGGCTACTTTTTATCCCGGAAAATTAAAGAGTTCCCGCGGGAATCGTAAAGCCTCAGTCCACGCGGACGAAGTAGCGGGCATTAGCTAGTGTTATAAATGCGAAAGTTTGGATGAATGGATGGATAATTGTGTGTTACTCAATTATATCAGAACGGCTGAACGGAGCTGGATGAAATTTGGCACAAAGATAAATTATAGTCTAGAAATTAAAAAAAGAGTTCTGTTCTCGCGGGAACCTAAAAAACCTTCATCCAGGCGGACGAAGTCGCGGGCATCAGCTAATATTTTTTAGAGAAATATTTACCGAGTAGAGAGAAGAGTATTTACCGACGATTTGTCCGGCGCATTCGTATGAATATATGCATCAAAATTCTACATAGATTAGACCCTCTTTTTTATACAACTGCCTGAAAAAGTAGTATATTGTTTTCAGGGTTCATGTATGTATGTGAGTTTGTATATTCCACCATAACTTCTATACGCCTGAATCGATTTTGATAAATGAGGTATCGTTAGAATCCCTAGCTTATTCCGGGTGACATAAGCGAATAAAATTAAATAAAAAAATTATGGGGTGGCCATGGGCCCGCATTAAAGACTAAATTTGAAAAAAAAAAATCGAAAATTAAATTAACTATATAATCATCATCTAGAAAATAATGAGTAGATTCCAAAAATATATAACACTATAGTTCAATATCCAGTGATTCACAAAAGAATATCATTTAATAAAAATGTGAATAAATTTTTAATTTAACTAGATTAATTTAGATGTTTAACTTTTTAGTTCGTTTGTGGCAGGGCAGTCGTGTTTTATATTTTTTTTAATTATGACTTGTTCAGAGGCCCAATTGTCTAGTCTAGAGGCCAATCGTATTAATTTGACAGTTCATAACGTATAACTCGAACTGTTTAAGGAGTACATACATGCGTTTTGACGTGCAAGCATCTATGACCTCCTTAAACAGGTCGAATTATACGTTTGACAGACGTTTACGATTACGATTTCCTTACATAATCGGGGGGCTGAATGATATTCCTCATTAGCCGGGTCCATACCGTGGTTCGTACTGTAAGGCGGGTTGTTGATGATAAATATGTTATAGTATTGGTGATCCACGCGTAGTTTTGCACCTCGATGCTAGGTGTCACTAACCTACTTTCCACAAACGAAGAAAACGAAATATTATCAAAGTGATATGAAATCACTACGTGACAGTACCCAGTACGGCTCGCACGCTACGCTGTTTCTGGCTCTCTTTTTAATCGTGGGCAGCATGCCCCCAGGGAGGGGACATTCTGCCCACGCTTAAAGCTATACTTAAGCAAAATGACAGTTTGATATCACGTACCTTGACGTTCTTAAATTAAGGATTATAATTCTTAGGGCCTCTTGCACAAGGACGTTTAAACTGATTCAGATAAATTTTGTAATGCTGTTACTTTTTGGCAAACGCATGTTATTGTTGCCAAAAAGGTACAGCATTCAAATATTTAACTAAATCAATTGAAGAGTCCTTGTGCAAGTGGGCCTTAAACACGTAAGTCAATACGTTGGAAGTATGGCCCCTGACGCTAAATTTTAAAAACCCGGCCATATTTGGCCATCAAAGTACCTGTGATAGTTTTCTTTTTAAGCTTGTTATATTAAACTACTGCCATGAATTTGTTAATGGCAGTAGTATAATAAAATTAAAGGTTAAAAAATCCAGAAACAAGTGAAATTAATTTAACGAATTAAAAAACACGACTGCCCTGCCATATTATTTTTGGAGTTTACCTCCATAAGAAGCGATTGGCATATATAGCCTTTGGAATCTTTTCACATTTTTTAATTAAATGATATTTTTTTGTGAATCACTAAATATTGAACTATTGTGTTATATATTTTTGGAATCTAATCATCATTTTCAAGATGATGATTATATAGTTAATCTTATTTCCGATTTTTTTTTCAATTTTGGTCTTTAATGCGGGACCATGGTCACCCCATCAATTTTTTTTTAAATTTTACTAGCCTATGTCACCCGGAATAAGCTAGGGATTCTAACGATACCTCATTTATCAAAATCAGTTCAGGCGTATAGAAGTTATGGTGGAATATACAAACTCACATACATACATACATGAACCCTGAAAACAATATACTCCTTTTTTCAGGCAGTCGTATAAAAATCTAGAGTCTGGAGTCTGGATCCAGGCAGCGCAAGACCGTGACGTGTTTGGAACTCTTAGCAAGAGACCTACGTCATGCGGTGACGTCAATCGGTTGACGACACCTACTCGGTAGGTAGCGTAAAGTTAAAGGTTCATACTTACTAGTGGAATCTGAGGTGGGTGTGATGACAGCGATGACCAGCAGAATAGTGGCCGCCCACCGTAAGAGTCTCGGTGGCCACTGGAACAATACAAACAAACATTATTTCCATCTTCTCTTACAATAAATGGAGAAATCCTGACTCATTCTTTTACACAGTAAGTCATCAATGCCCAACCCAAACACTTGCAGGGCCAAGAGTTTCATGCCTTCAATTCAAAGTCAAAGTATTCAAAATTGGTACCTACACAGTACTCTTTTTGAGCGTCTATTCTACAAAGTATAAGACGTGATGGTGATAATTTATCGATGGTATCTTAAAAATAAAGCTACAAGAGTTCCAAACGCGCCCTGGTCTGAAAAGAGTCCTCAACAAACTCAGGTATCTCTACTCATAAATTAACTTCTATTTAAGGGTGAAATTTTACAGAGAGGTTCCCTTAAAGACAAGGAAAAAAACCGCAGGCAAGTCACTTGTTGTCAAGTGATTACTTTAGAAACTGCCATGGAAGCGAAGTCGTAGTCGGTCGCTAGTTTTCTTGTTTAGTTTGAGTTGTTATGGAAAAAAAACGCAGCGCCTCGATTTTTTTCTTCTCCAAAGGTGTGCGTTGCCCCTAAAAACAGAACGTTGAATTCACTGTTTTTCAATTTTACACCACTAGTAGAAAACTGTTGTAAGTTAGTTATAAACACATTGCAACAAAACTGTAAACTGGCGGAGCAAAAAAGTGTAAACCAGCAATACACTAACTTTACCACAGAAAAGTTGTCGCATGTTTACTGTTTTCCCGCATTTTGTAGGGTTTTCACTTCCGCAAGTAGCTATTAGCTTTTTACGTTTTCACGAAAGAAGGTTTGAAACTGTTTGAAGGTTTGAAAGTACTTTACACGTGTTTTGTTTTGGGCGTTTTTGCTCGACGTTTCTGATACGAACCGCTAAGCTGGGGGAACACCCTTCCAGCGCACGTGTTTCCTGCCACGTTACATAACTTAGGACCTAAGTTAGGTACCTTCAAGGCAAGAGTGAATAGGCATCTTCTAGGGAAGCGTTCCAACTTAGACCTCATCAATGCTTTGCACTAAACATGATTGTCGCCAAGCGCAAGCCTATTACACAATTTAAAAAAACCTAAAATAAATCATCTTGTCATCAGCAGCATCAGCAATGCAAGAAACTAGTATTTGGGTTGATAATAAAAGTAAGATTTAACATTCTAAAATTTCTATATTTTATTAACTAACTTCCTCGTACTAAACTAGATAGCTTACCGGTTTAGACTAGAATTTCCTGCATTAATCCAGACTCGTAAAGAGCGGATATGACATCATAAGAATTCAAAATAGAGTCCCTCCAGCGGACTAAGTAGAATTTTATTATCATTTTACGTTTCCACCGATTCGAATAGCATGCAATTTCATGAGAATAGAGTTTAAGGAAAATTATACCTATTATGCAAAAGGAAGGGAAAAAAAAATCTGCACAGAAGATTGTACAGCTTTTGGAGCGATGAAAACATTAGCCACTGGACACGACAGAATAATACGTCTGAATCTTCCTAAAAAAGTGTGTTTTGTCGTGTCGCGCTGGACTGTACACGTCCATTTAAAAAATACTAGTTCATGCCCGGGACTTCGTCCGCGTAGATTGAGATTGTTTTGGTTCCGATTTTTAATTTTCCGGAATAAAATGAAGCCTGTGTCCAGATTATTGTAATCTTTTTCTGTGCCAAATTTCATTCAGATCCGTTCAGCCGTTCTGGCGTGATTGAGTAACAAACATCCATCCATCCAAACTTTCGCATTTACAAAAGTAGTATGGACGTATAGTTGTAACGAGAAGTTTTAGTTCGCCAGACTTTTTTGTACCTAATACTCGTACGTCTTGGTTCGTCTATGTCACTCGATCTTTAGAGTGAATACCTTCGTATCTAAAGGTGACCTAACTTTATGCTTTAAAGGTACATTCATGTAGAGAATTTAGGCCTTTTGTTCCCACGTACTTGGTATATACTCCAGCCTCTAATTTATCCCTAACCCTGCGCTATAATCTTGATTTCAACGTACCATCAACAAAAAAATATTAAGGGACGTAGATATACCTATTTTCATACCAGATGGTGCCTCAAGGGCATCATCTGGTATGAAAATAGGTATAGACTAGAAATGCTCAGTACTAGCCCGGAGTTAGGAAGTTGGCGGTGTTTCACCCCCGTGACTCGGAGAGCACGTTAAGCCGTCGGTCCCGGTTATTATCACTAACATGATAATAGTCGTTAAAGCCCGCCGACCCGCATTGGAGCAGCGTGGTGGGTCTAAGCTCTAACTCCCTCTCTCTCATGAGAGTGGAGGCCTGTGCCCAGCAGTGGGACGTTAATAGGCTGTAGTGGATATATAATTAAGTATCGGTGTCGGAGTGAAACGTACGTTGAGAGTGATTTGGAGGACTTGTGTGGTGTGGTGTTGTGCCTGTGCGAATTGGGTATTTGACAACTAGTCAAATCAGCAACTTTTTTTCAAACGTCAAAACGCGTGATTAGTATGGATTTTGTATGAAATTTTAAGTTGTAACGTCATCAAAGTTCGACGCACTTTTTTTATTTATCATTTATCATTTACGACTTTTGGGAGATCCTTTGATTATTAATCATTAAAAAATAATTTATCTCACTAGTAGTCAAATAACCAATGGCTGGGTGGTGGGTACTACTGTAGCGGATAGGGATGATGACAACTCAGCAACTCCTCAAATCAGCAACTCTTTATCAAGCTTAAAACGCACTTTTAGCATGGAAGTTGCATGAAATTCACCATTGTGACGTCACTTTTTTCTCTAATCTAAATATATTTTAAAATGATGACGTCATCAATTTTCAACGCATCATCATCATTTTTTTAAACCTATATTTTATAAAGATTATCGAACTTAAAACTAACCGAGGATGTGAATTTTAGGTCTTTTGGAAGACCCTCTATTTAAAAATCAGTTAGAAATAATTTATTTTTGATTTAAGCATATCAGTGGCGTGCAGTTCATAGAGGCATAAAAGCACTGCTTGCCCAAATGGGAACGTCAATGCTCATTTGTCATCAAAACAGCTCGTAAATAAGTATTCTGACCAACTAATGCCTACCCTTACTGTATATTAACCTAACCTAAACTAGCTAAATTAAATTCTAGCTAGCATTAAGTTATGTTGTATTATTTTCACCTAAACCAAACTTATTTTATTTTATATTTTCTTTAATTCACATAAAATGTTATTTATATACCTGCTTATTATATATTTTAGTAATAACTGCAATGTGAACTCGCTATCCTCGCATAAACTAAAGTTTTTTGAGGATGGCTTGTGTGATACCCTTAATATCAATGCATTTTTTTATCTTGAACAATAAATAAAAAAAAAAATAAAAAAAAAATTAAAATAAAAAAAAAATAATAATAATAATAACATGTGCACTGGGAATTGAACTTCTAGTTGGTTCGTGTAATATTACACACGGTGCTGCTCGCCAGTTGTCTGAAGTTCTTCCCGTCTATCTTGAACTTGGCTTTGACACGATTCCTCGTGTCCTGATAAGGCGTCGAATGTTTTTAAAGATTTTTTTATTCGTAAAATTAAAAACATGCTCAAAAATAGTTAGTATTCTCTGCTCAAAATTTTGGCTTTTCAAACAACCTGACTTGAATTTTTTTAACTCTTATGTTTTTATTATTTTTATGGCGACGATACAACATTAAGTTTTATGATGAAGTAGTAGACGGGTAGGGATCAGTCCGTACTAAGTACTCGCCATTAAAATGCAAATTCAAGTGGCATTTTCAGGTCTATTATTGGTAAAGAACCCTGTTGTTAGACTTTAAGCTTAGGTATTAAAGATTATCTTTCAAAATTGTGGGACCTAAAACGATTTAATTTAAATATTAGAAATAAAAACCATAAATAAATATGAAAATACTGTTTTTATACGACAGGAGGAGTATTAAAAAGGAGTAGGTATATTGTTTCAGGTTTCACGTATGTATGTATGTATGTGAGTTTGTATATTCCACCATAACTTCTCTATGCCTGAACCGATTTTGATAATTGAAGTATCGTTAGAATTCCTAGCTTATTCCGGTTGACATAGGCTAGAATCATCACTGGATATTGAACTATAGTGTTATATATTTTTGGAATGTACTCATATTTTCTAGATGATGATTATATAGTTAATCTTATATTCGAATTTTTTTTCAACTTTAGTCTTTAATGGTCAGTCCATAAATTTTTTAAAAATTTTACTAGCCCATGTCACCCGGAATAAGCTAGGGATTCTAACGACACCTCATTTATCAAAATCAGTTCAGGCGTATAGAAGTTATGTTGGAATATACAAACTCACATATATACATACATGAACCCTGAAAACAATATAATCCCTTTTTTCAGGCAGTCGTATAAAAAAAATACTTATCCGCAAGTAAAAACGCTATCTTTTGACCCGTTTCAGCGATACAGAGGAATAAGGACAAGCCTGAGGCACTTTTAATTTAAAAATCACTACCACAATGGGGCGGCGGGACAAAAAAAAAGTAATTAAAGCGAATGCAAAAGGTCCGTGAATAATTTCTCCTAAGATTAAAATTTCTCAAGCCTTTTCACTGCTCTGCTTAATGAAACACCACCCGAATACTCACTATTTTTTTAACCACTACAAATTAGCCCTTGACTGCGATCTCACCTGATGGTAAGGGATGATGCAGTCTATGATGGTAGCGGGCTAACCTGTTAGGGGCATGGCCGTTATATCAAACCCATACCCCTATTCGATTTCTACACGGCGTCGTTCCGTCTTAGCCAGTAGGGTGGTAACTAGCCACGGCCAAGCCTCCCACCAGGCCAGACCAGGGAAAATTCAGAAATTAAAAATTCCCAAATTGACCCTGCTGGGGATCAAACCCGGGACTTCCGCACGTTAAGACGACAGCGCTACACACTGCGCCACGGAGGTCGTCACAGTGATTCCGAAAAAAATATCATTAAATAAAAATGCGAATAAGATTCTAATTTATATCTAATCTAATTTAGAATTTTAACTTTTTAGTTCGATTTTTGGCAAGGCAGTCGAAAACTAACAGATGCCGTCGACTTCGTCCGCGTGGAATAAGTTTTTTTCAATTCTCGCGGGAACTCCTTAATTTTTCGGGGTAAAAAGTAGCCTTAAATGTTACTATCCAGGTATTTGACTATACCATGCTAAAAATCACGTCGATCCATTGCGCTGTGTCTTAACGTGCGGAGGTCCCGGGTTCGATCCCCGGCAGGGTCAATTTGGCAATTTATAATTTCTGAATTTTCCCTGGTCTGGCCTGGTGGGAGGCTTCGGCCGTGGCTACTTACCACCTTACCGGCAAAGACGTGCAGCCAAGCGATTTAGTGTTCCGGTACGATGCCGTGTAAAAACCGAATAGGGGTATGGGTGTAATATAACTGCCACGTCCCTAACAGGTTAGCCCGCTACCATCTTAGACTGCATCATCACTTACCATCAGATGAGATCGCAGTCAAGGGCTAACCTGTAGTGGATAAAAAAAAACACTAGATACTGAACTATAGCGTTATATATTTTTGCAATCTACTTAACATTTTCTAGATGATGATTGTTGGAATATAGCAAAAATACTAGTCTATGATATAAAACTCTGTAATGACGTTATATAATATTTATCTATGGACGTTCATACTTCATTCCTTCAGTCACTCTCATACATTCTTCTCACTCACTTAAACAATCATTCACTATTCATTTGCTCTTTGGTGTAGCCTGTACAATATTTCATTATTATTAAACAGGCAGTCGTACATTGCAGACGTCTTTTCTTTTCCCTGCGAGCTCATATACCAACAATAATTATATACTTAATCTTATTTTCGAATATTTTTTTTCAACTTTATTCTTTAATGCGGGATCATGGTCACCCCATCAATTTTTTTTTTAAATTTTCACCCGAAATAAGCTAGGAATTCTAACGATACCTCATTTATCCAAATCGGTTCAGGCGTATAGAAGTTATGGTGGAATATACAAACTCACGTACATACATGCATACATACATACATACATATATGAACCCTGAAAACAATATACTCCTTTTTTGAGGTAGTCGTATAAAAAAAACTGTGTTTTCGACTAAATCTGTGTTTAAGATATTCAGTCAAAAAAAAAACAAGATCAACAAAGGTCGTCTGTGACAGATCTCTCTTAGTGATAGTCGGCCTTTGGGTACAAAGCTTTGACTATGTTTATTTCTTGTAACCCATTTCCTGTTTTTGACTTAAGTATTAATTCTAATATTATAAATGCGAAAGCGTATCTGTCTGTCTGTGTATTACGCTTTCACGGCCTATCTGTTCAACCGATTTGGATGAAACTTGATATAGGGATAGTTTGTATCCCGGGGATGGACATAGGCTACTTTTTATCCCGGATAATTAATAAAATATGAAAACCTTATCCACGCGAACGATGTCGCGGGCATCTTCTAGTAAATAAATAAGATTTTGAAGTCTGGTAATTCTTATTAATAGACGACTGCCTGAAAAAAGGAGTATATTGTTTTCAGGGTTCATGTATGTATGTATGTTAGTTTGTATATTCCACCATAACTTCTATACGCCTGAACCGATTTTGATAAATGAGGTATCGTTAAAATCCCTAGCTTATTCCGGGTGACATAGGCTAGTAAAATTTTTAAAAAAATTGATGGGGTGACCATGGTCCCACATTAAAAACTAAAGTTGCATAAAAATAAGATTAACATCATCTAGAACATGATGAGTAGATTCCAAAAATATATAACACTATAGTTCAATATCCAGTGACTCACAAAAAATATCATTTAATAAAAATGTGACTCAGATTCTAATATACTCATATCTAGATTGATTTAGATTTTTAACTTTTTAATTCGTTTTTTGGCAGCGCAGTAATAGTATTTTTTTATTTTTTTTAATTATGACTTGTTATTAAAAATAGTAAGAATCCGCTTAGTACATACATAAGTAGAAAATTCGTCAAGAACGTGATTTATTGTGGAGCACAGTCTATAGCCGTGGTCCGGTACTATAGTTAATGTTTTAACGCAAGGCCAAATGAAAGGAAAAGAGCGGAGCGGACAGCATGAACCGCACAGACCAACCACTGGCCAGAGAACTGGTGTTTTTTTTTTTTTAAATTCCACTACAATTTTGACGACCTCCTTGGCGCAGGTTTGAGCGCTGCTGTCTTAACGTGCGGAGATATCCTGAGTTTGATCCCCGGCAGGGTCAATTTGGGAATTTATAATTTCTGAATTTTCCCTGGTCCGGCCTGGTGGGAGGCTTCGGCTGGGGCTAGTTACCACCCTACCGGTAAAAGACGTGCTAGCCATTTGGCGTTCCGCTACGATGCCGTGTAGAAACCGAATAGGGGTATGGGTTTAATATAGCTGCCATGCCCCTAACAAGTTAGCCCGCTACCATCTTAGACTGCATCTTCATTTACCATCAGATGAGATCGCAGTCAAGGGCCAAATTGTAGTGGATAAAAAAAAGACTGCGATCTCACCTGGTAGTAATGATTTTAACGTATAGTGTATGGTAGTTAGGTATAGTTATAAATCCCCTAATCAGTTTCCATACGACATCGTTGACGCAGCTAGCAGAATTTCTATTTTCTCAAATTAAATCCGGGACCTCTCTCATATAGGACCACAGAGGTCGTCAACTAATGAAAATGGTAACCATAAAAATCTGTTTAACTTATTAGGTGTTATATTTACGCATCTATCACCAAAAGGTAAATTTACTGAGTCTAGAAACACTTGAAATAATACTTTAAGTATGTTACGTAGATCCCTAAAATATTTCAGTTTAGGCGTTAAAAGCTGATTCAAACAAGGAAATCAAGAACTACAACTAATAAGTACAATAATTATAGACATTTGTCTGTTAATCTGTTACCATTTTACTGCTCAACCACTGAACCGATCTTGCTGAAATTTGGTACAGAGATAGTCTGGAGATAAAAAATGGATACTTTAGATCAATGTCGTCAAATTACTTTAAAATTTTAACCTCCCAAACAATTTAAGTATATTATTCCGAAAAGGAATTATTTATTCATACAAATCAGTAAACTACGGTACTATTTTCTATGCTTAGTTCTTGGTATTTCATTCAATTAATACTGAAACAATACTATTAATTGCATCAGATTGTAGGGCGGTGGTTGTACAAGGACGCTTAAGACTATAAGCTCTAAACAATCATTGATTGCGCTGCATAGACCACTGAGAATTTATTGTGCAATGGATTTAGAAAATAGGAGCATTATTATGGTAAGTAGGAACTAGATTTTGTCCTCAGCTTTAGTCGAAGCCTCGAAATTCGGGCCATGCTCATTAAATTAAATTGAACTCAAATTGGGTGCTTATCTATAAATGGATCGATTTCGATTGAATATGACTTTAATGATATAGTCTGGCAGAAAATATCGCTATATGATTAAGTGAAGTGAAAAATTATGATAGTAGCTAAAAATAAATCGTAACTACTTGTTTGATAATATTATTGGCCTAAGTTGAATAAGACTTTGGATATTCTTGCAAGAAAACTATGTCCAGCTAAAAATGTGTCGTACATGGTTAGCTGGACATAGTTTTCAGTCAGTTTAGTTTTCGTAAAAGACAATGAAAAGAATGAAAAGTTATAATCTTTTTTATTTAAGTAATAAAGTAACTAATAATTTCATTACCTTTTTGAAAAAAATAAATATGTGTTTCTCTGTGGTGCACTACTCTGCGTTTGCGCATGGTTTAAGGTCACTTCTTAGATAGGTTATACCTTTGAGATTGTTCCACCGCTGGACACATGGTTAAATAATTTAACTACTCGTTTATAATACCACCTTCAATAAGTATAGTGAAACTGGTATTTATTACACAATAGAATCAAATGCAGTTTGATTACATTACTAGTGGTAAAGATAAATATGAAAAATATATGGCTGAAAAAGTACAGTAAGTTACCTTTTTTGTTCCACTACAATTTAGCTCTTGACTGCGATCTTACCTGATGGTAAGTGACGATGCAGTCTAAAATGGCAGCGGGATAACCTGTTAGGGGTATGGCAGTTATATTAAACCCATACCCTAGTCGGTTTCTACACGACATCGCAACGGAACGCTAAATCACTTAGTTGGCGGCACGTCTTTGCCAGTAGGGTGGTAGGTAACTAACCAACCCCCCGATTGTCTAAAAGTTGCCAATCAAATCGTCAAAGTTGGGCATTAAAGTAAAATAAACCATAATAGCATTGAATTAGAGCTCAATTTCGTGTATCCATTATAATCCGTTTAGGGTACGATAGTACCTACCACAGAGTACATTATATATACTGGTATAGAGTTGCTACTCGACTTTCAATGTACAGTGACATCTATCGGGAAGTTGTCCAACTAAAATATGTATATATAACCATAACACAATGCTATAGTACTATATATTACAAAGTTATTGTATATTAATTTATCTTAATTATTACAAGATCACCTAATTCTGCAACTATAGAATTATGTGACCTTGTAATAATTAAGATAAATTATTATACGATAAACACAAACTGTAAAGATGTTCAGATGTTAGTAAATGAAACGCATGTTGATTATTTTCTCTTATATTCTCAATTACAAAAAATATACATAAAGCATAACAATTATTCCACAGTTTCATGTTTTTCACATCGTACACACTTAAAACACTCTCTATTAATATAGTTTCACATTGTAACGAATTTATCAAAAAAATTATAATTTTGTCCACCCGGCATCCGGCATGCCAGAAAATGACAATGTCAATGTCGAATTTCAAACTTTAAAATGGCGGCTGTCCACGTTTGGAAATTAAAACACAAATGTTTCATTAAACTTCTAACTCATTCCATTAAACTAAATTCATAACAGATAAATCTTTATAATTTATCTAAGATAACTCATATTCTGGAGTTTTAATATATTATTAGCTTTGTGCTTATATAAATGGCAAAATCATTAATTTATCTAAAACATAAGCTTCTGAACGAAAACTTATTTCAGCGCCATCACAGACCCTGATCACAGACTTTTAAGTATACATAATTGCAGTACAAGATAAGCGCCATAAGCGCCATCCTTTAGGGAGTTGTGGAACTAACATCCCCATACAACAGAAAAATGTTCTAAGTGCAAAGGCCCTGGTACCTACCTAAACGTATTTCGTGTATCCATTCTCATCCGTTTAGGGTATCGTACATACCTAAACGTATGAGAATGGATACACGAAATTCAGCTCTAATTCAATGCTGTTTTGGTTTATTTTACTTTGACGCTGAACTTTGACGATTTGATCGGCAATTCTTACACAATCGCACCTCAGATAAGACCAGAGAAAATTCAGAAATGATAGATTCCCAAATCGAATCCGGGACCTCCCTACGTTAAGACAAAAGCGCCCAAAATTGCGCCAGATAGGTCGTCGGCTACCTTACCTTCCTTAGCATTAAGTAGGTATTTTCTATTGAATAAGTACAAAAGCTTTTACATCTAAACCTGTTGCTCCACGAGTGTAACATCGCGCGTGAGATCAAATTATCTGATGTGTCACCTTCTGCCACAATTAATGATGATGAATTAACCTACGTACAGCCACAGCGTAAGTATTTATATTCATACACAGGGTCGATCCTCATACAAATTACAGACCCGGCTACCATGACAGTTAATATAGCACCTAGAGGTACTGTATCCAGATATATAAAAGGTAAAAGTGATTGACTGACTGACAGATCTATGAACGCACTGCTCAAACCACAACTGATCGGGGTGTTTGGCATTATGACACAGGCATCCGCTAAGAAAGGATTTTTGGAAAATTCAACCCCTAAGGGGGTGAAACAGGGCTTTGAAATTTGTATGAAAATCGAACCTGATATGAGCGAAGCGGGCAAAAGCTAGTCAAGATCTAGATCTCTCTCAAAATATTAATGTGGTTGAGACTTATAGATGTACAGGAAACTGGCACCTCGTCGCCAGTGTTATGTATTGAAAACACGAGATTCGGATACTGACTGCTTTAATGGTTGAATTAAAAAATTAGCGACACAGTACAATTATTATATTATAACTACCTACATGTTTCATACATATCAATTAATTTGACGTTATAGTGACAAAATTTTGTATTAAAAATTCTGCCAGTCACGCCGCAGCGCTGCACTGTTTCTACCCCTCCGTCGAACGACTGGTGGTAAAGAACGTACTTATCATAAACGACTATGCGTGCCTCCTTATACGACTGCACGTGCCTCCTTATACGACTGTGCGTGCCTCCTTATACGACTGTGCGTGCCTCCTTATACGACTGTGCGTGCCTCCTTATACGACTGTGCGTGCCTCCTTATACGACTGTGCGTGCCTCCTTATACGACTGCGTTTGCCTCCTTATACGACTGTGCGTGCCTCCTTATACGACTGTGCGTGCCTCCTTATACGACTGTGCGTGCCTCAGCACACATCAAGCTGCCCAAGCTGGCCGCCGACAAGGCAAAGCTGGAGGAGGTGGTATCCAAATACCACCTGCAGGTCCAAGGCACGCGCGGCGAGCACACTGAGGCGGAAGGTGGTGTCTACGACATCTCCAACAAACGCATGGGCCTCACCGAGTACGACGCCGTCAAAGAGATGTACGACGGCATCGCGGAACTGATCAAAATCGAAGAGTCCCCGTAAGCTCCCGATCTCGTACTATCAATATTTTTTTTGTATTATTTATCGTGTATTGAATGTTGGCTTGGACTGCCGGGTCCAAGTCAACATTCAATACACGGGGTTAATCGGCGCTTCACTCGGGCGTTCGGTTCGGGTATTTTCTTGGAAATGGACAATAAAAACAGCTAGCGTTATCTCCTTATGTTAAGTATTATTCTAGCGAAATTTTCATGAATCTGAATGGAAATTGAGATTTATGGATTTGGTTTATGTGAATTTTATTACGGAATCATTTTCAGTGACAAACTCGACAACGCATCTGTATCAAAATATAGCTTGACGTGGGATTACGTGATTTACGTTGTCGCGCAAAAGTCCCAGAAACTTATCTGACCCGGTGACCAAAATTGGAACTAATTTTTTTATGCCTATTTTTAGCTTTGGTTTTTATTAGATTATATTTTTCATGTAAACTAGCGTCGCTGTCACCGGGTCAGATAGGTTTTTGATATTGCTATAGTTAAAGTTGACATTTTCTATGGAGTTGTATCATAGTCTAAAGCTAACCCATACCAATAGCTGGTTTTTACAAGATATAGTAATTCGTATCGAACGCTAAATTAATTGGCGACACTTCTTTGCCGCAAGGGTTGTAACCAGCCGCAGCCGAAGCCTACCACTAGGGTCCATACTACTAACGCTTAAATCCATATCGTTTCATTATTGTTGACTTTCGTGTTTTATAATAATCCTTATTATATTATGACTGCCTCAAAAAAGGAGTATATTAATTTCAGGGTTCATGTATGTATGTATGTATGTATGTATGTGAGTTTGTTTGTTTGTTTGTTTTATATTCCACCATAACTTCTATACGCCTGAACTAATTTTGATAAATGAGGTATCGTTAGAATCCCTAGCTTATTCCGGGTGACTTAAGCTAGTAAAATTTAAAAAAAAATTGATGGGGTGACTTTGGTCCCGCATTAAAGACTAAAGTTGAAAAAAATAAATTCGAAAATAAGATTAACGATATAATCATCATCTAGAAAATGACGAGTAGATTTCAAAAATATATAACACTCCAATATCCAGTGATTCACAAAAAATATCATTAGTAGAAATGTGAATTAAATTCTAATTTTACTAGATTAATTTAGATTTTTACCTTTTTAGTTCGTTTTTTTGGCAGGCCAGTCGTGTTTTTAATTTTTTTAAATGACTTGTTTTAGCAACGTCATGGCACGCGACATCAAACTGTCATTTTGAGTATTATTCTTAAGTATTGCTTTAAGCGTTGGCAGTGTAGCCCCTGACCTACATAGAAAATTCGAGATAATTTATGTTATAGGGAGATCGTCAAAATCAAAATAAATCATGTGAAACTCACAAAGGCTTAGCAGCTCGTTAAAATTGTATCAGGAGAGAGTTGGATGCTGGATGCAGACAAAGCGCAGAAACAACATAAGGCTTCCGGATAAATATCCAATGAGACACCTTTTTGTGCAGCTTGACCTAAAATCGGAACGAGAGATGTACCACACAAAAGCTATTCGGCTAATTTTATCGATAAAATTTGGCCTCTATTCCAATCTAATAGTCAATTTGTTGTTTTTTAAAACGCTATTGCATTGAAAATAGTATTTTTAGAATCGTTAAATAAATTATATGATGTTTTGTATGAATAATTATAAATAATTTATACTATTTTTTGTATGAATAATTATTGTCAAGAACTAGACAATGTGGCAAATTCTGTTTAGTACATACTCTAAACTAAACTAAAATGACAACTATAAATCTAGTCCTGTCTCTCTCCGCAGGGAGTAATAGGAAAGTGATATTTTTAATGCTGTCATTTTAGTTTTTTTAAGAGATTGTGCACTTTAGAACCCATGTAGGACCATAATGCAAACACGGCGCAAAAACAGAATTGTTTTCATAAGGTTTTAAAAGTAATTTTTAAGTAATTTCAAATGAAGAATATTTTTTCTATTAAACACATGATTTTTTTTAAATTTTTAATGAATGGAAAAAATACTAAAAGTATTCAATACTATAAGATTTTATGAAGTCGGTTTGTATGCGTTAAACTTAAACTATGCAGTTCAACAGCTCACCTTGGTTGCCTCTTCATTTAGTCATAAATGTAATACTTTGCTAACTGGTTTGTAAACCTTTTGCATATTATAAACAACTAGTGACTAGTTCCATACTTTATATTATAAATGTGAAAGTGATTTGTCTGTCTGCTAAGCTTTCACGTCCCACCTTTTCACCAATGTTGATAAAATTCAGTACAGAGATTGGTTATATCCCGGGGACATACGCTTCTTTTCATCCCGGAAAATTAAAGAGTTCCCGCCTACTTAATCCAATACTTAAACAAATTCGGAAGAAATCGCTACATCATTTTAGTGTATTAATTAATTCTTTAAATATGATTCGAACTTGATTATAAATAATCAAATAAATTTTGATTAAGCTTTAGCCTTGTTTGGCAAGATTTTAGTTATTTTTATAAGTCACGATAATTAAAGGTTCGTTGAACGTCTGGAACTTGTTTACACTTTAAAAGACCTTTACTTTATTTTATCCTTTTATGACTACGAATTTTTGTTAATAAACTATATTCAAATTAAAGTTTTAATATACTTTTTTTGTATTCCGGTATAAATTAGTCCTTGACTGCGATCTCAACTGGTGATTAGTGATATTGCAGAATAAGATGGTTGTGGGTTAACCTGTTAGAAGTATGGTAACTTCTTTATGATTTCATTGGCTTTAACAATTATTTACCTACAATATTTTGTATCATTAAACAATATTTTTTGAATTATTTTTTACTTGAATATAAATCTTTTTCGATTATAAAAGAATATTACAAACATTGGTAACCCATGTATTTGTTTCGTGCAATATTTAATTAAAATACGCCTTAATTATCTATCTAAAAATATATATAAATTATTGATTGCGTAATAAATTGTTAAAAAACGACTTTGTTAACGATAACTTCACAAAAAACCATATCAATCAGCCATTTTTTTAATAACATAAAATATAACTACCGTGCTCGCCCGTTAAATATACATTTACGCCGAATCCAAGGTTCATAACATATAATAAAAAGGTCACGACCTTTTTACTGTATACATATGTAGATACAGTATCGACTATATTATTAAACACATGTTAAATAAGTTTCCCGTTTTACATCCCACTGTAAAATTTAAATTTAAATACCTGATTGGTTCTTTTTGTAAATTAAGATGCAAAACAAGTTAATTTTAATTAAAAATTGATTAAAATTAAATCTTTGAGTTGTAGAGATGATATTGATTTACTTCTTAAATTGCCTTTAATTGTATTCATTTATATTTTTCCTATTTCCTATTATCTATTTCTGAGAGCCTTGATCTTTAGGAGTACCTACTAAATTGTAGGGATAACAACCAGCTGGGCGACCGCGTATCTCTGACAGCTACAGTGTAACGATCGCAATCACCTCTGATTGGATAACACTCTTCCACTATTGGACAAAATCCATTGACGCAGCAAGAATACCATAAATTCAGCCAATCACAACAATTGATACTGTAACAATGATTGATGCAGAAGTTACGCGGTCGCCCTGCAGGATAATCATTTTGACAGGATCTCAGACTCGTTTAAATTAAAACAACTTCGACTTTAGTATTTTTAAATATCGATATTTTTCAAACCATAAGTTGAGCCCTTCACTTCTCCATTTCACGTTAGCCAAATGGCACTGCAGAACGCGGGTGTATTGAAATAATTTGGGATTAGCACAGTTCTACCAGTATAAAATATGCAATCATAGTATATAATCATAGCAAAAAAAAAAATAAAAAAAAAAATAGTGGACTTATTTTAGGTCAAATAAATACGGGCAATAAGTAGTTTGTACCTTTTTCTTTTGAATAAAGTTTCAACCAGTTTAAAATATGCATTGATCATAGTGGACTTCTTTTAGGTCAAATAAATACGGGCAATAAGGAGTTTGTACCTTTTTCTTTTGAATAAAGTTTCAAATGAAAAAGGTACAAACTACTTATTGCCCGTATTTATTTGACCTAAAAGAAGTCCACTATGATCTATGCATATTTTATACTGGTAGAACTGTGCTAAACCTAAATTGGGTCAGCTCACAGAACCTATTAATTTTATTTTGTTTTATTCCACTATAATTTAGGCCTTGACACTACAAATAAAACTCCAACATTACGCAAATATGCATTTATGTCTCCTATTTATAATAACGATGTTAAACTACGAACAGTTGTTCTTGGCACTTGCGCAAATATATTGACATAATTACACATAGGTACCATAAATATACAATAGTCTATATATGGCCATACTAATATTATAAATGCTAAAGTGTGTCTGTCTGTCTGTGTGCTACGCTTCACGGCCCATCTGTTCAACCGGTTTTGATGAAATTTGGTACAGGTATAGTTTGTATCCCGGGGGAGGACATAGGCTACTTTTTATTCCGGAAAATTGAAGAGTTCCTGCAGGAATTAATAATAAATATCTCTTTTACCGATTTGGTGAAATTTGGTATAGGGATAGTTAGTAACCAGTGGAAGGACATAAGTTACTTTTTATCCCGGAAAATTCAAAGTTCCCGCGGGAATCAAAAAACCTTAATCCACGCGGACGAAGTCGCGGTAATCATTCAGTTCTTTATATATAAAAAAGCAATAAGTATGAAAATAAAAGATACAATATTTTTTGTAATAGGAAATAATAAAAGGGCTGAATGTAATAAGCTATATTTGACCCTTAGTCCCTCGCTAATAATATCATAATGTTATTTCGATGAACCAATTTTCTGAAAGGATTCTTTTCCTTATAAGTGAATTATTTATTTATTTATTTATTCACTTCTTACATCATCTTTACAGGAATCCCTAATACGATGGTGCAGTTACAATATTTATACCTAGCTTAGCTTATAGAAATGTGTAAAACCTAATATCCTATTAAAAAATAAAATAAACCAATTAGATTCGTGATAAGGCCCGAAAACCCTATTTCAGGCCTTATCATGAATCTTAGGCTCAATTGTTTAAGCCAATCGTAATTATTTGACAGCTTAAAACGTATTACTCGAACCGTTTAAGGAGTTCATACATGCTTTTTGACGTGCAGGCATCAATAAACTCCTTAAACAGGTCGAATTATCCGTTTGACAAACGATTACGATTACGTTTTCCTTACACATTCAGGGGGCTTATATGATGTCTTCAAATATCTATATCGATAAAATATATATCCCGAAATTTTAATTTTCCGATTTTTATCTATTCTTGTGCTGTGAAAACTTGCTTCTTGCAAAATTTCATGATTCTAGGTCAACGAGATATACCCAATAACACGGTAATTTGGTGCTCGAAAAGGGTGTTACCTGGAAAGGTTCTCGGGAGTTTTGAAAATTAGTGTATTTTATAGATTTGGACGTGCTCTTTCCGAATTTTCACTTTGCCACCTCGTATCTTTGCCACTCGCGCCGCCATATTGGAATAATGGCGACTAAAACAGTTTTTTTTTCAATTACTCTTTTCGGACTAATTTTACGAAGAAAATAGTTATGTAATGAATTGAACTAGAGAACATTTCCTAATGTTTATATAGTAACATTTTTTTTGAGAGCCGCAAACTAAAACCTAAATTTGCCAGAGTTCAAATAAATTTGTATTGTGGGTGTTTTACAAGATCTTTAAACTAATAGGCCTATTACACTGCACTTTTTAATTAGAAGCTTGATTTTTTTACAGCTCCAAGGAAGAATCTGAAATTAATTTCAACTCGATGCCTCCACGCGTTCCCGAGAAAAAGGTGGTTGACAGACAGACATACAAACATTGATGAGTGAGTATCACATCCCTTAATAGAACTGTAAATTGTAATAAACAAACATAATAACTTTCAAACAAGGGCTGAGAATCCCTTCAATAATACTGTTATAAAGTTTTGCAAATGCCATCCAGAAGTTAAGGCCCCATAAAATATTGTTGAAAAAAAAACATCGCTTTTTGAGTTTTTCATAAGAAAAGTTTGTGTAAATACAAAAATTTGTATACTTATTGCGTCACTAATGTAAAATTAAAACCATTCTTAATATTATAAATGCGAAAGTGTGTCTGCCTGTCTGTCTGTCTGCTACGCTTTCCCGGCCCATCCTTCCAACCAGTTTTTCTGAAATTTGGTATATAGGTTGCTTATATCCCAGGGAAGAACATAGGCTAAAACTGAGTAGGAACAACTCGATAATAATATCAGACTAACTGATGCCCGCGAATTCATCCGCGTGGATTAAGATTTTTGATTCCCGCGAGAACTCTTTAATTTCCGGGATAAAAAGTAGCCTATACGTTATTCCATATATAATCTGTAGATCCGTTCAGCCGTTCTGGCATGATTGAATAGCAAACATCCATCCATCCATCCAAACTTTCGCATATTATATTAGTATAAGTATAGATTTTAGCTTCAATCGAAAACAATAATTTTCATCAGTTATTTGCAATAAAGCCATGAATTTGTTTGAAGTAAGTGTTAACTTACTTTATATTTAAAACACTATTTTCATTTTTTGTTCCTGTTTGCGGCCCAAGTCGCTTATTTGCCGTGTCATTTTCAGTATATTACAGTGATTACTAATTCATCCTTTTCACAAACTTATTTTGTTATGGGCACTTAATATTGAATTAATTTCGCACACACCACAAGAGAGCATAAGTGCTAAAGTTTATTAGGGTCGTGGGTTCAATAATTACCGTAAGTTAGCCTTAAGCTTTCCCGTAACTAAAAAGCCTGTTAGAAATTTACTCGGTCCATTATTTAAGCTATAACTAATACTATTACGTTGGATAGGCATAGCGTTTACGAATAAAATGATTAAGCAACATAGACTTGAGTATTGGGATGGTTGACTTAAGTAATCAGTTTTTTTTTAATTTAACTGCAAGTTAGCCCTTGACTGCGATCTCACCTGATAGTAAGGTTCGGTTTCTACGCGACATCGTACCGGAACGCTAAATCGCTTGGCAGCACGTCTTTGCTGGTACGGTGGTAATTAGCCACGACCGCAACTACCCACCAGGCAAAATTTCAGGCAGGATGTAGCGTTCTGTTAGCCGTACCCCTATCAGGTTAGCCCGCTACCATCTTAGACTGCATCATCACTTACCATCAGGTGAGATCGCAGTCATTGGCTAACTTGTAGTAGATAAAAAAAAAAAAAACACACACACACTTACACTGCACTTCCCACAGGACCCTGTGGTAAGGGTGGGCGTGCCCGCTACTTAGAGCGTCGCTTATTACAATAGCAATAAGGATCAAATTAGGGACCTTTTCTCCCTAAATCTTATTACACTACACTGATTCAAGTGTAAAGGTCCCTGTGAAAAGTGCAGTGTAATAGGCCTAGTCTTAGACTGCATCATCACTTACCATCAGGTGAGATCGCAGTCAAGGGCTAAGTTGTAGTGGATAAAAAAAAATGCTGTGGCACGGGCTGAGGAGGACCACACGTAGTATAAGTTTAATTTGTATTTGTATATGTTTAGTTATACTAAGTTTAATGATTTGTAGTGTTGTTCAATAAACCTTTATTTATTTATTTAGTTAAATTTGACTATCAACGATTAGAGTAAACGCTCCGCTAGCGAGACCAATCCTACATCTATGGTGTATACCTATCTCTCACGCTGTGGCACGGGCTGAGGAGGTGGCCCATTGACCACACGTAGTATAAGTTTAATTTGTATCTGTATAAGTTTAGTTATACTAAGTATAATTATAGTGTTGGTCAATAAACCTTTATTTATTTAGTTAAATTTTACTATCAACGATTATAGTAAACGCTCCGCTAGCGAGACCAATCCTACATCTATGGTGTATACCTATCTCTCACGCTGTGGCACGGGCTGAGGAGGTGGCCCATTGACCACACGTAGTATAAGTTTAATTTGTATCTGTATAAGTTTAGTTATACTAAGTATAATTATAGTGTTGGTCAATAAACCTTTATTTATTTAGTTAAATTTTACTATCAACGATTATAGTAAACGCTCCGCTAGCGAGACCAATCCTACATCTATGGTGTATACCTATCTCTCACGCTGTGGCACGGGCTGAGGAGGTGGCCCATTGACCACACGTAGTATAAGTTTAATTTGTATCTGTATAAGTTTAGTTATACTAAGTATAATTATAGTGTTGGTCAATAAACCTTTATTTATTTAGTTAAATTTTACTATCAACGATTATAGTAAACGCTCCGCTAGCGAGACCAATCCTACATCTATGGTATATACCTATCTCTCACTCTGTGGCACGGGCTGAGGAGGTGGCCCATTGACCACACGTAGTATAAGTTTAATTTGTATTTGTATAAGTTTAGTTATACTAATCGTGGTCCTGGGGATTTTACAACCTTGTGTGGATTAAATTTTTCCATTGGGTTCTATCGGAGGTCAGTGTTGCAATGGTGTGAAATTTGCACTTGGAATCCCTCAGCTGGTCTGACCATCTGGTTGGTGAGCGGCCTCTCGATCTTTTGCCCTCGGTGTTGCCCGTCACTATAAGCCTTTCTAAGCTGTCGTCGCATGATGTGACCGAAGTAAGAGAGCAGGCATTGGTAACATATGGAGGAAAGTCGCGTTTTTACCCCTAGCTGTGACAGGATACGATCTTCAGCAATGAAGCAACGACTGGAGAGAGAGAGAGTTATACTAAGTATAATGAATTGTAATTTTGGTCAATAAACCTTTATTTATTTAGTTAAATTTTACTATCAACGATTATAGTAAACGCTCCGCTAGCGAGACCAATCTTACATCTATGGTATATACCTATCTCTCACGCTGAGGCACGGGCTGAGGAGGTGGCCCATTGACCACACGTAGTATATTTTTCATTTGTATCTGTATAAGTTTAGTTATACTAAGTATAATTGTAGTGTTGGTCAATAAACCTTTATTTATTTAGTTAAATTTTACTATCAGCGATTATAGTAAAGTTAGTTGTAGGTTATAGTTTGGTATCTTGCGCCACGGCTGCGTGTCGGCATCCGACGCGCTCTGATTACCGCAATTGTAGAACTTGTCAATTTCTAAGCAAATATTTCCAATGCGTACAAACTAGATTTTAATCTTTTTGAACATACAATTTTTATAGCAGAGAGCCAACGTGCACGCGAACTTTTTCGAGGCTTACTACCATCGCTAAAGGAGTATTATTTTAATACTGTATGCCCGCGACTCCGACCGTGTGGATCACAGTCAAGGGCAGTGAAGTTATAATTAAAAAAATTAAAAACACGACTGCCCTGCCAAAAAACGAACTAAAAAGTTAAAAATATAAATTAATTTAGTTAAATGGTATCTTATTCACATTTTTATTAAATGATATTTTTTTTATTAAATGATATTGAACTATATTAGTGTTATATATTTTTGGAATGCACTCATCATTTTCTGGATGATGATATAGTTAATCTTATTTTCGATTTTTTTTTCAACTTTAGTCTTTAATGCGGGACCATGGTCAACCCATCAATTTAAAAAAAAAAAATAAGTTTATAAACTCATATACATATAAAGCAGAACATATAGGTATAAATCTACATACAAAAGAAAATACTTAAATATTCTATAGCATATTAGGAAGGTAATATTCCTTTACGAAATATGTTTTAAGACTTCGTCTCCCTAATTTCGCTCGGCAATTCATTCCAAAGCAGTACATTCTTAACTGTAAATGAATTACTGTACGCGGACGCCCCTGTATGACCAGGAGGATTTTTAATAGGTAGGTACGTTACTCGCTGACGCCTACGACTTCGTCCGCGTGGATTGAGGTTTTTCGGATTTCAAGAATGAGGTATCAATCCATTCGTTAATATGATCCGGGTAACATAAGCTACATTTTACACAAACAAAATCGATAAGACGTAATATGTAGCATAAAGACCACACCTTACGTTACACTGGGTCGACTAATATCCTAATAATGTAAAGTCGCCCGTTATAATAGTTGTGTGATACTGAGATATCTCCCTAAAACAGTATAATGCATACGTAATTGGATGACTGGACTACCTCCGCCTGGAGTCCTTCGCCTCTCAAGCACTCGCAGACATCGCAAGCACAGACGATGACAGATCGTCTGTGCTTGCGATGCCACGGCCGAAGCCTCCCACCAGGCCAGACCAGGAAAAATTCAGAAATTATAAATTCCCAAATTGACCCTGCCGGGGATCGAACCCGGGAACAGCGCTACACACTGCGCCACGGAGGTCGTCAAAAACACGACATAAATGCAATACACGGATACATATTATTGCTCGCAGCTGAAGCTAGCGCGGACCAATTTCCAGTATTTCACACTATATTTCAACCTTCAGGGAGTAAGATGCAGATGCTCTTAAACTCTCCCAACACGTCCCGCCCATAAATCAGAGAGCTCGTTACAGTGCTAATGCAAATTTTGTTGCTATTTTAGGGATACCATGTATTTCGAACTTTGTCGGACATTACTTTCCTAAATAAATAAATAAATGGATTTTTATTGACCAACAGTTTACATCAAATTAATCAGTAGTACAAAAACATTACATGCAGTTACATTACAGTAGTTATGTACTGTATACATACTTAAAAATGCAAAATGGCCTTTTGACCACTTATGTGGTCAAAGGGCCGCCTCCTCAGCTTGTGCCACAGCATGAAAGGTAGGTATATACCTACCTGACATACCGCAACGCTGATTTTCAGGAGGGGCTTTTCATCAGATTTCTTTTTATTTAATTTTGCTATAAACTAGCTTTTGACTGCGATCTCACCTAAATGGTAAGTGATGACGCAGAGAGTATGAGATTATAGCGGGCTAACCTGGTAGTGGCAGCTATATTTTTAAACCTATATATCCATAGAATACTCAATTTTACTGCGTTCTGTTTTCTTTTAAACACACCACAACACACATTTTCTTTAATTTTGGCTTTATGAAATATTTCTAGTAGGCCCGACAGACGCTGTCAAGATAAACCAACCCAGGACCCACTCAGACACACAAAAAATTCCATTGGAATCGATCCAACAATTCTGAAGTGATGCGCTTACATACTTTCAGCCATTGACTTTTATTTATATGGATTAGGTTTAGGATCCCGATCTGCAAAAAAAAAAGCTTATTAAACCTACTAAAATTATAAATTAAACTCCTTGACAAAACTCAAGGACTGATCCCAGTAAATACAAAATATTGGCCACTCTATCCCATTTTAAACACGCTTTATGTTTGGTGAAAATCGAATTTCTCGGAGCATAATAAATAAATCCCCATTGTTGTTGGGATATTTGAGTTCATTTTGAAAGAATACGTCGTAAAGGCGATGAAATGGCCTTTTTATGGTGGGATCGAGTTCGAACGGATTTAATTTTACAATTATTATGATTGAGTAAATGTTTTTGCTCGGTTTTACGAGTCTAATAGAAAAAGACCCCAGGGGAAGAAAGAGGAGTATTTTACGTTTGTTTTTATCTGTCTGCGTGTCTGTCTGTTTGTCTCGTGTCTCTTTTTGGTGTCGGTTTTTCGTTTCGTTGAATTTTCATATCACAACGATTCTAAAGAAGTTTCACATAATCATGATCATAACATTTATTTGCTGATTGTAGGTACATAAAAACTTCTTACATAAAGTCACAGTATCGAGCCACAAGTAATGCGAGCTAAGTTGGAGCGCGCTTGCCTACAAGATACATATTCACACTTGCTTTTAAGGTACTACTAAGGTACTATTGCTATTAAGGTATTTAACAATAATGAGATCTAGTTTGACGCACTTGCCTACAAGATGCATATTCACACTTGCTTTTAAGGTACTATTAAGGTATTTAACAGTAATGAGATCTAAGTTGGAGCGCGCTTACGTAGAAGATGCATATTCACACTTGCTTTAAGGTACTATTAAGGTACTATTGCTATTAAGGTATTTAACAGTAATGAGATCTAGGTTGGAGCGCGCTTACCTAGAAGATGCAAATTCACACTTGCTTTTAAGGTACTATTAAGGTACTATTGCTTTTAAGGTATTTAACAGTAATGAGATCTAAGTTGGAGCGCGCTTACGTAGAAGATGCATATTCACACTTGCTTTTAAGGTACTATTAAGGTACTATTGCTATTAAGGTATTTAACAGTAATGAGATCTAGGTTGGAGCGCGCTTACCAAGAAGATGCATATTCACACTTGCTTTTAAGGTACTATTAAGGTACTATTGCTATTAAGGTATTTAACAGTAATGAGATCTAGGTTGGAGCGCGTTTACCTAGAAGTTGCATATTCACACTTGCTTTTGAGGTACTATTAAGGTACTATTGCTATTAAGGTATTTAACAGTAATGAGATCTAGGTTGGAGCGCGCTTACCTAGAAGATGCATATTCACACTTGCGTAGAAGATGCATATTCACACTTGCTTTTAAGGTACTATTAAGGTACTATTGCTATTAAGGTATTTAACAGTAATGAGATCTAGGTTGGAGCGCGCTTACCTAGAATGCATATTCACATTTGCTTTTAAGGTACTATTAAGGTACTATTGCTTTTGGTACTATTACTATTTAAGGTACTATTGCTTACATAAATACGTTAGGTTTTCTTAAGTCGTTTTAATTACTTAGATTGCTTGGTTCTTAACACTTTTTGTTAAATATATAACTTACCTTTTTTTTGGTTTACAAGCTCTATTTCTGAACCGGGTACATTATCTTATTCCTCAAATTGATTTGTTTTTTTTTAATCTCCTTTCATTACCACTTTCTCGTTTTAAATTCATTGTCATTCTGCTATTCCAAAACTTTGAAATTTTAATATCACCAATATAATTAGTATTAGACCATTTTATTTTAACTCGTAAGCATGTTGACCAATAATTGCCCAAATCCAGGGTACTGGTTGCATTTGGTACTGTTATCCAACCGGTCACACAACCTGTTCATTGACTGGTTTATCTTTTGATTCGAAAGTAAAAGTTCTGACAGGTTCTATTTAAATTACGTAATTGTGCCTTGTACTACAGGTTGTGGTCTCCAATAAAATAACCAACGCGCGTTGAGGTAGGTAACTGAGAGTAATGTTTAGAAAAGAGCAAAGCATGGAGAGTTTCTTGCTCTTCTTTCTCTCTCAATAGAATTTCCTTTCCGAGGCGGTGCTAGAGGTCAGACATATAAGTGATACTAGTTGTTCTAAGGAAATGAAAACATTTTATTTCATTTAATTTATTAGTGTACTAGCTGGTGCTGTGATTTCGTCCACGTGGATAGAGGTTTCTTTGTTCCTACGGGAACTTTTTAATTTACCAGGATACAAATTAGCTTATTTGTTATTCCAGACTATAATCTATCTCTGCCAAATCTTATCGTGACGTGATTGAGTAATATACATAAAACCATTCATCCAAACTTTCGCATTTAAAATATTAGTATAGATTTTAGATGATGCCCGCTCTTTCGTTAATTCAGGCTTAATTTTTTTTAAATCGTAGGCTAGATGTTCCCTGTACCAAATACCTACATCCAAAATTGGATTGGTAGAATATAGAAACTTAACAGACAGCCAGTCAGACACACTTTCGAATTTATAATAATACTAGTAGGCCCGGTAGACGTTGTCTTGCTTTGAACCTATAACCCGATTGAAGCGCCCCTACCGGGTCCAATTGTGAATATTAACCATCCCAGGACCCACACAAATACGGGCAAAAAAATCCATCAAAATCAAGCAAAGTTTTAGCGAGACAAACGAACAGCAATTGATTGATAGAACATTAGTAGTGGATAAAAAAATAAAAAACATATTTTTTTATTTTTTTTATCCACTACAAGGACTAGCCTTGACTGCGATCTCACCTGATGGTAAGTGATGATGCAGTCTAAGATGGCAACGGGCTAACCTGTTAGGGTTAACGCTAAATCGCATGGCGGCACGTCTTTGCCGGTAGGATGGTAACTAGCCACACCCGAAGCCTCCCACTATGCCAGACCAGGGAAAATTCAGAAATTATAAATTTCCAAACCCAGCCGGGAATCGAACCCGGGACTACCGCAAGTTAAGGCAACAGCTCTTAACACTGCGCCAAGGAGGTCGTCAAATTGTATGGATGTATCCTGCCTATTAAAAGTTCGTAGGTATCAGTAGCCATAATTGTAGTCCTACTGACGCAAGACTTTGAGTTGAGTAAAATGTCAATGATTACTCGAATGGTTGACAAACCAGTTTGAGCTTGCTTGATTACTACGACAACTTACTTTGGTCTTTTACACCAGAGGTGCGATTATGTAAGAATTGCCGATCCAATCGTCAAAGATCGGCGTCAAATTAAAATAAACCATAACAGTACTGTGTTAAGAGTTCAATTTCGTATATCCATTCTTATACGTTTCGGTATGTACGATACCATAAACGGATGTGAATGGATACACGAAATTGAGCTCTAATTCAATGGTGTTATGGTTTATTTTACTTTGACGCCGAACTTTGACGATTTGATCGACCACTTTTAGACAATCGGGGGGCAGGTTTTTGTTGATTAAAAAAATATGAAGTTTTATTTTTATTTTAATCATCAACCCATCGGGCCTATTGCTGAGGCTCCCTCAGAATACTCATGATTTTATAAAAAAATCAATTTTTGTTGGTTTGTACTGCAATTGTGCCGCACAGATCGTCGCAATGTTCTTATGGATATAGTCTAAGACCAAGAAAGGACCTGAACATAGATAAGTACGTAAGTACTTTTGTCCTGGAAAATCAATGATCCAAGGGATTTTTAAAATAAACTTATAGTTAAGTAACTGTCCAGCGCCCACTTCGTTGGGCGGTAAACATTATTACTTGTGATGAAATTATGAGTGTCCAAATTATAATATGCTACTGCATAGAGGGAAAAGTCTTTTGTTTTAAGCACGTCTTGAGATGATAAGTTTACTTATTTTGATAAGAATTCATAACTGTTGATAGTATTACCAATAAACATGACCTAACGATTTAAATTATTTTTTTTAATATAAAAAAACTAATTTTTGTGACTCAAATATAAAAGTTAGACACATGCTGTTGCTGAGTTTTTTGTAGGCACTAACAAGCTCTACAACTTTTCTCTAGAACTCAATCATTTCATCGCTAAGGCAACGTTCGTAAGAAACGTTTTTGTTCGACCGTTTTTTCTCCGACTTACTTTGCAAATCCGACTACCATGAAAAAGTCTGTTCATTTTTCGAGTTAATATATTATGGCCTATAACACTCTCAAATAATGTGGCTTTCTATTGGCAACAGAATTTTCGAAATCGGTTCGGTAGATTCAGAGATTACCTCCTAAAACGTCACAAACATACAATTCAAAAACTTTACCTCTTTATAATATTAGTATAGATAATGTCAAAAATAAATCCAATATAAAATAAACTAGACGATTAATTAAAAAGCGTTTCATTCAGTAATATAAACAAAAATTCAACTACTCTGCATTTTACCTCAAAATAAAATATAAACAAAAACCCCATACAAGCTCAAACCTTGGTCGTTTTTATTTTCGGTAAATATACAGGAATAAATTATTTTCTGCCCGCATTTAACATTCCAGCCTTCGCATGCCCACATCTGACACCCCTGGCATTAATATACCAGGTAAGGGTGACTATAGACTAGACATTAAAATCTTGCAGGTAGTATTAAAATTAACACGTGCATGTAAGATGAATAAAATCCATACTAATATTATAAATGCGAAAGTGTGTCTGGCTGCTACGCTTTCAAGGCCTATCTGTTCAACCAATTTTGATGAAATTAGGTATAGGGACAGCTTGTATCCTGGGGACATAGGCTACTTTTTATACCGGAAAATTAGAGTTCCCGCGAAAATAAAAAAAATTGTATTATAATGCCAACGATAATAAGTGTTACTATTCTCAAACAATTCTCCTTAATTTTCCGGTAGATAGCTTCCAGATGTAGCCTACGTTACTCTCCAAGTCCTCAGCTACTCCCTTGCAAAATATTACGTCGATCCGATGCTCTGCTGAGGCGTGATTGAAGGACAATCCAACAAACAAACTTTCGCATTTATAATAACACTAGCGGATGCTCACGCCTTCATTCGCGTGGCACAAGATTTTTTAATTCCTCCAGGCTCTCCCTTATTTTCCGAGATAAAAAGTCACTCTCCAGATCCTCAACTATACCCATGCCAAAAATCACGTTGATCCGTTGCTTTGTTGCGGCGTGATTGAAGGACAGACTCTCTATTTAACGTCCTTGGGGATTAGCATGATTTTTGACGCTCTTGTATCAGAATTTTATTAATAAACTCTACTGTGCAATGAGATGAAAACGGAAAATTTTATTGCCTAGTTTGTAGAAGTGCTTACGGACAAGTTTACGCGTCCACCTTATATTGCTTGACCATTTCCGCATTCAACATGAGTTTGCCAAATTAGTTCATACCAACACGCGGCCTGCAGTGGGTTAAAAACGTACAAAACATACAATAGAGAACAAATATAATATTATTATAACAATCCCAATAAGTTATGGGTATATAAGTTGACCCAAAATGGTGGTCGTCTGCGCAGGTACATTGTACCAGGAATGTTACGGAGCTTCGACTCCGTTTCCGTTAGGTCGGAACTTCCGATTATTATTACACCTTAGGTATCGGTACCGAAACTTTTAAATCGGAGGTTTTAATCGATCGATCGAGGAGGTCGAAGCACAGCTCTTCCACTATTGGACAAAATCCATTGACGCAGCAAGAATACCATAAATTCAGCCAATCACAACAATTGATACTGTAACGATGATTGATACAGATTATACGCGGTCGCCCTGCTGGTTCATACCCATCGCGATGGGAGTCCCCCGCCACCCCCGCCTACCGCTACGTGTTTTTATTTGTTCTTAAATGAAAAATATCTCTCTTGAGACCACTAATGACTCTGCCTCCAACTCCGACTCTACCTGCGACTCTGGTACTCAAGGTATGTATTTAAAGTTGTGGTGAGTTATATTAATTATTATGATTAAGGATTTAAATATTGTAAGTATTAATTAAGAACTTACCTAATCCTTAAATTTGCACGTCAGAATTGAGGAAACATGTGTGGGCTACTTTTGGACTGTCAGCATAATTGTACAATATTTTAAGCTAATAAAAGATTGATTGATTGATACCTGGTTACTCATTGGCCAAACGCATTTAACAAATTTTCCGCATATGATCAGCGCTGACTTTTGTGGATGTTCATACAAACAAACAAACATAAAATCAAAGGATCTTGTCGCAATTCGGAATGACTTTTACACATTGGCCGGCACTTGCCGAACGGATTGGCTTAATGTGTACCGGAGTTTTCCATGTGCTATAGAGTTACAGATAAAAGACACAAAATAAGCTTCCTAATTATTGCCTACTTTGAGATACTACCATAATAACAAACTTTTGTCATTAATTATAAGTAACATTTTTCGCCGAACGCACCAAAACAGTATAGATCAAGGACGATTAACTCACAAATAACTTGAATGTGGGCTGGAAACGTCCTTACCTGGAAAAGCAGAAAAAAATTGGTTAAGTATTAGAACATAGCTATTTTTGTCACGATAAGCCTGGGAAAATCATGCGAGTCAAAATGGCGTTATACCACAGAATAAATTATACTCTGTCTCCCTCAAGTATCATATTAATATAATGAATGTGAAAGTTTGGATGTTTGTTACTCAATCACGCTAAAACGGCTGAACAAGTTCATAGCGTCAAAATCTCAACGTTTCAGATTTTCTCAAACATTGAGATTTTATCCAAAATGATTTTAAAATATTAATTGCTTTAAAATTGGTTAATAATTATGGTCCCACCAACTTATCTGGCCCGGTGGTCAAAATTGGAACAAATTTTTATGCATGTTTAGTTTTTTTTATTTTTATGTAGGTATATAATCGACACTGACAGCGGATCAGATAAGTTTGTGGGACTATAATTAATGTTAAAGTTGCCTGAAATTCGAACCCTAAGCCCCCCCATAAAGAGGCATATGCCTTAACCAATAGGCTTTCACCGCTAAATATTTTATATTTTGTATGTTTATTTTGTAAAATGGCTTAATTTCACAATTGCATAACCGTTTACCGTATTATAAAATAAAAACCTGTACGTTAATTAACATAACAATAAAATGCAACACCGCAAGAACGCTCGTTATAATTAGCATAATTATTGCTAATAAATAACGTTTTCCCAACCGATAACAAACATTAATAAACAATTAACAAAATATTAATTTTGTTTAGACAAAGTCTAACACACTTAACAATACAAATACCAACAAATACCGTTTTAACTGAGGTCATTTCAGAAATATATCATACTAATATTGTAAATGCAAAAGTGTTTTTTTGTCGGATCGACGTGATTTTTTGCATGGGTGTTTGAGGACCAGGATAGTAACTTATGTAACTTTTCTAGTTCCTACGCTTTTTTATAACCTAAATAAAGTTTCAAGCAAGTTTTTTCCAACTCTCAGCCATAACTGAGGTCAATTTTTCTATAATAAAAAGTATTAACACGCCATTAGGATTGTTTTCATTTTGAATTATTAAAAATTTATATTTTATATTTTTAAATGTACTAATAGCGTAAAAGATTTTAGACTCTAAGTCTTGTATACACGGTTCTTATCCCAACAAAATCGAAAATGAGTTTCAAAGCTCTACTCACAATAAATATTGTACATGTGGTTTAGAAAATTTCAACTTTATTTCACTATAAATAAGAGTGTAACGGCTAACTATAAATAAGAGTGTAATGCTAATATAAGTTCCGTTCGGTCTGAAACAATGGTGAAGGTTGATATTGAATGCTTTTCATAGTGCTCCGGAAGTACATAGTTATTACTTATGGATACAACTGTACGAAATTCCACGTTTAGTATTCCGTTGTGTTGGTCTAACTCTATAGGTAAGGTGAGTGGGGGGAAGTCAGAATAGTGTTTTGATGAGATACATAGTGTCTATTTGAAACTGTTGTAAATTATAGGGTTTTATGTTAAATGCTTTTAATTTTGTTTTGAGTGAAAAAGTATAGTGCACATATTTCCCTAGACGTGACAGCAATCATTTTGAAATATTGTTTGATTTAAAAAAGGTTAATAAGTTTGCACTTCAGAAAAAATAATGCAGGGGAAAGATGGAACTACAGTGGGGTAAGATTGATATAGTGACTAGAATCGTATTCATGGCCATCATGCATTCGTGATGATTAATAAAGTCTCGGCTTCTACGACCTAAATAGCTAGAATGTAAATGAAAATCGAAAATCGCTTTGAAAATTTTTCATCTTACCCCTTACTTACTCACCTTACATAATAATATTATGAAGGGCTATGGCGCGTTTACATTACGTCGGTGACCCAATGCTTCAGCTGCATTCGGTTTAACTGGATACAACTGCAGTCGAATGCGGTCAAACTGACCTAATGTAAACATGCTATTAGTACTCGTATGAAATTTTAAATCTGGCCAAGTTGGATAGAATCCGATTATTGAAACACTTTAGCATTAAAGCTTAGGAGGAAACCCTGCTAAATTAATTAAGGTGGTACTGAATTTTCATCTTTAAATCAACAGCCATAGATCAATTTTACTTTGACGCTTTTTCACCGTTCGAATTTTATTAACATCGGTGAGATGTAAAATCTCATACTAAACCAGGCAGTGAATACACGTTCGTAGCTCGTATCGTATTAAATAATGTGAAAAGTTAACTTAGATGAAATAAATCTCAAGTATAAGTCAAACTCTTTTAAAAAATGATCTTAATTATTATTGTATGTAACACTATTATTAAACTGATCAGTGTTACCACTTGAGAACTTTGACTGAACTTAATTATTATATTACTCTAAATTTAATTTTAAGAACATTGATCGCTCTTTTGGCTACGCATTTTTATAAAAGTACACCTTTGTTTATTTTAAATTGACTTACGTTAGGTTAGGTTGCTGATAAAAATTTGCATAATATAATTAAATTTTATTAAAAACAACAAAATTATTAGGTAAACAATTATTATGTTTACTTGCAGTTCTAGTTTGATGGAAACTTATTAAGCTCTAGGTACGTAATATTTTATAAAATATACAAAATATTCCTCAGCTAACTCATAAAATAATACATAAAAGTTAATGAGCGAAACGCTAAAATAAAACAAAATTTAAAACTTTTACTAAACTCTAATTGATGAGCTAAGCTTGAAACATTTTGATTTATCGCACCTTTAATGAAATCTAAAAATAATTATCTACCGAGCGGTGGAAAGTGCTGAAGTTAGAAGCTACCTGTCTTCACTTTTCATTTTAACTTTTCACTACCTGTTTTCAGAATTTAATTTAGCTGTCCGTTTGATAAATGTGCAAATACTTGGGAAAAATCAAAGAAATTATACTTGAGGTATTATTTTTAAACTGTTTGAAATATGGAGCTTGAGTTAAAATTAGAAGTTAATTTGTTATACCCTCCATAAACCATAGAGTTTAAACCACTGATTCTAGAGACATAATATTTTAATTGTGTATCTTAATATTAGAAAAGATTCAGAAAAGACCCTAATAAAGGCGGATTATCGATCGAAGCTATAGTCTGTGTAGTGAAAGTTGTGAGCGGACTATTTACCGATTTTAGATACTAGTAAAACTGAAGCAATACAAAATTATATAGTGCGTTTAATCCTATTCTAGCTGATTGTATGTAGATATATAGATGTATAGAGCCACACCTTCACCCGCGTGGATTTAGGACTTTTTGGTTCCCGCAGAAACTTTAATTTTCCGGAATGAATTGTAGCCTATGCTTTATTCCAGACTATAATCTATCTCTGTGTTAAATTTCATTCAGATCCATTCAGTCGCTCTGGCGTGATTGAGTAACTAAGTATCCATTGCTAAAAACGAATACTACTTATAATAATACTGATACTTATTATCTTAAACTTAATCATGTTAGCCTGTAAGTTTGTATTGTAAATTCTTATTGAAACAATAAATATCTTAAAACATCCAAACTTTCGCATCATCCATACTAATATTATAAATGCGAAAGTGTGTCTGTCTGTTTATCTGCTACGTTTTCACGACCTATCTGTTCAACCAATTTATCCTGGGGAAGCACATATGCTACTTCTTATCCCCGAAAATTAAAGAGTTCCCGCGGGAATCAAAAAACTTTAATCCACATGGACGAACTCGCGGGTATCATCTAATGTATAATATTGGTATAGGTACACCATAATATATTTTGTTAATTTTCTTCTATGATTTCACTAGATCTATGTTTATTACTCGTATATATAATATAATAAAATCTACTCGGAAATTGACCTCTTCCGCCACTCTAAAATACCTTTAAGCGACACACAACACAACTCCACCAATAGTTATACACACACACACACACACACACTCAAACACACACACACACACATTTTTGCATGCATACAAGCAAACATCTACACACGCACACATAAATACACGCATAGTCACAAACTAATACATTAATAAGAATAAGAAGAATGTTACATTTCAGTTTCTTAAAATTTCTTTAACTCACTCTCACTAATTGTAATTTATGTTTGGGAAAATATGTAATTGGCTATATTATTCCTGTTTTCTATAGTGATTAAGTATTATTGTTTATTAGAATCGCTGTTGATTTTCCTATTATAATAAAAATAAAAATAAAATAATTATTTACTCGCAGAGCATATTATTCAGACTAGATTAAGCTATCAGTGCAAACTCAGTGTTACATCAATATGTATGATGCAGCATTGTAACAGCGAAGCATATTAATGCGCTGCTAGAGTGGCCATCCACTACTGCATTAGAGAATTATTGAGGATATGCTGAATAATGCCATAACACATAACACATGATAATAGTCCTTAAAACATGATAATAGTCGTTAAAACATGATAATAGTCGTTAAAACATGATAATAGTCGTTAAAACATGATAATAGTCGTTAAAACATGATAATAGTCGTTAAAACATGTTAATGGTCGTTAAAACATGATAATAGTCGTTAAAACATTATAATAGTCGTTACAGCCCGCCAACCCGCGTTGGAGCAGCGTGGTGGGTCCAAGCTCCTAATTCCCTCTCTCCTATGAGGCCTGTGCCCAGCTGTGGGACGTTAACAGGCTGCAGTGGTGGAATAATGCCAGCATAACATGTCAGGCTGGGGATTATTAAACTAACTAGCTTTTGACGACCTCCGTGGCGCAGTGTGTAGCGCTGTTGTCTTAACGTACGGAGGTCCCAGGTTCGATCCCCGGCGGGGTCAATTTGGAAGTCCTGGTCTGGCCTGGTGGGAGGCTTCGGCTGTGGCTAGTAACCACCCTACCGGCAAAGACGTGCCGCCAAGCGATTACGCGTTCCGCTACGATGCCGTGTAGAAACCAAATAGGGGTATGGGTTTAATATAACTGCCATGCCCCTAGCAGGTTAGCCCGCTACCATCTTAGAGTGCATCATCACTTACCATCAGGTGAGATCGCAGTCCAGGGGCAACTTATAGTGGATTAAAAAAAATGCCCACGACTTCGTCCGCGTTGTTTTGGTTTTTTTTGTTTCCCGCGGGAGCCCCTTAACTTTAAAATAAAAAGTAGCCTTTGTTACTCTCCAGGTCCTCAACTCTAGCGATGCATAATCACGTCGATCCGTTGCTCTGTTGCGGCGTGATTGAAGGACAAACCAAGAAACGAAGACACAAGTATTATTATAATTATAGCCAAAGTTAGGTAAGTGTTATTATAAAGTCTAATGACACCCTAACAAGAATAACCTGAAGAATCCTAACGACAACTGTTCAAAGTTCAAAGTGGAGATTTTCTAACTCTAATTTTTTTGAAAGGCTGAGCCTGAAACTTGATCAATCATTTGAATTATATCCTGTACTTGAACAACAAATAATAAATTTAGGTAAATATTATATGGAAACGAAATTATTTAATTTTTAATGAGCTTCATTATTTTTAACGGAACTTCACAATGATGACAATAGATGGCGCTCTGTAAAAGTTTATTCGTTTCTCCAATAACTCTTTAGCTCTTTTGCGTCAAATGTTAAAAGTTAACTATTACAATGTATAGTTAAAACTGTCGGATACCGCGAGGTCTCAGTTCGATTCATATCGATATTTTTATTGATTATTATTTCCGTTGGTAAACTAACTTCTACGAATTCACACGGATCCATTATAGAATCCTGATCCATAGAAAATTTAGAACAGTCTACGATCTACAATAGCGGTGTGAACCCAGTCTAATATCAATATTAGCACGTCTTAACAATGACACTGTACAAGCATATCGTGCTCTGTACGAGGCTCTAGATTTCAAGGAGCTGGTAACTGTGCTACGTGTCGAATTTATTATAATAACTTTGATATTTTAGACTGAGAAGTTTAGTGCTTTTAACTGTTTGAAAATATAATTATACTAGCTGATTACTTACTATTTCGTCCGCATGATTTTTTTTAATTCCCAGGGAAACTCCTTAATTTTTCAGGATAAAATGTAGCCTAGTCCTTCCCCGGGATGCAACCTAAACCTTTACCAAATTTCATCAAAATCGTAAGCAAGCCGAGGATACTTTCGTATTTCTTATTATTAGTATGGATGCGTGGCTGACGTAAACGATGTTGTAATACAAGCCCTGCAGAGTTGGAAAATTGACACAGGGTTGAAACAGTAGATAATTAAATTATGTCATACTTATCATAGTTAACTCTAACGCGATCGAATAGGTATTAAATCATATAAAGGCCTCGTGACTTCAAACATCTTACCGTATAGAGAGCACGTAACTCGTTTGATGTTGAATCCAATAAAAACACGTAATCGTATGAGATGTCAAAGGGAACGGTCAGTGTTAAGTTACAGAGGTCGTTGTACGTACACGTACGGAGGGGTCTTTGTAAAATCTCATTTTTAAGGATCGGTCCCTGTGGGACACTTAGACTTGACGATATTTTAAGAAAAGTGCTTTTTTAGAGCGCTTCCTGCAAACTGCAACGGAGCACTTGCACGAGGCCATTAAAATATTGGATAGAAGCAGGCGTTACTTTACGGAAGTCCATCTGAAGGAACTGGAAGTTTAATTCGCTAGAATCCGCGATAACAGGAAAATCTATGTTTTACAGTGTGTATCCCGCACCCTCATCCCGTATCCCACACCACAGAAATCCCCCAAAACTACCCTCAACGCACCTTTCACTCTGATACCGGAGCATCTTCAGGGGATGTTGCCTCCACAATGCACGATTGTGAACGTTGAGGAAAGATACACACAGATTTTCCCGTTGACGCGGATTATAGCGAATTAAACTTCTAGTTCCTTTATCAAGACCATTAAATTTGGTTACGGTATTTTTCTATAGCTATCTTTTTATAAAATACTAGATGATGAACTTCGTCCACGTGGATTAAATTTTGATTCCCGCAGGAACTCTTTAATTTTCCGAAATAAAAAGTAGCCTATGCCCTTCCCTAATATACAATCTATCCCAAATTTCATCAAAATCGGTTGAACCGTGATGATGGGCCGTGAAAATTTAGCAGACAGATGGACAGACAAACACTTTCCCATGGTCCATACTAAATTATATTCAACCTGATGTCGCTCTAGTACTGTGGACAGTATTATTATGTTATATGTATGTATAAGGCCGTTGTCGTAAGCACGTCGTCTCGTTAGAAGAAAGAAAGAATATTGTAACGCTTTTTGTATTTTATTTAACGTAAGAAAAAAGGCCGGCAACTCCGGTTTCCTGTTATTCCATATTATTGAATAAAAGATGAAATTTTGAGACCGCCGATCTCTTTGTGGTATACTTGTTTGCCTGAAATATATTTTATAAAATTATAACATACATAAGTAAGAAAAAAATGTTAGGTATAGAAAAGTATTAAAGCAGGTATAGTTATATGTACCTATGACTAAATTGTTATTCGACTAGTTATTCCTTCGTTGTATAAAACTAATTCAGTTCTCAGGTTCTTGCATAAAATGTAATGCCTGTGTCCCACAGATGCACAGACTGACAGACGGACCTGAACGGACCTGACGAAACTATAAAGGTAACTTGTTACCACCACGGATACCTAAAAAAGAACAAAACGATTTGATACAAAAAATAGAATCAAGGCGTCCTTCTGTTGTATGAAAAAATTAAAAAGACTGTTTGGTCATATTTTTTGCGTCTGGCAACTATTTTGTTTTAGCTTTTTTATATTTGGGTTGCTGTGATTTATTTTTAATACTAGAGTTTTTGTTAAATTAACGATGAAACAAAACTAATCTTTTAATCAGCTTTAGATCAACCTTGCAACTTGGTGGGTCTATATTTTATTCTTTTTTACATTTTTCAAAGCTAAATTTTCTTTGAGAACCATATTATTATAATACGCTTTTATAATATGGTTCCCAAAGAGTTTCTGGATTTGCCATTACATAGATTTAAAGACTGTGTTAAACAGCATTTGTTAAGTCGAGGTTATTACACTTTCGATGATTTTATTAATGACAAAGTTGCATGGAGGCAACCGGCCTCGCATCCAGTGACCCACAAGTCAGTGTAATACTTGTAATGTATGTGTTGTGTCACAGTAAACAGATTTGTATCTCTTTGCTGTGGTTGTGTTGTCTACATATTGTAACCTTTTATTTTCTATGAAAAGTGCAACTGCTGAGTTTCTTGCCGACTCTTCTCAGTAGAATCACTTTTCCGAACCGGTGGTAGAGTCTTAACGTTTCATAAGTGACACAAGTTGTCCTACACGTAGTAATTTATCATTTATCATTTAAGTACCATTTAAGTTCTTGATAGGAACTAGGAATGGCATTCCGAACCAGTAGTAGCTTTATCTATTTTTCACTATTCTCACATTCTATGGCTGCTGGAAGAAATCTCTTCAAGAGATAAGTTGTCCTTGTACATGTCCTTTAAAATTTTATGTTTAGTTTTTAAGTTTGGTACTAAATAAATAAATAAAATAAAACAGAATAACTTGATTCAAAAGCCTTGAAAAGAAACACAGGTTCTTGCCAATTCAAGCACCTGTGCCCACACTATACTATAGTGAACAGAATTACCAGAAGAGTCAATTTGTAAATATACAATTTCTGATTTTTTTTCTAGTCTGTACTGGTAGGAGGTTTCGGCCGTGCCTAGTCGACCTTACCGTCTAAGACGTACCGCCATGTGATTTAACGCTTCGGTGCGGTGCCTTGTAGAAACCGATTAATAGGGAAATGGGTTTAATATAACAGCCTCACCCCGGCTCTAACATAGCCCGGCACATCTTAGACTGCATCATCACTTACCACCACGTGAGATCGCAGTGAAAGGCTAACTTTTAGTGGAATAAAAAAGCATAACCTATGTACTAGTTTTTTTTCCGCACTCAGTTATCCTCTGACATGATGTCAGAGACCTTTTTAATGCGACTTTTGCTCTGAATTAGGTGCCCCTCACGATTGGTCGTAAAGTGGTGTTGTTTTTTTTTTGTAACAAGTGCTACCTATAAATTATTTATATAAATATATATATATTGAACTTTTTTTGTATATGTTAGTGTGAGTAGCGGCCCTGAATTCAGACACCTGAGTGCTCCGTCAAATTATTAAAATAGTATTACATTAAATATTAATAGATAATATTATAATACAATTACTAATTAATTAGTCATCTAATCGAATATCCATGCAATTTTTTTTTGTTAAATGTACTAGTTTCGATTTGTTCGTTTAACTTTCCCAACCACAATTGAGAAGACAAGATCATCTGCATATTCAACTGGAATCCTAGCAAGCCGACCTAAAATACACTCTATTCAACTAGAAATAATGTCTTAATTTAAACAACGCGACGGATCCCGCTTCACGAGCGTCCTTGAGACTGAATCATCTCGTTTAACCAGGCATCGCTAGTTACCGTGTCAGTGGGTCGTGAGTCGTGAGTCGTGACTCCATGGGGTATGTACGGGGTCATTGACATCGGATGTCACTATACTGAGGTACAGATTTTTTATACGACGGTCTAAAACTTTTTTTTTTTTAATTGAAAATAATACAATAGAACTTAATGCTAGCTAGCCTAACCTAATTACTATATAAACCATGCCCACGTGGAATGGTGGCAAGAAAAGTGGCACGGTCTAAAACTAATTACATAGAAATAAATATATTTAAATGACTTGACCAAGGCAGCTATCTATATAGCAAGGGAGCTTGCCTAGGTGTTAAAAATCAATGTGCAGCAAAGATTTTTTAAACGACTGCCTGAAAAACCGAGTATACTGTTTTCAGGGTTCATGTTTCAGGGAGTTTGTATATTCCACCCTAACTTCTATACGCCTGAACTGATTTTGATAAATGAGGTATCGTTGGAATCCCTAGCTTATACCGGCTTTAAATTAAAAAAAATTGATGGGTTTTTTTTAATTCTGACTTGTTACTGTTACCTGATTGAATAGGGATGATCAAATAACTCACACAAATCAGCAACTCAATCAAATCAACAACTCTTTAGAATACTTACAAACGCGCTTCTAGTATGAAAGTTGGTATGAAATAGTTTAGAGTTTGACGACCTCCGTGGCGTAGTGTCTAGCGCTGTTGTCTTAACGTGCGGAGGTCCCGGGTTCGATCCCCGGCAAGGTCAATTTGGGAATTTATAATTTCTTAATATTCCTTGGCTTCGGCCGTGGCTAGTTACCACCCTGCCGTCAAAGACGTGCCGTGCCGTGGGTTTGGGTTTAATATAACTGCCATGCCCCTAACAGGTTAGCCCGCTACCATCGTAGACTGCATCATCACTTACCATCAGGTGAGATCGCAGTCAAGGGCTAACTTGTAGTGGATAAAAAAATACATATCTGTGACGTCATAAAATTTCAACGCACTTTTTTCTTTAATCTATAATTTTGAATGGTTGCCCAACTTAATATTAACCGAGGATGTGAATTTCAGGTCTTTATTTAACAATCAGTAAGGAATATTTTATTTATAAAAGGTCCCAAAATAGAACATTAATTCTGTACTATGGATTAGGTATATAGAAATGTTACATTACAGCATTTACTGGTTTAAAAACAAAGCTGAATTCCTTTGAAACATCGTAAACTATGTTGATTGCTTGCAGGAAAAGTGAAAGTAGGATATTTTGGCACACAAGTAGTGTAAAATATTTGTTTTCCGGTTAGGTTTCTCCGCGGGTGATTAAAAATTAAACTCGTTTTATACGGAAAACGAAAACGGTTTTTACAAGCAGTGAATTGTTTAACTTTTCTCGTTCAGAAGCAGTGGTTTAATCCAATATCTATACCTACTTCCCTATTAGTCATACATAAGTATGTGACCTTTTCACGGGCCATCCCTTCACCTTTCTTGCCGCAATAACATTTCCACGGGGTTAAAAACTTGAGTCCATGCGGAGGAAGTTCAGTAAAAGTAGAACGATTTTTTTTATTTTAATACAAAGTCAAAATGAATTTTAACTTATCGAGTCAAAAAAATGTGACATTATTATTTTAATTCCGCTGGCCGAGTCGGGGTTTTTGATGGAACGCCAGCTGTCAAGCGCTTGACAATTCCATACAAATCGTTAAGTTAACGTTGTGGAGATCGAATGGAAAGAAAATCTCCCATTAGGCACCCTGATAGTGGTACACAACTTTAAATCTTCATCTGAATGATTACTTAATTTCAACTTATTGCTTTTTTTACTATAGAAGTCTATTATACTCTTTCAAGCAAGTATAAAACAAGTGACTCGTGCTTGTCCAATAAGATGAACTTCTTACGCGTGAAATAAGTTTTTGAATTCAAAGGGAACTCCGGGATGAAAAGTAATTTTCCGGGATAAAATTTAGGTAGCTTATGTCCCTCCAAGTCCTCAACTTTGCCCATGCAAATCACGTTGATCCGTTCATCTGTTGCGACGTGATTGAAGGGAAAAACCAACGACCCAACAAACAAACACACTTTCGCATTTATAACATTATTATGGTTAATATGATTGAAGGGTGTATACGTTAAATTATCTTCTGATATCATGTCTCGCGGTCTATTGTAACGGCTTCATTTGTGGTCAAGTACTGACGATTATATTACAAAGAACCTAGTTTCTGTAAGATAAATAATTATAACAATATTTAGAGGATAATTTTAGACTGGCAAATATTGCAGCCGACAACTATTTTAGAAAGGCTATAATGGACAATGTTAAATAGCTCTAGACATACACTATTGTAACTGCCTCGCTGGTCTAGTAACAGAAGGTTTCAACCATAGAGGTAGGTTATATATGTCACCGTAAGATTGTAAAAACCGTTAGATTATAATCTAACTCGCGAAATTCTAAACTGTCGAAAGATTAGAATTTAACGCATTATTTTCCGGTAGATTGTCATCTGATAGGTATTTAAACCCGATAAAACCTAAGTGCTACTTGTTTATTTATGTCGAACCCTAACCTAACCTTTAAGAAAGAGACAAGAAAACGTAAATAAAATGAATATTTTTCAAAAATTTACACTCATAACATTGAACAGTTTACAATCTTTCGACAGTTTAGAATTTCGCGAGTTAGATTATAATCTAACGGTTTTTACAATCTTACGGTGACATATAAACTCTATGGTTTCAACATTCGAACAATACCTACCAATAATCCAGTGTTTCATTAAATAAAGCGCAATAATCAAAAATAGCTCCCATCTGTCTCTTGAATTACGATAAAACACGTTTTAAACCATGTTTTATTATTGTAATATACTACATTAATAACATTAAATTGCGCCGATAAATAATTTGTTAAATTTTTTTTATTCTAATTTAAAATAACATCAAGATTGACGTTATAAAAATAAAAATCTAGTTTTATAGTACCTTAATAAATTTTAATAGTCACTAGGACCAGTTTATTAATGATAGATTTGAATAGATAACTACACCCTAAAAGTTACACGTTTTTTTTGCGCTATGGGTGACTAATCGACTGCGGAATTAGTCATATTACGAGTAGAGTGAATAGGCATGATGACAGTAACCAAGAATCAATGAAATTATAAATTTATCTAATGAAATAGGATCCATGGATTATAAAAAACGTATTTATTTTTCTATTTCGAATGAGATTGCTTTTTATTTTGATAAAATAAAACTATTAAATAGAGCAATCCGCCATATTGGATTAAACACCAAGAAGCGAATGACTTCACAATTGTTTGTTTTCGAGCTTTGAAAATCACACTATTGTTTATTGTTTACTGCACAGAGTACATCGGTAAAAACAACAGTGACGTCACAAACGACGCCATGACACTCGCGAGCGTTTTAGCGCGCATTTTAAAATTTAAATTTCAAATGCCCATTTTATCTACCAAACCTTATTTTTCTGCAGAAATAATATATTTTTTCGAAATAGTAGATACTTCCGAACATAATCTAACCATTTCTCAAAATCAGTCATCATGCCTATTATGTATGACCATAGAGTATATATGCCACCGTAAAATTGTAAAAACTGTTAGATTGTAATCTAACGCTTTTTATCTCGATAGATTGTAAACTGTTGAAAGATTGTGAACCGTTCAATGTTCTGAGTGTCAATTTTTGAAATATTCATTGTATTTACGTTTTCTTGTCTCTTTCTTGTAGGTTAGGTTAGGGTTCGAGATATATAATTAGGTAGTGACTACCGAGTGAGTGAATCAGGTCACATAGGTTCTATCGGGTTAATATACCTAACAGATTACAATCTACCGAAAAATAATGCGTTAAATTGTAATCTTTCGACAGTTTACAATCTCGCTAGTTAGATTATAATCCAATGGTTTTTAAAAATTTACGGCGAATATATAACCTTCCTCTATGTGTAAAACCTACTAGGTATATATGTAGGTACATCTAAGTACTTGTATGTTTAGTTTTTTCACAATAGCCAGCTTTTAAGCTGCCTTACTGGTCTAGTAGTTAGCATGTTCGACTGCGGCCGAGGAGGTCCCCAGTTCGAGTCCCGGGTCGGGCCATAACTGAGTATGAGGTTTTTCTGACTAGGAATTCTTAGTACTAGCCCGGAGTTAGGAAGTTGGCGGTGTTTCACCCGCGTGCCTCGGAGAGCACGTTAAGCCGTCGGTTCCTGTTATTATCACTAACATGATAATTGTCGTTAAAACCCGCCAACTCACGTTGGAGAAACGTGGTGGGTCTAAACTCTAATAACCTCTCTTCTATGAGAGTGGAGGCCTGTGCCCAGCCACCACCACCACCACTACAGCCCATTAACGTCCCACTGCTGGGCACAGGCCTCCACTCTCATAGGAGAGCGGGAATTAGAGCTTAGACCCACCACGCTGCTCCAATGCGGGTTGGTGGGCTTTAACGACTATTATCATGTTAGTGATAATAACCGGGACCGACGGCTTAACGTGCTCTCCGAGGCACGGGGGTGAAACACCGTCAACTTCCTAACTCCGGGCTATTATTGAGAATTTCTAGTCAGAAAAACCCAACACTTATTATGGCCCGACCCGGGACTCGAACCCGGGACCTCGTCAGCCGTAGTCAAACATGCTAACCACTAGACCAACGAGGCAGTTCAGCCAGTGCCAGCCTGTGCCCAGCAGTGGGACGTTAATGGGCTGTAGTGGTAGTGGTGGAATTCAACGATCTCTATTTACTTACAACATACTGGATTGGTCATTCCAAACATAATTCGGAGTTCTGCCCCCGATTGTGTAAGAATTGTCGATCAAATCGTCAAAGTTCGTCGTCAAAGTATAATAAACCATAACAGTATTGAATTAGACTTCAATTTTGTATATCCATTCTCATACGTTTAGGTATGTACCACCATTAACGTATGAGAATGGATACACGAAATTGAGCTCTAATTCAAAGATGTTATTGGTTTATTTTACTTTGACGACGAACTTTGACGATTGGATCGGCAATTCTTACATATTCGCGCGTCTGTTTTTACCATTTTGATACGAAACTAAAATTGCGAGCTGCAAATCGAGGCATTTGGTTGTTCTAACTAATTATCATTAAGTTAGATAGCTTCATTGATTACGAATTTTGTTCCTTTTATTCGGTCCCTTCTGTCCATGCATTTAATTCAATGATACTATTCTACTTAATCCCATCCTACTTGTAATATTAAAAACGCGAAAATTTCTATGGATGTATGGATGTTTGTTAATTTTTCACGCCAGTACGGCTGAACGGATCTGGATGAAATTTGGCACAGGGCTAGATTATAGTGTGGAATAATACATAGGCTACTTTTTATCCCAAAAAACTAAAGAGCTCCCGCGGGAACCGAAACACCTCAAATGGATGTTTGTTACTCAATCACGCCAGAAAGTCTGATCAGATTTGGGTGAAATTTGGCACAGAGATACATTATAGTCTGGAATAACATGGGCTACTTTTTATCCCGGAAAATTAAAGAGTTCCCGCGAGAACCAAGAAACCTCAATCCACGCGCAATATCAATAGCACTCAATAGCACAGGGAATCCTAGTTTGGGGGCCAGGAACTTAGCTAGACACTGTTTCTGTATTCGTCTTGTAGGTATTTACCTTTATGTATGTACATTAATTTGTTTTAACCTAATAATATAATTCAATAATTATATTATTAGGTTACGGACGAAGGACTGGCTTCGCATAGCACAGGGAATCCTAGTTTGGGGCCAGGAACCTTAGCTAGACACTATCTTTGTTATTTTTTTCCTTCATATTTAGCTTTTAACCTAATAATATAATTATTGGAAGGTACGGACGAAGGACTGGCTTCTCATAGCACAGGGAATCCTAGTTTGGGGCCAGGAACCTTAGCTAGACACTATCTTTGTTATTTTTTTCCTTCATATTTAGCTTTTAAGCTAATAATATAATTATTGGAAGGTACGGACGAAGGACTGGCTTCTCATAGCACAGGGAATCCTAGTTTGGGGCCAGGAACCTTAGCTAGACACTATCCTTGTTATTTTTTTCCTTCATATTTAGCTTTTAAGCTAATAATATAATTATTGGAAGGTACGGACGAAGGACTGGCTTCCCATAGCACAGGGAATCCTAGTTTGGGGCCAGGAACCTTAGCTAGACACTATCTTTGTTATTTTTTCCTTCATATTTAGCTACCTACCACTTAAGTTTATACTTGTACTAGATTTCCTTTAAAAAAACAGTGTATATGTGAGTTTTCATGAATAAATAAATACGCCTGGTGGGAGGCTTTGGCCGTGGCTAGTTACCACCCTACCGGCAAAGGCGTGCCGCCAAGCGATTACGCGTTCCGATACGATACCGTGTAGAAACCAAATAGGGGTATGGGTTCAATCAGCCATGCCCCTAACAGGTTAGCCTGCTACCATCTTAGACTGCATCATCACTTACCATCAGGTGAGATCGCAGTCATAATATATAATAATAATCATAATCTGGTAAACTTGTAGTGGATAAAAAAAAAATTATAAATTACGCGGACGAAGTAACTGCCTCGTTGGTCTAGTGGTTAGCATGTTTGACTGCGGCCGATGAGGTCCCGGGTTCGAGTCCCGGGTCGGCCCATAATTAAGTATCGGGTTTTTCTGATTAGAAATCCCCAGTACTAGCCCGGAGTTAGGAAGTTGGCGGTGTTTCACCCCCGTGCCTCGGAGAGCACGTTAAGCAGTCGGTCCCGGTTATTATCACTAACATGATAATAGTCGTTAAAGCCCGCCAACCCGCATTGGAGCAACGTGGTGGGTCTAAGCTCTAATTCCCGCTCTCTTAAGAGAGTGGAGGCCTGTGCCCAGCAGTGGGACGTTAATGGGCTGTAGCGGGGACGCGGACGAAGTCGCGGGCATCAGCTAGTTCTACATATTGAGCTAGGTTTGCATTAAATTCCATTAGCGCATCATGTTTGGCTGTGAATAGCAATTAGGTGCGTCTATAGAGTAGTTAGCTGCAGGAATGCTAGCGTTCTAGATAATATCCAATACTAGCCTTTTTTTCTTTTTTTTATCCACTACAAGTTAACCCTTGACTGCAATCTCACCTGACGGTAAGTGATGATGCAGTCTACGATGAATGAATGATTGAATGAAATACTCTTTATTGTACACATAATATAAATAATCAGTGACAATAAAAAAATAAAAAATAAAAATACAAGTCGGTACAATAGGCATGATGACAGTAACCAAGAATCAATGAAAATAAGAATTTATCTATTTTGATAAAATAAAACTATACAATACAGCAATCCGCCATAATAGATTAAACACCAAGAAGCGAATGACGTCACAATTGTTTATTTTCGAGCTTTGACAAGCATGCTATTGTTTACTGCACACTGCACAGAGTACATTGGTAATAACAATAGTGACGTCACAAACGACGCCATGACACCGGCGAGCGTTTTGGCGGGAATTTTAAAATTTAAATTTCAAATGCCAATTTTATCTACCAAATCTTATTTTTCTGCTGAAATAATATATTTACTCGAAATAGTAGATACTTCCGAACATAATCTGACCATTTTTCAAAATCAGTCACCATTCCTTTTAAGCGATCTCTGCCAGACAACCAAAAACACATAGGAATTATAACCAGCGATAGAGGGATATGAGTGTACGTAAAAGTAACAATTAAAAGTAAAAAAATAAAGAGAAAGATGGTAGCGGGCTAACCTGTTAGGGGCATGGCAGTTATATTAAACCCATACCCCTATTCGGTTTCTACACGCCATCGTACTGGAACGCTAAATCGCTTGGCGGCACATCTTTGCCGGTACGGTGGTAACTAGCCACGGCCGAAGCCTCCCACCAGAGCAGACCAGAGAAAATTCAGAAATTAGAAATTCCAAATTGACTCTGCCGGGAATCGAACCCGGGACCTCTGCACGTTAAGACAATAGCGCCCAACACTGACCCACGGAGGTCGTCATAAAACCTAGAAAGATTCACTTATCCATAATGAAATTCATATCGTCATACTAATATTTTGAATCTGAAAGTGTGTTTATTTTTTTGTCCTTCAATTACGCCGCAACAGAACAACAGATCATGATTTTTGTATGGCTATATTTCATTGAGGACCTGAAGAGTGATATAGGTTACCTTTTTTATCACGAAAACTAATTACAATTCTAGATAATATCCTAACCTTGGCCCAGAAAGATTCACTAATCCATACAAAAATTCATATTATAAATACAAAAGTAAGTCTATCTGTCTGTCTATCACGATTTTATGGCCTGTTTATTCAACCAATTTTGATAAACTTTGGTACAAAGACGACGGTACGATTAAATAACTTTTCAATATGGACACGACAAACATACATCTAACTTGTACCTGAGATTAACTTTAAAAAAAATTGTGACAGAGAACGAGTTTAAAATAAAAATACAAAATATTCAGTTTCATATATTATTCAGTCCATAACTCCCGAAGAACGTGTTTCTTTTGACAATAAGCTGTTACAAATAAGTACAAACAGAAAAAGTGAACCGTGAAAAGAAAGTAACTACAGGAAAGTATGCAGAAGTATGCGACTCAACATATTATACCTCCTCTGATCTTTTGTTTTCTGCATAAAATAACTTGTGTACATATAGTATTGTACTAAATCTATCTCGCTAAACTGGTAGCGCCTGTCGAACAGTTCAAACCCCAAGTTATCGATTTTCAGATTTTTCTCCATATACTTGAGCTGTAAGACCTTGCTTCTTGCCAAATTTCATGATTCTAGTCAACGGGAAATACCCTATAGGTTTTCACTTAAATAAACGGTCTGTTGTAAACACAGTTGACAACAGTCTAAAAAACCGCATTTTTCAACATAGACATCACAGACAATCTTGATCAAAGTGACAGTGACAGTGCCAATTTTGTAACGACTTAAGAAAAGGCAAGTTCAAATACACACTGAATGAATCAAAACCGGTTAAAGGCAAATTTTACTCCACAATTCAACCTGATATACCAAGGCGTCCATAGTTTTTCTTCTACAAATATGCAGATAGGTGGGTAACTTCTACAATATGCCGATTACGCCTTGGTCACTCCTGCACACCTGTTCATCTGCACAAGATCAGAATTAGAGATTACTCCCTGTGTGAATGTGGCTTAGACGAAGGTACTGTCTCCCATATATTGTTTTCTTGTCCCAAACTTCTTCATCCCCTCTATGATATCCTTCCACCACAAATCCCCCGTCCAGTAAATGTTGAGTATTTATTAATGTCTGTGTTTAGTCCTTATTGTAAATTTTTATGTAAATATATTAAAACTAACAATATTAAGTTGTAATATCTATGATCTTAAATGTGTGTAATATTTTAAGTAGGTACTAGTCATTATATTGTGTTGTTCTAGGGTAGAAACTGTCCAGGAAAAAGAAACCTGCTATTAATAGGTACATAATCCAAATTAAAAGCTGGACAATTAGAACTTTCCAGCTCTATAGCGTGTCTCCTCCATTCCACGCGTCATTGGTACAAACGCAAGCCATAAAAAAAAAATACACACTGTGACCTTCATTCATCATTTTCGTAACGGACATCAGACTTTTTACTTAACTCCAAAAATATCTTCGCGAGGAGAGAAATTTAACCAGCGCCTAAGGTAGCTAAGTCTTAACACGGCCGTATGTTTTGATTGCGTTGACATAGAAGCTTCATTTTTTTACAGCTCCAAGGGACCGTAGACCTAAGTATTTTTCAACTTGATAACTTTGACACGTTCCCGATTAGAACAGGCAGACAAACAACGAAGTGATCCTATAAGGGTTCTTGTTTTCCTCTTGAGGAACGAAACTCTAAAAAATTTGAAAATGAAAAATACTTTTTCTACTCTCGAAATTATTTTTCTAGACAGTGAGAGAGAGAGAGACAGAGAGAGAGAGACTTACCTACACATCTTACTGTGAGTAAGTACATAACGGAAAGGTACTAAATAAACTTTACATCTCTCATATTCGGTAAGTAGGTCCTTATTACCCCCAAATGGGGCTTGTAGATGACCAATTAGCGCTCTAGGGTAATAATGTAGCTAGAAAAGCCCTAACGCGGTAAGTAATTTAAAAAAAACTCTTCTTCTTTCAAAAAGTTCGTGTGCATCTAACCATCATACTGGCAATATACATCATGCATTCAGCCCAATGACAAAAGAGGTCGCTTCGCTATTCAGCCTTGTCTTCGTATGAGTATAATAGTTATAAATTTTATTCTTGTAATGCCGGTTTTTTTCTACTTACCTCACAATCGAGATGTAAAGCAGAGTAGTTAGCTCGGGTGTAAGGCATTAAAATAAAATATAAAATATCTCGGGCTGCAATTGATGCCTTACAGGCCTTGGCTACTAATCTACTAAAGTCATTTCTAAGAAATTTATTTTTAATGAAATCAAATCTACCTGCCTACCTCAACAACCATATAAGCCTACAACATACCTTTTATTATTTTATTTATTTCATAATTTCCAAAAACAATTACGAAAATTATTCCTTATTTTCCCCCCAAACTACACGCGTGCACCTTCAAAATTTTTCAAGAGTTTACTCTGATTCTCGTTTAAATTTGTGTTGTTTTGCTTCGTATTGTTTTGCTTAAGGTTAAAATTGTATTCCTATTTTATCTATTTACTGTCAGTGTTGTAGAAAATTCAGCAAATTGGAAACAACCTCACCGAGCGGCCGGCCTTGCGCGGTTTCAACACCTTTCGGCGCTTGGCCAACTTGCCTCTTGAATACAAACATAACACAGCTGTGTGCTTATACACCATAAAAATAAATCAAATAAACTTACAAAATTAGGCAAGCCCAGAGTATTTCATTTCTACAGCCCATTAACGTCCCTACCACTTGGCCACTTTAGGTCTCCGCTCTCATAGGAGAGAGGGAATTAGACCTAGTACTGAGCATTTCTAGTCAGAAAAACCCATACCATATATTATAACCATATATTATGGCCCGACCCGGGACTCGAACCAAGGACCTCGACGGCCGCAGTCGTTGCATGCTAACCACTAGATCAACGAGGCATTTTTATACACTTCCTCCTAACTTTGGTCTAGTACTTATTAAGAATTATATGTCGCAATCCTGCACCTGATCTCTTTCCGGTCGCATTGGATTGCCGTCCCATCAAAGTACGAGCTGATGTAAATATAGACTACTTACATTTGTTTATGCACATGTCAATGTGCACTCGTATAATAATCATTAAACCGAACCATTGGTAGATTCACTTGACACTTCAAAAGCACTTTTAATAAGTTTATAAAAACTTGCATGCGCGAGAGTTCTTCGTAGGTGTGTAAAGACTACCAATCCACACTTGGCCAGCGTGATTGTCTATGGCCAGATTTTCTCATTCTGAGAAGAGACTCGTGCTCAGTATTGAGCTGGCAATGGCTGTGAGTGAGAGAGATTTCTTGCGCAGATGGATAATCTCTATGGAGATAAGATGCCTGTGGCCAAAGGTTGGTCAGGAGGACATTGTTATTATTTCAGTGTAATCACCATAATTATACCTTATTACAATTTTCCTCCTATGAAATTTATTATTTTAAACCAGTGTTTTCACAAACATTTGTTTTTCAAATTAAGGAACCATAAATAAATTAGCAATATTATCTTAACCTCATAACCGGTATTTCAAATCCCATTAAAAATAAATAACGAGTAGAAAATACCGTTACGCAATCGCGGTAACAATGTGACAATATCGAAAACGAAATAGGTAACCAAATCGTTTTGCGGTCACAACCGGCTGAGCGAGTTATTGCAAAAATGTTTTGGTAATTTTTCAAATCTGTCACTGTGACACAACGTTGTAACAAAACAGAACGGCCGTGTAATTGATGTAATCCATACTAATATCAGTAAGTATTCTGTGTTAATCCATACTAATAACCGTCTATCTGTCTGCTACGCTATAACGGATTATTTTCAACAGATTGTGATGAAATTCGGTATAGCGATTATGTTACATAACAAAGAAGGATATAGGCTACTTTTTATTCTGCATATTATAGTATGGAATAACACACAGGTTCTTAGGCTACTTTTTGTCCTGAAAATTGAGGAGTTCCCGTGGAAATAGAAAAACCTGAATCCACTCCAACGGAATCGCAGGCATAGTAAGGATTATAATTCCACAACATGACAGTCAACAATATGGCTTAAAGCTTTGGTAGTATGGCCCCTGAAGAGTGACAGCTATTTTTTATGTCAGAAAATCAGAGTTCCCACGGGAATTTTCCAACACCTAAACCACCCGAACATCAGATTGTAAAACTCTTTTTACATTATGGAGCTTAATAATTTACTCGGTATGTAAGAACGCAATACATTTTACGTAATACTCAAGCTCATACTTGAACAAAATATCTCGTAATATCGACAAGAACTGTGTGAAATGGAGGCTTGCACACGGAAATATTTATGCTGGTATCTATTTCACCATGAAATAATATGCTATTGTGCCAGAAAACATATGATAGTGACCGTAAAAAATCTAAGAGTTGGATTAATAGCAGTTTAAAGTTTTACAGTGCTGGGAAAAATACTGAATGACTTTCAGGACTTAGATGATCAATGGAATGGATCAAAACCCTCATGCGGAATTTTAAATTTCCATTGGAGGCATTGGCCATATCTAATACCAAAATGTGCCTTTTAAATACTAAAATGTAATATTTTGGTGTACATAAACCACTGTCACAGCTATGGTAACGATTATGAAGCTATTGATAGAGCCTTGCGCTATTTAATATAGATTTTTGTTGAAAATTTAAAAACGTGGAAAATTACTACAAAATCTAAGTATACCTAGCGATTAAATTTCAAATGTCATGGCATTCGAGATTTAGACAAACACAGTTACGTTAAATTTTATGATACGACAACTACTTCGGTATATTATAAAATCATACAAGTAATTACATGTTTTGGTAAAACAATGACAAATTTAAGTGCATTACAGCGTAAAATGTATTTTAATAGATATTTACCTTGGGACCACCTTACATATTATGTGCTTTCAAATATAAACCGAACAAATTGACGACAATTACTAACTATAAAACAATATTAATTAATTCTAACGGATTTATCGCCTTTGAATTCCAAAGAAAAAATTCCAAGTCGATTGAAAAATCGACGTAACGATAACGATAAGTATGTTCCAGAAAATACTTGTATACGTTATTATGTCCATAACGATAACTTATAATAACGGTAAAAATTATAGTCACACAGTTATTAAAATATTATAATGTGGCCAATTAAGTTAAAACACAATGTCTAAACTAAAATGACATATTTAAATCTAATGCTGTCCCTTTCCGCTAAAAGTATTTTGAAAAGGATGGCAATAAATATAGAGCATTAGTATAGAGATGGTGTACAACAGAATTGGCCTCAATATTTTATTGGTATTGGTAATTTTAGTGAACAAACTTTAAACACCAAAGTTTTGTTGAAATTAAAAGTAAAAACACAGTTTAATTTCGACAATAATTGAAACGCCTTTTCATTTACCCATTCAATGAAAATCAGTCGTAATAGCAATAATTACAATAAATGAGAGCTAACGATGAAAACAATCGCGATGATTCCCGCTCTAGTAATTAACAATGAAATTATGGAAAATCTGTACTTGTTTTGTTGGCTGTGAAAAATATTAAACCAGTCAGTATGGTTTTCAATAACAAGCAATAATTTAAAAAATTAAAAAACACGACTGCCCTGTCAAAAATTGAACGAAAAAGTTAAAAACAATAAATTATATTTTTTGTGAATAACTGGATATTGAACTATAGTGTTATATATTTTTGGAATCTACTTATCATTTTCTAGATGATGATTATATAGTTAACCTTATATTCGTTTTTTTTGTGTCTTTAATACGGGACCATGGTCACCCCATCAATATTTAATTTTACTAGCCTACGTCATCCGGAATAAGCTAGGGATTCTAACGATACCTCATTTATCAAAATCGGTTCAGGCGTATAGAAGTTATGGTGGAATATACAAACTCACATACATACATACATGAACCTTGAAAACAGGCAGTCTTATAAAAAGTTGCTTCATAATTAATTTTTTTTAAAACACAATACGTCATAATCATTGCCCCTTGAGCACCAGATTAGTAGGTATTTTATCCAAGTAATATGATAGTATGGATAGCAGGGGAGTTTGTCGACCTCCATGGCGTAGTGTTGAGCGCTGTTGTCTTAACGTGCGGAGGTTCCGGGTTCGATCCCTAGTAAGGTTAATTTAGGAATTTATAATTTCTGAATTTTCCCTGGTCTGGCCTGGTGGGAGGCTTCGACCGTGGCTAGTTACCACCCTACCAGTAAAGACGTGCCGCCAAGCAATTTAGCGTTCCGGTACGATGCCGTGTAGAACCGAATAGTTTAACATAACTACGATGCTCCTAACAGGCTAGCCCGCTACCTCCTTAGACTGCATCGTCACTTACCATCAGATGACATCGCAGTCAAGGGCTAACTTGTAGTGGATAAAAAAGGGATGGTGACAACTCAATCAATTCAGCAATTCTTTATCAAATTCAAAACCGCGCTTCTAGTATGAATTTTTTTTCAAAATTCAAATGTTTTTTATTCAAAGTACTTAGTTAGTTAGTAGAACCGTCAAGTGAATCTACCACTGGTTCGGAATACCATAAGTGCCGAGAAGAACCAGCATGAAACTCGGTGGTTGCTCTTTTTAAATAAAAATTTCATTTACAATTATTATATCAATGTATACTTATGTAACCGCTGTCCTTAGCATCGCTGGAGTGATCAAATCCATGCTTCTCTATCATTTACATAATCTTCAACAGTATAATAAGCTTTTTTCAGGAGCATAATTTTAATGGATTTCTTAAATTTGTGTATAGGCAAGTTTAAAGTAGGCTGTGGAATTTTGTTACAGAAAATAATGCTCATTCCCACGAATGACCTTCTGACTTTTTTGAGGCGGAGCGATGGAGTCACGAACCTATTACGGCCTCTAGTTTGCCTGTCGTGCAGATCGCAAGTTTGTATGAAATACATAGTTGTGCCTTAACCAAATTTCAAGTCACTTTTTTTCTTATCTATAATCGAGGATGTGAATTTTAGGTCGTTTGGAAGACCCTCTGTTTAATAGTCTGTTAGATATAATTTATTTTTGAAATTAGTATCATCCCTATTACGACAACTAATTAATACATTGATAGTCTCGTAAATTCACTGCAATCCACACAAGCAAACTAAATCAAGTTTGTAAACATCATGAAAATATCACCACATCGTAAAATATGGCAATACACAGCAAACTGAGTTAAAATTAATCGAAAACACAAAATTAGTACTCTAATAATAATTATGAGGATTACTGTAATCAATCATATGATATTATAATTGCGAAAGTGTATTTGTTTGTTCATTTGTCCTTGAATCAGGCCGCAATGGAGCAACGGATCGACTTGATTTTTGGCACGGGTATATTTGAAGACCTGGAGAGTTTCATGGGCTACCCATTTAAGTATATTTATATTATTTGAAGAATTCTTGCGGAAATGAAAAAAAAACTAGCTAGTATTATATGTGTCGTCATTAAACTATTTAATAAGTTTGTATCATACCTATGTCGTACATGAATGCAAAATAATGTTATAAAAGCGATAGTGGGTCTGTCTGTATATCCGTCTGCTACTTACGCTTTAACGGCCTATCTTTTCAATTAATTTTGATGAAATTTTGTATAGAGATAGGTTGCATTGCGGGGAAGAACATATGCTCTTTATATTCCAGAAAGAAAATTAAAGAGCTCCTCCGGAATAAAAAACACTTAATTCACGAGGACGAAGTCGCGGACATCATCATTAAATAAAATTGTATAATATAAGTAACCTAAATAAAAAGAACAGGGGCCATACGGCCAACGCTAACGGTGGAATATTGTTTCATTATTCTTGACATATGTGTTTATTGTAAATATAATCCTTATTTTAGGAACGTCATGGGCGTCGTCCTCGTCATCGTCTGAACCTATAGACGCCCACTCCTGGACGAAGGTCTCCTGTATGGATCGCCACAGAGCACGGTCTTATGCCGCTTGTTTCCAACGGCTTCCAGCTGCACGCTTGAGATCGTCCGTCCACCTAGTTAGTGGGGGATTGTCCAACGCTGTGCTTCCCGGTGCGAAGCCGCCATTCAAGCACTTTGGGACCCCAACGCCTACCGGATCTACGAACTATATGCCCCGTAACGTCAAGGTACGTAACATAAACCTGTAATTTTGAGTAATATTTCTTAACTATTGCTATAAGCGTTGGAAGTATGGTTACAACTGTACTACCTATTCTGTGGTATGGCCCCTAAATCACCAAAAATAGCTGGTACCCATGGTAGAATTTCAGTACTCTATTTCGATGCAGGTAGCAGTAATAGAAAATGTCTACTCATGCGGTTAATACTTACTCGCTTCCTCCAGTCCACAATTGAGTAAACGAGCAAAAACTTAGCATGCCAAGAAATTACTGGGTAAAGCGCCACGCTCCAGTTAGCTTTTATTAATAAAACGCTTTTCACATCGTGTAAAATGGTTCCTTTTCAATGAACTTCTAAAAAAATTGACCTCAACTCGTTTGTATGAAACGAATCTAGACTATGCATTTGATCTTACTAATATTACAAATGCGAAAGTTTGGATGGACGTATGGATTTATGGATGTTTGTTACTCAAAAAAGAATAGTCGAGAGAATCTATCACTAGTTCGGAATGACATTCCTACCGAGAAAAACCAGCAAGAAACTCGGTGGTTGCTCTTTTAAAAACATTTTTACAATGACATTAATCTATACTTCTATACTAATATTATAAATCCGAAAGTTTGGATAGATGTATGGATGTGTGGATGGATGTTTGTTACTCAATCACGCCCGAACGGCCGAACGGATCTGGATGAAATTTGGCACAGATATAGATTATAGTCTGGAATAGCACATAGGCTACTTTTTATCCCGTAAAACTAAGGAGTTCCCGCGGGAACTAGAAAATCTCAACCCACGCAGACGTAGTCGCGGGCATCAGCTATTACTTTTTAAGTTATTGGACTTCAATATGTGTACAGTGTACCTAATTTGAATAAATAAATATCGATTTATTGATTGCTTACAACTTGTGCCACTTTTCATCCCGGAAAATTAAATAGTTCCCGCGGGAACCGAAAAACCTTAAACCACGCAGACAAAGTCGCGGGCATTCCCTAGTATGATAATAATAATAATATTGCCTCGTTGGTCTAGTGGTTAGCGTAGTCGACTGCGGATCACGAGGTCCTGGGTTCGATTCCCGGTCGGGCATAAAAAATTGTTAGGTATTGGGTTTTTCAATTAAGAAATTCTCAGTGCCAGCCCGGAGTTGGAAGTTGGTGGTGTTTCACCCCCGTGCCTCGGAGAGCACGTTAAGCCGTCGGTCCCGGTTATTATCACTAAATGATAATAGTCGTTAAAGCCCGCCAAACCACATTGGAGCAGCGTGGTGGGTCTAAGCTCCTAATTCCCTCTCTCTTATGAGAGTAGAGGCCTGTGCCCAGCAGTGGGACGTCAATAGGCTGTAGTGGTCTACAAATTAATTGATCATATTTGATTTGCATAGTTTTTATGCATCTATTAACTGTTTTCGGCGTCTACATGAAAGAATGAGTAATATCACAGTGTAATGAGATAGGTACTTTGTTTCCTAGTTCCTACCAGTCGTTCAATGGAAGCACCTATACAGAGTCACACTGCGGGGTAGCAGGAATGTGACCTAGGGCCATACTGCCAAGGCTTAAAGCCATAATGTTTCATTATTGTCGTCTTTCGCATTGTAGAATTATAATTGACCGAGCGAAGCGAAGGTCTCTGAGTCTACTTGAGTTAATTTGCACTTGTCCGTCCGTTCCGTCCGTCCGCCCGTCTGTCAGAGCCTTATAACTTCTGAATTCCTGAACGTAATTACTTCAAATTTAAATATAGTATGTAAACCGATGGCCTCCAGCCCAATATGGCTTAAAATGTTATAAAATCTTTATTTCTTGGGGGCTCTCACAGAAGCGAATGCTAAGTAAAATATTTTTTATAGCGTTACATAGGGTAGCGGTATATCATTTTAAAGATAATTAGGAATAGAGTACAAAAATATATTTTTTTTAATTTTTCCCCTAAACTTGACGAAATGGGGGGCTTTCAAAGCGGAGATTTTCTAACGTCCAAAGTTGACCTCAGAACTCTCAATTTTCTGAAAGGCTGAGCTAGAAACTTGATCAATTATTTGAATTATATCCTGTACTTGAACAGCAAATACTAAAATAAGATAAATATTATAAGGAAACGAAATTATTTAATTTTTAATGAGCTTCAGTATTTTAACCAAACTTCACAATGATATCAATAGATGGCGCTCTGGAAAAGTTTATTCGTATCTCCAATAACTCTTTAGCACTTTTACGTCTAGTGTTAAAAGTTAACTATTACTTAATATGTTAGTGAAAAATATCTAATGGATACCGCGAGGTCTCAGTACCGGGGCGAACCACTAGTCCTTGTTTTAGGAACGTCAAGGTACGTAACATCAAACTGTCATTGTGAGTAGTATTGCTTTAAGCGGTAACAGTATAGCCCCTGACAGTAAATAAATGAGAGTGGAGGCTTGTGTCAAGCAGTGGGACTTTTATGGGTTGTATAGTGACGTTGGTGGTGGTGGGTTTGACATACATCCGTAGCTTAGCAACGTTACTGGTGTAAACATACCCAGTCTAATTATATAACTTGATAAATAGGCGTGTAACATTTTTCATTGTTCGAGTTATCTCACGACACTTATGTCGGTACATCGCGTAACTTCTTACGTGGCATACTCTTTGAATAAGGAGGAAGTGTCAGAGTGTTACACTGTATAATGTGTAAATGGGTAATCAGATCAATCTCATTACTATTACGTACTTGATTATGCCCGAGACTTTGTACTGTTTTATTATATCTATCCACTAAAGGTGTAGGTATATTGCTGACCATTCATATATAATTTTTATTCACTATTAGAGATTGAAATTCAAATTTAATTAATACTAAAACTCCAGTCTCCCTGGTAATTAGCCAAATTGCTGACCTACGGACCTGGTTTCTGCCTACCGGACTGGATCAGCAATAAAGCTAAGGTCCTGAACAAAATATCGCTGAAAGACGTTTTGGGGGTCCTTGCGAGTTGGGACCCAAGTAATTTAAGTATACAGTCTAATTTATGAGAATAATAAATTATTATCTGAACTCAATAAACAATAATACTCGTGCTGTGTCTCTGTTATTACCCCCGAGTGAGTATTACCTAACACTAACAGTACGTACCTACACGACGACTAGATTAAGTATTTTAATTCCTGAATTAATTTCCGGAATAAAACTATTACCTTTTATCTTTCAACTGTTGACAATTCCAGATCCACCACAGCCCATTAACGTCCCACTGCTGGGCACAGGCCTCCACTCTCATAGGAGAGAGGGAATTAGAGCTCAGACCCACCACGCTGCTCCAAAGCGGGTTGGCGGCTTTAACGACTATTATCATGTTAGTGATAATAACCGGGACCGACGGCTTAACGTGTTCTCCGAAGCACAGGAGCCAACCGCCAACTTCCTAACTCCGGGCTGGTACTGAGAATTTGTAGTTAGAAAAACACAGTACTTAATTATAGCCCGACCCAGGACTCGAACCCAGAAAACTCGACCATGTTAACCACTAGACCAACGAGGCAGTTGGTGGAATTACAATTATAAAACTCTAATATTTATTAGAGTTCTCTATGCAGCGCCATATTGAATTTTTTCGTTATATATTAGACGATCAGGCCTCTACCATACTTCAATTCTCTTAATTTTTCCTACCGCAAATGGTAGTAATAATAAACAGCTTTCAAAAACAAGGTCACACCAGTCGATAGACGTATAAATCATGTTAACATTGAGCAATTTCCATTCTGTAGGTATCTCAATGTGTGCGTGCTGGTAATTAGTACAGTAATAATTATTAATTAGTGCAGCAGAAAATAGTATATTGGCGGTTGACCTGTAGCGAATATTTGGTTAGTTTAAACTTGCCTTTACACAAGTTTAAGAAATCCATTAAAAGCCATAGCATACCATTTGCAGTAGGAAAAATTAAGAGAATTGAAGTATGGTAGAGGCCTGATCGTCTAATATATAACAACGAAAAAATTCAATATGGCGCTGCATAGAGAAGTCTGTGAATTATTAGAGTTTTATAATTATTATTCCTTGGTTAGTTTAAACTTGCCTTTACACAAGTTTAAGAAATCCATTAAAAGTATGCTCCTGAAAAGCTTATTATACTGTTGAAGATTACGTAAATGATAAAACGGCATGGATTTGATTCGCTCCAGCAATACTTAGGACTGCGGTTACTTACGTTTCTACACTTTAACACTAGTTAGAGTGTAGATACGTAAGTGTAGTTCCCGCGGGAACTCTTTAATTGTCCGGGATAAAAAGTAGCGTATGTGTTATTCCAGACTATAATCTATCTCTGTGCCAAATTTCAGCCAGATCCGTTCAGCCGTTGGGGCGTGATTGAGTAACAAACATCCATCCACACATCCATACATCTATCCAAACTTTCGCATTTATAATATTAGTATAGAAGTATAGATTAATGTAATTGTAAAAATGTTTTTAAAAGAGCAACCACCGAGTTTCTTGCTGGTTTTTCTCGGTAGGAATGCCATTCCGAACTAGTGATAGATTCTCTCGTCTGATCTTTTTTTTTTTTTTTAATTATATAGGCTAGCGCTTGGCTGCAATCAGACTTGCTTACAAGTGGTGATACAGCCTAAGGTGGAGCACTCTTGCCTAGAAGATGCCTATTCACACTTGATTTGAAGGTACCTATATTAAAAGAGGAGGGGAAAACGGTAGCCGGAAGGGCATTCCATATCCTACCGGTTCTAATTAGAAACGAATTCGAAGGCATTTTTAATAAGGTCATTTGAAGTTTAAGTATGAGCACCTCATATGAGTGATATGTTTTGCTCTGGTTTTTTTTAAATATGTTAGTCTACTACAAATTAGCCTGAATAAAAGTGATGATGCAGTTTAAAATAACAGTGGGTTCACCTGTTAGTACAGTAGTTATATTGACTCCATACCCCTAATCGATTTCTACACGGCATCGTACCGGAATGCTTAATCGCTTGGCGGCACGTCTTTCAGGGTAGGGTGGTAACAAGCCACGGTCGAAGCTTTCCACCAGGCCAGACCAGGAAAAATTCGGAAATTATAAATTCCTAAATTGACCCTGCCGGGGATCGAACCCGGGACCTCCGCATGTTAAGACAACAGCACTACACACCGCGCCACGGAGGTCTTCAAGGTGTTTCATCGAGTCTTGCGAGGGCTTGGAAGACTTTGATGTCCAGTATGTTCGTTTCATAGGGTGCTACCTAGTCCGGCTGTTCTTCCTGGGAGCGTGGCGCTGCGTGTGGGTCAGTGACCTGTTGACCCTGCCGGGGATCGAACCCGGGACCTTTGCATGTTAAGACAACAGCGTGCCACGGAGGTCGTCAATACGTAGTAAATACAAAGTAACACGTTCTGAATCGACGTGAAAATCGATTCCAATGCAAGCGTGTATCGGTATTGGTATCGAATAAATTACGAATCAACATAAATCATGATGCAATCAGAAAGCAGCCAAGAGAACCCGTTACATTGTCCCGGGTACGGGTGCATTCAGCTGATTGTAACCTAACGGTGTTAGGATCTTGCGAGGGACTGATCAAATTTACACGCAGTTCTTGAATCAAAGCTTGCTGTGCGAAGCTTTAGGATAAAAAAAAACTAATTAGAAAACAGAAAAACATCAAAAAGTTTAAAATAATCAGTTTTTAATATTTAAGAAGCTAACAGACACTTTAATTTTTAAGAAGGTCCTATCAGATATTGTAGCATTCAGACAGCTTATGGATAGGCCTTTGACCATTTAAAGGAACTGTAAAATTAAAAAGAGTATGTGTTTTTATTTAGTTTCTAGCAAAATAAAAAGACGGAATTGTAATACATGGTTACTCATTTCGAAATGAGAATTATCGTGTAATGTTGTTGATTAAAAACGCAATGAATTAAATTATAATTTCAACACAACGTCAATAGTTCATTTTATTTTCATTCTTTTCCAATAAATAATAACTGCAATTTCACAGGGAAAATATAATATGAAAGACATCAACTTATTGCCACGCAAAGATCTTCATAATTATTATCTTCTGTTCTATAATTTATGGACAAAATACTATCACAAATATCCAAACAAGATATTATTTCAACTTAATAAATTACAGAATTAATTTTTTGGAACTATATCTGACAGATTTATTCATTTTTCTAAAAGTGAATTGAGAGACTGAGCTATAAATTAATTCTAAACTAAAATGGAAATGAATATGTAATTACTTAAACAATTGTAAACACATCATTCATTGCGCCTTCGTTTGAATATTCATATGCGTCAATTTAATATTCATACAGGTGCGTTAAAAGTTTACCTATTTAAACAAAATATTGCGTACAAATGTGTAGAGACCCTAGAAAAGCGGTTTAACTTTCAATGTCTTTTAACGGTAAATGATACAGTTAACCTATATAAGGGACCCTTTTAGAGTTAGATTTAATGTTTATACGTAAAGATGATAGTAGTTTAGATTTCCTTAACTGCTTTATGCGTGTAAATAGAGTAAGAAGGTATTTGACGACCTCCGTGGCGCAGTGTGTAGCGCTTTTGTCTTAACGTGCGGAGGTCCCGGGTTCGATCCCCGGCAGCATAATTTAGGAATTTATAATTTCTGAATTTTCCCTGGTCTGGCCTGGTGGGAAGCTTCGGCCGTGGCTAGTTACCACCCTACCGGCAAAGACGTGCCCCCAAGCGATTGCGCGTTCCGGTACGATGCCGTGTAGAAACGAAATAAGGTTATGGGTTTAATATAACTGCCATGCCCTTAACAGGTTAGCCTGCTACCATCTTAGGACTGCAACATTACTTACTATCAGGTGAGATTGCAGTCAAGGGCTAACTGGTAGTGGATAATATATATAACGGTAGCCGCACAACTAAAGAAATATATAGAAGAGATTTTTTTTAACTGTTACAAGTTAGCCGTTTTCTGCAATCTCACTTGATGGTAAGTGGTGATGCAGTCATGATGGTAGCGGGCTACCTGGTAGGGGCATGGCAGTTATATTAAACCCATACCCCTATTCGGTTTCTACAGGCATCGCGGAACGCTAAATCGCTTGGCGGCACGTCCTTGCCGGTAGGGTGGTAACTAGCCACGGCCGAAACCTCCCACCAGGCCACACCAATGCAAATTCAGAAATTATAAATTCCCAAATTGACGCTGCCGGGGATCGAACCCGGGACCTCCGCGCGTTAAGACAACAGCGCTACACACGGCCACGGAGGTCGTCAAAATTGAAATTTTAATGTATCTTGTATGATATTATTTGTGTAAAGAAAGCAGACCTCCCAAGTACTCCAAGTACTAGCATAAAACAGACGCACATACACAAAAAAACCTTTTAAGATAAACGCGAATGCAAGTTGGACCCAGTTTGCTTCATGTCTGTCATAGCAAAACTGATAAACGACGCACATTCTATGGAAACTTTATCTCAATAGCTAACTGTCGCGACGTCTGGAGATTACGTCTACGCATTAAACCAGAACCACTGCAAGCGGTGACTGCAAGCCATAAATTTCAAGAAAACATTTTACTTATCAGAGGAACATGCTGGAATCTTCCCATGGCCTACGTGAGTGCTAGCGATCATCCCTACCACAACCCTACGATGCGGGATATATATACAAGATCCTCCGGGAACAGTGGAGTCATTCATCAGACAGTGCACAGTCTACAATCGGCTGAGACTCTGTCTTTCGCGCCGTGCTGAAGCTTTAACTCACTTCGCACTACGTAATCATAATTATCCGCGAATTAATATAAACATTTATCGTGTAATTAATTAAGTATCAAATAATTTGTAATTAAATTCAGATAATAAACGTAATTACAAAAGGAAGGCTTCGTTATTATCGAGAACCCCTTCTCGGTTGGTGACAGCGGCCACACCTGCATAACTGGTGACAGCGGTAACCACTTCTACGAACACCGGGCTACACGAAAAGAAGCTCGACGAAAGAAGCGGAGGACCTACCCTATGAAGACAGCAGTATTCCTTCTGGCTGCCCTGTAAGTGTCCTTTCCTTTATTGCTCTTTTCCTTATTATATTTGTGCATTACCCTTTGATATTCTTTTTCAAAATGGCACTTAATCATACAACTATCGAAAAGTACTTACCAAAATACGACGGCGACCGGGACACATTAGACTTTTTTATTGAACAAGTTACTGTGTTAGCTAGGGCTGCTGATGCGGAGGCCAGGGTATTATTTCCAATAATCTTAAAAAGCAAACTCCGAGGCGAAGCTATTTAAGCAGTGGCCCATGTACCTAATGGAACGGTAGACGAAATAGTGCAGGCTTTAAATTTGAAATTTGGGGACAATAGGTCACTGGAACAAGTTATATCTGAAATAACTCGTATTAAACGTACATTTAAAGAATCACAATTAGAATTTGCTGATAAAATTAAAAACTTACTTTACGCGGCTAAAAATAAAGCTAAAAATCAACAGGCCCAAACAATATTAGAAAATGTTTGCATCGACCAATTATGTAAGAACTTAGACTTATCTACAGACAGACTAATAAGAGCGGCAGAGCATAGCACCTTCGACGAGGCTTATAACCAACTTAAACACGAATTAGAATTACACCCAGAATATTTCGCTAACAAATTAGAAAAACCAGAGGGATGGAAATCGTTCCGCTATTCAAATAATAATTTCCCTCAGAAATCTAATTGGAATAAGAAACCATTTTCTTATCCAATTAGGCCCTTATGGCCTAACACTAATATGAACCCAATTAGTAATCAAAATGTATTTAGTAATAGTAACGATTATATTCAACCAGTAATACAAAATAATAATAATCACTGGGCAAACATGCCGCGGCCAACACCTGACCAGTGGCGAAAAATGTTCCCGCCTCAGCAAAATATGCAACAACCGCGACAATTAGACCAATTGGATAGCGATGTTAGTATGCGAACTGTAGGAAAAAAATCTTATAGGAGCCAAATAAATAAACCAATGCATGCAGCAGGGGTAAATAATATTATTTCTGATAATATAGATTCTAACAATGGTGATTGTGTAGATTTTTTTTCGAGAGAATCTAGTGAGTCAGGCCCCAGTGTAAAATTAAACTATTTCGAAAAAGATTATTTACCGTATTTAGTAATAGATGAATGGGGTGGAAAATTTCTAATAGACACAGGTAGTACACGATCGTTAATAAAGCCTTCTTTTATACGTAAGAACCAGGAATACATTACAAAAATAAAAAACATAGAATTTACAATAACAACGGCACATAACTCTACTAGGCATAGCGGTGCCATTGACTTAAGTTTAAAACCGTTGGGCGAAGAAGTAAATCATGAATTTTTGTTATACAACTTCGACCCTAAGTACTCAGGTATTATAGGTGTGGATATAATTCGAAAAATAAATGCCGTATTAAATCTCTCAACGTGCCAATTTATTACGCCAAATAAAATAATAAATATTTTTATTGATCATCCGGAGCGAGTCTTAAAAATCGACGCACTCTCGGATAATCTTGTTACTTGTGTGTCGGAAAAACCTGACGGCGACTACCTAGTTCCTCAAATCGAAGCTAGGAGTGTCTTAGTAAACGAATGTTTAGTATCAGTACAAGACGGTGAATTTAGGATTGGAATGATAAACACAGGTACGAAACCAGTCTCCATAATAAATAATTTAGACGATTTTTTGCGGGACATACCCAACGAATTTATATTAAGTTCAAATAAATTAGAAAGAGTGAAGGTTAACTGCACTTCCTCTGAAAATAAATTACTAATTCGCACGGACCACATGAATAAGGAAGAAAAAGCAAAAATTACAAAATTAGTCCATGAGTATAAAGACATTTTTCATACAGGTGACGACCCTTTAAGTTTCACTCATACTGTAAAACATAAGTTAAGACTTACAGACGATACACCCATTTATGTGCGTAACTACCGAAAATCTCCACAGCAGCAACAAGAAATCGATAATCAGGTACAGGAGTTATTAAAAAATAACATAATACGCGAGTCGAACTCCCCGTGGAGTTGTCCAGTTCATATTGTATCAAAGAAACCCGATGCATCTGGAAAAACTAAATGGCGTCTAGTAATTGACTTCAGACAATTAAACGCGAAAACAATAGAGGATAAATATCCATTACCGAATATAGAAGAAATATTGGATAAGTTAGGTAGAGCTCAATACTTCACCACATTAGATTTAGCGAGCGGCTATCATCAGATAGAAATGCATCCCGACGATATTGAAAAAACTGCGTTTTCAACAAATCACGGCCATTGGGAATTTTTACGAATGCCGTTTGGTTTGAAAAACGCACCCGCAACTTTCCAAAGATTGATGGATCTAATTCTCCGAGATCTTTTATATAATACATGCTTAGTCTACCTTGATGACATTGTTATATATTCAACATCATTAGAAGAACATTTAGAAAAATTACGCAAAGTATTTGATAGGTTACGCCAACATAATTTAAAAATCCAACCAGACAAATCGGAATTCTTAAAGAAACACGTAGAATATCTAGGGCACGAATTAACCCCTAACGGTCTTACTCCAAATCAACGAAAAGTACAAGATATAATAAATTTTCCTGTACCTAGAACTGAAAAAGAAATTAAATCTTTCCTAGGGTTAACAGGCTACTACAGACGGTTTATTAATAACTACGCTCACATTACAAAACCTTTGACTAAATGTTTAAAGAAACGTGCTAAAATTGTAATTGATGACGAATATTTAAAAGCCGTAGACAAGCTTAAAACGATAATAACTAATGAACCGATTTTAAAATACCCAGATTTTGAACAACCCTTTATTTTAACCACCGACGCAAGTGAGGTAGCACTTGGTGCGGTTTTATCTCAAAAAGAAGATAGTATTGAAAAACCGGTAGCTTATGCATCAAGAACATTATCAGATACCGAAAATAAATATTCAACCACGGAAAAAGAATTATTAGCGATAGTATGGGCTTGCAAATACTTTAGACCCTACTTATATGGTAAAAAATTCACTATTTATACAGATCATAAACCCTTAACTTGGTTAATGTCCTTAAAAGACCCAAATTCACGTTTAACTAGATGGCGATTACGTTTAGCAGAGTATGACTTTGAAATAAAATATAAAAAAGGTGCCATAAATTCCAACGCAGATGCCTTATCGCGAGTAAAAATTAATTGTCTCGAAAATGAATCGATATTACCACAAATCGGTAGCGATTGCGACGAACAGGTTGAAATGGAAATCGATCGTGAAAGCTCACAAACCCAGCATTCACAGGATGATAATATCCACCCAGGAATACCAATAATTCAAGACGTAATTAATAAAAAACCACACCAAATTTATTTTAAACTACATAATCAGTTAGATAGTGTGTTAGTTAGGAATGAAGATGGCAATGAAATAATAGAAGTAAGTCTCTATACCTCAAAAAGACCAGCAAACGCACTTAGGAACTTTATTAGGGAATATTTAAAGCCTAACGTACAATATTACGCTTTCTTTTATACTGAAGAATTATATCGAGAAATGATTAACATACTTACAAAAGAATACAATCAAGATATTCGTCTTTCACGTTGCACTGAAATAGTTGAAACGATAACAGACAAAGATAGAAAGGTAGAATTAATGAAAAATTACCACGAAGGAAAAACAAACCATCGTGGCATCACAGAAACCATGATGCATATTAGTAGAAAGTACTGGTGGAAAAATATCATGTCAGATATTAGAAACTATATTAGTAATTGCTCTATTTGTAAAGCCGGTAAATATGAACGACATCCAATAAAACCACCAATGCTTTTACCACCTATAGCTATGCGACCATTAACTCATATTTTTTGTGATGTAGTAGACATTGAAGGAAAATTATATTTATCAATCATAGATGGCTTTTCTCGCTTTGCAGTTGTAAAAAAAATAAAAGATAAGAACAGCTCAACGGTCATGTCAAAACTCTTGTCATTTTTTGCTAGTTACGGAATTCCTTTGGAAATTACAACGGACGCAGGAAAAGAATTTTCCTTACTTAAAGAACTCGTTAACTTATATAAAATAAAAATTCATTTTACTACTCCGTACAATCCTTCTTCACATGGAATTGTAGAACGATTTCACTCTACGCTTAGAGAACATTGTAGATTATTAACTGAACAGTATAAAAATAAGTTGCCTCATGAAGACAAAATGAAACTAGCTCTGATTGCTTATAACAATTCGATACAGTCAGATACCAAATTAACGCCTCACGAGATATTATTTGGGCATGTTGAAGTAGAACCGTTATTTAATTTTCTTCACGATTCGCAATTATTAAGCAACCTTTTGATAAAACACCGCGAACATTTAAAAACAATTTACGATCACATTTATAAAAATAAACGCGAAGCACAAATAAAACGTACCGACGAATACAATAAAAACACAGAACTCCCAGAACCTCAAATGGAAACTCAGGAAAAATTAGAGAAATCAAAGAAACAAGCGAACGTATTCAGCACTCGTAGAAAAACGTACATAAGAGACGTTACTGCTCCTAAAGTTTATTTAGATAATAGGGGTAAAAGACGAGCTGCCAATAAATTGAGACCTATTGTTACAGGACGTTCATCGTCCAGGGCAGCGCGAGCTACGAGATAACTAAACTGAAAAATCCTAACGGGGTTTACTTTGAAAAAATTGGTACAATAATGGAAATCGAAGGATACGAGTATATCACTAAACGTTGTAATTTATCGGAAATCTTGGAATCGATGACTAAAATAATGTCAACTAGAAATAATCAAGATAATCATTACCTAAATAATTTATATGTTCATTTACTTGGCAAGCTTAGTAATTTAATGAATCATAATTTTAGAAAGAAACGTGGATTGATAGATGGTTTAGGAACAATAATTAAGTTTATCGCTGGTAACCCAGACGCAAACGACTTAAAGCAAATACAAAAAAGTATTCAAGTACTGCAAAATAACGACGTTTCTTTATATCGAAACATTAATGAGACGATTGATAAAATAGAAATTAGATTAAGTAGCATTAAAAAAGATTTAAGAATACTCTACGAGATAAGTTATACTAATAAGATTAATTTAGATATCCTAACTAGCCTTATATTATGTGAGGACATCGTAAATATGCTAGAATTAGGTATTACATTAGCGAAGCCAGGAATAGCCTATAGAGATATATTTGATGACATTAATAGCGATAAGGTTGACTCAATATTCGTCTATACTACGCAAAATATCATTCACTTTGTTGCAAAAGTAGCCATTTTGAAATCAAAAGGTCATGCATACAATATAATCCCATTCCCAAATCCTGATGGTCATATCCTAGAAGTCCAACATCCAATTATCCTCATAAAGGACGCTTGGTATGCCTACCCAAACACTGCTCAATGTAAGAAGAAAGAAAAAACGCTCGTGTGTCATCAAATCTGGTGGAAGGACAGCAACAAGACTCCAGACTGCATACATCAAGCTCTCTACACGAAGAAGAATCACACATGCACCATAACAAAGTTATTAGAAAATGAAGCGATAGAAACTGTTGGTGACGGAACATTTCTTCTATTTTCAAAGAATACCGAACGAGTTAAAATTATATGCAACGAAACATACTACGAAATCATCAAGGGACCCTACAAGCTTCAATTAGAACCAGGTTGCGAGCTTACCATGGCAAGTTTTCATACAAAAGTCATATCTAAAATTACATCAATATTCAAAGAAGAGATCCAGCAGATCCAAATGCATTTAAAAGAAAAACAAACTACCTATCGGCCTACTGAAGAATGGGAATCACTGAAGTTAAAACCATTAAAAGAAGATATAAACATCACTCATCACGTATGGATACCCAGCATTTGGACAATAATAACATTAACTTTAATAATTTGCAGTATCTGCTACATCTACTACATTAATAAACGCAACAAGAATAAAAGTAAAGTACAACAAGAAGGAAACAATGATGTTGAGAGCCCGGGCATAACAAGTTACACCCTAAGCTCTCTCTTACGGGGGGAGGTGTAAAGAAAGCAGACCTCCCAAGTACTCCAAGTACTAGCATAAAACAGACGCACATACACAAAAAAACCTTTTAAGATAAACGCGAATGCAAGTTGGACCCAGTTTGCTTCATGTCTGTCATAGCAAAACTGATAAACGACGCACATTCTATGGAAACTTTATCTCAATAGCTAACTGTCGCGACGTCTGGAGATTACGTCTACGCATTAAACCAGAACCACTGCAAGCGGTGACTGCAAGCCATAAATTTCAAGAAAACATTTTACTTATCAGAGGAACATGCTGGAATCTTCCCATGGCCTACGTGAGTGCTAGCGATCATCCCTACCACAACCCTACGATGCGGGATATATATACAAGATCCTCCGGGAACAGTGGAGTCATTCATCAGACAGTGCACAGTCTACAATCGGCTGAGACTCTGTCTTTCGCGCCGTGCTGAAGCTTTAACTCACTTCGCACTACGTAATCATAATTATCCGCGAATTAATATAAACATTTATCGTGTAATTAATTAAGTATCAAATAATTTGTAATTAAATTCAGATAATAAACGTAATTACAAAAGGAAGGCTTCGTTATTATCGAGAACCCCTTCTCGGTTGGTGACAGCGGCCACACCTGCATAACTTTTGGTTAAATTTATTTGTTATGGTTACGTTATTGTAAATACCTCAATATAAAATTAACTCAAGTCAAAAAAATAAATAAATGAATGTTTTAAATTTAAAAAAAAAAAAGTATGTGTCTGCAATTTACACACAGCAGAAGTGAAACTTCATAAATGTAGCATAGCCTACGAGATAATGAGATAAATGTTACTTGTGTTCTTTCTCATTCTCTCGCAGGCTAAATCCTATTATTCAAATATTTTTCGAATCGAATTTTCAAATCACAACGATTCTAAAGAAGTTTCACTTCAAAAATGTTAATGAATGTAACGGCCCAGTATTGTAATGTAGTATTGAAAGGCAAGGCTGTAACTTCCGTAAATATTTCTTGCTGTAGTGAAAATACTAGCAGCTTTACAAACTCAAAACTTGCAAAAAAATTAAACATAACTGACAATAACTGCCTCGTTGGTCTAGTGGTTAGCATGTTTTACTGCGGCCGACGAGGTCCCGGGTTCGAGACTTGGATTGAGCCATAATTAAATATCGGGTTCTGATTAAAAATTCCCAGTACTAGCCCGGAGTTAGGAAGTTGGCGGTGTTTCACCCCCGTGCCTCGGAGAGCACGTTAAGCCGTCGGTCCCGGTTATTATCACTAACATGATAATAGTCGTTAAAACCCGCCAAACCGCATTGAAATGATACGAAATGAAATGAAATGATTTATTTATTTCATGTAGGACAACATGTGTCACTTATGAAACGTTAAGACTCTAACCGTAGAGTTGGAGTTGGAGCAGCGTAGTGGGTCTAAGCTCTAATTCCCTCTCTCTTATGAGACTGGAGGCCTGTGCCCAGCAGTGGGACGTTAATGGGCTGCATTGATGGTAGTGGGTCACCACTACCATTGACCATTTACCAGTAACATTACCATTACCATTACCATTACCAGTAACAGTGACTTTTGCAAGAAATCTTGCCTACGAAGCCCTAAGAGCAAGGAAACGCTAACATATTGTCACGTAACTAGATAACTAGGTGAATATTACTAGGTGAATAGGAAACAACCTCCATGTCAAAATGTGATTCTAAGCTTTGTTTACAAGATTTTTTATGAACAAGTGAAATTAATTTAACGAATTAAAAAATACGACTGCCCTGCCATATTATTTTTGGAGTTTATGGCCTTTGGAATCTTATTCACATTTTTTATCAAATGATATTTTTTTGTGAATCACTAAACATTGAACTATATTGCTATATATTTATGGAATCTACCTATCATTTTCTAGACGATGATTATATAGTTAATCTTATTTTCAAATTTTTTTTTTCAATTTTGGTCTTTAATGCGGGACCCTGGTCAACCCATCAATTTTTTTTTAAAAATTACCAGCCTATATCACCCGGAATAAGCTAGGAATTCTAACGATACCTCATTTATCAAAATCGGTTCAGGCGTATAGAAGTTATGGTGGAATATACAAACTCACATACATACATACATACATACATACGTGAACCCTGAAAACAATATACTCCCTTTTTTCAGGCAGTCGTATAAAAATTCAACGCGATTTCGTGAATTCGTAGAAAGAATAATGGAGTTAGTTAAGAGTCAGCAGACAGCGAGGCAAAAATAAGTAAGAGAGGAATACGAGAGAAAGAAGAAGAAGTTTGACGATGGAAAAGAACCTTGGAAAATTGCCATTTGCCCTCAAATTGTGAACTCAATAAAATATTGTTAAATAACCCGCATCTCTCTCTGAATTTACAAACCCCAGCTGTAACAATATCAAGGAAGTTGTCAGACACCCGGGGAAGTGAAGTGTGTCCATGTAAATAATCGCGGATATTTCGTAATAGTTACATACATAGAACCTTATTTTCAAATGTATTTCGGTTAAGGTCGACTCGTGATTTGAATTACTCTCGGTATTAACACATTTAACGCTATTTGATTTCTATAGAATTGTTATTAAATTAGATAGTGCATACGATTAAGTTGTAATTAAGTTCTACACAATTCTTTTCTCCACCGTAACTTTTCGCCGTTTTTCTTGAACCTTCAGTATATACAAACAAAAGCAAGAAACAAGTCAGAATTAAAAAATTTAAAAAACACGACTGACCTGTCAAAAAACGAACTAAAAACTTAAAAATAAAAATTAATCTAGTTAAATTAGAATCTTATACACATTTTTATTAAAATATATTTTTTTGTGAATCACTGGATATTGAACTATAGTGTTATATATTTTTGGAATCTACTCATAATTTTCTAGATGATGATTATATAGTTAATCTTATTTTCGAATATTTTTTTTCAAATTTAGTCTTTAATGCGGATCCATGGTCACCCCATTAATTTTTATTTAAATTTTACTAGCTTATGTCACTCGGAATAAGCTAGGGATTCTAACGATACCTCATTTATCAAAATCGGTTCAGGCGTATAGAAGTTATGGTGGAATATACAAACTCACATACATACATACATACAAACATACATACATGCATACATGAACCCTGAAAACAATAAACTCCTTTTAAGGAATAAAAAACTAACGTAGTATTCATAACGCCAAAGCTCGACAATAAACGACCAATAACAATACATTAAAACAATATTCACATGAGCAAAGTTAACAGATATTAAACCTTAATGGAATAGGAAATAAAGTCTAAATTTGTGTACGCACAAAACCACGTACGCACGCTCGCGATTTCTACGGGTTGTCTACTTTCTCTTAGTGAAACTGTGTTTTTATCCATTGTACGCTAGATGCTCGCTGGTTAATAGATTTCGAATTTTTAATCTGTGTTCCAGCCACAGATTACTGTAGTAAAAACGTCTTTTATAAACGTTTACCACATTTATTGTATTTCTCAAAGGATTCAGTGTGTTCCAGCCACAAACTACTGTCGTAAAAACGTCTTTTATAAACGTTTACCACATTTATTGTATTTCTCAAAGGATTCAGTGTGTTCCAGCCACAAACTACTGTAGTAAAAACGTCTTTTATAAACGTTTACCACATTTATTGTATTTCTCAAAGGATTCAGTGTGTTCCAGCCACAAACTACTGTAGTAAAAACGTCTTTTATAAACGTTTACCACATTTATTGTATTTCTCAAAGGATTCAGTGTGTTCCAGCCACAAACTACTGTAGTAAAAACGTCTTTTATAAACGTTTACCACATTTATTGTATTTCTCAAAGGATTCAGTGTGTTCCAGCCACAAACTACTGTCGTAAAAACGTCTTTTATAAACGTTTACCACATTTATTGTATTTCTCAAAGGATTCAGTGTGTTCCAGCCACAAACTACTGTCGTAAAAACGTCTTTTATAAACGTTTACCACATTTATTGTATTTCTCAAAGGATTCAGTGTGTTCCAGCCACAAACTACTGTAGTAAAAACGTCTTTTATAAACGTTTACCACATTTATTGTATTTCTCAAAGGATTCAGTGTGTTCCAGCCACAAACTACTGTAGTAAAAACGTCTTTTTTATACGTTTACCACATTTATTGTTTTCAGGTAAATATAGGTTTAATAATTTAGGACAAGGTTATAATTTAGATTTCTTAAAAATGACATGGGAACTCTTTAAATTTTACAACAAACGTAGCCTTTGTCTGTCCAAAGAATGCAAGCAATCTCTGAACCAGATTTCGAAAAAATCGATTATATATGTCACCGTAAGATTTTAAAAACCGTTAGATTATAATCTAACTCACGAAATTCTAAACTGTCGAAAGATTGTAAACTGTTCAATTAAGTTCCGAGTGTCAATTTTTGAAATATTCATTTTATTTACGTTTTCTTGTCTCTTTCTTGTAGGTTAGGTTAGGGTTCGACATAAATAACCAAGTAGTGCCCGGCCACATTCCGGGCACTTAGGTTTTATCGGGTTTAAATATCTATCAGATTACAATCTACCGGAAAATAATGCGTTAAATTCTAATCTTTCGACAGTTTAGAATTTCGCGAGTTATATTATAATCTAATTGTTTTTACAATCTTACGGTGACATATATGTACCGTGGAAAATAGACAGACAGACACACTTTCACATTTATTAATATGAGCATAACGGATTATGGTTTGAAAGGAGATCCTGAAATTGACTCCAGAAGTCTTCCCTACGAAAAAAAGCTCTACGCGTACTCTACGGCTCTACTACGTGACGGATAAATCTAGTTTGTAATCCATACTAATTTTATACACTAGCTGATGCCCGCGACTACGTACGCGTGGATCGAGGTTTTTTGGTTCCCACGGGATCTCTTTAATTTTCCGGGATAAAACCTATGTGCCTTTCCAAACTATAATCTATCTCTGTGCCAAATTTCAGCCAGATCCGTTCAGCTGTTGGGGCGTGATTGAGTAATAAACATCCATACATCCATACATCCATCCAAACATTCGCATTTATAATATTAGTATAGATTAGTATAGATGCGAAAGTGTGTCTGTCTGCTACGCTTTCACGGCTCATCTTTTCAACTGATTTTGGTGAAATTATTGGTAGAGGGATAGGTTGTACCCCGGGAAACATAGGTCTAGGACATAGGCTACTTTTTCGTATCACGGAAAATTGAAGAGTTCCTGCAGGAATAAAATAAAACGAACGCGGACGAAGTCGCGTGCATCATCTATAGTTATAAATAACAAGGAAGTATTTATTCAATACTCGTTAGCTTTTATACGTAAGTTCAAAGATTAAAAGGTAAAGTTCAAGCTAGATATAATGCTTAATAAGTCCCGTGTGTATTTAGGTATTTGAAAATTCACATGGGAACTCTTTGCAGATTAATTCAAATGATGCAAACTATCTCTTTACTAAATTTCGTCATTCATTGTCGGTTTAGCTGATGGGCAGATAAACAGACACACTTTCGAGTTTCATATCCTTACTAATTCCATACGAATATTATAAATACGAAAGTGTGTCTATCTGCTATAACGCCTATCTTTTCAACCGATTTTGACAAAATTTGACACAGAGATAGTTTGTATCCCGGGGAAGGATATAGGCTACTTTTATCTTCCACAAAAAAAAAAAACTAAACCCACATGCATCATCTAGTTTATAATATTAAGTATGGATGCAAAGGAGAGTCTGTCAACTTTTCATGGTCCAACAGCTTCACAGATTTTGAAGTAATTTGGCACAGAAATAGCTTGCATGCCAAAGAAAGGATTTTTTTATCTCGGAAAATCATAGATTTCCCACGAAATTTTTAAAAAATTTCATTGGACAAAATGACGCGCATCAACGATTTTGTAATTAATTTTAGAAATCGTTATACCTACCGGCTATTGAATCTAATATTTATTGTTTTCCATTTTAATTATATTTGGAATCTAATCAACAATTTGGGATCATTAAAAATTGATTAATACCCAGTTTGGTATTCTAATGTGTTTATATTAACTTAATAATCGACGATATTCGTTCAACATGTAAGGTCAATGAGGATATATTGCTAAAATATTATATTTTGCATAAAATGATGTCTGGTAAAAAATTTAAAAATCTTTTGATAGCTAATGTATAGATCCCTGCATTTTTACTTTCCCAGAAATTAAAATGATTGGGAATTAAAGTGTTTTATTTATTTATTTGTTTAAATAAATAAATAAAACAGGCCCGTAGAAATATATACATAAAATAACACAGTTTTTGATAATTACAAATTTTCAACAGCTCGGAAATCTGGAAAACACTCGAGAAGTAAACGGTAATTTATGAGCTTTATTACGGAAATCAATTATAGGGCTCATAAAAGATATTTTAATTATTAAAGAAATGATTAAGTATGGTAATGACGGTAATTGTAAACAGGGCATTAAGTACACTCAGCATTAATATCATGGCACTTGATATCACGAATGGCATTCCATTCGTGATGACGTATTTGCAGTATTTTAAATCGCCGTTAAATTAAATATTGTATACCTACTGCTAAACAGTTAAACAAGTAGCACTCCTATTTTAGCGTCTACAGTTAGTTAATAAGTTAATAAATAAACACAAAACCTTAACATAATACCTATAGAAAATATTAACATTATGAGCAAAAGCTTTGTTACGTAGGTAGAGATAGATAGAGCTTTTGTGTAAGTTATTAGATTCCAGGCCTAAGCTTGCAATACTTATATGCTAAGCATAAGATATTTATTTTACTATCAAAATTGTTTTTAATTTTTTCAATCAATAAATTAGTAATTAAACTTAACGCACTGTAAATTCACGTAAAAAAATAATCAGTCCTGAAAAAAAATTCAAGAAAAAACTCACCATTTTACTGATTCCACACACACAACAAAATACACGAAACAGTAAAAAACAAAATCCACCACTGAACAAACACTAAAGTACCGCAAGTACAGTCTTCCACAGAAATCACGAAGAAAAACACCAAGAACAGTTTATACAAGACACTTCATATAAGAGAATAAAACCTTATCTCTATATAGAAACCATCACTGTTGTCTGTCCTGTAGTCTATCACTGTAGAGACGTGGTTATGGACTGAACGCGGGCCGAAAGTTGCGCCCCGATTGTCGATTCCAAAGGTGTGCGTATGCGCAGGGTATAACTGTCTTGATACTTGGACGTGAATATTGATAAAATAAAAATGAAAGTGTTTTGATTGTTGTGGTTTGATGCCCTTTTGACTTTCAATTGATGATGGCGATCGATGATTTATAACATTTATAAAAAATAACTTCTCTGTTTCTTTGCTGATATTCTTATTAGAGTCTGCTTGAGATCAGATCCAACTGGCAAAAGAATTTTGAAAATCATAGGCGCCCCTAAAATTCTCTATACATTGTTAGATTTATATTTTAATGGCCGCGTCTCTGAATCAGTGAGTGGTAGAGTCGGCTTAAGTGGCACAAGATGTCTTATACGAAATATTAAAACCTTAATTATTATTAAAATAGAAAGAAATATTTTTAAAGTAATATGCAAAAATATATTTAATGATCATACTAGAATTAATGATATGAATATTTAACATTCGACGATCTCCATGCACAATGCACGTAGATTTAAATCCAAATTATTCTCGAAATCAAAGACAGAAGGAATCAAAGCACTGAGACTGCACTTCTAATAAAATTAATAAGAAAGAGACTATTGGATACTGATTCTGATTCTTGTTATTGTAAAAATGTCCAGTTGCTAATTTTTTAGTACCTTAAATTGAATAAAAAATCCTAAAGTTACTCATATTTAGCAAAATTCTACTTTCATATTACCTCAAATTTTATAAAAAAATCCGAAAGTTACTCATAATTATCATACCTTATATCATTTTTCATACAAATGTGAAAATTCTTTAATCTAAAGTTCAGTAAAGTTAAACTTCTGAGTACTTTTCGGCCTGAAAAGTACTCAGAAGTTTAAGGTTCTGTATTACTTTAGCTCCTAGAAAATGTTTGAAATCTTTGAATTTTAAAGAACTACTTAGACTTTTTTAATAATTAATTTGTAAGTCATTATGAATAAAGAATAACTTGAAGAAAACATATTAAATTTAAAGAGTTTAGAAAAGTAAGCAAGCTTTTGACTGCAACTTCGTTCACGAGATTCAAAAGTCAAATAATATTTTTCATGGTATATTCACTTCAGAAATGAAGAATTGTAATACAAACCTACATTTTCTATTTAACGCACGTAGGCATAGAATTTCAGAAAAGCTTGTTATAACCACCTCCACCAATACGTCTATTAACGTCCCACTGCTGGGCACAGGCCTTTACTCTCATAGGAGAGAGGGAATTAGAGCTTTGACCCACCACGCTGTGTTACCCCGTGTTATTTATATACTTAATTGTAATCGGAAGATTAGTTGATATAATAAACAAACTATTATTAATCTAATACAAGATAATATTTGAATCACTAACAATAAACAACAAATTCATTTTCCGTGATCTTTAGCTACTGCCTTGACGCTCTCCACGCTCTTCTCAGGCCAGGACGCGTTAGCAACCACCGTAGAATTTACGACAAGCTGCAAAGGGAACACCACTTATTGACCAGCATTTCCCTCCTCTCTTCACAAAATATCCCTTATACTGGACAAGAAATCAACATTAAGCACTTATTGACCAGCATTGCCCTCCTCTCTTCACAAAATATCCTTTATACTGGACCATCATGTAAGTAACATCCTTCCTTCCTTTAAGTATCAAGACCAATCGGCCGTCAATTCACGCAAAGTTTTTGTAAACTTTAAAATTTTTACGCACGTTTCCTTTCACTCCGCGTGAATGTCACCGTGTGTGTGCGAGCGAGACGGCGGCGCTATGTCCTTCTCGACCGGTCACAATACTTCATTATGCCGACTTCCTCATAATTAAGCTTCCAAAAGTTTGTATGTGAATAATGCTGATCGCACATTAAAGCAAATGCGAGGTCTCACTGAGCAGCAGGCGCATCAATGTCCCCGTTGCGGATTGGATCGTAATCTATACTAATTCTATACTAATATTATAAATGCGAAAGTTTAGATAGATGTATGAATGTATGGATGTATGGATGTTTGTTACTCAATCACGCACCAAAGGCTGATCGGATCTGGCTGAAATTTGGTACAGAGTTAGATTATAGTCTGGAATAGCACATAGGTAAAATCCCGGAAAATTAAAGAGTTCCCACGCAGACGAATTTGCTAGTATAAAATATAAGACACCCAGACGATAGTTTTTGTGCCAGTCATTTGCGTTAATACATCCATCCGTCAGCATCCAACTATCCACTGTTGGAACAGACAAACCCACCTTTCTCAAACAGTTACGCCCCTACAGTCAGAGTTGTTTGAGAGAGCTTGAGCAGCTTCTTTCGAGTATATTGATGCCGCAAAATCCGCTTCCTAGTCCGCCGACATTCGATTTATACTAACAACAATAATACGAAGTTTACGGCACGTACGGCCAGTGCGGTAGTCTTGCAATGTGCTATCAGTTTAACAATAATAATTCGCAAAAGTCACCGAAAGGCCACACAATGAGATAAAATCGTACAGATACTTAGTGGATCCAACAGGTATCCACTCTTGTGAAGCCCGGGTGAACCAACTAGTTAAAATAATATTTATGTCTAGACTTATTATATTACTGCGATTTATGGTTTCAAAAACTTGTCTAAAACGTCACCGTTTTTTTTAAATAGGAATATTTAAAGAAATTGGTAAATAAGTAGCCTTTCCAAAGAAAAAATAAAGTGACCTCGAAACCATAAAGATCAAGGCTACAAAGTTAATTATACCCTCCGGCTTTAAAGGCTGATGAAAAAAGTAAATCCACAACACGGTGGATTAATAGTAGGAAGGTAAGTACTTCGAAACCCCATACACAAGCCATAATTAAAAAAATTAAAAAACACGACTGCCCTGCCAAAAAACGAACTAAAAAGTTAAAAATCTAAATTAATCTAGTTAAATTAGAATCTTATTCACATTTTTATTAAATGATATTTTTTATGAATCACTGAATATTGAACGATATATAGTTAATCTTATTTTCTTTTTTTTTATTGAAAATAATACAATAGAACTTAATGGTAGCTAGCCTAACCTAATTACTATATAAATCATGCCCACGTGGAATGGTGGCAAGAATGCTGGCTGCATTTCCGCGCTGGACAGCCAGGCTGATCCTTTGCGCAAAAAATGAGCCAGCCCTTCTGTCACCAGATGAGGCAATTAACCGCGGTGAAATATCTCGCAAATATATCTTATTTTCTAATTTTTTTCAAATTTAGTCTTTAATGCGGGACCATAGTAGCCCCATCAATTTTTTTTTTAATTTTACTAGCCTATGTCACCCGGAATAAGCTAGGGATTCTAACGATACCTCATTTATCAAAATCGGTTCCGGCGTATAGAAGTTATGGTGGAATATACAAACTCAGATACATCATACATACATGAACCCTGAAAACAACATACTCCTTTTTACAGGCAGACGTATAAAAATGGCTGAGGACCTCTTTTGTCCTCCGCAAACATTAGCCGTCGCCTGCTCAAATCATACAGGCACCTACAGCTTTGATTTAGTATTTGGTTTTCAAGCTGACTACTGATGGACTACAGTATAGAATTTATTAAATACCATGGTAGGTATTTGATATCTGATGGACCACAGTATTTACTTAAAGTCTAGGCAGCGTTCGACTCACGATTTTCCACGACGAATTTCTTAAAAAGGCCTAAAAAAGCCTCCTTAAAGGAGAGGACTTATTGTTAAATTTTTTACTTCTCTGAATAATGTCCTCCCTACCGAATTTCGGCCACGGCGGCCTATCTCGTGAGAGATTAAAAATATGCGCGGGGTGCATAAATAGGTGCACTCTCTGTTCTTCCACTCACATAGCCCAATGGGACGGAAAATACGACACGATCGGAGAGAGATCAGGCGCAGGACCGACCATTTTACATGCTCTCCGTGATATTCCTAACTTTAGGCTAGTGCCTACTGAGAATTTCTTGTCAGAAAAACCCAATAGGTACTTACTTGTTATGTATAGCCCGACCCGGTACTAATATCATGTTTCTTTTTTAATCAACTACAAGTTAGCCCTTGAATGCGATCTCACCTGATGGTAAGTGATGACGCAGTCAAGATGGTAGCGGGCAGTTATATTAAACCCATACCACTAATCGGTTTTTACACGGCATCGTACCGGAACGCTAAATCGCTTATTATAATTGACCCTGCCGGGGATCGAACCCGGGACCTCCGCACGTTAAGACAACAGCGCTACACACTATGCCACGGAGGTCGTCAAAATTTAAATTTTAATGTATCATGTATAATATTATGTGGTTAAATTAATTTGTTATGGTTACGTTATTGTAAATACCTCAATATAAAATTAACTTAAGTCAAAAAAAATGATAACGTTTTAAATTAAAAAAAAGTATGTGTGTGCAATTTACACACGGCAGAAGTGAATCTTCAGAAATGTAGCCTACAAGATAATGAGATAAATGTAACTTGTGTTCTTTCTCATTCTCGTCTTCGCCGGTACGGTGGTAACTAGCCACGACCAAAGCCTCCCAAAATTCAGAAATTATAAATTCCCAAATTGACTCTGCCGGGGATCGAACCTGGGACCACTCACGTTAAGACAACAGTGCTCAACACTGGGCCACGGAGGTCAAACCAAGTAAGAAAGTAAAGGTTTCGGAACTAAAGTCAATAGCCTGATATTTAATTACACCATCGTAATACATAAGGTGACATTGCGAAACGCTCAATCACACAGCGGTCGAAAAGTGAAAGCTACTCTGACGTGCCTACTTACTTGATGCAGGCATTATAAGACGAAAATGGTAGCAAAATTCCTGACAACGATCATTAATTAAATTATTGGTTTGAACGGCAGCAAATGATATTTATAAGTGGAATTGTTGATCCGGCTGTGTACTGACGAAACTGAATACCTAAGACTATAAGTACATAAGTAGGAAATAACTTCTTTCCTAAACTGTTGTAATATATTTGGTATTTAGTTCGCGACAAATAACAGATAACGTAAATTATAATCAAAAAGTTCACGCGGGAACAGAAATACCTCAATCCACGTGGACTCAGCTAGTACATACATAAATACCCACATACATGAACCCTAAAAACATTGGACTCCTATTAATATAATAATAAATAAATCATTTATTGACCATAAAAAAGTCACAGTTCGTAATGCAATTGAGTTACATTCACTAGGTATAACTTAGATACCTAGTGAATAGTATACACTGTGTTTATTCATTAATAATATCCCTTAGAATCTGAAGTTATACAAAGCCATACAATGCAATAGAAAAGATGAAACAATAAAGTTTTTGAGGTCAGAGGGAGTGCTTTAGCACCTGTACTAGGAAAACCTGTGTTACGGGCACCGTAGTCTTCCGTCGGATCCTTAACACCAACTTTAAGGCCTGATGCAGAAGTTATTGGATAGTTTTTATAGATTTTATTTTAGGCAGTCGTGTAAAAATAAACACTTCAATAAAATAGTGTCCGCATTAGAACAATATAGTAGTGTTTTTCACAAGTCCGCAGCCACTCGGCGACTGCGTGGCCTCAAAGGGACCGGTTTGCAATGTCGCGTGGCGTGTGATCATATCACATCCACCGCAGCTGGACAGATGGTTAACTATGAAAAAAGTAGAACTTTAATCCGTTACAATCCGCAACAGTAAGTAAATCTATGTGGTACAGTATGCATCATGCAATATTCACCACACCACATCGGTAAATCTTCCAAATTTTTCTCAACGTACGTTTCACTCCGACACCGGAGCATCTTCAGATGTTGACTCCAAAATGCAATTGAGTTCTACTTTTTTCATTATCATGGACTACCGCAAAGTAACGCATGCTTCTATCACAGATGGTTAAGTATCATTGAGGTAATATAGTAGCTATTATCTCTATGGTAAGTATGTTTTTAGGATTCCGTACCTCAAGAGAAGCTTTGTTTACGAGTCTGACTCGCACTTCGCCGGTTTTTCTTTATTACACTACAAATTAGCCCTTGACTACGATCTCACCAGATTGTAAGTGATGATGCAGTTCAAGATGGTAGCGGGCTAACCTGGTAGGTATAGGTTTCGTACCGCTGGCATAATGTAAGTAGATAGCTGAAGTAGGCATTTGCTACGAAAGTATTTTTGAAAATTTAACCCTTTATGGGGTAAAATAGGGCTTTGAAATGTATATGTAAATCAAACCTAACGTTAGCGTCAGCGTTAGTCTGTATTAAATCAGGGCGCAAATAACCAAATTCAAAAGCAGATCAAATCCACGACTAAAGAATAAGATTGATATCTGATAAAATAATTAAAATATAAAGGCTGTATTGTAGAAACTAAAAAATAAAGTAAAAAGCATTAAACAGCCAAAGGCGGCCTAATTGCGACAGTGTTTTTAAACATTGAATCTTGTTAAGCAACGTAGGTTTACCTGATTTCACAAATTAATGGTTAGCCAAAAATATGGTAATGAATTCAAGATATTTCACGCCCTGCATACCTTTGTTATAATGTTTATTCACCTTTGGTTTAAGCCGTTTAAGGAAGTATAAACTTGCATTAATTTAAACTGTTTTTAATTGACTGCCTCGTTGGTCTAGTGGTTAGCATGTTTGACTCCCAGGTCCCAGGTTCGAGTCCCGGGTCGGGCCATAACAAGTATTGGGTTCTTCTGACAAGAAATTCGCAGTAGTAGCCCGGAGTTAGGAACTTGGGTTTGTTTCATCCCCGTGCCTCGGAAAGCATGTTTAGCCGGATTTTCCGTCCCATCAGACTATGAGAGGAAAGGAACTATATATCCTCCGCAAATGGCTAATCTCTCTGGAGATAGGCCACCGTGGCCGAAATTCGGTCGGGAGGACATTATTAATTTAAATTGTCAGTTTCATGTTTTAATACTTGTAAATTGATATCGACTTGATTTGGTGCATTGTTTAAGGCCCATTTTCACGAGGACATTTTCTTGGCCGTTGCGTGCAATACAATTGAAGCAATAAATCCCTTTCACAGTCTAAAAACGTAACATTGTTGCTCTATAGAGGTAAGTCTCATTACAAAAACTATCATTGGTGGTCAACTGGTCAACATCTGAGGATGCTCCGGTGTCGGAGTGAAATTACGTTATGGGTCTATCCATCCATCCCTGCTGTATGCATCCACTGCTGGATATATGCCTTTTCGAGAGTACACTACCAAACACGGTCCTCTGCCTTCCTCATCCACCCGTTTCCCGCTACCTTCTTAAGATCATCGGACAAGCGAGCTGGAGGTCGTCCTACTGTGCGCTTTCTTTTTTTATCCTCTACAAGCTAGCCCGTGAATGCGATCTCACCTGATGGTAAGTGATGATGCAGTCTAAGATGGTAGCGGGCTAACCTGTTAGGGGCATGGCAGGTATTTAAACAGGCAAACACATACCTCTATTCGGTTTCTACACATCTTTGCCGGTAGGGTGATAACTTGCCAGGGCCGAAGCCTTCCATCAGGCCAAACCAGGGCAAATTTAGAAACTATAAATTCCCAAATTGTCGGGAATCAAACCCGGGACCTCCGCACGTAAAGACAACAGCGCTACACACTGCGCCACGGAGGTCGTCTTACCGGTACGCGGTCTCCACTCCAGAACACGTCAGCCCCAACGGCCATCGGTTCTGCGACAGATATAACCTGCCCACTGCCACTTCAGCTTGCTAAAGTGACCGACATAGCTCTGAGAGCTCTGTCTGTCACTTTAGTTCTTCTCCGTATTTCCTCTTTCCGGATTTGATCCCTGAGACATAATTCCCAACATAGCCCGCTCCATAGCACGCTGAGCGACCTTTAATATTATAAGTTACGAGTGCTCTAGAAGATATTTTGGTCTGTTCCACTAGTCCCTACCAATGTATCCCCACTGGGGGGTAAGAGTGGAATTTTTTTCCACCTATCCCTACGGTAGGGATGAGTGGAAAAAATATTTACACTTATCCCTACCAAATGGTACGTGGGCCGTTTTTGTTAACAAGTACATTCCTGTACATAAGTAATTTACACAAACCTTTATGTTTCCATATATGAATCTCTTTAATATTAACAATAGTAAATAAATACTTTTTTGGCTCAAATTTGAAAAAAATAAAATAAATATAAATTAAGAGACTATGTTATACATATATGTATAACATCCCGGAAAATTAAAGAGTTCCCGCAGGAACCAAAAACCTCAAACCACGCAGACGAAGTCGCGGGCATTCGCTAGTCCATCCATATACCCATTCATCCAATCTTTCGCATTTATAATATTAGTATAGGTAGAATTGATATCAATTTCCAATATTATACGTTGGTACTACCATACACGCATACGCTTTAGCTGTTATAATATTTAATTAACTATTGAAACTACAGCTAAATGCCTTCCCCAAAATAATTAATGTACATCAATTATGTAAAGATTAATCAAAACTTGTAAATTTATTCAAATCATACGTTATCAATAATTGATAAAGGCAATTAAACAGTTGTTATAACAATATTGATAACATTAAATTATTTTGAATACAAATATAATATCCGGCGGATAACTTTATTAGGTATCAATGAAGAGCATTGTTCTAATCATAATCATGTTTTTAATGTAGATTACGAATCTATAATCTCTTCTTATATTAGAGAAAATCTTATCTATATGTGTATCTAAAAACATCAAAATGCACACGACGTTAAATAAGTAGTACTCGTACAAAAGAACAAAAACATCATACTTAATATTGTAAATGCGAAAGTGTGCTTGTTTGTTGGTTTGTCCTTCAATTACGTTGCAACAGACCAAAGGATCGATGTGATTTTTTGCATGGATATAGTTGAGGACCTAAATAGTTATAAAGGCTACTTTTTATCCCGGAAAATTAAGCTGTGGGAATTTTTAAAAAAATCCACACGGACGAAGACACGCGTATCAGCTAGTAATATATACGTCTAAGCAAGAAAGCAACGTTTGGAAAAGTATTTGATGAAAGTAATTTCGTGTTATTTAAAAAATTTAAGTGTATCAATTTTTTAATTTAGTTTTTAACCGATTTCTATGAAAAGTGACACTTTTATTATGAGGCTCGTGTCACATAAAATATTTTAAAAAACTGAACAAATGCAGGTGAAGTCGCGAGATTAGATTAGAGAATATAGATTGACTCTGTTTATATTGATTCAAAAAAGAAAGACAGTTGAAAGAAACGAAGAGAAATCATTCTACACTAGCGGCACGCTATGATGGCCGGTTTGACACATTACAATAGTGATGTGGAATGTCAATTTATTCTCGAACAAAAAACAATTAAGTTTTGTTTTTGTACCTGATTAAATAGGTTTAATAAAACAAAAATGTATATGTTTATTTAATTTATTTGAACGAACTGAATATTTGAACGAAAATGAATATACATACTTTATATGCACACAAGAAACATATGAATACAAAATATACCAAAAAAGGTGCCACAAAAGGCCATAATTAATCAGATTCGTCCATACTACTATTTTCACTGTCGTCACTGCTATCATCACATACATTAATAATTATACTTTGTTTTGCATTGAGCATTGACGCGAGTTTGCCGGAGGTAGTAGTTGTGCTAGCCAGCGATCCTATGTGACGATCGTATTAGATTCCATTTTTAAAAATTTATTGATATTTTTTTGCGATTTCAGAGGTTTGTCCACATAGTGAAAATTGTTCATATTCACAAGTACATTCACCCCTTAAATGGTGCAAACTGATTTTTCTACACTTGTATACATTTAAGAAATCAATTTAATAAATAAATTTTGAGTCCTAAACCTAAAACTACATTCGATAAAATTTATGAATCTCTGCACATCACTATCGTCAATAAAGTAATACAATTATTTCCTTCAAAGTCGTTATCAATTAATACGGAACTTCATGAGCGGACAAACGTCAAACCGGCCATCATAGCGTGCCGCTAGTTTAATCATGTTAATTCACCTAAAAACAAATTATAATAAGAATCGTTAGAAAATTTGAAAGAATTAACACGTTTTTTATGGTTCGGACATCATTAAGTATACAGTGTACCTATATAAATTGAATAAATAAATATTGAATAGAATTGATTCGATATTCTTCTACAATTTGACCATCTATTAAAATTAATTTCTCGATTCTGTCTAATACAATTGCATAGAATAAGCTACATACCTTTACTTCGCAAAAGCCATTCGGAATCATAACCAATTTAATAAGACCTTCAACTGTCCATATAACTTCGTCTGTTTCATCAGTTTTGCTCATAGCCCAGAGGGGGGGTAAAGACCAAGCAGAATGGTCGCTCGAAACTACTTTCACCAGACTTGGTTCATTTTGCAACTGACCTTAATATTCTGATGTTGTTGCAAACGGTTCATTGGATCAATTATTTTAAATCTCAATGCATTTTGTACTTATTACACGTATTATTACAGTTAATGATGCTATTTTCGTGAGTTGAACTCTTGTTACCCGACTTCTGAAAGGTTACGCGATTTCAGGTTGTTACGTAGATATACATACTGTTCCTTCACATAAATGTTAACTACTTTTATAGTTCTTCAAATGAGCTGTCATTTCACTTTTTTTAATTAATTTCGTATGATCTTTTTTGTTTATTTTTATTATCACCGTTAGCTTTTATGGACTATAAGAGGCGATAGATTTGAGCAGTGAGGTTCCAAAATGATTATTAGGTACAAATGAATACTAAATAATAAGACTTATATATGCGGATTCCAAACTCTAAGATTACAGATCTACCTACTCTGCATCTTTTCGTTCATTAACTTTTTAAGATGTATTTTTTAAATTAAATAAAAAGTCATATGTCTTATCTACTTAACTATGGTATTTAAGTTTCTTTTCTCAAGCTGTTTTTCCACACGGTCGATAATGACAACCCACATGTCTGCCAAATCTGGCCCCCTATTCTCTCAATGGCTATCACGTACTCGTATTATATTTTAATCCATTGAAGGTTTGCTATGAAATTTTATTTTTATTAAATCATAACAAACCTTCAATGAATCATTAGTTTTGCATGGCCACTGAGTTAGACAAGTGAAATTAATTTAACGAATTAAAAAATACGACTGCCCTGCTATATTAATTTTGGAGTTTACCTCCACAAGAAGCGATTTGCATACATAGCCTTTGGAATCTTATTCACATTTTTTATTAAATGATATTTTTTTGTGAATCATTAAATATTGAACTATAGTGTTATATATTTTTGGAATCTACTTATCATTCTCTAGATGATGATTATTTTCGATTTTTTTTTTCAATTTTGGTCTTTAATGCGGGACCATGGTCACCCCATCAATTTTTTAAAAAATTTACTAACCTATGTCACCCGGAATAAGCTAGGGATTCTAACGATACCTCATTTATCAATCATACATACATACATACATACATACATACATACATACATACATACATACATACATACATACATACATACATACATACATACATACATACATACATACATACATACATATATACATACATGAAGCTTGAAAACAATATACTCCTTTTTTCAGGCAGTCGTATAAAAAGTGAAAAGCAAAAACAACCTCCATGGCGCTATGGCAAATTTAAACGGTGATCTAGTGGGAAACTTCGAATATCAAACCCACAGTTCGACTGCTTGGTTGAATAAACTAGGTTATTTTGATATCATGAAAATTATGCTTCCTATAAAATGAATTTTTAAACAGCAGTTGGGTTTAGTATTGATTAAAATATAAAGGGCACTAATATAATATTCAAGTAGAGACAGTCGATTGACAATACTAAATTATTCACAGGCTCGTTCGTTATTACCAGGAAACAAGAGCCGATTATAATAAACTGGTTTAGTGTGGAGATAAAATATCAGTAGGCTGTAGCGTGGGATATGAAACTTTAAAACACTGGTCAAGTCCGAGTCAGACTCGCTCAAAAAGAGATCCGTACCACCAAACAAATATATATTCTTTTAGTAATACCACAAATTCATAGCAACACGTAATCAGCTGTGTAATAACTGGCTTATGTACATCACAATATGGCGCTTAACTAGTAGTGCCTCACAAACAATTCGACACCCTATGAGTACGGAATCTTATACTTGTGCTGTGAGAAAATATCTCATCGATTAGTATAAAACTACCTAATTACCCGATAGGTTCTATCGGGTTAATATACCTAAAAGATTACAATTTATCGAAAAATAATGCGTTAAATTGTAATCTAAAATTAAATTTCGCGAGTTAGATTATAATCTAACGGTTTTTACAATCTTACGGTGACAGTTATATGGATGTTTGTTACTCAATCACGCCCCAACGGCTGAACGGATCTGGCTGAAATTTGGCACAGAGATATATTATAGTCCGGAACAGCACATAGGATTTATTTTATATTTATATATAAAATAAATATATTTTATACCGGAAAATTAAAAAGTTACCGCGGGAACCAAAAAACCTCAAACCACGCAGACGAACTCGCGGGATTTCGCTAGTGTATCATAAAGATTTTAATTAAACGGAAGAGGTTATAATCGAAGGGAAGTAATATACTCTGAATCATTTTAATATGACGTATTTATGTCAACTGCCAATTGCAAAATTAATTAGTAATCAATAGTGATTGCCAAAATCAAGTTTTGTCAAGTGTGCACGATTGCGACAATTAATTTTAAAGTTGTATTTATTAATTCTAACATAAAGTTAGCCAATTAAGAATGCCGAAGAAGGAAGGCAAAAGGAATGTGCCGATCCAAATTGATCCAACGGAATGTCCATTCAGAGAATTTCGTGACAATGAATTGAGTCCGGAATTTTGGGGAATGGTAAGAAGTCCATTAAAGAGATAAATTAGTCTTAGATATTACAGTCTCTCTCTGGGTCGTATTCCTCATTTCTGAGGGTCGCGACACCTTTCTATTAATCGTTTAATGGTAGGAGTTTTCTTAGGATGATAATGTGGTATGATTCCAGATTCTTCAGCATATGACTGGACTAAGAGTACTATTGCAACTCTCAAGTTTATGAGGATTATTATTATAGTAGTGATAATAACCGGGACCGAAGGCTTTACGTGCTCTCCGAGGCACGGAGGAAACGAAAAGGTCAAAAACCTCCGAATTCGGTCTGCCATCCAGGTGGGGGCAAGAGAACTCCTTTATTTTTCAGGATAAAAGCAAGCTATCACTTTACCCAATTTGGACGAGCCAATGGGCCGTGACAGGATAACCAACCGACATGTCACGTATAGACAGACAAACAGACAGATAGAAAGAAAGATAGAAAAACAGATAGACTGTAAGATAGATAGACTTACAGATATACAGACAGGCAGATAGACAAATAGATTGCTAGTCAGGCAGATATAAAGGTAGATTGATGTAAAGATAGTCACATTGACCCATTGATAATATTAATATGGATGGTTCTAGGGCCCGGCAGCGTTTCGTGCCTGCTATTTTGGCAGCAACGTGAGCAAAGTGGCAGTAAAGCCACCCGCAGACTACGTGTGGATGGATGAGCAGACTCAGCCGTTGCCGCGGTCTGCGAGGCAGTACCTACACGGGTGGATACGGGCGGAGGAACTCGCTGCGAGGCGATGGGAGGCTGAGGCTGTGATCTTTGAGGTATTCTCTGATCTATCCCTTTATTTTGACGCAAGGAGCAATCCATACAAACCATTGTATCATGTATAATTTCTTAAACATTTATTTTCAATCATTAAGTAATAACTTTTTTACATCTGTGTGAATAAACACGTATTCAACTAAAAAGTTATATTTTATATTCATTATAATCACAGACCTTTAATACTCGGCGATCATAACAAATGGTATTAATTACACTGAACGTGTGTTTAATTCCAACACCAGGACATCCAGAACTCCAGAACAGATAACCAAAACACGACATCTTCTACATTTAGTATTAAAATGGATACGTTATACATAGAGAGTGTGGCGTTGCGGACTTTGATTAAAGGACAAACCATGAAGCAAACTCACTTTTGCTTTAATAAAATTAAACTAAATTAAATTTGTTTATTTCGGACCCTTATTCTTAGTCCATATATTTTAGTACAGTATGAAACTTAAAAGCTATGCACACAATAAAAAGATAAAAAACAAAATGTCTAATTTAAATATCTGTGGTTGCATGCTGGGGTACTAGGTATATAGCTATACTAGGCACGCGTATGTATTCAGTACCTCAAGATGGGGCAGACAGGTTTATCACTTAACACCCTCAAGATATAAAGGTCAGGTAGTTTATTAGAATCGCTGTTGATTTTCCTATTGTAATAAAAAAAATAGATGACTTTGACTTAGTTGGTCCACAGACCACACTATAATATTAGTAGGTACCTACGGATAGCCTCTTTACCTACAACACGTCTTTTTTTTTAATTTCTCTTATCTTGGTACTCTCTCTTGCAGGAGAATGGAGACGGAAAGATGGCAGTAATGGATATACAGCTGAGCCACACCCAAGTGCTGCTGAGGTCTTCCTTCTGCAGAAAAGTGCTGGCCATTTGCTACGTGCTGGAGAGAGTCGAGGGCTTGGTGGCAAGTCTTAGGGCCTGCAGGGCGACCACATATCTCTGACAGCTACAGTGTACGATCGCAATCACCTCTGATTGGATAACACTCTTCCACTATTGGACAAAATCCTTTCAAGAATTTTCTTTCCTTGCAAGCATACCATAAATTCAGCCAATCACAACAACTGATACTGTAACAATGATTGATGCAGAAGATACGCGGTCGGCCTGCTGCTCCCATAGACGTCACGGCACGAGATTTTCATGCGACGAATCTATATTTATTCTATACTTCTATACTTGTCAGTCTTTCTGTCTGCTACGCTTTAAAGGCTCATCTTTTCAACCGATTTCGGTGAAATTTGGTACAGGAGTAGGTTACATCCCGGGGAAGGACATTTGATTTTTATTTCGAAAAGTTAATTAAAGGAGTTCCCCCGGGAATCTTAAACTTAATCCACGCGGGCATCATCTAGTATGAAAATTTAAATGATGTTGAATAGAAGCAGGCGTTACTTTGCGGAAGTCCATGATAGTGAATGAACTAAAAGTTTAATTCGCTATAATCCGCTACAGTAGACATCTGTGTGGTACAGTGCGTGTCTTTGTCGACAACACCTCCAAATCATTGTGATTTGGAAAAATGAAAAATCCGTGCCGTTCCGTCTATGAGCGTAGGCCCTTAGTGGCAACAATATTTATCCGTTTTTCACCAAAAACATTAAAGGGCAAAACACACAGGGAACATGTTGTTTCATGCCCAAATACAAGGAATTCAACCCGACCCGACTCGCGTCCGACTCGCGTCCGCTCCCTGTGTGTTTGCGCTTAAGAAGTCCCTATAGGTGGCGGAGTAACCTAAGTTTCCCTCTCTCTCTCTGTCTCTAACCTTTTCAATGATTATACCTTCTCAGTAGACTTTGACAAATGTGGCCAATCTTGACGTCATGACAATAATATTATGAAAAGGACTTGATCAGTTTCTGCCCTCCGATTCGGGACAAAGTGCAGGATTTTCGTTTTTACAGTAAGGTTTAAAAATTAAAAACAAAATTATTATGGATTTATTATTCCGAAAAAGATCAAGGTAAAAATATCTAAAAAAAAACAATACGTTTATTGTTTAAATCTTGAGCATCTGTTTTCCTCTTTTAGGCACTACTCCATTTTGACGTTCCATTTTATCCATGCCTAATGATAATCTTGTAATCCTACATGAATACCCTACATGTACCTCTGTCACTTTATTATAAAAAGGAAATGTTTGTTCTGTTAATAATTATTTTTATTTGTTGACAAGCATCAATGAAACGATTGATCGAACAACAAAGCATTATAAATAACCACAGCGTTTAAAGGAACACCCTTTGACATTACATCTGTCTGCCATCTGTGGTCGAATAGTTGAACTCGCTAGCAAAAACGTCTAGCGCCATCTAGTGTGGGAAAGCAGCAGTTTTTTGTTGAAATTTTTCTTTACTTTTTTTAATTTTTGTAAGCCTTCACACTTTTGAAACGGTTTTATCTGAAAATTATAAAATATAACAATTGCAGTAATAAAAAAATCTTTGCTGCACATTGATTTTTGACATCTAGGCAAGCTCCGATAGCTGCCCTGGTCAATTCATTTAAACATAATATTTATTTCTATGTAATTAGTTTTAGATGGAGAAAAATGGCTAAAACTACTAATATATTTCCTTGCTATCCTCCTCGTTAATGGACAATACGTGATATACTTGTTTTTTTAAATATATAGGCCTAGGGCTTGGCTGCAATCAGACTTGCTTGCAAGTGGTGATGCAGCCTAAGCTGGAGCGCGCTTGCCTAAAAGATGCCTATTATTTTACCTACTGTCCCTATTTATTTTAAGCCGATTTTCTTTTTTGGAAAAACAAAACTGAAAAGCTACTTTGAGTATACTACCTGAGAACACGAATAGCACTTATCATTATGATAATAATAATCAATTTGTGAGTTAAAATAATAGGTAGGTAAGTAGACCGTGGTTCCTGCTATTTATATACACCTACATGCTACTTCGATAACGATCGATAAACTTAATCGATTATGTTATCAACAAATAATTTAAGCTATATATGTCACCGTTAGATTGTAAAAAACCGTTCGATTGTAATCTAACTAGCGAAATTGTAAGCTGTTGACATATTGTGAACCGTTCAATGTTCTGAGTGTCAATTTTTGAAATATTCATTGTATTTACGTTTTCTTGTCTGTTTCTTGTAGGTTATGTTAGGGTTCGACATAAATAATCTGATATCACGTAGGTTTTATCGGGTTAATATACCTAACAGATCACATTCTACCGAAAAATAAAGCGTTAAATTTTAATCTGTTGACAGTTTACAATTTCGCTAGTTAGATTACAATCTAACGGCTTTTGTAATCTCACGGTGACATATATAAACAGTCACGAATATGCCGCGCTGCGTACATGAAAACAATTTGTTCAACTGAACGTGCATTGCGATTTTTTCGGTACAACTGTTTTTAACAGATCGATGGAGAGTATTTGAACCGTGGCATATTGTAAATGAATGAATTCTATTGATTGAATACGGAAGAGTATTTAAAATTTTATAGTGTCGCTTTTCGGGTACTGTAGATGGAATAATACTGTGGGCATTATTTTATGTCATTCGTTAGTAAAAGTTTAATATTCGTTTTCGACGTCAAAGTATGTAGAAGACTTTCTTCAGATGTTCGCCTTTATCATAATTCATAATCCAATCACGCAATCGTTGGTTGATCACTGCAGAACACGAATCTATTCTAAAAATTGTTCAATAGTCCATCACGCTGGCAAAATGTGCATTGGTTGATTTCACACACCTTTGAAAATGTTATGGTATTTTTTATAACAAAACAGACGCCCAATTGTCTAAGCAAATCGTTATCATTCGACAGTTTAAAACGCATTACTCGAACTGTTTAAGGAGTTCATACATGCTTTTTGACGTGCTGGCTGCTACGATCTCCTTAAACAGGTCGAATTATCTGTTTGAAAAACGTTTTCCTTACACAATCAGAGTGCAGGCTTGAGCTTAACGACAATCATGCTTTTGAAAAGCAACGACGAAGTCTAGGTTGGAGCGCACTTGCCTATAAAAGCCTAAGCCTAAGCCTAAAATGCCTATTCACTCTAACCTTGAAGGTACTTAACTCATGCTTGGCATTAAACACGGTCACTGAAAGAGCGTTCCAAACCTTAGTGATTCGTATTAGAGTTACTTAATGTGGAACTAGAACATTTCGTCCGACTTGATTGACATTAATCACATAAGTACGCCAATACTCACTTTTATTTTATCTACTACAAGTTAGCCCTTGATTGCGATCTCACCTGATGGTAAGTGATGATGCAGTCTAAGATGATTGTGGGCTAACCTGGAGTATGGCATTAAAAGTAAACCCATACCCCTAATCGGTTTCTACACGACATCATACCGGAACGCTAAATCATTTGGCGTCACGTCTGTGTCGGTAGAGTGGTAACTAGCCACGGCCGAAGCCTCCCAGTTCCCACCATGCCAGAGCAGGGAAAATTTAGAAATTAAAATTTCCAAATTGACCCTGCGGGTTTCTCGCAGTTCTGTGGTGATATTAAGTAGGTACGCAGGTTTCCTTGAGATGCTTTCCTTCACCGTCAAAATAAGTGATAATGGAAATATATTTTGAAAATTTCATGGAAATTAAAATACTCCAAGTCTGACTACACCATGACGTTCGATCGATCCTTTTCCCTGTTTCTGTTAAAATAATTAAAAAAATTAAAAAACACGACTGCCCTGCCAAAAAAACGAACTTAAAAGTTAAAAATCAAAATTATTCTAGTTATATAGAATCTTATTCACATTTTTATTAAATGATATTTTTTTGTGAATCACTGGATATTAAACTATAGTGTTATATTTTTGGAATCTATTCATTATTTTCTAGATGATGATTATACAGTTAATCTTATTATCGATTTTTTTATTTTCAACTTTAGTCTTTAAGGCGGGACCATGGTCACCCCATCAATTTTTTTTTAAATTTTACTAGCTTATATCACCTGGAATAAGCTAGGGATTCTAACGATACCTCATTTATCAAAATCGGTTAAGGCGTATAGAAGTTATGGTGGAATATACAAACTCACATACATACATACATACATACATGAACCCTGAAAACAATATACTCCTTTTTTCAGGCATTCGTATAAAAAGTAATGCGCGCCAGTCTTGTTACTAAATATAACAAGAATTTTACGCACATTAAACAGGAAGGAAACGGCCGAAGCAATCAAACGAGTATTTTTTTTTACCTCCCGATTTCCGCTCAATTACGTCTGTTTAGTTCTAATTAAAAGATTCCTGGTGAAAGAACAGAAAGATAGGTAAAGTAAAACGTTCTGTGTCCTTAGTCCCAGTTTTCAAATCACGCAGCTACGTTTGTCTGATTCGAGCGTTCGAATAATATATTGGCATCACAGTAAAATTGACCCAAAAGCCCTTGATGTAGCCTACTTGCAGAAGGCCGATAATAATTTATGTTTAAGTTAAATTTCCTATAGTTACATATTTGTTCCGTTTGCCGTGTAGACCCTTGGGCCGTGGAGTCTTACTGCCAAAAATTTTTTGCGAGATATTTCACTGCGGTTAATTGCCTCATCTGGTGACAGAAGGGCTGGCTTATTTTTGCGCAAAGTATCAGCTTGGCTGACAGCGCGCAAATGCCACCAGCATTCTTGCCACCACTCCATGCGGGCATGATTTATGTAGTAATTAGGTTAGGCTAGCTAGTAATTTTCTATATCTGACCTTTTCATGTCAACCCAGAAATAAACTTAACAAAAATAAATAGCATCAAAAATTTTACTATAGTTTGTCTAATTTAGGATGATAATTTTGGCAAATGTCATTTGCATGGATATACTGCTTCAGTCTGTCTCTAGTACTAGAATTCCTTCACTATTCCTATACACCTCATATCTGCCAAGTAAGGTCTTGTATACTTTGAAGCCAATCTATTAGAATGCTCGAATACGATCAACGTAGATGTGATTTAAAAACTTGATGAAAAAATAAATAAAAGGATGATAATTTTAGCAGATGCCATTTGCGTAGTCATACTGCTTTAGTCTGTCTCTAGTACTAGAATTCCTTCACTATTGCAATACACCTCATAACTGCCAAATAAGGACTTGTATACTTTGAAGCCAATCTATTAGAATGCTCGAATACGATCAACGTAGATGTGATTTAAAAACTTGTGGCTAGGGTACAGAAAGAAAGAAATGTAAAGCTTTCAGAATGTCAGCGGGTTTGCTTTAATTGGCTGCTGAATACACTCGGGAATTCTCACAGTTCAGATTTTTAGGTGCATTCGAGAAGAAAATTCAGTTTTAGCACACCTGAAGACCTGTTTAAACAATGCGATACCGATACGATATTTTCTTCTGAACGTACCTATACAGACTGCATCCGAGAAGAAATTTTGTTTTTAAATACGATTGCGATACAAGTCATAATTAAAAAAAATTAAAAACACTACTGCCCTGCCAAAAAACGAACTAAAAAGTTAAAAATCTAAATTAATCTAGTTAAATAGAATCTTATTCACATTTTTATTAAATGATATTTATTTGTGAATCACCGGATGTTGAGCTATAGTGTTATATATTTTTGAATCTACTCGTCATTTTCTAGATGATGATTATATAGTTAATCTTATTTTCGAATAATTTTTTTCAAATTTAGTCTTTAATGCGGGACCATGGTCACCCCATCATTTTTTTTTTTAATTTTACTATCCTATGTCACCCGGAATAAGCTAAGGATTCTAACGATACCTCATTTATCAAAATCGGTTCAGGCATATAGAAGTTATGGTGGAATATACAAACTCACATACATACATACATAAACCCTGAAAACAATATACTCCTATTTTCAGGCAGTTGTATAAAAAAGCCCGCTACCATCTCATACTGCATCAACTTGGCATTATATTCTTCTTCTTTTTAAAATGGCTGATGGTGTTTAAAGTAAGTTATTTGGTCGCAGGTCGAACACCAATGGGAGAACTTTGTGGCAACCATACAACCCGAGGGTTGGAGGGCGCGATACCACATTTACTCTCCAGGGTTAAAGCCAGGGGGTGGGCAGCAGCACAGACCTACGTTATCCAAAAATGGTAAGGATTCATAATTCCTTCGACGCCAGTAGGTAATTGTCTAAACGGATATTATATCGGACTATGATGACTTTTTTATCCTACTACCAGGTTAACACACTACTTCTCTTCTCTTCTCTAATCTTTGACTGCTTATCATGTAAATCTGGAGGCTGTAAAACTTCTAGATAACACAGACATAAAAAGGAGACTTATGAGAATGAAACCGTTCGAATTAGCGTAAACCGTGTACAAGTATTATGTCAGTTAATTAGTGCTTGTATTACTCATGTAGGTCACAAAAACGTAGTGAACGTTGAGTACATTACAATAAACTAACCTGATAAAGGTATGGCAGTTATATTGAACCCATACCCATTTTCGGTTTCTACGCGGCATCGTAACGGAACGCTAAATCGCTTGGCGGCACGTCTTTGCCGGTGAGATGGTAACTAGCCACGCCCGGAGCCTCCCACCAGGCCAGACCAGGGAAAATTCAGAAATTATAAATTCCCAATTTGACCCCGCCGGGGATCGAACCCGGGACCTCCGCACTTTAAGACAACATCGCTACAAACTGCGCCACGGAGGTCGTTAAGTTGCTTCACGCCAATCGAGTCTTTCGAGGGCTTAGAAGACTTTGATGTCCAGTATGTTCGTTTCATAGGGTGCTACCTAGTCCGGCTGTTCTTCCTGGGAGCGTGGCGCTGCGTGTAGTTCAGTGACCTCTTGACCCTGCCGGGGATCGAACCCGGGACCTCCGCACGTTAAGACAACAGCGCTACCACGGAGGTAGTCAAGTTGCTTTACACCAATCGAGTCTTTCGAGGGCTTGGAAGACTTTGATGTCCAGTATGTTCGTTTCATAGGGTGCTACCTAGTCCGGCTGTTCTTCCTGGGAGCGTGGCGCTGCATGTGGGTCAGTGACCGGTAGACCCTGCCGGGGATCGAACCCGGGACCTCCGCACGTTAAGACAACAGCGCTACCACGGAGGTAGTCAAGTTGCTTTACGCCAGTCGAGTCTTTCGAGGGCTTGGAAGACTTTGATGTCCAGTATGTTCGTTTCATAGGGTGCTACCTAGTCCGGCTGTTCTTCCTGGGACCGTGGCGCTGCGTGTGGGTCAGTGACCTGTTGACCCTGCCGGGGATCGAACCCGGGACCTCCGCACGTTAAGACAACAGCGCTACCACGGAGGTAGTCAAGTTGCTTTACGCCAGTCGAGTCTTTCGAGGGCTTGGAAGACTTTGATGTCCAGTATGTTCGTTTCATAGGGTGCTACCTAGTCCGGCTGTTCTTCCTGGGAGCGTGGCGCTGCGTGTGGGTCAGTGACCTGTTGACCCTGCCGGGGATCGAGCCCGGGACCTCCGCACGTTAAGATAACAGCGCTACCACGAAGGTCGTCAAGTTGCTTTACGCCAATCGAGTCTTTCGAGGGCTTGGAAGACTTTGATGTCCAGTATGTTCGTTTCATAGGGTGCTACCTAGTCCGGCTGTTCTTCCTGGGAGCGTGGCGCTGCGTGTGGGTCAGTGACCTGTTGACCCTGCCGGGGATCGAGCCCGGGACCTCCGCACGTTAAGATAACAGCGCTACCACGAAGGTCGTCAAGTTGCTTTACGCCAATCGAGTCTTTCGAGGGCTTGGAAGACTTTGATGTCCAGTATGTTCGTTTCATAGGGTGCTACCTAGTCCGGCTGTTCTTCCTGGGAGCGTGGCGCTGCGTGTGGGTCAGTGACCTGTTGACCCTGCCGGGGATCGAGCCCGGGACCTCCGCATGTTAAGATAACAGCGCTACCACGAAGGTCGTCAAGTTGCTTTACGCCAATCGAGTCTTTCGAGGGCTTGGAAGACTTTGATGTCCAGTATGTTCGTTTCATAGGGTGCTACCTAGTCCGGCTGTTCTTCCTGGGAGCGTGGCGCTGCGTGTGGGTCAGTGACCTGTTGACCCTGCCGGGGATCGAGCCCGGGACCTCCGCACGTTAAGATAACAGCGCTACCACGAAGGTCGTCAAGTTGCTTTACGCCAATCGAGTCTTTCGAGGGCTTGGAAGACTTTGATGTCCAGTATGTTCGTTTCATAGGGTGCTACCTAGTCCGGCTGTTCTTCCTGGGAGCGTGGCGCTGCGTGTGGGTCAGTGACCTGGTGCCAGTGGACGCAACGGACTCCCCCCTCCTCCCGTTCTCCCCCCTCCTCAGCCTGCCGCCCGCGAAGCCGGGGGCGAAACAAACACCCGCCGCTGTCACCTCCAACTACGTGCATCTCTGGCCACTGCTGCTATGCAAGGTTATACTTTTTTCTTTTTTTTTTATTTATTATCAAAGAAATTTTACTTTTGCATTGTTTCTTAGCTCCACTTAAGCCTTGTCGTCTTGTCTTACTTATCTGTTACAGACGTCGACTATATATCGGGTGTCGGGTACTAACGGGTACGGGTGTAAAGTATTTTGGGCAAGAGACCCCTTTTCCAAAATGAACTGATATCTCAGACCATAGCCATATTATTACTTTAAAAAATCCTCTGTCTAGTTTTTTTCCTAATGATACAAAATACTGATCAATTTGCGGTCGGATATGTGAGTAAACTTGGTTTAATTTTTTCATGAAAATTTAACAAGATAAATAGACATAAACTTCAGTAAATACACATACAACAAATAATAAATACAAATACATAAAAATATTTAATTAGGTAATTATTTTTGAAAAAAAAACATTAAAATAGGGGTCTATTTTTAGACCTCGTCGACCCCCAAAATCAGTTTTTGTTTATGTCGACCCCTGGTAAACCGAAATCGACCTCAAGGGGTGGATATCGACCACTTTGGGAATCCCTGGTCCAGTGGTTCGCATGTTCGACTGCAGCCGACGAGGTCCTGGGTTCGATTCCCCGGTCGAGCTATAACAAGTATTGGGTTTTTCTGACAAGAAGTTCTCAGTTCAGTTCGGAGATAGTAGAAGTTCGCGGTGTTTCTCCCCGATGCCTCGAAGAGCACGTTAAACCGTCGGTCCTGCGCCTGGTCACTCCCCGGTCGTGTCGGATTTTCCGTCCCATCGGGCTTTAGAGTAAAGGAGAACAGAGAGTGCACCCTGTGTACATGCGCACACACTTGTGCATTATAATATACCTCGCGCAGATGGCTAATCACTCTAGAGATAGGCCGCCGTGGCCGAAATTCGGTCGGAAGGACATTACTAATTTACTAGCCCGTTGTCCTAAGTGAGTGAAGCGACGCCACGCAACGCGACGCGATACGACGCCAATGCCATAGAAAATGACAAGCTTATCTACACGATAACGTAGGCTACGTGAAGGGTGAGCTACTGTTTGATACTGTCGCGTCGCATCGTATCGCGTCGCAGTGTTGCGTTTGACGCTCACGTAGGACAACGGGTAAGCGTAAGAATCGCTGCAAAGATAATCACCGTGGGCGACCTTCCTAACGGTAACTTTAACCAAATGGTTATAACCATTAACAAATTTAAATAGCCATTTAACTTTGAACGGGGTTTATTAAAATAATTGTTATGAGGGATGGATCTCCATAGAACTGTCTGACATTAGAATACGTGGTGGTTCACCCATCCATGATTCATAACTATCTATAACCAATCATTATTAGTCAACACTTTGTGGTCTCACCCATATCTGCTGACTTTTCCATCTTATCTAACCGACTAAAGACTAGAACTACCTATTCAAAGACAAGACCCTAAAGAATAAGCCTTAAATTAATTTTAACTAAAAGAGAAGCGTATACAATTTCAAAAATACCAGAAATACTATAGCTAAATTACAAAATTGTCTCATTATTCTACCACACTGAAGATTACTAGTTGAGGCAGCTATAATACTTTGAGACAATCTTACTAATATATTATAAATGCGAAAGTTTGGATGTATGGATGTTTGTTACTCAATCACGCCCCAACGACTGAACGGATCTGGCTGAAATTTGGCACAGAGATAGATTATAGTCTGGAATAGCATATGGAATTTTTATCCTAGAAAATTAAACCAAAAATTCTCCAACCATGCAGACGAAGTCGCGGGCATTCGCTAGTAAACTAATAAATCATAAAATGTCGACATCAATTTGCTATAACCACAAGACCACGTCTCAGTTACCCAACTTGTTACCAACTACACGTAACAATCCCTAAGGCATTTAGGTAGGCATCTATTGCGTTATAATACTGTCGTTTCGAATACCACAAGAGTAAAGGCTGAACTCGATTCTGACATCAGTCTAGCATGCGCACAACGAGTAAAATTATGTCCACCCGTTATCTCTATCTGTCTACCGAAGCTAACATGGTTTCTTGTCTCGTTACGTCAAAGTAGAGATGAAAGTAATATTTCTTATCTGTACTATTTTTCTCTACGAACCTTTACATGTCGACTATTTTTTTCTTGTAATATACCGCATTTTGTGCATGTAAATGACAGATTTGCCGGCAACGACAACTCTCTGTCTCGTCGCGAGATAATCTCGTTGTGCGGCATGGTAAACACCAGTGTGCTTAGCATGAGCATTCGACAGTTTGCAATATCTATAATAGTTTTTACAATCTTACGGTGACATATTATATACGTCTGTCATTTTCTATGGCGTCGTATATTGTTGTGTCACTCACCTAGGACAACGGCGACCGCGTATCTCTGACAGCTACAGTGTAACGATCGCAATCACCTCTGATTGGATAACACTCTTCCACTATTGGACAAAATCCATTGACGCAGCAAGAATACCATAAATTCAGCCAATCACAACAATTGATACTGTAACAATGATTGATGGAGAAGATACGCGGTCGCCCTGCGGGTCAGGATTCCGTTTGTATCGCGTCGTCTGCGTGTATTAAAGCGTACACGCCCTGTGCATAGACTCTAAGGCGTCAAACAGGAAACTAGCGACAGTCGAGCGATGGCGACAGCGGGGCGATGTGGTACGACACCTAGCGGTGAATTTCGGGAAGGCCCTATAAGCAAACTGAAATTGTGAAAAAATATTATTTAATCAACTGGCGAATCCAGTCCTGCCAGCCTGGTTTGCGTTTGCGTTTATTTCTCTTCTAAAATATTGTATTAAAATTCCCAAAAAATATACTTTTGGCAATCTGAAATTTTAATCATGTATTTATTGAGTAATTTCAATAATATCTGCCAGACAAATTTTGCGGTTTTAAACATGATTAAAGTTTTCAAATGAGTACGACAAAATTGCGGCGAAATTCGTCGCCAGTTTTCCGACTAGTCGCCCCGCTGCCACCGTCGCCCCGCTGCCGCTCATTTCGTGCCCGTACACTAAATTCTGTTACGGCAAAAGCAATAATGTCTAACTAAAACACGAGTAGTAGCCAGGTGTATCTACCTACCAATAGTAAAGCCTACTAGAATCCAGTTACACGGATTTATGGCTGGTAAGGATCTGGGGGCAATTCACTTAGTTAAGTATAAACAAAGATCGACGATCCCTCGTATTTGACACTGATGTAAAGTTTAAGGAAGGTCACCTTTAATTCCAACCGAAATATCTGCATCTTCTACATATTTTGTACAGCTTATGAAATACTATAGTCCGTTTTTAGGTTTCCATACCTCAAAAGGAAAAAACAGAACCCATAATATAGGATCCCTTCTTCTCAGGAACGCATGGAGGTATCAAGCTGAAATTCATATTAAATACTCCGGTCTACTGTCCCCTGGAGCTGTGAAAGAATCAAACTTCTAAGCCAACGCAATCAAACGATACAGCCGTTTTTACTGCAAATTTTCGACACTTGCAAGGGAATCAAAACCTACAGAGTACTTCCCGTGAACTCAGAATCTTGAAATTTGGTACTAAGCGACGTCTTAAAGCACAGATATAGGAAAAATTGCGAAAAACATACATTTTTTGTTACATCATATAATAACTTAACTAATTTTAACAGGTTTGTACGGAATCCTCGGTACGCGACTCGCATTTGGTCGGTTTTGTAATTCGATATAATAATCTGACATTTCAAGTGTTGGTTATTTTTTTCCATTTCATAAATAGTGACGTGCCTACAGCATTCAGATATACTTATTGATCGAAAGATATACAATTTAATATTCAGATAAATAATCTAAATATATCCATACTTAATATTTTAAATGCGAAAGTGTGTCTGTCTGTCTACTACGCTTTCACGGCCCATCTGTTTAACCAATTTCGATGAAATCTGGTACACTCATAGGTTGTATCCCGGGGAAAGACATAGGCTTTTTATCCTGTCAAATTCAAGGGTTCCCGCGGGAATCGAAAAAACTTAGTCCATGCGGACGAAGTCGCGGGAATCGTCTAGTTACTTAAAATAATAATATGTTAAGCGCTATAATTAAACATTATTAGTTTCGCTCTAACATGCATGCAAATTGTATGTATGTTCTTATAAATATATGTAATACTTACTTGACCTTCTGATAGGTGAATTTTCTTCTGATAGGTAGCCTATGTCCTTCCCTGGGATACAACCTATGCCTGTACCAAATTTCATCCAGATAGGTGGAACAGATATTTTTTTATTCCCGCGGGAGCTCCATAATTTTCCGAGATAAAAGTAGGTTATGTTCTTCCCCAGGATGCAACCAATCTGTGTTCTAAATTTCATCAAAATCGGTTGAAAATATGGGTTAAAGCATAGCAGACACACTTTCCCTTTTATAATATTAGCATGAAAGTATGAATTAATGTGGATGGATTATATGGATCATATTATACTAGACGTTTACTATCGAGGTTATAGTCTCTGCAAGATCTCAAGCCATTTCCATTATGTTTACCACAAACGCCCTGTCCTCCTGAAACATTCATAGCGCATTACTGTTTAATTGCTAACCAAAATTGAACAGGCGCTCCCTAAATCCAGCAACGTCCATCTTGAAGACTTTACGGCTTTATCACACCGTTTTGCATTGAGATTTTCGCCCACATAAAAACTTATAAATATATAAAAAGTATAGAATCATGATAAACCATAACAAGTAGTTACAGTCTGTCAAACTTTTCTGACCCGGTGGCAAATATTGGAGCTAATTTTAATGCCTGTAAAGTTTTTAAATTTTTTTGTTTTTCATAATACCTAAACTAGCGGCACGCTATGATGGCCGGTTTGACGTTTGTCCGCTCATGAAGTTCCGTATTAATTGATAACGACTTTGAAGGAAATAATTGTATTACTTTATTGACGATAGTGATGTGCAGAGATTCATAAATTTTATCGAATGTAGTTTTAGGTTTAGGACTCAAAATTTATTTATTAAATTGATTTCTTAAATGTATACAAGTGTAGAAAAATCAGTTTGCACCATTTAAGGGGTGAATGTACTTGTGAATATGAACAATTTTCACTATGTGGACAAACCTCTGAAATCGCAAAAAAATATCAATAATTTTTTAAAAATGGAATCTAATACGATCGTCACATAGGATCGCTGGCTAGCACAACTACTACCTCCGGCAAACTCGCGTCAATGCTCAATGCAAAACAAAGCAGTTTCGAATTGACGTTGCTTCGAAAAGTATAAACTGTCAGTGCAATGCGATTGTGATATAGTTTTGACCTGGCTTTGGATTTCAAATATTGATACTGCATTACTGTTGACCCTTGCTCGTTAATTTGGACTCTGTTCAAGCCCTTTGTTGTGGATTTCGTCGATATGACCGAACGTACGCAGAGAACTGTTCTAAATAGTCAGACACGTGAGTTCGTAATACGCCTTCGTAACTATTTCGATCGTGAAGCTCAAAATGGAGGGCCAATTTTACCTATAACGTCAGTGGTTGAACGCGTAGCTGATGCGCTTAATATTGGACAACGAACTGTTAGACGGATAACTAAAAAAAAATATGGCGAGACTGGCACAGAAGAAAATAAACTTCACACACCAAAAAAGAGAAAACGAGCAAAACCAGTCGTAGGCATCGATAGCTTTGATGCCGATGCTATCCGAAGACATGTTTACGGCTACTATTTACAGAAGGAGTATCCAACAAGAAAAAAGTTGGTGCATTCACTGAAGGAAGCTGGATTATTCTTCGGTGGGGAAAGTTCTTTAACGAAGATTTTGAAGACCATTGGATTTCGATACAAAAAATGTAACAAACGCAAAATATTGATGGAAAGATTTGATATAGCGATGGCAAGGTATACTTTTTTACGGCAAGTGAAAGAAATCAAAAATTGGCAAAATGTTGTGTTCTTGGATGAAACATGGCTTAATGCTAACCATACTGTAGGCCGTTCTTGGAACGATGACACAGCAGCATCTACTTCCAAAGTTCCTGTAGGAAAAGGATCGCGACTTATAATTTGTCACGCCGGAACCATCAACGGGTTTGTCGAAGGTTCTCTCATGGCTTTTGCGTCAAAAACCACTGGAGACTATCATGAAGACATGAATGGAGAAAAGTTTACTGAATGGTTTACCTCAATGTTGTGTAGCCTCCCTGAACCATCTATTATAATTATGGACAACGCCCCATACCACTCGATGCAAATTGACAAGCCACCTGCCCAATCCCAAAAGAAAGCTGATATCGTCGCATGGCTTCGTAAAAATGGCGTAGATGCAAACATGAATATGTTAAAAGCGGAATTAGTACGTCTTTTAAAAGAAAACAAACCAACCAAGATCCGATACGTCATTGACGAAATAGCATTAGAACATGGGCACAGAGTTATACGGTTACCGCCTTACCATTGTGAGTATAATGCGATTGAGTTGGTGTGGGCTCAAATTAAGGGATATGCTGCAAGACACAATACAGAACCCCCATTTACCACAAAAAAAATGCTAAAATTATTAGAAGAAGCTTGTGAACATGTGACTAAAGGAGACTGGGAAAAGGTTGTGAATAGAACTGTTAAATTAATAAGGGAAGATTATGAAAGAGATGTGAAAATAGATAATATTATAGAAAACGAACATATAATTATTAATGTATGTGATGATAGCAGTGACGACAGTGAAAATAGTAGTATGAACGAATCTGATTAATTATGGCCTTTTGTGGCACCTTTTTTGGTATCTTTTGTATTCATATGTTTCTTGTGTGCATATAAAGTATGTATATTCATTTTCGTTCAAATATTCAGTTCGTTCAAATAAATTAAATAAACATATACATTTTTGTTTTATTAAACCTATTTAATCAGGTACAAAAACAAAACTTAATTGTTTTTTGTTCGAGAATAAATTGACATTCCACATCACTATTGTAATGTGTCAAACCGGCCATCATAGCGTGCCGCTAGTGTAGTAGCGATGCTGTCATCAGATCAGATAAGTTTGTGGGACTATAATTAGTCTAGAACGCATAGTGGGGTTAGAAATTAATTTAAATTTTTACGCTTGTTTATAAAAATGGTTTACCGAAAATTACACTTATTTCAAATAAAAAAGGGAGTAAATTTTGTACTTACCTGAGTCCGCCATTTTCCAACTAATATCCATGACAATTATGGCTTTATTGTGGATTAACGTTTTTCGATCCCTGCGTTAAACTCGTTATTTTTCCAGGATAAAAAGTAGCCTATGTCCTTCCCTGGGTTGCAACCTCCCGGAAAAGCAGGTCGGGAAAGCGTAGCAGACAGAATTGGCTGAAATCTGGAATCAAGATGGCTTCCAACTTTAATTAACACAAATAGGCTAGGAAATTTTATTCCGGAAAATTTAAAATCTCTTCCGGAAAGTAAGAATCTTACTTATTATATTCGGACGAAGCCGCGGGCATCGCCCTGTACCTATTATTAATGAACACTTGAATCAAAACTGTATAGCGGATTTTGATGTAAGCTTTACATTATAAGTACATTGTAATGAAGCTTCATACTAAGTATCTAAATTCAAGTCGATCCACCAATAACTTTGCTAATAAAAATTTATAGGCGCTCCTAAAGCTGGCCGCTCCCGATATGAATTCGGATGAAGATAACAACGTGGAAGACGAGTTAATGCCAGAGTTTGATATATTTCACGCCTTAACTGGGGCTGTGCACATAACCTATAATTTTAAGGGTAAGTAATTTAATTTTTTTTGTGATTATTAATTATAGGATCTCCCAAAAGTCGTAATATCTACATCCCCTGATTGTTTCGTGAAAGTGTATAAAGTAGAAAAGTGCGTCCAACTTTGATGACGTCACAATTCAGTATTTCATACAAAACCCCATACTAAGCACAAGTATTGTGGGTATGTCGATTAGATTAAGAGATCGTTGTGAAGCGATAAGGCCGCCAAATTGTATACTTAGTTTGTTATTAGCTAAGTTTACTGTTATTATTGTTTTTTGGTGTACAATAAAAGTATATTCATTCATTCAAGTTTTAGGTTAGGTAGGAGGGGGAGGAGCGTCATAAAGTATTTTAGGCACTGGGCATTCATCCCCAATAAAGTAAGGCATGTGTCTGATGTTCTGAGGTATGTATCCTATTTATCCTACCCAGAGAATATAAATTCGCTGCTATATTAACGCTGAAAGATGTTGTTTTATGTGTGTGAATGATTGATACGCAAATATTACCTATCCACCCACCTACACACCTGTCTTCCACCGTTCTAATCAATCACTCTGATTGATCAGAACGCCTAACTAACTTGTCGCCTTTGAGAAAGTTAACAAACAAATTGGATTTGCTCTGACACGTGAATCAGCTTTATAAATACGGAAAACAGGGTATGTTACAGCTAGCAACAAAAATCAAATCAAATACATAATATTATAAATGCGAAAGTTTGGATGGATGGGTGGATATATGGATGTATGGATGGATGTTTGTTACTCAATCACGCCCGAACGGCTGAACGGATCTGGATGAAATTTGGCATAGAGACAGATTATAGTCTTCAATAACGCATAGGCTTTTTATCCCGTAAAACTAAGGAGTTCCCGCGGGAACCAAAAACCCTCAATCCACACGGACGTAGTCGCGTGCAGCAGCTAGTAAAGGCATAAAGTAAAAGCTCAATATGAGCTTTTATTAAAACTTACAATGTTAGTGTGTTTGTTTAGATCAAAAGCCCAATTGTCTAAGCAAATCGTAATCATATGACAGTTTTAAACGTATTACTGGAACTGTATAAGGAGTTCAAATATGCTTTTTGACGTCCACATCTATAAACTCTTTAAACAGGTCGAATTATCCGTTTTACAAACGACTGCGATTACGATTAGCTTACACAATCGACGGGCAAATCTTGCAACTGAATTTTAAAACAGTTATCCCCAACCGATGGAGCTGAAATTTTGCACACACGTTCAATTAGGATGACAATGCACGGTTAGCTAAGTGACGTCAGGACTAATCAAATATGGCGGACTCCCAAAGATGGCGGACTAGTTATTTTGTATGCACTCCCGTGATATGGTTATCAAGTAAAAGGTTTTGCTGAGAAGAATACGAAAAATAAAATGACCTCACACTAAATTGAATATGTCTGAAACTAAAAGCTTATTTTTAAAAAGATTTAAATGTGATTTAAGTCTTATGGTATAGATAAGTAGGTACTCGGTGCCTATATCAAAATATTATATCCAAATCCATGATAAGGAATTCGTGGTTACTTGAATATTTATGATGAATTTGTGGTTATGGATCCCATTAAGCGAATGTATGCTATTCGACGGTGCCACACTAATCCATACTTCCATACTGTCCAATAGATCTATATATTATTTTATGTTACTGTTATTTGTGTATGTGGTTTTACTGATATTTTTCTAGTTTTAATTATGAATGAATTAATGAATAAGGTGACCAAATAACTGATCTTTAATAGAACCAGTCTCTATCTCTATTACAAGTTTTTTAGTTTTGCAAAATAATAGGCGATTCTTACACGCAGTACCTACCTATTATTTTTCTGTTAACCCTTGGACACGTTGATAGCTGTTGATAGCACGTTGTAATGTAAATAAATAAAGAAATAAGTTCACCGTTTCCCAGAACGTTTTTAGCTAGTGCCGTTGATTTTTATAACATAACAAATTAAACTTTTAAACTAACATTGCTGATACTTACAATAAAAAAAAATAGATATTAAATGAGTTAAGATGAGTTTCTTGCCGCTTCTTCTCAGTATCTGCTTTCTGAACCGGCGGTTGAATTTCACAAGTTGTCCTACGTAAAATAAATAAATCATTTCATTTCAAACGCGAAATTGTGTCTCTGTCCGCCTGTCTGACTGTCTGCTCACGTCCTATCTATAGAACCGGTTTTCATGAAATTTGATACAGAGATAGATTGACTCCCGGGGAAGGGCATAGGAAAGAAAGAAAGAAGAAAGAAAGAAAGAAAAAACATTTATTTCCATATTCACATAGGCTACTTTTTATCCCGGAAAATTTAAGAGTTCCCGCAGGAATTAAAAACTTAATTCACGCGGACAAAGTCTATAATACGTCATGTTTCTAGTTAATTCAAATAAAATAAGAAATTATTAATAATTAAGTAATCCCGCATTTTCTAGATCCTGAGCTGGTATGGAACCTCTTAACGTCAGAAGTGCCGGTCTTCTCGTGGGATGATGATGAGGATACCCTTACCAGCACAGTCAAGTCCAAAAGCAATAAGAAACAGACAACTAAAGAGACTGCCGTTGTCAGGGTAATTTACATTATCTTTGTTCTGTTTCACACAAAAATATTCTGAACTAGCTGATGCTCGCTACTTCATCCGCGTGGTATGTATGACAAATGTTTCATTTACCCTAATATGCACAAAATGCAGTATATTACAAGAAAAAATTGTCGACATGTAAAGGTTCGTAGAGAAAAATACCACTGATAAGAAATACTACTTTTATCTCTACTTTTGACGTAACGAGACAAGTAACCATGTTAGCTTCGGTAGACAGATAGAGATAACGAGTAGATATAATTTTACTCGTAGTGCGCATGCTAACCATACAGATCCTCAACTATGCCCATGAAAATCACGTCGATCTGTTGCTCTGTTGCGACGTGATTGAAGGACAAACCAACAAATTAACACTTTTTCGCATTTATAAAATACTAGCGTATGCCTATGATTGAGGTTTTTCGGTTCCCGCGGGAACACTTTAATTTTCCGGGATAAAAAGTAGCCTGTGTGTTATTTCAGACTATACTATATTTGTTCCAAATTTCATCTAGATCCGTTTAGCGTGATTGAGTAACAAACATCCATCCATACATCCATCAATCCAAACTTTCGCATCTACAATCAGTAAAGATAGATTAGTATGATTAATGATAAATTTACCATGTAAAACTATCCTATTTAAACCCACACGGAGAGATTTTTAACGTGTGAATCTGTGCATATTATGTATATCTGTGGTGTAGTAGCTCCCAAAGGGATTAACCGATTATAATTTAGTTTTCCTTTGTTTGAAATTAATATTATGTTACCCATATTTCCCTAACATTATTATGAACAACCAGCGCGGATGCATGACGACAGTCCTCATCGAAGACACGAAGAACCTTCCTCACTACGCTCTCCCGGGAATCTCTCCGAGTCATGAGATGTGCATGCTTGTGATGATGGCGAGAGATCTGCCATTGAAGAAACCTCTGCCTGAACCTGGTATATGTGCAATATTATTTTCTTCTTTTTGCGAGATATTTCACCGCGGTTAATTGCCTCATCTGGTGACAGAAGGGCTGGCTCATTTTTTGCGCAAAGGATCAGCCTGGCTGTCCAGCGCGGAAATGCAGCCAGCATTCTTGCCACCAGTGCACGTGGGCATGATTTATATAGTAATTAGGTTAGGCTAGCTAGCATTAAGTTCTATTGTATTATTTTCAATACTGCAAAGGAGTTAGAGATTTTTTGTATGTAGCTTGGCCGTTCCAATATTTTTATTTTTGACGACCTCCGTGGCGCAGTGTGTAGCGCTGTTGTCTTAACGAGCGGAGGTCCCGGGTTCGATCCCCGGCAGGGTCAATTTGGGAATTTATAATTCCTGAATTTTCCCTGGTCTGGGCTGGCTGGCTTCGGCCGTGGCTAGTTACCACCCTACCGGCAAAGACGTGCCGCCAAGCAATTTAGCGTTCCGGTACGATGCCGTGTAGAAACCGAATAGGGGTATAGGTTTAATATAACTGCCATGCCCCTAACAGGTTAGCCCGCTACCATCTTAGACTGCATCCTCACTTACCATCAGGTGAGATGGCAGTCAAGGGCTAACTTGTAGTGGATAAAAAAAAAACTCAAAATCTTCATGAAATAGTCCTGAGGAAAAGCTGACACTTTAGAAGTTTTTGCCAGGTTTTTATTAGCGGCGGCTATTTTACAATTTTATAAATCTTTTCTATTGGATAGAAGCACTCGTAACTTTGAGGAAGTCCGTGATAATGAAGAAACTTGAAATTTAATTCGCTATAATCCGCCACAGTAGGTAAACCTATGTCGTACAATGTGTATCTTGCAATATTCACCACAGCACATAAATCTTCCAAATTATTCTCAACGTACGTTTCACTACGACACCGGAGCATCTTCACTTTACAATCGTGCATTGTCGAGTCAACATCTCCTGAAGATGCATGCTGAAGAATACTTCGGAATTCTCAGTACTAACCCGGAGTTAGGAAGTTGGCGGTGTTTCACCCCCGTGCCTAAGAGAGCACGTCAAGCCGTCGGTCCTGCGCCTGACCTCTTTTGCGGGAATCAAAAAACATTAATCCACGCAGACGAAGTCGCGGGCATCATCTAGTAACAAATTAAATTAACGGTAAATTCCTTTGAGCTTACGCTTTGAGCATTGAGTACGGTAAGTGTATTAGAGCTTTGAATTATTAACTTTTCAAGGATCCAACCCTGCAAGAGGAGCCACTGGGCTACCACAATCTATTTTTGGCACATAATTGTTAAAGTTCACTTTGCAGATGTTCAATTATGGAAAACCTACCGATGGGTGGACTGGGCTCGAAGGCATGGATTGTACGAAGCCTTTGACTGTCCTCGCACAAGGTTTCTGAAAGTGACCGGTCTCCTCAAACTTTCCTACGCTCCTCACTTATTAGATGTTCAGAGCACTGAGTCGGTAATACATTATTTTAATCAAAATTTCTAAAATAGCAAGTTCAGTAGCTGTATGCTCTCAAAATTGCAATATTAGCTTTTCCAAAAGGCAGATACATGAATTTTCGAGCCGAACACGCATTGGCAGTTCCTATAGTGCAGAAAAAAAAATTGTGCAGATTTTCTTAGGTTACCTAAATATCGAAATCAGATTACCTGAAATCAGTTTTTGCACTCAATTTATGCGTCAAGGTATTTTGGTTCAACGGATACTTAGAAACAGTAAATAATACGATGTCACGGATAACATTAGACAAAAATTTGCAGATTACTTACCAATTTAGAGAAGAACACGACAAAACCAATCCTCAAACAAGAAAAGGTGGAAAAGAGCTGGCGACCATAGCCGTATCGGTCACGGGTACGCAACAGAAGGAAGAAATGCGGGAGTGGGTGCAATATGAGCCCGTAAGCTTCAATATCTAGTTCTTATATCATTAGGACTTAATGATGAGACTATTATATTCTTCTAATTCTGGTGAAGAGAATCTTCGTGACATATCATTTGCATCACTCGAGTCATTGAATTATAACTACAAATATATCACCGATTGTAACTCACGTTTTTGTCGGAAACTTCCCGATTAATTTAATTATTCGTGAGACTGCTGAACGACGACTGCGGGCTGTCTGCCGTAACGATCTCTGTTGAGGTGGTGGTGGTATAGTTTTTAAACGTTAAAAGAGTCATAGAATTTAGAATATGGAAATATGTACTTATCATAAGTATGACGAGACCAAGGTATGTCCTACAGAGTTTTGTGTTTGAGTTATTGGGGCTCACTTTTATGGCCATTTTATGGACTTATGAATGTGGTGAATTATTCAGGATCTCGCGATATATCCGTATGCTGCATTTTACTTGAAATTTTATAGCGCAATGTAAAAGCATAGAATCACTAAGGTTATATTCCGTATTTTTCCAAGAAATCACATGAATAAGCCGTCAAATTACTTAGATAACTTATCAACTTTTTCAGCTACAAGAATCAATAATAAACGTCAGCATCCTATTCTACCCGTCGATGTACCAATTCGCATCCGCATCCAACAATCCTCCATTAAGAATAACAAAAGTTCCTCCTAACAAAAATATAGACGTGCCAGCACCAAAATCAGCACCACTGTACCTCCAAATCGACGGACCAGATGAGAATGTCTTAAGAATGTCATTGGCCATGCTCCATCCGAGAGTACTTTTCAACTGTGGTGTGCCCATATTCGATTATATAGAGCCAGCGTATTTGATACTGGAGGTTTTTGAATGGTTCGTGGACTGCGAACTGCCAATTGCTAGAGCTTATATAGAGACTCGAGATTACAATTCCCTGGAAATAGAGCTGCCTCCAGGACGGCACTTTTGCAGGTTAACATAATTATTTAGTCCCTAACAAACTTATCTGACCCGGTGACAGCGTCGTTAGTATCTATGAAAAATAAAATTAAAACAACAACATAACAGGCACAAAAATTTGTTCCAATTGTGGCCACCGTGCCAGATAAGTTTAAGGGACTAAATTAGTTTATTTAACGACTTAACAGATGACACTGATATAATGACTCGTCACAGACTCGTATTGTTTTTTGCAAGAATAATAGTAAGCTACAATTATTTATGAATGACTTAAAATAGCCGCTTCTACGTGTTTATCTATGACAAACATGAAGACATTCTAATCAGACTAAGTTTTAGATATTTGGTACCTGGTACAAACTATATAAAGAGAAATGTTATTTTACTACCACGACAACATAATAAATAAATGATTTTCAATAAATTAAATAAATTAAACTTCAAAATCATCAAGTCAATGCGAGCTATTTCTGCGCCGATCTTCATGGATAGATAGAGAAATGAAAACATTTGCATTTATAATAATTAATGTTCAGTTCATATATAGATTTACTTTTATTTTAAAATAATCCATATTTTATTAGAATCTGGGTGCACTCCCGCATGAATTGGCACGCCATGTTTCTATCTGAATCTTCATTATTACTCGGAACCCGGGATGTGATCCAGTGTGCTGCGGTGAGGGAGTGCCCCTGGGCATCCCGCTTCCTTTCAAACCTCGGCACTGCGTTCTCTAATTGGATACGGATGAATAAATCCACTCTCAATATGTCGACGAATGAAAAGGATTTCTATAAGTATGTACACATGAAATATAATAACAAAATTCATATGAATATTCTAAATACGAAATGGTTTCTGTCTATCTGTCTGCCTGTCTGCTACGCTTTGAATTGCTATAGTTTAAAATGGTTGTAAAATTATCCGAGGATGGGAATTGTAGGTGTTTTGGAAGACCCTCTATTTAATAAACAGTAAGATATTTTTTTTATAATTCTATCTGACATCATCTCTATTGTAAAAAACTGTGCTTTAGATGCCACTATCCACTTACGTCGTAATGCATAAAGGCTCAAAGCTTTCGTTGTTTCACATTTCATTTCTTTTCATTTCACGTTTGCGCTAGCAGTAGGCATTTCTAATTGCACTACAAGTTAGCCCTTGACTGCAATCTCACCTAATGGTAAATGATAGTGCAGTCTAAGATGGTAGCGTGCTAACCTGTTAGGGGTATGACAGTTATATTAAACCCCTACCCCTAGTCGGTTTCTACAGCGCAACGTACCTGAATGTTAAATCGCTTGGTGGTACGTCTTTGTCGGTAGGCTTCGGCCGTGACTAGTTACCACTAGCCACCTCCCAGCCTCCCACCAGACCTGAACAGAGAAAATTCAGAAATTGTAAATTCCCAAATTGACCCTGCCGGGAATCGAAACCAGGACCTATCCTACGTTAAGACGAACAGCGCTCAACACTGCGCCAGGGAGGCCGTCAAAATGCACGTCATTTTTAGCTAGTTTCTTTCAGTGCATACCAACCTGACTTACAATGGGATCCCGAAATAGTGGGCTATAACAAAACCTTACTCCACTGGATGTTCAGACAAGCTTTGCAATCTCTGTTGAGTAAACGACTCCTGCCAAATGAATTTAGCACTGTATGCACAGTTCTCAGAACGTACTTCTGCGATCCGGACTTCGGTATGCCCCCAAAACCTAAGCCCCCAAAATCTTTGAGGGCCATCGCTGATATGGACCCTTGCGATTGTGTTATGCCTGAAGTTGAGGAGATTGAGGCTTTGGAAGAAGAAATGTTGGTGGAACAACAGGTAATTTTGAAAAATAAGTTGCAAAAAATGTATCTTATGGTAACTATCGCTAGGGAGGCTGAGTAAGTATTTGGTGGGTGTAGGGCACAGGTGGGAAAAGTGACGGTCTGCCTGCATGCGGCTGGCAAACTGATTACTGATCGCCGCTCAAATACGCGTGAATCAGCCTTCCTAGCGATAGTTACCAAAAGTACAGCTATCTCTTAGACTATCACTTGAAGAACAGAAGACAGTTTATCGATCAGTTTCAATTGCCTTATTTGGAGTTGTATTCAGTTTTTTAATTAGCAGAAGTGCCTAATATACGACTTTTTTAAGGATGCGCATTAAAAAACTTAAATCCATACCTATTATTATAAATGCGATCAAGATGTGTGTCTGTCTGTCTGTCTGCTACGCTTTCACGGCCTATCTTTTCAAACGATTTTGACGGAATTTGGTATAGAGATAGGTTGTAGTTACGCGAAGAATGACACAGGGTACTTTTTACCCCAGTTCTCGTAGGAATAAAAATACTTATCAATCCATCATATATGTATTTAATCATAATTATAAAAAAAGGTAAATCGAACATTAGTCAGTGACATCATTCATGAATTATATTTATAGAAGCTGATGCCCGCGACTTCCGACGCGTGGATTGAGGTTTTTTGGTTTCCGCGGGAACTCTTTAATTTTCCGGGATCAAAAGTAGCATATATGCTATTCCAGACTATAATCTACGTCTGTGCCAAATATTGGATAGTAGTATCGGAGTGAAACGTGCGTTGAGGGTGTTTCCGAGGATTTATGTGGTGTGGTTAATATCGCGGGCAGCAAGTTCAAGATACGCACTGTACCACATAATTTAATTATTTTGGCGAATTATAGCTAATTAAACTTCGTTTTTTCATTCTGTGCCAAATTTCATCCACATCCGTTCAGCCGTTCTGGCGTGATTGAGTAACAAACATCCATGCATACATCCATCCATCCGAACTTTTGCATTTATAATATTAGTGTAGAACTATGGACTTAATGAATAAGGACTTTAACAAGGATTTTACTGCAGGTTACTGAAGAAAAACCAGTAGTAGACTCAGAAATAATGGACAAGCTGCTCAGCGCACCAGAACCGCCTTCAACTTCCCAAGTCTGCGACCTCGCTACCGAGGAGATGCCCTGTGGTGTGCTGAAAGCTGAACGGGACAAGATAATACGAAGACACGAAGCAGCCACATGTATTCAGGCGCATTGGCGAGGCACGTGGGCAAGGAAGTGCTTGAACAATCATGTGAACGTTACAACTGATGTTTTGAAAGCGGTTAGAATTGTTTCTTAGATCTAAAAAAATATATGTGAAAGTGTGCTTGTGTGTATGTTTGTTAATTTATCACGTCCTATCCGTTTAACTGATTGGCGATTTTATTTTGTATAGAGAGAGAGCTTACTCCCTGGAGTTGGAGTTTGACGACCTCAGCGCTGTGGTCTTATTGGGAGGTCCCGAGGGTTAATTTGGAAATTTCTGAATTTTCTCTGTATTGGTCTAGTGGGAGGCTTCGGCCGTGGCTAGTTATCTCCCTACCGGCAAATACGTATCGCCAAGCGATTAAGCATTCCGGTACGATGTCGTGTAGAGACCGAGGAGAGGAGGAGAAAGGACGTATGCTACTTTTTATCCCGGATAGTTGATGAGTTTCCGTGGGAATTAAAAAACATCAATCCATGCAGACGAAGTCGCGGGCATCATCTAGTGAAAAAAACGTTTAAAAAAGTTTTTTATTCCGAAAAGTCTGTGTTCTCAAACTCAAGCTCGTATTTTTTTATTCAAATGAACTTATTATAGGTGTTTTTGACTCATCGAGTGACTCACTATAATATCTAACTATTGTAAAAAACTGGATCCTAAATCATCTCTACCTAAAAATAGGAATGGAAATGGCAAAGAAACGTGTGTTAACCTACGATCTACCAGACTTCTGAGAGACATGAATTATTTTCAGATCATGGAAAACTCATTTGGCAATTTGGAAGCGTTATCAGCTCTGATGAATGAATTCTTTCTAATGTATCCTGGAGCGAAATATGCTTATTCTGTAGCATCTGCCCTTTCTGGAATAATAGGGCTTCATCAGTATAATGGAACAGCGTCCGTCACACCTAAATGTAAATACTTACCAAAAACTACCATTTACATAATAATCTATTTCATCGTCAGTGTCATCGTCATAAAGCTCCTGAAAGCTTTTGTGAGCTCGCTAACTTCTAATTAGGAAGTCACTTGAGTCAGAAGACTAATGTAGGTGAAGTCATTAAGCGTGAGTGTGGAAAAGTCTCTTGGCAAAAGTTGGATAAAGTACCCTCCAGGAAGGGGAAGAAGGAAGGAAAGTACCAAGAAGATTGCTGGCATCGATTGAATCTGAAAAATTTACCAACTTACAATAAGAGGCCTTTATCTAATAGTAGATGCATCTTGCTGAAGTTTATTTTTATCGATTACTGAATGGCTATATTTGGCAGTCAAGCAGTTGAATACATATCAATGAAATTTTACTTTATTACAAACTTAGACATAGAATACTTTTTATCAGGGTTTTTTTTTTTTAATTTTTTATTTAATTTTAAAGGTATATGGATCCCGTACTTTCAAGGCGTGTTTTACTGCCATGCACTAGTTAAGGTGCATCTGGATTTGCAGAGCTCTTTGCCATATTGCACGATTGCTGTTTACGACAACGACACGGGGAAGCAGATGCCGCAAGTTTTTAACGCCCATATCACTTTCCATTTTAAGCCTAACGACCACGGGTACGTTTCCTTGTTCAAGGTCTTTTTATACAACTGCCTGAAAAAAGGAGTATATTGTTTTCAGGGTTCATGTATGTATATATGTATGTATGTATGTATGTATGTGAGTTTTATATCCACCATAACTTCTATACGCATGAACCGATTTTGATAAATGAGGTATCGTTGGAATCCCTAGCTTATTCTGTTTGACAAAGGCTGGTAAAATTTTAAAAAAATATGGGGTGACCATGGTCCCGCATTAAAGACTAAAATTGAAAAAAAAATTCGAAAATAAGATATAATCATCATCTAGAAAATGATGAGTAGATTCCAAAAATATTTAACACTATAGTTCAATATCCAGTGATTCACAAATAAATATCATTTAGCAAATATTTGAATAAGATTCTAATCTAACTAGATTAATTTAGATTTTTAACTTTTTATTTCGTTTTTTGCCAGGGCAGTTGGGTTTTTTAATTTTTTTCCATTTGAACTTTAAATTTGCTTTTTCTGGTGGGTGGCTTCGGCCGTGGCTAGTTACGATCCTACCGGCAAAGATGTACGTGCCGCCAAGTGATTTGGTAGGGTTCCGATACGATGCCGTGTAGAAATGTATAGGGGTATGGGTTTAATAATATAATTATAATTTAATAATTGCCGTACCGCTAACATGTTATCCCCTTACCATCTTGGACTGCAGCATCACTTTCCATTATGTGAGATTACTGCTAGTACTTGCCCTGTACTACAAGTTGTGGATTAATAATAATAAAAAAAGAATCCAGGCCGCTTTGTATGTTAACGCCAGTACTGTTTTGAAAAAGTTTATTTTTTGCCTTTGGTTGCCTGGAAGAGATCGCTGTGTAGCGATAAGGCCACCAAATTGTATACTTGCTTTGTTATTAGCTAAGTTTAGGTACTGTGGTTTATTTATTTTCCTTTGCGGTGTACAATATAAGTATATTCGTTCAGTCATTCATTATTTTTTTAATTAGCTTTTATGAAATGCTTTTGAATCTTCAAAGGAATCAAGTTCTGATTCGAAATGTCCTTCCTTCCGAGATGAAAGTAAAAGAAACTCGGCGGTTGTTTTGTTTACTGTAACGGGCGAGATGTTTAGGGCTTTGATATAATATTCGTTTCAATATTAAACCACCTATCTACTCAGCTTCGTCATCTTTTTTTTAAATTTAAAGACCAACGATTGGCTGCGACCAGACTTGCGTTTGCCTAGAAGATGCCTATTCACTCTTGATTTGATGATACGAATATTATAAGCGGTTTGAAAAACGGAAGCCGAAACGACGTTTCTTGACGAATATATCGATAATCGATTCGGTTCGAATTAGAAACGAGGAAAAAAATTTATTAAATGGTCATCACATCTAAAGTCAAAACTAGAGACTTTACTTGTAAGTTCTTTATATAATATAGGCCCCAGAATGAACTGGTATGTTTGTTACTCAAACACGCCCCAATGGCTAAACGGATCCGGCTGAAATTTGGCATAAAGATAGATTATAGTCTGGAATATCACATAGGCTATTTTTCCGGAAAATTAAGGAGTTACCGCGGGAACCAAAAAAAACTCGATCCACGCAGACGAAGTCGCGGGCATTAGCTAGTACTGCATAGGTTTCCACGTCGTATTCAGTCTTCACGAAGCCTTCAGAAGTCAGGTTTTACTTTTAATCATTTGCAGCTACACAATAATGGGTCACGGCACTCTGAACGAACCATCAGGTGTTAGCTCTGAAACCAACTGGCAACTGACAGTTCTGTCATCCACTGCAGACGTCTTCCATATTTGTGACAGCGACGTTATGGATTCGTGCAAAGAACTATACTTGCCACAGTCGGAAAAGTTGCACATAGATGAAATGTTTATACCGAATCGAAGAAATATCCTCGGTGGGATTCAAATAGCGGTGCATAGACAGGAGTATGTTAGTTTCAGAGCAGCCGCTACATCGCCTGAGGTAATTAAAAAAAGTTTTAATCTTACGTGCCCACGTCATACTTATATTATAAAACGTGATTTTTGGCATGGGTATAGTTGAGAAGCTGTAGAGTGACATAGGCTACTTTTTGTCCCGGAAAATTAAGGAGTTCCCTCCTAAAAGAAATATTATTATTTTCACCTCACTAGCTCTCTGCTCAAAGAGTCGATGCTCACTGGTTAAGCAGCATAGGCGCTCACTAGCTCAAAAAGGCTAAAAAGCAAAATTGAAGAGATCCCGCGGGAACCAAAAAACCCCAATACACGCGGATGAAGTCGCATCAGCTAGTGATTTAAACAAAACTTGTTATTTAGTTGGAAATGGAAGCGATCCTCTACACTACCTCGTCAGATGGGGAGGTACAAGAGCTGGGAAGATGTGCGGGCACCGGAGAATTGTACTGGCCTTACATAAGACTAGAGTCAGCTCATGTGCCTCTCAGTTTGAGGAGCACGAAGACACGGTCTGCTACGTCAACGGCTAATTTGTCTACGGTATGACTACATCCCTAATTATCAATCTTCTTCATCATGATCATCATCAAACTATTGCTGGACCACTGTTGAGCACGGTCGTTTTGTCAGATTGAGCGGAGTTTAGTCCATATAGTCCACGAACATCAGAATACTATGGAGGACCCAGTAAAGCATGGATATTTCCTGACCACATGTTTTTGCATCATTTAAACGAGTGATATTCAATTGCTAAAAATACGCATATATAGCTCCGTAAAAGTAAGAGGTTGTTTTAACCCCAGATTCACCCAATAGGAAGCCATCAAACAATTAGATGATCGTCATCAATATCATCCCCATTCTAACATCATCATTTTTTTTTTTTATCCACTACAAGTTAGCCCTTGACTACGATCTCACCTGATGGTAAGTGATGATGCAGTCTAAGATGGTAGCGGGCTAACCTGTTAGGGGCATGGCAGTTATATTAAACCCATACCGCTATTTGGTTTCTACAGGCATCGTACCGAAACACGTAATCGCTTGGCGGCACGTCTTTTGCCGGTAGGGTGGTAACTAGCCACGGCCGAAGCCTCCCACCAGGCCATCATATTATTACATAACGTCTTAAAATGTCAGGGACCACTCTGCCAACGCTTAGAGCCATATTGTTTCATTATTATTGACTTTCGTGTTTTAAAATTATAATCCTTATTTTAGGAATGTCAAGGTACTTGACATTAAATTGTCATTTTAAGTAAATAATATTACTTTAAGCGTTGGCAGTATGGCCCCTGATGGGTAGTCATATGATTATAATCATATCTATTAATCATGATGACAAAGTATTGCTAGCTTCTGAAAAGAGGAAGATATTTTAAATACTTATTCCTGCAGGCTCTGAGAGACTCGGTGTATGCAAGCGCTCGGTCGCTGAAGTCACTGAAAACACCTAAGTCACAAAAATCGGGCGGTAAAAGCAAATCGGCGACCAAGGTAACCATTTTAACGCCATTTTGTTCCAGTGTGCATAGTCTGCGACATAGTCTGTTGGTGAATGACTTGTTCATTTTGATTTCATTGTTTTAGATCAAAGACGTCAAACCGTTGGAGCCAAAGCAATACACTATTAAGTAAGCGTTATTCATTTAGAAGCTTTTGAAAACTTAAATTTTGTTTTGACATGTATTTGGTATAAGTGGTGGATTATTATCAAAAATTGTTACAATACAGTCAACATCTCCTGAGGATAGCCTTCATAATAGTCCCAGAGGTTGTGAAGTCTGTCAATCCGTACTTTTCCAGTGTGATGGGTCACAACCTTCCAATATTGAGAGGAGACTCGTGATAAGTAGTAGGCTGGCGAAGGGTTGAATGATGATGATGAAGAAGCTTCTTTCTTACTAACTTATAAATTTATTGGATGAATCAGGCGTTACTTTGCGGAAGTCCATGATAATGAAGGAACTAGAAGCTTAATTCGCTATAAGCCGCCAAAGCAGACAAATTTCCGGTGCTCGAATGCTCCGGTGGTGGAGTGAAACGAACGTTGATAATAATTTGGAAGATTTGTGTGGTGTGGTGTTGTGCGAATTCCTGGCTTTCTGGGCGGTGAATATCGCAAGCTAGACGTGCAAGTAACACACTGTACTACATGGATTTGTCTGATTCGTGTAATTGGCTTATGTCCGTGCTAATTAAATCGATATTATAATATTATAAATGCGAAAGCTTGGATGGATGGATGGATGCTTGTTACTCAATCACGCCAGAACGGCTGAACGGATCTGCATGAAATTTGGACAGAGATATGTAGATTAGTCTGGAATAGCACATCACTACTTTTTATCCCTGAAAATTAAAGAGTTCCGCGTGAACCAAAAAACCTCAAACCATGCGGATAAAGTTGCGAGCATCAGCTATTAAATAAAAATAAAAATAAATTTTGCGATTTAAACTTCTTGTTCCTTGATTAACTTATCATTGTTAGAGTGACAGCACCAAACGGATGGCCGCTAACCCTTGCCCAGTGGACCAGAGTCGACGAAGTGCGTAATATGCATGAGTATGAAAAACCGGATACTAATTTAACATCAAAGAAATCGACGGCAAAGGAAAGGGTGAGTAATCAAAATAATATTGTGATAGAAGCTCCATTGGCAGGGATTCCCAAAGTGTTTTCGGTTTTCGGTTTTCGGTTTCCCAGGGGTCAACATAAACGAAAACTGATTTTGGGGGTCGACGAGGCCTAAAAATCGCCCCCTATTAACTATGTATACTTTCAAGTTACTGTATAAGTTGTGTTGCATGTACCAACTTGTTGTTTTACTAATATTTTAGTAGGAAGTACCATTGTTGTACTTTTAAAAAACATTTGATCATCATACCTAGTCAAAAAGGCTTCAGTGTGGTTATAACTATTTTGACAAAATAAAGAAACCGTTTGAAAATTAACGAACGCAGAGATTTAAGGCTGCAACGCCTGCAACTCATCAATATTGAACCGGATTTAGCTAGATTGGTAGAAAGTCACCAGGCTCATTCATCACACTGATTTTTTTTTTCTTTACTTTGCGATTTTAATGTTCCTTTTCAAAATGTAATTACCTACTTAAGTATTTTTACGTAATTTGTATTAATATTTATTAATTATTGATGAAAAAATTATGTCAGGTTTGCTAACTTAACCAACCGCAAAATGATATGTATTTGCGGTTGGTTAAGTTAGTAAACCTGACATATTTTTTATGGTAAGTATATTGTATCAATAAGAAAAAACTAGAGATAGGGGTTTTAAAGTAATTTGGCTATGGAGGTCTGAGGTATCATAATTTTGGAAAGGGGGTCTCTTGGCCAAAATAGTTTGGGAATCCCTGGACTCTTAGAATACATCGCAAAGAAACAGATATCGTAGCGCGATAGTAGAGCATCAGGGATGTTCGCCGGGTCGCAAGTTGACTATGCGCAAAAGATGTGGTGCCCTGGTGCGCAGAGTACGGTGCAGTACCAACAGCATCTTGAAGTTAATTGCCAGTAGAATCGACTGTATAATATATGTAATTCACTACCTAGTTTTATAATAAGTCTTTTAGATTATTTTGTAATCCACACCTAATAGGTATACTTAATATTATAAATGCCAAAGTGTGTCTGTCTATCTGCCTGCTACGCTTTCACAACCCATCTATTCAACCGATTTTGATGAAGTTTGGTACAGGGATTGGTTATATCCAGGGGAAGGACATAGGCCAAATTGGAAAATCTCGGAAATTTCAAGAGATCCCGCGGGAATTAAGAGTAAAATATTAATAATAAATGAATGTATTTATTATTAATCATTCTAAATATCAGGCCGGTGGATCAGCAAAGGAGAAAGTTCCAGAACCTATTGTCTTGTACCAACCTCAGCCGGGGGATGCGTATGTTGAGCTCGAATGCTCTCTGCCGGTCGGTGGAGGGTCTCAGGCTAAGAGGGACGATGAGAGAGATCTGCAATTCGCTGCTGAGAGGAAGAATTGGGATTTGCTCGAGCCGGGGAGGAATTTGAGAGGAGCTCAGATTAGGTGAGATTATCATCTGCGTTTTATACTTGCTCAATTTATTTATTAAGTACATTTAACGACCTCCGTGACGCAGTGTGTAGCGCTGTTGTCTTAACGTGCGGAGGTCTGGGGTTCGATCCCCGGCAGGGTCAATTTGGGAATTTATAATTTCTGAATTCTCCCTGGTCTGGCCTGGTGGAAGGCTTCGGCCGTGGCTAGTTACCACCCTACCGGCAAAGACGTGCCGCCAAGCGATTTAGCGTTCCGATACGTTTAATATAACTGCCATGCCCCTAACAGGTTAGCTCGCTACCATCTTAGACTGCATCATCACTTACCATCAGGTGAGATCGCAGTCAAGGGCTAACTTGTAGTGGATAAAAAAAAAATTAAGTATCTTAGGACCTCCTACAGTTTACAATACATTTACAGGGAAAATATAGCTAGATAATAGAGTAATATGCAATTTTTGGAAACCCACTTAGGGGTTGCCAAAGCTTGCAATATAATTTTAAATTTTACTAAGGAGGACAAAGTAAAAAAAGAGAGAAAGATACAAAATTAAACAAAAAAGTAAATTAACGATTAAAATTTATATAAAGTGATGACATCCAGCAAGCTGTGGCAGGCTAACTAGACTTAGTTCCGTTACACGAAAAACTATTGAATGCAAGGAATGTAGGAATACAAATTATACTTGTTTCTAATTTAAACCCTAAAACTGACAATAATAATGTGGGCAAAACAATAAATCGATATAACACTTCAAAATCAAATTCCTTGCATGGGTATAGTCGATGACATAGGCTAGTTTTTATCCCGGAAAATTAAAGAGTTCCCGCGGGAACCAAAACCTATGATTAACGCGGAAGAAGTCGTGGGCATCAGCTAGTTATTAATATAATTTAATTAAACCCGTCTTTAACAGGAAAGATTTCAGAGCTGAATTCCTGGAAGCCGCTCCACCGCCGCCCTCCCAAAGCTCACTACATATTTCAGAGGTTAGATACAATATAATTAAATTCTTTATATTTGTGTTAAAGGTACAGATATTATATTATCGAATGAATAAACTTTGTGAAAGACAAATCTTAGAATGATATTGGCATTGAATGAATGAATGAATATACTTTTATTGTACACCAAAAAACAACAACAACAGTAAACTTAGCTAATAACAAACTAAGTATACAATTTGGCGGCCTTATCGCTTCACAGCGATCTCTTCCAGGCAACCAATGGTTTAAAATTACATAGCTACAGAAACAACCGGTAGATGGTCCAGAAATAATAAAATAAAAAAAAATGATATAAAGCTACAAATTATAATACATATACATATTTATACTAAGTATAACAAAATAAAAAAAATATAATATACTAAATAAAAACCATAAATACTACACATATAATATATAAATAATCATACATACATATATGTACTCACAAATAAATAAAAATATAAATAAATAAACGTAAACCTCAAATTAAAAAAAAGAAACAATAGGTATCAAAATATTTAAAAATAAACTACAAGGTAAATAATATTATTGTGACAAATAGTATTTCATGTGTGGCATTCCTTGTGTTAGCATTATTACTGTTTCTATATCTCATGAAAGTAGTATACTATCTGTCAATTTGACTCATTTCATGTCGTTCGATTTAATCTGCAGGGCGACCGCGTATCTCTGACAGCTACAGTGTAACGATCGCGATCACCTCTGATTGGATAACACTCTTCCACTATTGGACAAAATCCATTGACGCAGCAAGAATACCATAAATTCAGCCAATCACAACAATTGATACTGTAACAATGCTTGATGCTGGGCGACCGCGTATCTCTGACAGCTACAGTGTAACGATCGCGATCACCTCTGATTGGATAACACTCTTCCACTATTGGACAAAATCCATTGACGCAGCAAGAATACCATAAATTCAGCCAATCACAACAACTGATACTGTAACAATGATTGATGCAGAAGACACGCGGTCGCCCTGCTGATGCAAACGCCATATTGAAATGAAAATAGTTAATATAAATACGAGTGTTTTGACGACGGTAAGTCCTCCCGCACTCTCGATTTAACAGTCTCCCAGGTCCTCCAAAACAAGTTCATGCGTATGGCCACGGGAGCCCCGTGGTTCGTACGCAACGTCGATCTCCACAGAGATCTCGAACGCCCTACCATAGCCCAATATTTCAAGCAGCTCTCCAAAAATTATTTTGAGAAGGCAGTTAGACATCCCAACCCTCTTGTAGTTCAGACTGCATCTTACACCCCCGACCGAAATGACCCACCAGACAAAAGACGTCCCAAACACGTCCTTAACGACTCCGACGACCAAATCACTACCGACAATGCACCCTACTTAGGGCTACACACAAACACCTGTCAAACACAGCGTCGCCGGCGAAGACGAGGACCCAGATATCTTACGTCACCCGGACGTGGTCTTTACCCACGGCCTCGGGGGCGTGTGGACTAATCTAGTCCAACCGACCTCCCCTTCATTCCAACGTCATCCTAAGCCGTGGTCCGAGCCTCATAGGAGGCGCCCTTAGGAAGACGTTGCCTCCCCCGATGTCATCGAGCCCTAGGGCTCTTTTCTCGGCGACGCTTAGCGCTCACCCATCCCCCCGGTGACGCTGTAGCGGCCAGTAGGGCCTATACAGCATACTCAATCCGAAAAAAAAGGCGGTAAGTCAGTGCCCTGCAGGCAGACTCAGCGATTATTGAATACTTTCATGTTTAGATCGCAATTTCAACCAATATCAATATCAATATCATTTATTCAATATAGGTACACTGTAGGTACACTTATTGACATTAAAAATCACTTACTTAAAAAACATGATGGTGATAATTTGTTACGGTATCTTAAAACTAAAGCTACGAGGGTTCCAAACGCGCCCTGGTCTGAGAAGAGCCCACAACAAACTCAGCCGGGTTTTATTTCATTTTATTATCACCATCTCACAAATCATCTTAACTAAGGAACTATCAGAGCCATAGAGCAAATCATTGCCAAGCTTCCTTGTCGTTTAAATAGTCCTTTACATTTTTTCAATGAGTTTACGTTTTACGTTAACTTTGAACTTATTTAGAGACATCTTTAACATGTCTTCTGGGAGCTTATTGTAGAAGCGGACACAATTCGATTTAGAGGTTAACGATAGCAATCGTGGCCGGATCAAATGAATATTGTCTTTAAGCTTAGCCAACTTTTACCTAACTGCATTAAATATCTCGTGAAACCTCTACATGTTTAACCATTTATTCGTGCAAGTTTCAAATGAGAAGACGGTTAAAAGTGTTTCATTAATAATACCTACTTCTTGATTGTCGCTTACACTTGAATATCTTTCGGTCATTTATTGTTTTCATTTCAATGCATTTTAATATTTTCAATTTTGGTTATATTTTTATCTTTAACCATGATAATTTTCTTCGCCTTACAAATATGTTTTTTTTCAGGAACTCTATGGAGAGCTGGAAGGAGAAGGAAAGAGTAAGTCCGAAACCGTTTAACATAATTATTATTCCTGCTATATAAATCAATACCTATAGATAAAGAGCGAAAGCCTCGGAGAGCACATAAAGCCGTCCGTCCTGCGCTTGATCTCACTCCGGTCGTGTCGGATTTTCCGTCTCGTCGAGCTATGAGAGTAAAGGAACAGAGAGTGGACATGTGCATGCGCACACAATACACGCTATTATATCTCCCGCGCAGGTGGCTAATCTCTCTGGAGATAGGCCACCGTGGCCGAAATTCAGTCGGGAGGATATTATTAGTATATTTTTTAACCGACTTCCAAAACAGGAGGAGGTTCTCATTTCGGCGCGTATTTTTTTTATATATACATGTCGGTGCATATATCTCCGTATATATCTCCGTGGTTTCTGAACCGATTTGAAAGATTATTTTTTTCAGTCCTTATAGGAAGCTCTCGAGGTGGTCCCATAAACTCATGACTCCAAATCCTCAATTCTGACACTAAAAAGTGAAAAATAAAAATTCATTTCAAAAAACCGACCGTCCGATTATCACCATCATGGTTTCATCGTCATTTTTAACGTCAATAAGCGTACCTACAGTGTACCTATATTGAATAAATGATATTGAGTATTGAGTACCTATTATCCATTGAAGTTATGCTATGTAATAAAATAACATTTCATAAGGGGAATAGGGCTGATTTTTTGTATAGAATTTTCAAGCGCTAGATGACCGATGACTGACCGTGCTTATTCAATTCAGTACAAAACGCAGCTAACTTCGAAACGAATGAAATCGAATAGGTATACAATCTATCACAAGACAGATGTGACTCTCTAAATACAGACTCTTTTAATCGGGTATTTTATTTTCTTTTATTTTTTTATTTTCTTTTATTGTATTGGGACGATTTCCAGCCCAGTAGGTGGCATTAAGGTGGTGGCAAAAAGATGATTTATTTTATTCCACTACAAGTTAGCTGCGATTTCTGATGGTAAGTGATGATGCAGTCTAAGATAGTAGCGGGTTAACCTGTGAGTGGTATGACAGTTAAGTATATTAAACCCATAACCCTAGTCGGTTTTTAAACGGCATCGTACCGGAACGCTAAATCGCTTGGCGGTACATCTTTGACGGCAGTATGGTAACTAGCCACGGGCGAAGCCTCCCACCAGAACAGCAGCCCGATTCTGTAACTCAGTGGTTATCAAAAAATGAAAGCCATTATTATTATATTTTTTATCCATTGAAGATTTACTATGAAATGTTCTTCCATTTTTTCATAGTAAACCTTCAATGGACAAAATATATATGTCAATACATATATGCCACTGAGCTACAGAATAGGGGAGCAGACCAGAGAAAATTCTGAAATTATAAATTACCAAATTGACCCTGCCGGGGATCGTGCCCGGGACCTCCGCACGTTGAGACACACACTACGCCACGGAGGTATGACGATGAAATCCGCTGATTATTATATTTAAATGGAGTCGTAACATTGTCTTAATATGGTTTCAGAAAATATTCGTCTATCCCCTGCTCAACAAGGCCCGACTCCTGCGACAGAAAGTAGCAGTAAGGACTCTTTTTGTTATTTTATTATTATTATTGATGTGTTAGTATGGAGCAGTCTAAGAATGAATCGAGCTAACTGGATGGAAATTCTTAAATTCATACGCCTGCATTCAGTTTTTCTTATCTTACTTCTTACTAATATTATAAATGCGAAAGTGTAGATGGATGTGTGGATGTATGGATGTTTGTTACTCAATCACGCCCCAACAGCTGAACGGATCTGGCTGAAATTTGGCACAGGGATAGATTATAGTCTGGAACTGCACATAGGCTACTTTTTTCCCGGAAAATTAAAGAGTTCCCGCGGGAACCATAAAACTCGATCCACGCAGACGAAGTTGCGAGCACTAGTATTTAAATATCTAAAAGGAAAAGGTGACTGACTGACTGATCTATCAACGTACAGGTCAAACCACTGGACAAATCTGGCATGCAAATAACTATTATGACGTAGAAATTCTATAGGAAAGTTTTTTTTTAGAATAACATGTAGAAGGTAAGTAAAATGTTAAATGGCTTAGGGACTAGGTACACACGCAATTCAATTTACAGATAGTTACATCATGCAAATAAGATGCAATGGATTTTAAAAATTCAACCCCTAAGTGGGTAAAATAGGGGTTTGAAATGTGTAGTCCACGCGGACAACGTTGCGGGCATAAGCTAGTAAGCTAGTTATATGAATAATTGTCAATCCCTTGGCAGCCTCCATTAAACTAGACCTTAGCCGAACATAAATTCTCAAATTAACCCTGCCGGGAATCGAACCCTGGTGGGTTACTACCACTGCATAAAGCAGTATTATTTCAAAATAACAGTTAAATATTACGTACTTTGACGTCCTTATAAGAAGGATTGTAATACTACAACACGAACGTCAACAATATTAAATAATACGGATTTAAGCGATGGTAAATAAATCAACATCAGTCACCACAGCCAGGAAGGCTAGGAAGGATGTTTTATTTCATTGAAACCCATTCATTCATTCTAATAGGGTTTACCAAGCCCTTTGAAACCGGGAAACTTAACTTTGCCAGTTCGTAGAGAATTTGAATTTTGCTACTTGTTATGAACTTTGTTTCTACAGAGTTTTAAGGCTGGATGTACTCAAAACATGGTTTTCTTCTACCACTTTTTAGGATAGTAAAAATTAAAATTTCATTACCAAATAAATACCATTCGCTACTCAGATAAATGGAGTATGACGTAATTAAAAAAAGTGGTCAAAAAGTCGTATAGTAACAGCAGAAAATTATCGGGAAATTCATGGAAATCTCAAAAAAGGCGTTATCACTTTACGACTATTGTGATTTAATTTGAGACATGATTTAAACAAAAGTTATTTCAAATTAATCGTAAAAGATCAAAGAACACTTTAAATAAATAATATTTTCAATACAACTTAGTTTTTTTACAATCTGGTTCCAAACATTCCTCATTTTTACAGCACGAATTTTTCATACAGATTTAGTACGGGCGCGCATCTCAAAATTTTGTTATATATTCATGAAATTCGGCAGTCAGATTCCATACGCCTCCGGGCTCTCAAAGCGGGAGGTTGCGTTCCCTTGCTTCTGAAATGACGTCTGTCACTGTTAGTATCCGTACACAAACGTTAATGAATCCACTACCATCGAACAAAACTAATCATCGATCAATATACGTATAAAAAAATGTAACTGGACGATTTCTGTATATAAAATATTTATTTTGAAAATATTTAAATTTATTATATTTGTAATTGGTGGTTATTTTATTATTTACTGAACCTAAAACGGTATTTTATTCTCTTGTCTTATTTTGCCTGTTCTGTGCACACACTCCACTACTACAGATTGAACTAACTTTGAATAGGTATTTTGGTTCTGTAGATTTTTTTCTATTAAAACAGTCATCCGAAGGAGGTAACTGGCGAAATATCGATTTTAGGCAGCGAAATAAAGGTCGAGTATAGATGAATTGAATGAAGCGTCGCCCCTTCATTCAATTCATCTATACTCGACCTTTATTGAATGTTTTGCGTAGAGCATCCTTTTACATCCACTTATGGACACTCTACCTACAAATGATATTAATATAATGATAAAACAGGTAAAACCCACTGTACAACTTGATCATGAGGAATTAGATTTAGTGGATACAGATGTTTTTCTCGGAAAAACGTAAGAAACTCCAATGGGGCCATCATATAGATGACTTATCGAACAGACTCAGTTCTGCTGCATTTTAGAAAGATTCGCCACTTGACAGATTTAGAAACTGCGAGAGTGGTATATTTTGGTTACTTTCACAGTATTATGTCTGTCATTCTGTTTTCGTCTTGCAGAAAGGACTGTTCGTGCCATATACAAAACTAAATTCAAAGAAGTTGAAATTATGACGGTCCACGATCAATACATAATTTTTCTTTTATTGCCATTTTAATAAAATAATTATTCGGCTAAATTACTAATAAATTAATAATTGTTATAATTTTTTATCGACCAATACATAATTGAAAACTAGATGATGCCCGCGATTTCGTCCGCGTGGATTTTTGATTCCCGCGGAAACTCTTTAATTTTCCAGGATAAAAATTAGTACCTAACCTATGTCCTTGCCCGGGATACAACTTACTCCTGTACTAAATGTCATTAAAATCGGATGAACGGATGAGTCGTGAAAGCATAGCAGACTAACAATCATAATTTCAAGAAAAAAATGACCATACAAGAAAATATGAGAATTTAGACCCGCTTCCTGACTTTGTAAAATTAGTTATTCAGTTGTCGGTAACAGTATGCCTTTATAATTATTATATTATTTTATTATTATTATATATAAATATATTATTATTATTATTATATTATATTATTATTATTATAATATATATAGCTCGATTACCACTCACTCACTGACTCATTGACATAATTGTTCTCCTAGAAAGAGACAGAAAATGATACAATGATGTATGGGAGAAGTGTTCGAGTGCGGGAGTCGAGTGGGGAAAAATTATGACATTTCGTAAAAACAAGATGGCGGCCGACGTGATTCTTGTAACTCTTTTGTTTTCCGAGCGATTTCGTTACAACTCGCAGTGATGGAAGAAATTAGGAAACGATCTATAGAAAAAGTGGAAAAAATTGGAAAAACAAGATGGCGGCCGAGCTGTAGTGTTTTAAAATTTTCGATTTTTCGACCTCGAACCGCGGCGCCACAGATCCGAAACGGCGTGGTCGAGCATAATTTTTTTTTCTATTCCCGCCTACAATTGTCCTGTATTTTGGCAGAATGGGACTGATTTAAAAAAATTCAAGATGGCGGCTGTCACGGCGGCCGTTCGGTTTGAGTTACGAAAAAACGCAATTTTAAAATTCAAATTTCTCGCAGTTGGCAACGTCGGAGCGTTTCGACTTCTAGAGGGAGATTGTGTGCACAGACTCGAGGTATGGATAGGGGAAAAAAAATTACCCCATTTCTCGGGAAAATTTCAAGATTTACCCCAAAAACTAAAAAATCGAAATACGAACTTTTTTAAAAATTCGAGTACGAGCAACCACGTGTCCCACTTGTACGAATGACATTTGGGTAATTTCGTCGCCGAGGTCTGGCAACACTTGAATTTATCAAAGAAAAAGTGATTTTCGACATGGTCTTTTTTCAGGGGCTATCATGTCGGCTGGGTGCGAGTGAGATGAACAATTGAAACGTCGTCAGGAGCGGTGTATCCTGTAGTTTACAGGAAAATTATGAAACTATGCAAAAAGTTTTTGTGAAACGAGGTGGCGGCCATTTTGTATTCTGTTTGTGTTTTTGAAAATTTCAATCACGTCTTAGAGGTGGTTGGCAACATTTGGGAAAGTTTTGATGTATGGATCGATTGTGTAACTCGACGGGCAGTATCGAGAAATAAAAACAGTGTTGCCACATTCGGGGTAGTTTTCCAGATTTTCCCTAAAAACTTCCTCCTGTAAAATTTTGTATGAAAGTTTTTTTTCCACTTATAAATTCGTATGGAAGTCAGAAAATATAACTTGAAGAAAAATATGGAGACAGCTGATGATTGAGGATTTTGGAGACGGGTGAAGGGCACGGCCAGGGTATTGAAGATAGGTGGGGGGTGCTCGAACAAATGTCACTCGAAACCTCATCCGATTGGCAAAAAGTAAAAAAAAATCTTAAAATGGTGGATTCAAGATGGCTGCCATACAAATTTCGTCAGTGTCTATCTCGGAGAGTATAATAGATGGAAGTGTGGTTCCATGGCAAGAGATGATCAGGACGAGGAGGTCTATTTAGCGAAACGAAAAAAAATTCAAAATGGCGGTTTTTTTTTTAATACCAAATTATATGGCGAATATTGAAGAGACTACAAGTGTTGTAGTAGTGTTTAGTAATTGACCAAATTGTTCTCCTAAAAATAAACAGAAAACGATACAATTATGTTAGGGAGATGTATTCGGGTGGGGGATGGGAGTAGGGAAAAATTATGAAATTTCGGAAAAACAAGATGGCGGCTGTCACGGCGGCCGTTCGGTCTGAATTACGAAAAAACGCAATTTTAAAATTCAAATTTCTTGCAGTTAGCAACGTCGGAGCGGTTCGACTTCTACGGGGAGATTGTGTGTACAGACTCGAGGTATGGACTGGGGAAAAAAAATTACCCCATTTCTCGGGAAAATTTCAAGATTTACCCCAAAAATTAAAAAATTTAAATACGTATTTTTTGCAAAATTCGAGTATGGGCAACCACGTGTCTCACTTGTGTGAATGGCATTTGGGTATTTTCGTCGCCGAGGTCTGGAAACACTGGAATATTTCAAGGAAAAAGTGATTTTCGACATGGTCTTTTTTCAGGGGCTATCATTTCGACTGGGTGCGAGCGAGATGAAAAATTGAAACGTCATCAGGAGCGGTGTATCCTGTAGTTCACAGGAAATTTATAGAACTATGCAAAAAGTTTTTGTGAAACGAGGTGGCGGCCATTTTGTATTCTTTTTGTGTTTTTGAAAATTTCAATCACGTCTTAGAGGCGGTTGGCAACATTTAGGAAAGTTGACATGTATGGATCGATTGTGTAACTCGACGGGCAGTATCGAGAAATAGCAATAGTGTTGCCACATTCGGGGTAGTTTTCCAGATTTTCCCTAAAAACTTCCTCCTGTAAAATTTTGTATGAAAATTTTTTTTTCCACTTATGGCTTCGTATGGAAGTCAGAAAATATAACTTGAAGAAAAATATGGAGACACCTGATGATTTAGGATTTCGGAGACGGATGAAGAGCACGGCCAAGGTATTGAAGATAGGCGGAGGTTGCTCGAACAAATGTCACTCGAAACCTCGTCCAATTGGCGGTGAGTTTAAAAAAACTCAAAAATGGTGGATACAAGATGGCTGCCATACAAATTTCGTGAGTGTCTATTTCGGAGAGTATGAGAGATGGACGTGTGGTTTCTTGACAAGAGATGATCAGGACGAGGAGGTCTATTAAGCGAAATGAAAAAAAATTCAAGATGGCGGAATTTTGTTTTTCATACCAAATTATATGGCGAATTTTGAAGAGACTACAAGTGTTGTAGTAGTGTTTAGTAATTGGCCAAATTGTTCTCCTAGGAAGAAACAGAAAACGATACAATTATGTTAGGGAGATGTGTTCGGGTGCGGGATGGGAGTAGGGAAAAATTATGAAATTTCGGAAAAACAAGATGGCGGCTGTCACGGCGGCCGTTCGGTTGAATTACGAAAAAATGCAATTTTAAAATTCAATTTTCTCACAGTTGGCAACGTCGGAGCGTCTCGACTTCTATGGGGCGATTGTGTGTACAGACGCGAGGTATGGATTGGGAAAATAAAATTACACCATTTCTAGGGAAATTTTCAAGATATCGAAATACGTATTTTTTACAAAATTCGAGTACGAGGAACCACGTGTCCCACTTGTACGAATGACATTTGGGTAATTTCGTCGCCGAGGTCTGGCAACACTGGAATTTATCAAAGAAAAAGTGATTTTCGGCATGGTCTTTTTTCAGGGGCTATCATGTCGGCTGGGTGCGAGCGAGATGAACAATTGAAACGTCGTCAGGAGCGGTATATCCTGTATTTCACAGGAAAATTATAAAACTATGCAAAAAGTTTTTGTGCAACGAGGTGGCGGCCATTTTGTATTCTTTTTGTGTTTTTGAAAATTTCGATCACGTTTTTGAGGCAGTGGGCAACATTTGGGAAAGTTGACATGTATGGATCGATTGTGTAACTCGACCATCAGTATCGAGATATCTAACCAGTGTTGCCACATTCGGGGCAGTTTTCCAGATTTTCCCTAAAAACTTCCTCCTGTAAAATTTTGTATGAAATTTTTTTTTCCACTTATGGCTTCGTATGGAAGTCAGAAAATATAACTTGAAGAAAATATGGAGACACCTGATGATTGAGGATTTTGGAGACGGGTGAAGAGCACGGCCAAGGTATTGAAGATAGGCGGAGGGTGCTCGAACAAATGTCACTCGAAACCTCGTCCAATTGGCGGCGAGTTTAAAAAAAACTCAAAAATGGTGAATTCAAGATGGCTGCCAAACAAATTTCGTGAGTGTCTATCTCGGAGAGTATGAGAGATGGAAGTGTAGTTTCTTGGCAAGAGATGATCAGGACGAGGAGTCTATTTAGCGAAATGAAAAAAATTCAAGATGGCGGAATATTTTTTTTCATACCAAATTATATGGCGAATATTGGAGAGACGTTACGAGTGATACGGTTCTGTTTTACCCACGAAGGGGCTCCCTGGGATTACAAAACAGGAAACCGATACCAAAGTTTTAAAAAATCAGCGCCATTTTGAAATTCTTTGTTAATTGATCGATTTCGTTCAAAATCGATATTTAGTACTCCATGGGATTACAAGACAGGAAACTGGTACCAAAATTTTACAAAATCAGCGCCATTTTGAAATTCTTTGTTAATTGACAGATTTCGTTCAAAATCGATTTCTGAGGATCCCTGGGATTAAAAAACAGGCAACTGGTACCAAAATTTAAAAATTCAGCGCCATTTTGAAATTCTTTGTTATTGTAGCGATTTCGTTCAAAATCGATATTTAGGACTTCGTCGAATTTCAAAACAGAAAACTGATACCAAAGTTTTAAAAAATCAGCGCCATTTTGGAAATCTCTGTTAATTGACCGATTTCGTTCAAAATCGATATTTAGGACTCCATGGGGTTACTAAACAGTAAACTGTTACCAAAATTTAAAAAAACCAGCACTATTTTGAAATTCTTTGTTAATTGATCGATTTCGTTCAAAATCGATGTTTAGGACTCCCTGGGATTTCAAAGCTGGAAACTGATACCAAAATTGTAAAAAATCAGCGCCATTTTGAAATTCTTTGTTAATTGACATATTTCGTTCAAAATCGATATCTGAGGATCCCTGGGATTACAAAACAGGAAACTGATACCAAAGTTTTAAAAAATCTGCGCCATTTTGTATTTTTTTTAATCATAACCCGTGAGCTGCTTTAGCAGCTCACGCACAGAGCGAAAAATTATACTATATATAGCTAAATTACCACTCACTCACTCACTCACTCATTGACATAATTGTTCTCCTAGAAAGAGACAGAAAACGATACAATGATGTAAGGGAGATGTGTTCTGGTGGGGGATTCGAGTAGGGAAAAATTATGATATTTCGGAAAAACAAGATGGCGGCTGAGGTGATTGTTGTAACTCTTTTGTTTTCCAACCGATTCCGTTACAACTCGCAGTGATTGAAGAAATTAGGAAAAGATCTATAGAAAAAGTGGAAAAAATTGGGAAAACAAGATGGCGGCCGAGCTGTAGTGTTTTAAAATTTTTGATTTTTCGACCTCGAACCGTGGCGCCACAGATCCGAAACGGCGTGGTGGAGCATAATTTTTTTTTCTATTCCCGCCTACAATTATCCTGTATTTAAACAGAATGGGGGTGGTTTTAAAAAATTCAAAATGGCGGCTGTCACGGCGGCCGTTCGGTTTGAGTTACGATAAAACGCAATTTGAAAATTCAAATTTCTCGCAGTTGGCAACGTCGGAGCGTTTTGACTTCTACTGGGAGATTGTGGGTACAGACTCAAGGTAGGGACTGGGGAAAAAAAATTACCCCATTTCTCGGGAAAATTTCAAGATTTACCCCAAAAATAAAAAATCGAAATACGTATTTTCTACAAAATTCGAGTACGAGCAACCACGTGTCCCACTTGTACGAATGACATTTGGGTAATTTCGTCGCCGAGGTCTGGCAACACTGGAATTTATCAAAGAAAAAGTGATTTTCGACATGGTCTTTTTTCAGGGGCTATCATATCGGCTGGGTGCGAGCGAGATGAACAATTGAAACGTCGTCTGGAGCGGTGTATCCTGTAATTCACAGGAAAATGATAAAACTATGCAAAAAGTTTGTGTGAAACGAGGTGGCGGCCATTTTGTATTCTTTTTGTGTTTTTGAAAATTTCAATCACGTCTTAGAGGCGGTTGGCAACATTTAGGAAAGTTGACATGTATGGATCGATTGTGTAACTCGACGGGCAGTATCGAGAAATAGCAATAGTGTTGCCACATTCGGGGTAGTTTTCGAGATTTTCCCTAAAAACTTCCTCCTGTAAAATTTTGTATGAAAAATTTTTTTTTCACTGCTGGGTTCGTATGGAAGTCAGAAAATATAACGTGAAAAAAAATATGGAGACTGCTGATGATTGAGGATTTCGGAGACGGGTAAAGAGCACGGCCAGGGTATTGAAGATAGGTGGAGGGTGCTCGAACAAATGTCACTCGAAACCTCATGCAATTGGCGATGAGTTTAAAAAAAACTCTAAAATGGTGGATTCAAGATGGCTGCCATACAAATTTCGTTAGTGTCTATCTCGGAGAGTATGGGAGATGGAAGTGTGGTTTGCTGGCAAGAGATGATCAGGACGTGGAGGTCTATTTAGCGAAATGAAAACAAATTCAAGATGGCGGAATATTTTTTTTCATACCAAATTATATGGCGAATATTGAAGAGACTACAAGTGTAGAACTATGTAAGCTTTTGATACGGTTCCGTCTCACCCACGACGAGGCTCCCTGGGATTACGAAATAGGAAACTGATATCAAAGTTTTAATAAATCAGCGCCATTTTGAAATTCTTTGTTAATTGACCGATTTCGTTCAAAATCGATATTTAGGACTCCCTGGGGATACAAAACAGGAAACTGTTACCAAAATGAATAAAATACAGCGCCATTTTGAAATTCTTTGTTAATTGACCGATTTCGTTCAGAATCGATATTTAGGACTCCCTGGGGATACAAAACAGGAAACTGTTACCAAAATAAAAAAAAACCAGCGCCATTTTGAAATTCTTTGTTAATTGACCGATTTCGTTCAAAATCGATATTTAGGGCTCCCTGTGATTACAGAACAGGAAACTGGTATCAAAATTTTAAAAAAATCAGCGCCATTTTGAAATTCTTTGTTAATTGACCGATTTCGTTCAAAATCGATATTTAGGGCTCCCTGGGATAACAAAACAGGAAACTGTTACCAAAACTAAAAAAATCAGTGCCATTTTGAAATTCTTTGTTAATTGACCGATTTCTTTCGAAATCGATATCTGAGGATCCCTGGGATTACAAAACAGGAAACTGGTACCAAAATTGTATAAAATCAGCGCCATTTTTAAATTCTTTGTTATTGTAGCGATTTCATTCAAAATAGACATTGAGGACTTCCTGGGGATACAAAACAGGAAACTGTTACCAAAATGAAGAAAATACAGCGCCATTTTGAAATTCTTTGTTAATTGACCGATTTCGTTCAGAATCGATGTTTAGGACTCCCTGGGGATACAAAACAGGAAACTGTTACCAAAATAAAAAAAAACCAGCGCCATTTTGAAATTCTTTGTTAATTGACCGATTTCGTTCAAAATCGATATTTAGGGCTCCCTGTGATTACAGAACAGGAAACTGGTATCAAAATTTTAAAAAAATCAGCGCCATTTTGAAATTCTTTGTTAATTTACCGATTTCGTTCAAAATCGATATTTAGGGCTCCCTGGGATAACAAAACAGGAAACTGTTACGAAAACTACAAAAAATCAGTGCCATTTTGAAATTCTTTGTTAATTGACCGATTTCTTTCGAAATCGATATCTGAGGATCCCTGGGATTACAAAACAGGAAACTGGTACCAAAATTGTATAAAATCAGCGCCATTTTTAAATTCTTTGTTATTGTAGCGATTTCATTCAAAATAGACATTGAGGACTTCCTGGGATTACAAAACAGGAAACTGATACCAAAGTTTTAAAAAATCAGCGCCATTTTGAAAACTTTGTTAATTGATCGATTTCGTTCAAAATCGATATTTAGTACTCCATGGAACAAGACAGGAAACTGGTACCAAAATTTTACAAACTCAGCGCCATTTTGAAATTCTTTGTTAATTGACAGATTTTGTTCAAAATCGATATCTGAGGATCCCTGCGATTACAAAACAGGAAACTGATACCAAAGTTTTAAAAAATCAGCGCCATTTTGTTTTTTTTTAATCACAACCCGTGAGCTGCTTTAGCAGCTCACGCACAGAGCGAAAAACTAGTTATACTATATATAGCTCGATTACCACTCACTGACTGACTGACTCATTGACATAATTGTTCTCCTAGAAAGAGACAGAAAACGATATAATGATGTATGAGAGATGTGTTCGAGTGCGGGAGTCGAGTAGGGAAAAATTATGACATTTCGGAAAAACAAGATGGCGGCCGACGTGATTCTTGTAACTCTTTTGTTTTCCAACCGATTTCGTTGCAATTCGCAACGATTGAAGAAATTAGGAAAAGATCTATAGAAAAAGTGAAAAAAATTGGGAAAACAAGATGGCGGCCGAGCTGTAGTGTTTTAAAATTTTAGATTTTTCGACCTCGAACCGCGGCGCCACAGATCCGAAACGGCGTAATCGAGCATAACTTTTTTTTCTATTCCCGCCTTCAATTATCCTGTTTTTTGACAGAATAGGGGTTGTTTTTAAAAATTCAAGATGGCGGCTGTCACGGTGGCCGTTCGGTTTGAGTTACGAAAAAACGCAATTTTAAAATTCAAATTTCTCGCAGTTGGCAACGTCGGAGCGATTCGACTTCTACTGGGAGATTGTGGGTACAGACTCGAGGTAGGGATTGGGGAAAAAAAATTACCCCATTTCTCGGGAAAATTTCAAGATTTACCCCAAAAACAAAAAAATCGAAATACGTACTTTTTTAAAAATTCAAGTACGAGCAACCACGTGTCCCACTTGTACGAATGACGTTTGGGTAATTTCGTCGCCGAGGTCTGGCAACACTGGAATTTATCAAAGAAAAAGTGATTTTCGACATGGTCTTTTTTCAGGGGCTATCATTTCGGCTGGGTGCGAGCGAGATGAAAAATTGAAACCTCATCAGGAGCGGTATATCCTGTAGTTCACAGGAAAATTATAAAACTATGTCAAATGATTCTGTGAAACGAGGTGGCGGCCATTTTGTATTCTTTTTGTGTTTTTGAAAATTTCGATCACGTCTTAGAGGCGGTTGGCAACATTTGGGAAAGTTGACATGTATGAATCGATTGTGTAACTCGACGGGCAGTATCGAGAATTCAAAACAGTGTTGCCATATTCGGGGTAATTTTCGAGATTTTCCCTAAAAACTTCCTCCTGTAAAATTTTGTATGAAAATTTTTTTTTTCACTGCTGGCTTCGTACGGAAGTCAGAAAATATAACTTGAAGAAAAATATGGAGACAGCTGATGATTGAGGATTTCGGAGACGGGTAAAGAGCACGGCCAGGGTATTGAAGATAGGTGGGGGGTGCTCGAACAAATGTCACTCGAAACCTCATCCAATTGACAGTGAGTTTAAAAAAAACTCAAAAATGGTGGATTCAAGATGGCTGCCATACAAATTTCGTAAGTGTCTATCTCGGAGAGTATGAGAGATGGAAGTGTGGTTTCTTGGCAAGAGATGATCAGGACAAGGAGGTCTATTTAGAGAAATGAAAAAAAAATCAAGATGGCGGAATATTTTTTTTCATACCAAATTATATGGCGAATATTGAAGAGACTACAAGTGTAGAACTATGTAAGATTTTGATATTTTGATATTTTGCCCACGACGAGGCTGCCTGGGATTACAAAACAGGAAACTGATACCAAAGTTTTAAAAATCAGCGCCATTTTGAAATTCTTTGTTAATTGACCGATTTCGTTCAAAATCGATATTTAGGACTCCCTGGGGATACAAAACAGGAAACTGTTACCAAAATAAAAAAAAACCAGCGCCATTTTGAAATCCTTGTTAATTGACCGATTTTGTTCAAAATCGATATTTAGGACTCCATGGGGTTACTAAACAGTAAACTGTTACCAAAATTAAAAAAAACCAGCACTATTTTGAAATTCTTTGTTAATTGGCCGATTTCGTTCAAAATCGATTTTTAGGACTCCCTGGGATTTCAAAACAGGAAACTGATACCAAAATTGTAAAAAATCAGCGCCATTTTTAAATCCTTTGTTATTGCAGCGATTTCGCTCAAAATCCTTATTTAGGGCTTCCTGCGATTACAAAACAGGAAACTGATACCAAAGTTTTAAAAATCTGCGCCTTTTTGAAATTCTTTGTTAATTCACCGATTTCGTTTATAATCGATGTTCAGGACTCCCTGGGATTTCAAAACAGGAAACTGATACCAAAATTGTAAAAAATCAGCGCCATTTTTAAATTCTTTGTTATTGTAGCGATTTCGCTCAAAATCAATATTTAGGGCTTCCTGGGATTACAAAACAGGAAGCTGATACCAAAGTTTTAAAAATCAGCGTTATTTAGAAATTCTTTGTTAAGTGACCGATTTCGCTCAAAATCGATATTTAGGGCTCCCTGCGGTTACAAAACAGGACACTGGTACCAAAGTTGTAAAAAATCATCGCCATTTTGAAATTATTTGGGAACTGACCAATTTAGTTCAAAATTGAACTTTAGGACTCCCTGGGAATACAATACTGGAAACTGATATGAAATTTTAGAAAAATCTGCGCCATTTTGTAATTCTTTGTTAATTGACCGATTTTGTTCAAAATCGATATCTGAGGATCCCTGGGATTACAAAACAGGAAACTGATACCAAAGTTTAAAAAAATCAGCGAATTCTTTTTTTTCTTAATCACAACTCGTGAGCTGCTTTAGCAGCTCACGCACAGAGCGAAAAATTATACTATATATAGCTAAATTACCACTCACTCACTCACTCACTGACTCATTGACATAATTTTTCTCTTAGAAAGAGACAGAAAATGATACAATGATGTATGGGAGATGTGTTCGAGTGCAGGAGTCGAGTAGGGAAAAATTATGACATTTCGGAAAAACAAGATGGCGGCCGACGTGTTTCTTGTAACTCTTTTGTTTTCCAACCGATTTCGTTACAACTCGCAGTGATTGAAGAAATTAGGAAACGATCAACAGAGAAAGTGGAAAAAATTGGAAAAACAAGATGGCGGCCGAGCTGTAGTGTTTTAAAATTTTTGATTTTTCGACCCCGAACCGCGGCGCCACAGATCCGAAACGGCGTGGTCGAGAATAATTTTTTTTTCTATTTCCGCCTACAATTGTCCTGTATTTTGACAGAATGGGAGTGATTTAAAAAAATTCAAGATGGCGGCTGTCACGGCGGCCGTTCGGTTTGAGTTACGAAAAAACGCAATTTTAAAATTCAAATTTCTCGCAGTTGGCAACGTCGGAGCGTTTCGACTTCTACTGGGAGATTGTGGGTACAGACTCGAGGTAGGGATTGGGGAAAAAAAATTACCCCATTTCTCGGGAAAATTTCAAGATTTACCCCAAAAACTAAAAAATCGAAATACGAATTTTTTTAAAAATTCGAGTACGAGAAACCACGTGTCCCACTTGTACGAATGACATTTGGGTATTTTCGTCGCCGAGGTCTGGCAACACTGGAATTTATCAAAGAAAAAGTGATTTTCGACATGGTCTTTTTTCAGGGGCTATCATGTCGGCTGGGTGCGAGCGAGATGAACAATTGAAACGTGGTCAGGAGCGGTGTATCCTGTAGTTCACAGGAAAATTATGAAACTATGCAAAAACATTCTGTGAAACGAGGTGGCGGCCATTTTGTATTCTTTTTGTGTTTTTGAAAATTTCTATCACGTCTTAGAGGCGGTTGGCAACATTTGGGAAAGTTGACATGTATGGATCGATGGTGTAACTCGACGGGCAGTATCGAGATATCAAAACAGTGTTGCCACATTTGGGGTAGTTTTCCAGAATTTCCCTAAAAACTTCCTCCTGTAAAATTTTGTATGAAAAATTTTTTTTTCACTGCTGGCTTCGTATGGAAATCAGAAAATATAACTTGAAGAAAAATATTGAGACAGCTGATGATTGAGGATTTCGGAGACGGGTGAAGGGCACGGCCAGGGTATTGAAGATAGGTGGGGGGTGCTCGAACAAATGTCACTCGAAACCTCGTCCAATTGGCAGAAAGTTTAAAAAAACTCAAAAATTGTGGATTCAAGATGGCTGCCATACAAATTTCGTGAGCGTCTATCTCGGAGAGTATGAGAGATGGAAGTGTGGGTTCTTGGCAAGAGATGATCAGGACGAGGAGGTGTATTTAGCGAAATGAAAAAAAATTCAAGATGGCGGAATATTTTTTTTCATACCAAATTATATGGCGAATATTGAAGATACTGCAAGTATAGAACTATGCAAGATTTTAATACGGTTCCGTTTTACCCACGACGATTACAAAAAAATCCCTGGGATTACAAAAAAGGAAACTGATACCAAAGTTTTAAGAATCAGCGCCATTTTGAAATTCTTTTTTAATATACCGACTTCGTTCAAAATAGATATAAAGGACTTCCTGGGATTACAAAACAGGAAACTGGTACCAAATCTTAAAAAATCAGCGCCATTTTGAAATTTTTTGTTAATTGACCGATTTCGTTCAAAATCGATATTTAGGGCTCCCTGTGATTACAGAACAGGAAACTGGTATCAAAATTAAAAAAAAACAGCGCCATTTTTTTTTTTTCAATCACAAACCGTGAGCTGCTTTAGCAGCTCACGCACAGAGCGAAAAACTAGTTATACTATATATAGCTCAATTACCACTCACTGACTCACTGACTCATTGACAGAATTGTTCTCCTAGAAAGAGACAGAAAACGATAATATGATGTGTGAGAGATGTGTTTGAGTGCGAGAGTCGAGTAGGGAAAAATTATGACATTTCGGAAAAACAAGATGGCGGCCGACGTGCTTTTTGTAACTCTTTTGTTTTCCGACCGATTTCGTTACAACTCGCAGTGATTGTAGAAATTAGAAAGCGATTACTAGAAAATGTAGAAAAAATTGGAAAAACAAGATGGCGGCCGAGCTGTAGTGTTTTAAAATTTTTGATTTTTCGACCCCGAACCGCGGCGCCACAGATCCGAAACGGCGGGGTCGAGCATAATATTTTTTTCTATTTCCGCCCACAATTATCCTGTATTTTGACAAAATGGGGGTGGTTTTTAAAAATTCAAGATGGCGGCTGTCACGGCGGCCGTTCGGTTTGAGTTACGAAAAAACGCAATTTTAAAATTCAAATTTCTCGCAGTTGGCAACGTCGGAGCGTTTCGACTTCTACGGGGAGATTGTGTATACAGACTCGAGGTATGGATTGGGGGAAAAAAATTACCCCATTTCTCGGGAAATTTTCAAGATTTTACCCAAAAATAAAATATCGAAATACGTATTTTTTTTAAAATTCGAGTACGAGGAACCACGTGTCTCACTTGTACGAATGACATTTGGGTATTTTCGTCGCCGAGGTCTGGCAACACTGGAATTTATCAAAGTAAAAGTGATTTTCGACATGGTCTTTTTTCAGGGGCGATTATTTCGGCTGGGTGCGAGCGAGATGAAAAATTGAAACGTCATCAGGAGCGGTGTAGTTCACAGGAAAATTATAAAACTATGCAAAAAGTTTTTGTGAAACGAGGTGGCGGCCATTTTGTATTCTTTTTGTGTTTTTGAAAATTTCGATCACGTCTTAGAGGCGGTTGGCAACATTTGGGAAAGTTGACATGTATGGATCGATTGTGTAACTCGACGGGCAGTATCGAGTAATCGAAACAGTGTTGCCACATTCGGGATAGTTTTCGAGATTTTCCCTAAAAACTACCTCCTGTAAAATTTTGTATGAAAAAATTTTTTTTCACTGCTGGCTTCGTATGGAAGTCAGAAAATATAACTTGAAGAAAAATATGGAGACAGCTGATGATTGAGGATTTCGGAGACGGGTAAAGGGCACGGCCAGGGTATTGAAGATAGGTGGGGGGTGCTCGAACAAATGTCACTCGAAACCTCATCCAATTGGCGATGAGTTTAAAAAAAACTCAAAAATGGTGGATTCAAGATGGCTGCCATACAAATTTCGTTAGTCTCTATCTCGGAGAGTATAAGAGATGGAAGTGTGGTTTCTTGGCAAGAGATGATCAGGACGAGGACGTCTATTTAGCGAAATGAAAAAAATTCAAGATGAATTATAATATAATTATATTATTGAAGAGATGACAAAAGTAGAACTATGCAAGATTTTGATACGGTTCAGTTTACCCACGACGGGGCTCCCTGGGATTACAAAACAGGAAACCGTTACCAAAGGTTTAAAACATCAGCGCCATTTTGAAATTCTTTGTTATTGTAGCGATTTCGTTAAAAATCATTATTTAGGGCTCCTTGGGATTACAAAACAGGAAACTGGTACCAAAATTTTAAAAAATCGGCGCCAATTTTAAATTCTTTGTTAATTGACCGATTTCGTTCAAAATCGATATTTGGGACTCCCTGGAATCACAAAACACGAAACTGGTACCAAAATTTTAAAAAATCAGCGCCATTTTGAAATTCTTTTTTCTTGTAGCGATTTCGTTCAAAATCAATATTTAGGACTTCCTGGGATTACAAAACAGGAAACTGGTACCAAAATTTTAAAAAATCAGCGCCATTTTGAAATTCTTTGTTAATTGACCGATTTCGTTCAAAATCGATATTTAGGACTCCCTGGGGATACAAAACAGGAAACTGTTATCAAAATAAAGAAATTACAGCGCCATTTTGAAATTCTTTGTTAATTGACCGATTTCGTTCAAAATCGATATTTAGGACTCCCTGGGGATACAAAACAGGAAACTGTTACCAAAATAAAAAAAAACCAGCGCCATTTTGAAATTCTTTGTTAATTGACCGATTTCGTTCAAAATCGATATTTAGGGCTCCCTGTGATTACAGAACAGGAAACTGGTATCAAATTTTTTTAAAAATTAGCGCCATTTTGAAATTATTTGTTAATTGATCGATTTCGTTCAAAATCGATATCTGAGGATCCCTGGGATTACAAAATAGGAAACGGTTACCAAAATTTAAAAAAAACCAGCGCCATTTTGAAATTCTTTGTTAATTGACCGGTTTCACTCATAATTGATATTTAGGGTTCCCTGGGATTACAAAACAGGAAACTGATACCAAAGGTTTAAAATAGCAGCGCCATTTTGAAATTCTTTGTTAAGTGACCGATTTCGTTCAAAATCGATGTTTAGTGCTTCCTGGGATTGCAAAACAGGAAACTGGAACCAAATTTTAAAAAATCAGTGCCATTTTGAAATTCTTTGTTAATTGACCGATTCCGTTCAAAATCGATATTTAGGGCTCCCTGGGATCACAAAACAGGAAACTGGTACCAGAATTTAAAAAATCAACGCCATTTTGAAATTCTTTGTTAATTGACAGATTTCGTTCAAAATCGATATCTGAGGATCCCTGGGATTAAAACACAGGAAACTGATACCAAATTTTAAAAAATCAGCGCCATTTTGAAAATCTTTGTTAATTTACAGATTTAGTTCAAAATCGATATCTGAGGATCCCTGGGATTACAAAACAGGAAACCGATACCAAAGTTTTAAAAAATCAGCGCCATTTTGAAAATCTTTGTTAATTTACAGATTTAGTTCAAAATCGATATCTGAGGATCCCTGGGATTACAAAACAGGAAACCGATACCAAAGTTTTAAAAAATCAGCGCCATTTTGAAATTCTTTGTTAATTGACCGATTTCGTTCAAAATCGATATTTAGGACTCCCTGGGGATACAAAACAGGAAACTGTTATCAAAATAAAGAAATTACAGCGCCATTTTGAAATTCTTTGTTAATTGACCGATTTCGTTCAAAATCGATATTTAGGACTCCCTGGGGATACAAAACAGGAAACTGTTACCAAAATAAAAAAAAACCAGCGCCATTTTGAAATTCTTTGTTAATTGACCGATTTCGTTCAAAATCGATATTTAGGGCTCCCTGTGATTACAGAACAGGAAACTGGTATCAAATTTTTTTAAAAATTAGCGCCATTTTGAAATTATTTGTTAATTGATCGATTTCGTTCAAAATCGATATCTGAGGATCCCTGGGATTACAAAATAGGAAACGGTTACCAAAATTTAAAAAAAACCAGCGCCATTTTGAAATTCTTTGTTAATTGACCGGTTTCACTCATAATTGATATTTAGGGTTCCCTGGGATTACAAAACAGGAAACTGATACCAAAGGTTTAAAATAGCAGCGCCATTTTGAAATTCTTTGTTAAGTGACCGATTTCGTTCAAAATCGATGTTTAGTGCTTCCTGGGATTGCAAAACAGGAAACTGGAACCAAATTTTAAAAAATCAGTGCCATTTTGAAATTCTTTGTTAATTGACCGATTCCGTTCAAAATCGATATTTAGGGCTCCCTGGGATCACAAAACAGGAAACTGGTACCAGAATTTAAAAAATCAACGCCATTTTGAAATTCTTTGTTAATTGACAGATTTCGTTCAAAATCGATATCTGAGGATCCCTGGGATTAAAACACAGGAAACTGATACCAAATTTTAAAAAATCAGCGCCATTTTGAAAATCTTTGTTAATTTACAGATTTAGTTCAAAATCGATATCTGAGGATCCCTGGGATTACAAAACAGGAAACCGATACCAAAGTTTTAAAAAATCAGCGCCATTTTGAAATTCTTTGTTAATTGATCGATTTCGTTAAAAATCGATATTTAGTACTCCATGGGATTACAAGACAGGAAACTGGTACCAAAATTTTACAAAATCAGCGCCATTTTGAAATTCTTTGTTAATTAACAGATTTCGTTCAAAATCGATATCTGAGGATCCCTGGGATTACAAAACAGGAAACCGATACCAAAGTTTTAAAAAATCAGCGCCATTTTGAAATTATTTGTTAATTGATCGATTTCGTTCAAAATCGATATCTGAGGATCCCTGGGATTACAAAATAGGAAACGGTTACCAAAATTTAAAAAAAACCAGCGCCATTTTGAAATTCTTTGTTAATTGACCGGTTTCACTCATAATTGATATTTAGGACTCCCTGGGATCACAAAACAGGAAACTGATACCAAAGGTTTAAAATAGCAGCGCCATTTTGAAATTCTTTGTTAAGTGACCGATTTCGTTCAAAATCGATGTTTAGTGCTTCCTGGGATTGCAAAACAGGAAACTGGAACCAAATTTTAAAAAATCAGTGCCATTTTGAAATTCTTTGTTAATTGACCGATTCCGTTCAAAATCGATATTTGGGGCTCCTTAGGATTACAAAACAGGAAACTGGTATCAAAATTTTAAAAAATCAGCGCCATTTTGAAATTCTTTGTTACTTGACCGATTTCGTTCAAAATCGATATTTAGTGTTCTCAGGGATTACAAAACAGGAAACTGATACCAAAGTTTTAAAAAATCAGCGCCATTTTAAAATTCTTTTTTAAATTACCGATTTTTTTCCGAATCGATATCTGAGGATCCCTGGGATTACAAAACAGGAAACTGATACCAAAGTTTTAAAAAATCAGCGCCATTTTGTTTTTTTTTTAATCACAACCCGTGAGCTGCTAAAGCAGCTCACGCACAGAGCAAAAAACTAGTTTTATAATAAACTCACAGAAGAAATATAGGAGATGTGTCTCAACAAGTTCAAATATTTTGTAAATAGTAAACTAATTGAAAAATCCTAAATAAAATATAAAATAAAATAGAATATACAAAATTGAAAAAAATTGAGCCACCCGAAACTAGTCAATTTCAGACGAATACGTCCGTAAATCATCAAAGTGCTGGTTTTGTACCTGCTGAATGACGTAGCAGCCCTTCTTGCAATCCTGTCAGAGTATCTATTGTTTATTTCAAACCTTAATATTTGTCATTTTACCATCAACTAAAGTGACAGATATCATATTTGGAAACAACAACCTGGCCACTAAGAAATACATAAAACTCGCACTCAATGCAGATTATATGAAAAACTAGCTGATGCCTGCGACTTCTGGGCAGACCTTCACTATCGGAGATCGGAGAGATCATCAGTGGAGAGCCCTACACCCACCTAATACTGAATCAGCCTTCCTGGCGATAGTTACCAAAAGTGCAGCTATCTCATAGTCATGATATTATTATATACGTTTTTTGCTGTCATAAAACTATTTCGTTATATATAAACACCAATTTGGCAAAATGTTACAAGGACAATTTTTATTTATTTTATATCAAAAGTATAATTACTTTATAGTTTATACTAATAAATATCGGTTTTATTTCCCATTCCAAAGTGCTATAAAAGTTTCACACCAAAAACTAAATAAAGAATGGAAATAGGTTTTTTTAGGATTAATTGTGTCATTTATGATGAATCAACGGGACTTTACCACCAGCTTGAAAAGAAGATTCTACTGGGAACATATGACAATAACTCGGCAGTTAATAAAAAGAAAAAAAAAATACAATAATGTACCTAGCTTAGCTTTAGTGGAAAGGAGTTCAACTAAGCAACGAAGTTTTTTTACATAATGAGGATAGGAAATGCAGGGGGTTTAGGGGCGATGAAAAACTGCTACATTATATTTCGCCACCATTTAGAAGGTTATAATAGCTCAGGTGGAAAAGCGGGCTGTACCAAAACCCGAAGACCCCGGTTCGAGTCCAGAGTCTTGAATCTGATTATTTTTCCCCTTTTTTTAAATATAATACAATGTTTTATTTTAAAAATAAAATATAATTTATAATTTAAATTTATTTTCCAAAAAACACGATTAAAAAAAAAATAATGTCCCTCCCGACCGAATTTCGGCCACGGCGGCCAATCTCCAGAGAGATTAGCCAACTGCGCAGGAGATATTATAGTGCAAAAGTGTGTGCGCATACACAGGTGCACTCTCTGTTCCTTTACTCTCATAGCCCGATGGGACGGAAATCCGACACGACCGGAGAGAGATCAGGCGCAGGACCGACGGCTTTACGTGCTCTCCGAGGCACGGGGGTGAAGCACCGCCAACTTCCTAACTCCGGGCTAGTAGTGAGAATTTCTTGCAAGAAAAACCCAATACCTGTGGCCCGACTCGGGACTCGAACCCGGGACCTCATAGGTCGCAGTCGAATATGCTAACCACTAGACCAACGAGGCAGTAAAAAAAAGAATATACCGAGCAAAGCTCGGTCATCCAGATATTACTAGTTGAAGTATGGAACACAGAAGCCGACTACTTCTAAAACCACTACGTCTACATGGCACATCCCAGATGGAAATGGAATCTCCTAGTGCTGTCTTACACCGTTTTTAAACTATTTATGCAGAACTACTTCTAATACTAAGCGCCATGATTATTTTAATTATTAATTTAATTTACTTTTCTTTCAACCTTTATCATATAAACACCTATAGATAGGTGTTTATATGATAAAGGCCTACCTACCTACCTACCTATACAGTCTTATAGCTATAAATCAGTTAGCAGGAATTAGTCGGTTGGTAATTGGTATATTATCAAGAAGCACCTCCATTATCCATACTATGATATTATAAATGCGAAAGACCTGTATTTGAACGGCCTATTTTTTCAACCGAGTTGGTATAGAGTAAGATTTGTATCCCGAGGAAGGACCTAAGTTAACTTTATCCCGAAAAATTGAGAAATTCCCGCCGAAATAAAAACGAATGCAGACGAAATCGTACGTATCATCTATCTATCAATCAATAAATAATAATATTATCTCTGCCATAGTGAGATAATTGATCGCATATTGTGTGCACCCGTGGTAGGGGCTGAATCCTTTCTATGTGTGCCTGGGTAGACTGTGGTTGTATGTGTATGAAAACAATTGACAGCGGGTGACAGATTTGCGAAGAATTCCTAGAGGGCTTCGATCCTTAACCACAGAAACCAGAATAAATATAGAAGTGCTAAAGTGCATCATCAGGCGTTATAGCAAATTTTTGCATTGTGTTATGCTAGGTACGAAATAAATACGATTACATTCATTTGTGGAAAAAGAATTCTGTATTTCGAAAGAACATGCAAGAGCATGTATAGCAAAAAAGAGTGAACCTACTATATTAGGTATAAATTCTAAAGTGTGTCTTATTGTTATGTCTTTGTAACACGCCGCAAAGGAACATCGGATCGATTCGACAAGACCTTTTGCATAGATATGGCTGGAGAGTAACACAGGCGTCATTTTATCCTGGAAAAATATTTTAAAAATTAAATTTAAGCGGACGATCTCGCGGGCATGAGATAGTAGGCAATTAAACCGCCTCACGTGTTTGAGTACGCCCAAATACTATAAAACCCCATGCCGATTGTCCTACGTCAGCGACAAACGCGACACGGTAACGTTATAAGACGTGACGCGACACTATCAAACAGTAGCCTACGTTGTCGCGTAGATACATCTGTCACTTTCTACGGCGTCGCATCGATTAGAGTCACGTCGCGTCGCTTCTGTCACCTAGGACAACGGGTCTGTTCACACTACTCGACGCTAAGCAAATGAGTGAGTTGGTCTAAATCGGCGATACACTCTCCCCATATTATTATTATCGCCCATTGGTTTTTCTATTTTCATATTTTAAGTTCTGCGGTTTTAACTCATTCAATTTCCTGAAGATCTTGGCTTCCGAAAGCAAAAGACGCCAGCCAGTTTTATAGTAGGTATACCTTTTATTTTTCATTTTTAGTGCTGGAAATGTCAACTGAAAGTGAGGAGGAAGCGAAATATCTAACTATGCCTGAGCAACTGAAAGATAAATTTGTACCCCTCTACTATGTCCCCCTGTGCACCAAGGAAATTGAACAAGAAAGGTAAACTAAATTTACTTTGTATATTTACAGGCGGTTGAAGTTAAGTCAGGAATATTTAACTGGAATCTTTTTTTACCTGTAACCTCAATCATGGAAGTTTGAATCAAACTCAAGCTCGAAATATGTTTTTTTATGACCGATTTCTCCAACTGCAAGTAATGTTTAACCTACGAATGTATTTGATTAGTATATGAATTCTGTCAAGCTTTTAAAAAACGCAGGTAAAACGTGAGTTAAATAAACATGTGTGTAAATGCTTTTGAATCGTCCCCTCTTCGGAAAGTCATTCCTATTGATGGCTGATGAAAAGAGCCAGCAAAAAGCTCGGCGGTTGCTTCTTTTAAATCATAAATTTAAAAGAAGCAACATAATTACTTTTAAAAATATTCAGATTTGAGTGTGCTTCCCTAAGGTACTTTTTAACATGAAGGTATTTATTATACGTAACAGAAAGCACGGAACTTGGAAAGATAATAAAAATAAATTGAAAATATGATATCCCAAACACTTAAAATCCATATCCATACTAATATTATAAATGCGAAAGTGTTTCTGTCTGTCTGTCTGTCTGCTACGCTTTCACGGCCCATCTTTTCAACCGATTTTGATGAAATTATGCACAAGGATAGGTTGTATCCTGGGGAAGGACATAGGTTACTTTTATCCCAAAAAATGTAAGAGTTCCCGCGGGAAACAAAAATCGTAATCCACGCGGAAGAAGTCGCGGGCATCTTCTAGAAAAAATTATCTCTTCAACCAATTTTGATGAAATTTGGTATAGGGATAGTTTGTACATAGGCTTTTTATCACGGAAAATTTTAGAGTTCCCGCGGGAAACAAAAATCTTAATCCACGCGGACGAAGTCGCGGGCATCTTCTAAAATAAAATAAATAAATAAATGAATTTTTATTGACCAACAATTTACATCAAATTAATCAGTAGTACAAAAAAACGTTACATGCAGTAGTTACGAGTATGTACTGAGTACATACTTAAAAAGTAAATGTGGTCAAAGGGCCACCTCCTCAGCTTGTGCCGCAGCATGAAAGGTAGGTATATACCTACCTGACATACCGCAACGCTGATTTTCAGGAGGGGCCCAAGGGTTAGTAAAATAATATTTCGCAGGGTTATACTAACCCCAGCGATGCTGGAGGGGGCACAAAAGACGCGTTACGACAACATGGAAGCGGCGTTTCAGCGGATGCGTGACTTGCAAGCCTACAATGAGGCTCATGTGCTGGGGCGACAGAAGCTTAGGTGTCAACTACTGGAGAAATTATTTGTAGGTAGGTTTATCAACATCATATTCATTGTCTATTATTAAAATAGACAGGCAGGTCCTCTAAATTTTTCAGGTACGTGAAAAGGAGATAGGTGAATAATAATAGACGAAATCTTCAAGCGGAGTATAGTCCGTCAAAACTTTGCTGACCCGAAGTTAGAACTAATCTTTATGCCTGTTAAGTTTTTTAAATTATATTTTTCATATCTACTAGCGACACTTTCACCGGGTCAGTTAACTTTGTTGGACTATAAAAACTTTTTTGTTTTTATGCACAGTGCCATAGACACTATAGAGATGATACATTATAGACAAAATAATAGACAAAATATAATTCGTAAGCATTACTTACACTGTGAAACATAGTTGGCCGCGATATAAGTTTACACGTTGGCCGCCTATGCAAGTGTTGGCGTTAACAATCATCATTTCGATCTATGGCCGGTCAACTGAATGAGAAAACTTTGGTCTACGCGTTGGTGATGGCCGGCTTCACACACCTTTGAGAACATTGTGAAGAACTCTCGAGGACGCAGGTCATGTTTTCCTTTAGTGTTAAAACAAGTGATATTAATTTATTACTAGTGGTTCGCCCCGAACTGAGACCTCGCGGTATCCATAAACGAATAAACTTTCAGGCTCAGCCTTTCTTAAGTTCTGACGTCAACTTTGAACGTTAGAAAATCTCTACTTTGAAAGCCCCCCATTTAGTCAATTTTAAAAATAAATGTACTCTATTCCTAAATATCTTTAAAATGATATTATACCGCAACCTTATGTAACGCTATTAAAATATTTTACTTCGCATTTACTTCTATGAGAAATATTAAATTTGAAGTAATTACGTTCAGTAATTCAGAAGTTATAAGGCTCTGACAGACGGACGGACAGACAAGTGCATATTCACTCAAGTAGACTCAGAGGCCTTCGCTTCGCTGGGTCAAAAACGCACATAATATACATAAGTGTTTTTAATCGAACTTTTCACTATGAAATGTTCGAGGTGCATTCTGATAAAGATACGTAGTAGACTAGCGATCGTGCTGGGTTTAGAGAGTGAGTGAAACCATAGTGAACTTTTAAGTACTACAAGCATCTATTCCTTGTACTTCTCAATCGAATCGAAGCCGGCACTAACAAACCCACTAGAAACACCTCAAAAGTGGTAGAACGTGACAAGATGGCTGCCATACAACCAACTGTACCCACTTCATGTGACCCTAGTACTTTAGTCTTCAATAACGACTTGATAGTTTAGCTATGGTTGATAAATGATATTAGTATACGTAGTTATTATTTGTCAAGTCTATACTACGCGCGCGAGTTGAATGCAATCGGGGCCTGAGGTGACAAATACATAAGCATTCAACTCGCTCGCGTACTATATTTTATTGTCTACAGATTCGCAATGGAATCCAGAACTGAACGAAGTTCTAGAAGAAAGAGATGATGCGATTGCACGCGAAGCTCTTAACCGGACTCTGTCTGCTACAAAGAAGAAAATGGATGCCAAGAAGAAATAGAGAAAGAGGAGACACCGTGAAATGCATTAAGTTGATAGACTATAGCTTTCAGAAAAAAATATCTGGATAAGAAAAGAATATATTGAGTACTAAAGTAGTATAATTTTTAAGTGCAAGATTAGATTGAGGTTTCGATAATTTAAGTTTTATTTTACGGATAAACAATTATATGAATACAGTATTATTGCAATATAATGTGAATTGTGAAATTTTATTGTAATTATTTATTTATTAGACTAGATTTTGCCCGCGGCTTTGCTCGCTTTGATATCGATTTTCATACAAATTTCAAGGAGTGAGACCGCTTGAGAGGGTCGAGTGGCCCAGCTATGATAAAGCATATCAGTTGATTGCTAATGTTAAGCAATGTTGACCCAAGTCGGTAACTGAATTGGTGACCGAATTTGGAGGTTCAAATTTGGCCTTTTCGTTTTTTCCGTGTCTCGGAAAGTACGTTAAGCCGTCGGTCCCAGTTATTATCACAACATCTGATAATAATCGCTACAAAAACCTTTAGTTTAAATACTCTTAGTCGAGTCGTATGACGAAGGACGTAACCACCGCATTACTATCTCAGGAAAACTTACCATTATTTCACTAATGGAATGGGGTCACGACCCTCAGTAATGTAGAATACGACGTAGAGAGAGACTGCTTGAATTTGTATGGTCACAGGGAGGGAGCTTATGCTCAAAGCAATTTATGTCGTCCGATGAAAAATCGTATGTCGTCGCCGGTTAAACCACTTTTCATCATTGTCGATTCAGATAATATTCGCTTGGAACATTATTTTTTGAGCATTAAGAGATGGTGCAAAATTTCAACAAGGTAAGGTTGGTTCACTATTTTTTATTCTAATAAACTTACAAAAAGTGCTTTTGAATGATCGAGGGGACCTACCACTGGTTCGGAATGCCATTCCTACCGAAAAGAAGCAGCAAGAAAAACGGTGGTAGGTCTTTTGAAAAAAAAATTACAATTACGATTGAAAGTCACTCTTATTTTTGTATTAAAATAAACTTACAAAAAGTGCTTTTGAATGATCGAATGGATCTACCACTGGTTCGGAATGACATTCCTACCGAAAAGAACCAGCAAGAAAAACGGTGGTAGCTCTTTTGAAAAAAATTACAATTACGATTCAAAGTCACTCTTATTTTTGTATTAAAATAAACTTACAAAAAGTGCTTTTGAATGATCGAATAGATCTACCACTGGTTCGGATTGCCATTCCTACCGAAAAGAACCAGCAAGAAACAGGGTGGTAGCTCTTTTGAAAAAAAAGTTACTATGACGTCAATGTGTAGATCTACTTATGTAACCGCTGTCTTTAGCACTGCTGGAGCAAGTCAATTCCATGCTCTTTTATCATTTACATAATCTTCAACAGTATAATAAGCTTTTTTCAAAAGCTTTTATTGGATTTCTTACACTCAAGAGTAAATGCTGTGTTTTCTGCAAAGCCTTTAAGCGCACCTTGAGACCCCAACGCCAATTTGTTCTTCAAAGTGCCCCGCCGCTTGACAATAATTTGCTCTAATGGCTCTGATAGTTCCTTAGTTAAGATGAATTGTGAGATGGTGATAATGAGAAAAAACCCGGCTGAGTTTGTTGTGGGCGCTTCTCAGACCCGGGTGCGTTTGGAACCCTCGTAGCTATAGTTTTAAGATACCGTAACTAATTATCACCATCATGTTTTATATGTGTACCTATACTAACTAGTCTTTGTTTCAGAAATCAGAAGATTCAGAACTAAAGCAAATTTTTTTTTCTCTTATCAACCCATTGCACGAGTCTCCTCTCGGTATGAGAAGTGTTCGACCATAGTCCACCACGCTGGCCAAGTGCAGGTTGGCAGACTTCACACACCTTCGAGAACATTATGGAGAAAACTCTCGGGCATGCAAGTCTCATGACGATGTTTTTCTTCACCGTTAAGCAAGTGATATGAAATTTTTTTAACGCATGTAACTTCGAAAAGTTGGGATGTGTGCCCGGGGATCGAACCCGCGACCCCGTACAGGTGGCCGTGCGTTCAACCACTATCTATCACATCTTGACGACCTCTGTGGCGCAGTGTGTAGCGCTGTTGACTTAACGTGCGGAGGTCCCGGGTTCGATCCCCGGCAAGGTCAATTTGGGAATTTATAATTTCTGAATTTTCCCTGGTCTGGCCTGGTGGGAGGCTTCGGCCGTGGCTAGCTAAAGTGGCTATGCAAAGACGTGCCGCCAAGCGATTTAGCGTTCCGGTACGATGCCGTGTAGAAACCGAATAGAGGTATGGGTTTAATATAACTGCCATGCTCCTAACAGGTTAGCCCGCTACTACCATCTTAGACTGCATCATCACTTACCATCAGGTGAGATCGCAGTCAAGAGCTAACTTGTAGTGAATAAAAAATAAAAATAAAACTAACTCCTCAAAATTTTCAACCAGTTCCCAAACTATCTTGTTCAGTTAGAAATTATAATCTCCGTGCTGGTGACAGTTTGACGTTGTATAGATGGGCATCTCTTTTAGGAAATTTTGTCATTTTAATGGAACCCTCAATTCATGTTATGAATGCGAGAATATGCCTGTCTGTCTATTTATGCAGCATAGGTGTATCTATTACAGTTCCACCCTTACCAAAATCTTAGTCTATATGTTACTCTTTCAGTCCCCATCCGTCTGATTCAAAGAGCGCCCTCCAACATTTGGCTCGGCTAACCTTACACATTCGAGGATATCCGATAGCCTACGATATATTAGAATCCTTATGCAAAATTCAAGACCAATACAAAACCATTATAATTCAATGGATACCCTCACGCATAGGTATCATGGGCAACGAGGAAGCGGACACAGCAGCTAAACAGGCTATTACCGATGGAGTTGCTCAGAACTGCACACCACTAAACAAGTGAAATTAATATAACGAATAAAAAAATACGACTGCTCTGCCATATTATTTTTGGAGTTTACCTCCATAAGAAGCGATTTGCATATATAGCCTTTGGAATCTTATTCAAATTTTTTATTAAATGATATTTTTTTGTGAATCACTAAATATTTAACTATAGTGTTATATTTTTTTGGAATCTACTCATCATTTTCTAGATGATGATTATATAGTTAATCTTATTTTCGATTTATTTTTTTCAATTTTGGTCTTTAATCCATCCACCATCAATTTTTTTTTAAATTTTACTAGCCTATGTCACCCGGAATAAGCTAGGGATTCTAACGATACCTCATTTATCAAAATTGGTTCAGGCGTATAGAAGTTATGGTGGAATATACAAACTCACATACATACATACATACATGAACCCTGAAAACAATATACTCCTTTTTTCAGGCAGTCGTATAAAAATTAAATTCTAATAAAATTCAATCAGGAGATTATACTATCATGGCAAGAACATTTCGATGAGAGGTCAATGTCAAAAGGTATATGGTACAAAACTATAGTATAACAGCTTCCTCGATGTCCATGGTTCGGAGAGTCCAACTTTAAAAGGGTAGATATTATAAAACTGTTACGATTGCGTTCCGGGCACATTCCATCAAATAAATTTAAATACGTGATGAGACGATCGCCAACACAGAATTGTGTAGACTGTGGCAATATACGTGTAGACGATTTGTTTCATATTTTTATACGACTACCTGAAAAAAGGAGTATATTGTTTTCAGGGTTCATGTATGTATGTATGTGAGTTTGTATATTCCACCATAACTTCAATACACTTGAACCGATTTTAATAAATGAGGTATCGTTAGAATCCCTAGCTTATTCCGGGTGACATAGGCTAGTAAAATTTTGCCTGCTAGCTGCCCCACTGTCAAAAGAGACGCGGTCACTCACAAGGATGTGATAATGTTTAAGAAGTTGCTGTCTTTATGTATTTATTTTATTTTGTTTACTGCGTGTTGTTGACCTTACGGGGGTGACAAAGTCAGAATTGACAAAACCCCTAACAAAAATTGACAATAAAAAAATACAATTAAATTGGTACCTACACATACCAAGTGTACATTTTACTGTTACCTATAATGTGGTTTATGACATGATGGTGATAATTAACGACGGTAACTTAAAACTAAAGCTACGAGAGTTCTTAACGTGCTCTGGTCTGAGAAAGGACCACAACGACCTCAGTCGGGGTTTTTTACGTTTTTTTTTTCATAGCTTATAGTTAGACCGCCTCAACGGCTAACAGCAAAATATATTTTCGTACCTTTGAAGATAAAAATAATAAGTTTGCGTTAAAATATTATTTCCTTATATCACTCTTGGATTTTACCAGAGCACCGTTTACTTTGTAAGCCCGACTTATTTAATATCAAACTTGGAAGCAGTGATGCTGGCTGTTATAAGAACGACCGCTCACGCCTTTGAGACAGTAATATTATGCTTTGAAGTCGACCCAATGAACAGAAATGCATGATCATTGCATTTTACAATTCAATTTCACAAAAGGAAGATGTTGTCTAATTAAAAGGCTTCCACTGCGATTATTGCGTTGATTTTTTAAATATAAATTAGTTTTTTTTATCCACTACAAGGTGACCACAAGGTCCACCACAACTTAACTGGTCGTCAAAACTACTTATAGTTATACTTATAGTAATAGCAAATATATCTTTCTATCAAATTAAAGTGCTATACATCTACAAAAAATACTACAAATGTTCATTAGTACTGCATACAATTGGGTAATTGATATCTAGTCAAATCAGCAACTTTTTTTTCAAACGTCAAAACGCGTGCTTAAAATGGATTTTGTATGAAATTTTAAGTTGTGACGTCATCAAAGTTTGACTCACTGTTTTTACTTTAATCGATAGTTTAAAATGGTTATTCAAAATAAAACTAGCAGGGGACGTGGATATTACGACTTTTGGGAGATCCTATAAGTTATAATCACCAAAAAAAAATTATTTTACTAGTAGTCAAATACCCAATTCTCATATTTAAGCAATAAAATTAACTATTATACTAATAAATAGGTACTATACTACTATATCTTTTATTATAAGATCACAAGTATTATTGGATTTCAGTCTCAATGGTATAACTTTTTGCGCTAGACTGCGGTTTTACACTTATTTGCATCTTGCACTCGAACGAGTGTCTGAGTTTAAATTAAAAATTATGGCGGGCTGGGTGGCCATCTTGGAATATCGATTAGTTATCCAGTGGGTATCTCATCAATTCAATTCATTTATTTTTCGATTTAGGCCAAGCAAATCAAATCAGCTATTTTCTTTCAAACGTCAAAAAACGTATGGGATTTTTATGAAATTCGAAAATATGACGTCATTAAAGTTCGACGCACTTTTTTTACTTGAATCGATAGTTTAAAATGGTTATTCAACATAAAAATATTAGGGGACGTGAATATTACTACTTTAGGGAGATCCTCTATTTACTAAATCACAAAAAAATATTTATTTCAATAGTAGACAAATACCCAATTGAAAATTTGCTAGATTTTTTTTTATACCAAACCTTCAATGGACAAAGATTATGAATTTTTTGATAGCCACTGGGTTAAAGAATAGTTATGGATTACTTTAAACATTGGACTGGAGAGATTTTTTCCCAATAGCTGCAGATAAATCATTTTAAGACAATACTTTTTTTTATCCACTACAAGTTAGCCCTTGACTGCGATCACACCTGATGGTAAATGATGATGCAGTCTAAGATGGTAGCGACTGGTGATCAATACTAAATGTTTATAATGATTAAATTAAATTAATTCCCTTACATTATTCAGTAGGGTCCCTTTATAATCCGTTAAAATAAAAGATTTAAAAAAATCTAATACTTCGGATCTCTTTGATTTTCCGGGATGAAAAATAGCCAGTATAGCTTATGTCACTCTCGCAGGTCGTAAGCTATATCCGTGATAAAATTATGTCAATCCTTTGATAACGGCGCGATTGAAGGAATGCCCAACAGACAGACTAACTAACAAACAAATACACTTTCGTTCGTAGGATTATTACTTATGACTGCCTCTTTGGTCTAGTGGTTAGCATGTTTGACTGCGGCCGACGAGGTCCCGGGTTCGAGTCCCGGGTCGGGCCATAATTAAGTATCGGATTTTTCTGATTAGAAATTCCCAGCACTAGCCCGGAGTTAGGAAGTTGGCGGTGTTTCACCCCCGTGCCTCGGTGAGCACGTTAAGCCGTCGGTCCCGGTTATTATCGCTAACATGATAATAGTCGTTAAAGCCTGCCAACCCGCATTGGAGCAGCGTGGTGGTTTAAGCTCTAATTTCCCTCTCTCCTATGAGAATGGAGACCTGTGCCTAGCAGTGGGACGATAATGGGCTGTAGTGGTGGTAGTAGGATTATGTTCGTATCATGTTACTAAGATTAATGACGGGATAATAATAGGGATGATGCCTATATCAAATATAAATTATTTCTAACTGATTATTAAATAGAGGGTCTTCATAAAAACCTAAAACTCGCATCCTCGGTTACTTTTAAGTTTGATAACCATTTTATAATATAGATTAAAGAAAAAAAGTGCGTTGATATTTGATGACGTCACAATTGCGAATTTCATCCAACTTCCATACTGGAAGAGCGTTTTTAAGTTTGATAAAAAGTTGCTGATTTGATTGAGTTGTCATCATCACAATAGGCATGATGACAGTAACCAAGAATCAATGAAATTATGAATTTATGTAATGAAATAGGATTCTATTATAAAAAACGTATTTATTTTTCTATTTCGAGTGAGATTGTTATTTATTTTGATAAAATAAAACCATATAATACAGCAATCCGCCATAATGGATTAAACACCAAGAAGCGAATGACGTCACAATTGTTTGTTTTCGAGCTTTGACAATCACACTATTGTTGACTGCACACCGCACAGAGTACATTGGTAAAAACAATAGTGACGTCACAAACGACGCCATGACACCGGCGGGCGTTTTGGCGCGAATTTTAAAATTTACATTTCAAATGCCAATTTTACCTACCAAACCTTATTTTTCTGCTGAAATAATATATTTTTTCGAAACAGTAGATACTTCCGAACATAATCTGACCATTTTTCAAAATCAATCATCATGCCTATTATCGGGTTGCATTCCAGACGCACTGTCCCAATGTGTCTTGGCCCTAACAACAAAATGGCCGCTATAAATCAATACGTTACGCGACACGCTTCCACGTGACGTCTCGCCTCTATTGTGTTGTACCCTTGTCGCTGTTGGCAGTTGAACAATTATTGTCAGCCCTATTGTCTTTGCAGGGCTGCCAGCTGGTGGTAATAAATATCTGATGACCTAAAAACCCATCTCTTTTACTGGCAGCCCTATTATTTTTGCAGGGCTGCCAACAGAGTAAGCTACAATTAGAATTTTCGGTTGACTTCGTTTCCCTCTGTCATAGACCATGGTCTTATACTAACATAATTATCCGATAAGCTACAAGTCATAATTAAAAAATCCACTGCCCTGCCAAAAACAAACTAAAAAGCTAAAAGCTACAAGACATAATTAAAAAAATTAAAAAACACGACTGTCCTGCCAAAAAACTAACTAAAAAGTTAAAAATCTAAATTAATCTACTTAGTTAAATTAGAATCTTATTCACGTTTTTATTAAATAATATTTTTTTGTGAATCACTGGATATTGAACTATAGTGTTATATATTTTTGGAATCTACTCATCATTTCTTAGATGATGATTATATAGTTAATCTTATTTTCGACTTTTTTTTTCAAATTTAGTCTTTGCGGGACCTATGTCACCCGGAATAAGCTAGGGATTCTGACAATACCTCATTTATGAAAATCGGTTCAGGCGTATAGAAGTTATGGTGGAATACCTCATATACCGGATATAACTCACATATATACATACATACATGAACCCTGAAAACAATATAGGTACTCCTTTTTTCAGGCAGTCGTATAAAAAAAACAAACTCTGACTTCTCCGTGTGTATTAGTAGGTATATAATAATAATATATTAGTTGCTTCAACAGTAAAGGAAAAACACCGTGAAAAAAACCTTCATAATATCTGAAATTTTTCCAAAATGCTACCATAGATCTGTGAAGTTTCGCTTACACTATTTCGCAATTTTGACTCGTTTTCAGTAATTACCCACAAATATGTTATGTTGTTTTTATTCCAGAAAATTAAGGAGTTCCTGCCGGAATTAAAAAACTTATTCCAAAGACAAAGTCTCGGGTCTCAGCTAGTAATAACATAAAAATAACCTATCCTGTACAGGTAGATCCTATCTGTTTATCTTTGAAACTTCCCAACACTCTGAGTCCAACTTCTATCAAATTGCAAGCTGTACGTAAACACATCATTATAATTATTTATGTCCAAAACCACGCAAATAAACTCGCCGGCATATTTAGCGAAACATAAAAAAGGTCCTTATTTTAAAAAATGTGGTTTTATTTTAAAATCTACTTACTACACTTCTTTTGTTATTTAAAGTTTCATTTGTTTTACTTAAAATGAGATCACATTAAGAACAGATTTTGCGAGTAAAGGCTATTTGTGAAAAATTGTACATTTTTGAACTTTTCATGTAACCGGGAAAAGTGAAATTTAATATTAAAATAACAATTAATTAAATAAGAAAAATGGTGATTGATATCGCGTATTTCCTCCACGTGCTGTTATTAAAGTTTCTACCCGTCTAGGCATACTGAGAATGATGTTATCGATGGTCTCCTGGGATAGTCTCCACCATTCCTCAACTACGGCGATTCGCAGTTCTCCCACGTTGGCAGGAGCTGGAATTCTGGACTTAACTTTTCTTTTCAGCAAGTCCCAAACGTGCTCTATTGGGTTTATATCCGGTGATCTCGTCGGCCACTCCATAACAGTGATATTCATATCATTAAGATAAGCTTGAGTTACCCGAGCGGTATGCGGCCGAGCATTATCCTGCATAAAAACAAAATGAAAGAATAGAAGCAGTGCGGGGTGCAACCAATATTCATCTGATTGCTATCGTTAAGCTCTGAACCAAATTGCGATCTAAACACAAAAGTATTCAATAATCGTTGAGTCCGCCTGCAGGAGACTGAATTACCATCGTCGTATTTATACTAACTAATTTCAATATTGCGTCAGTATCCGCAGATTAAATCGAATGACATGAAACGAGTCAAATCTTCCTGTTTCATGAGATATAATGACAAACAGTAATAATGCTAACACCTGTGTCCAGGATTTCACGCCCAGTTTATTCGCGGTTTGCGACTCGTAAGATTACCAGTGTATTATATTATATTAGCTAAAATGACACTGTACTTCTCACTATTGATACTCATAAGATGCACGAAAACTACGCAAAAACAAAATAATTATAAACGTCCATTTTTGCGAAAGCAGTCTGATGTAAGCGCGCCATTTTAAATTCCCTCTGAGAATGTCGGCCTGTGATGAAACGCGTCCTTAAAGATTGGATCACGTAATCGCACATCCGCATCGGTCGCCGCCAAAACTCCTGGATGATTAATGTGCTCTGTTCCTAATCTGACTGTATTATAAAGTAGGTATAATATCCACCACCACCACCACCACCACTACAACCTATTAACGTCCCACTGCTGGACATAGGCCTCCACTCTCGCAGGAGAGAGGGAATTAGAGAGGGTACGATATCCATACTTTAAATATTATAAATTCAAAAGTGTGTCTATCTGTCTGTCTGTCTGTCTGCTACGCTTTCACGGCCCATCTGTTCATCCGATTTTGATGAAATTTGGTACAGGGATAGGTTATATCCCGGGGAAGGACATAGGCTACTTTTTATTCCGGAAAATTTAAGAGTACCCGCGGGAATCAAAAAAATATCTCTTCAAACGATTTTGACGAAATTTACGACGATTTGACGATTTTGACGATATTGGGATAGTTTGTATACAGGGGAAGGACATAGGCTACTTTTTATATATCCCGGATAATGAAATCCTTAATCCACGCGTACGAAGTCACGGGCAACATCTAGTATGCAATATTTTCCAAAATAATTATGGTAATTTTTTGAAAATTAGGAAGAAATACTCATGAACTGCCTCGTTCGTCTAATGGTTAGCATGTTTGACTGCGGTCGACGAGGTCCCGGGTTCAAGTCCTAAGACGGGCCATCATTATTTATTGGGTTGTTCTGACTAGAAACTCACAGATGCCTCTGAGAGCAGGTTAAGCCGTCGGTTTTCGTTATTATCACTAACATGATAATAGTCGGTAAAGCTCGCCAAGCCGCATTGGAGCAGCGTGGTGGGTCTAATCTCTAATTCCGTCTCTCCTATGAGAGTGGAGGCCTGTGCTCAGCAGATGGACTGTAGTGGACTCATGCCATTTGTAAAACCAGTTTTCACTAGTGGTGTTCGTCAACGTAAAAAAAATAGTATCAAGCATCGAACTATTACGCTTTAAGTTCGATAGATTATAAATTCCTTCAGAATTAACAGATCTTGGTGGACTGTGAAGCTCATATAACAAGAGTGGAAATCTAGAAAAAAATTAAAAAACACGACTGCCCTGCCAATAAACGAACTCAAAAGTTAAAAATCTAAATTAATCTAGTTAAATTAGAATCTTATTCACATTTTTATTAAATGATATTTTTTTGTGAATCACTGGATATTGAACTATAGTGTTATACATATTTGGAATTTACTCATCATTTTCTAGATGATGATTATATAGTTAATCTTATTTTCGAACTCTTTTTTTCAAATTTAGTCTTTAATGCAGTACCATGGTCACCCCATCAATTATTTTTAAAATTTTACTATACTATGTCACCCGGAATAAGCTAGGGATTCTAACGATACCTCATTTATCAAAATCGGTTCAGGCGTGTAGAAGTTATGGTGGAATATACAAACTCACATACATACATACATGAACCCTGAAAATACAATACTAATATACTCCTCTTTTCAGGCAGTCGTTTATAAAGAGAGATGGGTATAAAATTTACGTATCGAAATTCAAATGAGTATTAAAAAAAAACAATACACAGCCCTGTTATAAATGAATTCAAGTAACTTGCACGTATGCTATACTTTCGATACAGTCAATCGTCGCTATTTACGGAGCGACATATTTATTCTGAACTCCTGCGTGCTTTTAAGTCTCTAGTGAGTAAGGCAAAAGGCATTTGGATGAATAATTCGTAAGGATTCCTTCACACATATTCGAAACTAGCGGATGCCTCTCAACTCATTAATTTTCTGGAATAAAAAGTAGCATAGGTGTTATTCCAGACAATGATCTAGCTCTGTGCTAAATTTCGTACAGATCCATTCAGCCGTTATGGCGTGATTGAGTAACAAACATCCATATATTGTGAGTGAGGTGAGTTGATTAATAAAAAAATTATTTCCAAAAGACCGACTTCCAAAGTCACTGTAAAGTAAAAAAATATTTTGATATCTACACACTATGTTGAAGTCGGGCGAGCCTGAGGCGTCAACTTTGCCTATTGGCAATATATATTCCACGCGGACGAAGTCCATTTTTTTCAAGGTTTTACCATTGAAAATAGATAACAGATGCAAATGGCCTGAGAGCCTATCGGCCATAGCTCCGAGGATTTTAGGAGGATCGAGTTGGGAACAGTATCACGAGTTGAGGAATTTATCGAGACACATAAAAGTGTTCGAATTTTGAAAATCGGCTGGTATTTTTTTTTAATTTTGAAAAATGAAAAAAAGTCGGTGTTTTTGGGGGGTGATTGTTTACTAAATTAAAAATATTTCAGAAACAAAGCCGACTTAAGAAAAAAGGACAAAAACGGTCTTAAGGTATTATTTTATCTACAAAATGGCGCAACATTTTTGAAAATCAGTTAATAATTGTGACTTGTAGGTGGTCCCTTTAGATTTGGAATGGTAGTAAAACGGGTATTTCCGTATATAAAAAGTATATAGTACTTCCTTCTATTGAACACGCAAACGTAAATATACGCTGACTGATCGTCATGGTAAAAGATTAGGTCTTAAAAGATGCCTACAATATTTCTATTAACAACTTACTAAACAACTTAAGGTTACAACCTTGTAAGTTATTTATTTGTGTAATTCTAGTAAACGTAAAAGTAAAAGTTTAAGTAAATCCCAATAAAAATTTCATATTATTCAACTTGTAATGTGTTATTCAAAATAAAATAATATTTTTTTTCGTAGTCGGTTAAAAAGTATAGGTACATACTGGTTTTCATTTTGCATTCTTTACATGTATTCATGAATACGCAAGTTTTCTCTAAATATAAACATTTGAAAGAAGTTTCAAATTATATTTTTATTTATTGATTCGACATTGTATTACTTGGAAGGTACATTTGTAAACTTTCAAAATGTATTTGAAGTTAATTCGTATAAAGTAATTCTAAGCTACACAGGAAAAGCCGAACATAACGGGTAATTTTTTCTAGAGTCCATTCAAGCGTTCAGCTCGAACTAGGCAATTCGTTAGGTGAATTGCGAATTGGTCTCTCGCGTGTCTACAACTGAATGTATGGCAACGGAGCAGTCGTATGGGCAATTTTTTCATTCTTGCGCCTTTTTTTTTTATCCACTACAAGTTAGCTTAGTTACTAATACAATAAATGCAAAAGTGAGTTTGTCCTTTAATCAAAGTCCGCAACGCCACACTCTCTACAACGTATCCATTTTAATACTAAATGTAGAAGATATCGTGTTCTGGTTATCTGTTCTGGAGTTCTGGATGTCCTGGTGTTGGAATTAAACACACGTTCAGTGTAATTAATACCATTTATTATAATGAATATAAAATATAACCTTTTAGTGAAATACGTGCTTATTCACACAACAAAATTTGGTTATACTTCGCACAGATGTAAAAAAGTTATTACTTAATGAAAATGTTTAAGAAGTTATACATGTGGTTTGTAAGGATTGCTTCTTGTGTAAACATTTTTTTTCTATCCACTACAAGTTAGCCCTTGACTGCGATCTCACCTGATGGTAAGTGACGATGCAGTCTACGATGGAAGCCGGCTAACTGTTACTGTTAAGGGTTAAGGGTTACTGTTAAGGGTGTAAGTTAACTGTTAGGGGCATGCCAGTTATATTAAACCCATACCCCTATTCGGTTTCTACACGGCATCGTACCTGATTGGAGGCACGTCTTTGCCGGTAGGGTGGTAACTAGCCACGGCCGAAGCCTCCCACCAGGCTAGACCAGGGAAAATTCAGAAATTATAAATTCCCAAATTGACCCTGCCGGAGATCGAACCCCGGACCTCCGCACGTTAAAACGACAGCGCTACACACTGCGCTACGGATGTCAAAATTCGCTTATATTCGTGCTCTATTTCTTTTTTTGGACGACCTCGACAGTAATGTGAGTTCTGTGGTCTTATTGTGGGAGATCTCGGTTTCAATTCCCATCATGGTCAATTTGGGAATTTACAATTCTTGAATTTTCTCTGGTCTGGTCTGGTGGGAGGCGATGGCTACGGCTAGTTACCAGGCGTTCCGGTACGATTCCGTGTAGAAACCGATTAGTGATAAGTATGGGCTTATTATAACTGCCATAATTCCTAACAGGTTAGCCCGCTACCATCTTAGACTATATCATGAGTCATGATTTAAAGCAAATAGCATGCAGTCGAGGCTAGCTTGTACTAGAATAACTAATAAAAGTAGTTAACAGTAGTTAAAATGAATGTTATATAATTATTGATAGTTATTCTCATTAATTTTTTATAGTCTTGTATCAGTAATCTTAATTATTTATTAATAATTCCCCAATGTATTCTTGTGTCAGTTATGTATGACTTTTCCTATGTGCATGATGTAACTATCTTAAAATTGAATTGCTTGTTACCTATTGCCTAAGCCATTCAACATTTTGTATTCCTACTACATGTTATTCTGTTGGTAGTTCAAATAAATTAAATTAAATTTAATAAATAATCGCCGAGCCTGAAGAATAATTGGCGATCAATCACTTACGCTGGCGAAATTGCTCAGTCTACAACACCGACGCAATGTCACCTGCTTATCGGTTTTTCATCGGATGAACCATGGGGAGTGTGCTCTGGAACTTCACAACCTTGTTCCTTCTTCTCCGTTCTACCACAGAACAGCGAGAAACCGTGAGCGTTGGCACCCTTACGTGGTGGATTTTTTTTTCATCCACCACAAGTTAGCCCTTGACTGCGATCTCACCTGATGGTAAGTGACGATGCAGTCTAATATGGTAGGGGCTAACCTGTTAGTGGCATGGCAGTTATATTAAACCCATACCCCTATTCGGTTTCTACACGGCATCGTACCCGAACGCTAAATCGCTTGGGAGCACGTCTTTGCCGGTAGGTTGGTAACTAGCCACGGCCGAAGTCGAAGCCACGAATAATCGCAGTGCTCGAAGAATAATTGGCGATCAATCACTTACGCAGGCGAAATTGCTCAGTCTACAACACCGACGCAATGTCGCCTGCTTATCGGTTTTTCATCGGATGTACCATGGGGAGTGTGCTCTGGAACTTCACAACCTTGTTCCTCCTTCTCCGTTCTACCACAGAACAGCGAGAAACCGTGAGCGTTGGCTCTAAAAAAACGTTCCTCCTTCTCCGTTCTACCACAGAACAGCGAGAAACCATGAGGGTTGGCACTCTTACGTGGTTGACGTCCAATTTGCTCTTACGAAGCGTTTTTACTCGACGTTCCTGATACGAACCGCTAGGGTGTGGAACACCCTCCCAGCGCACGTGATTCCTGCCACTTATAACTTAAGTACCTTCAAAGCAAGAGTGAATATCTTCTGGGCAAGCGGGTTCCAATGAAGAAATCATCATTCCTTTGCACTAAGCATCCTTTGCATTAAGCTTGCAAAAGCAAGCAGGCTTCCGTTTGACGACAATCATGACGATTGTCGTCAAACGCAAGCCTATCACGCAATAAAAAAAGACACTAATAATATAAACTATGCTAGACTTTTGTGAGTAGAGATCTATTCTATTCTATTCTAATGAAGCATTTAATTGCAAATTGGTACAGTCGCGTGTCTAGAAGTAGAGCGGGCGGTGGTATGGGCAAATTTATTCATTCCTGCACCTGTAAATACATTCTATAGAACATGTTGGCATAAACTGTAGCTGCGATGTGTGTTGCACCGGTGCTATAGAGGAACAGGTGGGTTTCCATTGTTATTCAATTACCCTTTGGAAACGCTGCACTATTTCAGTAATATCAATGTAACAGTAATATTGACACGAGCAGCGATAATCTAGTGGTTTAGACAATCGTGGGTTCGATCCTCGGGCAACGATCTGGCTTCTTGGATACGTGCGTTTTAAGAAATTAAATATTACTTGTTTCAAACGGTGAAGGAAAACACCTGCATGGCCGAGAGTTCTTCATAATGTTGTCGAAGGTGTGTGAAGTCACCAGTGTGGTGGACTACGGCCAAATCCTTCTAAGATAAGTCCGACAAACTTATCAGACCCGGTGACAGCGTCGCTAGTGTCTATGAAAAATAAAATAAAAACAAAAAATAAACAGGCATAAGAATTAGTTCCAATTGTACACACAAACGCACTCACACACACACACACACTCACACATTCACTTAGGATTAGTTGTTTGTTATTTTGTAAATTCATATAATTATGTTAGTTACCATTCTTCAGTTCCTGCTTCTAATAAATTATTATATATTGCACAATTACTGGGAAGAGACTGACCCCCAAGATACGGGCCATCCTAGTTTGGGGGTCTAGGGTAATTTAAGAAACTTTGTACCTACTAATTATTTTGGAACAAATAAAGATTTATTTATTTATTTATTTAATTTTGGCCACCGCGTTAGATAAGTTTGTGAGACACCATAAATGTCGAATTGGAACAAACGTGACGCAGGAAAATGGAGTCGTGCTCATGTTACCTTACTCATACTCATAGGCATTAAGCGGTCAATATGCATTTATATGTAGACAGCTCTTTGTGTGCGCGCTTTGTTAGTGTGTACGGCCCTTGTGTACTGGATGGTGTTATGCAGTTGTATTAACCAATATTATCAACTAGCGAATGTTGAGGTTTTTTGGTTCCCACAGGAACTCTTTAATTTTCCTGGATAAAAAGCCTATGTGCTATTCTATAATCTTATATATATTATAGACTATAATCTACCTGTATGCCAAATTTCAGCCAGATCCGTCCAGCCGTTGGGGTATGATTGAGTAACAAACATCCATACATCCATACATCCACATTTATATTATTATTAGTATTCAATGGGAAAGTGTGTCGGTTTATACGTCCATCACGCTGCTACGGAGCAACCGATCTACGTGATTTACGTGTTTTTTACTCATGTGAAAGCTTGTTGGTTTGTCCTTCAATCATGCCACCGCGGAGCAACCGATGGACGTTGTTTTTTTGCAAAATGAATTGGATTAAATGACGTTTTTTTAGAATCCAAACTAATATTCCAAATGTGAAAGTTTGTCAGTCTGTCTGTCTGCCTGCCTGGCTGCCTGTCTGTCTGTCTGTCTGTTACGCTTTCCCAGCCCATCTTTTCAATCCATTTTTATGAAATTTTCTACAGAAGTAGGTTGCATCTCGGAGAAGGATACAGGCTTTGTATCCCTGAAAATTAAGTATTTCCAAATCTTTTGAACTGGACTAATCCACGCGGACGAAGTCACGGGCATCATCTAATTATAACTTTAAGAGAAACGGTTTACTTGTTCTCGAATGCTCTTAACACTCCTATCGTATCATAAGCACAATAGCATATTATGCTATCCGAATTCCATAAAAAGTTACTTATATAAACAAAATATTTTGACTTTTCCGTATTTTTACTTATTAAAAACCTTAATTTTCTTATTGTAACATTATTCATTGGCAAGAAGTATATACTGCTAAATTTCTATCGAAATAAATGAAAGGAAGCATGAAATTAATGTGCTTCCTCTCCAAAAGTTATTAATTATGCCGAGTACCACTCATTCGGAACATTTTCTCTTCATTAGGCGTTTTCTAAATTCTCTCACACAAAGTATTAAATTCTCGATTAAATTTTACTTCGAAAAAATTCTTCAATTATCATAAATTTTAGTGAACCGAATTGTATTCATTTTGTTTCTATAGAAATCTATGAAAAGTTATTGATTTCTGTACCATTTAACAATTTAAATTCTCCAAATGGACATCCTGTTTTTTAACTTTAGGGCACTTGTCAAATCTTTAGGGCACAAATCCTTGACTAGAGTACTAACGAAGTTTTACCACAGGTTTTACAAGCTAATAAATTTAAAAAAGAGCTCCACTCTTCTCAATAAAACGCTTCCCGAAGCAGGTGGTAGAGTCCCTAAATTATCATAAGTGAAACACGGTATTCTTATTATTGTAATAAATTTCTAAATCAAAATCTACCACTTATTTGGACTACCCCTAGCAAGATAAAAAACTAACAATAGTAAAATAGGTCAAGAGATTTTGTGTTGAAGATTATTGGAAGGTCTGAATCCATCCACACATGCTATTTTTTTAATTTTTAAGGAAGGGTTATGATTTTAGCAGTCTATTTATGTATGCATGTATATAAATATGTATGTTTGTATTTATATATGTTCCACCGTAGCGCCTAAACTACTGAGCCGATTTTGGTAAAAGACCGGGTAACATAGGCTACTTTTACACGAACAAACTCGATATGACGGATGTCACATCAAAAAGTAGGGTCTCGAAATTTCTTTCGCAGTTTTGACATCCTCGTGACAGCAGCTGTCATTTTAGAATTTGGACCGAAATTTGTTTTTTTTTCTTCAATTTTTCTCGTCGTTTTACCCTTAAAATATACAGTGATATGTCATATTAATATCATGAAGTGCAAACGAAAAAATAATTTAAAAAATATTTAATTTTCTATTTATAAATCAATCAAATTTTGAATTTCGATTAAATTTTAATTTATAAATAAATTTATTTTTTTAACGGTGGCCAGTTTTATTCAATAGTGTGTTATAGATTTTCAAGTGTATTGTGACTTTTTTTTCGTTTGTAACTTGGTGTTTCGAGTTCTAGCTATTCGTCAACAGTCTTGTTGTGTGTGTCTGAGTGTATATGTGGTGGTTTAGTATTGCGGGTAATACAATTAGGCTTAATTAAATTACTTTCGTGATAAGTCTTGGGTTGTAAACGGTATGTAATTTTTTAACGTTCTCTACTAGTGACAAAAAATAATAATACTTGGTTTATACGTGTGGTTGTAAATAGTGAAGTACTTCAAACCGGAAACGGTAACGTTCACAGATTTGGACTTTTTTTTAAGAACTTGCTGGCCTAACCGCTTCTGGTAGTATTTCTGAAAATCCTCTCAAGTGCATTTTAAATAAATCGTTTATAGTTTTAGAGAGTTTAAAATGTATATTGCTATATGATTCTATCCGTTATGCCTTTTAAATAATGTAACGATTGAATTAATACTAAAAAAACCCTACAGTAGTATGATTTTTAAAAAATAAAAAGTATAAAAAAATAAGTGAAATGAAAAAATAAATTATAGAGAAAATTCGTGTCTTTGACCTATTTTTTGAGTTGCTTCAGAGTACGAAGTATTAATTATTAACTTCATTCTCGATGATAATTTTTTAATTAAAGTCCTAGTCTTTTACTATTAAATACCTGTTTCATCATATTATCATCTACTCGAAGTTTTTTATTTTAAAAATGTAAGTAAATAAAAATCAATTGCCGAATGTATGGCGCATCACTTCAGAACGGCTGGGCCGATTTTTTTGAAACTTTTCATGTGTGTTTGTGTGGCCCCGGGATGGTTTATGTTTATAATTAGACCCGGTAGGGGACGCTGCAATCGGGTTTGAAGTTCAAGGGCAGGACAAAGTCTACCGGGCCCGCTTATAAAGACAAAAATTTACATAAAAACCTGCAGCAAATTTTAGTCCAAATATTGGGATTACTACACTACTGAGCCAGAGTTTCCACTTGAAATGAGAAGGGTTTGGCCATAGTCCACCACGCTGGCCAAGTGCGCCTTCGAGAACCTTTTGAAGAACATTATTCCTTGGCGTGCTGGTTTCCTCACGATGTTTACCTTCACGCTTTGAAGCAAGTGACACTTAAAATTATAAGACCACATACGAGTAACTGACTTATCGCAAATGTCGAACCCGCGACCTCGTATAGGAGGTCAGGGAGTCTAAACTACTAGGTTATCATCGCTTCTGAAAAAATGCAAATAAAAATACTTTAGCCGTTTTCATTCAATTAGTTGATTGATTTACCTACTAATACGTACCTAAACTCACTATGTTTTATGCGTTTTATGTTTCCAATTAATTACTCGTAGCTTTTATTTGAAATAGCCTCCAAGGGTTCCTTTGTTAACAGTAACACATTCTTGATTTTATATCATCCATCTGTATGTTTTATATCATCCATATGTAATCTGTCAGCTTCCATTCATCCACTGTTGGACCTATCCTTTTATTATTTTGGAGAGCGCGGGACCACCCAAGGTCTTCCACCCATCCTCCTCCTCCATCATCATCCTCGTCCACCCATTTCCAGCTAGCTTTTGAAGGTCTTCCACTCCAGCACTCTTGTAAAGAAAAAATTGCGTTGAAATTTGACGGCGTCGTCACATCTATGTTTATGATAGATTTATCACATTTGTCACTGCTGTTTACAATATTGACCATAGACTGCATGTGCCTACATGAAAAAAGCGTGACATACAATGTGACATTGAGGGTAGTTTAACAATAATTTATGTTTTGACTGATTTTGACATTTAAAATATTTTCTTTATCGTAGTGGTTTCAAGCTGTTTAAATATTTTAATTATTCAAGTTTACAAAATATAGATAAATATTTTCAATGGAAATTTGTAAACATAAATCAACCGAGACTTGCAATATAATAAGTAAGTAATTAGAATCATTGTAACTCGAATTTGTACGTCAGGGTTATCTGACCTAATATTCGGTTCTATATTGTATCATCCCTTTCTCACAAATAAATAAATATCAAATAAAATTTCAATTTCATAGAAGCTTCCATAGATGAAGCGCGTTTTTAAGATTATCCGTTTGATAAAGAGTTGCTGATAGGTTTGAGTTGTCATCATCTCTATTGTTTTCGGTGACGTAAAATTCCTGAAAATCCGGCATCAAGTTAGCGTCCTTTTGTAGTAGTAGTAGGTACATGACGTCATGGGTCATGGGTGATGGTAATCACTAAACATCGCGTGACCTGTCTACTCACTTTTGATATATTAAGGCAAAACAAACTATTATCTGAATGATGGTTAAGTATCAGGTTAGGTTGCAGTGAAATCGAGATTGTTATTCATATCAAGATCATTGTCCACCGTAGAAATTTGATTTGTAGAGCGGCTTTTGTATAAACTTAGATGATTATGATTCTGATAGACTTAGGTTTTTGAAATCCGGTGGGAACTCCTCGATATTAAGATAAGATTTAGTCTATGTTTCTGTACATGATGCAAGCTTCGTTTAAATCGGTTGAAAAGTTAAGAAACAAATAGAGGACACACCTTTACATAATCATAATAAACTTCAAAGTATGGATTATTTATGATGAATTATTATAGAAGCTTTAAAATAAATGATTTCTTGCAATCCTAGAAAGAGTGCACTTTCACATCCCTGGTAAAAGAGATGCTTTTATTCTGTGCCTTGAAAATAAGCCCATTTATCATTTGTCTTAACTTCATAATAAATAATAATCACTCTCCGCACCCAAAAACACATACCATCTAGTCCCTTCGACTTGAGTTTTCTGCCACATAACATGAATTATGATATACTTACCTAGTTAGAGTAATTTTTTTTTAAGTTAAAAATGTTGTTATCAAAGGTGAATAGGATTAAGTACCTACTTAAGAATGAATTTCCACCGTAGCGAAACAATAAGAGCATAATATTTTATCACGTAAATTTTCATAGTAGTCTAAGCGCACACCTCTGCACTCCGCTCACTATAATTTGTTCCATCAGGCATAATTATCGTATTAATCACAAGTATAAAACTTGAAAAAAAAAAAAAATTTCATCACAAGGTCCTGTCTACATAGCACTGAAATATCTTCATCAACCACTTTTCCCTATGGCCATCATTACGATGCTATTACGCCTAATGAAATTTACAAACAATAGCGTGATTGGCCCGAGTCATTTCATTTGCAGCAAAAACTAACTCGCGAGTCGAGCAATGGAGCATTGTATGAGCATAAGCTTTATCTAATGACGCTGAAATTGCAATAAACGTTTTTTTTAATCCACTACAAGTTAGCCCTTGACTGCGATCTTACCTGATGGTAAGTGAAGATACAGTCTAAGATGGTAGCGGGCTAACCTGTTAGGGGCATGGCAGTTATATTAAATCCATACCCCTATTCGGTTTCTTCACGGCATCGTTCGGAACGCTAAATCGCTTGGCGGCACGACTTTTACCGGTAGGGTGGTAACTAGCCACGGCCGAAGCCTCCCACCAGGCCAGACCAGGGAAAATTCAGAAATTATAAATTTCCAAACCCTGCCGGGGATCCGAACTCTGGACCTCCGCACGTTATACTTTCAGGCAAAGCGAAATGCGGGAGGTAGGAACTTGAAAATGTTTTTTATGAATACCCATAATTGGGGTTAGTATAGTTCATTTTGACGACTTTCCTGACGCAGCGGTTAGCGAAATGGTCTTTTATGTTGGAGTCAATTTAAAATTTCTGAATATTCTCTAGTCTGGGAGGCTGCGGCCGTGGCTGGTTACCACTTACCACTTTACTAACAAAGAAGTGCCGCCAAATAATTTAGTACCATTTCGTGCTGACAGAGACCAATTAAGGGTTTGGGTTTTATATAACTAGATACCTACATAACTCCTGAAATGCAATGATATTGTTTGTAAATCTTTATAATACATAAAAACGAAATACCACTTACTCACTGTCTTATCACGATATATCAAGAACTATTAAGCATACAAACTTGAAATTTGGAAGGTAGGTTTCTTCTTTAGTGTAGACCCTTAGAAAATTCACGCGGGTAGTGGGGATTGAAAAATTTGTATGAAAGTCCTATGTTTTTGAAGTTAGAGACATGAAATCGGTATTTAAGTTATTAGTTTCAAATGATAAGCTATAGATAAGCTTTTTGCAGCGGGAAAATTTCAAAACCCTAGAGGAAATCAGTAATTGTAGGCAGACGAAGTTGCGGGCGACCTCTAGTAACTGATATAACTAACACATGAGCTACTGCCAAAGTGCTGCAAAGTACAAAAAGTGTAGTGGAATATAAAAAGGGTTTGTAATTTTTGTTACAATATGAAAATAATGTAGGTACTATTACCACGTATAGCCACGTGAATAAAATGGAAGCAAGTAAGGAATTTATAACAAAGAGTATCTAGGCCCCGCTAACCGGATTTAGTGGGCATATTAACTCAAGGAAACGTATTACCTAATACTGATTCACTTAATTAGGCAGCGGTGCGTTAACCGTGGTTACCTGATACTAGCTGTAACACACGAAAATTATGATTCTTATATATTGAAAATATATTTTCTTCTACATGCTCGGAAATTGCTTAATTATTTAATGACAAGACCTATTCATCGATACGGGATACCCCACTTGCCATAGTCTATCGATTTTTATTTATTAATTAGATGAATCCCACGACTTCATCCGCGTGGATTAAGATTTTTGATTCCCGCCGGAACGCTTTAATTTTCCGGGATAAAAGTGGTCTATGTCCTTCCCCGGTATACAACCTACCTCTTTACCAAGTTTCATCAAAATCAGTTGTACAGATGGGCCCTGAAAGCGCAGCAGACAGACAGACAAACTTTCGCATTTCTAATATTTTTAGTATGGATTAATGCCAAAGTGATGCGATAATGTCTACCCGTTTATTCCGGAAAATAGAGTTCCCCGGGGTTCCAAAAAAACATGAATCCACGTGAACGAAGTCGCGGGCATCGTCTATCATCGTCATCGTCATCGGTCATCGTAAAGATCATATCATACTAAGCATATATGAATAACAATATATTATGCATATGATAAATCAGCCAAATCTTGTGTTGTATCATCGAAGAAAAAAAAACTAATTTTCAAGTAAAACAGCGGCGACAGTTTTGTTTTAATTCCATCGAAATAAAGGGCTTATCTGAAAGTTTGAGCTCTCGAGTTCCAGAGCTGTTGAAACAATACACAGCAAGTATTTAATCGCACGAAATTGTTTCAGACAGCCCAGCGGCCGGCGGACTCCGGGCACTTGGGAAAAAGCATCTTTATTTTGAAAAATACGTGAAAATAAAGGTGAGCCGCGCTTCCGTAATTTTTTACAAGCTTTTATTTAACTTGCACTGTTTGTGGGTTTGTTTTGGTCAAATCTTGCAACTGAATTTTAAAACAGTTATCCCCAAACGATTGCGCTGTTTTTCATGGTTTATTTTGGATGACAATGCATGGTTAGCTAAGTGACGTCATTCTAAATCCAATATGGCGGACTTCCAAAGATAGCGGACTAGTTAATTTTTATGCACCCCCATGATATGGGTAAGTTCGAGGAGAAGTATTCGAAAATTAAAATGACGTCACACTAAATTCAATATGGCGGTCGATAAAAGGTTGTTTATAAAATGTTTAATGTTTAAGACGTTTTATATGATATAAATATAAGGAGGCCGGATCAGTCGAAATTTCCGCGGGAGTAAAGCCGCGGGCGTTCTTTAGTCAGTTAACTATCTATACTAATATTATAAATGCAAAAGTTTGGATGGATGTTTGTTACTCAATCATGCCAGAATGGCTGGACGGATCTGGATGGAAATTGGCACAGAGATTATAGTCTGGAATAACATATAGGATACTTTTTATCCTGGAAAATTAAAGGCGAACCCGCGAGAACCAAAAAACCTCAATCCACGCGAAGTCGCGGACATCAGCTAGTAACTTATAAACTACTAAAGAGTCGCCGGTACTGACAAATCCCGTTCGTAAAGCTATTGTAAACAGCGACACAGGTTATCCTGTCTCAAACAAACAGTTCGAAGCAAGTGTAATGTGTCCCAGACATCGTTCGGAGCCAAGCATCGCTACAGAATGTAACTCCGCTCATAAAACTCGATACGCTAAGAATAAAACGCTATAAAAGTCACATGAGCCCCATATGAGGAACGCTTCGAGACAGACATCTACATCCTCAATCGTGATTGTACCTATTATCTGACCCACCCCCGGTTTTGTTCAAGCGAAATTGTTGAAAAGCGGCGTGGGGCTGGAACTTTTTAAAATCCTTTTTTTTTTCAAAATCCTGTAACACGGATTGCTTCATTTTTAACGAAAGGTCAAATACTATTTATTATTCATATATAAATGCTTGAGCAGATTTGGATATTAGGTATAGGCATTGATATAGAATTTTAGTACCTAGGTATAAGGTATCGTAATAGAATCATCCGAGTGACACTGGCTAGATTTTTTTTTTAACTTTTTGGCATGGCAGTCGTGATTTTATATTTGTTTTATTAATTATACTTAGCTTATTTTCGTGGATTTAAATTGACATTCATTTTCTACTCAACCACTTATTATAGGTACAGTAATTTCCTAAAATCCTTTCTTTTCTTCGTAGGCCGACGATTAATTAGGCGAAGAATATTATATAAACGTATACAACTTTTTATTTAATCGTATACAATTTTACTTAACAGATTTTTATCACGTCTTCTTTTGCATATATTTAGGTTTTCCATGCCTTATCCTTGCTATCATTATGAATGCAAAAGTGTATCTCTGTCTGTCTGTTTTCACGGCCCATCGTTTCAACCGATTATGACGTAATTTGGCACAGATATAGGTTGCATCCCTCGGAGTGACATAGGATTTTTGGCATTTTTATCCCGGAAAACAATAGCGTTCCTCGGAGTGACGTAGGTAACTTTTTATTCCGGAGAACAATGAGGATAAATAAAATACTTAATCCACGTGGACGAGGTCTTTCTAACACTAATATAGGCCGACGATTCATTAGATGAAGAGACGAACTCTGAAGACGTATACATCAGATGAAGGCGGGACCCAATTTGTCAGCCGACAACTGCCCGACACGGCTTTATACAATTAGGGGCAATTAGCGACGACTTGTCGGCTACGGCTTTTTGCAACTTCCATTATTTATATTAACGTATAATAAAATTATGATGAACACGAATTTAATTTTATTATGCTTGCTAGGCCTTTTCTTGCAACTTTTTTGGCAAATATTTAGGTTTTTTTACAATAATTACTTGATATTAGTGTGTCTATATTATGTCTATTTCACGGCTCATTTTTTAACTGATTTTGATGAATTATTGGGACAGAGATAGGTTGCATTGGTTGGTTGTTATGATGAACATGTATTCAATTTTATTATTTGCTAGCTTTTTCTTGAGACTTTTTTCCCATGAATTTAGGTCTTAAGGGATCCTATTCCGTGAATCATTAATCAATCACTAGACAAGTGTGAGCCAGAGCTAATATTATGACAGAGATCCGTATTCATTCTATTTGCCAAAAACATTGAAGGACATTATTTTGTAGCAGTATTTTTTTCAAAAATCAAGAAACCTCTGATTTAAAATACTACTCAATGTCTCACTCGAGGTAGTAGGTAAGCCACATTAATTTTATTTCATAGCCCAAAAAAATTTTTTTTTTCAATTTGTAAATACCTACTGCACGGGCGGTAAGAAATAAGCAATGTAATTACTGAAAAAAATTCGAATGTACAGAAAGCTCTTATAGTTTACATTAAAATAGCTGTGACACTGACGGACAGACAGACTGGGTGAAACCATACATTAATCAATCAATTAATAAATCAATAAATCAATCAGTCAATCATTCAGTCAATCAATCAATCAATCAATCAGTTATTTATTTATTGCACATTTAGGTTTTAAAAAAGCAGTTACTGAAATCTGCATGGCAAAGTAGTATAGAAGCTGTCACCGAATACACAGACAGACTCCCATTAGGACTGTTTTTTTTCCTAGTCGTGTTTTAAAAGAGGGAAAGAGACAAAAATACACTAAGAAGGGATAAGAAGTGAGACAGATGGACTTCATTGATTCAAAATGTAGAGTTATTTTGAATGAAGCATGTGTTTGAAAGGTCAAGTGCATGACTCGACTTGAGACTGAGCGACTACAAACAACAACAAACAACAAACTTCGTATATCTATACTAATATTATAAATGCGAACGTTCGGATGGATGGATGGAACGTATGAATGGATGGATGATAAATGATAAATGATTTATTTATTTCACTTATTGAAACTTATGAAATGGATGTTTGTTACTCAATCACGGCAGAACGGCTGAACGGATCTGGATTAAATTTGGCACAGAGATATATTATAGTCGGAATAACACATAAGCTACTTTTTATCCCGGAAAATTAAAGAGTTCCTGCGGAAATCTACTCGGACGTCATCGGGCAGGCAGCGGGCATAATCTAGTAATCAATAATTAGAGTGATTCAGGGCCTTCAAGGGTCAACTGAAGATAATTTAATTAAAGACCAACCACGCTATACTCACTATGAACTTTACCAATTGAGTGAGTTACTTAAGCTGCAGTAGAAAACATTAAACACCTTCGCATAATTTATGAAAATTGTGTGCGTGGATTGAGATTTTTTGGTTCCCGCGGGAACTCTTCAATTTTCCGGGATTAAAAGTAGCATATGTGTTATTCCAGACTATAATCTATCCCTGTTTCAAATTTCATCCAAATCCGTTCAGCCGTTCTGCCGTGATTGAGTAACAAACATCCATGCATCCAAACTTTCGCATTTATAATATTAGTATAGAAGTATAGATGAAAAAACTTGCCAAACTGAACCAAACGTCAAAATTTGTGAAAAAATTGGGCTAAGAAAGCATGACACACTTTTACATAATGTGTGTGTAATGTGTCTGTCTGTCTGCCTGCTAAGCTTTAACGGCCCACCTTTTCAACCGATTTTGATAAAACTTGGTATAGATCTAGGTTACATAGATCTATACCAAATTTTAGGTGCCGGGAAAGGATATAGGCTACCATTTATCCCGGAAAATTATGGAGTTCCCGTGGTAATATAAAACTTACAAATGATATTAGTATGGATAGTTAAAATCCATGGTTTATTCCGACAATTCAAATACCAAAATGACCGTGAGAACTTCTATTACAGACATGATGAACTGTTCTAGTATTTTTTTATTCCCATAAAACTATGGGAACTGTGTACGGAAACAATATTTTAACTTTTTAAGAACCTTGTCGCAGTATGTTACTGTAATAAAGCTTTTGATAAATCCATTGAAAGGTTAAATTGACAAGGTTCTATCTAATACTTGATACACTTGAGTAATAAGGTTATTAATGCCCCTCATAATAATTTAATCAGATTTGATTTAATGTAGGTGGTAAATTAATTGAATTTAGTTTAATTTTAACTATTTAGAAACTTTTCATAGTATTATTGTACTGTAATAGAGATTTTGATGAATCTATTGAAAGGTTAAATTGACAAAGTTCTATCTGATACTTGATACAATTGAGTAATAAGGTTAATGCCCCTCATTATAATAGGGATGATGCTTAAATCAAAAATAAATTATTTCTAACTGATTATTATATAGAGGGTCTTCCAAAAGACCTAAAATTCACATCCTCAATTAGTTTTAAGTTTGATAACCATTTTAAAATATAGATAAAAGAAAAAAAGTGCGTTGAAGTTTGATGACGTCACTATTGCGAATTTCATACAACTTCCATACTAGAAGCGCGTTTTTAAGTTTGTTAAAGAGTTGCTGATTTGACTGCGTTGTCATCATCCCCATTTAATCAGATTTGATTACGATATTTTTTCTTTCACTACAAGTTAGCCCTTGTCTGTGGCATCACACCTAATGGTAAGTGATGATGCAGTCTAAGATTGAAGCGGGCTAACCTGTTATGGACATTGGGCATGGCAGTTATATTAAACCCATACCCCTAGTCCCTTTCTTCACGGCATCGTACCGGAACGCTAAATCGCTTTGCGGTGCGCCTTTGCTGGTAAGCTGGTAACCAGCCACGGCCGAAGCCAGACCAGACCAGACCAAAGAAAATTTAAAAATTATAAATTCCCTAACTGACCCTACCGGGAATCGAACCCAGGATCTCCAAAGTTAAGACAACAGCGCTCAACACTGCGCCAAGGAGGTTGTACAAATATAGACTACAAATTAAACGAATTTAGTTTAGTTTAACTATTTAGAACCTTGTCGCAGTATTGTACTGTAATAGAGATTTTGATGAATCTATTGAAATATTGAAACGACAAGGTTCTATCTGATACTTGATACAATTGAGTACTAAGGTTAATGCCCCTCATTATACTTTAATCTGATTTGTACATGATTTGTGATGTAGGTACAAATTTAACAAATTTAGTTTCGAGCTTTCATATATTTATTTATTTATACTAATATTATAAATGTGAAAGTTTGGATGGATGTGTGGATGGATGTTTGTTACTCAATCACGCCCCAACGGCTGAATGGATCTGGATGAAATTTGGCACAGAGATAGATACTGGAATAACACATAGGCTACTTACTATCCCGGAAAATTAAAAAGGCATCATCCAGTAAAAAATATTTTTTAAAACGAGCTTTTATCATCCGCCATATATTTTCATGCCGCCATATTAAATTTGCATTTCATGTAGCAAAATGAATTAGGTGTTTTCTTTGTTGGCTTTTCCTTCAAACACGCCGCTATAAAGTGGAGAGGGAAATGGGCTACTTTTTATCCTAGGAATTCAAATGCTCATTACACTTATTTACTACAGTTTTCACGTAAGTATTTACTTACCTAACATTTGCTACTTGTAGGTATTGATGCGCTACTTACAAGACAGTTAACAATTGGTAAATTACTCATGCTAGCAACTAGGGTTGTAATTGAGCGGAAACAGAAGCGGATGCGAAGGCGGAGGTGGATTTCTCCTTTCTCTTGTTTTAGGTTTCTTCTAAGGACAGTTGACTTTTTGCTTGTTTTAATGGTGTAACTGACGTCATCTGCTTCGAATTGTACTTCTCGCGTTGTTAGTCAACGTAAGTAAACCTCCGTTACAACTCCGCAAAAAAAATGGCGGAGGCGGATGCGAAAGCGGAGGTACGATTTCTTGCGAAAGTTCCGCACTTACGGAGGCGGAGGCGAGGTTCCGTTACAACCCTACTAGCAACATACATGAGTAAACCTTACAAATGCAATCGTGATCAAAGTGTTCCCACGGGATTTCAACACATAAATCCACGCGGACGAAGTCGCGGGCATTATCTGACATTACAACAGGAATTCAGGGAAGTGCGAACAGGCGCGTTAGATTAATTACAACAACAATTGCTCTCATTCCGTTAATTGCTTCGTCTAAACACCACACCGTCCGCGGCGAATAGTGTTTTAAACAAATTTAATATGAACCTGGGATCATACTGCCAATTATAAAGCAATACTTAACAAGTATTACTCAAAATGACAGTTTGGCATTCCTAAAATAAGAATTATAATTATAAAACACGAAAGCCAACAACAATGAAACAATATGGCTTTGAGCGTTGCCAGTATGCCTACAGGTCTTGATCTATGTTCTTGTTCTAGTAAGTAACCCCATTAAAAAATTGACCCCCTATTTCACCCCTTTTGCATTTGTATCATTATTTTTTGAAAATTTAAAAAATACTCATTAACAACTGCAATAAGGTTACAGCGATGTTGGCCAAGCAATAAGTATTAAAACATTACAAATTTTGCACACAAATCATTGCATTAAATGTGAAATATTATGCAGATAGGCGGACAGACAGATGGGCATTGTCACACCATATTTTACCATTTTGGGATGGTCACAGAACTCAAAAGAAGAAACATAAAAATTATAGCCCGGTCAGTTATTATTCAGTTTAAAATAAACAAAACTGGAAAACTATAACAGATAACGCGAAAATAGCAATTCGTATTCAGTGGAATAAAAAAAAAGAGTTTTTTAAACCGCACCAAGAAGACAATAGGAAAAAATATTAAACGTATGAATCGAGATCACGTCTTCGCTCTCGATGCATATTCAGTGGTGGTGCACTCGGTTAATAACAGACTATTATTTATTTGGGCTGAGATGCGAATCTCGCCCCTATTCTCTAAGCATAACGGCGATAAAGGCTTAGTCGATTTTGACAGATGGCCCTCTTTTGGCTCCCGCAAGAGATGAAGAATAATGGGATACAAAACACAGGCGACTACTGGGCATTAAGTCTAATTCATTAATTTTACACACTGCCCTCCATTGCAAAATCTACTTTATTTGTAAGTGCAATACAGTCTAAATTTAAATGAGATGAGTTCTAACTAAATTTGCGCAAGCTTTGGTTGTGTGTGTGTAGGGGTTGTCATAGAAACTGTAACACCATGCGCGCGCATCGAGCTCTCACCCACACACCCCTAAACTCTCCCCTTACACGAAATGAGACAGCTTACGTACAGTTACGATCAAAAACCATTTGACCACCTCCGTGGCGCAGTGTGTAGCGCTGTTGTCTTAACTTGCGGAGGTCCCGGGTTCGATCCCCGGCAGGGACAATTTGGGGATTTATAATTTCTTAATTTTCCCTGGTCTGGCCGTGGCTAGTTACCACCCTACCGGCAAGTGCCGCCAAGCAATTTAGCGTTCCGGTATGATGCCGTGTAGAAACCGAGTATGGGTTTACTATAACTGCCATGCCCCTAACAGGTTAGCCCGCTACCATCTTAGACTGCATCATCACTTACCATCAGGTGAGATCGCAGTCAAGGGCTAACTTGTAGTGGATAAAAAAAAATCTACCATGGAAATTTGAACGAATTCTATTCTAAATGCAAAGTTAATTATTTAATGTGTAAAATGCGCAACAAAAATCTTAAATTCTCTATCTAATTGGAATAAGTTTTTTTGGCAGGATAAAAGGCCTTGGGCTGGAAAAATTATTGTACTTGACAGAAAGCGTTAGTCTCTGTCTCGATAGAGTAAATATCATAATTAGTGTTGAAAATATCGAACAGTTACAATAAGAACTGAATGACGCAGCGGTCAAAGAGTCGCGTCGCAAGCAAGACCTTGGTGTCCTAATTGACTCGAAACTTAGCTTTAGGGAGCACGTGGATTACATAGTTAAAAAAGCATCCAAGTCGAGCGGCTTTATAAAACGACAATGTAAAACTTTTTATAACATTTGTACGATGAAACTACTATTCAACACCATGGTACGCAGCCAGCTTGAGTACGCGTCGTCAATTTGGAATCCTATGTATAAAGTCCATGCTGCCAGAGTCGAAAAGGTACAGCGGAATTTTTCCAAATATTTGGCCTACCGTGATCGCACCTGTCCTTATCGCTCCGGGTACGAGACTAGGCTCGAGCACTTCCACATGCTTTCCCTCAGTGATCGTCGCTGTATTACTGACATGTCTTTCCTGCATAAGCTAGTAAACGGTAAAATAGACGCTTCTGACTTACTACAAACTCTAACCTTCACTCCTCCTAAGAAGTCTAGAAGATCAGCTTGTAGAAAAACATTTCGTGTTAAATTAAGCAACACAAACTTGGGTAGAAATGCTGCAATAAACCGTCTCATTCATGTTTACAACGAGCTTGCCGGTGTACATGATAACGTCGATATTTTTTGTCAGGCTCCAATTACTTTTAAAAAAGTTATAGCGTCAGCGATCTCTGCTTTGAGGGACAAATCGGCCAGTCTTAGTTCGTTATTTTAGTCAGTTAGTTTTGAGTTTATTTATTTTATAGATTAATTTATTTGTCGTAGTAGTAATAGTAGGTACATTGTTCCGTTGGTTTTATATTATTATCATGTAATTAGTTAAGTACTTGAGATCGGTTGTTTCCTTTTTATAATATGTTATTTTTCAATAGCTGTGTATACCTCTAAGTGGCGTGCCACACGGTTATAGACCTTATGTACTATTTTTAATTTAAGCTTTGTGTACTCGCCGTTGGTATTCCGAAATACAATAAATAAAAATAAAAAATAAAATAAGATGTTGCAGGTTGGAATCCTACTTGTGAAATTTGCAAATGTGTATTTTTTTACAGAATAGCGGAAAGAACTTAAATTCTTACGGGGTGTTCAACGACACTACACGGCTTGATAATAGGGAATTGGGCGAAGCTTGTATGCGTAGGCGTTTTGTAAAACAAGATGTTGCAGGTTGGAATCCTACTTGTGAAATTTGCAAATGTGTATTTTTTTACAGAATAGCGGACAGAACTTACATTCATACGGGGTGTTCAACGACACCACACGGCTTGTTGTTAATAGGGAATTAGGAGACGCTTTTAAGCTGCGTTTCGTAAAACAAGATGTTGCAGGTTGGAATCCTACTTGTGAAATTTGCAAATGTGTATTTTTTACAGAATAGCGGAAAGAACTTACATTCTCACGGGGTGTTCAACGACACCACACGCCTTGATAATAGGGAATTAGGCGAAGCTTTTAAGCGTAGGCGTTTCGTAAAACAAGATGTTGCAGGTTGGAATCCTACTTGTGAAATTTGCAAATTTGTATTCTTTTACAGAATAGCGGAAAGAAATTACATTCTTACGGGGTGTTCAACGATACCACACGGCTTGATAATAGGGAATTGGGCGAAGCTTTTAAGCGTAGGCGTTTCGTAAAACAAGATTTTGCAGGTTGGAATCCTACTTGTGAAATTTGCAAATGTGTATTTTTTTACAGAATAGCGGAAAGAACTTACATTCTCACGGGGTGTTCAACGACACCACACGGCTTGTTGTTAAAAGGGAATTAGGAGAAGCTTTTAAGCGTAGGCGTTTCGTAAAACAAGATGTTGCAGGTTAGAATCCTACTTGTAAAATTTGCAAATGTGTATTTTTTGACAGAATAGCGGAAAGAAATTACTTTCTTACGGGGTGTTCAACGTCACCACACGGCTTGTGAATAGGGAATAGGCATGATGACTGATTTTGAAAAATGGTCAGATTATGTTCGGAAGTATCCACTATTTCGAAAAAATATCTTATTTCTGCGGAAAATTAAGGTTTGGTAGATAAAATTGGCACTTGAAATTTAAATTTTAAAAGTCACGCCAAAACGCTCGCCGGTGTCATGGCGTCGTTTGTGACGTCACTATTGTTTTTACCAATGTACTCTGTGCAGTGTGCAGTAAGCAATAATGCGATTGTCAAAGCTCGAAACAAAGAATTGTGACGTCATTCGCTTCTTGGCGTTTAAAACAATATGACGGATTGATGTATTTTATAGTTTTATTTTATCAAAATAAATAGCAATCTGACTCGAAATAGAAAAATAAATACGTTTTTTATAATCCATGAATCGTATTTCATTAGATAAATTCATAATTTCATTGATTCATGGTTACTGTCATCATGCCTATTAGGCGAAGCTTTTAAGCGTAGGCGTTCCGTACAGGACAGTACGTCATGCCGCTTACATAGGCGGCAATACGTACACACTTCACTAACCTGTGTGTGTACACACTTCACTAACCTGTGTGTGCGTGTTTATACCACAGATTCTGCGCGATGGACGCCAGTATTCTCGCAGCCATGGACAAAGAGGCACTGAAAAAGCAGATCGAGAACATGAAGTACCAGGCTTCCATGGAACGCTGGCCGCTATCGAAAAGCATTGCAGCGTGAGTAGTCCCTTATTATTATAAAAATCGAAATAGTGTAGTGACGTCATGTCGTGAAGTGCGGAATTAGGTGGCCGGGAGTGGTTGGCGAGTGAGTGCACGCGAAATTAACGCCTTTCATTGAGTATGTAAAGTTTATAATCGCCTGGATCGGCGATTAAGTGAGACGTTCGACTTTATCGGACGATACCGTGCGTGCCGGGGTAATTTTGAATTTGATGAGGTATTTTGTGAGTTTATGTTTTTTTACTTAATTTTTCATTTTCTGACCCTTTTGAAACCATATCAAAATCATTATCCATTTAACCCTTTAAAAATATGGTTAATTAGCACTCATTTTCCCTCTTTCTGTCTGTATAATTTACGCCTAGTAGTATTTAGTTAGTCTTACCAAGACCTATCGCCCTATGAGTTCAACCTTACAAATAAACGTGTACATTTGAATCTTAATATAATAATTATAAAGAATTGTATTTTTCACGCCTTGTGACATTTAAAGATCTTCTTTATTTGATTATATTTAAGTTTAAACGCCTGGTTCATCTATTCAAACTCAAACTCATTTTTATTTGAATCTACCACTGGTTTGGAATGCCATTCCTATCCAAAAGAACCAGAAAGAAACTCGGGGTTGCATTATGGTTTGTGGCTCACTAAAATTTGGTGAACCCAGCGAAAATTTCGAAAATCCGAGTTAACTTTGTCAAAAGATGTAAACAGTCCTATTTAACTACCAACAAAAATAGCTGTAACTTTGATTAAAGCGTAATTGTGAAAATGGCAAAGAAAATTGGTTATTTTACCCATTTTGGACTCATTTCAGTTTTCACTTATGTATGTCACCGTAAGATTGTAAAAACCGTTAGATTATAATCTAACTCGCGAAATTGCAAACTGTCGAAAAATTACAATATAACGCATTATTTTTCGGTAGATTGTAATCTGTTAGTTATATTGACCCGATAAAACCTAAGGGCACTTAGGTTTTATCCTGATTATTTATGTCGAACCCTAACCTAACCTACAAGAAACAGACAAGAAAACGTAAATACAATGAATATTTCAAAAATTGATACTCAAAACATTGAGCGGTTCACAATCTTTCGACAGTTTACAATTTCGCGAATTAGTTTATAATCTAACGGTTTTTACAATATTACGGTGACATGTACACTAATTGGACCTACTTACGCAAAACGGAATCAACAGTGACAGTTTTGAGAAGAAGACGTTTAAATGTCAAAATTGTGTGTACATTAAATGGGTTGTTAACCTTGTCATAGAAATGTTTTATTTTGTCAAAATTGTCAGATCATTTTGATCTTTACAGGGTCAATCTTACCTAATCTAATCTAATCTAGCCTATGCTGTCCCACGACTGGGCAAAGGCCTCCCTACAGGGTCGATAGAAGGTGCATTTTAAAAGCTTTCTGTATACTTTAAATCTCATGTTTATACGAATGCCTGAAAAAAGGAGTATATTGTTTTCAGGAGTCATGTATGTATGTATGTATGTATGTATGTATGTATGTACGTATGTGAGTTTGTATATTCCACCATAACTTCTATACGCCAGAACCGATAAATGATTTTGATAAATGAGGTATCGTTAGAATCCCTAGCTTATTCCTGGTGACATAGGCTAGTAAACTTTTTAAAAAAATTGATGGGGTGACCATGGTCCCGCATTAAAGACCAAAATTGAAAAAAAAAAAAAGGAAAATAAGATTAACTATATAATCATCATCTAAAAAATGATGAGTAGATTCCAAAAATATGTAACACTATAGTTCAATATTAAGTGATTCACAAAAAAATATCATTTAATAAAAAATGTGAATAAGGTTCCAAAGGCTATATATGCAAATCGCTTCTTATGGAGGTAAACTCCAAAAATAATATGGCAGGGCAGTCGTATTTTTTAATTCGTTAAATTATTAGCATATGTGTGGATGGTTCCTGTTTGCAAAAGTAAGTCCAATTGTACTTAAAATTTTACCATCGTGTCCTTATTATTAATTATTATTGTCCTTTACAATCCATACTAATATTATAAATGCGAAAGTGTGGCTGTCTGTCTGTCTGCAACGCTTTCACGGCCCATCTGTTCAACCGATTTTGATGAAATATAGTACAGGGATAGGTTGTACCCCGGGGAAGGGTATAGGTTACTTTTTATCCCGGAAAATTAAGGACTTCCTGGGGAAATTGAAAAACCGGACAACCAAGTCGCGGGAATCATCTGGTTATCTATTTAATAATAATATGTTATACGCTATACTTAAACATTATTGGTTTCGTTTCTAACATGCCTGTAAATTGTATGTATGTTCTAATGTATGTAATACCTACTTGACCTTCTGATAGTTCTACTGAAATTAATCTTATCTTACTAATACTATTACTATTATTATACTCAATACTCAATACTCAATATCATTTATTCAATATAGGTACACTGTAGGTACACTAATTGACGTTAAAAATTACTTACTTATAAAACATGATGGTGATAATTGGTAACGGTATCTTAAAACTAAAGCTACGAGGGTTCCAAACGCGCCCTGGTCTGAGAAGAGCCCACAACAAACTCAGCCGGGTATTTTTTTCTATTATCACCATCTCACAAATCATCTTAACTAAGGGACTATCAGAGCCATAGGCCATCATCAGCAAGTGGCCATATTATAATATTTTTCTTTGGGATATTATGATTTCAAAACTAAGCTATCCTATACCCAAAGGTATTAAACAAAACAGGATAACTTATGGAAATATTATATTTATAACAAAAGTTGAGTACATATTTATCATGTTTTGTTTAGTTTCCTATAATTACGCATATTATATTTTCATAATAGACCTCACACAAGCAAAAAGTCACTGCCTTTGTGGTATAGCAAAAATAGTACTTATCCAATATTTAGTATGCATTAATAACTAGCTGATGCCAGCGACTTCGTTAGTGTGGATTGCGGTTTTTTTGTTCTCTTTCCAGGATAAAATGTAGCCTATGTGTTATTCCAGACTATAACCTATCTCTGTGCCAAATTTCATCCAGATCCGTTCAGCTGTTGGGGCGTGATTGAGTAACAAACATCCATATATCCATACATCCATACATCCAGACTTCCATACATCCATACATCCATACATCCGTCCAAACTTTCGCATTTATAATATTAGTAAGATAAGTCGCTATATTCGAAGATATTATTACTCAAAAATTATAAATTATCTTATATACAAAATTCTTGTGTCACAATGTTACTTACCATACTCCTCGGAAACGGCTTGACCGATTTGTATGTAATTTTATTTGCATTTTCAGTAGGTCTGAGAATCGGCTACTATCTATTTTTCATACCCCTAAAACACCTCAATCTACGCGGATGGAGTCGCGGGAATCAGCTAGTTATTAATGCATACTAAATATTGGATAAGTACTATTTTTGCTATACCACAAAGGCAGTGTCTTTTTATTTGTGTGAGGTATAAAAAAATGGTGGATTTTTTATATTTTAGATCGTATTTCATAAATCATATTCGTGATTGCATACTTATAAACATAATATTATGTCAGTGAGCTTATAGTAGGTAATACAAAAATAACATTGTCAGATGTTATGTTAAGTGATTACTTAAGAGGCCGGTGATCGCCGCTCGCAATTTCTATTCAACCCGCAAATATAAATTTGCCGGTATATTGCTATCTCTATTTGGCTGATGACACATGACCGCGTGCAAACGCGATAGCAATATGAGCGCACAGAATTTGTTATACGTTTAGTCTTGTTCCGTAAATACCAAAAATGATGAATGATAACTTGTTGTGTTTTTCACTTCGTGTTGTTATTCTGCAACTTGACAATATAGGCTATGCTCCTGGTCAATTAGTACGTAACATATCGTCGGTTTTAATATGATACAAATAAGGAGAAAACATGTCATTCATGTCGTAAAGACAAGCAAAACGCTATGCGCTTACATTTAATTTTGGGAAAATATTTTGAAAACATAATTATGCAGGGGCCTAGATAAAGACAAGTTCAATCTCAATAATCGCATAATCTGGTGGAAATATTCTCGAATTACGAATCATTTTGGTATTACGTTTGTATGGGCAATTCACCCTCCGCTGGCACCTTAACATCAGGTGTCCCGTCCCACCTGCTCGTTTGTTCGCTAGCTATATTATTTTTAAAAAAATACGTAAAATGTCAGACAAGTATGATGGAAACGGTCTTTTAAATAATCGCGGTTACATTATCCATTTTCCGTCATTACGCACGTCTCTTGAAATACCGTTTTGGCTTTGTATACTCTGCTATAAACGAAATTGTAATTTATTTGGAAACTAGATAATTCCCGCGTCTTCGTCCGCGTTAATCAGGTTTTTTGAATGTTAATTCTTAAGACAGGATAAAACGCGAGGCAGGCTGGAAAAATTGTACTTACGTGACAGTAAAGCGTAAATTTCCGTCTCCTCCTCTCTTATAGACAGCGAGAGATAGAGTTCCTTTTTGTTGTTATTTTTATATATAAAACCGCCCTTTTCACGACTCCCTGTCACAGTTGCGCACTACAAGCTAGCCCTTAACTGCAGTCTCACTTGATGGCAAGTAATGATGCATATATATCAGATAACGTATATATGTCAGCGTAAAATTGTAAATACCGTTAGATTATAATTTATCTTCGCGAGATTGATAACCGTCGAAAGATTGTGAACCGTAACACACTGCTGCATTTAACGCATTATTTTTCGGTAGATTATAATCTATTAGGTATATTAACCTGAACATTTATGTCTAGCCCTAATCTAACCTAAAAGATCAAGAAGAGGAATAACAAGAAAACGTAAATACAAAAAATATTTTAAAAATTGACACTCAGAACATTGAACGGTTCGAAATATTTCGACAGTTCACAATCTCGCGAGATAGATTATAATCTCACGGTATTTACAATTTTACGGTGACATAATATATAATACACCTCTGAGATTGCACGCATAGGTACCTTGTGTTATCATTTATATTCAAATTCAAATGTTTTTTTTAATTCAAATGAACTTTTACAAGTACTTTTGAATCGTCGAGTGAATCTACCACTGGTTCGGAATGTCTGCACATATCCCGGGCAGATCTCTGTGATGATGAAGATTGACCGCATTTGCTGAAATTCAGTTGGAAGGCCATTAGGTACTCCTACTTCGGACCACAATATTATGTTTAGTATCGGAATAAAGCTTCATAAATAATACAATGTGTAAAAAAAGTCTGAAAATGTATGAGAACTTAATGCGTATTCATAAGTTTCTAACATCGCTGTGCCATTTGGAAAATTAGTTTTGTTCATCCAATTTTGTCGTAAACTGAGTTACATGTAAGTGTATTGAAATGAGCTACATTTAGGTTGCTTTTACTTTACAAAGTTTGAAAGCATCTACACATTAAGTCACCTACACAAGGAATATTTTATTTTCTTTATTTTGTACACAGAATTAAGTAAAAAGGGTTCCAGGGTTATATTTTTCTTTTATTTTTTACCAGATTTCCATTTGAAATTTGGTACAGATAGGTTTCACAGGGAAGGATAATATCCGCGGGAAACAAAAAAACCTCAATCCAAGTCGACGAAGTTGCGGGAATGAGCTAGTTTTTTATTTTCACCACTACCACTACTACACTACTACGGCCCATTAACGTCCCACTGCTGGGCACAGGCCTCCACTCTCATAGGAGAGAGGGAAATATCACTAAGATGATAAAAGCCCGCCAACACGCATTGGAGCAGCGTGGTGGATCTAAGATCTGATTCCCTCTCCAAGAAATGCACACTCCGTGACAATGTCAACTAAGTACCTGTTACAGTTCATGAAAAACAGACAGATAGACGGACAGTGGAGGCTTACTACTGTACCGTACAGAACCCTAAAAAGTATCGTATATAATATATGTTTTACATGAGTATCATAGTATTCATGGTAATCATAATATAATATATATCGGAGCATTGGGATTAGACCCTTAATAGAAACCCGTGTCCTCTGAGGGATGAGGATTCAAAATAAATATTTACTGAACAAGGGTTAGGAAAATACCTAAAAAAATAAATGGAAACGTATCACATCTGTACGAAATAATATGAGAAAAACACTAACAACAAAACTAAACAACACAATTGAAACACTATTTTTACTAGCTGATAGCCGTGACTTCATCCGCCTGTATTGAGATTTTTTGGTTCCCGTAGGAACTCTTTAATTTTCCGGTATAAAAAGTAGCCTATATGTTATTCCAGACTATAATCTATCTCTGTGCCAATTTCAGATAGATCCGTTCCACCGTTCTGGCGTGAATGAGTAACAACATACATCCATCCATCTATCCATCCATCCAAATTTTCACATTTATAATATAAGTATAGATTCTTTTCGTACAAAATTTGTCTTATATCTAATACAGACTTAAGTGGATGAAGATAAACATTAATTTCTGCACATTTAAAAGTAAAAAAGATATTCATTTAACTTAGCCACTAGGCCTTAGCTCGCAACTACATTTGTTTTTAGGTACCTACGTAACTTATGTTTAAATTAGCTGATGCCCGCGACTTTCTGGTATAAAAAGTAACCTATGTGTTATTCCAGACTATAATCTGCCTCTGTGCCAAATTTCATTCAGATCCGTTCAGCCGTTCTGGCGTGATTGAGTAACAAACACCCATCCATCCATCTAAACTTTTGCATCTTTAATATTAAATATATATTCTTTTTGTACAAAATTTGTCTTATTATGTAACTAATAAAGAAATAAGTTAACTGCCTCGTTGGTCTAGTGGTTGGCATGTTCGACTGCGGCCGTCGAGGTCCCGGGTTCGAGTCCCGGGTCGGGCCAAAACAAGTATTGGGTTTTTCTGACTAGAGATTCTCAGTACTAGCCCGGAGTTAGGAAGTTGGAGGTGTTTCACCCCCATGCCTCGGAGAGCACGTTAAGCCGTCGGTCCCGGTTATTATCACTAACATGATAATAGTCGTTAAAACCCGCCAACCCGCATTGGAGCAGCGTGGTGGGTCTAAGCTCTAATTCCCTCTCTCTCATGAGAGTGGAGGCCTGTGCCCAGCAGTGGGACGTTAATGGGCTGTAGTGGTGGTGGTGGTATAGAAATAAGTGGATAATTATGAAGCTGAAAGCTCATTTCGAAATAAATAGAAATTTAATCACGTTTAAGAACTGAAAAGACATTCATTTTAACTTACCTATAAGGCCGCAACAACATCTGTTTTTAGTTTAGTATCGGAATATAGCTTCATAAATAATTCAATGTGTAAAAAATGTCTCAAAATGTATGTACATAATGCGAATTCTTATGTTTCTAACATCGCTGAGCCATTTGGAAAATTAGTTTTGTTCATCAAATTTTGTCGTAAACTGAGTTACATGTAAGTGTATTGAAATGAGCTACATTTAGGTTGCTTTTACTTTAGAAAGTTTGAAAGCATCTACACATTAAGTGACTTACACAAGGAATATTTCATTCTCTTTATTTTGAAGTAGGTATTCACGTTTAAGAATTGAAAATACATTCATTTTAACTTACTTAAAAGGCCGCAACTACATCTGTATTTAGGTACTCGTTACTTATGTTTAAATGCCATCACCATGAAATTGAAAGCTGTCGCTCACGTGAGCCACTTCACTACAGCCTATTGACGTCCCACTGCTGGGCACAGGCCTCCACTCTCATAGGAGAAAGGGAATTAGGAGCTTAGACCCACCACGCTGCTCCAATGCGGGTTGGCGGGCTTTAACGACTATTATCATGTTAGTGATAATAACAGGAAGCGACGGCTTAACGTGCTCTCCGAGGCACGGGGGTGAAACACCGCCAACTTCCAACTCCGGGCTGGCACTGAGAATTTCTTAATTGAAAAACCCAATACCTAACAATTTTTATGCCCGACCGGGAATCGAACCCAGGACCTCGTGATCCGCAGTCGACTACGCTAACCGCTAGACCAACGAGGCAGTAAGCCACTTACGTGAGTATAACTACAAAGGTCAACTAGGAGATAAGGCTCTTGAGCTTTAAGTCCGCCTATTGTACACTAGCTGATTCTTAACTTCGTCCGCGTGGAATAGGATCTTTTTAATTCCCACGGGAACTCCTAATTGTCCCGGATAAAAAGTAGTCTATATCACTCTCCAGGTCCTCAACTGTGCCCATGCCAAATATCTCGTTGATCTGTTGCTCTGTTGCGGCGTGATTGAAGGACAAACCAAAAAACTCTTTAGCATTTATAATATTACTAGCGAATGCCTGCGACTTCGACTGCGTGGTTTGAGGTTTTTTGGTTCCCGCGGGAACTTTAATTTTCCGGGATAAAGAGTAGCATATGTGCTATTCCTTTTCCAGACTATAATCTACCTCTGTCCCAAATTTCAGCCAGATCCGTTCAACCGTTGGGGCGTGATTGAGTAACAAACATTAATACATCCATAATCCATCCAAACTTTCGTATTTTTATGTGACTGCCTGAAAAAAGGAGTATATTGTTTTCAGGGTTCATATACGTATGTATGAATGTATGTATGTGAGTTTGTATATTCCACCATACTTCTATATGCCTGAACCGATTTCGGATAGATATCGTTAGAATCCCTAGCTTATTCCGGGTGACATAGGCTAGTAAAATTTTTAAAAAATTTGATGGGGTGACCATGGTCCCGCATTAAAGACCAAAATTGAAAAAAAAAAACGAAAATAAGATTAACTATATAATCATCATCTAGAAAATGATGAGTAGATTCCAAATATATATAACACTATAGTTCAATATTTAGTGATTCACAAAAAAATATCATTTAATAAAAAATGTGAATAAGATTGCAAAGGCTATAAATGCAAATCGCTTCATAAGGAGGTAAACTCCAAAAATAATATGGCAGGGCCGTCGTATTTTTTAACTCGTTAAATTAATTTCACTTGTTTTTTTTTTCTTTTTAGATACAATTTTTTTTAACAAAATATAAATCTCGCCAAATTTATAATAGTAGTAAGATAGGAAGTATGATAGCAGCTAGTTCTGGTTGTGCAATAAAGTTTTAAAAAAATGTGTAATCACAGTTGTAGGCTTTCGTCGCTCTTTTCAATGACAGTAATCTAATCTCATCTAATTACCACGTACAGCGGATAACTGAAGGGTTGACCCTCAGGAAAGGGTTCGGAATAAATGTTATGACAAGTTATTACGCCTTCACCGCAATAACATTTTACACAGCCCTTATTAATACGTATTTTTCAAAGATATAACCTTCATAAAACTGTTTTCGTAAAGGTTTTCCCATTTCTATATAACTAGGAAAAGATTCTTGGAGCTAAAGCAGATTAGGGACAAAAAGCTAGGCTATTATTATTTTTGGGCTCATCATACTAATATTATAAATACGAAAGTGTGATTATTTTTTGGTTTGTTGGTTTGTCCTTCAATCATGCCGCAACGGAGCAACGGATCGACGTAATTTTTAGCATGGGTATGTTTCTCAACCTGGAGAGTGACATAGGCTACTTTTTATCCCGGAAATTCCGCGGGTATAAAAAAACTTGAACCACGCAGACGAAGTCGTGGGCATCAGCTAGTTAGTAATAATCATTAAAGCCTGTAAAACACTTTTTTTTAATTAAAAATGAAGAGATCCTATATCTCAGCAAATCCAGATCCGCGGACGCGTGGATTTAGATTTCGGAAAAATCTCGAGGGATTTACTATTTGGTTTTGCGGACTAGTAACTTTTCCCCGGAATGCGAGCTATCTTTATACCAATCGTATCATCAAAATCGGTTAAAAAGGATGGGCTGTGAAAGCGTGTCGCATATTTTATTTTAATTCCCGCGGGAAACCCTAAATTTTCCGGGACAAAGCCTATGTCCTTCCCCGGGATATGATCTATGTCTGTACCAAATTTCATCAATATCTGTTGAAAAAGATAGACTGCTAAAGCGTAGAAGACAGACAGACGGACAGATAGACAAACAGACACACTTCGCATGAATAATAGTACACATAGTATGAAAGTATGTAAAGAAATGTATAGCTCTTACAATAATCGGCAGTAAACTTGGACAAAATGACGGTAGTATCAATAAAATTTATGCCAAATAAAATACCACAATTGACTATAATGACTAATAGACTTCCTTTATCCCCATTTTCTTATTGCCACATAAAAAGTCATCCCTACTTCCTTTGCCAGACTAAACAAGCGGTTTGATGATAAGACTCTATTCTTCTTTAAATATCGCCTCAAAGCTTGTCATCCATGTAATCCATCCATACCAATATTATAAATGCAAAATTGTGTCTGTCTGTCTTTCTGCTACGCTTTTACTGCTCATCTGTATAACCGATTTTGGTGAAATTTAGTGCAGGGATAGGTTGTATGCTATGGAAGGACATATGCTACTTTTTATCCAGAAAATAAAGGTGAGAATTAAAAAAATTTAAGTAACTTCTTCGTATTTCTCATCACTGATGTTCGTGTCCAATACCATTTTTTATTCTAATACAATATGTTATCTCTTGTTTGCAATGTCTTGATGTTAAGTGTTGATGCAGGCCAAGATGTTAGCGGGCTTACCTGGTAAGGGTATGGTAGTTTAAATCCATATCCATAATCGATTTCGGTTGCCTGGGAGAAAAAAAACTGGAAATATACTAAAGTATACCATCCCAATTCATGTGAAATTACATGAATATCGAAGCATACTTTTAGTCCAAGTTTAGCGGTGTGTTTCGGAGGAAACGGTATTTATTTGACGTTAATTTCTTTCTTCATAGGATAACTTTCATTTACTTATTGGCAAAGTTTATAGGTATTAGGTACTGCCAGTCATGAATGGATTACAGTGCCAATGCCTAATCGAAACTGATGAGGGAAAACCAAAAAGGGTCTCTATATTTCGAATTAGCGTCCCTAATCTTAGAATGCTTCATTTCCAACCATCGGACAAGATTGTTGCTAAGCTGTTGCCTGTTATCGCTAAAATAGACCTAAATTTACATTTATGTAACTACTAGCAAATGCCCGCGACTCCGTCTGCGTGGTTTGAGGTTTTTTGGTGCCCGCGGGAACTCTTTAATTTTTCGGGATAAAAAGCTTATGTGCTATTCCAGACTATAATCTATCTCTGTGCCAAATTTCAGCCAGATCCGTTCAGCCGTTGGGCGTGATTGAGTAACAAACATCCATACATCCATACATCCATACATCCATCAATCCAAACTTTCGCATTTATAATATTAGTAAGATCAGTCTAGTTTAGCAACAGGAAGGCCATCTAATAAAAGTAGTTCAAACAAGTTCTCAAAATATTCCTCGATTTAGGGTTAATAAACACGTAGCGTTCAAGCGTCTTGTAATATCTAAAAAGAAGTAAAAATAGAACTGTAACAACTCCGTTATTAGGTAAGTACCTAATTCGTCCAAGTGGACGAATTGTTTGTGTGAAATTATATTTAACAATCGTTGTCTTTTGTTACAGGATGAGAGAATACGTGGAGGAAAATGAAAAAAATGATCCTCTTATACACGCCCCAGACAAGAAAAACAACCCTTGGGCTGAGAAAGGGAAATGCATCATCATGTAATCATAATCTAAGTAAACTATAAAAAAATATCACCATAAAATTCTAAAAGACATTATATCGTTTTGGCACGACGAAATCGTTATTGGTCTGGTCCAATTCAACAACTGATAAAAGTCAGATAGGAAAGAAGATTTCCAACGAAATTTAACATTCGCAGCTGCCAGACAATATAAAGAAAAATAGTAGAATAGAAACAATACGGGACGACGTACACTAGCCTCGCCAAAACATCAGTACCATTCGTTTTACCAGAGTTTCCATTAAAACGGTTTTCGTTCCCCAAAATAATCTAGTCCTCGTAATAAAAATAATGTAAGGAATGTACATTTTGACTGTGCGCGTCGCAAGTATGTACTTATGAGTGTTTTGTTAAAAGAATTAAAAAATGGTTGTAAATACGTTAAATTTTGTATTTCTAGTAAAGTAACGTTCGGTCGGGTCTATCGGTAGAAGTTAAATGGGAAAGTTTATGGAGATGAGTAAAAATTGTAAATTTAAACTTTAAAATGACAAAGTATTTTACCGACGTATTTTACTTTGGAGATATGTTTTAATTTAATGAGGAAACGCCTTGAAAATGGCTGAAATAGAAATATAATGTAATCGAGGAATCCTAGCACTTCCACGCAAAGCAAAGCAACTTCCTCTTAGAAATTTGCGTGGATCTGCTTTGGATTCTAATTTAAACAGACAAAGTACGCAGAACTTTGTTAAACTTGCTTCGAATAGTTCAGTAACATAAAGTGCAAGTTTTTCTCATTCTTTGACCGTGAGCGGAAACTTTGCCATCGCCGTTAGTAATAAAATACTGTTGAATGTGAAGATTCATTGAGCTCGTGAATCTTTAGATTTAAACGATCTAATATAAAATTTATTAAAGATAAAAATATAGGGTATAATCGCACATCACAACTTAACATCTATTTGCTGGATCACAGAAATAAGAATAACTTTCAGGAATTTAAATTAGGTATCGGCAATAAAGAAATCTTAGGCGAAGTGTTAAAATGACGAAATGTTAAATGTAGCGCAGTGAAAAATTAATGTTAAGGTAATTTCATTAATAAAATGCGACATAATCTCGTACGAAGCAAAAGTAATGATAAGTTGATTTAGGATACTTTTTTATGAACACAGGTACATTCCGCAGTGCCACTATCTTGTAATGCTTCTATAAAATAAATCTTAGCGTCTTATCTTCTACGCTCCTCATAAGCTTTATTGCATATTATATCTAATTATATTATTTATTAGGCCTTATGATATACTCTTATTGTCCTTTTTCCTCTATCTTCCCACCATTTATTATTAGTTCGCGTTCATGTTCCCCTGCCCCCTTATGTAAAACTAGATAAATAAATCTATTGACTACAACTATAAATATAGCACTTGATTAGCTTAGTATTAATTCAAAATTTAAATTGAAATAAACTTTACCTATGCCACAAAAGTAACTATCACTAAAGCGAGCTATCGTAGTTTCCTAAATAAACTTCTTCTAAATTATATCTAAGATTATCGGATTTGAATTGCTAAAATTCTTCTTGATTATCATCCACATCTCTATAATTCTGGGGATGTGGTATTTAATTAAGAAGTCTAATAGCTTCATTATCTTGCGTAGTGCTATCTAATATTCCATTAAAATGGAATTACCTTTAATCCTAATTTGGAATAAATAGAAAATTTAAACTTACGCACTGTAGTTAATTATAGATTAAATTAAAATCTAACCTAAAATTATAAATTTAAACTTATAAAAAAAAACCTTCCTCGTTACCATATCTAGACACAAACTATGGAGAATCATTCTGGCTGTGAGTACTTCCCATTTGTTTAGATGCTTATCGTTGTCGTTTATCCGTAAAAATTTCGCTAATACCGACAATAAATTTTTAACGCGGACTAACTTCTTAGATATTTCATCTTTGCAACTCTATATTCCCCATAAATAGGTCATGTCAATTTTTGATAGACGATTTGTTCCTACATCCGTCACTTCACCTATTTCCATACTAGTATCATCTTCCTCATCTACTTCTTCTTCCTCATGAATAAGTTTCATTTATTAGTTCATTGTAACTGTCCTTTCGAAGTCAAGAATAGTTTTAAACATAGGAACTTAGAGAGTAATTCGTAGTCCTAGTAATAAATTAAAAGCAAAAAAATCAAAGTTGTTTGTTAACTTACACGATAAAAGTTGCAATTCAGAGGATTAGCCGTAGTTATATAAAAAATATATAAAAATATAACGAGTTGATTTAAAAATATTCTAGTAAATAAATTAAGGGATCTCAGTGGAGAGTGTGAGCGCGATGGCAAAGTTTTGTTTCTCCACAATTTCTTATTTAATAACTGCATTGTGTACATTTTCAAGGTGGTCCTCTTTCATATAATTTATTGAATATTTATTGAGTGTTTTGTTTTAATCTATAATAGTTTATTTTATTCCTAAGTTTATTTGTTGAACATAAGTAATACCAAAGATTTTTTCACTTCTTTCTCGGACAGAGTGTCCTTTCTAATCAACATGTACATTTGTATTAAATATTTCGTCATATCTATGTGTGCAATATGTAAGTTGTAACAATGTGGCGTACTATTTAATATTTATGTTTTTATTTAAGCTAATAATAAACTTAATCGGTACTTTTTAACGGATTAATCCAAAAATTTAATAACTAGGTAAGGTGATATTGGAAATGATTTTTTTAGAATCAATAGGCTAAGGTATTATGTTATTATTAATATTATGTAATCAGTAATCACTGAAATAAATCAAAATCTGTAATTTTTTGTTTCATTACTAGTACTTCATCAATCTACAATCAATCTTCCCGTTGGAAATTTCTCAAAACTCTTTCATCTAATACCTACGAGCAATTCTTGTATCCATATATTAATTATTTATTAAACTTTTACATTAATTATTAAACTGCTACAATATCATTAGAATACGAAGGTAAATTTCGCTACTATCAACAATGATGTTAAAGCTCAGGTGGGAAACAGGTCGGTCCCGAAACCAGAAGACCCCGGTTCGAGTCCAGATGTCCTCCAGTACGATTATTTTTCTTTTTTTTAATATATTAAAAAACTTTATTAAAAAAATATATATTGATTAAATATAATTACCCAAAAAACACGATTTACCAAAAAAACCGAGCTAAGCTCGGTCACCCAGATATTAGTGTATAGGGAGAATGTACATGTGAAACCTAAAGTGTCTAGGCTTGAGATGTGCATCATGAGTGATATGTCAGTTTAAGATTTATTAGATTTCTATTCAGCATTGACTGCTATCTTATCTTGCAAGCGTCGAATCGGCACGAATGCGGCCTACAAAGTACTGTTAATGCTACTGAAATATAAAATGCCAAGTAAATTGGTACACGTGCCCAAAACCAATGCGTTAAATGAGTACTGAGTTACAGACTAATTGAATATCAATAGTAAAAGTGACGGTTCAACATCTGGATGTTTGAGCTGAGGAAGAACGCAAGTATCCAGGTATGAAATAGCTCTAATGACGTAAGTATCTGTCTTAAAGATATTTATAAAATCCACCATACGTTGTTTGAAATATACAGAAATATTTATTGTGAAAAGAGCACACAAAGTGGCTATATATCATTTTTAGTTGCAAATTCGATCTCAATATTTTGTTCAAAATTATAAACAAACTAAAGTAATATAAGTATAATGTTAGTGCAAGTAATAGATTTTCATGGTTAGATACTATAACTGCCAAAAATATCTCGATCATTAAAAAATATTTTCAAAAAACCGACCTCCAAAGCTTCTGTGGTGTCGGGCAAGCCTGACAATACAGAATAGGTAATAGCTGACACGTCAACTTTGCCTTTATTTATTATACCCACCCGACTTCAACATAGTGTGTAGAAATCAAAATTATTTTTAACTTTACAGTGGCTTTGAGAATCGGCTGTTTGAAACTAATTTAATTTTTTTACTTTGTAGTGTTCCTACTCGTTAGTTCATGAAGTCCATGCTCGGTGTATCAATTCACCATCAACAGTTCCAAAATCCCCACGGATTAGTACCAGTACCCTGCAACATAAAGATTGAGGAGTTGGAGTCAAAAAAAATGGAACTACTTCACTTACTTAAAAACAGACGAATCTCTGTTTTTTTCTTTCAAATCGGTGAAAAAGATTGGAAAAATCGGTGTATATATGTCACCGTAAGATTGTAAAAACCGTTAGATTATAATCTACCTCGCGAAATTGCAAACTGTCGAAAGATTACAATTTAACGCATTATTTTTCGTTAAATATTATTCTGTTTATTAACCCGATAGAACCTAACCTGATTATTTATGTCGAACTCTAACCTAACCTACAAGAAGGAGACAAGAAAACGTAAATACAATGAATATTTCAAAAAATTGACACTCAGAACATTGAACGGTTCACAATCTTTCGACAGTTTACAATTTCGTGAGTTAGATTATAATCTAACGGTTTTTACAATCTTACGGTGACATATACATTAAAAAAAACCTTTTTTTCTGTCTATCTTTTAAGTCTATTAAAAATACTTCCGTTTAACAAAATCGTATACAAACAGATGAAACCGTTTTCTCAGTCTCGGAGTCATACAAGTCTGAGACGTGACGTATGAAGGTAAGAGTTTTTTTTTTATTATAGACTACAAACAATAGTTAATAGGTGAAACGTCCGCGTGGACGAATTGTCCTGACGCGTTGGCGTTGGATCCACATAAAAGTGAGTTACGTAGACTTTTTGTCTACCAAATACATTTTTTCGGCCCTAGTATGAAACGATGAAGCAAATTGCTTTCGTACGTGGTCTTGGAATTGCAACAGCGAAAATATATTACCGAAAAAAAGGTCTATGTGTCAGACAAAAAGCTGCACACACTAGCACGATAGGACAAGTTATTCTTCTCGGTATTCTGTTCGGTCCCTAATGCATTGTCACTCTCATAATTTTATATTTCTAAATACAACATAAAAACCTACGAGTATTTACATACACAATATTATATTTTCTGTGTCCCGAATCCTCACAAAATAAAGGTTTTATTACGAAAATTACCATACGTTATGATAATCTAATAAAGCCATACGCCCATTTCTAATATATTAGTTGATGCCCGCGACTTCGTCAGAGTGAGAAACTGTTTTAATTCCCACAATCTCCTTTATTTTTCGAGGGCCTATATCACACCTATACCTATGCAAAAAATTACGTGGATCCATGGCTCTGTTACGGCTTCATTGAATGACAAACCATCAAACAAACATCTATAATATTAGTTTGATAGAGTACCTACGCAACTGCAGATACAATATCGGGAACATTCTTCACGTTTATCCCGTTGACCCATTTCTGTGTTATTACAGTATATTACTATTTTCAGTGGCCTGCTAAAGCCGGTGTATCTTTTGGTGGATCCTTTAAGCCGATATACCACTATCACGAGCCGGTCTAAACCGGTTTGAGCCGCTTTTAACCAGTTCTACCTCTTGCTTCAGCCTTGATTAGCTTATATAATATCCAAGCCACAATTCGGTTAACGTACATGTTACAACCGGTACGGTAACCTTAACTAGGTATAAATATTAAAACACAACTCGAGGAATGACACAGGCTACAGGTTTATCCCGGAAAATTAAGTCTTAACATGGGAGGGCCCGGGTTCGATTCCCGCCAAGGTTAATTTAGGACTTAATAATTTCTGAATTTTCTCCGGTTTGGTCAGGTAGTAAGCTTCGGCCGTGGCTAGTTACCACTCTACCGGCAAAAACGTCAAGTGATTTAGTGGTAGTAGTGTGGCAAGGCCCACTAGTTCATATTATTATTTTCATCTCAGTTAATTCTTAAGTTATTTCATAATTAACTTATAATAGTCATTAGTAAATAAGGCATGCTGTGAATAGCCAGTTTGGGCGTGGCAACAAAACAGTACATGGTGGTAGGGAGACCGATTTTATTAGTGTTTGTCAGTATCATTTAAGAATTCATTCATATTGTAGTAACATTTTTCAATTAGATTTTTTAGCGTGTTATTAAATTCTTTTTCTTTTCCGATGTTCCTAATGTAGTCCTGCAGATTGTTAAATATTTTTATTGACATTGAATAGGGACTGGAGCTATGCAGTGCCAATCTCTTCCACCTCTATGAAGTATTTGTGTTTATTTAGTAGTCCACAGGTACAATGCGCAGTTCATCATTATCTCTACTCTCGCCCACTGCAGCACGGTTCTCCCCTCAGAATGAAAAGGCCAATACCACCAAGGCCAAGGGGGCTTTGGACCATTGTATATAGCAGTATTATATCTCTTCCACCTCTATGACGTATTTGTGTCTATTTAGTAGTCCACAGGTGCAATGCTCAGTTCATCATTATCTCTTCTCTCGCTCACTGCAGCACGGTTCTCCCCTCAGAATGAAAAGGCCAATACCACCAAGGCCAAAGGGGCTTTGGACCATTGCTTATAGCAGTATTATTTTAGCCTTACTGACGCTCTTGTTTCAGAATTACAATCCTTGTTTTAGGGACGTCAAGCCATGGTAGTAAGCCCATAGAGCAGTCTTTTTTTTAATCTACTATAAGTAAGACCTTGATTGGAATCTCATGATGGTTGGTTATGTTGCAGTCTAAGACGGTAGCGGGTTAACCTGCTTGAGGTACGGCAGTTATTTTAAACCCATACTCTTATTCGGTTTCTACACGCCATTGTATTGGAACGCTAGCTTGGTGGTACCTTTTTGCCGATAGGGTGGTAACTAGCCACGGCCGAAGCTTACTACCTGACCAGACCGGAGAAAATTCAGAAATTATAAACCCCAAAATTGACCCTGCCGCAAATCGAACCCCGGACCTCCCACGATAAGACCACAGCGCCAGAGAGGTCGTCATTCTTATTCACAATATGAAAAACTTTTATAAACAAAGAACCTTCCCTAGTTTTACGCTCATCCCTACCCTATTCCTTTGTTATTACACTTAAACTACTATTTTAGTAGCCCACAAAAGCTACTAAATCACTTCGGGAATCCCTTTAAGCCGCATCCCCAGTTTGGGCGAGATTCACCTGAATATTTCTATTCGTACACGGTTTTTATGATATCCAGATATATCCTCGACTTTTGTGTGTGAATAATTTATGCTAGTGTAAGTATAAGTAGCCAACATAAGTAAGTAGCTTTAGAGGGACGAGGGGTCTAGTTGCGACAGCATATCAGTATTTGGTAGTACACTTGCAAGGTGCAGTTCATCATTTATCTTTACTCTCGCTCACTGCAGCACGGTTCTCCTCTCAGAATGAAAAGCCCAATACCACCAAGGCCAAGGGGGTTTTCAACCATTGCTTACAGCGGTATTATTTTAGTCTTAGTGACGCTCTTGTTTCTGAATTACAGTCGTTGTTTTAGGGACGTCAAGCTTTAAGACGTGGTAGAAAGCCCAAAGAGCAGATAGCCCAGATATATCCTCGCCTTTTGTGTGTGAATAATTTATGCTAGTGTAAGTATAAGTAGCCAACATAAGTAAGTAGCTTTAGAGGGACGAGTGGTCTAGTTGCGACATTATATCAGTATTTGGTAGTACATTTGCAAGGAGCAGTTCATCATTTATCTCTACTCTCGCTCACTGCAGCACGGTTCTCCTCTCAGAATGAAAAGCCCAATACCACCAAGGCCAAGGGGGTTTTCAACCATTGCTTACAGCAGTATTTTAGTCTTATACTAACGCTCTTGTTTCAGAATTACAATCCTTGTTTTAGGGACGTCAAGCCGTTCAATTACAAATAATACTGCTTTAAGACATGGTAGTAAGCCCAAAGAGCAGTCTTTTCTTTAATCCACTACAAGTAAGACCTTGATTGGGATCTCATGATGGTTGGTGATGTTGCAGTCTAAGATGGTAGCGGGCTAACCTGTTAGGGGCATGGCAGTTATATAAAACCCATACCCCTATTCGGTTTCTACACGGCATCGTACCGGAACGCTAAATCGCTTGGCGGCACGTCTTTACCGGTAGGATGGTAACTAGCCACGGCGGAAGCCTCCCACCAGGCAAAACTTTTTTTTTTATCCTCCACAAGTTAGCCCTTGACTGCGATGGATGGGTAATCGAGTTTGATAGTCCCGATTTGTCGTTTGCGTTTCCTCCGAGCACGTTAAGCCGTCGGTCCCGGTTATTATCACTAATATCTGATAATAATCGTTAGTAACCTAAGAGTTGAAATAGTACCCTTTATTCGAGTCGTATGCGGAAATCCCCGGGCATATACCGCATTATTATCCCAATAAAACTCCTGCCATTATGTAAAATTAAAATTAAAGATCACGACCCTCAGCAATAGGGAATAAGATATACAAATAATTTATGCATAAAGGAGATAATAAAGGCACAATTACTGACGTATTTGTGTAAATAAGGTGCATTCTCTTTTCCTCACTCTCATGACATGTCCGACATGACTAATGAAATATTACAGGACTCCGCTGGTGCTACGCTTGATCTCTGATCAAGTTGTAATTCGAACCAGGGATCTCATGATAGCCACTACAATACATTTATACCTAAGTATTATATTACATATTACAAGTAACATGTTCTACTAGTTTGTGAGTGACAAACTTTTCTACGACCGCCTGAAAATATGAGTATCTTGTTTTCAGGGTTCATGTATGTATGTATGTGAGTTTGTATATTCCACCATAACTTTTATACGCCTGAACCGATTTTGATAAATGAGGTATCGTAAGAATCCCTAGCTTATTCTAGGTGACATAGGTTAGTAAAATTTGAAAAAAAATGATGGGGTGACCATGGTCCCGCGTTAGAGACTAAATTTGAAAAAAAAATCGTAAATAAGATTAACTATATAATCATCATCTAGAAAATGATGAGTAGATTCCAAAAATATATAACACTTTCAATATCCAGTGATTCACAAAAAAATATCATTTAATAAAAATGTGAAAACGATTCTAATTTAACTAGATTAATTTAGATTTTTAACTTTTTAGTTCGTTTTTTTGCAGGGCAGTCGAGTTTTTTTAAATTTTTTTTAATTTTAAACGGCATATAAATAAAAAATTAAAAGTCGAAACGGAACAAGAGAATCGAATACAGCCTGCGCATCTCAGATAAATTGTCCCCGCCGACAAAGATATAACAGACTGCCTGGCACCCGCCCAAAAGCGTGTTCGCAACATCAATACAACGCTTAACTGTCTGCTGGGGTACCTACTGATAGCACCAACCTTGCTGAGTTTCTTGCTGGTTCTTCTCGGTCGGAATGTTATTCCGAACCAGCGGTAGATTCAGACGACGATTCGAAAGCACATGTTTATTTGAATAAAAAAAAAATGAGTTCAATACAACGCTTAACTGTCTGCTGGGGTACCTACTGATAGCACCAACCTTGCTGAGTTTCTTGCTGGTCCTTCTCGGTCGGAATGTTATTCCGAACCAGCGGTAGATTCAGACGACGATTCGAAAGCACATGTTTATTCGAATTAAAAAAAATGAGTTCAATACAACGCTTAACTGTGTGCTGGGGTACCTACTGATAGCACCAACCTTGCTGAGTTTCTTGCTTTTTTTTTTGGATAGGAATGTCATTACGAACCAGCGGTAGATTCAGACGACGATGCGAAAACACATGTTTATTTGAATTAAAATAATGAGTTCAATACAACGCTTAACTGTCTGCTGGGGTACCTACTGATAGCACCAACCTTGCAGCGTTTCTTGCTGGTTCTTCTCGGTAGGAATGTTATTCCGAACCAGCGGTAGATTCAGACGACGATTCGAAAGCAGATGTTTATTTGAATTTAAAAAAATGAGTTCAATACAACGCGTAACTGTCTGCTGGGGTACCTAATGATAGCACCAACCTTGCTGAGTTTCTTGCTGGTTCTTCTCGGTACGAATGGCATCCGAACCAGTGGTAGATTCAGACGACGATTCGAAAGCACATGTTTATTTGAATTAAAAAATATGAGTTCAATACAACGCTTAACTGTCTGCTGGGGTACCTACTGATAGCACCAACCTTGCAGCGTTTCTTGCTGTTCTTTTCGGTAGGAATTCATTCCGAACCAGCGGTAGATTCAGACGACGATTCGAAAGCACATGTTTATTTGAATTAAAAAAAATGATTTCAATACTACGCTTAACTGTCTGCTGGGGTACTTACTGATAGCACAAACTTTGCAGAGTTTCTTGCTGGTTCTTCTCGGTAGGAATGTCATTCCGAACCAGCGGTAGATTCAGACGACGATTCGAAAGTACTTGTAATAAGTTTATTTGAAAAAAAAAATGAGTTTATGAGTTTTTTTTTTATTGCATGATAGGCCTGCGCTTGACGACAATCATGCTTAGTGCAAAGCAATGATGAGGTCCAGGTTGGAACGCGCTTGCCTAGAAGATGCCTATTCACTCTCGCCTTGAAGGTACTTAAGTTATAAGTGGCAGGACACACGTGCGCTGGGAGGGTGTTCCACACCCTTGCGGTTCGTATCAGAAACGTCAAGCAAATTCGCTTCGTGCGAGCAAATTGAACGTTAGATTGGCTTTTATTCTATTCATAATGTCAATACTAGAAATAAAAATAAACTTGTAATGCCTGCTTCTAGGCTCAGTAAAACTAGCAATTCATTTGTTGGAAACAGTGTCCGCTTCTACAATAAGCTCCCAGAAGACATGTTGACGATGTCTCTGAATAAGTTCAAAGTTAGTGTAAAACGTAAACTCATTGAAAAATCTTATTATCACGTAAAAGATTACTCAAATGACAAGCAATAATTTGCTCTAATGGCTGTGATAGTTCCTTAGTTAAGATGATTTGTGAGATGGTGATAATGAAAAAAAAACCCGGCTGATGAGTTTGTTGTGGGTTCTTCTCAGACCAGGGCGCGTTTGGAACCCTCGTAGCTTTAGTTTTAAGATACCATAACTAATTATCACCATCATGCTTTATAAGTAATGGACGTCAATATGTGTACCTATAGTGTACCTAAATTGAATAAATGAATTGAATTGAAATTGAAATATTACAAGTTAGCCCTTGACTGCGATCGAACCCGGTAATGGGCTTAGATCTTGGCAGAGGTATGGCATTTATATTAAACGCTTGCTACTCACATCGTACTGGAACGCTAAATATAGCTTGGTAGGTCTTTGCTCAGGCACTAGGCACGTTTGTGGGAGACCCTACCCATTTCAGTGGTGTGACATGCCTAAAAGTTATTCTTTTCTTTTATACTCTTCATATAAAAGGATATAGAACTAGATTTAGGTCTTAGAAGAATTAATTTAGCCTACGCAACTCAGATAAATTGACCAAATTTCTACAAAACCAGTTGAAAAGATGGGCCGTGTAAGCGTGGCAGACAAACAGACCTTCGCATTTCTAATATTAGTATGGATTAAACCCATACCTACCTACCTAATCGGTTTCTGCACAGCTTCGTACCGGAACGCTAAATCACTTGGCGGTACGTCTTTGCCGCCAAGAGCCACCTATAGACACATAATTATACCACCAATATATAAAAAGTATAGGGCATAGCATTAAAGCAACAAATTAATTGGCTTACTGAGCTAACATAAAATTTAGGAGCTGTAAAAACGTGGAGGGAGTTAGAGCTTAGACCCACCACGCTGCTCCAATGTGGGTTAGCGGCGGGGGTTCCCTCTCTCCTATGAGAGTGGAGGTCTGTGCCCAGCAGTGGGACGTTAATGGGTTGTAGTGGTGCAAAAACATGGAACCTGGAAAAATATATTAGCAAATACATTTAAAATGAATTATAGTCCCACAAACTTATTTGATCCGGTGACATCGTCGCTAATCTATATAAAAACAAAAAAAAAATAGGCATAAAAATCTTTCTTCTTTCAATTTTATCTACCAGGCCAGATAAGTTGGTGGGACTATATTGTGTATGAAAGGAAAATATGGGATAACGGTTAAAAAGGTGGCATATGGCGCAATGACACAATATATGAGGAGCTGGAAGTCCCTGGAATGCCTATCCAGGGACTTCCAGTCGCAGTCGCAGGACTAGCTGATATTCAGATAAATGTGTAAAAAACCGGCGTAGTGCGAGTCGGACTCGTACACAAAGGGTTCCAAATTTTATTAGGGTGGGTTTTAAATTTAACTAGCCGTAAGGCTATATTTGTTTGAACAAAACCCACGAAGGCAATTTAGGAAAAAAGAGTTCTCGAATTGCCTTTACCGAGAATCAACCCAGATAAAGGTATAATTTGTAGGAACCACGTAGTACGTTCTACCTATTTTTGTTTCATAGTCCAAATTGACTACAATTGCTTTAGGTACAACCATTGAAATAGAAATGTACTAAAATTCTACATCAATGGGTACAAGGCTTAGTAAATCAATACTGAGATGTATACAATTTAATTTTCAAAATGTTGACCATATCACCTTAACTACAACGCAACTTCAGTTAACAAACACGATAAAAAACGCAAAAATAATAAAAAATATATTTTTTACTAAAATTAACTAACATAACATTTCTTTTTAACTATAGGACAGTTTTTTATTTAGGGTTAATAGATTTTCCTCTCTCATCGCATCAGGCTTTATGAAGGGTAAATAGGTAATTCGCAGTCCAAACAACGTTCTCTGCAGTAAATCTCGTGCACAGGGGTCGACAGCGGGTAATTATTTCTGGCGGGTAACCCTCGCAGTAATTAATGGGGTAAACTTGACTTTTGTGTTGTGCAAGTTATAAGTACCACTCAAGTTTGGATCACAAACTAAATGCGAAAGTTTGGATGGATATTTGTTACTCAATCATGTCAGAATGTCTGAACGGATCTGGATGAAATTTGCCACAGAGAAAGATTATAGTCTGAATAAAAAAGGCTTCTTTTTATCCTGAAAAATTAAAGAGTTCCCGCGGGAACCAAAAAACCTCAATCTACGTGGAGGAAGTCGTGGGTATCAGCTAGTGTACCTATATTTTGTTTTCTTTTTGTAAATTGATTCTCACCTATTTGATCGCTTCAAAAAGGGTCAATGGGTAATTCGCAGTCCAACCAACGTTCTCTGCAATAAATCTCGTGCACAGGGGTCGACAGCGGGTAATTATTTCTGGCAGGTAACCCTCGCAGTAATTAATGGGGTAAACTTGACTTTGAGTTCTAAAAGCTAAAAGTTCCACTCAAGTGTGTAGGTATTCGTACCTATTTGATTTTTATTATTAAAAAGCTGTGTTGCATAAAGTATAATTTAAAAAAAAAACATTTATGTATAGATTTTTTGGGTCTAGAAACCTCGTGGGCGTCCCCGGAACAACCTAGCAAAGTTTTTATCACAATCTGATCAATGGTTTCGGAACGCATAGAGGACCAACATACAAACATTTTTTTACAGAAACTTTTATTTAACATTGATTTTTATATAAATAGATTGACGACATCCCTGGCGCAATGGTGACGCTATTACAACTAGGAAGTCCCGGGTTCGATCTCCGGTAAGTGTCCATATAAACAGCACATCCATAATTACAAAAAAAATACTCGATCTGCACGATAGGCAAAATAGAGGCCGCAATAGGCTCGTGACTCCATCGCTCCGCCTCAAAAAAGTCAGAAGGTCAATCGTGGGACTGAGCATTAACTATTAAATAAATTCCACAACCTATTTTAAACTTGCCTTATTTATACACTTAAGATTGAAAGTATGCTCCTGAAAAAAGCTTATTATACTGTTGAAGTTTATGTAAATCATAGAGGAGCACGAATTTGACTCGCTCCAGAAATGCTGAGGACAGCGTTACTTATGTACACATTGATATAAATGAATTTAATAATTGTAAATGAATTTTTAAAAAGAGCAACCACCTAGCACAGCAGTTAGGGTAGATTGGGACACTTTAGGTAAGGTTGACATCTCTAAAATCTGGTAACCAGGATAACTATTAACCTAGTAGTTATTTAAACTCTTTTAAGGTTGAAAAATATGAAAAAAAATTATAAAATTGCTGAGTTCTGTGCCGGTTCTTCTCAGTAGAATCAGTGATTCTACTGAGGTTAGAAAGTGATTCACAAGAAACGTATCATAAGTGACACAAGTTATCCTACGTGAAATAAATAAATCATTTATCATTTGAACATTTACCCATCTCATTCTAAGAGGAGACTTTCTAGATATGTTATAAATGGAAAATTATTTGAGTTTATAGAATCTTAATATTATTATAAATACGAAAGTTTGGGATGGATGTATGGATGTTTGTTACTCAATTATACCCAACCGCTGAACGGATCTCGCTGAAATTTGGCACAGATTATAGTCTGGAATAGCACATAGGCTACTTTTATCCCGGAAAATTAAGGAGTTCCCGCGGGAACCGAAAAACCTCGATCCACGCAGACCAAGTCGCGGGTATTAGCTAGTACTACGAGTAAAACAGGTTTGGTTGACTCTGTGAGATAGCGTGTAGCAAATAAACTAACACTGTAAAGGGTGCTATTCACACCTCATTACTTAATTAGGGACAAGCCTAAGCCTCACCCCCTCTGCAAACAATTACCCTCTGTCGAATCCCACCCCCTAGACTCACAGTGCTGAAAACTATGTTTGGTCCATTGGCCCGAAAAATACCTACCCTAGTTTTGCTCATGTTAAGTCGACGACCTCCGTGGCGCAGCGTGTAGCGCTGTTGTCTTAACGTGCGGAGGTCCCGGGTTCGATCCCCGGCAGGGTCAATTTGGGAATTTATAATTTTCGAATTTTCCCTGGTCTGGCTAGGTGGGAGGCTTCGGCCGTGGCCGTACCACCCTACCGGTAAGGCGTGCCGCCAAGTGATTACGCGTTCCGGTACGATGCCGTGTATGGGTTTAATATAATTGCCATGCCCTAACAGGTTAGCCAGCCACGATCTTCACGATCAGGTGAGATCGCAGTCAAGGGCTTACTTGTAGTGGATTAAAAAAAAAGTCGTAATCCCTATATCAAAAAAACTTCAAATAAATAGTCAAAGAAAAATTTAAAAAAAAACATACAAATATTATAAAATGATTATTGATTACTGCGAATTCGTCCACGTTGTTTTTGTATCCACTACAAGACCTTGACTGCGATCTCACCTACCCCTACCCCCATCCCCACCACATACCCCCATTCGGTTTCTACACGGCATCGTAGCGGAACGCTAAATCACTTAGCGGCACGTCTTTTACCGGTTGGGTGGTACCAAATTTGTACCAAATTTCATCAAAATCGGTTTAACAGATGGACCGTGAAATCGTAGCAGACCGACACTTTCACATTTATAATATTAGTATGGCTATACTTACCCACTTTTTCTACGAGTTTTCTTATGAGTTTCTTGCTGGCTTCGCTCAGTAGAATAGTCTTTCTGAACCGGTGGTAGTTAAAACTTGACGTAACGAGACACAAGTACGTCCTACATGTACCTAATAAATAAATTGAGTATTGAGTATACTTATAGATAAAAACGCTGTTGAGTGCCTGCACGGTATTTCCCTCTACCTTCAGTGAGTTCCTAACTATTGTTAGTTTGTTACTGCCTCGTTGGTCTAGTGGTTAGCATATTCGACTGCGGCCGACGAAGTCCCGGGTTAGATTCCAGCGTCGGGCCGTATCAAGTATTGGGTTTTCTGACAAGAAATTCTCAGTACTAGCCTGGAGTCAGAAAGTTGGCGATGTTCCGCCCCGTGCCTCGGAGAGCACGTTAAACCGTCGGTCTTGCGCCATATCTCTCTCCAGTCGTGTCGGATTTTCCCTCCCGTCGGGCTATGAGAGTAAAGCAACAGAGAGTGCACCTGTGTACGCACACACACTTGTCACTATAATATCTTCCGTGCAGATGGCTAATCTCTCTGGATATTGAACAGAAGCAGGCGTTACTTTGAGGAAGTCCATGATAATGAATGAACTAGAAGTTTAATTAGCTATAATCCGCTACAGTAGACAAATCTGTGTGGTACAGTGAGTGTCTTTCACCTGCAGCTTGCGTGCACAATCGTGCATTGTCAAGTCAACATCTCCTGAAGATGCTCCGGTGTCGGAGTGAAACGTACGTTGAGAGTGATTTGGAGGATTTGTGTGGTGTGGTGCTGTGCAAATTTTACAAGTGCTTTTGAATCGTCATGTAAATTTACCATTGTGTCAGAATTGTATTCGCCTGGAAAAGAACGAGCAACTGGACACTCGGCGGCTATAGAGTCGAAATCCCATATTCCAATTAGAAGAGTCGTATGTGGAAGGATCTGGACAACTTATCGCTCACCACCTTTAATATTATTATGACGAGTACATAATTAACAAATGATTTCTCATTCTGATTCTGACTGTGCATTACCACAGCCCTAAGAAATTCTTCATACAGTCAACTAAATCAGAAAAGGGCAAACTAGAAATGATTAGAACGCCTAATCTCCCGTTCGCTCGTCCCACCGTTACAAACATTTTTTCCCTTGCTTCTTTTAGTCAAAACACTACTATCCTAATAATTATTATTGTGACTAACAGAAATAATTAAAAACTGATTACATAATTAAGTGACGAGTAATATGGCGAAGAGAGGAAAATCCTGGATAATATTACATAATGTTATGCAACTTACTGGAACTAAGTTCTGATGCTATCACAAAGTTCGACACAACCGCATCTAAGCTCTGATGATCCTAGCTTTTGCTTGCAATTCTAGCACTTTAGTAAATTGTTCTAACCTATTAATTCCAATTTTGGCATAGATCCATAATTTACTTATTTTTCTCTAACTTCATACTCAGATGTGTCTTCTAATTAATAATATAATTGTCATTTTTAATTACTTGTACACTTATTTAAGTTATGTTTTTAAGATTGCTGTGCATTATATTATTTACTATTGTTTGATGAATGATTTAAATATTGTTAGTAGATAATTAAATATGCACGTCAGCATTGACGAATATTTGGACTATTTTTGGACTGTCATCATAATAATAACTTGTGTAATGTTTCTAGAATTTAAACGATTGATTGATTAATTGGTTGATGTAAAAGTGTTCGTATGTTTGCTGGTGTGTCCATTTTTCCTACAATGAGGCAACAGATCAAAGTTAACTTTTCAAAAATTAAAGTTCCTAGAGTTGTTTAAGACGTACAGCTATATTTGATACAATACCAAATTATTAATTTACTTTTAAGCTTTCAATTTATGAGTCTGAATGAGTGCTAAGGTAAATATAATATAGTTTTAAATAAAGTTTTTGTATTTTAGCCATGTTTATCTAAACCTTGATGCGACCTCTTAAATTACTAAATAACAGCTGGCTGAAGTGCAGCCGTATTATAGAGTAGTAATGGAATCGTAACTGCAAAAAAAATGTAGTAAATAGACCTTTGTGGCCCATAACATAATTAGCTTTTAACAGTTTACAATATCACTAGCAAGATTATAATCTAACGGTTTTTACAATTTTACGGTATCATATATAACTCGAAATTGGCAAAATATCACTTAACGGCCTTTAAGTCGACTGACGGCAGAACCACTGATTCGGAATGCCATTATTGCCGAGAAGAAACACGGTTGTTGCTGCTTGCTCTCTTTTAAAAAATCATTAAGACTCGGTGGTTGTTTTTTTCTTTTTAAACATTTACAATTACATCAATATGTAGATAAATAAAGTAAGCGCAGTCCTAAGCATTGCGGACCGAATTAAATCCATGCCCTGTTTTTAACATTTACATAATCTTCAACAGTATAATAAGCTTTTTTCAGGAGCATACATTTAATGGATTTCACAATCTTGTGTGAAGGCAAGTTTCAATTAGGTTGTGTAATTTTATTATTGAATAGAATACTCATTTCCACGAACGACCTTTAGGACTTTCTTGAGGCGTATTGATAAAGGCCACCACCACCACCACTACAACCCATTTACGTCCCACTGCTGGGCACAGGCCTCCACTCTCGCGGAAGAGAGGAAATTGGAGCTAAGAGCCACCACGCTGCTCCAATACGGCTTGGTGAGCTTTAACGACTATTATCATGTTAGTGACAATAACCAGGACCGACGGCAAATTGTTTTTTTCAATTAAAATTGATAAAAGCGTAGATATTTTTAAACAATAATTTTTTGCCACTAAAAATATTCTTAATTAATTTTTTGTTTGCGTAAGTGAATTAAATTGTTAAACAAAACTTATTATCAAACCGTACTTACCCTTTGACCCTGGTTCAAAACCCAAAATATAGTGTTTGCGTAATTGAATAAAACTAATTAAAACATATTAGATATCCGTACTCAGATAGCTTTTGACCCTGGTAAAACACAAAAAATTACACGTGTAGAAGGCGAATCATAATATTTTTACTAACTTCAGAAAAAAATCAACGATCATACTAATATTATAAACCAGCTGATGCCCGCGACTTCATCCGCGTGTTCAAGTTCTTTTTTTATTCCCTCGGGAACTCCTTAATTTTCCGGGATAAAAATTAGCCTATATGTCACTGTCCAGGTTCTCAACTATACCCATGCCAAAAATCACCTTTTTTGTGGGTTTGTTTGTAAAAATCACCCTTCAATCCCGCCCCGCAACAGAGCAATGGATCGACGTGATTTTTTGCAAATAGCTAAGGACCTGGAAAGTGACAATGGCTACTTTTAAGCCAGAGAATCCGGAAACGGAGCATCTTCAGGAGGTTGAATCGACAATGCACGATTGTAAATTGACGATCGTGCAAAAAACTTAAACCAGTGGAGCGAAGTTTTTGACGACTCCCGTGGCGCAGTGTGTAGCGCTGTTGTTTTAACGTGCGGAGGTCCCAGGTTCGATCCCCGGCAGCGTCAATTTGTGAATTTATAATCTCTGAATTTTCTCTGGTCTGGCCTGGTGGGAGGCTTCGGCCGTGGCTAGTTACCACCCTACCAGCAAAGTAAAGATTACGCATATAAACTAAATAGGGTATGGGTTTAATATAACTGCCATGCCCCTGACAGGTTAGCCCGCTACCATCTTAGACTGCATCATCACTTACCATCAGGTGAGGTCGCAGTCAAGGGCTAACTTGTAGTGGATAAAAAAAAAGAAGTCGTGGGCATCTTCTATTTATTAAATAAATAAGTTTGTTCAACTATTTTAAATTGCCTCTATATTGGTGCAGGCAAAACTGTAGGCAAAAGTGAACTCATTAAGTTAGTAAATAGGGGTCAATCGGACGCATACCGTGAGTACGTGAAGGCTGAGCATTGCGCAATGCGACGTGGACCCATTCTTAACTACATATATACGAGTAGAATTAGTTGAAAATTTCTTCTATACGTGGCATAGCGTCAAGTGGGAGACAAACTCGCGTACAAAGAGTTCCGTACCACCACACAATATAAATTATTTCAGTAAATAACAATTAGGAGTACCGTAACATCTAGTCATACTGCTCAAGAATCTCTACAATAGCAGCGAAGCAGTTGTAAGGATAGACGAAACTGTCTCTGGGCCTTTCAAATTTCGCAAAGGAGTTAGACGGGGCTGTGTGCTTCCTCCCATCCTGTTCAATATCTACGGTGAATACATCATGCGGCGTATACTCGAAGAGTGGGAAGGTGGCGTCAGCATCGGTGGAGTAAAGCTTACCAACTTACGGTATGCTGATGATACAATACTCCTAGCAGCATCCGAGACCGAAATGACATCTCTATTGAACAGGATGGAACAAGTAAGTGAAGAAATGGGTCTCTCCGTAAACAGATCCAAAACGAAGGTAATGGTGGTGGACCGTGCCAAACAGTTGGAACTCACTGGCTCACTCAACCTCGAGACTGTGGAGAACTTTATATACCTGGGTTCCAACATAACTAACACCGGGTCATGTGAGGTGGAAATCAGGAGGCGGATTGGAATGGCCAAAAGTGCCATGTCACAGCTGCATAAGACTTGGAGGGACAAACAGATATCAATCAACACCAAAATATGTCTTGTTCGCACACTTATATTCCCGATATTTATGTATACAACTGAGACATGGACAATAAAAGCTGCTGACCGACATCGCATTGACGCTTTCGAGATGGGGTGCTGGAGGAGAATGCTTCGGATATCTTGGACAGCGCACAGAACTAACGCATCGATCCTCAAGCAGCTGAAAATTACAAAAAGGCTATCAACCACCTGTCTCCCGAGGATCCTTGATTATTTCGGCCACATTGCAAGAAGGGAGGGACACAATTTTGAAAAGATTGTCATTACTGGCAAATTGGTGGGAAAGAGACCTCGGGGACGTAGCCCGATGCATTGGTCAGATCAAATCCGCACCACTCTTGATAGCAAGGTCCACGAAGCCCTGCATGTCGCAGAAAACCGAGCAACATGGCGCGACATCGTTTATAGAAGAATTATTGGTGGAAGGGGTCACGACCCTCAGTAATTGGGGAATACGACGTAAGGAGGAGGAAATAACAAGAGTCTATATTCAGTGTGTCCTTCCCGTCCTCACTTATGGCACTGAAACATGGACACTAACAAAAGGCTTGATCCACAAATTTAAAGTCGCTCAGAGAGCCATGGAGAGGGCTATGTTAGGAGTTTCTCTTACGGATCTTATCCGTAAGAGAACAAGGTCACTGACATAGCCCAAACCATTAGCAAGCTGAAGTGGCAGTGGGCAGGCCATGCCTGTCGAAGGAGCGATGGCCGCTGGAGCCGGAAAGTTTTAGAGTGGAGACCGCGTACAAGTAAGCGTAGTATGGGGCGTCCTCCGGCACGATGGACCGACGACATTAAGAGGGTGGCGGGAAGTGGCTGGATGAGGAAGGCAATTTTTGGATTTTTTCCCATACTTGCGCTGTGAGTACCTTGCTGATTGCTCTTCATGATTCTAGGTCAACGGGAAGTCCATAATATTCTTAAGCGGCTGTATATTTTGATTGCATTGATTTAGAAGCTTGGTTTTGTTCCAGCTCCAAGGGACCGTACACCTAAAGTATGTGAAATTAATTTCAACTTGATAAATCCACGCCTTCTTCGAGGCTTGAGGCTACTTTTTACCTCGGAAAATTAAGGAGTTCCAGTGGGAATTAAAAAAAACTTATTCCACGCGGACGAAGTCACCGGCATCAGCTAACCATACTATATTCTGAATAACTTGATAAAGCCGAGCAAAAATGCACTGGTCAATTACACTGATATCGATTTAAACCTTAACGCCTCAGTGCAAACTAGGCTTAAAAGATAAGATAAAAAGATTGTACCTGATATAAAACGGAGCTTATTTCAGCTATAACTTTCAGTTTGCGCAGTGTTGTTTAACAGTGATAACAATAGATCTTTTTTTTTCATTTTATTAACTCACACATAATGTATCGATTTGTGATTGTATTGTTTTTATCGACGGTGTACGCTCAGTTAGAAATTAATGAAACTTGTGATTTAACCAATATTACACATCACACGACGATCTCGGATAAGGTGAGCTAAAAAAATTCAGCTGTGATAGCCTTTTTGTTTTAACTGCGATCTCACCTGATGGTAAGTGATGATGCAGTATAAGATGGTAGCGGACTAACCTGTTAGGGGCATGGCAGTTATATTAAAACAATACCCCTATTTGGTTTCTACACGGCATCGTACCGGAACGCGTAATCGCTTGGCGGCACGTCTTTGCCGGTAGGGTGGTAACTAGCCACGGCCGAAGCCTCCCACCAGACCAGACCAGGGAAAATTCAGAAATTATAAATTCCCAAATTTACCCTGCCGGGGATCGAACCCGGGACCTCCGCACGTTAAGACAACAGCGCTACACACTGCGCCACGGAGGTCGTCAAAACCTTCAGAACCATGAGGTTTAGCTTCATAACCTTCTCTAGGCAAGCGCGCTCCACCTTAGGCTGCATCTCTATTTGCCAGCATGTTTGTCTACAGCTAATCTATCCACCGACCACCACCACAGTGGGCACAGGCATCCAAATTCGTAGGAGAGAGGGAATTAGAGTATAAACCCACGCTGCTCCAATGTGGGCTGGTGGGTTTTAACGACTTTTATCATGTTAGTGATAGTAACCGGGACCGACGGCTTAACGTGCTCTCCAAAGCACAGGGGTAACACACCAAGACCAAGTGCTAGTGTATAAAAGAAGACTTTTGATCTTTCGGGTGATCGGCCGGGCATGCCCTTAAAACTTTTCTGAATTGAGTGCGTTTTAAACAATTAATCATTGATTATAAACAATTACTGATTACTTTAACGGTGAAAGCAAAAGGGACCTGAGTATTTGACAAGTAAGTATGGGAATCTGTATGAAGTACTGAACAGTGGCGTCATCAAAATTCTACATATTTTTTTACTTCAATCGATACTTTAAAATGAGTTTCGAACGTAAAACTAACAGGGGACGTGGATTACGACTTTTGGGAGACTCTCTAATTTAATAATCACTAAAAAAAATGTATTTGAATAGTTGTCAAATACCCAGTCTCACAAACATTATTCTTCCTCCACAACCTTTCTCACTGCCAAGGGTCACTGGTAGAGATCTCTTATAGAGATAAGTGCTTCCTTGTCCACTACGTATATTTTTCTTCTTATTTTATAACATTTTGGTACTAAATAAATTAAAAAAAAAAAAAAAAAAAAAACATATCTGACCCGGTCACATCGTCGCTAGTAAATATTTAAAAAAAAACTAAAACTAAACAGGCATAAAAATAAGTTAAAATTTTGGCCACCGGGCCATGTAAGTTGGTGGGACTGTAATCATTTTGATAAATGTCATCAGATTGCAGGCAAATGGTACCAAATAGAAAGGATCCCAAACAGTATTGAAAAAGGTGACTGCTCACACACCACCATAACAGTCGACAAAACCACGCGGTCAGGAAATAAAGAGGATTCCGAAGTTGTGGATGGAGTACTTGTCATGAGGAACGCTTCCGTCACCGAGACTGCCGATCCGGGAGTCTGGAATGTTACATACCATGGTATTTATCATTTATTTATTTATTACTAGCTGTTTAAGAATGTTTGATTCCCACGGGAACTCTTTAATTTTCCGGGATAAAAAATGCCTATGTGCTATTCCAGGCTATAATCTATCTTTGTGCCAAATTTCAGCCAGATCCGTTCAGCTGTTGGGGCGTGATTGAGTAACAAACATCCATACATCCATCCAAACTTTCGCATTTATAATATTAAGTACGATTTATTTATTACTAGCTGAATTACTAGCTGATTAAGAATGTTTGATTCCAACGGGAACTCTTTAATTTTCCGGGATAAAAAGCAGCCTATGTCCTTCCCTGATATTACCTGTACTATATTTCATCAAAATCGGTTGGACGGGCCGTGAAAGCGTAGCAGATAGACAGACACACTTTCGCATTTATAATATTAATATATAGTAAGTATGGATTTATTTTACACTAGCTGATGCCCGCGAATTCGTCCGCGTGGATTGAGGTATTTCGGTTACCGCAGGAACTCTTAAAGTTTACGGGACAAAAAGTTGCCTCTTTGTTATGCTATATTATAATCTATCTTTGTGCCAAATTTCATCCAGATCCGTTCAGTTATTCTGGCGCGACTGAGTAACAAACATCCATCCAACCATACATCCATTGTTCTTTTACTCTCATAGCCCGATGGGACGACCCGATTGCACGTTGCGTCCCACGGTTTTGCACGGCATCGTACTGTAACGACAAGTCGCTTAGCGGCGTCTTTGCGTTAGGAACGTGACTTGCCACGACCGAAGCTTCCCACCAGACAAGACTAGTGGAAATTCAGAAATTATCAATTCCCAAATTGACCCTGCTGGCAATTGAGCCTGAGACCCCTCATTTGTAAGACCACAGCGCTCACAACTGCTTTATCTTAGCTCACAACTCTTTTTTTGAGTTTGTTTATGGTTTTTTTTTGCAGATGGCGTCTCACAAAACGTTGTAGTCCTAGGGACTGACAACACTGAGTATCTCATGCTGTACAGCTGTCAAAACACTGGCAACTCATCAGCTACTAGTGAGTTTTTCAAGACTTAGTTTTTCTAGAAATTTCATCATCATAATCATCATCATTAACATCATCACCCCTTCACAAGCCCACTACTATGCCACTACTCAGTACAGAACTTCTCTAAAAAACAAAAGAATTAAGGCCACAGCCCACCACATGATGCAGATAAGCAGACTCCACACACCTTTTAAAATATTTTAGAGTACTCTAGGGCATACAGGTGTCCTCAGAATACATTCCTTCACCGTTTTAGCATTTGATATATTATAATTGTTTAAAATACACTCGTGAACTCTGACAATCTGCACTTGGCCAGCGTGGTGAACTATGACCTGAAACTTTATTATTCTGAAAGGAGACCGGAGCTCAGTAGTGAGCGCTGATGAATGAAGAATAGGATCAGTAACAGAGTGATATTATATTGAAACTATACGCTCAAAAGGGCTGGAACCCAGAGCCGTAAAGCCAGTTAAAAAATTGTTTTTTTTTTTATTTCATTTCAGTAAGCGCATGGAAGCTGGGTCGCAACACGAGCTTCTCCTCGAACGCGACTGAGGCCATTCTGATGCTGGCAACCAATGCAAATATTGCCAACACAACCTGGAAGACCGTGAACCACTCTGAAGCCGCCTGCAAACTTAAGGGTGGAGCGGTGAATCTGCAAATATCGCCCCTACTGTTACTGCTATTAGGACTCATTGGTTTGGCTAAAGTGTAATAAAATAAATAGGAATGAGTGTAAATAATGAAATTTAAAATTAAAAGAGTATTTAAATAATCTTTAAGTTAAAATCCAATCCTGGGTTTCGAAGAAACTGAAAAGAATCATACCCGGGAAATCCCGTATTCCGTAATTTGTTATTGAGGTATAATTTAGTAGTATATTACTTCAGTGTTGTTCTGCCACGTAGCTTAAGTGGGCCCTGCTTCATACAACCTCATACAAATTGTGTTTGTATATCATACAGAAATTGTTTAGTAGTCTATTATAAACTAAACTAGCACTCATGTAGCCAAGTATCAAGTCAAAAGTGTTTTGCTAATTTGTGTGATTTTTAAGTACAAAAATTTTTTTCGATCCTTGTAAAGTTCTCGCACTGTACATATTTTTTTTAATTTATGACAATAAACTGTAAAATCTAACTCTGCGTTTTATTTACAAACATTTATATACATATTTTATTTGTCAAATGTTTGTTTATTTTGTTGGTTTGTGTGTGTTTGATGGGTGTTGTTGAAGCCCTGGTGGGTAACATTTTGCGGGTGATCATTATTATTAATGTTACTAGCTAATGCCCGGGCTAATCCACATGGAATAAGTTTTTTGATTCCCACGGGAACTCCTTAATTTTACGGGATAAAAAGCCTATGTCACTCTCCAATTCTCAAATATACTCATACAAAAAATCACGTCGATCCGTTGCTTTGTTGTGGCGTGATTGAAGGACAAACCAACAAGCAAACAAACACACTTTCGTATTTATAATATTATTAGTCTGATTCCGGAAAATCAAAGGGTTTTAGGACGACAACACACTATGGATAGGACAAGACCAAATCCCCGCGCGAACCCCCCGTCTTATGGGAGGCACGTTCTTCCTGTCGCAGTGCTCTTAATCATCAATCAATAATTAGTAATCGATATATTAAGTACTTGATATCGACCGACTTGTACTTGTAAAATACTGATTAAAGGTATTTATTTAATCAGTAAGTATATAAAAGTCATTAGGGAATTACCTTACATGGATTTTGGAAACAAAAACTTTCTTGTACGAAAAAAACATCGTCAATAACGTAACATCAAAACCTACTTAGCAAAATTAACAAGGTAAAAATACCTTCAAAAGTAAATTAACTTGACTTCAAGATTCAAAATCACTTGACAAAGTTTATTTAAATAAAAAATTAATGGAACCCGCGTGTTTTTTTTTTGAAAGCAATTAATTTTTAAGTTTTTAATACAATAATTATTTGTAGTAAAACTAGCTGATGCCCGCGACTCCGTCCGCGTGGATTGAGGTATTTTAGGGGTATGAAAAATGAATGGATAGTAGCTGATTCTCAGACCTACTGAATATGCCTATAAAATTTCATAAAAATCGGTCAAGCCGTTTCGGAGGAGTATGGTAACTAACATTATGACATGAGAATTTTATATATAAGATTATAGTACTAAACAATTACGAATCAGTTATTTGTTATTTTAGTGATAATACTTGAATAAGCAGGTCACAACACTCCAGATATTTATTCCGTCTCTAAACCTACCTAGATTAGATTACATGGGACAGAGATTTAAAGTTACACGGGAAATTCCACGAGAGAGAGAATCGAATACAAAATGTCTACTTTACCAATGTGTTTCCTTTACATTTACGATAGGGTTTGGCTCGTGAGACAAAGTGACCTAACCAACAAGACAGAATTAAAAAAATTAAAAAAACACGACTGCCCTGCCAAAAAACGAACTAAAAAGTTAAAAATCTAAATTAATCTAGTTAAATTAGAATCTTATTCACATTTTTATTAAATGATATTTTTTTGTGAATCACTGGATATTGAACTATAGTGTTATATATTTTTGGAATCTACTCATCATTTTCTAGATGATGATTATATAGTTAATCTTATATTCGAATTTTTTTTTCAACTTTAGTCTTTAATGCGGGTCCATGGTCACCCCATCAATTTATTTTAAAATTTTACTAGCCTATGTCACCCGGAATAAGCTAGGGATTCTCACGATATCTCATTTATGAAAATCGGGTCAGGCGTATAGAAGTTATGGTGGAATATACAAACTCAGATACATACATACATACATGAACCCTGAAAACAATATACTCCTTTTTTCAGGCAGTCTTATATAAATGCAATCGCACGTTTGGAGCCTTTAAATTTTGGAAATTTAGCTTGGGCCTCATTCACACAGAAGTGCGAAGTTTTCTTCCCTTCATTACGCTAAAAGCCTTTTCATATTGGAGTAGACGATATATTTTATTTAGTATAAGCTTAGTACGCATTGTTCTTGTAAATAACAATGTAAATAAACACTTACAGCGGAGGTAACTCTCGACGACCTCCGTGGCGCAGTGTGTAGCGCTGTTGTCTTAACTTGCGGAGGTCCCGGGTTCGATCCCCGGCAGGGTCAATTTGGGAATTTATAATCTCTGAATATTCCCTGGTCCGACCTGGTGGGAGGCTTCGGCCGTGGCTAGTTACCACCCTACCGGCAAAGACGTGCCGCCAAGCGATTACGCTTTCCGGCACGATGCTGTGTTGAAACCAAATAGGGGCATGGGTTTAATATAACTGCCATGCCCATAACAGGTTAGCCCGCTGCCATCTTAGACTGCATCATAACTTACCACCATAACTTGTAGTGGATTAAAAAAACCCTCAACTCGGTACACAGATGATCAAGAGCCATACAGCGAACGCAAAGCAATACTTAAGCAATATTACTCATCATGACAGCTTGTTGTCACGTACCTTGAAGTTCCTAAAATAAGGATTATAATTCTAAAACACGATAGTCAACCATAATGAAACAATATGGCTTTAATGGCAATAAGATCTGGATCTTGATCATTACACTTCAACGTTGGAAGAAAACATCGTGAGGAAACCAACACCGACCAACTGATAGTTCTTAATTTTTTTTATACGACTGCCTGAAAAAAGGAGTATATTGTTTTCAGGGTTCATGTATGTATGCATGTATGTATGTATGTATGTATGTATGTATGAGAGTTTGTTTATTCCACCATAACTACTATACGCCTGAACCGATTTTGATAAATGAGGTATCGTTAGAATCCCTAGCTTATTCCGGGTGACATAGGCTAGATAATTTTTTTTAAAAATTGATGGGTTGACCATGACGCATTAAAGACCAAAATTGAAAACAAAAGTTCGAAAATAAGATTAACTATATAATCATCATCTAGAAAATGATGAGTAGATTCCAAAAACATATATCACTATAGTTCAATATTTAGTGATTCACAAAAAAATATCATTTAATAAATGTGAATAAGATTCCAAAGGCTATATATGCAAATCGCTTCTTATGGAGGTAAATTCCAAAAATAATATGGCACGGCAGTCGTATTTTTTAATTCGTTAAATTAATTTCACTTGGGCTTCATAGAGTTCTTCATATGTCTTCATATTAATGTCAGAATTGTTTTCAGTCTACAAATCCGCACTTGGCTAGCGTGGTGGACTAAGGTCTCATTTTTAAGGGAGACTAGTACTCACTAGCAAGGTGGCGATGGATTACCAGTGGCGTGCAGTTCATAGAGGCATAAAAGCACAGCTTACCCAAATGGAAATACGTCAACGCTCATTTTTCATCAAAACAGCTAACAGCTAATCTATATTTATCTAATCTAATCTATACTAATAAATAGGTATTTTGACAAATTAATGCCTACCCTAGCTGCAAAAGCTGTGTACGCCACTGTGGATTACTAATGATATTATTAGATACTATCGTAATTCTATATGACAATTTTAAAGTAATGATAAAAATTTCCAAACGCGCCCTGGAGAGGCATACTACTGTTGTTCAAATCTGTAATATTACATATATATATGTCACCGTAAGATTGTACAAACCGTTAGATTATAATCTAACTCGCGAAATTCTGTCTGAAATTCTGTCGAAAGATTGTAAACTGTTCAATGTTCTGAGTGTCAATTTTTGAAATATTCATTTTATTTACGTTTTCTTGTCTCTTTCTTCTAGGTTAGGTTAGGGATCGACATAAATAATCAAGTAGTGCACTTAGATTTTATCGGGTTTAGATACCTATCAGATTACAATCTACCGGAAAATAATGCTTAACGCATTATTGTAATCTTTCGACAGTTTAGAATTTCGCGAGTTAGATTATAATCTAACGGTTTTTAGAATCTTACGGTGACATATATATACAAATAAATAGCTGTCGTAGCTTTCGTTTTAAGATACCGTAACCAATTATCACCATCATGTTTTATAAGTAAGTAATTTTTAACGTCAATAAGTGTACCTACAGTGTACCTATATTGAATAAATGATGTTGAGTATTGAGTAATAATATTTTAATATTGTTGACGTTCATGTTTTAGAATTATATAATCCCTATTTTCGGGACGCCAAGGTACGTGATATAAAACTGTCATTTTGAAATAAGCGATGGTAGTAACCCCCCAGTAGTCCTTTTGACTAACTCAGTGGCAAAAAAATAAATGAAAGCCACTGAAATATATATTTCATCCATTTTAGGTTTGCTCTGAAATAAAAATAAAGTTTTCATAGCATATCTTCAATGTATAAAAAATATTTATTATTATAAAGCCACCGAGCTTTCATTTTTGATAGCTACGAGAATAAGGGTGTAGGATTGAACAAGTCATAATAAAAAAATTAAAAAACACGACTGCCTTGCCAAAAAACTAACTAAAAAGTTGAAAATCTAAATTAATCTAGTTACATTAGAATCTTATTCACATTTTTATTAAATGATATTTTTTTGTGAATCACGGGATATTGAACTATACTGTTATATATTTTTGGAATCTACTCATCATTTTCTCGATGATGATTATATAGTTAGTCATATTTTCGAATTATTTTTTTCAACTTTAGTCTTTAATTAGGGACCATGGTCACCCCATCAATTTTTTTTAAATTTTACTAGCCTATGTCACCCGGAATAAGCTAGGGATTCGAACGATACCTCATTTATCAAAATTGGTTCAGGCGTAATGAAGTTATGGTGGAATATACAAACTCACACATACATGAACCCTGAAAACAATATACTCCTTTTTTCAGGCAGTCGTATAAAAAGTCCCACAACAAGCAAAGCCGGGTCCTCTTTTTTTATTTAATTGCTTTATTTACAGTATCATTTCACTAACACACGCGTTATAAAACGTTATTGCGTCGCTGACTCAATGTTAAGGCCCTAGTTATCATTTATGTATTTTACCGCCATAAAAGAGGGAGGATATCGTAAAAGTTTTAGGCTGCAGCTCCACCGGGGAATCTCGTGAATGAAATTGAAGCTATAAGTATAGACATTGGAGACTCACTCATACATTCGTATTCAAGTACAGATTTTGGTGATTTTATTATTATAATTATACCTCCAATGACATACCAACTTTTTATCCCAGAAAATTAAACAGTTCTCGCGGGAACCTAAAAACCTCAATCCACATGGACAAATTCGCGGTTAGCGTATAGTTTAAAATATAGACTAGAGCCCGCCCCCAGTTTTGCTCCCATTGGAATTTAGAAAAGTCCATGTGTTAGGCTTAGCCCTAAGACCTCGAAAGGTCTAATTAAAGCTGCTCGTTGATAGATCAGCCAGTAAGGTATTTTCCTATTATAATAATAATAATAATAAAGCTTTATTTACTCCATCTGTTACAATTTTTTTTTTTACAATGTACTTAGTTTTGTTAGTTAAGTTAGTGAACATATAGAAAATTAAAGGTAAGTGTTAGTTTAGTTAGTAATTTTAGTTTGAGATGGATCCCATATCTTGGGTAAAAGCCTCCTCCATTTTTTGCCATATTTGTCTGTCTTTTACCACCTGCATCCAGTTTTTTCCAGCAAACTTTTTAATTTCATCAGACCACCTTGTCTTGGGCCGACCTACACTTCTTTTTCCCTGTGGACCTTTCCACTTTGTGGCAGTTACTGTCCACCTTTGGTCCTTTTATACTAGGTATTTATTAATAGTAGATATTATATATAGTGTACTTACGCCTTTGAAAACGTGAATTCATGGACAACGTTTTTGTCTATCTATCTATCTACATTATACCTATACCTCCCACAATATCTCCGGTAGAACGGCAACATAACGCTTTATGAATCGGAGTGCGAAACGTAATTTGAAATTCTTATGTATGTTATGATACCTTATATCAACAGACTTTGAATTTCATTGTAGGCACATATTTTTTTACTCGTCGAAATCTTTTCTCTTTTTAGGGTTCCGTACCTCAAAAGGAAAAACGGAACCTTTATAGGTGATACTGGGTATACCACCTCTACATCTCCACATAAAAGAAGAGGCTACCATTGCAGCTCTAAGGATAAAAACCTATGGGCTATGGAAAGACATAAACGCAACGCACACCCGAATATTGTCGAGTGAATACACAAAATGTCCACACCTAGAGTGGATATGTGATAAAACACAAAAAGAACATATAATCGAAAAAAGGTATAAGGTAAACATTGAAAAGACCACAACTCAAGCACCCATCATAGACACAATAGATGTGTATACAGATGGGTCAAAAACAAACAGGGGAACCGGCGCCGGAGTATACTGTCGCGAACTAAACATAAACATAGCCCACGCCCTCGGTAAGAACAACTCCGTTTTTCAAGCGGAGTGTGTCGGCGTCACGTTAGCAGCCATGGCTCTGACTAATAGACAGGTAACAAATTTTCAAATTAACATTAACAGTGACAGTCAAGCTGTACTTAGAGCCTTAGGAAAGAACACGACTACCTCTAGGCTCGTACTTGACTGTCACAATGCACTACAGACCCTGACCGACTCGAACAAAGTATCACTGGCCTGGGTAAAAGGTCACAGTGAGAACATAGGAAATGATGCAGCCGATGAACTAGCACGACGAGCCTCAAACCTGAAGGTATCAGGACCTGATCCAATCGTCCCGATACCCTTCAGTGAATATAAAACCTGGATAAGGAAACAAACAGTAAGTACACATGCCGTATTATGGGCAAACACTACAGACTGCAGACAAACTAAGGAGGCAATACCGAGCCCCAATCAGCGACTAACTAAAAAACTTCTACAACTCAACCGAGCCAAACTCAGGATAGTTGTAGGTTTGATAACGGGACACTGCCCTCTAAACAAACACCTATCTATTCTAGGTATCACCGACAGCCCTCTATGCAGAGCCTGCATGGAGAGCGACGAGACACCGAAACACGTGTTGCTCGAGTGCAACGGTGTTTCCACCCAACGAGAAGCCTACATTGGCTCCCCAGCAACACTACCGGAAGTCCTCGCCGACCTGGGCGGCCTGCTTGGATTCTGGAGTGAGCTCGGCTGGCTGGAGTGGTCCAGCGGGGAGTCGCACCAGCGGTTTTCACGCACAGCGGACGCATGCGTCCAAGTGCGGAAAATAATCCCAGGATGATAGAAGAAGAAGAAGAAGGATCACTTTGTTGACCGTCCGTCTGTCTGTCAAGACCATTTTTCTTAGGAACGCATGGAGGTATCAAGCTGAAATTCATATCAAATACTTAAGTCTACTGTCCCTTGGAGCTGTGAAAAAATCAAACTTCTAAGCCAACGCAATGGTAAGACAGCCGTTTATGCTGCAAATTTTTGACACTCGCAAGGGAATCAAAACCTACAGGGTACTTCCCGTGAACTCAGAATCTTGAAATTTGGTACGAAGCAACGTCTTACAGCACAGATAAAGAAAAAATTGCGAAAAGCAAACATTTTTAGTTGCATCATTTAATAAAAATATTTTTAATAACTTTAAACTTACCACAGGTTTGTACGGAACCCGCGGTGCGCGATTCCGACTCGTACTTGGCCGGTTTTTGTTTGGTGAGAGGCTTCGGCCATCGCTAGTGACAACTCTCCCGGGAAGGATGCGCCGCTAAGCGATTAACGCTCCCGTACAGTGCCTTGTAGAAACCGATTAGGGGTATAATATGGGCATTATGTTATACCGCTGAATTTCTTGCCGGCTCTTCTCAGTAGAATCATCTTTCTGAACAGGTGAGAGAGTCTTATCGACTTATAAGTGGTACAAGTTTTCCTACGTTATAAATAAATCACTTAATTTCATTTCAAACCCATACCCCTAATCGGTTCTACCGGGCATCGTACCGGAACGCTAAATCGCTTGGCTAAGATTCTGTATACAAATTCCCAAGTTGTATAGTATAGGCTTAGTAAAACTAGCAATTCATTTGTTGGAAACAGTGTCCGCTTCTACAATAAGCTCCCAGAAGACACGTTGATGATGTCTCTGAATAAGTTCAAAGTTAATGTAAAACGTAAACTCATTGAAAAATCTTATTACCATGTAAAGGACTACTTAAATGATAAGGAAGCTTGGCAATAATTTGCTCCGATAATGGCTCTGATAGTTCCTTAGTTAAGATGATTTGTGAGATGGTGATAATGAAAACCCGGCTGAGTTTGTTGTGGGCTCTTCTCAGACCAGAGCGTGTTTGGAACCCTCGTAGCTTTAGTTTTAAGATACCGTAACTAATTATCACCATCATGTTTTTATACGACTGCCTGAAAAAAGGAGTATATTGTTTTCCGGGTTTATGTATGTATGTACATACATACATACATGTATGAATACCACCACAACTTCTATACGCCTGAGCCGATTATGATAAATGAGGTATCGTTAGAATTCCTAGCTTATTCCGGGTGACATAGGTTAGTAAAATTTAAAAAAATTGATGGGGTGACCATGGTCCCGCATTAAAGACTAAATTTGAAAAACAAAATTCGAAAGTCAGATAATATATCATCTATCACTATATAATCATCCTCTACAAAATGATGAGTAGATTCCAAAAATATATGACACTATAGTTCAATATCCAGTGATTCACAAAAAAATATCATTTAATAAAAATGTGAATAAGATTGTAATTTAAGTAGATTAATTAAGATTTTTAACTTTTTAGTTCGTTTTTCGGCAGGGCAGTCGTGTTATTTAATTTTTTTAATTATATAATTCTGTAAGTAATTGACGTCAATATGTATACCTACAGTGTACCTAATTTGAAAAAATGATTTGATTGAACGGCCCTACCGGGGATCGAACGCGGGACCTGCCACTATGAGGACACAGCACACATCACTGTGCCAGGGAGGTCGTCAGCCTGAAGCAGCTACTCATCCTAATCTCGAGGGAACAAACCGAATGGCATTCCGCCAAGGTTTGTACATTTCGCCCCAATTTCATGATCTACAAACATATCTGCTCATACTATGTAATCTTGATGGCTTTTTTTATCCACTACAAGTTAGCCCTTGACTGCGATCTCACCTGATGGTAAGTGATGATGCAGTCTAAGATGGTAGCGGCCAACCTGTTAAGGGCATGGCAGTTATATTAAACCCATACCCCTAATTGGTTTCTACATGGCATCGTACCGTCGTTGCCGGCAGGTTGGTAACTAGCCACGACCGAAGCCTCCCACCAGGCTAGACCAGGGAAAATTCAGAAATTATAAATTCCCAAATTGACCCTGCCGGGGATCGAGCCCGGGACCTCCGCACGTTAAGACAACAGCGCTACACACTGCGCCACGGAGGACGTCAAAAGAAAGGTTGGCTTTCCAAAAGTGTCCGGTTCGAATCCCTGGCTGGAAAGTACCTAATGTCTCTTTGCGTCATACTCTTCAGTATTGAAGGTCGATCTCTTTCCATTAATAACATAATGATAGGGGTTTTCTTGGGATAATAATTTCGAGGTCTTCCGCATTTGACTCGACTGAGTATTTCGCCTCATAGTTTTGTAACGATCATTATTGGATAAATACTTGGATAGAAGCAGCCGGTACTTTGCGGAAGTCCATCATAATGAAGGAACCAGAAATTTAATTCGCTATAATCCGCGACAACAGGAAAATCTATGTGGTACAGTGGTTCTCACCACACCAGAGAAATCCCCCAAAACTACCCTCAACGTACGTTTCACTCCGATACCGGAGCATCTTCAGGAGATGTAGCCTCCACAATGCACGATTGTGAAGTGACCTTCCTATCCTGTAAAGTAACCTGTGGTCACGGATTATAGCGAATTAAATTTCTGGTTCCTTCAGGATAAATATTTATTACATAGATAATAACATTAGATAATCAAATATTAATGAAAAAGTCAGGACCGACGGCTTAGCATGTTCTCCGGGACACGGAGGTAACGAAAAGGCTAAATTAGAACCTTCAAATTCCGAGAATCCACCGCATTATTATCTAAAGAAAACTCCAAACATTATGCGATCCATGGAAAGAGGTCAATACCCTCAGCAATGAGGAATACGATGCGACTTACGAGAGATAATGGCATACAATTGAAATAAGCCCATTTTATTTATTTTCTGCTTTTTTATGTTCTGTTTATTGAGTGATAGTAGTCTGGTGCGACAACGCATATCAGTCGATTGCGATTGTTAAGCAACGTTGGCCCAAATTGATAACTAGATGGGTGACCGAATTTGGTACACCCAATTTAGCCTTTTCATTCCCTCCGTGCCTCGGAGAACACGCTAAGACGTCGTCCACGTTTATTATCACTATCACCTCATAATAATCGTCTAACGATTACTATCAGATGATAGCGATAATAACCGGGGACGACAACTTAAGAGTTGAACAAGTACTCTTAGTCAAGTCTAGTCGTATGCGGAAGGACCAAACGGAAGGAAAACCCCTGCCATTATGTGATTAATGGAAAGGGGTCACGATCCTCAGCAATGAGTAATACGACGTAAAGAGAAGGAGGCTTATTTTCTGTATTATAGTGTAATGTTTTTAGACACCGAAACTAGCCTAGGTTTCCAGCTTTCAGCCTCCTGGTACCGGCAAAGCCTCTGGCATACGTCCAGACCGCGAATTGCGGTCCTATTACTACTAATACCTGTCTGAAAGACTTGTAACCACTTTGGAAATAAGACAAATAACTGAAAAATAAATAGCTGAAACTTACATTAGGTAATTGGATATTGTGAAGACATCCCCTGTATCTGTGGTTTTATAAGTTGTTAATTTTTTCAGGGGCCATACTGCCAATATGACAGTTTGATGTCATGTACCTTGACGCTCCTAAAATAAGGATTATAACAATATGATGTCTGCAGTATGGTCCCTGGTCTGATCTGATGGAAGGCTTCGGCCGTGGCTAGTAATTACCACAGTACCACCACCACTACAGCCCATTAACGTCCCACCGCTGGGCACAGGCCACCACTCTCATATGTGAGAGTGTATTAGAGCTTAGACCCACCACGCTGATCCAATGCGGCGGGCTTTTACGACTATTATCGTGTTAGTGATAATAACCGGGAACGACGGCTTAACGTGCTCTCCGAGGCACGGGGGTGAAACACCACCAACTTCCTAACTCCGGGCTAGTACTGAGGATTTCTAGTTAGAAAAACCCAATACTCAATTATGGCCCGACCCAGGACTCGGAACCGGGACCTCGTCGGCCGCAGTCGAATATGCTAACCACTAGACCAACGAGGCAGTATTACCACAGTAAGGCCAAGCTATTGCTCAAAAATCATACTAATATTATAAATGCGAAAGTGTGTGTGTTTGTTGGTTTGGTTACTTGTCTCGTTACATCAAAAGTAGAGATAAAAGTAATATTTCCTAGCTGTGGTATTTTTCTCTACGAACCTTTACATGTCGATTATTCTTTTTATACGACTGCCTGAAAAAAGGAGTATATTGTTTTCAGGGTTCATGTATGTATGTATGTATGTATGTATGTATGTGAGTTTGTATATTCCACCATAACTTCTATACGCCTGAACCGATTTTGATAAATGAGGTATCGTTAGAATCCCTAGCTTATTCCGGGTGACATAGGCTAGTAAAATTTTTAAAAAAATTGATGGGGTGACCATGGTCCCGCATTAAAAACCAAAATTTAAAAAAAAAATCGTAAATAAGATCAACTATATAATCATCATCTAGAAAATGATGAGTAGATTCCAAAAATATATAACACTATAGTTCAATATTTAGTGATTCACAAAAAAATATCATTTAATAAAAAATGTGAGTAAGATTCCAAAGGCTATATAGGCAAATCGCTTCTTAAGGAGGTAAACTCCAAAAATAATATGGCAGGGCAGTCGTATTTTTTAATTCGTTCAATTAATTTCACTTGTCTTGTAATATACCGCATGTTGTACATGTTAGGGTAAATGAAAAATTTGCCGGCAACGACAAGATCTCTCTCTCTCTCGTCGTGAGATAATCTCGTTGTGGGCATGGTAAGCACACTGGAGGGTGACTTAAGGTTACCATTAATAAGGAGTTCGCGTAGCAATTATAAGATATTGCTACTCACAAACGCAAACACACACACACACAAACACATTACTAACGAACGCATAGACACACAACACACATACACACTCACACATGCACAAATGCACGTAAACACTTCTACGATGTATATATTATATTATATGTATATGGTATGTATTATATTCTTCTAATAAACTAACCCCACTAACACTAGAATAAGAACAATTTATGAATAACTTATTAACTATCGAAAACAAAAGACCGTTAAGTAATACAGAAAATATTGTGATAAGAGGGTAAGCAGAGGGTAGTTGATAGCAAAACATTAAATTGTGACCTGTAAAATGTAAAAGTCGGTAAAAATGTATTTAGTTTACCTTTGTAATAACTTTACTTTACAGTTAAGCTGAAATAAATATTTTTTTTTTTTTTTTAATTATTGCCAATGGGGATGATGACTATATCAAAAATAAATTATTTCTAACTGATTATTAAATAGAGGATCTTCCAAAAGACCTAAAATTCACATCCTCGGTTAGTTTTGAGTTTGATAACCATTTTAAAATATAGAATAAAGAATAAAAGTGCGTTGAAATTTGATGACGTCACTATTGTGAATGTCATACAACTTCCATACTAAAAGTGCGTTTTTAATTTTGTTAAAGAGTTGCTGATTTGATTGAGTTGTCATCATCCCTATTGGCATGCCCCTAACCGGTTAGCCCACTACCATCTCAGACTGCATCATACCATCAGGTGAGATCGCAGTCAAGGGCTAACTTGTAGTGGATAAAAAATATATATATATATCTTTTCACGCGGACGAAGTCGCAGGCATCAGTTAGTAATAGATGAAGGTTTCTTGGTTTCCTGCTCCATTTTAATTACGCAAGCTTTTTCTTAAAAGTTTTTCAGTTAGACAAACAAAAGTTTTTCAGCTTTACCACAGACTAAAGGTATAAAATAGGCTGAGCCCTCGGGTTTTAACTTAAATCCTAGGTAATCTAACAGATTAAATTAAAGGTTGAAGTTAGGTAGGATACAATAGCCAACCTTTTAATCACTTTTCTCGAAACCCAAAATTTGCTAAATATTTAAATGATTTATGGTTATAATTATTTTAAATATTGGATAGAATACAAGATATAGCATGCGTTAACTTGAATACAAATTGTTATAATCTAATAACAATATCGTCAAGTAATTGTGTAGCGATCCATAATGCAAACATCAGACACGCATGAAAATTAGAAGCCATTTATATCTAAAAGATAATAATTGTAAAGTAGTCATTTTGAGTTTAATCGTCACAAATTTATTGATCTAGAATCTAGATCATTAAAATTTATCCCAAACTAGATGATGCCCGCGATTTCAAAACGTTTCGAGTTTAATCGTCACAAATTTATTAACCTAAAATGTAGGTCATTAAAATTTATCACAAAAACAGGATTTAGTCCGCGTGGATTAACGTTTTTTGATTCCCAGGAATCTCTTTGATTTTTCGGGATAAAAAGTAGCCTTTATCCTTCCCCGGGATATTACCTACCTCTAAATCAAATTTTATCATAATTGGTTGAACAGATGAGCTTGAAAGGTTGAAATGAGGTTGAAAGCGTAGCAGACAGACAGACACACATTTCGATCGCATTTATAATAATAGGTACGGATTTAAGTTTTTTAATGCGCATCCTTAGAAAAGTCGTATTTTAGGCACTTCTGCTAATCAAAAAACTAAATGCAACTCCAATTAAGGCAATTGAAACTGATCGATAAACTGTCTTCTGTTCTTTTAAATTGTTCTGTTGACACACTTTCGCATTCGTAATAATATTAGCACAGTATTAGTATAGATTAAACATACGAGTATATCATTATCAAGATAATATTATGTGATCATGTTTAAATTAAAGAGTACTCTACTTAGGCCAATTGTTTTTTCCATATGTTGTCCATTAGTCTATGAGTTTGACAAACAAAAGTTTTTTTAATACGGTTCGTGACGGTGTTGGTAATCCCTGGATTCGGGACGCTTTTTTGAATCTAAGACTTATTTACTTGGCACAGCGATAGCTACTAATCTAGGCAATAAAGCTAGTTGACCCGAACAATAATTCCTCAGCCGACGAAACTTTACAGTACGATAAAGTATCATGAGTTAAACGTATATTATAAATAACCAATAAAAATCAGACAGGAAGTAAGGTTTTTTTTTTATGCTATACTCAATTGTTAAAGCAGAAAGGTACATTATCGCGTTAACGCAGTTTAGATTTGATAATAAAATCGGTTTAAATATATATATTCTGCATGATTTTTTCGTTAATCGTTCGTTTGTCGTTTTTCGTTCGACCTACTATTATATATTTTTTTAAAAATCGAGAAAATATTCAATCATAAATTTTAAGTTTTAGGTATAAATACCTAACTTCCGGATGTTTTTTTTGTTGGATATTTTTGTGTAAGTTTTGGATTATCCAATACTATAAAACCCAGCCAAGTTTCGTCGACTGAGGATTTAATGCGGGGGTCTCCATACAACGGACCGCCCCGTTGCCTAGACTGTACAGTTCGCGCGCGAGTTGAATGCAAAGTAAATGTATGTATCACCATACATTTGCTCTGCATTCAACTCGTGCTCGAACTATATCTGTATCATTCTGTGATACTTTTTTATCTATTTAATAAAATAACAATAATGTCCTCTCGACCCAGTTTCGGCCACGGCGACCTATCTCCAGAGAGATTACCCATCTGCGCGGAAGATATGATACTGCACAAGTGTGTGCACACTCTCTGTTTCTTTACTCTCATAGCCCGATGGGACGGAACATCCGACATGACTGGAGAGAGATCAGGCGCAGGACCGACGGCTTTACGTGCTCTCCGAGGCACGGGTATGAAACACCGTCGACTTCCTAACTCCGGGCTAGTACTGAGAAGTACTACTAGTATACTGGGCCCGACCCGGGACTCGAACCCGGGACCTCGTCGGTTGCAGTCGAACACGCTTACCACTAGACCAACGAGGCAGTAAAAGTCTATATCTAATGGTTCTGAAACAGTTATTAGGTTGGCTGAATTTCCTTTACCTATATGTCTATCTAATTAATGTCTATTTTTTTGTAATGTACCTATAGGTATATGTTTTTTTGTCTCAGTCTTTCGCATTAGGTTATACCTGTAAAGATAGATTTAAACCGGAAATAAATAAATAAATAAATCTATCCATCTGAAAAAAACAATCAATATCCCTGTCAAACAGTACCCATGAAAAATGACTTTTGACAGATGGTCGTATGCGCCCAAGGTAATTTATTTCCAGTGAAAAGGTACGGAACAGTCATAAATTCTAGGTCTCACCCACTGATTAAAAACCAAAGATACTCAGAGGTGCGATTATGTAAGAATTGCCGATCCAATCGTCAAAGTTCGGCGTCAAAGTAAAATAAACCAAAACAGCATTAAATTAGAACTCAACGATTTTGAACGACGATTGGCTCGGCAATTCTTACATAATCGCACCTCAGTTTAGTTAAATGTTACAATTTAATTTGAAACTAGGTGGTAGAGATAATAGAAAATAACGATTTATCTAATTCAATAAGCAACGAAAATCATATAATTACTTAATTTTAGCTTTAATTTAGTCTACATCAAATTAACGAAATAGCCAGATGGTGCCACAGAATTCATTGGTGTGGATTTAATTTTTTTAATTCCATCGGATAACCCATCTTTGATTTTGCGTGATAAAAAGTAGGGTTGTAACGGAGGCGTGTGACCATATTTCTTATCGCGGCCATAAATAATAACACAATGTGCTTGCTAATACGCATATTATTATTCTTTAAGCAGAGCGAAATATATATAAATATATATTATAATACATATGTATTAGTAGGTATATTATAAGTAGTAGTAATGTAAGTAAATAATGTAAGTAGGTATATTATAGAATCACCTGCAGTCTATTCTCCTTATTTTCTCCTTTTCCTAAGGTTGCCTGGTAGAGATCGCTACCTAAGCGATAAGGCCGCCTTTTTTATCCTACTTCTGTCTGTGTTAATTTTATTTCCTGTTTTTGTTTTTGTTATTTTTACTGTTTGTGGTGGTACAAAATAAAGTGTATACTAATAATACGCATATTATTATTAGATTATTAAGTTTGCTATAAATAAGTAGTACAAGAAATAAACCCTTATCGGTTTCTAGGTGGTGGTAACTAGCCACGGCTGAAGCCTCCCACCAGAGTAGACTAGAGAAAATTCAGAAACTATAAACTTTCGAATTGATTCTGCCAGAAACCGAACCGGGGACCTCCCACTATAAGATCACAGCGCTCACAACTGCGCCAAACAGATTATAAAAAGTTTGTTATGTTCAGTCTTATTATTAAGTTTGCTACAGAATACTGGAAAAAACCCTATTCGGCTACTACACAGCATCGTACTGGAACGCCAAGTCGCTTGGCAGTACAATCTGCCGGTAGGGTGGTAACTAGCCACGGCTGAAGCCTCCCACCCACAAACCATTGGATTACTACACGGTTCTTCCACCAGACCAGACTAGAGAAAATTCAGAAATTATAAATTCCCAAAATTGATCTTGCCGAGAACCAAACTTGGGACCTCCCGCTATAAGACCACTGTAACGGCCAAATTCCTAACTCAACGAACAGCAAACCCGTGGCCTCGTCCCGGGAAGAGACGAGTCGTTGAGATAGGGCCTTTGTTAACAAGTTTCTATGCCTTACCGACAGCTGGTTACGGTGAGTCTTGAGGCGGTTATGTGTATGTGTGTGTTATTTGAAGGCTCCCTCCATGAACTGTAGGCCTCCAGGCCTCCAATACAATTGAATTAAAGTCACTATACGAGGTTCCTCGTGGTACTTTTGCTTAAGTACACTAGCACGTGGCAGCAAGTTGCAAGGGTTGCCCTTCAAATTTAGAGGATTAGGACTACGTACGAGGCCCCGACAGCGAGGCATTTAAAACTCGTCGAGTAATCAGGACCGAAACGGGTTTTTGGCGAACAGACCTGACTATTTCACTCGATCGAACCTTGTCCCCTTTTAACCGTGGCAAAATTCAGCCCACGAAATTCGAACAACCACAGTATTCACCTGTGCGCCAGAGAGGTCTTTTCTACGTCTTCGTTATCATGGCATTGTTTTCCGCACTTGGAAGCAGGTGGCCAGAGAAGTCATGAAAGTTAGGATCAGTCTTTGGACTGTTACATATCAACGGTAACTTCCCATAAAGGTATCAACTTGCTGACGCGTTACCTTTCATAAGGGAGGGATATATTTCTTATCGCGGCCATAAATAATACCACAGTGTGTTCGCTACAGTTTTTACTACCTTGAATTTTATGATGACTAAGCATAAGTGTACGGCCCCCCTATTCTGTAACTCAGTGGCTATCGAAAAATGAAAGCCACTGACATATATATTTTGTCCATTGAAGGTTTACTATGAAAAAATGAAAGAACATTTCATAGCAAATCTTCAATGGATAAAAAATATAAGTCAGTGGCTTCAATTTTTTGATAACCACGTATGAAATTAGTGACGGCGGAGCGACAGCGACAGCGGAGCGACTCGATTAGTCGGAGAGCTGGCTGGGAGATAAAATACTTTTGAAGAGGTCTGGTATTACTTTATAGGCGACAAAAGCGTCTGGGTTTTTCTTCGAATTCTATAAGTACTAAATTTAAAGATAAAAATAAATAAATGGCATATCCATTCTCATACGTTTAGGTATGTACGATACCATAAACATAATGGATATACGAAATTGAGCTCTAATTCAATGAGTTTATGGTTTATTTTACTTTGACGCCGAACTATGACGATTGGATCGGCAATTCTTACATAATCGCACCTGGGGACTGCGAAATCTGTGAATTTTTGTAGCGTCAAAATTCGTTGCACCTTTTTTACTTCAACCTATACTTTAAAAAAGTTTTCAAACATAAAACTGACAGGGGACGTGGATATTACGACTTTTGGGAAATCTTCTAAGTATATCATAATAATCACTAAAAATAATTTATTTTACTTAATACTCAATTGTTATTGTTATTTTAATGAACGAGCTTTCACTTTTGGTCCACTTCTTGGACTGTTAAAACACGACTAAATCTACTCGGATCTATAGAATAGAATTTGCAGATTATCTCAGCCGAGCCAAGCTGGAATAGTTATTATCGGATGTCTGCGGTACGCGTAAGAGTAATTTTCGCCCCTTCGAATCTGCTAGGTGTCAGCCCCTTTTTGCGATCTTACCCCATGAACCCGAAAATTATTCAAACATCACCAATTTCCATAACATACGACCTGTTAACTCGACTTGATTACATCCTAAATTACAAGTTTATGCATCAGGAACACGCTTTGATATTAAAATTAAATTTTCATTCCGTAAATTATCATTATATTTCAGTCCTTTATTTCACGTTATTTAAAAATTAGGTTTTATTTATCCTTTCTTTATCCATTTGTAGTTACTATTATAAACGCAAATGTCTGTCTGCAACTTCACGGCCCATCTTTTCACGAAATTTGGCAAGTGTAGATTGTTTTCATCTCGGAAAAGGAATATTTTCTCTCCACTTCTGTACCCTCTATTCTATTATATACTGGGAAATTACAGAGTTTCCACGGGAATCAAAAAGCCTCAATTCACGCGGACGAGGTCGCGCGAATCATCTTGCCTATGTCCTTCCCCGGGATACAAACTATACCCATACCAAATTTCATCAAAATCGGTAGAACAGATGGGCCGTGAAAGCGTAGCAGACAGACAGACACACTTTCGCATATAAATATTAGTATGGATTGCGGAAAATACCGATTTCGTAGGGTGTCCATATTCCATATCTTAATACATAGAAGGAAAAGGTGACTGATCTATCAACGCAAAACTCAATCTACTGGACGGGTCAGGCTGAAGTTTGGCATACAAATAGCTAAGCCATTATGCTGGTTAGCTTATCGGCTTAGCTAATTTGGCTAGATTTCTGACCATGGCAGCTAACATGATCTCGAAAGGCAAACTATCATACAAGTTGGGTTAGCCCCGTTAAATTTAGCTCACTGATAGAACTAGTTTGAACTAGCTAACAACCGGTGTCAACACTATGACTATCAAGCCTGGGAACTTTGTTTATCCAATAATATTACGGTTCAGCTTTTACTACAGTTTTGCCTGACTTACGATCAGGTTATGAGTACTATGCATAGTGACTGCCTCGTTGGTCTAGTGGTTGGCATGTTCGACTGCGGCCGACGAGGTTCCGGGTTCGAGTACCGGATCGGGCTATAATTGAGTATTGGGTTTTTCTGACTGGGAGCCGTCGATCGTCGTATAGACAGCAAACGAGAGACAGACTCTCGTATTTATAATATTAGTATCTATTTATATATAAATATATAATTAAATAAAAGAGAAAAGTGACTGACTAACTGATCTATCAAAGCACAGCTTAAACCACTGGATGAATCGGGCTGAAAGGTATGCAGATAGCTGTTATCCGTAAAAAAGGATTTTTGACAAATCAACTCCTAAGGGGGCCAAATAGGGATTTGAAATTTACGTAGTCGCGAAATTCGTGGGAAAAAGCTAGTATATTTATAAAATTTAGTATAGTTGAGGAATTTAGGAAAAGCTTGTATCCTAACTATGAAACTTGCATGTAAGGCGAAATTGCGAATATCTTGATTGGTTCAGACGCCGAGTGCCTTGCAAAGGGACTGATACGTGAGCCTGCATACATACAGTAGCCTTTATAAAGGCCTTGCTTATATTATGAATCAGCATTGACTAACGTTCCTCATAAAGTTACTGACCCAAGCAGTACCTAAATGTATGTAGGTATATTAATTTTTTAATTATAATTTCCTCCTTAGCATATTTCGGCCACGGGCACTACAAAAATGACTTCATATGAGGAGAAATTGCGAATATCTTGCTTGGTCCAGATGCCGAGTACCTTGCAAAGGGGCCAAATCGTGAGGCTGCATACAGCAGCCTTTATAAGGGACTTGCTTATATTATGAAACAGTGTTGACTAGTGTTCCTTATAAATTTACTTACCCAAGCAGTGTAGGTATATTGATTTTTTAATTATGACTTCCTCCTTAGCTTATTTCGGCTACGGGCACTAGAAAAATGAGGTAAAAACGACGGCATATGAGGCGAAATTGCGAATATCTTGCTTGGTTAAGACGCCGTGCAAAGAGACCGAAACGTGAGTCTGCATACAGCAGCCTTTATAAAGGCCTTGCTTATATTTATTATGAATCAGCGTTGACTAGCATTCCTTATAAAGTTACTGACCTAAGCAGTACGTAAAAGTATGTAGGTAAATTGATTTTTTAATGATGACTTCCGCTTTAGCGTATTTTGGCCACGGGCACTAGAAAAATTAGGTAAAAATGACTGCATACGACGCGAAATTGCGAATATCTTGCTTAGTTCAGACTCGGTGCAAAGGGACCAAAACGTGAGCCTGCATACAGCAGCCTTTATAAAGGACTTGCAAATAAGGGCCTACCCTACAGTTTGTAGGGCAGGTGGGATTTCGTTCATAGACACGAAAATATTATGTTCATGGATTTATTTTTTGTCCGGTGGGAGGCTTCGGCTGTAGCGAGCGTTCAGTTAAGCTTGTGGAAACCAATTATGGATAAAGAAAAAGAAAAAACAGTCACTAATTGGTCCAATTTACCGCATTAAGTGTAATTAGTGCCTTTTAGAATATTTTATCTCCACGCGGATATATTTTCTTTACAAAAGAGAAAAGTTAAAAAGAAAAATTGGTTTGACATTATTTTTGATAATATTTGTTGTATTGTTTCAAATTCAAAGTCAAATGTTTTTTTTAATTCAAATTAACTTTTACAAGTCCTTTTGGATCATCGAGTGAATCTCAAATAATAAATCTAAACCACTGGTTTAGATCTATTATTTATGTTATATTATGTATTTTAATTTTGGACGTAAAGGCGCCATTAAGGATGTGTCATGGGTCATTGCATGGTGTTTTAATAATATACCTAACATAATAGTAAGTACTAGACTAGCACTCTGCGAGATATTCTTATATTATGCTCGAAATTTGTAATTTGTAATTAAGCTAAAAGATTAGGTACACTACAATGTGGTAGAATACATGATACCTTCTGTAAAACTAACACCTACTTACTTTATTCACAAATGAACTTGCTAGCCTAACCTAATTTCTATATAAATCATACCCGCGTGGAATGGTGGCAAGAATGCTGGCTGCATTTCCGCGCTGGACAGCCAGGCTGATCCTTTGCGCAAAACATAAGCCAGCCCTTCTGTCACCAGATGAGGCAATTAACCAAAAATTTTTGTCACTAAGACTCCACAAGTAAATAAATTTGATATTTGATATTTAAAAACAATTTATCGTTGACTGCCCGCGACTTCGTATGCGTGGAATAAACTATTTCAATCCCACGGGAATGTTAAAAAGTAGCATAAGGTCCTCAACTATAGCTAAATATACAAAAAATCATGTCGATCCGTTGTTTTGTTGCGGCGTGATTGAAGGACAAACCATCAAACATTGTTAAAATATTAGTATGATGAAGTATGTTATGAAAAGTACGACGATTTTATGTACAAGAGTATTATTTTTACCGATTCAAGAAAAAACACGTATCAAGAAAAGTCCTCATACGTATTCTGCTTTGATCATAACTTTATTGCTTCAATATAATGATATCGAATCACAAACGACGGGAAAATGATATCAACTCATTTCGTATGAATCACTTTTTCACGTAATTGCACTTTATCAGGGTGTTTTGCTATAAAGCGGTTTGAGACGATTTTAAGCGGTATAATAACGTGTTTTTTTTTTCTTTTTTTTTCTTTTTTTTTTAGTTTTTTTTTAATTGAAAATAATACAATAGAACTTAATGCTAGCTAGCCTAACCTAATTACTATATAAATCATGCCCTTGTGGAATGGTGGCAAGAATGCTGGCTGCATGTCCGCGCTGGACAGCCAGGCTGATCCTTTGCGCAAAAAATGAGCCAGCCCTTCTGTCACCAGATGAGGCAATTAACCGCGGTGAAATATCTCGCAAATAACGTGTTTACATCATACTAATATTATAAATGCGAAAGTGTTTGTTTTTTTGTTGGTTTGTTCTTTAATCTTTTGACGACCTCCGTGGCGCAGTGTGTAGCGCTGTTGTCTTAACGTGCGGAGGTCCCGGGTTCGACCCCCGGCAGGGTCAATTTGGTAATTTATAATTTCTGAATTTTCCCTGGTCTGGCCTGGTGGGAGGCTTCGGCCGTGGCTAGTTACCACCCTACCGGCAAAGACATGCCGCCAAGCGATTCAGCGTTCCGGTACAATGCCGTGTAGAAACCGAATAGGGGTATGGATTTCACATAACTGCCATGCCCCTAACAGGTTAGCCCGCTACCATCTTAGACTGCATCATCACTTACCATCAGGTGAGATCGCCGTCAAGGGTTAACTTGTAGTGGATAAAAAAAAAAACACGCCGCAACGGAGCAACGGATCGACGTGATCTTTGGCATGGGTATAGTAGAGGACCTGTAGGGCGATTGTGTAAAACCAGCATCAATCATTGTTACAGTATCAATTGTTGTGATTGGCTGAATTTATGGTATTCTTGCTGCGTCAATGGATTTTGTCCAATAGTGGAAGAGTGTTAACCAATCAGCCCCCAAATTGTGTAAGAATTGTCGATCAAATCGTCTAAGTTCGGTGTCAAAGTAAAATAAACCATATCATTATTGAGTTAGAGCTCAATTTCGTGTATCTATTCTTATACATTTAGGTATGTACGATACCATAATCGTATGAGAATGGATACACGAAATTGAGCTCTAGTTCAATGCCGTTATGGTTTACTTTACTTTGACGCCGAACTTTGACGATTGGATCGGCAATTCTTACATAATCACACCTCTGAGGTGATTGTGATCGTAGGCTAGTTTTTATCCCGGAAAATTAAGAAGTTCCCGCGGGATAATTAATTAAGTAGATCTTTTCAGAAGTTTAGATACCTAATACAAAAGCCGCATTTATGGGAGCCATGTAGTTTTTCAGAAAAGTGTTAATCACGACGCAACGCCCTTGGTGGACTGTGACCGAAAAACATACCTTAGAAGTGAGAACCTCAGAAGCTATACCACAGCATATAAAACCGCATCTTAATCGGCCCAGTATTTTTTCAGAAAAATGGTAACAATAAAAATAAACACTGCAGCCCAGCTTAATGGATTATGGCCGTAAATATGTTTGTGTGGCAATAAAGAATTTATCTATCTATCTATCTGTTTATCATGGCAACACTAGTAGCCATGATAAATGTTATAATATCGTATATGCATAACAACCACGACAGCCTATTAACGTCCCACTGCTGGGCACAGGCCTCCACTCTCATTGGAGAGAGGGAATTAGGAGCTTAGACCCACCACGCTGCTCCAATGCGGGTTGGCGGGCTTTAACGACTATTATCATGTTAGTGATAATAACCGGGACCGACGGGTTAACGTGCTCTCCGAGGCACGGGGGTGAAACACCGCCAACTTCCAACTCCGGGCTGGCACTGAGAATTTCATAAGTGAAAAACCCAATACCTAACAAATTTTATGCCCGACCGGGAATCGAACCCAGGACCTCGTGCTCCGCAGTCGACTACGCTAACCGCTAGACCAACGAGGCAGTACAACAATACAGGATTTTTTAACATCACACATGATTCACAGACATCCTGTGCTAATCCATATAGATATTATATTCATAAATGGCTGATGCCCGCTACTTCGTCCACGTGGATTGAGGTTTTTTGGTTCCTGCGGTAAATCTATAATGTTCCGGGATAATCTATCTCTGTGCCAAATTTCATTCAGATTCGTTAAGCCGTTCTGGCGTGATGAAGTAACAAACATCCTTCCATCTTTCGAATTTATAATAATAATATAGATAGATAAATGCTATATAATGCCTATTATATATGCGTCAGTTTCTTTCTGTCTGCTACGCTTACAAGGTTACAAAAAATACAGAAATAGGTTGCGTACCAGAGAAGGACATATGCTACTTTTCATCCCAGAAAATCAAAGAATTCCGGCGAAATTTTTCAAAAACCTAAATCCTCCGGGACAAAATCGTGATTTATAATAATTCAGTTACCATGCAAGCGGACGTAATTAAAATCTAGCCCCTATAGTGACAAAAATCTCACATTGCAAATAGGACAGGTGCAGTCCCGAGTACAATTTGGTATAATAGCACTTAAAACGTGTCTCAAAACAGGCAAAGTTGAGAATGACCCAGAATTCTTTAGCGCACTCGACAGAATGTGGGTAATATATCTTATGCAGAGTTCAGTAGCCAAATGATCGTCATATCCGCCCATTGATCCATTTGTCAGAGTCGGAAAATCTCTCATATTCCACTTACCTCCCTAGCGCAGTTGAGCGCTGTTGTCTTAACGTGGGTTCGATTCCTGGTAGGGTCAATTTGGGAAGTTGGGAAGCTTCGGTCGTGGCTAGTTACCACCCTACCGGAAAGACGTACCGCCAAGCGATTTAGTGTTCCCGTACGATGTAGACCAGGGGTATGGGTTTAATATAATTGCCATACCCCTTACAGGTTAACCCGTTGCCATCTTAGACTGCATCATCACTAACAATCAGGTGAGATCACAGTGAAGGGCTAACTTGCAGTAGTTTAAAAAAAAGATAAAAATTATGACCTCATTTTTGCGGTGTCATCCATACTTAATTAATAATCCATACTTATAAAGCTAGCAACGTAACTGGTAGTCCTATAATGTATGTTAACCTTATGTGAGTAGTAATAACTACCTTAATAATGCTACATCAAAGCTAACCGCTCACTTACGGAGGATCTTAATATTTGATACCTTATTAAGGCTTCTATAAAGCCTCTATTTGATGGCCTCTTAATACCCTCCTCAAACTCGTAGGTAATATCACTATCGTTGGAGTCTTTCGCATTGAAGATGTTATTCAGTAGTTTATTTATAATCCCTTTTATGATACCGATGATATTCGGCGATTGGATTGACTTCTCAATCGATTACTTCAAAGGGAGACGTGTGACTTTTGTGTGTTTATTGACTTGTAGAAAAGATACATGTAAGCTATTACTTATAAGCATTATTTTTTTAAGGTGTTTTTGTAAGGTCTGTTTCTAGGCCGGTGGGAAAAGAATGTATTATGTTCCATTTAATTCACAAATATAGATTACACGTACACGATTACATACCTAATAATAATATTATCGTAGAGTTTGAATTTACGTACTAAAAGGATGTAGGTGTGTGTGTGATATATTATCTTCCCGTTTTCATGCCTTCTCCTTAACCAAAAAGAGTGCAAAAATAACGTTCCCTAAAAGACAGAAATGCCAAGTACTAATTCACTTTTCTTAGTATTAACCCTACATATTAATATGAAGATACAAGCAACATTTTTTGTGAAAAATCATACATCCATTTAATTTCCTATCCAGGGTGTTCTCACAATTTTGTAAAATCTGCATCAATCCAAAATGTAGCAGTGTCAAGTTGTGACGTCGATGAAAAGCTGCTTAACATTTCAAATGATCTCAATTTATGTTTGAAGCAAACTGCAACATCCACTGGTGTTTTAATAAATTCAAAATGTCCTCATTTCGAGAAAATTATGTATCATGTGAGTAAATTCTCGTAAATACAATATTGAAGGTAAATGAAATAAAATCTTATTAATATAGTTAAGTAGGTCTAGTCAAGCTATTAGATGTCACTATCATTAACTTTGGTGGTTATCACCAATATAGCCAATATGAATTAACCACTATGCTGATAATTTTACTACTAAGCGGTTTCTAGCATTCTAAGTCAGTATTAGTTATTAATAATAAGTATGAAATGGTAAATTTTAGTAAAATCTTTATTTTGTAGGCTTCTCAGAACGCAGAATTTACAAGTAGGTGTGATGAGAGTGAAATTTTAAATTTAAGATAAACTTTAATTTGTAGGCTTCTCAGAACGTTCTCTTCGATTCCAAACATAAATGGCTTATTATAGAGGAAAAGGAAAATTTCAAAGCTGATACGGTTTTGGTTAATGAAATAGATGATTTTGAAGACACTTTTAATAATGATACACAGTTTGTTAATGAGAATGAAGTGGCAACAATATCGGTTCTCCATAATCTGAACTTGAGTGTTGACGCTGATATTACGTTGTCTGTAAAAACCCGTAAGTATCATGTATGTATGTTATCGATCTCATGGAATCATTGAGATATTGATTAATTATTATTTATCTATAGATTATAGGTACTTGTGTACGTTAAATATTTAACAGTTATTTGATGCAGTTGAAGGAGTTTACAAATATGTCACATAAAACGAAAATCTGACTGACTGACATATCAATTTATAATTGAAACAGGGTCTAAAAACTTTCTAAGAAGGAATTTTGAGGAATAGAAGCTAGCCAATCAGAAAGTTCTTTCGATTTTTAAGTAAGTACCAGAATATTAGCTACTTAATTAAAAATCGATCCGATTTATCCTTCTAATATTATAAATATGGAAGTTTGGATGGTTTTTACTTTATTATGTAATAAATATATAGTAAACTAGCTGATGCCCGCGACTTTTTCCGCGTGGATTGGGGTTTTTGCAAACCGCGGAACTTCTTTAATTTTCCGGAATAAAAAGTAGCCTTTGTGTTATTCCAGACTATAATTTATCACTGTGCTTAATTTCATCTAGATCCGTTCAGCCGTTCTGGCGTGATTGAGTAACAAGCATCCATCCAAACTTACGCATTTATATTACATATTAGTATAGATCTATGGTTGTAATTTCTATTTGAAATTCTTATGTAGCCGCTAAATTATGGTCTTGTGCACTTAACAGATGATTCGTCGTATACATTGTATGAGGTATACAATTTTGGAAAAGCACGCAATGGTAAATTTGTCATCGAAAGTATGGGAGAATGGAATTTAAATAAAGGTACGTTTTTTAAATAATATTTTTCAAAAATTCAATACATGTCGTAACATTATGAAAGACGTCCAAAAAGTGCGATAATTTTGAATATGGTTTCTGTTACATATTATAACAATCAATATTTTCAAAATATTCTTTAAAAATATTTTTTAAGTCTTTATGTAACGTATGGTATATATACCTGTTTAATTTAGGTCTGAACATTTCAAAAGAATTTAAATATTATAGACGTTGGGATTTCCAGCAGATGGTGTTCAAAATGGCAGTAGTAGTAAGTATATGGAATCATTACAAACACAAAAAATTTGCAAAAGTTCTCGTTCAATGCAACTTATTGACGCACGTACTGATGGTCAAAGAGCCGGTTACACCACGACCCTCACTGATCTGTTAACCAGATGAACCATATTTTTTTATTCATAAAAATATGTTTCGTCTGGTTAAGAGATCGGCGAAGGTCATAATGTATCCGGCTCTAGGAACCATGATGGAGAAGATCCGGTTGTTGTATCAATTTCAATAAGCCACCTCTTCTTCTTTCACCTCTCGTTATTCTAGGTCTTTTCTGCTACTTAGGTACCTGCAAATTATGGAATCAGCTTCCATATTTTGTGTTCCCTCATGATTATAATACGAGAAAGCCGACGCATTGACGGTTCCTCTGGTGTAGCGTATGTTCATGTGCGGCGATAATCACTTAACATCAGGTGACCCACCTGCTCGTTTGCTTGCTTTATATGAAAAACCTCTACACGTTGGACCTGTACCTCAAAAAGCTTAAGGTCGGCTTTGTGCAGTGAGAGTACTAGTAGTGAAAACTGATAATAAAGTCGTTATATTTAGAGCATGGATCTAGGAGAGTCAAATATGGTTATTAGTTAAGTTTTATGCGGTATAATCAGGGAGCCTTCTGCATCATTTTACAAGAAAGCCTCCATACAAGAGTTAAAAGATATCGCTTGCAGGAAGTGAGAGAAGTGTACTCGTCTACACCAATAGGAAAACCTACGTCCGGGTTGGTGTTGTTAAAGGGCATTTATTCCATCCATTGTAGGTTGAACGGTCCTTATTAATCGCTATTCTCAGAAAACTCGCGATATCGCGATGCAAGCTTGTGTGTTTTATAAGTTTTCAGTCTATCTATCTATCCTGTGATGTAGATACAATTAGCGCCATCTAATACACACAGTGGCCGTTGCATCGCTAGTTTTCGGAGAAGACCAACACAGCAGAAAACTTAACTACATAAATTAAAACGTAATGTCTATTGATATTAAAGCTGAATAGCAAAATTTTACGAGTAAAAATATTAATTGGCCTCAATAATTATTACAGATGACACCCATTCCGCCAGTGTTTGATCCACAGATGATATTAGGTATGACCCCTGATCAGAGAGTAGCTACAGTAACTCATTCAAGCGCCATGGTTTTACATGAGATCACTGGAATACATAACTTTAGGTAATATTAGCTTTTTTCAGCAATATCCTGATTAAATTTCTCAAAATCCTTTCTAAGAAATGTTTAACAAATTCTATGAAATTTTTTGCAATAATAGCAATTAGGTATTTTTTTTCATTACAGTACTACTTACTGACTAAAATAAAATCACTCTGTAAGAATAAGTGTATATGTTTTTTCCACTCATCCCTACCAAGAGGGATAGAGAGCACACAGTTTTTAATCAAAACCCAGCTCAAAATCCATACTAATATTATAAATGCGAAAGTGTATCTGTCTGTCTGTCTGCTATGCTTTTGTGGCCCATCTGTTCAACTGATTTTGACGAAATTTGGTACAGGGATATGTCATAGGCCGGACTTTTTAACCCGAAACATTCAAGAGCCCCTGAGGGAACTAAAAAACTTTTCCTAATCGCGGACAAATTCGCGGGCAACGTCTAGTGCTTTATCATTATTTGTAATTTTCAGGTTCAATTACACTATTTTTGACAGATGGGTTGGTGATTATGTAAGAGAACACAAGGTGAGATCACGTTGATACTTATACTTCTCTGTGAGAAAATGTCTTTTAGAACAATTTGTTTTGGCAATTTTTTTAGTATCCACTACAATTTGCCCTTGACTGCCATCTATCTCATAGGTAGTAAGTGATGGTGCAGTCTAAGATGGTAGCGGGCTAACCTGTTATGGGCATGTCAGTAATATTAAACCCATACCCCTAATCGGGTTCTACACGGCATCGTAGAGGTACGCTTAATCGCTTGGAGGTAGGTACATCTTTTCCGGTAGGGTGGTAACTAGTCACGGCCGAAGCCTCCCACCAGGCCAGACCAGGGAAAATTCAGAAATTATAAATTCCCAAATTGAATTGATCAAACTCAAGACCTCAGCACGTTAAGACAACACTGCGCCAGAGAGGTCATCAAATTTAAAATAACTCGGGTTTGAATGACAAATACTGAACAGGTTAGCCCACTACCATCATAGAGGCAATTGATTGATGCAGAATAAATCGGGATTAACAAGAGGATGGAAAACTGCCTCGTTGGTCTAGTGGTTAGCCCGTTAGACTGCGCCCGACGAGGTCCCAGGTTCTACTTGAGGTTCGGGCCATAATTAAGTATTGGGTTATTCTAACTGCAAAATCACCACCGTGCCTCGGAGAGCACGTTAAGCCGTCGGTCCCGGTTATTATCACTAACATGATAATAGTCGTTTAAGTCCGCCAACCCGCATTGGAGCAGCGAGGTGAGTCTAAGCTCTAATTCCCTCTCTCATATAAGAGTGGAGGCCTGTGCCCAGCAGTGGGACGTTAATTGGCTGTACTAGTAAAACGGACAAAAGCAATTTCTGTAAACCACAAAATAAATTTTTCTTCTATTTCCAGGCAGTGACGAACGCGCTTTATTTTCAAGAGCAAGACATTACGCCTATATTGCGCTTTCTTCCCGATCATTTTGGTAGAAATGATGTGATCGCACCAGCTGTCACCTTTATTGAGTAAGCAAGCATTATTTAGAAGTCAGATTAAACAAATTGTTTCCTTCAATAACTTCTACAAATAAAAAATAACCCATTCTAACTTAAAGCCAGCGATATTCATATTTAAATTTAGTCACCATAAAAATACCCACTTCTAACTTAAAACCAGCGAATGTCACAATTAAAATAAGTCACCATTAAAGCTGCTGCTGTAAAGAAAGAAAAGAAAATATATTTATTCAATGATGGTGTCACAAACAAAAAATTATTTGTCATACTATTGTACCTAATAATACTGTTTTATGCGATAGAAGTAACCCCCCCCCAGCATGCTCTACTCCACTCTCTGTATGTATGCTCTAGCCCATAAAGTGCTTTCTGAAGCACGGAATACGAAAGCTACTTCTTTTGAAGCTTTGCACCACTTCAGCAGCAATAGTTTTGTTTCACACTGACTGACGGAGTAGGGCTCCAGCTGAAAATCAGCGCAGAATGCTATTGTTATAATTTATTGCAAGGCTTTCTACATTATGCTGAGCTGATGCCTTCTTTCAGGTTGTGCCACACATGACAAGTGTTGTCAGGGTGTCTCTAGGACTTGGCCATGAGTTTAATGCTCAAGTGCTGGAGGCGCCATGGTAGCATTTACCTTAAGCCTTAAGGTAAATGCTACCACCTTAAGGCTTAAGGTGTTGTAATGTGTGGCACAATGGTGAGAATAAATAGATTTTCTTTCTTCTTCTTTCTTTCTGACGCGAAATTTACTCAAAACCATAAACATTACAAAACACAAGACATCAAAAAACAAGACATTAAAAAAGTTTTTTTTTTATAACATTAGAAAATTATAATTTAAATTAATAACTAAACATGTTTTCATCAAGTTTATATAGTCTGTACTGTGTCATAATCAAAGTTGTCAAATCATCATGTATTTTTTTTACCACCCACAATTTTCAATATTTTTTAAATTTCAATTGTCAACCTTTGTCTAATCTATACTAATATCATAAATGCGAAAGTTTGGATGGATGTATGGATGTTTGTTACTCAATCACGCCCCAACGGCTGAACGAATCTGGCTCAAATTGGGCCCAGAGATAGATTATAGTCTGCAATAACACAGGCTTTTTATCCCGTAAAATTAAAGAGTTCCTGCGGGAACCGAAAAGCCTCAAACCATGACATATTTATATATATGTCATCCATGAATCTCCAACAACTTCTGTGCAACTTTTTAATTTGTAGAACGCGTTTTTACTACCGCATCCCATCCCAAGGTGTGGGAAAATTCGAGAATCAGTTCCTCCGCCCACTATCGTCAGGCTCCTGGTGGTGCGTGATTGGCATATGCATACTTTGCTGCATTGTGCTGTTGCTGTCAGCGATTGTGGAGAAGCGGCCAATCAACGTGTACCAATGGTGTTACTCCATCTTCTCTGTGCTGGCGTTGATTTGTCAGCAATGTAAGTATTTGCGTCCTGCTTGACAGGAGATGTCGACTTTACAATGCAATGACTAGACAATCTTGCATTGTAAAGTCGACATCGCCTGAAGATGCTCCGGTGTCGGGGCGAAACGTGCGTCGAGAATAGTATAAAAGTGTTGTGTGGTAGTGCATGTGAGTGGTGGTGACATTGCTTGCTTGGGAACTTGGCTTTCTTGCTTGGTTGGGAAGGTAAACGGTGCTTCGCTTGTAACTGCATGCTTGACCATACATATTTTTTTCTTTTGGCGGATTATAGCAAAATAATCGTAATATTTTCTTGCTAAATCATGAACTTCCGCAAAGTAAGTCTGATTCTATCCTCTGAAATCTCAAACAAATGATGTAAGTAACAGACTATTCTGAATATCAATAAATAAACAATAAAACATAATCATGACTCAATAAGAGTAGCTCACGCGACACAATAAAGGTGACGCCACAACCTACAAAAAGCTGAGCTAGTTTTGCTAATAATATGCCCGCGACTGCGATGCTGCGTGGATCGAGGTTTTTTGGTTCCCGCGGGAACTCCTTAATTTTCCGGGATACAAAGTAGCCTATGTGTTATTCCATAATCTATATCTGTGCCAAATTTTATCTAGATCCGTTTAGCCGTTCTGGCGTGATTCAAACAAACATCCATCCATCCATCGAAACTTATGCATTTATATTAGTAAGAAGTAAGATAAGATTCTTCAGTACCAATAGCTATTAAAGGAAATGTTCTGAACAAAACCAAACCATACAGGTTTGGTTTTGTTCTGTAAATATTACCTTTGACTTTTTTGTTTTAGTTTTTGAAGAGTTTGAAGACATGCGAAGAATATCAGCAGGTATTAAAAAAATCGCAATCGAGAATATTTACGCAGTAGGTACATAAGTTTATTTATTTTTCAAATTAGAAAATTTTTATAGCAAGAAAATTGACAATCTTAGTGACGGGTCTAGCATGTCTTTTGCTGTACAACTACTATACCAGCAGTGTTGTGAGCTGGCTGCTGAATGGGCCCCCTCCTTCCATCAACTCTCTGTGGGAACTGCTGGACAGTCCTCTTCAGCCAATGTTCGAGGATGCTGGATACACCTATTCTTGGTTACAGGTAAGCATAGCCATACTCAGTGTCATATTCTAAATGTCTGGCCCTGACCACGGCTCTATTCTCTGTCTATTAAATACCGGGCACGAATTTCGATGGTTGCAAGCCTACTTTCAAACTCAAACTCAAACTGAATATTTTTAGTCAGATAAACTTTTGAAAGTGCTTTTGAATCGTTCAGTCTACCACTGATTCAGAATGCCATTTCTACCGAGAAGAACCAGCATGAAACTCTGTGGTTGCTATTTTGAAAAAACTAATTTACAATAGGGATGATGACAGCTCAATTAAATCAGCAACATAAAACTAACCGAGGATGTAAATTTTAGGTCTTTTGGAATACCCTCTATTTAATAATCAGTTAGAAATAATTTATTTTTGATATAGGCATCATCCTTATTACATCAATGTGTAGATACGTATGTTACCGCAGTCCTAAGCATTGCTGAAGCGAGAAAAATCCGTGCTCTTTTATCATTTACATAATCTTCAAAAGTAAAATAAGTTTTTTCAGGAGCATACATTTAATCGATTTCTTTAAACTTGTTCAAAGTTTTGATTGTAACATTAAGTGCGTTCCGTCGACGCACAGCCTACAAGTGCTCCTTTCTTTATTTTTTTATAGACCAGCTGTTAGCTGCTATCAAACTTGCTAGGAAGTCGTAATGCAGGCTATGGTGAAACACCTTTGTCTAGAAGATGCCTATTCACTCTTGATTTAAAGAGAAGAAAACTAAAAGCTAAGTTAAAGCTTATTTTTAAATATCCGTAACTAATAATTCTAGCATCAAGCATAGGTGGAATTTTAGAATTCATTGCCTTAACTTATATGTCCTTCTTTCAGTTACCAGACTACTATTTCGATAGCAGAAAGGCAAAAGGCGAAGATATGCTAAAAAGGAGAGTAAAAAGCATGATTATGAAAGGAAAAACATTAGTCGCGCCTTTGAATCAAGGCATTGAGTTGGTTAGAGAAGGAGGTATTATGTTTTTGTGTAAAACGGTGTAGAAATTTACTGAATCACACTTGTCCTTTAGCTAGGAAAATATTGGATCTCTCATCAATTCATTTATTTTATGGAAAAATTAAAAAATTGTCTAGAATTCATATTAATATGTGGCTGTGCTAATATGTTTCTTGCAAGAAAACTTTTTATTGGGATGTAAAGTGGAGTGGATAAAGGGGGCAACGAGGGCAGTAAAGGGCATTACCAATGGACTATAGACTTGTCTAGATATCAAAAATCAATGTGCAGCAATGATTTCTTTATAATTGTAATTGTTATATTTTATAGTTGTCAGATAAAAATGTTTCAGGAATCTGAAGGCTCTGAAAACTGAGAAAATAAAAAAAGTTTCACCAAATAACTGCTTTCCTACACTAGATGGCGCTACTTATTATGGTTAGCGAGTCTAAAACATATTTTCAAGTATTGCTCACCACGTTTATCAGGAAAATAATAATTAAGCTTTGCATTATTTAGGCATTGATGAGGATAACACTGGAATAATAAAACTAAATATATTTGTAAGAATAGGCATGATGACAGTATCCAAGAATCAATGAAATTATGAATTTATCTAATGAAATAGGATTCATGGATTATAAAAAACTTATTTATTTTTCAATTTCGAGTGAGATTGTTATTTATTTTGATAAAATAAAACTATAAAATACAGCAATCCGCCATATTGTATTACATACACCACTGAAGCGAATGACGTCACAATTGTTTTTGAGCTTTGACAATCGGCAAGCAATCTCTATAAGTACAGGTGTTTTAAATGTTTATCAAGTATTTTCGTGTTTTTTGTTTCCCAAAGATCATTCCCATAATCTAGTTTGTTTTACCGAATCCAAAATCAAGAAATTAAAAATCGTTAGCCAGGAATCAAGGATTTACAAAAGCTACTAGCTCTAATTTGTTGATGCTGGGTGAGTATCTTGTATCAAACAAAGACTTTTGTTCAGCAGAATTTCGCAACGTCAAAACTTCTATGTAAATACAATAATAACATAATAATTTAAAGGTCCTAAACTCGTAAAATCTGCTATTTTATATACTAAGCACTTCATGATAGTTATTAGAGGTTATGTTAATGAAATGTTGTTTTTTAAAACTATATATGAGCGGTGATTGCTTAGTAGCTATGACGTCTGCCTCCTATTCGGTGCGTCTGGGGTTCGATTCTTGGCACGCATCTCTAACTTTTTGCAGTTATTTGTGCTATATGCAAAATAGCATCACTACATAGTATAAAATAAAGTCGCTTCCTAGTGAATGAACTAGAAGTTTAATTCGCTATAATCCGCCACAGTAGACGGCACTGTGTGGTACAGTGCGTGTCTTTCACCTGCAGCATGCGACACCCACCACCCAGCAATTCGCACAGGCACAACACCACACCACACAAATCCCCCAAATCACTCTCAACGTACGTTTCACTCCGACACCGGAGCATCCTCAGGAGATGTTGACTCGACAATGCACGATTGTGAAGTGACTATCGTAAAGTCGCTTCCCGCTGTCTGTCCCTATGTATGCTTAGATCTTTAAAACTACGCATCGGATTTTGATGCGGTTTTTTTAATAGATAGAGTGATTCAAGAGGAAGATTTATATGTACTTTTTATCCCGGAAAATTAAGGAGTTCCCGCGGGCACCAAAAAACCTCAATCCACGCGGACGAAGTCGCGGGCATCAGCTAGTATTAGAATAAAGCAAAAACTTACGTCAAGTGATCTTCGCAGAAATAAATAGTAGAATTTAGCCCTATAGCTGTAGGATCTCGCCGTGCAAGATTAAGCCACTTACATCGCATTGTTTTTTTAAGTGGGGCGTGAATAAATAACTTGTTTGGACTTAATTCTGATGTGTTATCACACTGGGGGACCGCACAAGACTTACACACTTTAGAATTCATGTTATTCACACAAAATATCTAAATTGCTGTACGAAGACTTATTGTTTACTGCACACAGTACCTACATTAGAGTACATTGGTAAAAACAATAGTGACGTCACAAACGACGCCATAACACCCGCGAACGTTTTGGCGTGATTTTTAAAATTTAAATTTCAAATGCCAATTTTACCTACTAAACCTTATTTTTCTGCTGAAATAAGATATTTTTTCGAAATAGTAAATACTTCCGAACATAATCTGACCATTTTTCAAAATCAGTCATCATGCCTATTATGTAATTCTTTTAATAAATCACGCTACATTGTACTGCTCCCTTCCCATACTAGATGGCACTAAGCGTTTTGGTTAGCGAGTCTGCTCAACTATTCGACCACAGATGGCAGCAGCCAGAGGGCGTTACGTTCCTTTAGACGCAGTGGGTATTTAAAAATGCTTTGTCCGATCAATTACACGTTTCATTGAGGCTTAAAATACATTTCCATTTCATTACAATTAAATTGATCAAAAAGAAACACTCATAATATAGTGATCCATGCCTAATAATAAACTAAAACCCTACCCTTGATACCCTACCCTTGTAACCCTTGATAAAATGGAACGTCAAAACGGAGTAGTGAAAAAATAAAGAGGAAAGCGAACGCTCAAGATTTAAACAATAATCTAGAACTTATTCGGAATAATAAATACATAATAATTTCGGTTTTAATTTTTAAACCTTACTATAAAAACAGAAATCCTGCACAGTGTCCCGAATCCGAGGGCATTCACTGGTCTTGTCCTTTAACTACAAGCGCTGCCCCCCGATTGTCTAAAAGTCTAAAATCGTCAAAGTTCGGCGTCAAAGTAAAATAAACCATAACAGCATTATATTAGAGCTCAATTTCGTGTATCCATTCTTATCCGTTTAGTGTATCGTACATAAATATCCCCCATCCCCACTTCAGCCTCTAAACTCTCATCTGTCGATTACTACAATTCTTTCGATCGTTTTAGGTACATTGTACATTTATTTACGTCGGAAAGTTATAAATTATTATGGTGATAATCAATTACTGTATATCAAAACTAAAGCTACAAAGGTTCCAAACGCGCCCTAGTCTGAGAAGAGCCCACACCAAACTCAGCCGGGTTTATATTTATTATCGAAAAATCGTATATTTAATAGAACTATAATTAACAAATTGAATAATTAGCCGCTGGAACAATTCGTTCCCAAGCCTTTTTTTAAATAATCCTTTACGTTGTAATACGATGTTTCAATTGGTTTACGTTTTAAACCTACCTGTTTATTTCTGACTTCCAGGATATGCGTATCATGCAGAGACAAATGCAGCGAACGCTAGAATCTCTCAAACCTTCAACCAACGAGAACTGTGTGATCTGGATTCTTTACACTCTATGGAGAAAGTTTTGCTTTATTCTTGTCTACAGAAGAATAGTCCGTACCGCGAGTTTTTTAGCTGGAGGTAGGTATTTAGACAGTTTCATGATTTTGAGGCTAATTCAAGCGAGGCTTGGCTTAGCCGTACAACAGTATCAATGGATTGTCTCACCAATTAGTTTCGAAGTTCAGAACTTAATCTTTACCTACTATAAAGTTAATATAGGATAATTATTATCTCGTGAAGCTCTTTATTTAGTGTAGCGTGAATTCAGGTTTTTCATTCCCGCAAGAACTCCTTAATTTTCCGGGGGCAAAAATAGCCTATGACCTTCCAGGCATGCAACCTATCACTACACCAAATTTCATCGGTTGAAAAGACGGGCCGTTAAAGCGTAGCAGACAGACAGATAAACACACTTTCGCATTTATAATTAGTATGGATATGTCACCGTAAGATTGTAAAAACCGGTAGATTATAATCAAACTCGCGAAATTGTAAACTGTCGAAAGATTGTGAACCGTTCATTGTTCTGAGTGTCAATTTTTGAAATATTCATTGGATTTAGGTACGTTTTCTTGTCTGTTTCTTGTAGGTTAGGTTAGGGTTCGACATACATAATCAGGTAGTGCACTTAGGTTCTATCGGGTTAATATACCTGACAGATTACAATTTACCGTAAAATAATACGTTAAATTATAATCTTTCGATAGTTTGCAATTTCGCGAGTTAGATTATTAATCTTACTCTTTTCACAATCTTACGGTGACAGATACATCAGATATTCATCGTTAAGCCTAGAGATGAAATGGTATATACATAGTCGAGTTGAAATTGCAGAATAATTAAAATGTAAATTAAAATTAATTAAATTAAAATAAAATTAATTTAATTTAAATTAATTAAATTAAAATTAATTTAATTTAATTTAAATTTATTAAATTAAAATAAATTAAATTAAAATTAAATTAAATTATAATTAATCAAAATTAATTAAACTAAATTAAAATTTATACCACCTATATAAATCATCACAAGACTAAACTTACTTTCTAAAGTAACGACAGCGACAAACGCGGCTTAGCGACGCGATGCGATGCGACGCGACACTATCAAACAAAAACTGACCCTTCACGTGTCCTACGTTGTGGCGTGGAGTCCTACGTTTTTCTACGCGGCAACGTAGGTCACGTGACGTTATTTTCTATGACGTCATGCCGCTCACCAAATTGTGGAACCAGCTTCCATCTTCTGTGTTCCCTCTTGATTATAATATGGGGCTCTTCAAAGGGCAGATAAACAAATATCTCAAAAGCCAGCAATGCATTGGCGGCTCCTCTGGTGCTGCAAATGTTCATGGGCGGCGGTAATCACTTACCATCAGGTGACCCGCCAGCTCGTTTGCTCGCTATGTATATAAAAAACCAAGGACAACGTTTCATACCATCAGCAGCAATGAAATAAATAATAGTTATTTGTGTTAAATGGGGCCAAAGAAAATTTTTGTTCCCCGAGGGCACTATTTTGAATTCAGAGCGAAGTGAAGGATTCTAAAGTAGAATCCTGAGCGTAGCGAGGAATTCAATATACGCCGTCCGAGAACAAAAAATTTGGCCCCGAGTGACACACACTATTTTTCATCATTACGTATGAGAAAAAGCTAGGAGTATCAACGTACTATGTATGGACATTACCTATACGTTTAAGCACCAATCAGAAGCACGAACGCGGACCAATCAGAACAGAGAAATAAAAGGTCCCATGGGCCGAAAAATTACATTTTGCTCCCGCTATCCTCTGAAGCCAATATTCGATTTTCGAATAGGTATGATGGAAAATGATTTTCTCTTTCAGCTTAGCTCGTCTCCTTGAAAGAGGTATAATTAACTGCGTACACGAGAGGACCTGGACGCGCGAAGTGAAATGTGAAGGGAGCTCCCCGAGAGCCTTGGCTTTAGGAGGAGCTGCACCGGCATTCATCGTGTTGGCTGCTGGGTTTGCCCTGGCAACGGTTATTATGCTGGTAGAAAGGTAAACTGCCTCGTTGGTCTAGTGGTTAGCATGCTCGACAGCGGCTGACGAGGTCCCGGGTTCCAGTCCCGGGTCGGGCCATAAGTTAGGAAGTTTGCGATGTTTCACACCCGTGCCTCGGAGAGCACGTTAGGCCGTCTGTCACGGTTATTGACACTAACATCATAATATTTTATTCGTTAGAGCCGTGGTGGGTCTAAGCTCTTATTCCCTCTCTCCTATGGGAGTGGAGGCCTGTGCCCAGCAGTGGGACGTTATTAGGCTTTAGTGGTGGTGGCGGTGGAGAAAGATTTTCGATTTCTTTACATGTGATCAGTGTTTGCGGTGCTGAAAGCGCTAGTTTCTTTTTATTCCACTATAAGTTAGCCCTTGACTGTGATCTCGCCTGATGGTAATTGATGATACAGTCTAAGATAGCAGCGGGCTAGCCTATTAGGGGTATGGTGGTTATATTATACTCGTATGGTAAAGTCGGTTTCTACACGGTGATTTCGTACCGGAACGCTAAATCGTTTGGCAGTACATCTTTGTCGGTAGGGTAGTAACTAGCCACGGCTGAAGCCTCCCATAAGACCAGACCATAGATAATTGAGAAATTATAAATTCTCAAATTGACCCTGCCGGGAATCGAACCCGGGACCTCCCACGTTAAGGCAACGTCGTCGTCAAGTCAAAGGTAACTTTGACTTCGATTCTTCGTACACTCTCTTTTTCAGAAATCAGGTGCATTTTGGGTAATCAAATATCACTCGCTATAACGGTGACGGTAAAAATTGTGTATATTACTGCCTCGTTGGTCTAGTGGTTAGCATGTTCGACAGCGGCTGACGAGGTCCCGGGTTCGAGTCCCAGCTCGGACCATAGCAAGTATTGGATTTTGACAAGAAATTCTCAGTACTACAAAAATTTCCTAACTCTCCCTGAGTTAGGAAATTGCCAGTGTTTCACCTTGTGCCTCAGAGAATACGTTAAGCCGTCAATCCTGCACCTAATCTCTCTCCGGTCGTGTCGGATGTTCCGTCCCATCGGGCTATGGGAACGGAACAGAGAGATCACCTAGCTTTGCGCAAGCACTTGTGCAATATAATATCTCCTGCGCAGATAGCTTTTATCCCTCTGGAAAATCGCCGCCGTGGCCGAAATTCGGTTGGGAGGAGGATTTATTATTAGTATATTACCGCTTGAGAGATCGCCACAAAGCATTTTAATAGGAATAAAGCCTAAATTTACTTTTCAGGATGTGGTGGAAGTACAGCTCTGAAAATAAGAAATATTCCACAAAAACAAAGAATTAAGTATGGCGGAATAGGACATAGTACGTAAACCAAAAGAAGCACTGTAGTCAAGTATTAGTAGAAATTGTATTTTAATAAATTTTACTTAGTTTTAGAAAGTACTTAGAAAAGTAAAATGGCACATAATTTTGTGTTTTATATCATCCATATCCATACTAATATTGTAAATGCGAAAGTGTTTCTGTCTGTCTGCTACGCTTTCACGGCCCACCTGTTCAACCGAATTTGATGAAATTTGGTACAGGAATAGTGTGTATGCCGGGTAAGGACATAGCTTACTTTTTATCCCGGAAAATTAAGGAGTCCCTGCGGGAATTGAAAAATCCTAATACACGCGGAAGAAGTCGCAGGCATCTAGTCCTCAATAATTGAGTAATCAATTAATATTAAAATTGTTAGAGTGGACGCATAACTTCATTAAACAAACGCACAACCTCTTAGGGCAAACACATTATTATTATAAATTATTTTATTTTTAATAGTATCGTGGTTAAAAATAATTAATCGTACCTAACCATAATAATATTGCAGTTTTTGAATCAGGTAGGTCTGAATTGAATCGAGTAGAATAACATATCGTTATATTGAATAGAAGCAGGCGTTACTTTGCGGAAGTCCATGATAGTGAATGAACTAGAAGTTTAATTCGCTATAATCCTCTACAGTAGACGGCACTGTGTGGTACAGTGCGTCTTTCACCTGCAACATGCGACACCCACCACCCAGCAATTCGCACAGGCACAACACCACACCACACAAATCCTGTGAAGATCCTTCACAATCGTGCATTGTCGAGTCAACATCTCCTGAAGATGCTCCCGTATCGGAGTGAAACGTACGTTGAGAGTGATTTGGAGGATTTGTATGGTGTGGTGTTGTGCCTGTGCGAATTGCTGGGTGGTGGGTGTCGCATGCTGCAGGTGAAAGACACGCACTGTACCACACAGTGCCGTCTACTGTAGCGGATTATAGCGAATTAAACTTCTAGTTCATTCAATATCGTTATACTCAAAATACATAGATGTTATGGAATATTTTTGATGAAAATCAAATATGTATTGTTTAAAATAAACAATTTAAAAAGTAAACACAATAAATACGCCATTGCGGCATGTTTGATCTGCATATTTATGAATCTCCACGCCTCCAGCGCGCGATGCAATCAAAATAATACTTTTTGCATAATATTTTTTGACGACCTCCGTGGCGCAGTGTTGAGCGCTGTTGTTTTAACGTGCAGAGGTCCCGGGTTCGATCTCCGGCAGGGTCAATTTGGGAATTTATAATTTCTTAATTTTCTCTGGTCGGGCCCGGTGGGAGGTTTCGGCCGTGGCTAGTTACCACCCTACCGGCAAAGACGTGCCGCCAAGCAATTACGCGTTCCGGTACGACGCCGTATAGAAACCAAATAGGGGTATGGGTTTAATATAACTGCCATGCCCCATAACTATATGCCTAACAGGTTAACCCGCTACCATCTTAGACTGCATCATCACTTACCATCAGGTGAGATCGCAGACAAGGGCTAGTGGATAAAAAAAAATTGCTTTTTAGTATCTACCTACCAACACCTACATTGTTAAAAGTATAGTCTGGCCACACTCAGTCTGCAGAAATAAGAACATGTGAGAATCAGAAAATCTAATGTTGGAAACCGAGTCTGTACTGCGAAAAAACGCAATTGACTCTGGTACTTTTTAATAGGTTTTTGTTCTTAGGCCCGCCACATACATTCGGAATTCCGAAACAACAAGGAATCGGAATTCCGATTCGGGATTTCGAACGCAGCAAATCCATATAAAATCTATGGGTCTGTCACACACAGTAGTTTTCCGTTCGATTTTATTTCCGTTTCGGAATGGGAGCCTGTGCGTTTGTTTGTTTGTTTTAAATTCTTTATTGCACATAATAAAATAACAATGCACAAAGGCGAACTTAATACCTAGAGGTATTCTCTTCCAGTTAACCTTTGGTAGTGGGGACAGGGTTGAAATCACAGTGCGTACAATAAGTATAAAGAGAACAGTTGGGGTAAGAAGAAACATATTAGGTAGTAGGTAATAAAGTCAAGTATGATAATTTATTATGCAATTTAGTAAATTTCTTGAATAAGAAATTTAAGTCAAATACATAGCAAAAAATACATAAAAATAATGTAAAATACAATATAATATATAATATAATACTTTAATATAATATACATTTGTAAAATATAATATATACACATATAAGTTAAATTATATTTAAGAATGTGATTATGTGGCGGGATTCTGACATTTATGAAAGTGCTCGTGTACTCGACGCTTAAAAACGTTTAAAGACGGTGCTTGACGTACTTTCTGGGGAAGGGCGTTCCATAACCTGATTGCAGTAACTGTGAAGGAATCTGAATATAGTTTTGATTTGTGTTGCGGGTAGACAAGAATATCTACGTTTGAGGAACGTTGAACACGTCCAGATAAGCCAAGGTACTTAAAGCGTTCTTGGAGGTACTTAGGAGAACTTGGATCATGAAGAATACCATAGAGAGAAGCAAGAACGTGCGCATCTCGGCGAAAGCGAATGTTGAGCCACCCTAGTCTTGAACGGAAATTAGAAATGTGGTCATACTTACGAAAACCGTATACATATCGAATGCATAGGTTGAGCAGGCGATCCAGTTTGTTCAAAAGCTCTTCGGTGAGGTCGGTATAGCAGATATCCGCATAATCAACGATTGGAAGCAATAAGGAATTAACCAGCACAAGTTTTGCTTTTTGTGGCAGCATATTCTGCATTCGTTTAAGTGCATGCATGGCTGCGAAAATCTTACGACTGATTTCCGCAACGTGACAAGACCAGGAGAGATCTTGCGAGATATGTAGGCCTAAATTTTTCACCTGAGTGGAGTATGGTAAATTTATATAATTAAATGTAACAGGTGGAAGGGAATTTAGATCCAGTTTAGAAAGTAGCCTAGGTCTGCCGACTAACATGACTTGTGTTTTTGCAGGATTAACGAGAAGTCCATGGTTTTCGGTCCAGATACGAATTGCCTCCAGATCGCTATTAAGTTTATCAATGCAGTCAAGGACATCCTCAGCGTTGAAAGAAATATATAGCTGTACATCGTCTGCATACAGGTGATAGGAACTGAAGTTTAAAACGGAAACTAATGTATTGATAAATACAGAAAAAAGTAGAGGAGACAGTACTCCGCCCTGGGGTACGCCCGCAGTGATGTTAGTCCATTCAGAGGAAACCTATAAAAAACAATATTATTCGACCTGATAATGATAGATTAAAACCTCTAGTGGAACTTCCAATTCCTACCAATACCAGTGAACTAAAGCGTGCACTAGGGTTATTTGCACATTATGCAAAATGGGTTAACAAATTTTCTGAGAAGATACAACCCTTAGTTAATGTGTCTAGTTTTCCATTGAACAATGAAGCAAAAGAAGCTTTTGAATCTATTAAAGCAGATGTTGAGAAGTCTTTCTTAGTTGCTATTGATGATCAAGAAATTTTCACAGTTGAAACAGATGCATCTGAACATTCTCTAGCCGCTACCTTGTCCCAAAAAGGCCGCCCAATAGCTTTCTTTAGTAGAACCTTAACTGATTCTGAGCGCAAACAATCTTCAGTGGAAAAAGAAGCTTGTGCAATAGTGGAAAGTCTTAGAAAGTGGCGACATTACCTTTTAGGAAAGAATTTTTTACTTATTACGGATCAACGTTCTGTGGGATTTATGTTCAATCAAAATCACTCAAGCAAAATTAAAAACGAAAAGATAGAACGATGGCGACTTGAATTATCTTGTTTTAAGTATGAAATCATTTACCGCCCAGGTAAACAAAATACGGTAGCGGACGCATTGTCAAGAGTTTGTGCGCATCTGAGTGTTAATAGATTACGGGAATTACACGATTCGCTGTGCCATCCGGGCATAGTGAGAATGGCACACTGGATTCGTTCGAAGAATCTACCATATTCTATTGAAAACATTAAGGAAGTTATTTCTTCGTGTCCTGTATGCGCCGAAATTAAACCTCGCTTTCTGAATGTAAAAGGGCGACTAATAAAAGCCATGGCACCTTTTGAAAGATTGAATATAGATTTTAAGGGCCCTCTTCCTACAAATACAAATAATAAATACTTATTCACAGTTATTGATGAATATAGTAGATTTCCATTTGCATATGCATGTAAAGACATGACGGCTTCTACTGTTATAAAATGTCTGAATGATATTTTCTACACTTTTGGAACTCCTCTCTATATCCACAGTGACAGAGGATCAGCCTTTTTATCAACTGAATTTACAGAATATTTAATTTCTCTTGGAATTGCTTGTAGTAGAACAACGCCATACAATCCAGGTGGGAATGGACAAGTCGAACGGTTGAATGGAACGTTATGGAAAACCATTCAGTTAGCTCTTCGTTCTAAAGACATGACTATAGAGAATTGGGAGCAAGTCTTGCCGGTAGCATTGCATTCTATCCGTTCGCTTTTGTGTACACCAATTAACACGACTCCCCATGAAAGACTATTTAGGCATCCTCGCAGGTCCACTACGGGGGAATCATTACCCACCTGGATGGTGCCTGGACCAATTCTTGTAAAAAATAATGTCAGGAATAAAAACGACCCCTATGTCGAAGAGGTGGAATTATTACAAAGTACTCCTCTTTATTCATATATAAAAAGAAAAGATGGAAGGGAGTCCACAGTTTCTAATCGCCAGCTAGCACCACTTCCTGTTTTAGAACAGCAAGCGGACGATTTTGAAGAGGAAGTGAATAGCGATCCGGATATAGAAATTGAAGCTCGTGATCCGGTTACAGAAAATCAAGATGAAATTTTGGATAACCCTATTACAGATCAAGCAGAACCAACAACATCCACTCCTTCCGATACCCTTGTAAGACGATCGGCACGAGTGAGGCGACAACCAGCATATCTTGAAGATTATAGCTGTGTGATTTCAGAGAGAGTAGGGGTGAATGACGTATTATTTAAAATTTAGAATATCACAAATGTCTTCTCATATCCTTTGTTATTGTGTCACATTTTTAGCTGAATAAAGCCAAGTTTTCATGGTGTTTCTTTTGTAAATTATATATCAATTTATTCAGTTCGGACACACTGCCGACGGCCCCGAAGATATGAGAGAAACCATTCACCTACTGACTGTGAGATATTAAAAGAGCGTAGAATTGCCATCAATATGTCGTGATCTACACAGTTAAAGGCATTGCTAAAATCTAATAGTGTAATTAGCGTAACCATAGATCGATCTATAGCATGTCGAATGTCATCAGTGATTTTAATTAGCGCTGTACATGTACTGTGAGAGGGTCGGAAGCCAGATTGAAATGAATTTAAAAGTGAATTTTTGTTAAGAAAAGTAGAAAATTGATGATGGACTATTCGCTCTAAAATTTTTGAGAGGAAAGGCAATATTGAGATTGGTCTGAAATGTGTTACATCAGTAGGGTTATTTTTTTTCGGTATGGGAATAATGTGTGCGTTCAGATTTCCGAACGGAAAAAATGGCTGACGTATCTCGTTATAAGGGGATGCACCCAGTAACGGCGACGTATTCCTTCTTCTTAGCTAGATACAGCAACAATGCAATCGCCATGAGAAAATCGTCGTCCAAATTTGCTGACACAATATCTGAATTAAGAGGATTGCGTCTCCCAACATCTGAGCAATGTTATTCCGAACGGAAATATGTTGTATGTTCGGATCCGTTCGGATTCGAAACGGAATTTCGAATGTATGTGGCGGGCCTTAATTTCTTCCCAAGAGAGTTTTCATTGTTCATTTAAAAGAGACTATACGCTTTTAGATAAGGGCCCCTCCACCCCTTAGCGGTGAAATTATCGATACAGTGCAAAGATCGCAAATCGCAATCACTCCTGGGGGCATACTACCATCTCATAAAGCACTGCTACTGCTTTCAGCGATGGCATTGGCTTGACTCTTGATGTGATTGCTCTTGCACCATAAATTACCACCAATAACAGTTGCTAGACCTGAAATGAAAGCTGACGTAGTCTATAAGTGGGTGTCTATTGAAGTTGACAACGGCGTTAACCCGAGGCCCAATTATGTAAGCCAATCGTAATCATTTGACAGTTCATAACGTGTAACTCGAACTTTTTAAGGAGTTCACACATGTTTTTTGACGTGCAGGCATCTATGAACTTCTTAAACAGGTCGAATTATACGTTTGACATACGATTACGATTACGATTTCCTTACATAATCGGGGGGCCGTTGTCCTACGTGAGCGACAAGCGTGACACCGGGACCCGATATAACGCGACGCGACAGTATCACATAGTTACTATGTGATACTGTCGCGTCGCGTCCTATGGTACTATGTCATAGTAGCTGACCCTTCACGTAGCCTGCGTTGTCGCGTAGACAAGTTTGTTATTTTCTATGGCGTCGTATCGCGTCACGTCGCTTCTGTCGCTCACCTACGACAACGGGTCAGTTTAAAATCGACATAAGTAGTAATTAATACCTGTTGTCTTACATGGAATCTGCCAAAACTTGTCGGCTCACTTCTTGCACAGAGTAATTGTACAGAGTTTGAGTAATTATACCTAATTTATTAAACACATGTTCCTACTACGAGACCGAGTACAACACGACGTGTAAGTTTAAATATATGTGTAACGCACAACGCGTACCTGCAGAGTGGAGCGGAGCCGGAGCACAGCTACTTTATTGATAACAACTCAAACTAAGCTTTGTTCACTTTGTCATGACGATGGCCTAGTGAGCGGCGCGAAACTTGTGTAATGTCCCCTTTGTGATTTATTTTTATTTATCCCTATACCAAATTTCATCACAATCGGTTGAACAGATGGACCGTGAAAGCGTAGCAGACAGACAGACACACTTTCGCATTTATGATTATAAATGCGAAAGTGTGTCTTTCGTATGTGTAATTATTATTATATTATGTGTAATTAGTATGGGTTCTGGGTTTCGTGGGAATAGCAATCTTGTACTGAAAAGCACAGCGTTGCCAGCCCCCAGATATCAAAAGAGTTCCTAGAAATTGCTGCATCGAGGCTACAGCTTAAGGAAGTCATAGTCAGTACAATGAAACTTTACTGTTTGCTATTAATATTTGAACAAAGAGCTTGTTCGTTAAAATATTTACATTTTACAGTTTACCGTGCAGTAGGATGTTCATAATCTGCCAATAAAATCTCGACGACGGAATGTCGCAGACGGCAATAATAGAATTCGGAGGCGAACTGATCATCCAGCCCATTTTCGCAACGCTAACTCGATTGTGAAAAGTTTTTCAAGTGCTAATTCTCACTGACAGCGCATTTATTCAAAGAGTTTGTGTGCGCCATACACTCTACTCCGTGGGTATGCGGTGACTCTTATCCACACGAGATGAAGCGAAGTGGGTGTGTTGTTATTAACATAATAGAATTGGCCATAACTTTCGGGCTTATCAGAGTTTGAGTAATTAGTTTTGGAGGAGTTCGCCCTCAGTGGGCGTTGTATGCAGTTTAGGTTATATCTATTCTATGAGTTTAAGGAATAATTAACTCTATATACTGTTTATACCGCAGTTTGGCGGACAGTTTGACCTATTTTAGTTGCAGCGTAAAACATTCTAACGTTATAAATAAGAGAGATAAATTACGTGATGTGTTAGAGGTCGCTTTGGTTCAAAAGATCTTGTTACTTAGACCAATCACATCAGTTGTACTTAAGTGATTACATATTATCACTGTGATATGCCAACGATATATATATATATATATGTCACCGTAAGATTGTATAAACCGTTAGATTATAATCTAACTCGCGAAATTCTAAACTGTCGAAAGATTTAAATTTAACGCATTATTTTCCGGTAGATTGTAATCTGATAGTTATTTAAACCCTATAAAACCTAAGTGCCCGGCCTGAGGCCGGGCACTACTTGATTATATATGTCGAACCCTAACCAAACCTACAAGAAAGAGACAAGAAAACGTAAATAAAACGAATATTTCAAAAATTTACACTCAGAACATTGAACAGTTTACAATCTTTCGACAGTTTAGAATTTCACGAGTTAGATTATAATCTAACGGTTTTTACAATCTTACGGTGACATATATATATATCATTCATTTTGACTTGACTTACAAGTGGTGTTGCATCTTGGTCTAGAAGATGCCTATTCACTCTTGATTTGAAGGTATCTATATTAAAAGAGTAATCGTTGAGAGCTCTGCACTCGAAACTGTAGACGAGTTTAAATATAGGTACCTGGGACATACGGTCCAGTTAGGTAGGTTCAGTTTCAGGAAAGAGGTGGGCCGCCGAATCCAACTCGGCTGAGCAGCGTTTGGGAAGCTTCGAGATGTCATCTCGTCCAAGATTCTTCAGTGCCTGGATACCAAAATCTTCGAACAGTGCGTGTTGCCAGTGACCTATGGATGCGAGACTTGGTCGCTATGGGCCTCATAAGAAAGCTCAGGGTCACAGCGGGCGATGGAGAGAGCAATACTCGGGGTTTCGTTGCGCGATCATATCAGGAATGAGGAGATTCGCAGAAGAACGAAAGTACAGTACAACAGACATTGCTCGACGCGTTGCGAAGCTGAAGTGGCAATGGGCGGGGCACATAATTCGAAGAACCGACTGGGGTTGGGGTCCCAAAGTCCTGGAATGGCGACCTCGCACTGGGACGCGCAGCGTCAGCATATCCCCTACACGCTGGACATACGACATCAGGCGAATCCTATTTCCAGCAGTGGACATCTGTCGGTTGATGATGATGGTGATGATATTAAAAGAGGAGTGGAAAACGGACGCCGGAAGGGCATTCCATATCCTTGCGGTTCGAATTAGGAACGAGGAAGCAAATCGCTTAGTACGAGCCCGAGGATTTTTCGATTGCAATATTAAGATTGAGACTCGCTTGATGTCGGCCGCTTACCTTATAGGGGACCAACACTGCGCTTTTTAGTGTTAAGTCAAAGTTAAAGCATCTTGGATTCCTAACGTCCTTTGTCATTGCCATAACGGTGGAAAGGAAAATATTGTGTGGAAACATGCTTGCCCGTTCTTCTGTCTTAATAATATAATCAAAAGTCGGCCAATCCAAACTTCGCCAGATTTGTGTTTTGCTAAATCATTTCTCATTCTGAAAGAAGACTCGCAGTATCAGGCTGATGATGGTTTGAAATGACGAAGTAACTGCACTCTCACATTGCTGGAGTGAGTCATAAATAGACACGCTTCCTGAAAGCAATAGATTAGTCAGACAAGGAAGTTCCGTTATGAAGACTACTCAAGACGAAGGTTAGATTACTAATGATTTGCCGAAGGCTTAGGTACTTATGAAGATAGATACTAAAGCTGAAAACATACTATCCGACGCGTCCGTAACCCGTGGTTTTCGTCAGAAGGAGTCTATAGTTTACAAATTTAGTATCTACCATGTGTAGTATCTTAGCAAAATGTTGTCTCTATAGTCATACTACGTGAGAACTCATACGTGAAATAAATATTCTACTAACTCCAAAATTTTAACGCCCTTACTTTCCTGTTTCTTTGTTAACAGTTCTTTGCACAGATTAAAGATTTGTTCTTTACAGAATAGGCCATAGAGTAAAGAAATAGGCTCTCGGATGCGTCCATAAGCCGTGTCCCAAACGACTGCACATTTATCAGTCGCGGCTATCAGTCGCGGCTTACCGACGCATCCGATAGTTTGCTTCCAGCTTTATACTTGATAATAATAAAATAACTCATATGAAAGTATAGACGTAATACGGAATGCTTCTTACACAATTACCAAAGTTTTACTTCTGCTTGCCGATGGAAGGTTTGAAGGTTTTGTATGAAGACAAACAAAAATCAGCAGCCTGGTCAGTTGTTGCTGAATGTGAATTTAATATGCATAGAGACCACGTGCTAGAACTGACTGCATTGGGCTGGTGTGAATTAGGCTATTCAAAATCTTGTTCTCATTTGCCCAATACACTAGGCCAATACTCTTGGCATATTCAGCTACAGACATTTGCCGACATTTGTGGGACTTGGTATAAATATTGGCGCAATACATGATGGCTATTATTTAAAAATACACGCGAGGGCCCGATAGGTGAGTCCTCTAAAATTTTGCAAATACGTGGAAAGGAGATAAAAGTGAATTAAAGACGAATTCTTCCAACGGAGTGACAACGTATACATTGGAATTTAGGTTCTATACATAGGACCATTAAGATTAAGACGCCGATAGATAATAGACAATAGTCCATAAACCTTGGTTACATCTTGAAACATAGTTGGCGAAGGCAAATCTGTTGGCGTTAACACATAATTCGCCGACACTTGTTCAAGTTGGCAAATTGGGTCATTGTGTACCGGAGCCTTTAAAACTGTAAAGTGCTAAGTCATTGATTGTGTGGTAAGGGCATAGTATTATATGAATGTTTTACATTTGATAAAACAGTGCAGCTGTGCAATTGTTGTTTTACAAGAAATGTGTCGAGTTGTTATAATATTATTATTGTTCTTGTCAACTGCGCACGCGCAGATTGATTTGGATAAACCCTGTAATTTCACGGAATTGATAATTTCGTATAATGCGTCAACGGTAAGAACATTATAACGTATGTATGCATCACATAAATATTACCCCATAGACATATTCATGATGTCATCCAGATCCGTTCAGCTGTTCTGGCATGATTGAGTAACAAATATCCATCCATCCAAACTTTTGCATTTATAATATTAGTAAAGATTTGTATAGATTATTCCAAAGAAAATGATGCGGAGTTATTTATTCCACTAGAATATGATACTCGTTACTTTATAACTTCATTCAAACATATTAATATTTATATATTATTTATAGCTTAACTAACCCTTGACTGCAATCAGACTTGCTACAAGTAGTGATGCAGCCTAAGGTGGAGCGAGCTTGCCTAGAAGATGCCAATTTACTCTTGATTTGAAGATACCAATATAAGCGGATGGAAAAACGGAAGCCGAAAGGGCGTCCCATATCCTTGCGGTTCGAATTAGAAACGAAGCAAATCGTGGAATTGTCAGTGGAATTTTTCAACTATATACGGATGCATGCAAACCCGGACTATGCCTAGCGATACGATAGTAGAAAGGTGAAGGGAGAACAATATCAAAAAGCTCTTGGGCACATATTAGATTATTATTTGTTATTTTTAGATAGCAGGAACATTTTATTTTTATTTATTTAGACATCTTTATTGCACATACAAAATATACAGAATACAGTTTTAAAGCATTAATTACTAGTAAAACTAGAAATGTGCAAAGGCGGTCTTATTGCTAAAGCAATCTCTTACAGACAACCTTTGGTGAAAGGATAAATAAACGGCAGCGCGGGATGGTGCTGTATTAAAAAAAAAAGAAAAAAAATAATAATAATTAGATAAGAAATGTATACATACATAATACAGTACATACATTTTAGACCAATAAATAGATGTAAATATATACTACTACTACACAACTACATATATAAATATATACCTATATAAATAAATATATATCATTAATAAATTCTCCATTATAGAATAAAGTAAACACTAATAATTACAAAGAGATAAATAATGATTATATAAACGACTTTTGAAAATTGAGAGCGACTTGGAATGGCGGATTTCAGAAGGCAGACTATTCCACAGTATTGCAGATTTGCACGTAAAGGAGTTGTCATAGTACCGCGTGTGATGGGCGGGGATGTGCAAGCGGTTGTCCTTGCACGACCGCAGGTGTTGGCGCTCAATGTTCGAGCCAAGGTAGGAAAAGCGCTGCTTTAAGTACGAAGGAGTTTGTGGATTGTAAAGGATGGAGTAGAGAAGAGAGAGCAGGTGTAGATTACGGCGGAGTCTGATAGGTAGCCACTTCAAGCGGGCTCGGAATTCTGACACATGGTCATACTTACGAAGTCCGAAGATAAATCTAATGAACAGATTCTGGAGACGCTCGAGCTTATTGAGTTGTTCCTCAGTTAAGTCGGGATAGGAGGAGTCAGCATAATCTAAGATTGGAAAGAGAATGGAATGGGCCAAAGAGATTTTAGTTTTGATGGGAAGAAAATATTTCCAGCGTCTCAGACAGCCAACTGACGCAAAAACTTTCCGGCTTACCTCAGCCATTTGAGGAACCCAGGAAAAGGAACTGTCAATGTATATGCCAAGGTTTTTAACACGGGGGCTGAGGTCTAAAATTGCTGTGCCGAGCCGGATTGGGGGTAATTCTTCTAGTACGATCCTATTGAGTTGCTTTGTCCCACCTACCAAAGTTACTTGGGTCTTTTTCGGATTCACATGCAACCCATAAGATTCGCTCCAGGAGTTTATGCGGTCCAGATCACGGTTTAGGCGCTCGATAGCTGAGTTGATTTGGTGAAAAGGAGCAGCAGTATACATTTGGAGATCATCAGCGTAAAGGTGATAGGAACATGAAAGAAGATCAGTAACAGTATTAATATAAATAGCGAAAAGGAGGGGGGATAGGACACCACCTTGTGGCACGCCTGCAGTGATTGGACTGTAGGAGGACATACGATTACCAGTTTTGACGAGCTGCTGACGACCACGTAGGTAACTGTTAAACCAGGAAATGACTTCAGAGGAGATACTAATAGATCTAAGGACGCCAAGGAGCAGGTCAAAGTCGACAGTGTTAAATGCGTTGCTAAAATCAAGAAGAACAATAATACTTATCAATTGGTTGTCCATATTGCACCTAATATCGTCACAGACCTTAACAAGGGCTGTGACTGTACTGTGGCCAGCCCTAAAGCCTGACTGGTTAGAGCTAAGGATATTATATTTTGCCAGAAACGTTTGAAGTTGACTATGGACTAAGCGCTCCAAGACTTTAGAAAGGAAGGGAAGAATAGAGATCGGTCTGTAGTGAGAGAAAGATGAAGGGTTCTTTGTTTTTGGGATAGGAATCACGTGTGCGTATTTCCAGGTACATGGAAATTCATTGGAGGAGAGGGAGAAGTTAAAGATGTGGCAGAGTACAGGCGCAACACTATCGAGGAGGAGAAGTAACATTTTCCGATTAATGCCGTCGCAGCCAGCTGTACCAGACTTTATGCCTAGAATATGCTTTTTAACTTCCGCAATAGAAACAGGAACAAAGTGAAAAGCAGGGAAATTGGAAGTTGGCAAGGAACTGAGGTGACTTAAAGTTTTTACCTTGACGCCGTTATCAATTGGGGAAATATTTGCAAAATGCTTATTAAGGGCCTCGAGGTCAAGGTTAAGGTCAGCATCCATTCGTTTCCGTCCAATGCCAAGGGATTCCAGAAATCTCCAGGTCCCAGCAAGGTCACTGTTTTCGATTTTGGAATGTATGAACTTGCGCTGAGCATCTCTGCATGCTTTATTGCAGCGATTGCGTAATAGTTTGTATTTAGTAAAATTTTCATCTGTCGGCTTTCTTTTATATTTAGATTTCGCTGTATTACGCTTCGCCATTAGGACTCTAATGTCTTTAGTTAACCAAGGAGCTGGCAGGTGCTTTAACTTTACAGGGCGAAGAGGAGCATGTTTGTCGTATAATTCAGTTAGCAGCGAATTAAAAATTTCCATTTTATCATTTATGTTTGGAGCACCTAACACAGCATCCCAATCTATTAAATTAAGGTCACTCATGAAGGAAGTGTTGTCAAAATGTTTAAAGCAGCGTCGCATAACAATCGTCGGCTTTAATTTGGGTGGGCGAATCTTATAAGAGAGGTATATAAGGTCATGATAGGAGAAGGCTTCCGCAGGGAATTGACCATAACTACTTACTTGATCAGGAGACGAAGTTATCATTAAATCTAGTTGAGAAGGTATGCAGTTAGGGAAGAAATGAGTGGCTTTGGTAGAAAGGATGTGGAGATTGCAGCTATCGACGATATTGTTAAGGCGCTTTGCCCGAGAGTCGTTTTTCAACAGGCAGGTATTAAAGTCCCCCATGATGATCGTATGGTCCACAGTAGCAACATACCCCTCAAGTAGACCTTCGAACGCTTGAAAGTAATCAATATGAAGAGAAGGACTATAAAAGACACCGAGGAGTACCTTCAAACGCCCAAAGAGTACCTCGATAAGTATGTGCTCAGAAGACTCAGAGTATTGTGATGGTGACATATTCAATATTGAAAACGGAATGTGTTTACGAAGGCAGATTGCTACACCACCGCCACCCTTGCCCGTACGATCATTTCGGTAAATTTGGTAAACTGTAGGAAATGGAGGGGAGGCAAGGTTTGAGGAAAGTTTCGGATACTAATATAGCGTGAATGTTATCATTGTCGAAGGAAGCAAGAAAGTCGGGAAAATGAGAAGGGATGCTCTGAGCGTTGATATGGATTACGTTAAAGTTTTTAGGAAAAACTGAAAAAGTGGAATCTAGGTGGGAACTCAGCGGTAACGTAAGACTGTGGAAACTGTCATCAGAAGAGGAGTCAGCAGAAAAAAAGTGGATTTCACTCTCAGTATCACTAGAATTATAGTCGTTCATATTCATATTACTCATAGTTTAGACTAATAAATAAAAATTAATATATTTAAACAAATAATATAATAGCTTATAATATTATTAATTATATATATGGAAAAAGAAAACAAAAAAAAAAAGTTTGTGCTAGCTTCTTAGCCTTAACGCTGGCTCTTTCACCTGCCAGCTATAAGTAGGAGATTGCTAATTGCTACATTGCTACAATACACCTAAATTGCTACAATATCTTAGTGATCTAAATGTTAAGCGTATATACAGGTAAACCAACAAATAGATAGTTTCAAAATGATAATACAATAATTTACAAATACATACATAGTTAGATCCCAGCATGAAATGGAACGTATTTTGAATGCAAGAATGAGATGATACTTTTGCCCAAATACCACAAAGCACAGACGTCAGATTTACTTCGCTAATGTCTATGAGACTGTCAAGTGTGAAGTTGACATTTAAATATTGAATTGACAATGACATGTTATTGTTTTGATTTGAGTTTTTGAAATACCTTTTAGAATCGAGAATAAAAAGCGTAAATTATAAGGTTGTTATTGCAGTAAGCGAAAGTGTAACTACGTATAAGCAGATAAATAGCACTAAACTACAAGTATAAATGATTTAACACTAGAGTTAACTAAAGCAAAGTAAACGAAATTGTACTCAAGTTTACTTCCTAATGTTTCTTTTCGACCTTCCGGAGCCAAGCTCATTCACCGGGGGTTTAGCAGCTTTAGATGCTTGGGGAGTGATCCTGATGCTAGAGGCGGCCGCTGAGGGAGATGGCACCTGTGAATTACCCTCTGTCTGTATGGAGTTAACCTCTACCGTAGAAGTGACCCTGTGGCGTTTCCCATTCTGTCCAATGATGAAAATGACACCCTCCCTCGTCCAGCACCTCGACACACCAAACCTCTGCCTCGCCGCCATGAAGGCATCATGCCTATCTTTGGTCAAAAACTCTGACAGTGTTAAGCCAGTATTCTTAAGTGCTGTTTTGGCGAACCAGACCTGATTCTTTGTCTGCAAGTCCCGGAACTTGATAAGTACAGCCCGAGGTTTATCACCCTTGACCTGACCCAGGCGCTGGCAGCGGCTGATGCTGTTTTTATTCAAATCAGGTAGCTTAAGATGGTTAGACAAGGTTGCACTGACTGCGACTGTCAGATCTTTATCACCATCCTCAGCCATGCCATGCACCAGCAACATCTTACGCCTGCTACGCATCTCCTGTTGATCCACTTGTTTCGCCAAAAGACTGACTTGCTGTTGGAGGCCTTCTAGAGCAGCTAATACAAATTCCCGGAATGCGTTAAATTGGCCAGCAATGTTGGAGGTGGGACTTGCCGCTGGTATGGCTCCCTGCAGGCTCCTTTGGAAATCTGCCATCTGAGCATTGAAGTGATCACTTAAAGTTTGGATAGATTTCTGTATGTCCTCCATTGTGTATAGTGCTTTGGTGAATTGGTTTGGTGTAATGGATTATACAATTAAGCTTCCTCAGAAAGGAGTACAAGTACGGAACTGATGCTAGCAGGTATGAAAAACACTAATTCATGTGCATTAAGGCAATATTTATAATTAAAATAAGATAAAATACTATCAGAGCTCTAAAAACGCGTGCACCTTATTTTGCGCCTACCCGCGGAAAAAAAAAAACAACATGGTATCAACTAGAAAGAATCGAGAACACATTTGAGAATGGTGACTGTTCCACCACCACCTTCACCGTCATCTTGTCGAATGGAAATCCAACAGGACTTGAGTTCTCCAGCAGAGAAGTGGCTGGCGGTGAACTGGTGTATCGAAAAGCATCTGCCTCTTTTAGTACTAATTCTATGGGTGTGCTAAATTTTACGTTCGCTGGTAAGTTTTTTTATAAAATGTGTATAGTATACTATAAGAATAAGAATAAGAATGAGAATGAGAATGAGAATGAGGAAGAGGATGAGAATGAGAACGAGAATGAGAATGAGAATGAGAATTAGAATGAGAATGAGAATGAGAATGAGAATGAGAATGAGAATGAGAATGAGAATGAGAATGAGAATGAGGATGAGGATGAGGATGAGGATGAGGATGAGGATGAGGATGAGGATGAGGATGAGGATGGCGATGGGGATGAGGATGGGGATGAGGATGAGGATGAGGATGATGATGAGGATGAGGATGGGGATGAGGATGGGGATGGGGATGAGGATGAGGATGAGGATGAGGATGAGGATGAGGATGAGGATGAGAATGAGAATGAGAATGAGAATGAGAATGAGAATGAGAATGAGAATGAGAATAAGAATAAGAAAATTTATTTGCATTAAACACGTAATTACAAAAAAATTACGTCACAGTGTATTGCCATGCCAGGCGTGCAAATTTGGCTATGTTAAGAGTTACATAATATTTAATTAATATGCATAACGTCAAGTAGTATTAAGCATATTGATAAACATCACATAAATAACAATCATCATTCCATGAATATAACGTACAATTATTTAAAAATGACACAGTAGTAAAAGGTCACATTAGTATTTTAGATCATCTGAAGGATAAGTACTCTTTAATCGAGTAGAAGCACTTCTCTAAAAGCCACTTGTTTAAGTATGATTTGAGTGCTGTCAGTGACATAGTTTTAACGTGAGGAGGAAGCTGATTAAATATGCGTATAGCCATGCAGTACGAATTACTCTGAAATAAGCGTAATTTCATGTTGGGCAATAACACTCTGTCCCTATGTCTAGTTACTTTCCCAAGTACATCTATCTCCATGTTTGGTGAAAATATCAGGATTCTTTTTTACGAAAATGCACATTTCTTTAAAGTAAATACAAGACAAAGAGAGTAAATTAAGCGACTTAAATAGAGGCTTGCAACTGTCTGTATAGTATAGTACAGTATAATAAGATAGTAGTAGAATAAGTATAGTAAAAAGAAATCTCTTCAAATGCCTCATGTCCTTATGTTTATGTTTAAGTTTTTATGTTTCTGGTACAAAAAAAAGTGCTTTGACTGTTTCCATCACCTCCTCATACTTATAACTTAAGTGGCGTTTGTTTGATCGATGTATGCTACTAGTCACGACTTACGATTCAGAAACATGGACTCATGGACAAATCAATTTCATCAAAATCGGTCGAAAAGATGGACATGGTCGTGAAAGCGTAGCAGACAGACAGACAGACAGACAGATAGACAAACAGACAGACATTTATAATATTAATATAGAAATATGGATTGCACGGCCATTCCATTACGCTGAAAGATTCTAATACACTTATTTCTCTCGAACGATAATCAAACAATTCTCTACGATCTGTTTTATTTCTATTCAATATTTATTTATTAAATTAGGTACACGTACTCTTATTATTGTCAGAAATTTTTAGCCTATCTGTTATTCTAGACAATAATCTCTTTACCGAATTTCATCCAGATCCATTCAGCTTTTTTGGCGTAAAGCGTACTTAATCAGTAACAAACAAGCATCTATCCATCCATATATCCATCTTTCATATTTATAAACCATATATACAAATAGTAATATCCATACTATTTTTTTTGTCAGATGGTGAGATTTACGATTTTGTGATAATACCAGTTACAAATTTTGAACACGAGAGTATGGTTTTGTACAGTTGCGAAAACAATGGAAACGGAAGTTCTGGTAAGATTTAAGCTAGAAGTACAAGCCAACACACAAAGAACCATGTTGGGGAGGAATAAATTCCGAATTTCTGGGGCATATTCACAAAATCGTCTCTATTACCACCACTACAGCCCATTGACGTCCCACTGCTGGGCACAGGCCTCCACTCTCATAGGAGAGAGGGAATTAGAGCTTAGACCCACCACGCTGCTCCAATGCGGATTGGCGGGCTTTAACGACTGTCATGTCATCATGACATGACAGTCACTGATCATGTTAGTGATAATAACCGGGACCGACGGCTTAACGTGCTCTCCGAGGCACGGGGATGAAACTAAAATAACGCAGAAGTCTCCACCAGACCCAGACGAGAACAGAGAAAATTCAGAAATTATAAATTCCCAAATTCACCCTGCCGGGAATCGAACCGAGGACCACCCACATTAAGACAACAGCGCTCAACACTGCGCCAGGAAAGTCGTCAAAAGCTTCAGTTATTCTAGTTGACTTTTCAATGGTCTTTCTTTATATTCTCTTCTAGGCAAGCGCGTTCCATCTTAGGTCGCATCATCACTTCCCATCAGGTGTGATTGTGGTCAGCTTATAATAAATTCTTACACTATACCCATTATATTTTTTGCAGTATGGGCATGGAAATTAGGCAAGAACCAGACACAATCACCAAAAGCCAAGAATGCGACTGAAAAACTAGTGGCAGGTGTTGAAGATCTGTCCAATGCCACCTGGAGAGCGACCTCGTTTAGTGAAACTGCCTGCCACGTCAATGGTGGAGTGAATTTCCTCATTATTTCTCCTTTCTTTTTAATTATTATAGTATCGATTCCTGTAACTAGAAATAGATATAATAAAATCATCTAGTATCTGTAGTTTGTACCTAGAATAACAAGTGAACTTTATTTAACGAATTAAAAAATACGACTGCCCTGCCATATTATTTTTGGAGTTTACCTCCATAGGAAGCGATTTGCATATATAGCCTTTGGAATCTTATTCACATTTTTTATTAAATGTTATTATTTTTTGTGAATCACTAAATATTGAACTATATTGTTATATATTTTTGGAATCTTCTCGTCATTTTCTAGATGATGATTATATAGTTAATCTTATTTACGTTTTTTTTTCAATTTTGGTCTTTAATGCGGGACCATGGTCACCCCATCAATTTTTTTTTAATTTTACTAGCCTACGTCACCTGGAATGAGTTAGTGATTCTAACGATACCTCATTTATCAAAATCGGTTCAGGCGTATAGAAGCTATGGTGGAATATACAAACTCACATACATACATACATACATGAACCCTGAAAACAATATACTCCTTATTTCAGGCAGTCGTATAAAAATAGAGATAAGGACATCCGAAACAAAGTGTCTTTTTCGAAAAAAAACTATAACTATAGTTTTTTTTTCAACTGCTTCAAGTTTTTGCTACAGAACCGACATCAAAGAATTTTTTTTGGGAATGAAATGATTTATTTCACGTAGGACAACTTATGCCACTTATGATAAGTCGAAATAATCTACCACCTTATTTTTCTAACATTTTAATCTATAGACTAGCGCTTGGCTGCAATCAGACTTGCTAATTAATTTAACGAATTAAAAAATACGACTGCTCTGCCATATTATTTTTGGAGTTTACCTCCATATGAAGCGATTTGCATATATAGCCTTTGGAATCTTATTCACATTTTTTATTAAATGTTATTTTTTTTTTTGTTAATCACTAAATATTGAACAATAGTGTTATATATTTTTGGAATCTACTCGTCATTTTCTAGATGATGATTATATAGTATTGAAGATATTTACTAACATAAGATACTTGTTTCAGCATAAAGAAATGAAGTTCAAGAATGGAATACATTACCTGCGATTAAGAAAAATAACGATGGTGTCAGAGACGAGGTTATAAAAGGATGCGTGCGCATCTGCTGCGAACTACATTGTCACCCGTCGTTGCGCGTCGTTCTTGTGTGATTTTATTTTCTCGCTGTAATATTTTTATTGTTCATGTTAATAAATGAGTCAAGAGAGCTTTTACGTCTTTCTTCTTCAAGTATCCTCTAGAAATTTGCAAGATCAGAAGTGGGATTCGGTATCAACGTGATGCCTAATCCTACCGGCTATTCTGATTCTATAATTCTATACTTGAGGAAGGAAGGCAAGAATGCCTGATTGTGATCGCGTGAATGTCGTAGAACTCGTCATAATGGTTGTTTGAAGCATGAGGTGGATACTAGTTCGCGTGATGTGCTTTGAAAAGTCAGACAGCTACGCGTAATATCACCATCGCCTGATAGGCCTGCGTTGTTGGAAAAACCGTCATGTTCTATGGGTCGGCGGTCGTGTTGTGTGTGTCGTGGGTCAAATGTCGGGTGTTGAATCGGAATGTGTTGTAAGTGACGCGAATGCGCTGTCCACAGTAACGGGTGGATGATGTTATTCATCCGATTAACACGGCAGGGAGGTCTAGGGAACATTTCTATGTTTCGAGCTTTGATCCCAGTTCCCATAATATTGAAAATTGGTGTGAGGATAGATCGCGTTAAAGCATGATTTTGCCTTTTGTATATATGAAGCTGTTTACAGAGAGATGCAAAGACGTGGTTTGCAATCTTTGTGCTCTAAGATGTCGGATATGCAATCATTTTATTTGAGGTAACGAGTAAGAGTTCAGATAGTTACAGCACATATGTTGACTATGCTTGTCGTTCACTTCTTCGTTCGCATATAGTGAGAGGGCTCAGTGTTGGGTAATTGATGTTTTGAAAAAGTGGATTGTAGTCTAATTGTCATCGTTGCCGTGTAACCTGAAGATGTAAACATTATTTAGGTGTTCAGGTTCTTATTCTGTTCTGCGTATATCTGCCATGACATATTGTCATGTCGTGTCAGTTATTTGTCTACTTGTGTTTATTTACTTTGTGTAAAATTATTTGAGTTTGACCTGTTAATTTTTGGTCGTTTTGTGATCTTGTTAAAGTTGTTTACGTAGAATAGTCTGGTTTGTTTGTTCGTATTTCTTTCACAGATAAAGGACCGCTGATACTGCTCACATTTATAAAGAGCACCAAAAAGGAACATTTCTACTTTTTCACATTTAGAGAATGTTGTTCAAGTAAGTTTCGTTCAATGAATATATTACGAATGTATTACTCGAAATGTGGTTCATGTGATATGGCTTGTACAGGTATTCAGAACCTGTGACAAACGTGTGTGGTGCGTTCATTATCTGTTCTATGTCTCTTTCGTATTCGGCGCTCAACACGGTGTGAGGCGTTCTGGACGCGCCAGGCAGCGCGCTCGCCTGCAGAGCCTAGCTGCGCGTCTACTTTTCGTGCAGGGCTGCGCGCTCGCCAGCTGAGCCGAGCTGCGCGTCTACATGTCGCGCAGGGCTGCGCGCTCGCCTGCTGAGCCGAGCTGCGCGTCTACATGTCGCGCAGGGCTGCGCGCTCGCCTGCTGCTGCGCGTCTGCTGGTCGCGCAGGGCTGCGCGCTCGCCAGCTGAGCCGAGCTGCGCGTCTACATGTCGCGCAGGGCTGCGCGCTCGCCTGCTGAGCCGAGCTGCGCGTCTACATGTCGCGCAGGGCTGCGCGCTCGCCTGCTGCTGCGCGTCTGCTGGTCGCGCAGGGCTGCGCGCTCGCCTGCTGAGCCGAGCTGCGCGTCTACATGTCGCGCAGGGCTGCGCGCTCGCCTGCTGCTGCGCGTCTGCTGGTCGCGCAGGGCTGCGCGCTCGCCAGCTGAGCCGAGCTGCGCGTCTACATGTCGCGCAGGGCTGCGCGCTCGCCTGCTGAGCCGAGCTGCGCGTCTACATGTCGCGCAGGGCTGCGCGCTCGCCTGCTGCTGCGCGTCTGCTGGTCGCGCAGGGCTGCGCGCTCGCCAGCTGAGCCGAGCTGCGCGTCTACATGTCGCGCAGGGCTGCGCGCTCGCCTGCTGCTGCGCGTCTGCTGGTCGCGCAGGGCTGCGCGCTCGCCAGCTGAGCCGAGCTGCGCGTCTACATGTCGCGCAGGGCTGCGCGCTCGCCTGCTGCTGCGCGTCTGCTGGTCGCGCAGGGCTGCGCGCTCGCCTGCTGAGCCGAGCTGCGCGTCTACATGTCGCGCAGGGCTGCGCGCTCGCCTGCTGCTGCGCGTCTGCTGGTCGCGCAGGGCTGCGCGCTCGCCAGCTGAGCCGAGCTGCGCGTCTACATGTCGCGCAGGGCTGCGCGCTCGCCTGCTGCTGCGCGTCTGCTGGTCGCGCAGGGCTGCGCGCTCGCCAGCTGAGCCGAGCTGCGCGTCTACATGTCGCGCAGGGCTGCGCGCTCGCCTGCTGAGCCGAGCTGCGCGTCTACATGTCGCGCAGGGCTGCGCGCTCGCCTGCTGCTGCGCGTCTGCTGGTCGCGCAGGGCTGCGCGCTCGCCTGCTGAGCCGAGCTGCGCGTCTACATGTCGCGCAGGGCTGCGCGCTCGCCTGCTGCTGCGCGTCTGCTGGTCGCGCAGGGCTGCGCGCTCGCCAGCTGAGCCGAGCTGCGCGTCTACATGTCGCGCAGGGCTGCGCGCTCGCCTGCTGAGCCGAGCTGCGCGTCTACATGTCGCGCAGGGCTGCGCGCTCGCCTGCTGCTGCGCGTCTGCTGGTCGCGCAGGGCTGCGCGCTCGCCTGCTGAGCCGAGCTGCGCGTCTACATGTCGCGCAGGGCTGCGCGCTCGCCTGCTGCTGCGCGTCTGCTGGTCGCGCAGGGCTGCGCGCTCGCCAGCTGAGCCGAGCTGCGCGTCTACATGTCGCGCAGGGCTGCGCGCTCGCCTGCTGCTGCGCGTCTGCTGGTCGCGCAGGGCTGCGCGCTCGCCAGCTGAGCCGAGCTGCGCGTCTACATGTCGCGCAGGGCTGCGCGCTCGCCTGCTGAGCCGAGCTGCGCGTCTACATGTCGCGCAGGGCTGCGCGCTCGCCTGCTGCTGCGCGTCTGCTGGTCGCGCAGGGCTGCGCGCTCGCCTGCTGAGCCAAGCTGCGCGTCTACATGTCGCGCAGGGCTGCGCGCTCGCCTGCTGCTGCGCGTCTGCTGGTCGCGCAGGGCTGCGCGCTCGCCAGCTGAGCCGAGCTGCGCGTCTACATGTCGCGCAGGGCTGCGCGCTCGCCTGCTGAGCCGAGCTGCGCGTCTACATGTCGCGCAGGGCTGCGCGCTCGCCTGCTGCTGCGCGTCTGCTGGTCGCGCAGGGCTGCGCGCTCGCCTGCTGCTGCGCGTCTGCTGGTCGCGCAGGGCTGCGCGCTCGCCTGCTGAGCCGAGCTGCGCGTCTACATGTCGCGCAGGGCTGCGCGCTCGCCTGCTGCTGCGCGTCTGCTGGTCGCGCAGGGCTGCGCGCTCGCCAGCTGAGCCGAGCTGCGCGTCTACATGTCGCGCAGGGCTGCGCGCTCGCCTGCTGCTGCGCGTCTGCTGGTCGCGCAGGGCTGCGCGCTCGCCTGCTGAGCCGAGCTGCGCGTCTACATGTCGCGCAGGGCTGCGCGCTCGCCTGCTGCTGCGCGTCTGCTGGTCGCGCAGGGCTGCGCGCTCGCCTGCTGAGCCGAGCTGCGCGTCTACATGTCGCGCAGGGCTGCGCGCTCGCCTGCTGCTGCGCGTCTGCTGGTCGCGCAGGGCTGCGCGCTCGCCTGCTGAGCCGAGCTGCGCGTCTACATGTCGCGCAGGGCTGCGCGCTCGCCTGCTGCTGCGCGTCTGCTGGTCGCGCAGGGCTGCGCGCTCGCCTGCTGAGCCGAGCTGCGCGTCTACATGTCGCGCAGGGCTGCGCGCTCGCCTGCTGCTGCGCGTCTGCTGGTCGCGCAGGGCTGCGCGCTCGCCTGCTGAGCCGAGCTGCGCGTCTACATGTCGCGCAGGGCTGCGCGCTCGCCTGCTGCTGCGCGTCTGCTGGTCGCGCAGGGCTGCGCGCTCGCCAGCTGAGCCGAGCTGCGCGTCTACATGTCGCGCAGGGCTGCGCGCTCGCCTGCTGCTGCGCGTCTGCTGGTCGCGCAGGGCTGCGCGCTCGCCAGCTGAGCCGAGCTGCGCGTCTACATGTCGCGCAGGGCTGCGCGCTCGCCTGCTGCTGCGCGTCTGCTGGTCGCGCAGGGCTGCGCGCTCGCCTGCTGAGCCGAGCTGCGCGTCTACATGTCGCGCAGGGCTGCGCGCTCGCCTGCTGCTGCGCGTCTGCTGGTCGCGCAGGGCTGCGCGCTCGCCAGCTGAGCCGAGCTGCGCGTCTACATGTCGCGCAGGGCTGCGCGCTCGCCTGCTGAGCCGAGCTGCGCGTCTACATGTCGCGCAGGGCTGCGCGCTCGCCTGCTGCTGCGCGTCTGCTGGTCGCGCAGGGCTGCGCGCTCGCCAGCTGAGCCGAGCTGCGCGTCTACATGTCGCGCAGGGCTGCGCGCTCGCCTGCTGAGCCGAGCTGCGCGTCTACATGTCGCGCAGGGCTGCGCGCTCGCCTGCTGAGCCGAGCTGCGCGTCTACATGTCGCGCAGGGCTGCGCGCTCGCCTGCTGCTGCGCGTCTGCTGGTCGCGCAGGGCTGCGCGCTCGCCTGCTGAGCCGAGCTGCGCGTCTACATGTCGCGCAGAGCTGCGCGCTCGCCTGCTGAGCCGAGCTGCGCGTCTACATGTCGCGCAGGGCTGCGCGCTCGCCTGCTGCTGCGCGTCTGCTGGTCGCGCAGGGCTGCGCGCTCGCCTGCTGAGCCGAGCTGCGCGTCTACATGTCGCGCAGGGCTGCGCGCTCGCCTGCTGCTGCGCGTCTGCTGGTCGCGCAGGGCTGCGCGCTCGCCAGCTGAGCCGAGCTGCGCGTCTACATGTCGCGCAGGGCTGCGCGCTCGCCTGCTGAGCCGAGCTGCGCGTCTACATGTCGCGCAGGGCTGCGCGCTCGCCGGCGGCTGCGCGTCTGCTGGTCGCGCAGGGCTGCGCGCTCGCCAGCTGAGCCGAGCTGCGCGTCTACATGTCGCGCAGGGCTGCGCGCTCGCCTGCTGCTGCGCGTCTGCTGGTCGCGCAGGGCTGCGCGCTCGCCTGCTGAGCCGAGCTGCGCGTCTACATGTCGCGCAGGGCTGCGCGCTCGCCTGCTGCTGCGCGTCTGCTGGTCGCGCAGGGCTGCGCGCTCGCCTGCTGCTGCGCGTCTGCTGGTCGCGCAGGGCTGCGCGCTCGCCTGCTGAGCCGAGCTGCGCGTCTACATGTCGCGCAGGGCTGCGCGCTCGCCTGCTGCTGCGCGTCTGCTGGTCGCGCAGGGCTGCGCGCTCGCCTGCTGAGCCGAGCTGCGCGTCTACATGTCGCGCAGGGCTGCGCGCTCGCCTGCTGAGCCGAGCTGCGCGTCTACATGTCGCGCAGGGCTGCGCGCTCGCCTGCTGCTGCGCGTCTGCTGGTCGCGCAGGGCTGCGCGCTCGCCAGCTGAGCCGAGCTGCGCGTCTACATGTCGCGCAGGGCTGCGCGCTCGCCTGCTGAGCCGAGCTGCGCGTCTACATGTCGCGCAGGGCTGCGCGCTCGCCTGCTGCTGCGCGTCTGCTGGTCGCGCAGGGCTGCGCGCTCGCCTGCTGAGCCGAGCTGCGCGTCTACATGTCGCGCAGGGCTGCGCGCTCGCCTGCTGCTGCGCGTCTGCTGGTCGCGCAGGGCTGCGCGCTCGCCTGCTGCTGCGCGTCTACATGTCGCGCAGGGCTGCGCGCTCGCCTGCTGAGCCGAGCTGCGCGTCTACATGTCGCGCAGGGCTGCGCGCTCGCCTGCTGCTGCGCGTCTGCTGGTCGCGCAGGGCTGCGCGCTCGCCAGCTGAGCCGAGCTGCGCGTCTACATGTCGCGCAGGGCTGCGCGCTCGCCTGCTGAGCCGAGCTGCGCGTCTACATGTCGCGCAGGGCTGCGCGCTCGCCTGCTGCTGCGCGTCTGCTGGTCGCGCAGGGCTGCGCGCTCGCCAGCTGAGCCGAGCTGCGCGTCTACATGTCGCGCAGGGCTGCGCGCTCGCCTGCTGCTGCGCGTCTGCTGGTCGCGCAGGGCTGCGCGCTCGCCAGCTGAGCCGAGCTGCGCGTCTACATGTCGCGCAGGGCTGCGCGCTCGCCTGCTGCTGCGCGTCTGCTGGTCGCGCAGGGCTGCGCGCTCGCCAGCTGAGCCGAGCTGCGCGTCTACATGTCGCGCAGGGCTGCGCGCTCGCCTGCTGCTGCGCGTCTGCTGGTCGCGCAGGGCTGCGCGCTCGCCAGCTGAGCCGAGCTGCGCGTCTACATGTCGCGCAGGGCTGCGCGCTCGCCTGCTGAGCCGAGCTGCGCGTCTACATGTCGCGCAGGGCTGCGCGCTCGCCTGCTGCTGCGCGTCTGCTGGTCGCGCAGGGCTGCGCGCTCGCCTGCTGAGCCGAGCTGCGCGTCTACATGTCGCGCAGGGCTGCGCGCTCGCCAGCTGAGCCGAGCTGCGCGTCTACATGTCGCGCAGGGCTGCGCGCTCGCCTGCTGCTGCGCGTCTGCTGGTCGCGCAGGGCTGCGCGCTCGCCTGCTGAGCCGAGCTGCGCGTCTACATGTCGCGCAGGGCTGCGCGCTCGCCTGCTGAGCCGAGCTGCGCGTCTACATGTCGCGCAGGGCTGCGCGCTCGCCTGCTGCTGCGCGTCTGCTGGTCGCGCAGGGCTGCGCGCTCGCCTGCTGAGCCGAGCTGCGCGTCTACATGTCGCGCAGGGCTGCGCGCTCGCCTGCTGCTGCGCGTCTGCTGGTCGCGCAGGGCTGCGCGCTCGCCAGCTGAGCCGAGCTGCGCGTCTACATGTCGCGCAGGGCTGCGCGCTCGCCTGCTGAGCCGAGCTGCGCGTCTACATGTCGCGCAGGGCTGCGCGCTCGCCTGCTGCTGCGCGTCTGCTGGTCGCGCAGGGCTGCGCGCTCGCCTGCTGAGCCGAGCTGCGCGTCTACATGTCGCGCAGGGCTGCGCGCTCGCCTGCTGCTGCGCGTCTGCTGGTCGCGCAGGGCTGCGCGCTCGCCTGCTGAGCCGAGCTGCGCGTCTACATGTCGCGCAGGGCTGCGCGCTCGCCTGCTGAGCCGAGCTGCGCGTCTACATGTCGCGCAGGGCTGCGCGCTCGCCTGCTGCTGCGCGTCTGCTGGTCGCGCAGGGCTGCGCGCTCGCCTGCTGAGCCGAGCTGCGCGTCTACATGTCGCGCAGGGCTGCGCGCTCGCCTGCTGCTGCGCGTCTGCTGGTCGCGCAGGGCTGCGCGCTCGCCAGCTGAGCCGAGCTGCGCGTCTACATGTCGCGCAGGGCTGCGCGCTCGCCTGCTGAGCCGAGCTGCGCGTCTACATGTCGCGCAGGGCTGCGCGCTCGCCTGCTGCTGCGCGTCTGCTGGTCGCGCAGGGCTGCGCGCTCGCCTGCTGAGCCGAGCTGCGCGTCTACATGTCGCGCAGGGCTGCGCGCTCGCCTGCTGCTGCGCGTCTGCTGGTCGCGCAGGGCTGCGCGCTTGCCTGCTGCTGCGCGCCTGCTGGTTGTGACTGCGTGTTCGCTAGTCACACTGGGAGGTGTGACGCTACGCGACTAACTGCGTGCAGGGGTGCGGTGACTGATGTGGTTTCAGGTTTGGCCGAGCGTTCTATTTGTTTGGGCTAAGTTATGCTAACGTCGCGCCTATGTCTTATGCCATGAAGTTGCTCTTTATACTTTTCTCAACGATACCGCAACGAGACAAGCTAACGTCGCGCCTCTGTCTAACCAGGATAAGTCATGCTAACGTCGGGCTTAATGACTTAGGCCTGTGCTGTCTGTACACTCTGGGCAGAAAAGCTAACGTCGGGCCTCTATCTTGCCGTACTAAGTTAATGCGAACGTCGTGACTATGACTTAGATGTGTACTCTTCATCGTATTGGGCAGACAAGCTAACGTCGTGCGACTGTCTTGCCGGGTTAAGTCATGCTAACGTCGTGCTTAATGACTTAGGCCCAAGTTGTTCTAACACTGCTTACCAGATAGGGTAAAACGTTGTGCCACTGTCTTGTCGTGCTAGGTCATGCTAACGTCGCGCTTAGTGACTTAACCAGTGGCCGTATCGTTTCGAATTTTATTTATACGTCTAACGTGTCTTCTGAAATTTGAAGCGTTGTATTCGGTAATGGCCGTAAAAAGATATGTGAAGTTTGTTGTTTTATGTGCGCAGATGCAGACAAGGACGTGAGATGATCTTCTGGGTTGCCAGCAACCAACAACGTTCTGTGGTGCCGAGGCCTGCAGGTGCTTCTGTTACGCCTGCCATTTAAGAGCTTCTAGATCCTGGTCTGTGTCCAACGGAGTCTAAGCAATGCCACTGCTGGACTAGAGGAGCTGAAATGAAGGAGCCCGGGGACGGTCTCGGGTCAGTCTGGCCGTATTGAAGATATTTACTAACATAAGATACTTGTTTCAGCATAAAGAAATGAAGTTCAAGAATGGAATACATTACCTGCGATTAAGAAAAATAACGATGGTGTCAGAGACGAGGTTATAAAAGGATGCGTGCGCATCTGCTGCGAACTACATTGTCACCCGTCGTTGCGCGTCGTTCTTGTGTGATTTTATTTTCTCGCTGTAATATTTTTATTGTTCATGTTAATAAATGAGTCAAGAGAGCTTTTACGTCTTTCTTCTTCAAGTATCCTCTAGAAATTTGCAAGAATAGTTAATCTTATTTTCGATTTTTTTTTCAATTTTGGTCTTTAATGCGGGGCCATGGCCATCAATTTTTTTTTTAATTTTACTAGCCTACGTCACCCGGAATGAGCTAGTGATTCTAACGATACCTCATTTATCAAAATCGGTTCAGGCGTATAGAAGTTATGGTGGAATATACAAACTCACATACATACATACATACATGAACCCTAAAAACAATATACTCCTTATTTCAGGCAGTCGTATAAAAATAGAGATAAGGACATCCGAAACAAAGTGTCTTTTTCGAAAAAAAACTATAACTATAGTTTTTTTTTCAACTGCTTCAAGTTTTTGCTACAGAAACGACATCAAAGAATTTTTTTTGGAAATGAAATGATTTATTTCACGTAGGACAACTTATGCCACTTATGACAAGTCGAAAGAATCTACCACCTTAATTTTCTAACATTTTAATCTATTGACTAGCGCTTGGCTGCAATCAGACTAGCTGGAAATAGTGATCCAGCCTAAGGATCCACGTCCTTGGAATTTCTACTCAATACGGATGTATTATATATATATATATATATATATATATATATATATATATATTATATACCTATATATATATGTCACCGTAAGATTGTAAAAACCGTTAGATTATAATCTAACTCGCGAAATTTGTAAACTGTCGAAAGATTACAATTTAACGCATCGACTTTCATGAAATTTAAGGGGGTTTCGCGGTCGATAAATCGATCTAGCTAGGATTCATTTTTAGAAAATGTCGTTTGTTCCGTGTTTTCTGGCAATGAAAAAAAATATCACTAGAATACGAAGGTAAATTTCACGACCAACTAAATGGTTATAATAGCTCAGGTGGGAAACAGGTCGGTCCCGGTTCAAATTCAGATTCCCTCCAATCCGATTATATTTTTCCCTTTTTTTTTAAATATAAGTAAATTTTTTTTATGTTTATTTTTTAATTTAAAATACCGAGCAAATATTTATGTGGGTGGTTACCCAGATATTTATGTGGTTATAGGGAATAGCTCTCTATTATGCAATTATTATTTTATCATCCAATATTCAAAAATGCAACAGTCAATAAAGTCCACTTTTCCGTGACGCAATTACTATCCAATCGCGGGAAATTGCGTAGTGCGACCCGCACGGCCGCAGGGGAAATCAGCACCTGTGGACCACGCGTAGGAACTCAATCACTTTTAGAGCAGAATCCAATACCACTAAGGTAAATACTAAAGTTATTATATCAAAAAATATCTGTAGTCTATCTATACTTACCATACCAATATTATAAATGCGAAAGTTTGGATGGATAGATGTTACATTTGTCCTTGGTTTCGCCTACGTTTAATTTGTGTAATAAATGAATAATTTAATACTAATTCTAACTTATAATGAACTTATTTTGCTTAAAACAGAAGCTGTAATCAAATATCAATTAATAAACATTATAAATGCGAAAGTTTGGATGTATGGATATATGGATGGATGTTTGTTACTCAATCACGCCAGAACGTCTGTACGGGGATCTGGATGAAATTTGGCTCAGAGACAGATTTTAGTCTGGAATTATACATAGGCTACTTTTTACTCAGGAAAATTAAAGAGTAGCTAATAATTACTACCGTGTACTATCAGTTGGGTAATTGACAGTGACAAACGCACGTGCTTCGAAGAATAGGTAAGTAAAGCCGGCGTTACAATCGCTTTCAACTTTCTTTAACAACTGTTCTTTTTACACAACCGCCCTTATGAATGTACGTGAGTGTATTTATCCCACCATAACTTCTCAATTCCTGAACAGAAATGGATGTATGGGGTATCGTTAGAATCCTTATATCATCCCATCCCAAGTTACACTGACTATAATATTATTGTTTTAAAGTTCAAGCGCTGTTATTCAAGGCAGAAAATTATAAGGCAGTCGAGTAATTTTTTTTTTTAATCAAAAAGGTATCAATTAAGTTTTACTGAAGCTTCCCCCAATCTAGCCCCAAAACGAAACATAAAAATTGAACAACAACGCGACAACGTAGGCCTCGTGAAGGGTCAGCTACTGTTAGTTAACTTTCGTGTCGCATCGCATTGTCGCGAGTCGCTAACGTAGAACGCCTTATGGTGGTAGGTATTTCCATCAGAGATGGGCTACGTTGCTACGAATATGAGTCAAACTCTTAAAACGTTCAATGTGTCTGGCAAGATGTAAAAACCATGAAAACTGTCCGGCTATTGAGGTAACGTCTTTTTACAGGTCCCCAAGTAACATATATAAAATTTAGCTTTTATACTATAACGAAAGTATTAATATAATTATTTATTTGTTTATATATTTAGTACCAAACTTAAAAACTAAACTTAAAAATTTAAAGGACATGTACAAGGACAACTTATCTCTTGAAGAGATATCTTCCAGCAGCCCTAGAATGTGAGAATGGTGAAAAATAGATGAAGCTGAGTAGGTACTTATAAACTAGAGAATTGAAAACTTAACTGAAATATATACAGGAAATACATAATTTAATAACGTACATACAAAATAAAGTACTAAAATACATACATAATAGTATTATTATACATAATATACAATAATAAATATAAAATAATATAAAAGCTAATCATATAAAGAAGAAAGATAGTGCTGCTTCAGTCTCGATTTAAATGCACCCACGGATGGACTCTCACGGATATTCCATGGTAGGGAATTCCAAAGACGTGCTGCTACCACCGCAAACGACTTAGCGTAAAATATGCTGTTCCATATGGGTACTTCAAGTGACTTTTTCATTACACAGGTGCGCAAAGGTCTTGTTCGGGGAGGAGCATCCTGAAAATACTCGTGCAAATAAGGTGGGTAATAATTATATATAATTTATTAAAGTTTAGGGGTGTCTGGCAGGGGGTAGCAACTGTCATAAGTGTCCGGCAATGGATGACGAGATTTCTAAAGTTATCCCGAAGAAAATATAAAAAATTGAGCTTTATGCTCTAACAAATTTTAAGTACTATTTTATACACCTTTACCTGTTACCTGCCCAGGCAACCACAACCCAAACTCTATAGTCGCTGGTCGTTCTTACCTGTATAGGATACGAGTACATGTACAAATAAACTTTCAACTTTTATAAAACAAGTGAAATTAATTTAACGAATTAAAAATTACGACTGCCCTGCCATATTATTTTTGGAGTTTACCTCCATATGAAGCGATTTGCATAAAGGAATATAGCCTATGGAATCTTATTACATTTTTATTAAACGATATTTTTTTGTGAATCACTAAATATTGAACTATAGTGTTATATATTTTTGGAATCTACTCATCATTTTCTAGATGATGATTATATAGTTAATCTTATATTCGATTTTTTTTTCAACTTTTCAACTTTAGTTTTTAATGCGGGACCATGGTCACACCATAAATTTTTTTAAAAATTTTACTAGCCTATGTCACCCGGAAGAAGCTAGGGATTCTAACGATACCTCATTTATCAAAATCGGTTCAGGCGTATAGAAGTTATGGTGGAATATACAAACTCACATACATACATGAACCCTGAAAACAATATATTCCTTTTTTCAGGCAGTCGCATAATGATGAAGGTCTGGCCGTCGTTGGGCTCTTGCTCTCAAGTAACATCTAGGGATATGAAAATCAAGCTGTCTTATTAGATTTGACTTACATCCGTAGCTTAGCAACGTAGCACATCTCTGGAAAGGCAGCCTGCCTTGATTAACGCGAAGCAATCAAGTCGTAGGGGCAACGTAGCATTAAGTTACGGCCGTCTATCGGAGCTACTCTTTTAATAAGGCTAAATTAGGAGGGTTGTGTCAGGTGACACCTCAATCGTCGTTAACCTTGTATTCGTCCTTAAACTTATAGGGCCTTATTATATTCGCTTGAAGCAATATCATTTTAATCATGGTGATGCTCTTGTTTCAGAATTATAATCCTTATTTTAGGGACGTCAAGACTTAAGGTAAGTACGTCACATGAAACGTCAATTTTAAAATAATACTGGTTTAAGCGATGATGATGGGATGAACTCTCTCTTCTCTTGTCAATTTAAGTCTTTTTTTAGAGGATCCCAAAAAAGGTATGATGACAACTGAATTAAACTTAAAAGTTTGATTCAATTTGTATGAAATACATAGTAGTGACGTCATCAAACCAACGTGCCTCGGAGAGCACGTCAAGCCGTCGGTCCCGGTTATTATCACTAACACGATAACAGTCGTTAAAGCCCGCCAACCCGCATTGGAGCAGCGTGGTGGGTCTAAGCTCTAATTCCCTCTCTCCTATGAGAGTGGAGGCCTGTGCCCAGCAGTGGCTGTAGTGGCTGTAGTGTATAATCTTCCCGCACCGTTGCTCTGCTTAGACGTCTCCGTCAAATGGTAGCAAAGAACGAATCTCCTTAGGGCCGGCGCTTATTTGGCGAAGCGCAGCTCAGAGCATTTCTCACCGTCAAAACGTAATATAATAATAATAACTTTATTTCAGGAAACTGTCCCATATTTTGTTAGTTACAATAGGCATGATGACAGTAACCAAGAATCAATGAAATTATTAATTTATCTAATGAAATAGGATTAATGGATTATAAAAAACGTATTTATTTTTCTATTTCGAGTGAGATTGCTATTTATTTTGATAAATTATAACTATAAAATACAACAATCCGCCATAATGGATTAAACACCCCAAAGCGAATGACGTCACAATTGTTTGTTTTCGAGCTTTGTCAATGACACTATTGTTTACTGCACACCGCACAGAGTACATCGGTAAAAACAATAGTGACGTCACAAACGACGCCATGACACCGGCGAGCGTTTTGGCGTGAATTTTAAAATTTAAATTTCAAATGCCAATCTTATCTACCGAACCTTATTTTTCTGCTGAAATAATATATTTTTTCGAAATAGTAGTTACTTCCGAACATAATCTGACCATTTTTCAAAATCAATCATCATGCCTATTACCTAACCTATGTTAGTAAATACAAAATACTTAGCCTACTCTATACCTATACATACTAATTAAAACCTAACACAACTACAAGGCCCTTTGGCCCTTTAATATTAACGTTTTTTTTATCCACTACATGTTAGCCCTTGACTGCGATCTCACTTGATGGTAAGTGATGATGCTGTCTAAGATGGTAGCGGGCTGACCTGTAAGGGGCATGGCAGTTATATTAAACCCATACCCCTACACAGCATCGTACCGGAACGCGTAATCGCTTGGCGGCACGTCTTTGCCGGTAGGGTGGTAACTAGCCACGGCCGAAGCCTCCCACCAGGCCAGACCAGGGAAAAATTCAGAAATCATAAATTCCCAAATCGACCCTGCCGGGGATCGAACTCGGGACCACCGCACGTTAAGACAACAGCGCTACACACTGCGCCACGGAGGTCGTCAAACGTTGTGAACAACCCTCCACCTCCCATGGCCCCACCAACCTCGCGGTTATATGGGCCGAATCGCGGGAGAGCGCCCGTTCGGTACTTGCTCTTGGCGTTTTCCCGGGGCGCTTTTTTGGCTCCCTACAAATTCTTTATCTCTATCCTTATCCCTTGAGTCTTTCTCCCCTTTCTGAGGCAATAGCGTTGAGGACAGTTGGCAACCCTGACATCCAAGTAACGTGAATCAAAGCACACACCGCTGCGTCTTGATAAAGGCGGCTTACAGAAGGAGCCCTTTGATGTTCACACAAGCGTTTACTACTTTTGTCTAGCCGCCGACGAGTGTTACAAAGCGTCTGCAGACGTGCCAACATGTTGGATGCCGACATGTAAATTGACAATTATTTTTCTTTGACTCAACTAATATTTCCTTGAATAATTCTAAACCTATTGTTAATCTGAGTCCAATCACTTTCGCAGTTTTAAAGCATAAAATTATCAGTCTTTAGCATCGCCAATTGCTAAAATATAAGTCTGTTGATTAGAATTCGAGATCCGAATCTAGATTAATCCCAAATTCCTACTTTTACCTAGCCGCCGACGAGTGTTATAAAGCGTCTGCAGACGTGCTGACAAGTTGGATGCCGATGTACATGCCGCCATCTAAGTTGACAATTAATTATTTTAGACTCATCTAATATTTCCTTGAATAATTCTAAACCTAATCAATCTGAGTCCAATCACTTTCGCAATTTTAAAGCATAAAATTCTCAGTCTTTATTATCGCTAATTGCTAAAATATGAGTCTGTTGATTAGAATTCGAGATCAGAATCTAGATTAATCCGAAATTCACGCAATCGAAATCTCGGGCTAAAGTAGATAGGTGTAGGAAAAACTGAGATAGGCCAACGAGTCAACAACTGTACATAGGTACGCACTAAAAATTATGTTACAATTGTTTATTCGTCTAGCTTATACTTAAGTGTGAGACGTATTTAATTGACTGAATTTTTTATACCTTATTAAAATGGTTAACAATCACTATATGCCACCTGCTACTTCCACTCACAACTTCTGAACTTCATTACATTACCTGATAATTATCGCATTATGGATAGATTCACATGTGTTCAACTGTGCCTTAAAGCATATAAGTACTTTGGTACGTTAACAAGTTAGTTGGTTAGTCGACCTAACTTAACAGCTTAGGCAAACTTGTTGGCATGTTTGTAGATGCTTTAAAACAATAACATACGATTTTCATTGGCAGCTTATTCTCAACAATAAATCGTCTTCAGACAGATGCTACAAACTATAGACAGATATTTATGTGAGGGGTGCCAAGACTGTTAAGTTATTGGCAAGAAGCGACATGCATATTAAAGTAAATACCATACTAGCTGACATGCCCACATTTCACTCAAAAAATATATAAAAAACTAGGTAATGCCCGCGACTCTGTCCGCGTGGATTGATGTTTTTTTTGTTCCAGAGGGAACTCTGTAGTTAGCCTATCTGTTATTCCAGACTATAATTTATCTCTGCCAAATTTCATCCAGATCCGTTCAAACGTACTGGCGTGATTGGGTAACAAAAATCGCATTCATAATATTGTAAGTACCGACTGGCCATATTCCTTTGACGTAGTTTATCCAGTTAATCCATACTAATATAATAAATGCGAAAGTGTGTTTGTCTGTCTGTCTGCTACGCTGTCACGGTTCTACTATTCAACCGATTTTGATGCAAATTGGTACGGAGTCAGTTTGTATACCGGGATTTTTTTCAAAATTAGTGACTTCCCGAAATCCATAACGAAATCGCGGGCATCATCTAGTAGGTAGGTAATACGACGCAGAGAAACCGAGTCGTAGGTCCCAATATCATCCTTTAATATCAAGCGACATTAGAGGGGCAGGAGGAAATTAAAAGACCTCGCATCCATTTGCCGAAGCTGTCGCACAAACGAGCGGTTTTCAATTTAATTCCGTCGCCAATGAGGGGGCATAAATCGACGAGGTCGTTAGCTGCCGCTTGTCGATTGACGGCTTTTTGGGACTTCTACTACATGACGGGTGGAGGGTTTCAAAAAGTATGTTTTCGTGTGCAAATAAAACATTTATCTATCCATCTACCATCAAGTGAGATTGCATTCAAGGGCCAACTTGTAGTGGCTTAAAGTAAGTAAAGTAATTGCTTACAAAAATCATTCGTGAATAAATAAGGCTCCTCACTCAGCACGCTGGTAATGATGATGCAGTCTAAGATGGTAGTGGGCTAATCATCCCGGCGAAATGAGTTTTCTATTGTCTTTTCTAAAAATTTATTATGGATAATAATAAATCATAGTAATTTATGCTATTAAGTAATATTGCAATGCAAAAGTGTATCTGTCTGTTTACCTGTCTCTCTTCCAGCTACGTTTTCAAGGCGCATTCAACCAATTCTGATGAAAATTGACACGTAAATGTGAATGCTACGAGCTTTAAAAAGGCACCTTCATAATATCGTAGCGCTCCAGTGTAGCTTCAAAATAAACGCAGAATAAGTATATGTAAATAATGTAAGTATTTCAAAGAGGATAACCCTAGAATCATACTTTTAATATTATAATATAAATATGTGTCCGTCTATTGCTTTGTCCTTCAATCAGGCTGCACACACGGAGCAACGAATTGACCTGATTTTTTGCATGAGTAGTTGAGGATCTGGAGAGTGACATAAGCTACTTTTTATCCCGGAAAATAATCGTACGTCCGGGATTTTTAACTTAAATCAATGCAGACCGCCAAACCGCCAAGGAGTGGAACACGCTCCCAGCGCACGTGTTTCCTGCCACGTATAAGTTATAACTTAGGTACGTTCAAGGCAAGGAAGATAAATAGGCACCTTCTTGGCAAGCGCGTTCCAACCTAGACCTCATCATTGCTTTGCACGAAGTAAAAATGTCGTCAAGTGGAAGCCTATCTCGCAATAAAAAAAAAGACGAGATCGTGGGCATGTTCTAGTATATTATACAAAAGTAACCACTACGATACAAAGTCTTCAGCAAATAGAGTAGACTCCGCGGTGGAAAGCAACCACAGATAACGGATATTATACAAAAGTAACCTCTACGATACAAAGTCTTCAGCAAATAGAGTAGACTCCGCGGTGGGAAGCAACCACAGATAACGGAAACAAGGGATGCAACTCTTGGATGCAACGGATCATATCAACTCGACCGCTCATTACACCGATAGCAGCGCTACGTGGGGTGTGACCGCAAGCCGTAATTGCGAGGTTATACTGCGTTAAGGCGGTTTCAAACCGGCGAGAATTGAAATTTGTATGACAAAATTTCAATTGGATATTTGACAGCCTTTTATTGAAACTTACTTTTACCAATGCGTATTTAACCTGTTGCCTAGGGATATTCAGACCTTGCCTATTAAACGATTTAAGCCTGCCCTTAGTAAATGTCTCTTGAGTTATTCATTCTACTCAATTAAAGATTTATTATTTTTTGATTATAAATCATTAAAACCATAACTTACCTAAGAATTATATAATGACAAGGGCTGCAAATCTTGGATGCAACGGAATATTTAGAATATTTAACCTGTTGCCTAGGGATATTCAGACCTTGCCTATTAAACGATTTAAGCCTGCCCTCAGTAAATGGCTCTTGAGTTATTATTATTATTACTCTTTATTTTGTACACCACAACACACATAAAAAGTACACAAAAAATACATAGAAAACAAAGAACTAAGTAGTATACAAAAAGGCGGCCTTATCGCTTAGTAGCGATCTCTGCCAGGCAACCTTAGGAATAGGAGAAGTAAGGAGATTAACTCGCGGGTGGTGTATCAATATAAACATACAAACAAATACCTACATACTAATACATAAACTGTTACACAAATAATATAATACTTATAATAAATATATGAAAATAAACTAATATATATTATGTATTTTTAGTTTAAGTAATATCATACTAAATAAAAGTTAAAACTAGTCGTCTGTATTATGGTGATAAATAGAAACTCTTAACAGATTTTTTAAATATTTCCAGTGACTTTGATTGTCGTATGTTTAATGGGAGAGCATTCCATAATAAAACAGCTTGCACTGTGAAAGACTGCGCATAAAACTTTGTCTTATGCGATGGTATGCATAAAGTTAATTTACGGGTTGTTCGTATTTCGGACTGATCTCCCAGAAATTTAAACTTCTCCTTCAGGTAAGAGGGAGTTTTTGGATCAAATAGCACACGGTACAGAAGTGACAGAACATGAAGATCCCGGCGACGGCGAATAGGAAGCCACTCGAGCATTTGACGAAATTCAGATACGTGGTCATATTTACGTAGACCGAATATGAACCGAATAGCAAGATTTTGGAGTCGCTCAAGTTTGTTAAGTTGGTCCTCTGTCAAATTAAGATAGCTTGCGTCTGCTTAATCGAGAATAGAAAGTAAGAGAGAATGTGCTAACATAACTTTGGTTGGAATTGGCAAAACAGAACGAAGACGACGCAATGAGCTCATTGCAAAAAATGTTTTCCTACTCAGCTCTTTAATTTGTGTGGACCACGATAAATCCCGATCCAAATATATGCCAAGGTCTTTAGTACAAGTACAGTAAGGTATAGTAACCCCATTGTATATGATTGGAGGGAGATTTTGCCAATCAACTCGAACAATCATCCTAGGACTGCCAATAATGATAGCTTGAGATTTAGTCGGGTTAACCTTAAGTCCATACCGTCTGCTCCACTCGGAAATTGTAGCTAAATCTTCATTGACAGCAGAAACGGCAGAACTAAGGCTATCAAGAGGTGTAGGGCGATATATTTGGATATCGTCTGCATACATGTGATAGAGAGAAGATATATTTTTGGTAATAGAATTAATAAAAATAGCGAAAAGCAAAGGAGATAACACGCCACCCTGAGGTACCCCAGCCGTAACATCACACCATGACGAAACGGTCTCGTCAACTCGTATGCGCTGTCGTCGGCCACTGAGGTAACTCCGAAACCAGTCAACCACCAACGGAGACATGTTAATAGAATGCAGCAGACTCACCAGAATATCATGATCAACGGTATTGAAAGCGTTGCTGAAATCAAGTAAAGTCAGAATTGTAAGCTGCTTATTATCCATCGACCATCGAATGTCATCAGTAACTTTAATGAGAGCAGTAACCGTACTATGACCGGGACGAAATCCGGATTGCAAAGGATTAAGGAGTGAGTGTCTGTTAAGGAAAAGGCTGAGTTGCTGGAAAACCAATTTTTCAAGTATTTTTGATAAGAAAGGAAGAATCGAAATTGGGCGAAAATCACTTACAACTGAAGGACTTGTTTTCTTTGGAAGTGGAATAATTTGTGCCTGTTTCCATGCCTCAGGAAATTTGCCGGTGTTAATGGAATGGTTAAGGATATGGGTAAGAATAGGGGAAACAATATCTAGGATGGGAACGATCATGTTACGGCTGATGTCATCAGTACCGACTGCATTCGAGGAAATGGACAATATATTCTTCTTAACATCACGTTCAGTGAAAGACTCGAAGGTAAAAGGCGGAAAGTCAGAAGTAGAGATGGATGAAAGAATACTAAGCGTACGTTCTTTATCGACACTATCAATTGTATCAGAAGTAGAGAAATGTTTATTAAGGAGATCTATATCTATATTAACAGAAGAATTTTGGGAAGATTTACCAACTCCAAGCGATTCATTCTACTCAATTAAAGATTTTTTTTATTATAAATCATTAAAACAATAACTTACCTAAGAATTATATAATGACATGTGCACCCTATTTGTATTTGTATTTAAATTTTTTTTCTATGAAGATTTGATAATATGTATTGTATGATTTGTCCATTATTGAGTGTAATAATAATTTACTTGACCAATTGACCAATTTAATTTTGAATTTAATTGACCAATTTAATTTTGTTAAATAATTGAATTAGTATAATTTAATAATGTTAGATATTAATCATTCTAAATGTTGTACGCCAGAAATGGCAGAATTCATATTAATATTGTGTTCACAACAAATAAATCAATAAATCAATAAACGTCAAAACGCGTGCTCAATATAGGATGTTGATGAAATATTGAATAGTGACGTCATCAAAGTTCGACGCACTTTTTTACTTTAATCGATAGATGGTAAGTGATGATGCAGTCTAGTATGGTAGCGGGCTAACCTGTTAGGGGTATGGCAGGTATATTAAACCCATACCCGTATTTGGTTTCTACACGGAATCGTACCGGAACGCTAAATCGCTTGGCGGCACGTCTTCGCCGGTGGGGTTGTAGCTAGCCACGGCCGGAGCCTCCCACCAGGCCAGACATGGGAAAACTCAGAAATTATAAATTCCCAAATTGATCCTGCCGGGGATCGAACCCGGGACCTCCGCACGTTAAGACAACAGCGCTACGTACAGCGCCAGGGAGGTCTTCAAATATTCTTTGTATGTGTTTGTATGGAGCGGCAAATATTATTTGTATGTGTTTGTATGGAGCGGCAAATATTCTTTGTATGTTTGTATGGAGCGGCAAATATTCTTTGTATGTGTTTGTATGGAGCGGCAAATATTCTTTGTATGTATTTGTATGGAGCGGCAAATATTCTTTGTATGTGTATGTATGGAGCAGCAAATATTCTTTGTATGTGTTTGTATGGAGCGGCAAATATTATTTGTATGTGTTTGTATGGAGCGGCAAATATTCTTTGTATATGTTTGTATGGAGCGGCAAATATTCTTTGTATGTGTTTGTATGGAGCGGCAAATATTCTTTGTATGTGTTTGTATGGAGCGGCAAATAGTCTTTGTATGTGTTTGTATGGAGCGGCAAATATTCTTTGTATGTGTTTGTATGGAGCGGCAAATATTCTTTGTATGTGTTTGTATGGAGCGGCAAATATTCTTTGTATGTGTTTGTATGGAGCGGCAAATATTATTTGTATGTGTTTGTATGGAGCTGCAAATATTCTTTGTATGTGTTTGTATGGAGCGGCAAATATTCTTTGTATGTGTTTGTATGGAGCGGCAAATATTCTTTGTATGTGTTTGTATGGAGCGGCAAATATTATTTGTATGTGTTTGTATGGAGCTGCAAATATTCTTTGTATGTGTTTGTATGGAGCGGCAAATATTCTTTGTATGTGTTTGTATGGAGCGGCAAATATTCTTTCTATGTGTTTGTATGGAGCGGCAAATATTCTTTGTATGTGTTTGTATGGAGTGGGGCCCACAAAAGCGACGTGACACGGAGATGCACAGGGACATATTCGTGGGACTAATCCTTAAAATTCCCGCCCAACTCTTGTATCTCGACTCGCCGGTATGAACTCACGTTTATAGTAGCGACCGCCGACGGTGTGACAATAGCTGGATTGTTTCTACATTCTGATGCAGTGATTAAGTTATTTTTAGTTTTATGGTGAAAACCATTTAATCACAATTCTTAGTCGTAGAAACCGACTAGGAGTATTTTTCTTCGTCTTCGTGAATACCATTTAATCACAGCGTAAGTATATATTCATACAGTGGGTCATTACACATGCAAGTGACGGACAGTTGTAGCACCTGGAAGTACGGTAAACTCACCTTTGGTTGTGTGATAGGAAACTGCATATTAATTTGTTGTTAGACAGAATTTTGTATTGAAAATTCTCCTCTGTCACGTCCATGTCACCCCGCTGCGTCTCGAGGCCTCCTTCGAACGACGGATAGTGAAACTTATCCCCTAGACTTTAGCTGATTCTATATACTATAATATCGTGTTCGCATTGCTATCTACTCACAATCGATAAACTAGAAACCGCCATATGCTAGTAACAGCGTCGTATCGTGTGCGCAAAGTGCAGAAATCCTTTGTGGGGTCGAGTGTACGCTTTTATAATATGGTTCCCAAAGAGTTTCTGGATTTGCCATTACATAGATTTGAAGACTGTGTTAAACAGCATTTGTTAAGTCGAGGTTATTATACTGTCGATGATTTTATTAATGAAAAAGTTGCATGGAAGCAACCGGCCTCGCTTCCAGTGACCCACAAGTCAGTGTAATACTTGTAACGTATGTGTTGTGTTGTCTACATATTGTAACCTTTTCTTTTCTATGAAAAGAGCAGCTGCTGGGTTTCTTGCCGGCTCTTAGTAGAATCACCGAACCGGTGGTAGAGTCTTAACGTTTCATAAGTGGCACAAGTTGTCCTAAATAAAATAAATAATTAATTTATCATTATTTATCATTTAGTATGTAGTATATAGTGAAGATGGACGGGCCACATGCTGAGAGGGAAAGAAGAAAAGTGGAGCAAGATAGTGACACGCTGGTACCCCAGAGATAACAAAAGAAGAGATAACTAAAAAAAGTCGCCAAGCTGGAAGCTGGGAGGTCGACCTCCGACTATCTCGGGACTACACTGGACCAGGAGCGTTTGCAATTACATGCAGTAATGTTAAATTACCCTCTTTATACAATATTATTCCATGTTTGCAAAGCGAAAATACTTTAGAAGTATTGCGCGATACCTAATTATTAAATGACCCTATGATTGAAAATGTAACATATTATTTCCCTTCTTCTGTATGTAAAATATAATAGGCGTAAGTTAGTCTGTAAGTATCACCACAATTATGTAAAATTTTTGTAAATTCTTTTTTTTACAAAATGTTTTAATATTATTATTTGCTAATAAAGCCACGGCCGAAACCTTCCACCAGACCAGACCACAGAAAATTCAGACATTATAAATTCCCAAATTGACCCTGCCGGGAATCGAACCCGGGACCTCCCACGTTAAGGCAACAGTGCTCAAAACTGCACCAGGGAGGTCGTCAATGATCGTGAATGTTAAAGTTGACTGTAGGGTTTTTATAATTAATTTGTAATAAAAGAATTTCAATACTCGACGGACTTTATTTTCTCAGCATCTTTTAAAATGATGACCAACGCAAATTGAAGGTGAACACAAACGGCCGATAAGAAGATTAAAAAAAAACCAACAGAAATTAAATAAGTACCTACTTACTCTCTCGTGATTGAAGGCGCTCTGTTTCATAAAGAAATTCCATTTTCGTAATAGGATTATGGAACTCGAAAATTTTCCTATCAAAAATATCAACATTAAGTACGAAAATCAAACAATTTATGAAAGTTTATGTTATAAAAAGCTAGAGTAAGCTCACTTCTCACTTCTCATCTTTATAATACAAAAAAATTCAAATTTAATAATGCTCCTATCTAATTTGATAAAAAACTGTCTTATCACGCATTCTTTGTTTAATTTTTTATATCATAGAATGTGTGCTCGCGACTACGTCCGCGTGGATTGAAGTTTTTGGTTCCCGCGGGAACTCCTTAGTTTTCCGGGATAAAAAGTAGCATTTGTGTTATTCCAGACTATAATCTATCTCTGTGCCAAATTTCATCTAGATCCGTTTAGCCGTTCGGGCGTGATTGAGTAACAAACATCCATCCATACATCCATCCATCCAAACTTTCGCATTTATAATATTTGTTATATTATTTTATTTGATTACAGGTTCTGTTTTGAGCAAAATATGTTAATTTTAAGTTAGAATTAGTATTGAATTATTCATTTATTACACAAATTAAACGTTGGCAAAACCAAGGGCAAATGTAAATTAGCACGTAAAGTTATAACAAAAAGACAATTTTCAGGCGTACCAGCGTAACGATCGAAGAAAATGATTAACCTTCCAACAAAAGTCAGTAAGCGAACACAAGAACAAGTTCGCTAAGTATTCCTTTCAGTTCCATCGTCTGCCTGTAATGTCTTCCAAGTTGAATAATTAACTTTTGGTAACAGCTGGCTCACATTACTCCATTAGCATTCCAGTTTAGAGGTCAAGTGCATAAATGTATAACTTGACTTAACACTTGACTAACGACTAACAGGTCAGGTCTTTGATTACGATACAACAGTAATAAAAAGTACATGTATATATGTATCGTACTATAAATAGCTGTAAAGATCTGGCTTTATTGATGGTAGTCTATACTAGGCAGTCTTATCTGCACGTTGAATCAGTCAATTAATCAGTTTCTCCTTATATTTTTGAATCTGTTTGAATTGGAATGGTCTAATTTTCAATTAGTCCATCGCATCCAAATCGGCATTATTAAACGTCCACTATTTGGTATTAGTTGAGTAGGTATGTATCAATTTCACTATAGTACTTACAAAAATATATATCATATAAGCAAGTTTCCTCATAGAGTCATCTGACCACCATTATCATTAGCCCAAGGAGATCAATTTTCTAATTTCTATTCTAATCTATTCTATACATATAAAGTATATCGCAAAGCGAATGAATTTAAATATGGAGCTCGCCAGCGTTCAAATCCAGCGCTAGAACTAACTAGATCCAGCAACTGGAATAATGTAAACCGGCCAGATGTAAAAAGTGCCGTCGGTAGTAATTAAATGTAATAAGAATCCACTTCGGCCTTACTGCCTACTCGAGCCAATGTTCTAACTTTTTCAATAATTATTATCGAGGTTGAATATTAATCATCGGAGTACGTACTTATCTGTATATTAATACCCTATATGCGAAAGTTTTAATGGATGGATACGGACGAACGGCTGAACGGATCTGGATGAAAGTGGGCCCAGAAAAACATTATCTAATAAAGTCTTATCGGATTCGGATAATAAAGTCCTTATCAATAAATAAATTAAAAAAAAATTATTGTCTGGAATAACACAAGCTACTTTTTATCACGGAAAGTGAAAGAGTTCCCGCGGAAACCAAAAAACCTCAATCCACGCGGACAAAGTCGCGGGCATCATCTAGTTACAATATACTAGCTAGTAGCTGTAGCCTATATGCCTGAAGCCTATGTGTTTTTCCAGACTATAATCTATCTCTCTGCCAAATTTCATCCAGATCTGTTCGGTCGTTCTGACGTGACTGAGTAAAAAACATACATCCATCCAAACTTTCGCATTTATAATATTAGTATAGAAGAATGTTTCAAGCTTCCGGTTCTCACGATAAGCATTGTTGGGTTCTAGAAACTTGAAATGTTGCTAGTAACTTCTATCCTTCTATCCACAATTGGTGTAAATCAGTGGAAAAAACCGGCCATGTTTGAGTCGGACTCGCACACCGAGGGTTCCGTACAAACCTGTAGTATGTTTAAAATTATTAAAAATATTTTTATTATATAATGTAACTAAAATTCGTGTTTTTCGCAATTTTACCTTTATCTGTGCTTTAAGACGTTGCTTCGTACCAAATTTCAAGATTCTGAGTTCACGGAAAGTACCCTGTAGGTTTTGATTCCCTTGCGAGTGTCGAAAATTTGCAGCATAAACGGCTGTATCTTTTGATTGCGTTGGCTTAGAAGTTTGATTTTTTCACAGCTCTAAGGGACAGTAAACCTGAGTATTTGATATGAATTTCAGCTTGATACCTCCATGCGTTCCTGAGAAAAAGGGTCTTGACAGACAGACGGACGGAAAAAATGAGCCGTTAAAGCTTAGCAGACAGACAAACAGACAGACGGATAGACAGAGAGACACAATTTTACATTTATAATATTTGTATGGATGCGAATAATACTGAATTCACCTGTTAAATATATTTGGTTAAACAGATCATCCTGCGGTGAAGCCCGCGCTATTACTGTACTGCGGTTGCGGAAAAATTCAGTTTGGGAGATATCCACATTGCACGCGGCCGCAAACCAAACGGACATACCGCAACGCTGCTATTTAATATATCCTTAATATAAATGTAAATATAACTATTAATATATAATATATTATTAATATTTAACAAGTTCTCGATCGAGGGTCGATGCGATAAAGGTGTTGCGACCGAGTTAAGAGTTGAAAATATCAGTGTCAACAGCCGTATGTGTACATTTGATCCTTAAATGGTCGAAATAAGATATTTTTCAATAAATCTTTATTTTGAATGAAAAAAAATACTTTTAAAACTAATCTTATCCATCATAAACTATTAAAATAAAATTAAATACATACAAAATGTTAGAACTAATACAGAACATATTGTAGAATCTGTCACAAAAAATATCCCTGATAAGGCTTTAAGTTTTACAAAATACTAATGAAGGTAATTTAACGACCTCCGTGGCGCAGTGTGTAGCTCTGTTGTTTTAACGTGCGGAGGTCCCGGGTTCCATCCCCGGCAGGGTCAATTTTGGAATCTGGCCTGGTAGGAGGCTTCGACCGTGTCTAGTTACCACCCTGTCAGCAAAAAAGTGCCGCCATGCGATTAAGCGTTCCGGTACGATGCCGTGTAGAAACCGATTAGGGGTATGGGTTTAATGTAACTGCCATAACTCTAAACTGCATAATCACTTACTATCACGTGTGATCGCAATCAAGGGCTAACTTGTAGTTGATAAAAAAAACATGTTAGTTTCAATTGGTCTACAGTCGAAATTCAGAACAAAAACTGGAGTGCTATAATATGAGTCTTGATGACTTATCGATACCTACGTATCTCTAAAGATTGAAAATTATCTGAACGCCCTATTCACAGAAATGTTTAGCATTTATATAATGGTCTAGCCTTTATAATGATACTAGAAGATGCCAACGACTTCGTCCGCATTGATTAAGTTTTTTTTAAATTCCCGGGGGAACATCTTAGTTATTTTAGGGGATAAACCTAACTCCAAACAAAATTTCGTCAAAATCGGGTGAAAAGATGGGCTGTAAAAGCGTAGGTAGACAGACAAACAGAAACACTTTCGCATTTTTAAATACGGATTAGAGGTTGCTTACGACTTCGTGTTAAATCTCGCAGGAACTCACCGGGACATGACATACCGGGATTTACAGGAAAATAAGGTAGCCTATGTCCATCTCCGATCTCTTTCCTTGAATCATTTTATATTAGTATATCAGCTCTCCCTTAATTGTTTAACAATACTAAATAAATAATAATATTTTACTTAATCGTAAAATACTGTTTTCTAAATTAATTTTCTAGTTACTTCTGTTGTACGTAGTCATTATTTGCAATACATTTTTGCATTTATTAATACTTAATACAGGTTTCCAGAGACGGAGCCGCGGGCAAAATCTAGTTAAGCAACACAAAAGTGACTTTACGTTACGAATAAATTCTATGCGAAACGGCGGCCTTTAGAACCAGAGATCAAAAGAGTTTGTTTACAAAATTCCTTGAGAGATTTCAATGCAAAATCTCTCAATGAAAATGAAAAGTTAATTTAAGTAACTGTCTACCTCTGTGATGCAAACAGTCTACAAACTCCGTAGGACGTTCGATTCCCGGATGAATCAATTTGGAAATTTCCACCGTATGGATGGTAGACGTACCTACAGAATAGTTATCAAACTTAAAATTTTACGGTTATTTTGGTATTTTCAAAGACTCTCTATTATCACTAAGAAAAAAGCAATTTATTTTTGACTTCGAAAATATCCCTTTTCCCCACAAACTTACTCTTCGTACCAATCATCATTATCACGATTCTGGGGAGAAAGAATTTCTATTATAAAAACGAAAAAAATGTTCCTGTGAAAATAACGTAGGGACTTTTGAAAACCTAAGCCCAGGTGGACGAGGTCCCAGCATCATCTGTAGTCTTAGTAATCGATACTATCTATTCTAATAAGATTATAAATGCCAAAGTGTGTCTGTCTGTCTGCTACGCTTTTCCGGCCCATTTTTTCAACCAATTTTGCTGTAATTTGGTGTAGAGGTAGATTATATCTCGAATTGTTTTAAAGGCAGTATGGCCCCAGTAATATAGGTAACCGAGTATCTGCAGTGTTCCATCACGTACACGGCAGTGAGCCAAACCGACAATATTGACACCTACTATAAAGCGATTCATTTCACGAGAGGCTTTTGTCGACCTCCCTGGCGCACTGGTGAGGGTCTAAGGTTCGACCCCGGTAGGGCCAAATTGGGATTATAAATCTTATAAAAATTTTATATTGAAAACGATAGAATATCACTAAAAGCTGGCTGACCTGACCTAATTACTATATAAATCATGCCCGCGTGGAATGCTGGCAAGAATGCGCATTTCCGCGTTGGACAGCCAGGCTGATCCTTTGCGCAAAATATTAGCCAGCTCTTCTGTCACCATATGAGGCAATTAAACGCGGTCAAATAACTCGCAAAAATTAATCATTAAATATTGTCTTTTGTGACGACCTCCCTGACGTATTGTTAAGTGCTGTTATCTTAATATTATCTTAAACTCAAACTCAAATAATCTTCAATTTAGGTAGGTTTACTACACCTATTGACGTCCAGTTATTTATAAAATAAATATAATGGTGATAATCAGTAACAGTATCTTAGAACGAGGGTTCCAAACGCGCCCTGGTCTTAGGCAGGTCAATTTGGGAATTTATAATTTCTGAATTTTCTCTGGCCTGGCCGTGGTTAGAAACCACCCTACCGGCAAAAACGTGCCGCCAAGCGATCCCGAGCGAGACCCTGCTGAGAATCGAATCCGGGACCTCCTACTAAAAGACTGCCGTTCACAAGTGCGCCAAGGAGGTGTCGCTACCTGGTAACTAGCCAAACAAGTCATAATTCAAAAAATTAAATAACACGACTGCCCTGCCAAAAAACTAACTAAAAAGTTAAAAATCTAAATTAATCTAGTTAAATTAGTCTTATTCACATTTTTACTAAATGATATTTTTTGTGAATCACTGGATATTGAACTATAGTGTTATATATTCTTGGAATCTACTCATTTCCTAGATGATGATTATATATTTAATCATATTTTCGTATTATTTTTTTCTAATTTAGCCTTTAATGCGGTCACCCCATCATTTTTTTTTAATTTTACTAACCTATATCACCCGGAATAAGCTAGGGATTCTAACGATACCTCATTTATCAAAATCGGTTTAGGCGTATAGAAGTTATGTTGGAATATACAAACTCACATACATATATACATACATACATGAACCCTGAAAAACTTATACTCCTTTTTTCAGGCAGTTGTATAAAAAAGTAGGTGTCACCATAGTATCTATCATGTATCTCTGCATTGCCGTAGCACGTACTTCAGGTATGTACTAGATCTCGTCTTTATATATATACGAGTGCTTGGCCAGAGATCCAAAAATCCACGCTGCCAAAAATCTTTCCATTGTAAATTAATACCGCTAATAAATAATTAGGTGATGTTCGAGATTGATTTTCCAGGATTAAAAGAACAAGAAGCCATTACCATCGCTTAAAGCAGTATTATTTTAGTATTGTTAACACTCTTGTTTCAGGGGGCATACTACCACCGCTTAAATAAAGCTTTGTTATTTTAAAATGACATATTTGTATGACGTACCTTGACTTCCCTTAAATAAGGATTATATTTCTGAAATGAAACAAGAGCGTCAACAATATTAAAATAATACTGCATCAGGCGATGACAGAAAATGACACATTCGTATGACGTACATTGACTTCCCTTAAATAAGGATTATATTTCTGAAACAAGAGTGTCAACAATATTAAAATAATACTGCATCAGGCGATGACAGAAAATGACACATTTGTATGACGTACCTTGACTTCCCTTAAATAAGGATTATATTTCTGAAACAAGAGCGCCAACAATATTGAAATAATAATGCAACAGGCGATGACAGTAACTGAAAAATAATCACCATTTTGTAAGGTCGTCATAGGTTTAATCACAATCTGATCAACGGTTTCGTAACGCATAGAGAACAAACATACAAACATTGATTTTTATTTATATTATAGACTAGGTGCATTCGTTTTTTTTAAAAGCGTTAGTCGCATAGGTAATATTATAGATCTAGATATATAGGTTCGTGTGATTTCCTAGAGATGCGGGCTCGGCGCTGCCAAAAATCTTTCCATTTTAAATTGATTCCGCTTAAAATGTATTGGGGAACGATTCGTTTAATTTGGCGAATGATTGAGTTGTTATATGAAAATTTATGCACGAAATATTAATTGGTTTTTTAATAAAAACTAGAGATGGTTAACTGATAGTTTTGTTTTTATTATTTTCTTTTATTCATGAAAAAGCTTGAGTTTTGAAACTGTGGCAACTCTTTCATTTTCCGTGATAACAAATAAACATAATTTAAAAATTAAAAACATGACTGCCCTGTCATATTTATTTTTTTTACAAAAAAATTATAGCCAGTGGAGAGCCCTGCCCTAATACTGGATCAGCCTTTCTGTCGATAGTTGCCAAAAGTGCAGCTATCTCCTATAATAAATAGAAGTTATAGTGGAATGAAGAAACTCACGTACATACATGAATCCCTGAAACATTAATCCTTTTTTGTGCAGTCGTGTAAAAAGTACTTAGCCTTTTAATGCCACACACCTATGTATAATAATTGTATGGATTTAAAATCAATTCTAATACCAAATACCAAAATACTTTCGATGCACCAGATCTAAAGTATTTTGGTACTTTACTAACTAATATTAAATTGATTTCTCACATAACGAATAGAAATTTAGCGATTCATTTTGTGAATCGACTCGATTCGATGTCTTTAAGCAAAATTTATGACCGAGTTGTAATTGGTTTCAGTTGGTATACTTACTTACTTTGACAATGAATCCAAAAATGTTTCACTGTGGTATAAAATGTTAGTATGTGGATAAGTAGTTGGTATAAACTTACTGTCTGACAGATTAATATCAATGCATAGCTTAGCCCTCGCTTTACTCGGATGCAAATCTATACTAATATTATAAAAAGGTAAAGTTTGTGAGTTTGTGACGTTGTAGGGGGTAATCTGTGGATATACTGAACCGATTTCGAAAATTCTGTTACCAATAGACAGCCACATTATTTGTAAGCTATATATTAACTTTAAATACAAAAATTACAAATTAAAAGACTTTTTCGTGGTAGTCTGATGTCAGCTAGTCAAGGATATATCTAGATTTTTTTTAAACACATTAAAGCCCTGTTCATCTTTAGATTACACGTACTCTATAAAACTAGATGATGCCTGCGATTTCGTTCGCGTGGATGAGATTTGATTCCTGCGGGAACTCCTTATTTATTTCCAGAGCCAGCCAATACCAAATTTTTATTGCAAATATATATATAAATATGTATATATATAAATGTGTATATAAATATATTTATATAAATGTGTATATAAATATTATGTTTATACCAAATTACAGTAAATAGATGATCAGTGAAAGCGTAGCAGACAGACACACTTAAGTATTTAAATATTATATAGCAATAATGGAGTATGGATTTTGTCAAACATGAATTTTAGCAAATACGTTTTTCCGTGTTCTTTTTTTCCTGGGTTTCTTTCGCTGCCCGTCCTTTGTTCGAAAAAAAGAAAAACGTGTTCTCGTATTTCTTCAAATCTGCGTCCTTAAGATCGTATGTCTAAGCATGAAAGGATGATTAGCACCTTGTAGGGCGAAGGGTGGAGCGGAAACTGTTTACGAGGGTCTTTTAAACATTGTTTATTAGCAACTACCTCCAAGTAAGTTAGGCGGGACCTCTTTGAGGACCTTTCAGGAAACATAAAACCTTTTACCAAGGACTCCACGTTATACAATGTGAATACGGGACCAGGCTATAATACTATTATTATATTACTTATACTTACTACTCGTCTATTCTATACTAATATTATGTTAATACATTTAAATATATTCAATACTATACAGTTTTGTATAATTATAAAAATAGTTTAAATTGTAATTTTTGAGTTATGTCACTATCATTCTAGGGGTGCGAAATTATGCAGGTGTGAAATGGTGCCAAAAATGCCGGCTACATTTCTGCGATAAACAGACCGGATGATCCATTAGGATTATACAAATCCCTTCTTAGAAAATCAAAGGCGTCTTTGATTTTCTCCAGGTCTTTAACTATAATATTTATGCAAAAACACACATCGATCCGTTGCTCTGTAACGGCGTGATTGAAGGACAAAAAATCACGAATTCGCATTTTATTATTTTTGTTTAAAAAAAGGCAAAAAAAACTGTTATAAAAAAAAACTAGCCCGCAACTTCGTCCGCTTGGATTGAGGTTTTTTGGTTACCACGGGAACTCTTTAATTTTCCAAGATAAAAAGAAGCCTATGAGTTATTTTCTGTGCCAAATTTCATCCAGATCCGTTCAGCCGTTCCGGTATGATTGAGTCAATGAACAAACACCCATCCATACATCCATCCAAACTTTCACATTTATAATATTAGTTTAGAAGTATAGACATGGTTACCTTAACGAGTCCAAGACTGTTACGTAAGTACCTAATTCGAGTTCTGTTTTTCTGAAAGTACCAGTAAAACCCAACTTGCGATCCGATTCTTTTTCTTTTATCAGGAGTTCGATACTCGCTAACTATTATTTCACTTTTGAAATAAGTAGAAAGTTCGTAGTAAACTCGTAAAACCTTACCTTTGTGAATAAAGGAAATTTCTGACTACAAGAAATTCATTTACACTACATACCTACTTTGTTTATAATCAGACAAAAAATACATATTCTAGTGTTTTTATTATTTTACTAGCTGATGCCTGATGGAGGTTATTCGGTTCCCGCGGGAACTCTTCAAAAAGTAGCTTATAGTAGCGTATTATATTACTAGCGAATGCCCGCGTGGTTTGAAGTTTTTTGGTTCCCGCGCGGGAACTCTTTAATTTTCCGGGATAAAAAGTAGCCTATGTGCTATTCCAGACTATAATCTATCTCTGTGCTAAATTTCATCCAGATCCGTTCAGCCGTTCTGGCGTGATTGAGTAACAAACATCCATTCATCCATCCAAACTTTCACATTTATAATACATTTACATTTACTATAGATTAATCTAGTGTTTTAGTCGTATATGAAAGTTCAAGCAGTGATAAGAGATGCCTGTTCAGGTGGTCGGAGGTTCAATCCTCGTGCATGCACTTATCGTTTTAACGGTGAAGGAAAACATCGTTAGGAAACCTGCATTTTCTCCCGAGAGAGTTCTTCATAATGTTCTCGACGGTATGTGAACTCTACTAATCTGCACTTGATCAGCGTAGTGAACTATGGCCAAACTCTTCTCACTCCGAGGGAAGACTTGTGCTTCTTAGAAAGCCGGCGATGACAAGCAAGCTTTCTTATAATCCTCAATAATGAGGATCTTTCTTATCCTCAATTTCCTTATGAGGAAGCTTTCTTATCGTCCTCATTATTGAGGATGATAAGAAAGCTTGCTTTTTCTGGCACTAGGTATTTCAAATATTTGTGGACCTGTGCATATATGTTAATAAAATTGAATCAACTTTGAATTTGCTATATTACCATTTGTAGGCGTAGTCACTTTAAAGTATTTCATGTTAAAGTGAATGACGCGGACTATTTCGTCCTGTCCGTTCCCTAATGTGCTCTCGCCCTTAGAGATTATAATAGTAAATGTTCAAATTGTCTCTTCCAGGAATCGAACCTGAGAAAGGCCACTCATAAAATAAGGTACAGCGTTAACCACTGTGCCACTGTATTCTAAATAATTGTGATGTATACAAGTCATAATTTAAAAAATTAAAAAACACGACTACCCTGCCAAAATGCGAACTAAAAAGTTTAAAATCTAAATTAATCTAGTTAAATTAGAATCATAATCACATTTTTATTAAATGATATTTTTTTCTGAATCACTGGATATTGAACTATAGTCTTATATATTTTTGGAATCTACTCATCATTTTCTAGATGATGATTATATAGTTAATCTTATTTTCGATATTTTTTTTCAAATTTAGGGTTTCGTGCGGGACCATGGTCACCCCATCATTTTTTTTTTAATTTTACTAGCCTACGTCACCCGGAATAAGCTAGGGATTCTAACGATACCTCATTAATTAAAATCGGTTCAGGCGTATAGAAGTTATGGTGGAATAAACAAACTCACATACATACATACATACATACATGAACCCTGGAAACAATGTACTTCTTTTTTCAGGCAGTCGTATATAAAGGAAAAGGTGACTGATCTTTCAACGCACAGCTCAAACCACCGGACGGAACGAACTGAAATGCATACTTTTATATCGTATTTATACCCTAAGAAAGGATTTTTCAAATATCAACCCTTGAAGGAGTAAAATAGTGGTTTGAAAGTGTGAAAATCGAACTTAACATGAGTGAAGCTGCAGGCAAGAGCTGGTTTAGATCATAATTTTAGCCATTTAACATCACACAGCTATCAATGTTTAGAGTTAATGATAACGCAGGTTAGAGGGCAGACCTCCAAATTAATGTACTGTCGAATTTAGTTCAACTCAACTTTTTAGTACGACTGTTCGTAAAATGTGGATAAAGTGTTTGATCTTTTTACTATTTGGATGCAATGGCATTGTAAGTTGCTTCTTTTGTTGTTTGCTTCTCTTCTTTTCTCTCAAACTCAAATTAGTTTAATTCATACCAGCTGATGGCCGCGACTTCGTTTGCGTCGATTGAGGGCTTTTGGTTTCCGCGGAACTCTTTAATTTTGCGGGATAAAAGTATTCTATGTATTTTGGACTATAATCTATCTCTGTGCCAAATTTCATCCGGATTCGTTCAGCCGTTCTGGTGTGATTGAGTGACAAACATCCATCCATCAATACAACCATACATCCATCTAAAATTTCACATTTATAATATTAGTATAGCTATAGAAGTTTAAGTAGATAATAGGTGCTTCTTGATACTAGGCTTAAACATTATTATACGAAACACCATCGTACCCCTGAATCGGTGGTAGAGACAAAACAAAAATAATTGTAGGGGCTCATATGGAAAAATTATTATTATCAAAATTAAAACAAGCTTTTATCGTCCGCTGTCTTATTAAATTTAACTGACGTGAGCCAAAAACCGGTAGTCAAGTATCGGTCAATCAATGCTAAAGACCGGTGTTTTAAACATAGACTGGCCGATACTTGAGTATGTGTTCTTAACTGATTACCCTTAGTGTAACACATTTTTATTTTTCGTATTCTTCCCTTTTAATTGATATTTGATACCCATATCTTTGGGAGTCCGCCATATTGGATTTAGAATGACGTAACTTAGCTATATGGAGGGTAAGGAGAATCATCTGTGTTTATGAAATGTGTCCGTCCGTCAAAATGCATAAAAAATTTAATGGCACGCTTTTCAAAATCCGCATAAAGTAGGAAACAATATATAACGATTATCTGCGTATCATATTTTAACGACTACTTATAATATTACAACATATTCTTTATTTACTACATTATTTTGTACAACCTAAGTTGTTGAAATTTCCATTAGTCGACACTGAGATTTTTTTTTAACTCGGCATACTTCATTTCATATATAATTATTGCTACATTTATACCACTTCACCCTTTGTCTACACCAGCGCCATTGTGGGAGTTTTTGAACTGTTATTTAAAGCAACCACTGGACACTTTTTCAACTTTTCTCCCATAAGAGATGATTCTCCTTACCTCTACCCTCCATACTTAGATAACCGCATTTTCATCCAAACTAAACGTGTATGCAAAATTCCAGCTCAATCGTTTGGGGACGTTTTAAAATTCGGTTGCAAAATTTGACCTAAACAATCCCACATTGCAAGTTAAATAAAAGCTTGTAAAAAAAGTATGAATCCATCTTTGTCGGCTACCTTTTACTCAAATCCTTTCCATCGTTTAGGCGTGATGGAATATGAAACTTTGGCACTTATGATAAGTAGGATAGCTTTTTCCCCGTCTCAAAATTGAATAAATATGTTTTGCAATGGCTATTTTCTGGTTTATATTTGGGAGTCTTAAAATATTGTGTTTCAATACCAGTGTTGTAAAGGTTGTTGGTTAAAATTGGAGGAAAATTCCAATTTTCCTCAATATGAATTTTCCTCAATATTATTGTTCGATAAAATAGATAATTATAGTACTTATCTGTATCTATTATTAAATTCCCTTTTTTTAGACCGCATCATCACTTATCATCAGGCGAGATCCCAGTTAAGGGCTAAAAAAAAACTAAGCTTAGATGCGAAAAGTGTGATTGTTTGTTGGTTTGTTCTTCAATCACGTCGCAATGGAGCAACAGATCGACTTGATTTTTTGTATGGGTATTGTTATGAACGTGGGGAGTGACATTGTGGCTGATTCTGTTGTACACAAACTCTAAACTAAACTAAAATGACCTCATTAAAAATATTGCTAACCCTTTCATAATATTCCCTGCAGTTTTTTTTTTTTTCATTGTATACATAAATTATTGTGGTAAACTGAATAATTTTTTTTAAGTACTCATAAATAAAAATGTATTGATGTTAATTTGCACACCATAAGTATGGTAGATTGTGGCTGGATACTGTAACTTTATTGTAAGAACTTCTCATGTAACCTACAATCAGCAAATAAATATTATGATTGTGATTATGATAGGGACAGAACTAGATTTAAATCTATCATTTTAGTTTAGTTAAGAGATTGAGTTATATAGAATTGGCCTCATAGACTACTATCCCGAAAAAGTCTAGTTAGTCTATTTATTAAAACAATTTTTGCCTGGTGGGACGCTTCGGCCGTGGCTAGTTACCACCCTACCGGCAAAGGCGTGCCGCCAAGCAATATAGCGTTCCGGTACGATGCCGTGTAGAAACCGAATAGGGGTATGGGTTACCAGGTGTGATCGCAGTCAAGGGCTAACTTGTAGTGGATAAAAAAAAATGTAAGCCCAAATTTTTTTTGATGATTCTTGTCCACAGCAATCAACTTCGTACGACCTAAGCGGGGTCGTATCAGGCAACCGTATGGCAGCAATACCCCTGGGCACAACCCTTGGCGAAGGGGTTCTGGACATCGAGGGTGTTTGCACGGAGGGTGGCATGGCTTGCCAGAACTGTACTCACGCTGTCACTTGTATACCGCTGCCGGTTGGGTGGCTGAAGGTAAGACTGGCTGATGCCCGCGACTTCGTCTGGTGCGGCGTGATTGAAGGACAAAACAACATACAAAGACATTTTGGCCTGGTGGGAGGCTTCGGCCGCTAGTTACCACCCTACCGGCAAAGACGTGCCGCCAAGCGATTTAACGTTCCGGTACGATGCAGTGTAGAAACCGAATAGGGGTATGGGTTTAATATAATTCCCAAATTGACCCCGCCGGGGATCGAACCCGGGACCTCCGCACGTTAAGACAACAGCGCTACACACTGCGCCACGGAGGTCGTCATTTTGCATCGTTATCACTCGGTGCTTATTAAGAAAAATTGGAGCAAAATGGCAAAACACTTCTGAGAATTTTAATTAGTAGATGATGCCCGCGACTTCAAGGTATTTTGATTTCCGCGGGAACTCTTTAATTTTCCGGGATAAAAAAGTCCATGTCCTTCCCCGGGATACAAGCTAATTCTATACAAAATAATGTCATAATCAAAAATATGAACCGTTAAAGCGCTGCAGACAGACAGATATTATTTATCTCATAATTACAATATTAGTATGGAAATCTACTGTATTAATTACAGCAATAGCAAACTATTTTATCATAATTGTACCAAACCAAATTACCAAATTAGATTGATTGATTGTAAATTCTTTAAAGTTAGTAATGTTATAGGTACATGAATGAATATTGTACTGACCAGAATACAAAGTTCCATAAGTGTTAGTACGAGACTTATCCTATGTTAGTATTATACCTAATTACATAAATAATAAACAATAATATGTGTATGACTTAATTTATGTTACTGAAAGTCAAAGTCAAATAATGTTTATTCAATTTAGGTAGGTATACTACACTTATTGACGTCTAGTTATTTATAAAATATAATGGTGATAATCAGTAACGGTATCTTCAAACTAAAGCTACGAGGGTTCCAAACGTGCTCTGGTCTGGGAAGAGCCCACAACAGACTCAGCCGGGCTCTTTTTTTTCAATATCACCATTTCACAAATCATCTTAACTAAGCAACTATCAGAGCCATTAGATCAAATCATTGCCAAGCTTCCTTGTCATTTAAGTAATCCTTTACATGGTAATAGGATTTTTTTAATGAGTTTACTTTAGTTAGTTAATATAATTATTAAAACACTTACAAACTAAAGGTGACACCCAGTACGCTTTTTAAGCGCTATGGATCGTTCATCAATCACCTTCAGAATAATATTGAAACTACTCTCCAATCTACTCTTGGTTGAGATGATCCTCTTCCGTATGATTGCGAAAAAACCGTCCACACGATTTTCCGCAAACATACTGTACTATAGTACCGAGGCAGTCCCAATATGTACATACCATTACAGCCTATTAACGTCCCACTGCTGGGCACAGGCCTCCACTCTCATAGGAGAGAGGTAATTAGGAGCTTAGACCCACCACGCTGCTCCAACGCGGGTTGGCGAGCTTTAACGACTATTATCATGTTAGTGATAATAACCGGGACCGACGGCTTAACGTGCTCTCCGAGGCACGGGGGTGAAACACCGCCAACATTCAACTCCGGGCTGGCACTGAAAATTTCTTAATTGAAAAACCCAATACCTAACAATTTTTATGCCCGACCGAGAATCGAACCCAGGACCTCGTGATCCGTAGTCGACTACGCTAACCGCTAGACCAACGAGGCAGTCATGTACATAACTAATTATTAATTTATGATTCAGGTGCCCCTTCAGCAGTGTCCCGACGGACAGACCTGCAACGCTCATCTCAAGCGATGCTCTTCGGATGCTGTGCCGGAGTGCGAGCCTGCCACCGAGAAATACCGCCACATTTGTGAACAAGTACAGTATTATAAAAAACAACGCTGTTATGTTTAGGTATTGTTTTTTTTTAATTTCGCCCGAGAACCAGGGGACATACTACCATCGCTTGAAGCAGTAGGTATTATTTCGAAATGACAGTTTTATAGGACATACCTTGACGTTCGTAAATTATGAGGATTATAATTATTAGTCAAGTCATTTGGTGCTCAAAAAGTGGGTTACCTGGGAAGAATCTCGGGAGTTTTGAAAATTGGTGTATTTTATAAATTTGGACGTGCTCTTTCCGAATTTTCACTTATTTCACTTATTTTTCACTGTCCTTAAAATAAGGATTATAATTCCTAAACAAGAGCGTCAACAAAATTAAAATAATACTGCTTTCAGCGATGGAAGTAAGCCCCCAGTACGTATTAAGTTTTTAATTCCATAGTTGACTGCAATATCACTTGATGGTAGTAGATGGGCTAAACTAAGTGTGTGGCAGTTAAATTAAACCATTGATGTGGAATTTTAGTTACTAATCTCTTGTAAATATGTACCCCAAATCGGTTTCAACGCAGCATCGTTAAGCGGTACATCTTTGTCGGTTGGGTGGTAATTAGCAATAACCATACTAGACAAGACCAGATAAAAAAGTCAGATATAGTAAATTTTCGAATTGACTCTGTTGAGGATCGAACACAGCGCCACAGTGCTCAACACTGCACCAAAAATGCGTCCAAAAATGTTGCTTTTTTTGATGATTTTGATGATTTTTTTGTATTTGGGGAAACAATACTAAAGTTGCCAAAATCATTGGTTCTTGGCCCAATAAGTAGGTACTTACTTAGAAAAGATCATTTTTATAAGGGTCAGAGTTGACTCAGGTTATGAATTTATACGATTCTCTGTACAAACATGGTGATCGTGATCGTATTGTTTACAATCTATGTCTAGGAAACGATGAGCTTCCATCAGACGTGAGAAGATCTCGACAGAGAGCAAATGTCAAGGAGGTTGCAGTTAAGAATAGGATGATCATTGATCACTACGAAAGCGATAGTCATGATGCAATAAAATTTTATTCCTCGACCCGCTGATATATAGAAAGCCGAAGATTTCCATGCAAATGTGAAATTTGTAAACATTTATAAATATTAAATTTTAAATCCTCTTTTGTCGATAAACTTCCGGCTGAGATAACGATGGCTTCGTAGTTTTAAATACCCATTTCGTGAGAGACATATTATTATTGACAAAAATATAAGCGGTTCAATTTTACATTCATTTTCGCTAACTAAATCGCTGATGCATCGAATATGAAATGTCTGCAGTCCCACAAACTTATCTGACCCGGTGACAGGTTAGCTAGTTTACATTAAAAATAAAATAAAATCCAAAATTAAACAGTCATAAAAATTAGTTCCAGTTTCGGCCACCGGGTCAGATAAGTTTGACGAACTATAAACACGACTATTTATTGTTCATTGGTATGTAATACCCAAGAATAGGTAATAGTACGGAAATACAACAGAATAGGTAGTATCATCACAGCAAGTAATACTAGCTGAAGCCCGCGACTTCATCCGTGTATGATTTATATTCTTGAATGCCTCGTACTTTTGAATTGAAAACTTCTTTAGGCGCGTTGAGCACTTTTTGGTAGGGGGTAAAAATGTAGATTCGCGTGACCTTGACCGACATGCTCTTGAGACCAACATGCTCGCGAACATATAATAATATACTACATTCGAACTTAAACTTTAATGCTTTAGTGTTATGTTAATGCCTAGTTTATATTTTAAGTAATAATTTTAATTAAAATAAAAAAAAGATTTAAAACAATAATGCATTCCTTTTCACTTCTATCGGCAGTCCCTATGACTGCCAATTTTTTTTATTTACCGGGATAAAAAGTAACTTTTGTTCTTTCTAGGGATGCAACCCATCTCTGTTCTAAATTTCATCAAAGTCGTTTGTTCGCATTGACCGTGGAAACGTAAAAAACACACCTATTATTATATACATAACATAGGAATAATATATATTGCGACACATCTTAAGTGGACAAGTTGTCCTAAGGGAAATAAATCATTTCATTTTCATTTTGCATTTCCAATGGTGAAGATCTATTGTACTTATATCATTGTCTAGCCCATATTTGCTAGAAGCCTTCACATTTCACGGACCTAGTTACTGTGTCCAAATGGGACCTTTAGTGTGAATGCAAGATGGAATACAGATTAGTACTTTAGACGCAAACTGTATCTTTTACTTAGCTGGTGGCATTATTTTTGTAATTTACAAAGATCTGATTGTTTTTATGTTGATATTATTAACTGCTTTTACCCTCTTAATTCGATGTGCATGAGTAGCCAAACAATTACACCTACTTAAGTAATACGACCTATTAGATAAGTAAATTGTTCTGTTAATAAAATCCAGTTTAAGTAAAAAAAGTAAATTAGTAAGTAAGGAATCACAGTCTTGAATGTATTTATTTAAGGTTATTGTGGAATTAAACCCCCTTTTTTGAATGTGAATAACAATCATTAATTTAAGAACATTAAATTAAGTTTCTAAGTGTATGTAGCTACTAGAAAAATAATATTATGTATCTTTGTAAGTAGATAAGTACTATTTTCAGTTAAATAAAGGCTATTTTATTTTATTAATTAGTGTGAAATCGTAACTGCAGACCTCTTCAAACTGCGTCTGCATAGTGAGCTATAGTACCTATACTTTTTCCATTTTCATATAGGTACGTACGAGATGGCTCGAGCAGCTGTGGTGATGGTGATCTTTTGAAGTGAAAACTTCTTTAAAACCCGTTGAGCACTTTTTGGTAGGGGTAAACTTGTGGATTCGCGTCACCGTCACCAACATGCTCGCGTTGTTACAAAGACTAAAGTTTTGCTATTCGATTCGATTCAGATTGGTGTAATCCAGTGGACGTCAGCATTCAGTCGACTGCAGTTGAATTGGGATGATGCCTATATCAAAAATAAATTATTTCTAACTGATTATTAAATAGAGGGTCTTCCAAAAGACCTAAAATTCACATTCTCGGTTAGTTTTAGGTATGATAACCATTTTAAAATATAGATTAAAGAAAAAAAGTGCGTTGAAAAATTATGTCACGATAGTGAATTTCATACAACTTCCATTCTAGAAGTGCGTTTTTGAGTTTGATAAAAATTTACTTATTTGATTGAGTTGTAGTTGTAGTCATCCCTATTGCCATATATTCGAGCGATCATCACTATTGGCTGAAGTGTTTTTGACTAGTAGGTATGGGATGCAAGCTTGAAATATAATATTTTATTATTGTTACCAGGTGGGAATTTTCCCAGATGCCTATGACTGCAGGAAATTCCACCTCTGCTCGCCACCAGAGGGTTTCCCTGATGGCAGACCAGCTGATCATAGGGCAGCGATGTGTCCAAGACATTATGGCTATGATCCAAGAACTGCTCAATGTTCGGTAAGTATATTTTTGTATTTATATTAAAATAAAAGGAAAACGTGACTGACTGATATATCAACGCACAGTGCAATCAAGTAGATGGATCGGGCTGAAATTTGGCATACAGATAATATAATCATGTAGTGGATATTCGTTAAGAAATCAACCACTACATTTTTTCAAAGGAAGCGCGCTCCAGCTTCTACTGCATCACCAGCAGCAGCAGGTCTAATTGCAGCGAAGCTTGTAGTGCGTATTGTGAAGATTGTTTGAAATTTATGAGAAAATCGCACCTAACGTGAACGAAGCCGTGGGCGAAAGTTATCTATATATAAAAGAAAAACACTCACTCACTGACTGACTGACTAATCAGGACATCAGGAAATATAAAGCATACAGACTTGACAGACATCAACCGAGACGAGACGAGATAATAAGAGACGTGAAAATTGGCAATTAAGTAATTAAATTTAAATACTAATAATCTGTTTAAGCAGTTTTATGAAAATTCACCCCACATAGAGTGAAATGGGGGTTGGAAATTTGTATGAAACTCAAATTCAAAAGTCAATTGTACGCGGACTAAAACGCCGGCGACCTTTAGTAAACAATATTTATATATGTCACCGTAATATTGTAAAAACCGTTAGATTATAATCTAACTCGCGAAATTGTAAACTGTCGACAGATTGTGAACCGTTCAATGTTTGAGTGTCAATTTTTGAAATATTAATTGTATTTACGTATTATAGCGTTCGACATATATAAACAGGTACCCTTAGGGCACTTGGGTTTTATCGGGTTAACCAAACAGATTACAATCTACCAAAAAATAATGCGTTAAATTGTAATCTTTCGACAGTTGGCAATTTCGCGAGTTAGATTATAATCTAACCGTTTTTACAATCTTACGGTGACATATACAAGCTATAAACAAAGACAAAACAAATGACAGTATATTTTAATAGAAGAAGGAACTGACTGACTGGCATATCAATATACAGCCCAAAGGACTGGTCCTAGAAACTTGAGATTCTGCTTGTAAGTTAATTCTATAGCGTGACTCTATCTAAGGGTCAGTTGAGACCAAATGGAAAAGTCCTCCCACTCTTTTTTATGTCACTGAATAGAGAATTGTAAACAAATAAATAATATTTTATTTGCTGGAATATGGCTACGTGAAGGCCTTAACAATAATAATTAATGTATATTAATGGGTTGAAGTTTAACATTTAAAGCAGACAATAAAGAAGGATAAGCTTATTGTCTGTTTTCCGATTGATCTGATCCGACCCTAAGAAAGAAGTTTAAGAAAAATAACTCAATCGAAGACAACTATATGCGGTATGATATGAGTTCTACTCTAGTTTAACAATGTCAACTTAACCCAATTTAAAAAGCGAAACATCAACAAAATACATGTTACAGATCCAACTTCAACACGGCCAGTGTAGCCAGAAGCCTGTCCCAAATTGCGACAAAGTTGGCCAATTCGGTGTTTTGGAGAGCAGCCCAAACCACTATTACGTATGCATTTCCAGGCATGGCAACTTGTACCCTCAAATTTTCATCTGTCCTCACGGCTGGCATTTCTGGGACACCTTCTGCCGTCCTGAAGAAGAAGTTAAGAGAAGTAGAGAAGCGAGGATTCGCGAAGCTTTACTTAGCACAACAACACCTAAACCTGTTACTTATAAAGTAGATTCCTTCTTCTCCACTGATAAGGCGACTACGTATACGCCAGATACGTTCCTGGCTGATAAATTCGATTTGACAAATTACGAAACTATTGATGAAGGAGCCTCGAATAATAACGATGAGTTCGCTAATTCGTTTGAGAATTCTTTTGAGTTTTGGTAAACCTTAGTAAAATATGTTGGTATCTTTAAATTATATTAAGTACCCACCACAATAACTGCAATCTTCTTCAAAATAATTCTAGTGAATTTCATTGATACAATAATTTATATCTGCCCACACGGCTGGCATTTCTGGGACACCTTCTGTCGTCCTAAAAAAGAAATTTAAAGAAGTAGAATAAAGAAGATTAGCGCAGCTTTTAGTTCTTCAACAGGTAAAGCTGCTAATGCTACTTATAAAGTAGATGGCTGCTTCTCCACTGAAATGGCCACCACGGTAGCCGCGGCTACATTTTTGGCTGATAAATTAGATTTAACGCATTACATAACTATTGATGAAAGAGCGTCGAATAATAGGGATAAGTTTGCAAGTTAGTTTTAGAATTCTTTTAAGTTTTGATGATCTTGAAATAGTCTTTTGTGATATAATATTATGGGAGGTAAGTAGTAGGCTGACCATCGTCACGAGTTTGTAAAAACCCGTATATCACACAAAGTCATTCAATGCATTTGTAAGAAACATGAAAATAAAACTAGAGTATTTAGGTACAAGGTAGGTGTATACTACTCTAGAAAACAATTTCTCACGCCCATACTAGTTTCGAGATATTTTTCGGCTGTTAATTGCGCGTTTTTTTTCAATATTTAAATACCTAATAATCAGTTTTATTTTACTATTCCACATACCATTCATATTAATTAGTCATAAGAAATGGCACGTTTTTGTTATTGCGTTTTTTTAAATTAGTTTCATGGCTCGGGGTTCTAGCTTTTATTTTCGAGCCGCGGCCTTTAATTTTTTCCGTAGTCATCTGCACCATTCATTCATCATCCACATTTGAAATATGTTATTATTTTTTTAAGTTTTGTATATATAAAGTCAATATGATTTCATACCTTCTTACAATAAAACTTTTTATTTAAAACTTTACTGCCTTTGTTAGTGCATTCTCGAGGAACTGTATTGAAAACAATATTAAACTAATAAAAGCGCGCTTTTCTTAGTTTGATATTGTTTTGGAAAGAGTTTAGAGATTGTTAACACAAATATTATTAGCCACAAATTACTAGTTACTAAGTTCTTCGATTTTGTGACAAACATAATATTATTGCAATATTTGTGTTCAGATAATGCGAATGTTGTAATTAAAAAATCCTTGAAAATTGTATTTGATTAGCAAATAAGGCTACACGTGTATTAAGTTAGGTATCAGCTAGTTCATATTTTATTTTAGTTCTTGTTAATTTATGCTAATAAATAAAATTATCAAACTCAACCTCTTTATTTTTTTCATACCAGGTGATATCCGCGACTTCGTCTGTTGTTTTATAATTTAAGAAAGTCTGACAGGGGGTTGCAATCGTACTAAGTCTCTGACAATGGACAACGTGGTTTTAATGTCACCGTAAGATTATAAAAACCGTTAGATTATAATCTAACTCGCGAAATTGTAAACTGTCGAAAGATTGTATACCGTTCAATGTTCTGAGTGTCAATTTTACGTTTTCTTGTCTGTTTCTTGTAGGTTAGGTTAGGGTTCGACATAAATAATCAGGTAGTGCCGCAGGCCGAGCACTTAGGTTCTATCGGGTTAATATAACTAACAGATTACAATCAACCGAAAAATAATGCGTTAAATTGTAATCTTTAGACAGTTTGCAATTTCGCGAGTTACATTATAATCTAACGGTTTTTGCAATCTTACGGTGACATTAATACTATTCCAAAGAAAAATATTAAAAAACGGAGATTAACACTTGGAGTGCCACCTTTTCTATCTGATACCTTTCAAAGCAACCGCGAACCAAACTTCATAGTCGGGGATCGTTTATACCTCTATCAGAGACATTAATTAGAAAAACTTTCAGCTTTAATAAAATAACGAAGGTCTGTTCGTCGTGGGATCTTGTTCTATCACCCCACCCAAGCCTTTAATCTCGGAACACTGCAATTTGCGCGGTTTTTCAACGTGTCTAATTGGCTCACAGCCAGCACTTACAGGATTAGGGTTTTAGTCGGACGCGGACTTTCCGCCGCCGGCACAACCGCCGATGCGGTTTGGCGATGTTAACACTGCTTTGTGAAATACACCAAAAAGGTAAGAATAAAGGCTATCTCTTCAAAACCACTACAGCCCATAAACGTCCCACTGCTGGGCACGGGCCTTCACTCTCATAGGAGATAGGGAATTAGAGTTTAGACCCACCACGCTGCTCCAATGCGGGTTGGCGTGCTATCTATTCAAAAGTAATTGTTTATTTAATCTGTGCAGTTTTTGGTCCAGCTGCAATCTATCTGACTATACCATTATTTACCCATATTAAAAATCACGTCGATGCGTTGCTCTATTGCGGTGTGATTGAAGGACAAACTAACTAACGTAGTTTATCCGTACTATTAAATCTATTTTGTGGTATAACGTTTAATTGGCTCAGGTCTTACATTGCGGCAGGCTTTAGCTTTGGCTAGTTACTAACCTAACAGCAAAGAGGTACCTCCAATTAAAGCTCTATTTTCATTACTTCTTTAAAAAAGAAAGGTAATCATGTACATAGATCGCAAAATCTTTATAAACTAGCATCGTTATACCTACAATTTACCTAAGTAATAGATGAGAGATTTAAATTTCAAGGCACCGAAGCCTTTAATCTGAGAGCAGTGCAAGTCTGAGTTCCCGCAGGATTTTCAATCAACCTAAATCTAAACTCAAAGTCAAACTTATAGTATATTTTTTCAAAATAGGTACAACACCGTACACTTTCTAAACGTTACGTTTACAAAGTATAAGATGTGGTGGTGATAATTAACCACGGTAATTTGAAAACTAAAGCTCTGGTCTGAGAAGACCCCACATAGTCTAGGCAATAAAGCTAGTCGACCCCAACAATAATTCCTCAGACGACGAAACTATTTATATAGTATAATAGAGTATCCATGAGTTAAACGTATATAATAAATATCCAACAAAAAATCAGAAAGGAAGTAAGGTTTTTTTATGCTATACCCAATTGTTAAAGCAGGAAGGTACATTATCGTTTAAACGCAGTTTAGATTTCATCTTAAAATCGGTTTAAATATCGATGTTCTGCATGATTATTTCATTTGATATTTCGGTTTTGAATGTATACTACCTGCTATTATTTTAAAAGAAAATATTCAGTCATACATATTAAGTTTTAGGTATAAATACCTAACTTCCCATTGTTTTTTTTGTTGGATATTTTTGTGTATGTTTTTTATCATCCAATACTAAAACCCAGACAAGTTTCATCGACTGAGGATTTAATGCGGGAGTCTCCATACAACGGATCACCCTATTGGCTAGACTAACAACTCAGCCGGGCTTTTTTATCAACATCTCATAAATACTATAATAAAAATATACGTGCACGAAGTCGCGGACATCATCTAGTATACTAATAATTTTTTATAGTATGTAATAGACATTTCTATTCCCATTGTATGGTATGGGTATCTAAAAAGCTTGCGACCCTAGAGATCTCAACGGTACAAGAGATTGCGATCCGAAAGGTCGAGAGCTTATACCTGTGCCGATGTTCGTCTCCAACCTTTTACGCTTATTTGGAGAGGATAGGTCACCAAGTACCTACGTCTGACATTCAAAATTTAGATAATATTATTCTCTTTGTTTTTTATTCCACTACATGGTATACCTTTACTGATATCTCCCCATCCGTCCTCGTGGCAAGTAATGAAGGTGTATCGGCAAATATTATTGAAGTGAAAACTTTTGAAGTGAGAACTTCTTTTAGGCGTGTTGAGCACTTTTTGGTAGGGGGTAAAAATGTGGAATACGTGAGACCGACCGTGAAACTGACACAGTTCTTCTCAAGAAAAAAGGTCCTAAGTATATAAATAAAATAAATAAATAAATAATCCATTTATTTCTCATCATAAGTACTTAATACAAAATTGTGTTTGAATATAAAAAATAAATTATTCTTAATGATTAGATTTTAAATTGAGAGCAAGTCGTAATAATTTTTAGTCATGTCTGAATTTAGAGTAATAATGTCATGCATTTACACTTAATTGGCAATAATAAGATTGTTATTATGTTAAATGTCATACACTTTTAATATTTTAGTAGTCATATCATGTATTGAAAATAATACAATAGAACTTAATGCTAGCTAGCCTAACCTAATTACTATATAAATCATGCCCACGTGGAATGGTGGCAAGAATGCTGGCTGCAATTCCGCGCTGGACAGCCAGGCTGATCTTTTGCGCAAAAAATGAGCCAGCCCTTCTGTCACCAGAAGGGCTGGTTCTCATCCTATCATGTTAGGATGAGAACCCCTTTCGGGTATAGGCCTCCCCCAGAGCTTTCCATGATCCTCTTTGAGAGGCTTTCCTGGCCCATTGTTTCCCTGCTATCTTGGTAATGTCATCTGTCCACTTGGATTTGGGTCTGCCCCTTTTTCTTTTCCCTGTAGGGCCAGTCCATGTTGTTACTTTTTTAGTCCATCTTTCATCGTTTAGCCTCGCTATATTAGTATAATAATATAGTACATTCGTAATTAAAATTTAATGCCTTAGTTGTAAGGTTTATATTGATAAGTGCTGGGTAACCGTGGCCAACACCTCGCGTTGTTACGAAGACAAAAGATCTTAAATATAAATATGGTACATTCGTAATTAAACTTTAATGCCTTAGTTTTAAGGTTTATATTGATAAGTGCTGTGTAACCGTGGCCGACACCTCGCGTTGTTACGAAGACAAAAGATCTTAAATATAAATATGGTACATTCGTAATTAAACTTTAATGCCTTAGTTTTAAGGTTTATATTGATAAGTGCTGTGTAACCGTGGCCGACACCTCGCGTTGTTACGAAGACAAAAGATCTTAAATATAAATATGGTACATTCGTAATTAAACTTTAATGCCTTAGTTTTAAGGTAAGTTAATTTTAAATATTTTTATTACTTTTTTTGTTTTTTTTTAATTCTAAAAAAAATATTTAAACATTCGTTTTCACTTCTTTTGCCAGTCCCTATGACTGCCAATTTTTTTGTTATGAGTTTTGTTACCCGCGTCACGCAGTGGGCCATACAGCCTCATACAAAGAATACTTGCCGTTAATCTGTTAGAGATCTGGCAGTTATATTTACCCCATACCTACCCCTAATCTGTTTCTACACGGCATCGTACTGGTACCTACACTAAATCAAATGCTGAAATCATTCCACTACAACCCATTAACGTCCCATTGCTGGGCACAGGCCTCCACTGTCATAGGAGAGAGGGAATTAGAGCTTAGACCCACCACGCTGCTCCAATTGCGGGATTAAACGACTATTATCATGTTAGTGATAATAACCGGGACCGACGGTTTAGCGTGCTCTCCGAGGCACGGGGGTGAAACACCACCAACTTCCTAACTCCGGGCTAGTACCTACGGAGAATTTCTAGTTAGAAAAACCCAATACTTAATTATTCGACCCAGTCGAATATGCTAACCACTATACCAACGAGGCAGTTATGAAATCAATTTCCGCATTCAATCAGCCGGGGATTAAACCCGGGGCCTGCTATAAAACCACAGCGCGCACCACTGAGCCAGGGAGGTCGTTAAAAACTGTATGAGGATCTATAAAAAAGACATCGTTTGTGATGTAAAATGGAAAACACCGCGGCAGATGCGGACTCGTATTGCGGGTACTGTGGGCATACTACCATCGCTAAGCCGTATTTGTTTTAATATTGTTTATTATTGTATTGTATCCAATAAAATCAATCTAAATGTTGTAATTTTAGTCACTCTTATTCTAGGAGGGAAAGTCAGAGCAGCCTAAACCACAGGGTATCCTACATTAGGCTACAGAGACCGACCATGCAATGTACTGTTAGTCCTAAGTCTTACTTTTGTAAATTTTGTGTGAAAATAAATTATTTGTGTTGTATTATTGTATTGTATCCACTACAAGTTAGCCCTTGACTGCGATCTCACCTGATGGTAAGTGATGATGCAATCTAAAATGGCAGCGGGCTAACCTGTTAGGGGCATGGCAGTTATATTAAACCCATACCCCGTATCTACACTGCATCGTACCGGTTAATCGCTTGGCGGAACGTCTTTACCGGTAGGGTGGTAACTAACCACGACCGAAGCCTCCCACCAGGCAAACTTTTTTTTATATATATAATAAATACAGCGTTTTACCTTATAAATAACAACTTAAATATAGTTTGCACAATTACCTATAAAGCATTCACTAATTAAATATAAATATAGTGGTTATTGCGTGAGTAATTTTGTGAAGTGTTAAATAAAGGAAAAAAAAACAATAATAAATAGTAAAGTTACAATTAAATTTAAACTTAGTTACTTATTTAAATAAATTACACAAAATAATATGTACTTTAAGTAATTTTTGTACATTCTGACACATATTTTCCAATGCTGTGCTGCAGAAACTGGTCTAATTGTACATATTTTTTATTGAAAGTGCTACATGCTCTGATTAACAGTGGCGTGTAGTTCATAGAGGCACAAAATCACTGCTTACCCAAATGGTACGTCAATACTCATTTTTTATCAAGACAGTAGTTAAATAAGTATTCTGACTTACCAATGCCTACCCTTCAAACCCTGTGCACGCGACTGCTGATTAAGAATCTAGTGCTTTACTGTAGTGTTTTAGAATTATAATCCTTATTTTAGGGACGACAAGGTACGTGCCATAAAACTGTCATTATGAAATAATACTGCCTTAAGAGATGGTAGTAACTCCCCAGCACTGCAGCTTCAATTTTCGGATGCTGCGGTTTCAGTATTACTGATATTCGGAGCTTTTGGATTTTACAGAATGGGCTTTTTTGTACCTCTGGGATGTGCTTGCGTGCACGGATGATGCTTTAGCGATTTAAAAAAATATTTTGAACTGCATTTTAGTCTGTAACCTTCCCTACGTGTTTGAAGAGAGATACGAGCACATATTATTCAGGTAAATTTTTTATACCTCTACATCTAGAAGTTAAGGTTTAGCATGATGTATAGTTTAGTTTCCACGTGGGCATGATTTATATAGTAATTAGGTTAGGCTAGCTAGCATTAAGTTCTATTGTATTATTTTCAATTAAAAAAAAAAAAAAAAAAAAAGTTTAGCTTGAAATATTATTTGTATGAGTTTGTACGTGGCCTCCTTAACGGGGCTAGATCTTTAGCCGTTGCTAAGTGATGAAGCAGTCAAATATGGTAGCTGTTACTTGTTAATCTGCTTTTTTTTTATCCACTACAAGTTAGCCCTTGACTGCGATCTCACCTGATGTTAAGTGATGATGCAGTCTAAGATGGTAGCGGGCTAACCTGATAGGGGCATGGCAGTTATATTAAACCCGTACCCCTATTCGGTTTCTACACGGCATCCTACCGGAACGCGTAATCGCTTGGCGGTACGTCTTTGCCGGTAGAGTGGTAACTAACCACGGCCGAAGCCTCCCACCAGGCCAGAACAGGGAAATTTCTGAAATTATAAATTCCCAAATTGACCCTGCCGGGGATCGAACCCGGGACCTCCGCACGTTAAGACAACAGCGCTACACACTGCGCCACGGAGGTCGTCAAAGTGGAGAGAGCAATGCTTAGGAGCTTGGAAGTTACATTAAACTCATACTTACCCCTGATTGTTTACTATACAAGGCATCGTACCGGAACGCTAAATCGCTTGGCAGTACATCTTTGTCTGTACATCTTGGACGGTAACAAGGTACGGCCGAAAACTCCCACCGGACTAGAACAGAAACTCTGCAGTACTAAATTCCCAAATTGACCCTGCTGGGGACCAAACCTCGGACCCCCTTCTTATAATACCACTGCGCTAAGAAGAATCATCAAAAATCATCCCCGGCAGGATTTGGAAATTTATAATTTCTGAATTTTCCCTGGTCTGGCCGGGTGGGAGGCTTCGGCCGTGGCTAGTTACCCTACCGGCAAAGACGTGCCGCCAAGCGATTAAGCGTTCCGGTACGATGCCGTGTAGAAACCGAATAGGGGTATGGGTTAAATATAACTGCCATGCCCCTAACAGGTTAGCCCGCTACCATCTTAGACTGTATCAATACTTACCGTCAGGTGAAATCGCAGTCAAGGGCTAACTTGTAGTGGATAAAAAAAACATTAATAACTATAAAAGGCTGTGTCCTGAGATTACTTACAGCCCAAAGGGCTGAACGGACAAATTCGAAATTTTAAGTGAATATTTCATGTAATAAGAAAAGATTTTTCGAAATTCTACCCCTGAGGAAGTTAAATAGGGGATGAAATTTTGTATGAAAATCCGTGATTTATCAAGTTATTTTCATGTTAGGTAAGTATATCCATGAAACTAGGCATTTGGGTATTTGTTTTGGAAATTTCCACCCCCAAAAGGGAGATATAGAGGAGGAAAATTTATATGGAATTTTTAATAGCACACATACGAAATCGCATGCAATAGCTAGTTAATTTAATAAACTACTAATATAATAAATGCGAAAGTTTGGATGGATGTCTGTATATATGGAAGTATGGATGTTTGTTACTCAATCACGCCCCAACGGCTGAACGAATCTGGCTGTAATTTGGCACAGAGATAGATTATAGTCTGGAATAGCACATAGGCTACTTTTTAAAGAGTTCCCCCGGGAACCAAAAACACCTCAAGCTACGCATTCGCTAGTAATAAAATAAGTTTTTATTTCATTATATTACGTCTTAAATTTTCCATTTTCCTCTACCATAGCGCATACTCCGTGATCCAGTCACGTTCCGCGTAAAGTAAAATCTCGTGGGTATCACATTTTTAATTAAGGAAACCTCAGACATTCAATTCTCGTTCTACCCTCCTTTGCTGAACCGAGCGTTAAGATACCGACTCTATCATTACCATGCAATGCACTGTTAGCCGAATCTATTCAGTTTGTTTCCATTTTATTAACATTGGACGAGAAGTTTAATTGTTTTTGCGAATTAAGTAAATTATAGAAAGAAGGAAGAAATAAAGGAAGATCAGTATGGGGACAGTGTAAGTAATAATAATCTAAACAAATCATTTGTTTGCTTTAGCTAACCTTACTCGCTAACCAGCCTTAAGACGACCTGCAAATGTTTACATTTACTTACATAAAGTAATTAGGGTGTATTATTAAATACAATGATACCATGGGGAGTGTGCTCTGGAACTTCACAACCTGGTTCCTCCTTCTCCGTTCTACCACAGTTCTAAATCGTCAGCGTTGCACCCTTATGTGGTTGACTTAATGATGTATCTGGTGATTGGGTTTTATTTTTATGTTTAACTAGCCTCATTATTTAAGTAGTATATTATATGCGTCATATATATATTTAATATTAACCACTATTAATAACCTTAACTAGAAATTGTTTAGTTTTAACTACTATTACCTATTCTGTGGTTTTAATAGGTATAGTTATGTAGCCGTGGTGTCACCAAGAGGAAGGCTCCAGCTGAAAATCAGCGCTGAATGCCCTTGTAATTCGTTGCAAGGCATTCAGCATTATGATGAGCTAATCCCCTCTTTAAGGTTGTACCTCAAACGACAAGAGTTATCGTGGTGCTTCTATGACTTGACCATGAGTCTAATGCTCGGGTCCTGGAAGCACCATGGTAACATTTACCTTAACGTATTGTTCTGTGTGGCACAATGCTGTCAATAAATGGTTTTCTTTCTTCTTCTTCTTCTTCTTTCTAAGGCAAGAGTGAATAAGCATCTAGGCAAGCGCGTTCCAACCTAGACCTCATCATTGCTTTGCAATAAGCATAGGTAGTTGTCGTCAAGCGCTGATAGAGTTTATCACACAATAACAAAAATAAGATCTGAGATTTACAGACTTAAATTTACATAGAATAGAATAGAATAGAATAATTTTATTTGTCTGAATATGTGTTACAATGATGTTTACAGTATGAAAAGTTGCAGCATATCCAGTCAGGCAACCCTGACGTATAATTTTTTTTGTAGTTAGATATTTAAATAGCATAGTACAAGTATGTTCTAGAAGTATTAGACTAACACTTCGTAGGTATTACATTGAATAAATAAATAATGTCTTGAATAATTAATTACAACTAACGTCAGATTTTGTACACCAAGTGACATTCAAATTACCTAATCTTACAATACATACTGACTATTATAACTAAATTAAAAAGTACTTATTTTATCGAGATATTCTAAACTCTTTTACGCTATCATATGGGGAAAGTAATCAAAATGATTTAAGACAATTTACTCTTTTGATATTTTTAATATCATTTTGCAACTTATTAAAAAAATTACAGCCAAAAAATAAAAGTTCCGACCATATAATTGAGTGTTTTACAGTAAACACTCAATTACATGGTCGGAACTTTTATTTTACTCCTCGAGGAAAAGGACATTACTAGATTTAGAGCTGTAATTTTAGTTGACATATGGTATTGTTTAAAACAGAATTAGACGTGCATTGTTGATTGTTGAAGATCTTATCTAAGATCGAAGACTTAGACATGGCATTTTCTTCTGTAATTGTCATTTTTCTTACCGTCGCGTCGACCCCATATAATAAGAGTATTTAGTAGAATATCTATGGTCGCCTTGATACAATGGATACGAGCCTTCCATGGTAATCCCACGTTTAAACAATCACGTACAATCCCGCCAGACCTTTGTCCTTAGGCTATACAAAGGCGGCCTTATCAGCGATCACAAAACAACGGACTCGGAGCAAATTAATGAAGTTTTTAATTCAAAATGTAAAGAAAATGTATTTTTTTGTTTGTATTTCTAAGTATTCGGGCAAGCAACATACAAGCACTATGTAATTTTAAGTCCCCGGTTCGATCCAGGTAGAGGTAAATACCACAGGATAATTTAACCTACCTACAGGGGGCTCACTACAATCGGTTATAGCAGTACTAGATGATGTCAGCGACATTGTTCACGTGGATTAAGGTTTTTTGATTCCCGCGGGAACTATTTAATTTTCCGGGATAAAAATATCCCCGGGATACAACCTATCCCAGTACCAAATTTCATCAAAATCGGTTGAAAATATGGGCCGTGAAAGCGTAGCAGCCAGACAGACAGACGAACAGACAGACAGACACACTTTCGCGTTTATAATATTATTAGTATGGATTTTTATACGCTCTTGTTTCAGAATTGTATTCCTTAATTAGGATCGACAAGGCATTTATAAAAAACTAAAATTTTAAAATAATAACTCTAAAAACCTTAGAAATTAGGTAAGCCTATTTCTAATTATTCTTTCAAATATTCATTTATTTATTCTAGGTACACTTATAGACGTTAATTACATATAAAACATGATGGTGATAATCAGTTACGGTATCTTAAAACTAAACCTACGAGGGTTCCAAACGCGCCCTGGTCTGAGAAGAGCCCACAACAAACTCAGTCGAGTTTTTTTTCATTATCACCATCTCACAAAGTCACAAATCATCTTAAATAAGGAACTATCTAATTATGTTTGACGACCTCCGTGGCGCAGTGTGTAGCGATGTTGTCTTAACGTGCGGAGGTCACGGGTTCGATCCCCGGCAGGGTCAATTTGGGAATTTATAATTTCTGAATTTTCCCTGGTCTGGCCTGGTCTTACCACCCTACCGGCGATTAGCGATTCAGCGTTCCGTTACGATGCCGTGTAGAAACCGAATAGGGGTATGGGTTTAATATAACTGCCATGCCCCTAACAGGTTAGCCCGCTACCATCTTAGACTGCATCATCACTCACCATCAGGTGAGATCATATTCAATGGCTAACTTGAAGTGAATAAAAAAAACTATAATTTTATCAGGCTCTTATAGTCGTCCTCGTCAACCGATAGACGCCCACTAATGGACACTGTTCATGTAACTAGTAAGTACATAACTTATCAGTTCCATGGGTCAGTTACATAAAAGTGAAACATTTGAGATAAATATTGGCCTGGATACGAACTTTATTGCCTAACTCCGCATCTATTTGGGAAGCTCGGCGGTGGAATACTGGATAGGGGTGTTTTCTTGGCGCCAACCCAACGTATTTGGCGAACGGTATATGCGCTTCCAGTTAGGATTATTGCATTTCTGAGTACACAATATATCTCCTCTTCAAACTAACCTATATCGGTTTTAGGTTCCGTCCAAAGGGGGTCAAACTGGACCCTATTACCACAGCATAAGTGTGTTATTCTTACAGAGATCGATGCCCATACACTGCACTTTTTAGACGGCCCTGTGGAAAGGGTGGGCGCTAGTTAGAGCGTCGCTTATTACACAGCAATAAGGACCTTTTCTCTCTTAATCTTATTACACTACATTGATTTAAGTGTAAGGAAAAGGTAAGCCTGTGAAATGTGCATTGTATTAAGCCTATAAGCCCCCGCTGTTTGCCAGACCACCCGTGACATATGAAAAACTGTGGTATAGTCCAACAAACTTATCAGACCCGGTGACAGCGTCAACCGATAGACGTCCACTAGGACAGTGTTCATGTAACTAGTAAGTACAGAACTTATCAGTTCCATGGGTCAGTTACATAAAAGTGAAACATTTGAGATAAATATTGGCCTGGATACGAACTTTATTGCCTAACTCCGCATCTATTTGGGAAGCTCGGCGGTGGAATACTGGATAGGGGTGTTTTCTTGGCGCCAACCCAACGTATTTGGCGAACGGTATATGCGCTTCCAGTTAGGATTATTGCATTTCTGAGTACACAATATATCTCCTCTTCAAACTAACCTACATCGGTTTTAGGTTCCGTCCAAAGAGGGCCAAATTGGACCCTATTTAACGTTAACTTAACCCGCGTTAACTTTTACTGAATGAGCCTTACACTGCACTTTTTAGACGGCCCTGTGGAAAGGGTGGGCGCTAGTTAGAGCGTCGCTTATTACACAGCAATGAGGACCAATTTATGGACCTTTTCTCCCTTAATCTTATTACACTACACTGATTCAAGTGTAAGGAAAAGGTAAGCCTGTGAAATGTGCAGTGTATTAAGCCCCCGCTGTTTGCCAGACCGCCCGTGACTTATGAAAAACTGTGGTATAGTCCTACAAAGTTATCAGAATTGATGACAGCGTCTAGTCCTACAAACTTATCAGATCCGGTGACAGCGTCGCTATTCGCGAAAAATAAATTAAAAACAAGTCACAATTAACAAAATTAAAAAACACGACTGCCCTGCCAAAAAACGAACTAAAAAGATAAAATTCAAAATGAATCTAGTTAAATTAGAATCTTATTTACATTTTTATTAAATGATATTTTCTGTGAATCACTGGATATTGAACTATAGTGTTATATATTTTTGGAATCTACTCATCATTTTCTAGATGATGATTATATAGTTAATCTATTATTGAAAAAAAAAAACAACTTTTTTTCTTCAAGTCTTTCAAGTCTTTAATGCGGGTCACCCCATCAATTATTTTTTTAATTTTACTAGACTATGTCACCCGGAATAAGCTAGGGATTCTAACAATACCTCATTTATCAAAATCGGTTCAGGCGTATAGAAGTTATATTGGAATATACAAACTCACATAAATACATACTTACATGAACCCTGAAACCAATATACTCCTTTTTTCAGGCAGTCGTATAACAATAACTTAACAGGCATAAACCCCATTAGTTCCACTTTTGGTCAGCGGTCCGATAAGTTTGTGGGACTATAAAATGTGTTTTAACTATTAAGCGCGATGACGGGTCGGGTCATCTAATTGTATTAAAAGAGCGTTGATAATTCAGTCAGTCAGGAGTCATTATTACAAACTTTTATTTAAACTTGAAATGTTTGTGTGGTTTTAGGTTAAATGGTGCAACTGAATTATAAAACAATAAACTATCTCCAACCGACTGAGCTGAAATTTTGCACACACGTTTACTTTCGATGAAAATGCTGAGTGACGTCATTCTAAATTCAGTATGGCGGACTCCCAAAGATGGCGGCCTAGTTATTCTTTATGCAACCCATGATGTGGGCATAAATAATTCCTTTGAATTCCTTTGATTCTCATCATATCCTTTGATATGTTGAGAATAATTAGAAAACTTAAATGACGTCACACTAAATTCAATATGGCGGAAAATAAAAGCTTGTTAGTAAAAATGATTTTACGATTTAAGTCATATATATTTTGCATTGATTGCTATTTGGTAGGAAGCCAATTATGTCCTAGATCGGCATTGTAAACGGAGAATTTAATTAAATTAACCATAATTTCATGCAACAGTATGAAATACTACGTCATATCAGCTGGCAATTTTAGTAAATTACACACTTAGAACACAGCATCTGAACTAAATTGTTTATAGACCATTACTAAATATAGGTAGATAATTATTTTAATTGTAATTTTAGTTTTTGTAGCCTGGAGAGACGAATAGGGCAAATGTTATGTTTCCCCAGGCGTGATTCATAAGTAAATAATAAAGAAATAGGGGTTTGAAATTTGTATGATAATCGAACTTAACGTGAGCGAAGCGGCGGGTAAAAGCTAGTCAAATTAGTCAAGTTAGAAAGTGTGTCTGGTTGTCTATATGTCTGTCTTTCTGTCTATATACTACGCATTCACGGCCCATCTTAAACAACCGATTTTAATGAAAGTTGGTATATGGACATGTTACATCCCCCCAGAAATCAAAACACATGAATCCTCGCTGACTAAATAATAGAAAACTATGTTGAAAATGTGGCATATGAAATAGTTACAAGAGACCTACGAGTAATACCTATGTCCAGCCGTGGACATTTATTGGTTGACGGCTACGATGTATAAAAAACAAAAAGTAAGTATTACAAGTCTGTATAAAAAACGCCCAATATTACAGATGCGAAAATATGCTTGTCTGCTACGCTTTAACGGATCATCTTTTCATCCGAATTTGATGAAATTAGGTATAAAGGTGAGTTTCATCCCAGGGAAGGACATACGCTATTTTTATCCTGGCATTTATAATAAGAATTACGGAGTTACCCAGTTAATCAACAAACCTTAATCCACGCGAAATCATCTGGTTACTTAAAAATCTGAGCTCCGCCTTAAGCTGCATCACTAATTCCAGCAAGTTTGATTGCAGCCAAGCGCTAGTCTAAACTTGATATTATAAAGAGGAAAGATTTGTTTGTTTGTTTGTAATGGATTAACTCAAAAACTACACAACCGATTTTAAAAATTCTTTCGCTTATAGAAAGATACTTTATCAGCGAGTAACAAAGGTTATATTTTATTTTCAAAAAATTAGGGATCCCTACAAAAATTGAAATAATGTGAATTAAGTCGGAAAAAATCATCTGATCTGAGAGCTTCCGTGGCGTGCGCTGTGTTAATAGTAAAAGTTACACGAAAATACACGAAAAAAAATGTATAGTGGAATTGTTCCTCTCAAAAAGTTCTAATAAAAGTCCGCGATAGCATACCTATTAAGGTAATCTTTTAAGGTTGTCTCACAATAACCATTTTTATGATTTTCAAATTTGGTTTACACCAAAGCTTTACTTTCGAATGTGTTTTTACTGACATAGTATTAATCCTTATCAAAATAAAATTGGTGGTAATCTCAAGTATTTAATATAGACCAAATTCGCCCTTCACATCATTTAATTAAGACGAATATCTTAGAAGATATCATAGAAACACAATAACAATAGGGGCGGCCGCGACCATTGCCGACTGGCTATTATTTAGTATGGACTATTATGATGATTAGTGTTACCCGTGCAAAGGGCTAGTTAGTCTATAAATTTAAAAACAAATCATTTTTCAAAGTCTACTCCCTACAGCTTTGTTCTAAGTATACGTTATTGTTTTGTAGGTGGTATGCTAACGGTACTGGTAATAGCGGTATAATTAATAGATACAGCCTCCGCGCTGAGAGCTCGCATTTGTCAGCCCAAATGCCAAGCTGAATCGATGCGAATCTATACCGCGCGCTGCCACGGATAGTCGTGATACTAGGTTTTTTTTTTTTTGCTAATTATGCAGCTCCAGCTTGTGGGTATTTCAAGCTGGAGAATGAATATTATATAGTGCTAACACTTTTTGGCAAACGTTTGGCGTGCAAAATTGGCAGTACAGTTACTGCTCAGAATACATAATTGTGATATTATACACAGTCAAAATAAATAAAGTTACTGTACAAAAAAAAAATTAAAATGTCAACTGAGTTTCTTGCCGGTTCTTCTCAGTAGAATCAGTTTTCCGAACCGGTGGTAGAGTCTTAACGTTTCATAAGTGACACAAGTTGTCCTACATGAAATAAATAAATCATTTCATTTAATTAAATCATTTCATTTCATAAACCAGTAATTAAATTTGGATACAATCCTTATATGATGTCATATCTTACACCTAGCTAGAAATTCATTTCAACATACAGCCATACAATATGAATTACGGGAACATAGAGCTAACCTGCGCTGGGGTATCTCTAATTTGAGTTTTTCGTACTAATATTATAAATACGAAAGTGTGTTTGTTTGTCCTTCAATCACGCCGCAACGGAGCAACGGATCGACGTGATTTTTGGCATGGGTATACCTGGAGAGTGACATAGGCTATATCACAGAAAATTAAGGAGTTCCCGCGGGAATCAAAAAATCTTATACCACGCGGCCTAAGTCTCGGGCATCAGCTTGTATTTAATAATAATATCCTCCCGACCGAATTTCGGCCTCGGCGGCCTATCTCCAGAGAGATTAGCCATCTACGCGGGATATATTATAGCGCACAAGTGTGTGCGCATAAGTCAAAGTCAAAGTCAAATAATGTTTATTCAATTTAGGTAGGTATACTACATCTATTGACGTCTAGTTATTTATAAAACAATGGTGATAAGTAGTAACGGTGTCTTAAAACTAAAGCTACGAGGGTTCCAAACGCGCCATGGTCTGAGAAGAGCCCACAACAAACTCAGCTTCTTCAAGGTTTCTTTTTTTCATTATCACCATTTCACAAATAATCATCTTAACTAAGCAACTATCAGAGCCATTAGATCAAATCATTGCCAAGCTTCCTTGTCATTTAAGTAATCCTTTACATGGTAATAAGATTTTTCAATGAGTTTACGTTTTACATTAACTTTGAACTTATTCAGAGACATCTCAACAAATACATCTAAACAAATTAAAGTAAATAACTGTGAGAACAGATCTATCAATTGAGCATAACTCTATCCACTACTCGACGTACTTACAGTACTAGTATGATAACTCAACCCGCCCATTAATGACGTAAAAACTAATCTCCAAAAAGATATTATAGGTAAAAGTTAAACCCGACTACGGAAATAATATAATTACCTAATTAGTAATTATATTATTTCACTAGCGAATGCCCGCGACTTCGTCTGCATGGTTTGAGATTGTTTGGTTCCTGCAGCCTAGCCTATGTGCTATTCCAGACTATCATCTATCTCTGTGCCAAATTTCAGCCGGATCCGTTCAGCCGTTGGGGCGTGATTGAGTAACAAACATCCATACATCTATACATCCATCCAAACTTTCTCATTTATTGTATTATTAAGATAAGATTTTTGTGCCTTTTAGTGTTGAAACCCTGTGGTCGTGGGGCGAAGATGGTAGATCCTTTTTAAAGGATCTATCTTCTCGTCTCACAGAGTCCACGGGTGACCGGAGGACTGACAGTTCAGTACCTCGGCCAAGGCCTCGGCCAACATAATATTTATAATTTGCCTATTCTGGTCACATTGCCATAGTGCAGCGAGTTTTTTAATATTTCATGGTTTTAATTTGAATAAAGTTATTAATCTGTTTATAACAAGTCATAATTAAAAAAATTAAAAACACGACTGCCCTGCCAAAAAACTAACTAAAAAGTTAAAAATCTAAATTAATCTACTTAAATTAAAATCTTATTCACATTTTTATTAAATGATATCTTTTTGTGAATCACTGGATATTGAACTATAGTGTTATATACTTTTGGAATCTACTCATCATTTTCTAGATGATGATTATTTAGTTAATCTTATTTTCGAACTTTCTTAGTCTTTAATGCGGGACCATGGTCACCCCATCAATTTTTTTTAATTTTACTAGCCTATATCACCCGGAATAAGCTATTGACTCTAACGATACGTCATTTATCAAAATCGGTTGAGACGTTTAGAATTTATGGTGGAATATACAAACTCACATACAAACATACATACATACATGAACCCTGAAAACAATATGCTCCTTTTTTCAGGCAGTCGTATACAAAAAATTCAGCACAATCACAATCCGTGATAATATGTTCCTACTTATATTCTCTCATGTATACTTATATTATTATTGTAAATTGTTAATGTTATACTGTGTCGATACTTATTCTCTGAGGTAGGCGTTGGTGGTTGCGCATCACTTTATACTATTGCAACCAATAACGTTCTTTATGTATATTTGGTATGTATGTATGTAATGCACGGTTTAATTTAAACAATCATTTAAACAATCGGTTGTTCCAGTAATCCATATCCCGTTCTAGCGAACGTTGGCATCGGTCTAAGGCTGCGTAGGTATATCGTACATCCCTAGCAATAATGCTAATTCCATTACGTTTTAGCATTTGTCTGCTGAAATGCCACGCTGCAGGAATCTATGGGAATCCACTGTAGCGGGAACGGATAGTCTTGATATTAAGTAAATAATTCGTTTACTACGTAAAAGTTTTTTTTAGTCCACTACGAGCCAGCCCTTGACTGCGATCTCACCTGATGGTAAGTGATGATGCAGTCTAAGATGATAACGGGCTCACCTGTTAGGGGCATGGCAGTTATATTAAGCCCATACCCCTTCCGGTTTCTACTCGGCATCTTACCGGAACGCTAAATCGCTTGGCGGTTCGTCTTTGCCGGTAGGGTGTTAACTAGCCACGGCCGAAGCCTCCCACCAGATCAGGCCAAGGAAAATTCAGAAATTATAAATTCTGCTACTATTGGTAGCATTATTTGTGAGTTTCATAGGCTATATATGATCCCGAAAAATAAGGAAGTTCCCGTGGGAATTTAAAAAACTTATTTCACGCGAACGAAGTCGCGGGCAAGTCTGCTAATGACTTATAAAGTTTACTTTAACTGCGCGTTAATCTGCCATTAAATGTGGACTCATGACCGTCTTCGAACGTCATTTGACATCTTCATACAAATTTCGCACTGGAATATGTCCGGTGTGACCTTTGTAACACAGGAACTGAAAACTTACAATCAGCTTCCAGCGGGACAGCTTCGTAAATAACTGTAAATATAGCGAGTAATCAAGTCGAATCGTTTTCTCGTCCGCTTGCCGTGCTGTAATCACTTTTTTCAAGTATCTTAACTAATACGTTACTTATGAGTCGACACTTGAAAAAACTTACTCGAAAGGAACGTATTAGTATAAACGGGCAAAGGCATCGATGTATAATCAAAGGTAACGTTAATCAAAGGTAAGGACAGTTAACATTAACTTGAAAAGATGCAGTAGGACGTCAAAGTGGGATCGAGGCCCGAGCGCGGCGACCGCAAGCTCCGCTTTCGTTTCGTCAAATTGCGCACGGAACTCGATCATTAAAATCGAGAGCAAAATAAAATCGCTAATGAAAGCATCAACAGTCATTACTCCCGCCACAATTTATAAACGCGTCTACAGACGGACCGGACTGCAGACTCCAACTTCATCGCACAATAGGCATGATGACTGATTTTGAAAAATGCTCAGATTGTGTTCGGAAGTATCTACTATTTGGAAAAAATAATTAATTTCAGCAGAAAAATAAGGTTTCGTAGATAAAATTGGCATTTGAAATTTAAATTTGAAAATTCGCGCCAAAACGCCCGCCGGTGTCATGGCGTCGTTTGTGACGTCACTATTGTTTTTACCAACGAACTCTGTGCAGTGTGCAGTAAGCAATAGTGTGATTGTCAAAGCTCGAAAACAAACAATTGTGACGTCATTCGCTTCTTGGTGTTTAATCCATTATGGCGGATTGCTGTATTTTATAGTTTTATTTTATCGAAATAAATAGCAATCTCACTCGAAATAGAAAAATAAATACGTTTTTCATAATCCATGAATCCTATTTCATTAGATAAATTCATAATTTCATTGATTCTTGGTTGCTGTCATCATGCCTATTAAAAATTGTGGGTGTACAATAGGGATGGTGGCAACTCAATCAAATCAGCAACTCTTTATCAAACTTAAAAACGCGTTTCTAGTATGGCAGTTTGTTTATAATACACAGTTGTGACGTCACCAAATTTCAACGCACTTTTTTCTTTAATCCATAGTTTAAAATAGTTACCAAACTTAAAACACACCGAGGATGTGAATCTTAGGTCTTTCGGAAGATCCTCTATGTAATTAGTATAGTATGCAATAATTTATTTTTGACGTAGGCACATTGATGTAGAATTTTAGTACTCATTCTATTTCAATGGATATGCATCATCTCTATTCAGGAAGCTTGATGCAATGACGAGCTTAAACTTGAAGTGCGTTTGCTTACCTAATAGTAGACTGAACTTTCTAATTAGCTTTGGCTCTAGTAGGCTCCTAGCCTTAATTGTACGTAGTTTAGACTAGACTACGTTTACAGTTCACTAACTGCAAACAAATTTTGGACTTTTGCTGTACAAAAATATGGTCATAAAATGAAAATTTATATATATTAATAGAACAATATAATTTTGATAATAATAATATAATTATGTTCTAAGCAAGAAAAACATAGGCGGAATCATAGCTTCAAGTAAAATAACAGACACAAATGCAAGCCGCATGCAATGTTTAGTCGGAATTTTTATTTATAACGTACTGCATAAGGACCTGGGAACCCACTGCATTATTATTCCAAGAAAACCCCTGCCGTTATGTGATTACTCTAAAGGTGTTACGACCCTCAGCAATGCAGAATATGACGCAGAGAGAGAGACTAAGCTTTAAATAATTCTAAAATTTCAAAACGTTGCGTTAGCGTTAACGTTGCGTTAGCCACTCATAATGTATAAATTCTAGATTTTTCACTCATTTCTATTGTTTTGTGATGCACTTTAGACAGCATAGCTACATATTTCAGTGTAATAACTCAGCTAGTTAATTACTATTGACGCAAACTTAATTATTATTATTGGTAAATACGTCCACCCCTTACGTTGGAGTCGTTAGTCAGCCAAGTCTGTAGAGGCTTACACATTTACCGAGTGTTACTGACAAAGCCGTTGAACGGGCACCTCACTATCCATTTTGTCTTTACCCACGACGCAAATCGCGATGCAGTCGCGGCACTAGCCATTCCAAATTTAAACCTTTTTTTTTCGATCACGCGCCTTTTCCGTTTTGACAGCCTGTCCCCTTTTGTAGAGCTGTCATTTTCGCGCGCCATAGTTTTTGTTTGTGTTTTTTTCATCTGTGTTTTGTTTTTTTTTCATGTTGATCGCTTTTTGAGGACAAGGGTAAGTTGAATTATTCCTATTTTTTTTATTTCGGAACAAACATAATATTTTAAAGTCAACTTTTTTTTAAACTTGTTGCCCAATAAATCATTTCATTTCGAGCCTTTAATTTAATTAAAAAATCTCAAGACCTGTAATTATGAAGGTCTAGATGTAGATTAAATGTCGCAATATTTAAATCATGTTTTGGTAAGTACATACAGTTTAAGATTGATGGCATATTTTTGCATAAACTCGTACTTAAGGAATTTGCATATATATATTTTTTTCACACTTCAAGGAAAATTATGTACAATGTACGTTTTTTTTATGTCGCTACTAGCTGATAATCTCGACTTCGCTTGCGGGATGAAAAAGATATCCAGCTCTAGAATGTAGGTTATCTATATACGTCACTAAATCTAAACGTTGTGCGCCAGAAATGTCTGAATCCATGCCGATATATATTTTTTTAATTATCATAATAAAAATCGTTAGAATTTTGGTGGGTAGCACGTAGGTTTTATTGTGTTCACAACGAATAAATCAATAAATCACTGTCAAAATATTACCTAATTGTAACTAAAAATTAAAAATATTAGATAATTTATTACAGAAGCTAATGCCGTTAACAGAACTATGATAGTCACATATCCATCTAGATTTTTTTTGGGATTTTTTCTGTAAAAAAGCGCGAAGTTCGCAATGGTCGCAACGGTCGCGAATTATGCACCTTGCAAAAAATTACAGTCGTAATTCGGTTGCATAAAGGGTTAACACCAGACATATTGAAGTTACAGGATAGGTACCTACCAATCTCGATACGAACAGATCGGTGGAAGTTGCTTACACCCCTTCATCAACTAGAAAAGAGTTCATGATCTTCAACTCACAGCTAAGAACGCTCTCGATCAAGTTTACTGTAAAAAAAACAATCAAAATCGGTTCACCCGTTTCGGAGCTACGGTGTCACAGACAGACACACAGATACACAGCCAGATACACATGTTAAACTTAGAACACCCCACTTTTTTGCGTCGGGGGTTAATAATTATTACTGCAGTGAACGATCGCAATGAATGAATGAACGAAATAATCTTTATTGTATGACAAAATGCAGGAGAAATACGTTTAAACAACAACAATAAAAATAAGAAAAAATAACGCTGACCTTATCGCTTTAAAGCTATCTCTTCCAGGCAACCACGTTTTATAGGAATTAAGTGAAATGAAATAGAATCGAGGGTGTACAAAAAACAACGACAAACGAGGGTGAACTCCACTACCGCAGCAAGAATGCTCTAAATTTAGCCTATCACATTAATTGAGACTGACAATGATTAATGCAGGTTTTACATAATCCGGTTGTAAGATAAGATAAGATAAGATGAGGTGAGATAAGATGAGATGAGTTGAGATAATATAAGATATTTATTGATTGCAAAATACACGTATACAGCTCTTAAATTCAAACTAAAATGCAGACAGCCATTTCAAAGATTGTAAATTCCAAATTCCACCACTGCGGCAGGAATGTTGTGTTAGGTTACTCAGGCGATTCCATACTCCACACTGCATTCTGTGTATTATGCATCCTAGAGCAAAAACATACTAGTGACGAAAAAAAAACCGTTGGATAAACAGTCCTACATACAAAATTTTTCAGTCACTTTTAATGTTTCCTTCACTCTTGTGGACAAAACAAAACGTCGTTCCCCCGACGCAACAATTTTGTTCTTTTCACTCCCTAGTGTGATTTTGCTCTTACTGTGAACTAAATTTTGCATCTAAGTACATAACAATCTGCTCTGCATTACTATCGAACGCCAATGAGAATCTTCAAGGACTTCGTTTGCATACTAAACCTACGCGTGCAATACGATTGCTCCATAAATGTCACAAATAATCTATATTTAACGAGCAACGCAACGATAATTCGGATTTGCTAGCCCAGACTAAGCTCTATTTTATGCTACCTTACCCGTTTTCCTACGTGAGCGACTAACGCGACACCGCGACTCGATACGACGCGACGCGATTGTATATGTCACCGTAAGTATATGTAAAAACCGTTGATTATAATCTAACTCGCGAAATTGTAAACTGTCGGAAGATTGTGAACCGTTCAATGTTCTGAGTGTCAATTTTGGAAATATTCATTGTATTTACGTTTTCTTGTCTGTTTCTTGTAGGTTAGGTTAGGGTTCGACATAAACAATCAGGTGATTAGGTTCTATCGGGTTAATATACCTAACAGATTATAATTTACCGAAAAATAATGCGTTAAATTGTAATCTTTCGACAGTTTGCAATTTCGCGAGTTAGATTATAATCTAACTCGCGGTTTTTACGATCTTTCGGTGACATATACAACAGTATCTGACTCTTCACTACGTCTACGGCCAACGTTGTTGCGTAGACAAGTGTGTCATTTTCCATGGCGACGCGTTACGTCGCGTCGCTTCTGTCCCTCACCTAGGATAACGCTTACAATTCCAAGTACAATCTGTTTCACGATGCTGTAGTAGAACCTTGACTAGTTATCCTCATTTTTAGACAAGAACCCATAAAGTCTTTTGATGGTTCAAATAAGCGGTTATGTTTTGTGAGATGGTGATAATATTAAAAAACCCACGATGAGTTTGTAATGGGCTCCTCTCAGACCAGGATTCATTGGAACCCTCATAAGTAGGGTAAAATCGGTTCTAGATCACGTCTCTAGACCAAACTATGAAAATAAATAATTGAATTATGAGTTTAATATAAGTGCTGGAATATATCAATAAGGGCTTAATAACTGCTGTACACCACTAACAGATTAGTACACTATCTTCTTAGACTGCATCATCACTTATCACCAGGTGAGATCGCAGTCAAGGGCTAACATTGTAGTGGAATAAAATAAGAAAACCTATTACAGTAAAAAATTATGTAGAACCTCCATAAATGGTTACGAAATCCCAAAACTGAAGCAACTTTATTCGACAGAGTTATTTTGATACATTGAAGCTGCAAAATATTGACTAACCAAAATTAGACCTAAATATTTGATATTAATTTCAACTTGTTAACATGTTTCCGAGAAAAAGGGTCAGTCAGACAGTGAAGCAGTGACAACGAAGTGATCCCATAAGGGTTCTTTTCCTATTGAGGTACACCTAAAAATTATGAAGGACCTCCATAAATCGTTACGAAATCCCGAAACTGAAACAACTTTATCCGACAGGGGACTTGTGATACATTGTTTCATCGCCTTTAAAGGAGCTGCAAAAATTTACTAACCAGAATTAGACCTATGTATTTATTATTTATTAACTATTTTATATTTAACTGCCTCGTTGGTCTAGTGGTTCGCATATTCGACTGCGGCCTACGAGGTCCTGGGTTCGAGTCCCGGGTCGGGCCATAATTAAATCGGGTTTTCTGACTAGAAATTCTTAGTACTAGCCCGGAGTTAGGAAGTCGGCGGTGTTTCACCCCCGTGCCTCGGAGAGCACGTTAAGCCGTCGGTCCCGGTTATTATCACTAACATGATAATAGTCGTTAAAGCCCGCCAACCCGCATTGGAGCAGCGTGGTGGGTCTAAGCTCTAATACCCTCTCTCCTATGAGAGTGGAGGCCTGTGCCCAGCAGTGGGACGTTAATAGGCTGTAGTAGTAGTAGTAGTAGTATTTATTATTAACTTCAACTTGGTAACACTCGTTTCTGGGAAAAAGGGCATTGACAGATAGAAAGACAGACGTACGAAGAAGTGATCTTATAAGGTTTCTTTTTCCTAATAAGGTAGGGACCCCAATAATTATGTCGGACCTCCATAAATCGTTACGAAATCCCGAAACTGAAACAACTTTATTTAAGGACAGGGGACTTTTGATACATTGTTTCGTCGCCTTTAATTACGCTTGTCAAGAAAGGAGCAAAGGGTTTCCGAAATATATCCCTTGCAATATTCCGTAAATCAGGAATATGAGCTATATATTTTACTTTTGACCCTTAGGTACTGGATGCAAAAAAAAACTTTTCTTTTAGATGGTTTACTAGCTGATGCCCGCGGCTTCGTCCGCGTGGATTAAGGTTTTTTTGGTACCTACGGTAAATCTTTGATTTCAACAAAATCGGTTGAAAAGATTGTCCGTGAAAACGTAGCAGACAGACATACACACTTTCGCATTTATAACATTAGTATGGATATCTCGTTATTATAATAGTTTCGACGACCTCAGACATTTAAATAATCCGCTACAAGTTTTCCCTTGACTGCGATCTTACCTGATGGTAAGTAATGATGGAGTCTAGTATGGTAACGGGCTAACCTGTAACTCATTTATGCATAAAGGATCAGCCTGGCTGTTCAGCGTGGAAATGCAGCCAGAATTCTTGCTACCATTTCACGGAGGCATAGCTTACACCTATTACTATAGGTTAGATTAGGCTAGCTAGCTAAAAACGTTTAATTAAAGTGATAAAGAATATAACAATATAGAATACAAGTTATATTTATCTCATTCAAGTTAGTAAGCTACTTTTCTTAAGTTTCACTTCTGCCGTGTGTGAATTGCACACACTCTTTTTTCTATGCTGAACCGACGACTTTACATGCTCTCCGAGGCACGGGGGTGAAACACCGCCAACTTCCTAACTCCGAGCGAGTACTAAGAATTTCTTCTCAGAAAAACCCAATACTTGTTATGGCCCGACCCGAGACTCGAACCCGGGACCTCGGTCGGCCGCAGTCGAACGTGCTAACCACTAGACCAACGAAGCAGTCAATGTGTCATATTGCAATGCTGACCGTACCAATCTAACAATATTGGACTCCTATAAATTATTGCTGGACGGTAATCGAAAATGAAATATTTAGCTAAAGCCCATAAAATGAAAGGTCGCCGGCTAAAATAATAGTTAACTTAGCTTTATGAGTTTGGGCCTCATTAGCTATACCTGCTCATACTGTTAGTTCATAATAAAGACTCTTTGGGTACGAAGTATCTGTATGTATTTTTTATACGACTGCCTGAAAAAGGAGTATATTATTTTCAGGGTTCATGTTTGTATGCATATGTCACCGTAAGATTGTAAAAACCATTAGATTATAATCTAACTCGCGAAATTGTAAACTGTCGAAAGATTGTAAACAGTTCAATGTTCTGAGTGTCAATTTTTGAAATATTCAATTTATTTACGTTTTCTTGTCTCTTTCTTGTAGGTTAGGTTAGGGTTCAACATAAATAATCAAGTAGTGCCAAGTAGTTTAAGTAACAATTAATATCAGCTTGAGGTGAAATACCGAGGTTAATAATTTAACCTTTGAAGAACTAATCAGCAGTTAAATCGCAGGTCAAAAGCGCGGTTTAAGCACTTAAGCGTGAAAGTTAACGGTGAACTCTGATTAGATAGTGCCTTTGCTTTAACTGTGAAGGAAAATAACGTGATAAAACCGGCAAGCCCGAAAGTTAAATATAAATATAATTAAATAATTTCCTATATTTATGAGATGGTGATAATAAAAAAGGCTGAGTTTGCTGTGGGCTCTTCTCAGACCAGGGCGCGTTTGGAACCCTCGTAGCTTTAGTTTTAAGATACCGTAGTTAATTATCACCATCAAGTCTTAATCCTTGTAAACATGACGTTCAGAAGGAAGTTTGAGTTTGAGTTTTTCATAATGTTGATTCATAATTGTCAGAACATAAAGAACATTTTTTGAAGTCATTTAAATATATAGGTATCCAATTATCTATAACAGAGTATAATTTTGCTCGTAATAAAATATAGCAAAGTACTTATCTATAATATTCATTATAGTCATTACCTAAATTAAAACCACCTTAATTAAAAGTCTCATATAAGCCAAAACTAAATTAATTCACAAAAGTCTAATAAATTTCCAATTAAGTAATTTATATTTCCTCTTTAGAGCCATATTCTAGAATAAATTGGAGTAAAAACACTTATTTCCTCTCTAGTGTAGCCTCTACGATAACAAATGACGCAGCATTTTTAACAATAGCTATTTTATTTTAATTAAAATCTAATATTATAAATGCGAAAGTTTGGATGGATGTATGGATGTTTGTAACTCAATCACGCCCCAACGGCTGAACGGATCTGGATGAAATTTAGCACAAAGATAGATTATAGTTTGGAATAGCACATAGGCTACTTTTTATCCCGGAAAATTAAAGAGTTCCCGTGGGAACCAGAAAACCTCCATTAGCTAGTGTATACATAAGATCACATGAATGATACTGGACATGTATACTTAATTAATATTAATACTAGCTAGTAGCTGATGCCCGCGACTTCGTACGCGTGGATTGAGGTTTTTTGGTTCCCGCGGGAACTCTGTAATAATCCATACACGCATCCATACGTCCATATTTTCGCAATTAAAATATTAGTATAGATAGTTTGGATGTTTGTTACTCAACCACGCCATAATGGCTGAACGGATCTGAATAAAATTTGGCACAAAGACAGATTATAGTGTGGAATAATACATAGGCTACTGTTTATCCCGGAAAATTAATGAATTCCCGCGGGAACCAGGAAACCTCAATTCAAGTGGTTGAAGACGTGGGCATCAGCTAGTATATAATAATTATGGCCACACTCTATTCATTACTACATAGTTAATAAGAACGTGGATTTGATTCAATCCAACATTGTGTGGGACTGCAATTACATAATATGTAAATGGTATATTGTAAGATGAGCTCCCACTTAGTAACTTGCTGGGTCTGTGTAAAATAAAGTATTTAAAATTAGTTATATTGCGACTTTTAAAATAAAAGTTCATCAAAAATTCAATTTATAGAATTGAGGCAGAAACTTTTTCAAAATAATCAATGTCAAAAGGTTTTTATATTCTAAAAACTTTAATAGACCTCATCATACTAATATTGTAATTCCAAACTGTTGGTTTATTGATTTGTCCTCCAATCACGCCGCAACAAAGTAACGGATCAACGTGATTTTTGCATTCCACGCGGATGAAGCCACAAGCATCAGCTAGTTGATGTATAACTTCAGTATCTTTAATAAAAGTACTTTCCAAAATAAAAGTGAATCTCACTTGGAGGTTTTAAAGCAATTTTAAAAGTTAATTTGAATAAAAACTCTTTTTAATTGTATTTTGACTAATGTCCTATAATAACATGGTGGATGGTGTTTTTGGTATTTGGTTCATTAAAGCCAGCCTTGAGACAATCGCCCGGATGGTATTTGACATTCTCAAAAGTTAGTAGTTTTACGAGCGTTGCTGTATCTTTAAATGGTATAAAACACTTTGTAATCCATTGCAAAGCCTTATTGGTATCCATGGGACGAAAAGCCGCGGAATCGGTAGCGTCTGACGTATCTTGACCCGTACCCTTACTCTGAGATTGATCGAATTTGAAATACGTCTCACTAAAGTGAGGTGAAAGTCAGCTCCTCCATACATCTACAGCCAGCGCTCCAAGTGGAAACATGCTGAACAAAAAGTCACCGAGTCATTCCCACTCCAAGTGAAATTCGATGAGACAGATCGAGTTAACTCACCAAACGTACAAAAAATACGATATGACTAATGTCATTTGCTATTTTGGCACTCCGAATGTTACTTTTCACACAGATTGACATATCAAAATTCGAGAATGACGTCATTTTCACATTCGATGGCGGATTCCTAACTCACAGAAACTATTCGCTTACACTTGGCATGCTGAACTCTCACGTCGTATTTGCAATGTTAAAACTGTTAGTAAGCACACCATTGTCCTAGGCAACGGCTTTCAGAAGCTATAATAGGTACATGAAGCTGAAGACAGGGACGAAAGAAAATTTTTCTCTATCATAAAGAAAAAAGTGTGAATTTCTCGGAGGTATACGTGTGTTTATGGCATTTCAAATGTCACTTTGTATAGAAGTTCTCAAATATGTATGAAATCTGCTAATCCATACTTAACCAGCGTGGAGGTCTGTGTCGAGAATTAAGTCTATATAATTAAAAACGTAAAAAATATTAAAATAAAACGGTTTCAAGCAATGGTAGTAGGTATACCAGATGATCAACTTAGTAATATAACGTCGCATTTACAACCAAATCACCAATTCCATAACTCTGTCATATTAAAACGTCGTATTTACAAACAATTTATGTTTTACAAGAACTCAAATCCAAATTGAAATTGTCGAAATCGCTCATAAGCAACACGGAAATTCGATAAATGAACGAATTATATATAAATAAATAATAATAAATGTTTAAATAATGCAATTTCATATTGTGACATATACAAGACATAAAAAATCAAATGACATCGGACAAACGGACGGACAGATAAAATAATATATATTGCCCTCAATATCAATAGTAAAGCTTTCCTCAATTTATATTTATTTTTAACTAGATGATGCCTGCGACTTCGCGTGGATTAAGATTTTTTGATTCCCGAGGGAATTCTTTAATCTTCCGGGATAAAAAGTAGCCTATGTCCTTCCCCGGGTTACAGCCTACACATGTACCTACCAAATTTCATCAAAATCCGTTGAACGGATGGGCCGTGAAAGCGCAGCAGACAGACAGACACACTTTCGCATTTATAATATTAGTATGGATTCCGGACAATCAAAGAGTTCTGGATTTACAAAAACCTAAATCCACGTGGACTCAGTCACAGGCATCACCTAGTAGTATTATCAGCTCATCATATCAACCTTCTGCTCATAACTGAACACGAATCTCCTCTCGGAATGAGAAGGGTTTTGCCATAGTCCACCACGTTGGCTAAATGCGGACTGGTAGATATCACACACCCTCGAGAACATTATGAAGAACTCAATGAGGCAGGTTTCCTTACGATGTTTTCCTTCACCGTTTGAAGCAAGTGGTATTTAATTTCTTAAAACGCACATTCCTTCGAAAAGTTGGAGTTATATGCCCGGGGATCGAACCCGCGACCCGTTATACACCCGAACACTTGGCGGAGTGCCATAACCACTAGGCTATTACCGCTTCCATCTAGTAGTATCATCAACTAGCTAATGTCCGCGACTTCGTCTGCGTGGATCGAGGTTTTTTGGTTCCCGCGGGAACTCCTTAATATTCCGGGATAAAAAGTAGCCTTATGTGCTATTCCTGACTATAATCTATATCTGTGCCAAATTTCAGCCAGATCGGTTCAGCCATACATCCATACATCCATCCAACCTTTCGCATTTATAATATTAGTAAGAGTAAGATTATCTCTCAGGTATCTCATCATCATCATCATAACTTATTTTAGTCTAGTAGGTTGTCATATTTTATACCTACACTAGCGAATGCTCGCGACTTCATCTGCGTGGTCTGAGGATTTTTGGTTCCTATTCCAGACTATAATCTATCTCTGTGCCAAACTTCAGCCTGATCCGTTCAGCCGTTGGGGTGTGATTGAGTAACAAACATCCATACATCCTTATATCCATACATCCATCCAAACTTTCGCATTTATAATATTAGTAAGATTAGTAAGATTATCTCATCATCATTATCATAACTTATTTTAGTCTTTAGTCTAGTAGGTAGTCATATTTTATACCTAAATATAAGTAACCAGCCGCTACTATGTAAGGCAACCAGCCATCACATTGCCCTGGATGAACGTACACGGATTTTAATGCACTTGCGATCATATAACGAGCTTTTAGAAAGTGGGTAACCAGTTCAAATTCCGATTGAGACGCATTGATACGAGATGCCGATATAATTGCTTATTGCTGCTCGAATTGGGATATCTTTATCGGGGTTTAAGTTATGGCTTCGTGAATTTGAAATATCTTTGAGGAAAAAAGTAAAAAAAGCGTAGGTAGCAGGAAAAATTGGTTGTCAAAATTTCTCGGCTGTACTTCTGATGCCTATTCAAAGCAAAAGGTATTTTTTTTAAAGTTTTACATTTTAAGTTTGCCTTTACACAAGTTTAAGAAATCCATTAAATATGCTTCTGAAAAAAGCATATTATACCCTGTAGTGGGGTAGACATTTAGAATGTCGCAGAGAAACACTTAATACTCAATATCATTTATTCAATATAAGTACTCAGTAGGTACACTTATTGACGTTAAAAATTACTTACCTAAAAAACATGATGGTGATAAGCGGTAACAGTATCTTAAAACTAAAGCTACGAGGGTTCCAAACGCGCCCTGGTCTGAGAAGAGCCCTCAACAAGTTCAGCCCTCAACAAACTCAGCCGGGTTTTTTTTTAGATTATTATCACCATCTCACAAATCATCTTAACTAAGGAACTATCAGAGCTTCCTTGTCGTTTAAGCAATCCTTTACATGGTAATAAGATTTTTCAATGAGCTTACGTTTTACATTAACTTTGAACTTATTCAAAGACATCTTTAACATGTCTTCTGGGAGCTTATTGCGCTTACTGTGATTGCGTTTATTAATTATTATGCACATTATGCGAAATTACGAGGAACTGATACGGATAGGTCCCGAGTGCTAGTACCTGTTACTCGCCTGTCACTGTGACCGCAGCTTCCGTGACCGATATTATATGGCTGCTAGTGTAATTAGGTGCATTCCGACCATTCCAGTGAAAATGTTATTGTTAAACTATACATACCTTTTAAAAATTCAAACCACAACCTTTTTATTTTTTCATGCAAAAATAAAATTATTTAAATTGGGCGTTCTAAGATAGCATTACTCTACGCGATACACAGCTCGAACGCTCGACTACTGCCTACTAAGAACAGTTCTTTACATTATTTTTTTTTTTTTACTTTTTAATTTCTTTTTTTTTATTGAAAATAATACAATAGAACTTAATGCTAGCTAGCCTAACCTAATTACTATATAAATCATGCCCACGTGGAATGGTGGCAAGAATGCAGGCTGCATTTCCGCGCTGGACAGCCAGGCTGATCCTTTGCGCAAAAAATGGGCCAGCCCTTCTGTCACCAGATGAGGCAATTAACCGCGGAGAAATATCTCGCAAATTTTTTTTGCCAATACATTAGATACCTTTCAAAAATTCACACTAAGAAAACTTTTTTATTATCATACAAAAATTATTATAACAAAATAAATTATCATACAATAACATTTAAATTGGGCGTTCTAAGATGGCATTACTCCACGCGTCATACAATTCGAACACTCGACTTCTGCCCCTACTGTCTACTAATAGTCTAGGCAATAAAGCTAGTGGACCCCAACAATAATTCCTCAGGCGACGAAACTTTACAGTGTGATAAAGTATCACGAGTTAAACGTATATTATAAATATCCAATAAAAAATCATAGAGGAAATAAGGTTTTGTATGCTATTCCCAATTGTCAAAACAGTAAGACACATTATCGCGTAAACGCAGTTCACGTTTGATAATAAAATCGGTTTAAATATCGATATTCTGCATTATGTCGTTTGATATTTCGGTTTTGACCGTAAATATAGTATCTACTATTATTTTAAAACGAAATGGAGAAAATATTCAGTCATAAAAATTAAATTTTAAGTGTAACCTAACTTCCGCATGGATACTTTTTTGGATATTTTTGTGTAAGTTTCAGTTCATACCATACTACAACCCTGCCAAGTTTCAACGACTGAGAATTTTATGCGAGGGTCTCCATACAACAAACCGCCCTGTTGAATATGAATAGACTTTATGAAAAGTTGAAGATTTTCTAGAGTTCACAGCAAAAAGTTAAAAATAGTTTTTGGGGAATTATATTATTGTCAAGTTTTTTAAAGTTTCAGAACGAAAGTTTTTCACTATTATGTAGACAAGCTGCTCTTAAGAGCTTATTAGTGTGTGTTATATCAATCCATATCCATACTAATATTATAAATGCGAAAGTGTTTCTGTCTGTTTGTCCATCTGCTACACTTTCACGGCCCAACTGTTCAACCGATTTCGATGAAATTTGGTACAGGGATAGTTTGTATACCGGGGAAGTTTTTATCCCGGAAAATTAAGGAGTTCCTGCGGGAATTGAAAAAACTTATTCCACGCGTACGATGTCGCGGGCATCATCTAGTTTATAATATTACTCTACTAGTTTGCAAACTTTAAATATTTAAATTCGGTTTGCAATAGTCCGTTTTCAAACAAAAAGGTAAAACAATAAAGAGGCTTATGAAAAGCTTATACACCCATAAGTATTTAAGTGAACCATTACAAAGTAAACCTTTTAGTTTTTCATCATTATAATGTACCTATCAATTAAAAATAGTCTAATGAAAGAACTAGAAGTTTAATTCGCCCAAGTCTCACAACCATAAAAAACTATTGGCCAGATGCAACATTTTTTATTTAGGTATATATTATAGTGCACAAGTGTGTGCGGTTACACAGGTGCACCCTTTGTTCCTTTACTCTCATAGTCCGATGGGACGGAAAATTCGACATAAAATATGGTTATAACTTATAGTACCCGACGTCACATTGAGTATTTTCTTTGACTGCCCAAGTCTCATAACCATAAAAAACTATTGGCCAGATGCAACATTTTTTATTTAGGTATATACTATAGTGCACAAGTGTGTGCGGTTACACAGGTGCACCCTTTGTTCCTTTACTCTCATAGTCCGATGGGACGGAAAATACGACACAAAATATAGTTATAGTACCCGACGTCACATTGAGTATTTTCTTTGACTGTCCAAGTCTCAAAACCATAAAAAACTATTGTCCAGATGCAACATTTTTTATTTAGGTACATATTATAGTGCACAAGTGTGTGCGGTTACACAGGTGCACCCTTTGTTCCTTTACTCTCACAGTCCGATGGGACGGAAAATTCGACACAAAATATGGTTATAATTTACAGTATCCGACGTCACATTGAGTATTTTCTTTGACTGCCCAAGTCTCACAACCATAAAAAACTATTGTCCAGATGCAACATTTTTTATTTAGGTACATATTATAGTGCACAAGTGTGTGCGGTTACACAGGTGCACCCTTTGTTCCTTTACTCTCATAGTCCGATGGGACAGAAAATTTGACACAAAATATGGTTATAGTACCCGACGTCACATTGAGTATTTTCTTTCACTGTCCAAGTCTCACAACCATAAAAAACTATTGGCCAGATGCAAAATGTGTTATTTAGGTATATATTATAGTGCACAAGTGTGTGCGGTTACACAGGTGCACCCTTTGTTCCTATACTCTCATAGTCCGATGGGATAGAAAATTCGATACAAAATATGGTTATAACTTATAGTACCCGACGTCACATTGAGTATTTTCTTTGACTGTCCAAGTCTCACAACCATAAAAAACTATTGTCCAGATGCAACATTTTTTATTTAGGTACATATTATAGTGCACAAGTGTGTGCGGTTACACAGGTGCACCCTTTGTTCCTTTACTCTCACAGTCCGATGGGACGGAAAATTCGACACAAAATATGGTTATAATTTACAGTATCCGACGTCACATTGAGTATTTTCTTTGACTGCCCAAGTCTCACAACCATAAAAAACTATTGTCCAGATGCAACATTTTTTATTTAGGTACATATTATAGTGCACAAGTGTGTGCGGTTACACAGGTGCACCCTTTGTTCCTTTACTCTCATAGTCCGATGGGACAGAAAATTTGACACAAAATATGGTTATAGTACCCGACGTCACATTGAGTATTTTCTTTCACTGTCCAAGTCTCACAACCATAAAAAACTATTGGCCAGATGCAAAATGTGTTATTTAGGTATATATTATAGTGCACAAGTGTGTGCGGTTACACAGGTGCACCCTTTGTTCCTATACTCTCATAGTCCGATGGGATAGAAAATTCGATACAAAATATGGTTATAACTTATAGTACCCGACGTCACATTGAGTATTTTCTTTGACTGTCCAAGTCTCACAACCATAAAAAACTATTGTCCAGATGCAACATTTTTTATTTAGGTACATATTAAAGTGCACAAGTGTATGCGGTTACACAGGTGCACCCTTTGTTCCTTTACTCTCACAGTCCGATGGGACGGAAAATTCGACACAAAATATGGTTATAACTTATAGTACCCGACGTCACATTGAGTATTTTCTTTGACTGCCCACGTCTCACAACCATAAAAAACAGGCCAGATGTAACAATGGAGCTTATTGCAGCTTGAGGCCAAACCGCAGTCACATGGCTTGTGACAAATGAGTCGATCATTGAATCACTGCGGTCGCGCGACCTTCCGCAACAAAGAAAGTGACTGGATGACGAGGAATTCACTCGCGCGAGTTACTTATAAGGCTGCAGGAAATATCCATGACGTCACGCCGATGACGTATCGGTATAGACAGAGTAACATAATATATTATATAGAAACATAATCTAATATATATATAAAATCGTTCCTTAACGATTTGATCCCTTGATCGACGCACAGCCTAAACCGCTGGGGTTATTAACTTGAAATTTTGACAGTAGGTTCCTTTTGTGACGTAGGCGCTCACTAAGGAAGGATTTTTCAAAATTCCACCCCTAAGGGGTTGAAATAGGGGGTGAAAGTTTGTATGAAAGTCCGTCATTTCTCAAGTTTTATCTATGAAACTCGGTATACGAGCTACTAGTATATTATATGTAGAAACCGAATAGGGGTATGGGTTTAATATAACTGCCATTACCAGGTTAGCCCGCTACCATCTCAGACTGCGTGATCACTTACCATCAGGTGAGATCGCAGTCAAGGGCTAACTTGTAGTGGATAAAAAAAAACATTGATTGATAAAGGTGACATAGGTATTTTATTGTTCGCACTTGATAAAGGCACAAAAATTACAGCAAGGTTTTATCTGTTTTTTCCACTACAATTTAGCCCTTGACTGCGATGCGGTAATGCGAAAGTGTGTCTGTCTGTCTGTCTGCTACGCTTTCACGATCAATCTGTTCAATCGATATTGATGAAATTTGGTACGGGGATAGTTTTTATCCCGGAAAATTCAAAAGTTCCCGCGGGAACAAAACCTGAATACACGCGTTCGAAGTCGCGGGCATTATCTAGTATAGTATAGTTTATAATTATGTAATTTTATATGCCTGAATATATTTTAAGGTGAAACATTTCTACTGGAAAATTAATAACATTTCATTGCAAAAAATGTTTCTACAAATAAAGGTTTTTGAAGGTCAGACTTCACGTGTAAAGTGAATTATTAATTCTAGTAAGGGCCGCTGGGAATTTTGAGTAAGGGAAAATACGGCCACCTTTTAAACTCGAAATTCCCAACTTTTGAAATAAATTTACATTGTTTAACACCAACCTTGAAAGGGATACAAACTATGCAGGATACCAAATTAATTAAGTTTATTGCTTTTTTAAACCCGCACTGATAAAATATGGGTTTACCTGCGATAATCTGAGATATGCTTATTTATTTTATTTGTTTACAAAATAACTTTTGTGATATTACTACAATTACTTGCATCGAATGTAACTACTTTTTTTTCGAATATATCTATTCTAAAAAAAGTTTGCGTAATTCGAAAGTTTGGATGGATGGATGGATGTTTGTTACCCAATCACGCCAGAACGGCCGAACGGAACTGGAAGGAATTAGGCACAGAGATAGATGACAATAATAGTCTATAGGCCACTTTTTATTCCGGAAAATTAATATATAAAACAGAAAACATTCTGTTGACTTTGACTTTGATTCTTAGTTACAGACAAAATCTAGTAGTATAGTAGAGATTAATTTAGTCCGAATTTCGGCCACTGCGGTGACTTATTTCCACAAAGATAAGATATCTGCGTGGGAGAAACGTTAGGGCACAAGTGTGTGCGAATACCCAGGTACACCCAACACGACCGGAGAGAGATCAGGTGCAGGACCGACGGCCTTAGGTTCTCTAAGAGACACGGAGGTGAAACACCGCCAACTTCCTAACCCTCGACCTAACCTAGTATTGAGAAAATTTTGTCAGAAAAACCCTGTAGTATTGTTACCTAATTATTGGCCAAGCCCGATCCAGGAATCAAACCCGGGACATCTAAAGTAGTCGAACATGCTAACCCAACGAAGCAGTTAATGATGGATAAATCACGGTGCCAAGACCAAACCTATCTTTTTTCCCCAGATTGACTTACGCCGATACGTATCCCGTTTCAAATTAATCGATAGAGCGCTAACCCTTATAATTAATGATGATAAAATTCATCCCCATACATTTCCTCAATCGCTTTTGTTTAGATAAGGCCTTTTTTCGGGAAAATTCGAAAAACGTTTTAATTAACTTAATAAATAGCTATCTTAACTTAATAAATTTAAGGTGTTTTACATTTTTACCAGTTTGTACGATCCATTGTTATTCAAAATAAGTAAGTTATATTATTAAATATAATTTAATTTAATAAAACATTTTTTAAATAAGCTTTTACTATCCGCCATATTGGATTTAGAATGACGTCACTTAGATTAGTCACCATGCATTGTCATTTAGCTATACGTATCAGCTCAATCGTTTGGGAATAACTGTTTTAAAATCCAGTTGCAAGATTTGACCTAAAAAGACAAACAGACAGATACTCTTTCGCATTTATATTAGTATGATAACAAACGAATTTTCAAGCTTTTAAAACGCTCTATCAATCAAATAAGTATGATCAGATATGCAAAATCGTTGCAGTTCCAAACAAGGTAAAGTAACTGCCTTTAATTACGTGGTGTTATTACATTGTTGATAGTTACAGAACTAGTTTTACATAAATTAGTATTAAAAATATAATTTAGCAAGCATTCCTTTAACGCTAAACTAGTTTCCAAATAAGTATAAGTAGGTGTCGGTACCCACACTTGATATAGCTTTACGGAAATTAATAATTGTTTTTTGAAAAATAAATGGAAGATTTATACACTCTTTAAATACATTTAAAATATATAAATAACTTGGTAAGATAGAATAAGATAAAAAATATTGATCGAGTACGTGTCTGAGGTTGACAAATTTTAAAAACTTTGACGATCTCAATATTATTTCGTAAAGTTTCCAATAAAACACGGGAGAAATGCATATAAATTTACTCAATACTATTTTTTTTACAATATTTTGGAGTCTTTCTTGCTCATTGCCGACACATAGCAGTTTTTGAATTAGGTCGTTTTCATACTAAGGGTGCGAATTATGATTCCCTATTTGACTATAAGCTTAGAAAAGTGCCGATGTACAGTCGCGGTCTGAAAATGTTTACCACCTTAAGGTTCATAATTGCATGCATCATCTGTGTTTGCATCGATAGTTATAGATCATAGCTTTTTTAACATGTATCGGTTGCTGCTACCGGAAATCTAGGATAGATGTAGAAAACCTTTTTTAACATTTTTAATCAGTTGCTACTTTAACAAATATGATGATGCTATGCGTCAAACTTGGTTTATATTATAAAAAGTCATTAAATTCACTTTTTGTTGAGTTCGATGCTTGAAAACATAATTATGATAACTTTGAAACGTACTAAATGCCTTGCTAAGGCGTTTCAGACCTTAATGCACGCAGTGTTACAAATAATCTCATTTTAAAATTAGTAAACATTTTCAGACCGCGACCGTGTAATGTATTTTTAAATTAATGAACCTAATTCCGAGAAAGTAGGAGAAAAATATATACTGATCATTCAAAATGAATCAAAAACATTAATTTACAAATCTTACTAACAAAAGTCGTGTGTCCATATATTTTGGAATTAAACCCAATTCTGCATATATCGGGCCGCCAGTGACTGATGGTGGGAACATTTCCTGGCGTGAAGCCAACGGGGATGTAACAGGGTGGTTTTTTGTTTTGTTTGGCTTGACCGAAAGCCCCATACGTAATTCCAATTCATATGCAATTTTTCAAAAGGGTTTTTAGGGAAAATATTTGAATGTATAACAGAAGACACAGGATTTTTTATATCGGTTAGGAGATAGTTAAGATCCAAAGACCGTGTTAAGGATAGATTTATGCATTAATAGCTAATGCCCGCGACTGCGTGGATCGAGGTTTTTTGGTCCAGCGGGAACTCCTCAATTTTTCGGGATAAAAAGCCTATGTGCTATTCCAGACTATAATCTATCCCTGTGCCCAATTTCAGCCAGATCCGTTCAGCCGTGATTGAGTAACAAACATCCAGACATCCATACATCCATCCAAACTTTCGCATTTATAATATTAGTATGAAGGTACCTTCCGGGAAAGGGATGGCAACAAAGCAAAGATGGCCGCAATGGAAGATAAAACTACTTACTTAATCGTTCTAAAAATTCATAATAAAAAAAACACATGATATTTTCGAAAATCTAAAATTATCTACATATGTACCTTATATTACCTTAAGGTAATAGCGCCAATGTTTTGGGCACCATACCCATTAACGATCACTTGAACCGGGTGTATTTTTTGTAAATATAATTAGTTTTTTTAATTTCGATTTTAATTTATTTATTAGTTTTAATTTAAACATATTTAGTATCTAAGAGATTGTGTACGAACGGATTAACCACATTATTTCATATGGCATTTGAATAAGTTTTAATGTGCTGTCGTATAATGACATTCATTGTACCTTATAAAAAAAATATCAATGTTTTTGTATTATGAAATAGTCTAGTAAATTAATTCCCAAATTGCCTTTTGTTGCTGTGAAACAATTCATTTCACACAGCTAGAAAAACAGTGTCAAAACACTGTAAGTACTGTTTTTCTGCAACTTGTTTTATTAGCATAAAATAATAATTAATATTGTTGTTAAAAAAATTGATATGCAATCCTTTAATAGTGGCAGTCGTATTTTTTTTAACAAGTATTGGAATTCCAAGCAAGTGTTTGGTTGCTTTGCGGAAATTGAAACACCTGAAACGAAACCTGTATAATATTGTATGTAATTATATCACTTAAAATATTAACTTAAAATATTAAATGGTCATAAAAATTATGATTCATATTGCATATGGCATTAGGTATATTTGTTTAAGAGTAGGTATTTTGCGTGCTTAGACTTAAGTAGCTACATATCAGGCTTACGTGATATTTCGTGTTGAATGTAAAGGCTTTTACAGGGTCCCCTGGACGAGCCCTAAAGTTTTTTTTTAATCCAGTACAAGTTACCCATTGGTAGGTAGGTAGTTGGTCAAAGGGAGTTAGCGGGTTAAACTAATGAAAACACAGAAAAGTGGCAATAGAGAAAACGTGTTGTTTCGATCGATCTTCCATTCTTGCGGTAAGAACGTTTGAGATATATCTTTAATAAACAACGAAACCTCATCTCTCTTGTATTTTTTCTGTTGATGAAACTAAACAAATACGAAATAGGGATAGCTAGGGGTTAGCTAGGACCAATAGAGGAGCTTAGAGAGTCGTTTTGCTAGTAGTAGTAATAGTTGCCTCACAGCTAGTGCTATGCTATAGCTATGAAAAAACTCTTTTTTTCTTTTCTTAACTGCCCATAATCTCACCTGATGTTAAGTGATGATGAAGTCTAAGATGGTAGCGGTACTCTGCAGTACGTACTATGGAAACAGCCAATGCCTTGTCGGCTTTGAAGGAACTTTGATTTAAATCCACCCCTTTAATAGCCCCATATTGTTGTTTAGAGGGGACGAACTCAAACTCATATTCTTTTCAAATAAACTTATTACAAGTGCTTTTGAATCGTTGAGTAAATCTACTACTGGTTTGGAATGACATTCCTATCGAGAAGAACCAGCAAGAAACTCGGTGTTTGCTCTTTAAAAAAAAACGTTTACAATTATTATATCAATGTGTACTTAAGTGACCGCAGTCCTTAGCATTGCTGGAGCTAGTCAAATCCATGCTCTTTTATCATTTACATAATCTTCAATAATAAGTTCCACCTTATATATAAAATTCTCGTGTCACAATGTTAGTTACCGTACTCCTGCGAAACGGCTTGACCGATTTTTATGAAATTTTATATGCATATTCAGTAGGTCTGAGAATCGGTTACTATCTATTTTTCATACCCCAAAAACACCTCAATCCACGCGGACGGAGTCGAGGGCATCAGCTAGTAATAATCTAAATAAATAAAGTGAAAAGGTGACGGATCCGGCTGAAATTTAGCACACAGGTAGCTTTTAAGACGTACGCATTCCCCTAAGAAAGGATTTTTGAAAATTCAACCCCTAAAGGGGTAAAATATGTGTTAGAAAATTTTATGAAAATTGAAATTAACCTGAGTGAATCTGCATAAGCTATTTTCGAATTATAAACAAAAATAGAATAAAAAACATCACAACGGTATGTAGGTATAAGCCTTTTTATACGCCGTTATAAATTGGTAATACTACTAAGGGCGGATTCGACCAAACGCGAGTAAATTTTATACTCAGATTAGTAGCTAAGTTACCGGAGAGTAAATCTAATTTACGTTTTACCATAGACTATTCTACGATTAGTGCGCCTATTCTAGAGTAAATTGTTACACCGCCATTTAGCGTGGAGTAAAGGAACTTATTCTGTGGATAACCTAACATTTTATAAGTAAAAAAATGCAACGTTTATTAAATATGATTGAAGAAAGTGATAGTGACGAAGAAGTAATAATAAGACGTCCAAGGTGGATAAAAGAAAGAATGGATTTGTTTCACTACTACGATGATCATGATTTCGCGATCAGGTTTCGTTTGAGCAAAGAAGCAACTTTATCATTGCTAGCGAAAATTGAGCACAGCTTGGAATATGTTTCCGACCGGTGGGTAAAATCTAGTAATATAACCTATGTACTAAAATAAGTGCTCCTGATAATTACTTACCTAATAAAAAACTCAATTTTTATGTCTTACCTAAAGATTTTGTTTGTTCTTTTACAGCAACTTTTCTATCTCACCTATTAATCAAATGTTGGGCACTTTGAGATATTATGCTACCAATTCAACCCAAATGGGTCAGGCGACAGATGACAGTCCCTAATCCCTCCATATTCCAACATTATAAACCGCCAAAAATTAGAGCCAGAATATAAGCCTTCATGCCATACACTTTTGGAGCAACATTTTTTTTCCGGGTTATACGTCTTTCACTCATTCGTTCCGCTAGTCGGGCTTAGTTAATCGAAGTATAGTTAAACCATAGATTGCATGGAAAAACGACTTTGACGTTACTCCAAATTAAAAATGTGGAATAAATTTATTCCTCGTTTAGTTATTCGAGCATAAATGCTAGTTTGGTCGAATCCGCCCTAAGAACAATAGCGATCTTAATCTCGTCAGAACAGCGAAATGAATGGAGTCTTAGACGCCGCATGTACTAGTTTTCGTGAGTTAATAATATAGGTACATAAATTATGAATGAAGCGGATAACAATACCATATTAATACGTGTGAATGTAACGGCAACTTGGTGTTAAATACATGTGTGTTTTTTGAGGGATTCGTTTTTTATTCCGTTTGTAATGATTATTTTGTCGACTCGGTTTTAATTAGCCTAGTTATATGCAACATGCATATCTTACTAATATTATAAATGCGAAAGTTTGGATGGATGTATAGATGTGTGGATGTATGGATATATAGATGTTTGGATGTATGGACGTTTGTTACTTAATCACGCCCCAACGGCTGAACGGATCTGGCTAAAATTTGGCACAGAGGTAGATTATAGTCTGGAATAGCACATAGAACACAAGACCTCGATCCACGCAAACGAAGTCGCGGGCATTCGCTAGTTATACGTATAAATCTTAGAAGATCTGTGATAAATAAATGAAGCTTACGCGTGGCGATGACATAATAAGTAACTGTAAACTAACAAAGTAAATTATGCGCTTGCTACGCTCACGGATAAAGCAATAACAATTACCACCTGGGACCTTATTACGTAAAAGAAATTGCTACAGTTTAACGATCGCAATCACCTTTAATTGGATAAATTTCGATTTTGGCCAATATTCATTGTCCCAGCCAGAATGCAATAAATTCGGACATTTATATCGCAACACTGATTGGTGCAGATTCTTTATTAAGACTTCTGGTGGTGATGGTGGGGATTAGGGGTATTTTTTTTTTGTTTTTTTTTTTAATTTATTTATTTATAACAAAAAATATATCTAGTTACATAATTTCTTAGGTTACAATTTTTTACATTATAGCTAATTGTATTGATACATTACAAGTCTTGTAGAAATAAGTAAGTAAGTAGTACTGATATAATTATCCAGTTACTATTTATTTTTATTTTTAAATCTGAGCTTCTGAGGCTGAACTAAGGTGAACCTTTTAACCTTTTATATTGGTTAAAGGTAAAAATAAAAGCCATACCCCTAACAGGCTAGCCCGCTATGATTTTATGCTGCATCATCTGTTACCACCAGGGGAGATCGTAGTCAAGGGCTAACTGTTGTCTAAGTCTATAGACTTAGACAACCAAGCGCTAGTCTCCGTGGCGCAGTGTGTAGCGCTGCTGTCTTAACGTGCGGAGGTCCCGGTCTCGATCCCCGGCAGGGTCAATTTGGGAATTTATAATTTCTGAATTTTCTTCGGGAGGCTTCGGCCGTGGCTAGTTACCACCCTACCGGCAAAGACGTGCCGCCAAGCGATTTAGCCTTCCGGTCCGATGCCGTGTAGAAACCGAATAGGGGTATGGGTTTCACATAACTGCCATGCCCCTAACAGGTTAGCCCCTACCATCTTAGACTGCATCATTACCATCAGGTGAGATCGCAGTCAAGGGCTAACTTGTAGTGGATAAAAAAACAGACTAAATATATATTGCAGTCAATACTATATCTTTCAGTGGGAGCAAAGCTTAACGTGTAGTCTCAGCTCACGTTCGTGTTATTAGTTCTAATACAGGCGGATCAGAGCGACTCCATTTTCGATTACAGGCAGGATTCGATCACCTCGTTCCTATCATATTACATTTTGCTTCAGTTTCTACTCTAGTCATTTATTTAGCACCTACCTGTACTAGGCAGAAGTACTGCCAAGCGATTTAGCGTTCCGGTACGATGCCGTGTAGAAACCGACTAGGGGTATGGGTTTAATATAACTGCCATACCCCTAACAGGTGGCTTTAGTTTCCGAAACGAAAGTGCTATTATTTTGTCGGAAATCCAATTTTTAATTTAGAAAAAAAAAATATCAATCCTGTGGCGTTTTACTGACCATATCCCACGACGCGTCGTGGTCGACATACCAATAATAATTAAAAATATATATATATATCAATCCTGTGGCGTTTTACTGACCATATCCCACGATGCGTCGTGGTCGACGTACCAATAATAATTTAAAAAAAAATATATATCAATCCTGTGGCGTTTTACTGACCATATCCCACGACGCGTCGTGGTCGACGTACCAATAATAATTAAAAATATATATATATCAATCCTGTGGCGTTTTACTGACCATATCCCACGACGCGTCGTGGTCGACATACCAATAATAATTAAAAATATATATATATATCAATCCTGTGGCGTTTTACTGACCATATCCCACGACGCGTCGTGGTCGACATACCAATAATATTTTTTTAAAAAAAAAAACGATATTTTATCCGAACGGGAAGAAATCCATCTCCGAAAATAAAACCAAGAAATCACACACAACAAATATATTTCCAAACCGGATGGCGAACAACTGGTAGACATAAGTTTTTCTATGCGCGCCGGATGTTCGACGTGTACGGTTCAACGCCCTCAAGTTAGTAACAGGCCATTAGAAACGCGGTGCGAACCGTTAAGTCATTTTTCTTCCGAATTGACGCGGTGGAAAACTGGGCTAATATATTTTTGATTATCTTCACGAGCGTCGAAATATTGTGGAGCTATGAATTTGATTTATACACAATCATCATCAGGCTTGGCATGGCAATAGTGTTTGTGTCTTGCGTACCATACCCATAACCGATCATTTGGACGTTGTATATTTTTTGTAAATATAAATCCACAAGATGGTGTCCGTAAATTCGTCTGCGTGGATTAATAAGGTTTTTGATTCCCGCGGGAACTTTTGAAGTTTCCGGGATAAACCTATGGCCTTCCTCGGGATACAAATCATCCCTGTACCAAATCTCATCAAAATCGGTAAAACAGATGGGCCGTGAAAGCGTAGCAGACTGACAGACGACACACTTTCGCATTCATAATATTAGCATGGATTAGTACGGATGGATACTAATATTATAAACGTGAAATTGTGTCTGTTTGTCTGTCGGTTTGTCTATCTTTCTGTCTGCTACGTTTTCCCGGTCCAGCTTTTCATTGGATTATGATGAAATTTGGTACAGAGCCTTAGTCTTGTATCCCGCTTAACTAAGAGCCCCACGCGTCGTCAAGAATTGGCACACAAGTTTAGTGGACCGTCTAGTGCACTCGCAATAGTAAATAGACGAGTACCTATAAGCCTAGTTCCACCGACAGCGTTCTTAGGAAATGCGGAAACATCATCTCATATATCTTATTCCTACCGATAATAAATTATTAAGAAGTCCATTAAAAGTATGCTCCTGAAAAAAGCTTATTATCCTATTGAAGATTACGTAAATGACAAAGGAGCATGGATTTGACTCGCTCCAGTAATGCTAAGGACAGCTGTTACTTATGTATTCTATAAATTAATGAAATTGTAATTTTTTTTCAAAAGAGCAACCGACGAGTTCCTTGCTGGTTCTTCTCGGTAGGAATGGCATTTCAAATCTGTGGTAGATTCACTTGGCGATTCAAAAGTACTTGTAAAAGTTTATTTTAATAAAAAAACATTTTGAATTTTGAATTTTATTGTGCCATTCGATTATTTTCATTTCATTTCATTTATTTAATCAAAAACATACAATCGACATGATGCACAGTAATCAAAAAAAGTCTTTCATTGATACAACACTTAACACTAATGTTAAGTTAAGCTTTGTTTTAAATGATGTATTGACTAATCAATACATCATTTAAGACTTTAGTTACTGCTGCGCTAGGGAACCTGTATGACAGCAGCAACGTCTTTATCCAGGAGTCAGTGAGTGACTTATAAGTGGCAGGATTACTTTTATTATTGCTAACTAAACTATGCAACTATATAGTTGAAGTTTAAGCCACGGCGGAAACCTCCCACAAGACCAGAAAATTCAGAAATTACAAATTCTCAAATTGACCCTGCTGTGAATCGAATCTCACTATAAGAAGTGCTCAGCACTACGTCAAAAGATTTTTGTGACTAGACACAATATCACTGGTGGGGCATCATAGTGGACAAAAGTCTATGAACCCGAAAAAACTAGCTACCTACTGAACCCAACGTTGCCAAGCTTGGTGGGGCAGATACCATTATAAGATTTTAGTCGACGTATTTTGCCCTACAAGTGGGGCATCTTGGTGGGGCAAAGTCGATGAACTCCTCCTTCCCTTATGAACATTACCATGCCTAATCTTCTATATATATAAAAATCAGTTGCTGTTCGTTAGTCTCGCTAAAACTCGAGAACAGGTTGACCGATTTTGATGAAATTTTTTGTGCATGATTGGGTGGGTCCAGGGATGGTTTACATTCATAATTGGACCCAGTAGGGGGCTTTGCAATCGGGTTCTAGGTTAGGCAGGACAACGTCTGCCTGGCCCACTAGTAATAGATACTAGTAGTAGATAAAACATATTAACCAATAAACTACAAAAACAAAGATGTATTTGAAGCCCAAACAAATTTCAGTCGAAAATATTGGAAAACGGATAATACTATATCAAATATTCATCCAGCGTAACGATATTAATGAGTTTATCAAACAGAAACGATAAGCCAAGGGGCTTTTAAATTAACCGACTACCTACATTGGGTTAATCCGGGTCCTGTTACCACTAACTTAATCAAAGCCGACATCAAAGAGTGACGCGGAATCCGGTAACTCTACTTATATTAAATTAGTGTTCTTGGTACCACTGATACTTATTGACTACTGCGAACCTTTCAAGGTTGTCCTAATTCTGAGATGGCAAGGAATAATGCCGGAACTCTAAATGGTTTTCTTGTGACGAAAAGCGTTACAGGTTGTTCAATTTTGGTGCTTGCTAAAAACCTCCGGTTTCGGCCAAGACTTCGACCCATTTTGGCCGAACCCGAAGGTATGTTACGTGTTTTTTTTTTGGCCGAAGCTGAAACTGAAGCTGAAGGTCCGGTCGGACACCTTAAATGACTGATATACGCTGTAACAACAAAACCAACCACCACTACAGCCCATTAAAGTCCCACTGCTGGGCACAGGCCTCCATCTCTCATAGGAGAGAGTTCCACCACGCTGTTCCAATGCGGGTTAGTGGGCTTTAAGGACTATTATCAGGCACGGGGATGAAACACCGCAAACTTCCTAACTCCGGGCTAGTACTGAACATTTCTAGTCAGAAAAACTCAACACTTTACATGGCCCGATCCGGGACTCGAACCCAGGACCTCGTCGGCCGCAGTCAAACATGCTAACCATTAGACCAACAAGACCACCCGTCTCTAAATATTCATATAAGGTAATGATATGAATGAGTTTATGTAGTAAAAATTATAAGCCCCTTATAATAGACTACATTGGGTAAATCCAGGTAAAGGTACTTTATCAAAGCCAACATCAAAGAGTGACACGGAATCCGGTTATATTGAACTAGCTGATGCCCGCGACTTCGTCCTCATGGTTTAAGTTTTTGTATTCCCGCGGGAACTCCTTAATTTTCCGGGATAAAAATGCCTAGCCTAAATAAATAACTAAATAACGAAATTAACCTATGTCACCCTTCAGGTCCTTAACTATACCCATGCCAAAAATCACGTCGATCCGTTGCTCTGTTGCGGCGTGATTGAAGGACAAACCAACAAACCAACAAATCCACAAACAAACACACTTTCGCATTTATAATATTAGTATGATTAGTATTCCTGGTACCACTGATACTTATTGACTACTCCGAATCCTCCTAAGGTTGTCCTTATTCTGAGATGAGAGTTTCCTTGTAACAGGGCCTCACCAGTGGCCTGGTTGTGACAACGTATATCAGTCGATTGCGATGGTTAAGCAACGTTGACCCAAGTCGGTAACTGGATGGGTGACCGAATTTGGTAGTTCAAATTTGACCTTTTCGATTCTTCCGTGTCTCGGAGAGCATGTTAAGCCATCGGTACCGGTAATTATAACTAACATCTGATAATAATCGTTACAAATACTATGAGCTTAGTTATTCTTGTTGGAACTGGCCGTAAACTAAATTGTTTATATTTAAATATATTCTTATTCTTTTTTTTAAATCTATTGTTTTTTTACATTTGATGACTTTCTCTTACTTCAAATATATATCTCAAACAGGACGTCCAAGTTTTTCTCTTTACTGATATTTTTCTTATAAATTAAAATATCCCAACACGTTATCAGCACGAAGGATCTTGGGAAAAATATAAGTGAAAAGTGGTGTTAATTGTCCGTTGTTGCTTTATTTGTTGCGAATAAGAAAATTCATTTTCTTTTGATATTATTATTTTTTTTCCTTCAAAAATGTCGCAAGCAAGCGGAGATATAAGTGGTAATAAGATGTTACATTCGTCGTCAGTTCCTCCTTTTAGTCTCAAAAATAGAGAAGGATATCCTACTTGGAAATTTAAAATGCGAAATTATTTGCAACATGAGGACCTATGGTTTCCTATTGATGGATATCCAGAAGGAGATACGACCACTGCATCTATTAAGGTAAGGAATGACGCTAAGGCTCTGGCAAAGATATGCTTAACACTAGACGGTGTAGCAATTACACATGTTAGACGTGCAAAAACTGCAGCCGAAGCCTGGGAGGCCCTGAAGGCAGCTTTTGAAGATAAAGGTTTGGGCCGAAGGCTAGCCTTGGAGCGAAAGCTTTATAGATTAAGTCTTTCAGACTTTAAAAATATTGAACAATATATAGATGCAGTTCTGTCTACGTCACAAGACCTAGCTGACATAGGAAAAGTTATCGAAGATAAATCAATTGCAGCTATATTACTGGGAGGGCTAACAACTAAATATGAGCCATTGATCATGGCACTGGAAAACTGCAATATAGAAATCACTTCCGATTTGGTTAAGACAAAACTATTAAATGAAATGTCTAAAAATGACATCACACCAACAAATGCAGTTTTCCAGGCCAAAGGAATGAAATCCAAATTAAATAAAATGATTATTTGCTATGAATGTAACGTGCCAGGGCATAAACGCCCGGATTGCCCTCAACGACGTAATAAAGGCATAATAAATGTAGCAAATGAGGTCACAGCTTCGGTCACAGCACTTACTGCTAACTGTTCCAATAAGGATGTTTGGTACGTAGATTCTGGGGCTACAAAACATATGACTTTCAGAGAAGATTGGTTTCGGGACTTTAGGTCAATAAATACTGGAAATATAACTGTTGCAAATGGTGAGAGCGTTAAATGTTGTGGAATAGGAAATATTTCTATTAAGACACCTGGTGATGTAGTAAAAACAATAAGTGATGTTGCCCTAGTACCAGATTTAAAGGCTAATTTACTATCAGTACAGAAAGTTATTGATAAAGGTTTTGTATGTGTTTTTTGACAAAAGCGGATGTAGTTTTTATAAAAATGATACCTTTTGTGTTTCAGGTGATTCTGTTCTTCATGCTTCGCCCTGTGGTGGACTGTACATAGTTGATGGTACTGTTAATATTCCACCTAAGATAAATAGTGAAAATATTGCGTACGAGGTGCACTCTGACTGTCTGAGCAAGTATCAGCTCTGGCATAAACGGTTAGGACACTTATGTCGCATAGGCATGAATCAATTGAAGAATCATCAGGTAGGAGTAGATTTTACTAAGGTTGATAAAAATAGTTGCATCGCTTGTGTAAAAGGTAAACAAGCTAGAAAACCGTTTAAAAATGTAGCGTATAATAAGGCGTCATCACCTTTAGAACTAATCCATAGTGATTTATGCGGACCAATGTCCACGACATCTTTTCAAGGAAACGTTTATGTTTTAACTTTTGTAGATGATTATACTCGCAAGATTTTTGCTTATTTTATATCTTCTAAAACTGAGGTAAAGAATAAATTTTTATTATTTCGAGCTCTAGTTGAAAAACAAGTAGGTTTTCAAATAAAGGCTCTTAGAACCGATGGAGGAAAAGAATATGTAAATAAAGAGTTTTCTGATTATCTTTCTTCGAATGGAATTGAGCACCAAGTAACAACGCCTTATAGCCCACAGCAAAATGGAGTTGCTGAACGTACTAATCGTACAATAACAGAGAAGGCGAGATCAATGTTGGCCGAAAGCTCACTACCTAAATCATACTGGCAAGATGCTTTCCAAGTCGCAGTTTATTTGAAAAATAGGTCCCCTCATCGAACTTTGAATGGCAAAATACCTTATGATAAGTGGAGTGGTCGGAAAAGTGATCTAAGTCACTTAAGGGTATTTGGATGTAGAGCTCTAGTTCATGTACCTTCATGTCAAAGAAGGAAACTAGATTTAAAAGCAGAGGAAGCAATTTTCGTAGGTTACTCAGAAGATCCTAATACTTATGTTTTTCGGGATCCTGCAAATCCAAGACGCATTATTAAGTCAAGGGATGCAAGTTTTTTTGAGAATTGTTTTACACCTTTAAAGGAAAATGCATCAGAGCCTATAGTTCAAAATATGGAGTCAGTATTACTATTCGAAGAACATATTGAAACTGGTGATGATAAATTTTATGATTGTGTTGATTGTTGTAGTCCAGAAGGAGAATCATCTGTTCCTGTGAACATGGATAAAGAGTCTTCTTGTACTGAACAAACGCAAGTAAGTAATGAACCCAGATACCCATCTAGAAATAGAAAGCCACCTGAATATTTAACTTATCAGGCCTCTACTGATGTTGATTCAGGTGAACCAACAAACTATTCTGAAGCTATACATTCAGAAGATGGTAAAAAATGGGTTTTAGCAATGACTGATGAATACAATTCACTAATGAAGTTAAATACCTGGGAGTTAGTAGACAGATCAAATAAAAAAGTTATTCCCTGTAAATGGGTTTATAAGCATAAGAAGGATGCTTATGGTAATATAATCAAGTATAAGGCAAGGCTAGTGGTCAAAGGTTTTCATCAAACAAGAGATATAGATTATCATGAGACGTTTGCGCCTGTGATTCGTCATTCTTCCCTGCGTACTTTGTTTGCATTGGCAGCAGAAGAAGATCTCAAAATGAGACATCTGGATGTTGACACAGCATTTCTTTATGGAGATTTGGAAGAAGAAGTATTTATGGAACAACCTCTTGGTTTTTCAGTGAAAGGCCAAGAAGACAGGGTTTGCAGACTTCGAAAATCTCTATATGGTCTCAAACAGGCACCTCGTGCTTGGAACAAAAAATTGAATGAAGTCCTTTCAAAAATAGGTTTTATAGGAACTTCTTCTGAGCCTTGTGTATATACAAAACTTTTTGGTGATGAACTTGTTATTCTGGGTGTCTACGTGGATGACATAATTGTCTTTTATAATTCTGACGTGACGTTTGACATTGTTAAAAATGATTTGTCAAAATATTTTAGTTTGAAAGATCTTGGCAATTTGAAGTCATATTTAGGTTTACAAATAGATAGAAATCAAGATTACATAAAAATTAGTCAATCGAATTATATATTGTCCATATTGGACGAATTTAATATGAGTGAATGTAAGTCGGCTAGTACTCCTTTAGCTCACAGCAAATTAGAACGAAACTTTAGTGGTGAGTCATTGCTGCTGCCTTACAGAAATCTAATAGGATGCCTTATGTTCTTGGCAGTCAATACACGTCCTGATATAGCATTTGCAACGAGCTACTTAAGCCAATTTAATACGTGTTTTTCAACGGAACATTGGAAAGCAGCAAAAAGGATTCTTCAATACCTAAAGGGTACACTAGAGTATTCCTTAATATACAGGAAAACTGGAAAGCCGTTAACAGGGTATGCAGATGCTGATTGGGCAAATTGTCCAATTAACAGAAAGTCTTACACGGGCTATGTCTTTAAGTTAGCTGGTGGACCAGTGTCTTGGGAATCAAAGAAACAACCAACTGTTGCTCTGTCATCCACTGAAGCTGAGGACATGGCTCTTACTGCAGCAACTAAAGAAGCCTGTTACTTACGTAAATTTATAGAGGATATTACTGGTAAGATATATACAATTAAGATATTGTCAGATAGTCAGAGTGCTCTAAACTTAGCTCACAATCCTGTGCACCATAGCAGGACGAAGCATATTGACACTCGTTTTCATTTTATACGAGAAAAAGTTAGTAATAATACAATTATTTTAGACTATATGAAAAGTTGTGATACACCCGCAGATATTCTTACCAAACCACTTGGGCCTATCGCAACTAGTAGAATTATAGGTAGTTTAGGTCTTAGTTAGGTTTTTTTTTGTTCCTGTGTCTTAATACGTTATGTTAATATTTTTTTTTGTAAGACAATTTAGTTTAAAGGGGGATGTTGGAACTGGCCGTAAACTAAATTGTTTATATTTAAATATATTCTTATTCTTTTTTTTAAATCTATTGTTTTTTTACATTTGATGACTTTCTCTTACTTCAAATATATATCTCAAACAGGACGTCCAAGTTTTTCTCTTTACTGATATTTTTCTTATAAATTAAAATATCCCAACAATTCTTAGTCGAGTCGTATGCGGAAGGACCTGGGAACCCACCGCATTACTATCCCAAGAAAATTCCTACCATTATGTGATTAATGGAAAGGGGTCACGACCCTCAGTTATGAGGCACGACGCAGAGAAAGAGATAACAAGGCCACGCGTCTCTAAATCCAACGCGACGATGTTATGGATGAGTTTTAAACGATAAGCCCCTCATAACCTGTACCGGGATTAACCCGACTACGTTAGATTAATCCCGGTACAGCAGGCCGATTTAATTTCGATTATATACGACAAACTTTATCAAAGCCGACATCAAAAATTTACACGGAATCCGGAACTGTAGTTATATTATCAATGTTCCTGGTACCACTGGTTAATTAATTAGTACTTCGAATCCTTTCAAGGTTGTCCTGATTCTGAGATGGCAAGGAATATAAGTAACGCTAGAACTAAGTTTTTTTTTTGTGTATCTATATGCGGCGATAGGCGTTGTTTAGACGTACGGTCTCTTATTCAGGGAGCTTACCGCCATCAGCGTTTGGAACCCTCGTAGCTTTAGTTTTAAGATACCGAAACCAATTATCACCATCATGTTTTATAAGTAAGTAATTTTTAACGTCAATAAGTGTACCTATATTGAATAAATGATATTGAGTATTGAGTATCACTTAAAGCAATATTATAATCGGTAATAATTATGACATTTGATGATGTAGACACTTGGGTACTTGACATATTTGTAGATTTGTTTGTTTGTTTTAAATTCTTTATTGCACATAAGTAGATTACAATGCACAAAGGCGAACTTAATACCTTGAGGTATATTCTTCCAGTTAACCTTTACTAGTGGGGACAGGGTTGAAATCACAGTGCGTACATTAAGTATAAGTATAAGTGGTAGAATATTAGAATCCTCTATTTACCATCAATAAATAATGTGAAAGAACTTGACCAGGGCAACCATGGGAGCTTGCCTAGGTGTCAAAAATCAATGTGCAGCAAAGATTTTTTATTATTAATATTGTCATATTTTATACTTTTCAGATAAAACCGTTTCAGAAGTCTGAAGGCTCATAAAAAATAATAAAAATAAACAAAAGTTTCACCACTAGATGGCGATAGACGTTGTGGTTAGCGAGTCTTAACAATTATTTTCAACTATTCTACCATGTTATTCAGGAAAAACTTAAGCTTTGCATTATTTGGCAGGGATGAGGATAATACTGGAATAATAAAACTATATTTGCAAGAATTATGTAATTCTTTTAATAAATCACAAGCAGAAGTCTGCTTTCCCACACGAGATGGCGCTAGGCATTTTGGCTGGCGGGTTCAACTATTCGACCACAGGTGGCAGACAGATGCAATGTCAAATGGCGTTCCTTTAAACGCAGTGGTTATTTAAACATGCTTTGTCCGATCAATTACTCGTATCCTTGAGGCTTGTTAACAAATAAAAATAATTATTAACATAACATACATCTCCTTTTTATAATATAGTGACAGAGGTACATAAATGGTATTCATGTAGGATTACAAGATTATATATTAGGCATAGTAGACGTATTATGTGTTGTGTGATCCCACAATAGACTCCACTCAACTAATACTAACCAAGGTCAAAGCAAATTCTTTCACCTTTCTGAGCATTTAGAGCACTCCTAACTTTTCTGGGTGTTAAGAGTTTAAATATCACTTGCTTTACACTTTTTAAGAGTTTAAATATCACTTGCTATAACATGCTGAAGGAAAACGTCATGAAAAAACCTGCATTCCCTAGAAATCCTCCTAATGTTCTCAAAAATGAGTGAAGTCAGCGAATCCGCAACCATGGCCAGCGTGGCGAATTCTGGCCTGACCCTTCTCATTCTGAGAGGAGACTTACTTAGACAAAAAACGTTATGGTACAGGGTGCTTAATTTAATATTGTTGACGCTCTTTTTCAGAATAATATATCCTTATATTAAAACTGCAATTTTAAAATAATACTGCACTTATAGGTGGTAGTGACCCTCCAGTAGTAAGCCGACAATGGGTCGAAGTGATGGAGGATTAAGGAACATCGCCAAAATAGTGTTTTAGGTACTTTATTATGTATTTGTTAACTGGCTGAAGCCCGAAATATCGTACACGTGAAACGTCTTAATGCCGTGCGAAGGTTGATTCTTACACGTGTTTCAGTAAAAAGCTACTTTATTTACCTTTTGGACAAATTATGAAATAATAGACTGTACTTTTGCGAACACCGAACCGGAAAAAATTAGGAAATAAATATGTGGGCACGTTCTGCACGTGGGGCAGAGGTTTTGACGACCTCCGTGACGCAGTGTTGAGCGCTGTTGTCTTTTTTTTTTTATCCACTACAAGTTAGCCCTTGACTGCAATCTCACCTGATGGTAAGTGATAATGCGGTCTAAGATGGTAGCGGGCTAACCTGTTAGGGGCATGGCAGTTATATTGAACCAATACCCCTATTTGGTTTCTACACGGCATCGTAACGGAACGCGTAATCGCTTGGCGGCACGTCTTTGCCGGTAGGGTGGTAACTAGCCACGGCCGAAGCCTCCCACCAGGCCAGACCAGGGAAAATTCAGAAATTATAAATTCCCAAATTGACTCTGCCGGGGATCGAACCCGGGACCTCCGCACGTTAAGACAACAGCACTACACACTGCGCCACGGAGGTCGTCAGAAATTCCCAGTTTGTCAAAATTGTCTGTTGTGTTGGAGGTCCCGGATTCGATACCCGGCAGGATCAATTTGGGAATTTATAATTTCTGATTTTTTCATGGTTCGGCCGTGGCTAGTTATCACCCTACCGGTAAACGCATGCCGCCAAGCAATTTAGCGTTCCGGTACGATGCCATATAGAAACCGAATATAGGTTTATTATAACGGCTATGCCCCTAACAGGTAAGTCTTAGATTGTCTTAGGTCGCTACGAGTACCTGTCTTAGATTGTATCATCACTTATGAACAGGTCAGACCTCAGACCAAGTTAGCCCTTGACTGCGATCTTAAACGACCTCCGTGGCGCAGTGTGTAGCGCTGTTGTCCCGGGTCCCAGGTTCGATCCCCGGCAATCAATTTGGGTCAATTTGGGTCAAATAAAAAAAGAGATGTATCATGTCAATCATAATGGGCAAAGTTGCCTCATAATGGATATCGTTCATTAGTAAGCAGATGGGAATAACTACACACACAAACTCCCAGAAGTCATATTCGAGATGTCTCTCAATAAGTTCCAAATTTTTGTTAAACGCAATCTTATTCAAAAATCCTATTACAATGTAAAGGAGTTAATGTACTTTTACTTATAAATAAATATATATATATATATACATATTTAAATAAACATAATATTTCTTTAATGTTCTACCTACATGTGCACTACTTATCTACTCTGTTAAAATATTTTTCATATATTTATTCTGTAATCGTTTATGGCCTTATTTATTGTCAAGATATAATTATTGTTATTAATATTAGTTTGCAACGCTGTTGATTATTTACAAATAAATAAATAAATGAAAGATTTAAATGATAAAAAAGCATGGGAATGAATAGATCTAGCGGCTAATTAATATAATAAATAATTATACTTAGATCTAATTTATTTTGGTCTAGCTGATGCAAGTGACTTCGTATCGCATGATATTCGCGGGAACTCCATAATTTTCCGGGATAAAAAGTAGCTTAAGTCGCTCTCCAGGTCCTCAACCATACCCATGCCAAAAATCACGTCCATCCGTTTCTCCGTTTCGGCGTGATAGAAGGACAAACCAACAAACAAACAAACAAACAAACAAACAAACAGACAAGCAGGCAGACAAACAAACAAACAAACAAACAGACAAACAAACAAACAAACACACAATCAAACAGACAGACAACAGACAACAGACAGACACACAGACAAACAGACAGACAGACAAACAGACAATCAAACAAACAAACAAACAGATAGACAGACAAACAAACAAACAAACAAACAAACAAACAAACAAACAAACAAACAGACAAGAAGACAGACAAACAGACAGACAGACAAACAAACAAACAAACAAACAAACAAACAAACACTTTCGCATACATATACTATATACGTACGTACTATAAACAAACAAACACTTTCGCATACGTATGTTTAATACATATATAGTACGATGTAAAATGGTGATTTTAAAAAAAGCCGACTGAGTTTGTTGTGGGCTTTTCTCAGACCAGGGCGCGTTTAGAACCCTCGTCGCTTGTTTTAAGATACCGTAACTCATTATCACCATCATGACTTATTAGGTTTTGGACGTCAATAAGTGTAAAGTGTACCTAATTTGAATAAACAGAATTGATTGATTGAAAATTTACGGCGTTTTAAACGTTTTAGTATTGATAAGTGGTTTCTGAATGTAGGTTGATGGCAAGAACCACAAAATTATGGTATTTCTAAGGGTGACATTTATAGAGCGAACTTTGACATAGCTTAGACTTAAGACATTGTTAAAACGAGATAGATTTATGTTACTCACTTAAGTCCATCTCGTTTTAACTCTAAGTAAAGTCTGAGCCAAGTCAAGTTATGCTCTATAGATCTCAGCCTTAGTGCGACTGTGCGATGATTCGGCAAAACAACAGCGACCCAGATTTTTTCACCTGATGGTAAGTGATTACCGCCGCCCATGGACATTTGCAGCACCAAAGGAACCGCCAATGCGTTGCTGGCTTTTGAGACATTTATTTATCCGCCCTTTGAAGAGCCCCATATTATAATCAAGAGGGAACACAGAAGATGGGAGCTGATTCCACAATTTGCGTGTACGTGGCAGAAATGACCTGGAATGGTGGTGGAAGAGGACCAGGCATGCAGGTGGTGAGGATGAAATTTGTTTCTGCGACGTGGGGTGTGACTGGAGAATACGGAAGGTGGTATTAGATTGAATAACTCGTCAGAGCACTGTCCATTGTAGAGACGATAGACTATTAAAAAAACAACAAATGATTAACATAACAATTATATTAAGTCACATTAAGACAAGAAACGTAAATGAAAACTGGCAAAAATTTTCATAAAAACACCAAACAGGAGTTATGGCAAATAGGCAACTTCATGGGCATCTATAGGCAGTTTGCACCGGGTTTCCCCCACTATTGTCCCGAATTTATTCCGCGAACCCGGATATACTGATTTCACATAGACATTTACCACCGTAGAGTGGCTAAAAAATTGGTGATAATAAAAAAAACCCCCGGCTGAGTTTGTTGTGGGCTCTTCTCAGACCAGGGCGCGTTTGGAACCCTCGCAGCTTTAGTTTTAAGATACCGTAACCGATTATCACTATCATGATTTTTAAGTAAGTAATTTTTAACGTCATTAAGTGTACCTACAGTGTACCTGTATTGAATAAATGATATTGAGTATTGAGTATTGTCTACAGAGATGGAAGAGTTGTGCTACTGAGTAATAAATATTATTAAATAAATATTTCTACCATGATTAAATGCTCGGGTACTCAAACGATTTAATGTACCTAAAGTAAAAAATAGTAAAAAAGTATTAATACTTAAAAAAACCTCCATCTTTTTTAATAAATATAGAGTAGATATTTGCTTTTCTTTAACGTCAAAGTAATTTGTCATTAAATCATTCACACTATAATTTTGACCCCATCGAAGGAATACGAAGATTACCTTAGTTCTTCACGAGATGACAGTTTAATTAATTGAAGAAGGAAAACTAGCCAAGTGGAGCGTTTCACTTGCCCCGTCTGTCACTAATAATTTAAAGTTTCATATCTTTGTACGGTAACCGTTACCTCTCATAGAGCATTTAGTCAATAAATATTATATAAATACTTGCACCATCAGCGAGCTCTTATTTTGTCTTCGCAGCTTCTGGTGGCGCCACTACTTTGTTTTTTTTTTTTTTAATTTAAATAAAAAAAAAACGTTGATTAAATCGATCTTATCATCGATTTTCGTGTTCTCAGACGCGGAATTCGATCTCGTTGGCGCCATTTTTTCTGTGACAAAAAGTTTTAGAATCAAATAACCGTGTCTTATTAACTGTGTCAATTTAATTGTGTATACTGAACAATCAATTTGCTGTTTTGATTTAGTGTTGATGCTAAAGTGTCGTCATGAAGTGCTGTTAAATAGTCAGAATAAAAAAAACATTTCGTAAAGGAATAGTAGCAAGGACTCACTAAAGCCAAATATATTTTTAAATAAATTAGACAGTGTGTAAAACTTAATTGAATTTAATTTATTTATTTTATGAAAACAAACCGTACATTAGCAATACATACTTGTTTTAAAATAGGTAAAAGGTGATGATAATTGATTGAGTTTTGTTGATAGAGAATAGCATAAGTAGGACAGTGACTATAAAAGTACTAATTGAAGTGTAAACAAGATAGTGTGGTTATAATTTGAAAGTGCTTAAACAAAAGACGTGTACACACTCCGAGTACAAGACATCCCAAAATAGTAGAGTTGAAGATAAGTGAGTAAGTTTTCTGATGTACAGACATAATACGCAAGATTTTAACATCATATAATATAAATGAAGATACACTTAGATACATTTGGTAAGCTTTTAGTGGTGATAGCCTAGTGGCCAGGACCCCGGCTTGCTAATTTGGTTTTTTATTCCACTACAATTTAGCCCATGACTGCGATCTCACCTGATGGTAAGTGATGATGTCTAAGATGGTACCGAGCTAACGTGTGTCAGCTCTAAGTTTAAAATTGAATTGAATTTTTAGAAACGATAAATGATAAAGGTTTAATTAAACAGATATTTTACTCATTCGATGTACTTCAGTTATTAATACGAATATTTTGACGTTTGAAAGTTAGTCTGTTAGTCTGTCAATAATCGCTGAGTCTGTCAGCGATTATTGAATACTTGTGTTTAGATCGCAATTTGATTTAGAGCTTAACGATAGCAATCGTGGGCGGATCAAGTGAATATTTTCTTTAGAGATTAATCAAGTTTTTACATTAACACGCGTTAATTCTTCAGGAGATGTTGGAGATAGCTTATAGGGTTATAGCGAATTTTATTAGGATATATATATATGTATTATAATCTAACGGTTTTTACAATCTTATTTATCATTTATCATATTTATCACTTATTCGTGACAACCTTAACTCAAATGCGCTTACAACTAGTTCCATGTATTCCTAATCTATAATCCAATCGGTGTTATCGCATACTGGGGCACAGGTACCCTCCCGCCTGACCCAATGATACGATTGCGTTACAAACCGGTCCATCCATACATCCATACAAACTTTCGCATTGATAATATTAGTAAGAACTATGTATTTAACTTTTAAGTAACCGTAACATCTCATAAACATAATGAGTAAGTATATCTTTCTTCTATATATATATAAAAATCAATTGCTGTTCGTTTGTCTCGCTAAAACTCAGGAACGGCTGCAGGGCCGATTTAGCTGATTTTGGTTTTGAAATGTTTGTCGTAGTCCAGGGAAGGTTTAAACGGTGTAAAAATTTGAAAAAATTGCGAGGAAGATAGGGCAGGACAACGTCTGCCGGGCCCACTAGTCTTATTTATAAAGTAACTAGCGAATGCCCGCGACTTCATCTGCGTGGTTTGAGGTTTTTGTGTTCCCGCGGGAACTCTTTAATTTTCCGGGATAAAAACACTTTAATTTTCCAGGATAAATGCCTATGTGCTTTTCCAGACTATAATCTATCTCTGTGCCAAATTTCAGCCAGATCCGTTCAGCCGTTGGGGCGTGATTGAGTAACAAACATCCATACATCCAACCAAATTGTCGCATTTATAATATTAGTAAGATATAGAACTATATATTCAACTTTCAAGTAACCGTAACATCTCATAAACATAATGAGTAAAAATATCTTATTTATAAAGTAATGAGATGATGCCCGCGATTTCATCTGCGTTGAATATTTTTTTTATTCACTCGTTTTCCGGGATTAATGACCCTTATCCTTCCCCGGTATAGGTATTTCCAGTGTATATCAGAACATACCCAAAATCTAACAGAGAATATGTAGCTTCTACGTTCGTTTGCTTAAAGCCAAGCAACCAATAAAAACTAACGCCATACAACTAACTAAATAATGTTAAAATTAATCAAATCCATACTAATATTATGAATGGAAAAGCATGTTTGTCTGTCTATCTATCGGTCTGCTTTCACGGGCCATCTGTTCAACTGTTTTTGATGAAACCAGTACAGAGGTAGGTTGCGTCCCGTGAAAGAAAATAGGATACTTTTCATCCCGAAAAAATGAAGAGGTCCCGCGAGATTAAAAAACCTATATTCCTAAACGGACAATCGTGATTGGGCTGATAATTGATATATCTTTTGACGTCCGTACACATTCATCATTATAGCCGTCAAAACCGTCAGATATTATCATTATACAAACCTGTTACCAAAAGAAAAACCCAAAACTTCCCCCGTATACAAAGGTTTCAGTAACAAACTCGTACTCACTAGATCTACTTAACTTTAAAAATAACCAAGGCATGAAAGTGAAAGGGAGTACGTACGTGACAACGTCAGATGCTATCAGAACATCTAGATCAGGAGATAAAAACGAGTTTTTTAGGCACTAACAACTGCAAGACAAGGCTTATCTAACTAGATAAGATCTACAGGCTTAGCATTCGCATAACGAGATATCTCGCGACGAGAGAGAGAAAGATGTTGTCGTTGCCCGATAATTTCTCGTCTATTGGCCTATTACATTGCACTTTTCACAGGGACCCTTACATTTGAATCAGTGTAGTGTAATAAGATTTAGGAAGAAAGGTTCCCTAAATTGATCCCTATTGCTGTGTAATAAGCGACGTTCTAACTAGCGGTCACGCCCACCCTTTCCTCAGGGCCTTGTAAAAAGTGTACGTGTATTAACGTGTACAAGAAAAAAAAAGTTGGCATGTAAGGGTTCGTAGAAAAAAATACCACATATAAGAAAGTAGCTGATGCCCGTGACTTCACCCGCATGGTTTAACTTTTTTTATTCCTGCGGGAACCCCTTATTTTTCCGGGATAAAAATAAGCCTATGTCACTCACCTGGTCCTCAACTATACCCATACCAAAAATCACGTCGATCCATTGCACAGTTGCGGCGTGATTGAAGGACAAACCAACAAACCAATAAACCAACAAAAAAACACAGTTTCGCATTTTTAATAGTAGTATAGTATTACTTTTATCTCTAATTTTGACGTAACGAGACAATTAATCATGTTAGCTTCGGTAGACAAATAGACATAACGGGTAGACATAATTTACCTCGCGTGCTAGCCCGACAAAAAAAAAGTAAAAAGTACATAAAAACAAGCTTTTTAGGCACTAACAACTGCAGGACAAGTCTTATCTAACTAGATAAGATCGGGCCACTTGCTTACATCCGACAACCGGATCCGGAAGACTGGAAATAAGGCTAAAACTATACACTTGTCAAGTCGTTTTAAGTCCGAGTTGCTGGTCGGAGGGCGAAGCGGCCGATTGTTTTTTTTTTATATTATATAAAGCCTGCGACTATGTCTGCGTGGATTAAAGTTTTTGATTCCCGTGGGAGCTCTTGATTTTTCGGGATAAAAAGTAGCCTATGTCCTTCCCCGGAATACAACCTATCCCTGTATCAAACATCCAAATCGGTTGAACAGAAAATTCTTTTAATTCCCGCGGGAGCTCTTGAATTTTCCGGGGTAAAAAGTAGCCTATGCCCTTCCCCGGGATACAGCCTATCCCTGTACTAAAATTCATCAAAATCGGTTACAAAGATGGGCCGTGAAAGCGTAGCAGACAGACAGGCACACTTTCGCATTTATAATATTAGTAAGTATGGATTCCACTACAAATTAGTCCTTGAATGAGATCTCACCTGATGGTAAGTAATGATGCAGTCTAAGATGGTAGCGGGCTAACCTGTTAGGGGTATGGCAGTTATATTAAACCCAATCCCCTAGTCGGTTTCCACACGACATCGTACCGGAACGATAAAACGCGTGGCGATTCGTCTTTGCAGTTAGGACCAGACCAGAGAAAATTCAGAAATTATAAATCATTGACCTCCCAAGTTAAGACTACAGCGCTAAACTGGAGGTTGTCAATTTTTTTTTTTTAATTTATTAAAACTCTTTTGAAGTCAGAGTTGTTGGTCGGAGGGCGAAGCTTGCAGTCCCCACTCTGTTGCGGCGTGAGTATAGGACGTACCAACAAACAAACACACATTAGAATTTATAATATCAGTATGATAAGCCTACAACCGGATCAGTAGAGGATATCCGTGAGCCGTGTCTGAGAAAACTTGGTTGAAAGGACATGACCACTGACTGCCCTCGGATTCGCGACAATATGAAGGATTTCCGTTTTAACACTAAGGTTTACAAATTAAAACAGAAATTATTATGGATTTATTATTCCAAATAAGGTCAAGGTTACAATGTCTAAAAAAAACTAAATTTAAATCTTGAGCACCGCTTTCCGCTTTAAGCACTACTCCATTTTGACGTTCCATTTTATCCATGCCTTTTTGCCATTTATCTCAGTTAACAAAGCCTTCAGACTCCTCAAGCTGTTTTATTTCAAAACTAAAAAATATAACAATTACATACAATAATAAAGAAATCATTGCTGCACATTGATTTTTTATATCTAGGCAAGCTCCCTTAGTTCCACTGGTCATGTCCTTTACATACTTACACTTACAATTTAGTACTTGTGTATTCATAAAAAATACCTACGCATACTATTACCTTAAAGTATAGCCCCACAAAATTATCTGACTCGATGGCAAAAATTGGAGCAAAGTTTTATTCCTGTACATGACTTACTCATGACAACTGCAAATTAGCGCTGATTTTTCGTAACGGTAATTATTTTTGACACTTCTTTAGTTTTCATAATTAACTATTAATTAATTTAACAATTTTTTTTAAACGCAACCATATTCACAATCACATTCATTTCTTCGGAGTACGCCTATTTGATATTATGATACTAAAAAATGACCCAATTTAAAAGAACGACATGTAATTTAAGAATTTAAGTTTTATCTCATGACCTTAATGAGGTCAATAAAAAGAACAATTCAAGCAACGGAGCAGAAAAATGTAATATTAGTCCAAACTTGGTCGAAAAGTAATAATTGCATATTTCGAGTAGGTATCATTGACTAAAATCGACGTTCCGTAAACTGGTCGTCGTAAAGTCGTAAGCGCCAAATAAGGCAATTTGTGGTATCGATTAAAGAATATAAGAACTCCCAAATTGCTCGGATATTTTAATGTTAATGAAAGAGTTTCTCATTATGTATGTAGATCAATATAGATGGTGTTGCACTACTAGCTTTACGCTATATAGAGCGATGTTTTGAAACAATGGAAGCTTTATACAAAAAAAAACTTGGGAATATTTACTTATTCAAATCTTTATTGAACACAAGTAAAAGAATTTAGTAAAGACATTTAAACTAAGAATATAATTAATTTATATTTGACAAAGCAAAACTATTTTCTTTGCTTTTTTAGATTTACACAACTAACGAGTAAATAACTCATGCTTTTCTTCTTCTTCCAAAAGAGTTCTTAACGATATTGTCAAAGGTAATTTATAGAACAAATTCGATACCTTACAACTAAAGAATAAATTGAATAGCTTAACAAAAATCTGATTTTTTTTAATTCACCGACCAAGGATCTATATCATTACCAAATTAAGTAGCAGATTATTTGTTTTAAATATTTTGTGGAAAGATACAGTTTTATTCATAGCACGTAAAAATATCCTAAAATAAAATAGTTTTAATAAATCAAAACCCAATATTCGTTTGAAAAACTTTATTCCTCACGTTAATATAATATTCTTAGAGTACCTAATTTAATTATTTTATACAATCCTTTCGATTACAACCCTCCGATTTTCTATTCGTCCTTCCCGCTCAATTGACGGGAAGCGTCCCAATTGGCCCTCAGAATTCCCCCTTTTTTAATTATTTTATTTTACGGCCCTGGATTCAAGTCCTCAATGGCCATAAAATTGCGTATGTCGTTCCACAGAATATAAAACTAGAAAATCATGACATGCAACAAAGAATTCTCAGCGACGTTCCTGTATCATACAAATCGTTAAATCAGTATAGCATCGCATCGTAAATGGAAAACCGACACAAATACTCCGAAGCTCGCGCTAACGTATTATTAAAAAATCACAGTTTTATTGCAACTAAATGCAACTCTTTTCGAACGTTATAAAGATAAAATTCGATTGTCAATTTTGACGAAAGAATGCATTTATAATTGCTACATATTAAGAGCAAAGCAGCAACCAGTTCGCCCTTTCAAGGCAATATACACAGTTGCTAAGTGTTCGGGATTATTAAAAACTGGTTAATTTGAGACTCCAGTTTGAGGCCTCCGTATTATGTTGCCAACAACGCGCTCTTTTGTGGTTGTCTGACAAATTTTTACACATAAATACCAACCTGTTTAAAAAAATACGATAGTAAATATAATCCATATCCATACAATATTATAAATGCAAATGTGAAGACTGCTAGTCTGCTATACTTTTACGGCCCAACTACTCAACCGATTTTAATGAAATTTGCTAAGTAACACTTGTTAGGTGATTTATACAGTACTTACCTATTTCCTGAAAGAAGCATCATTCACTTGTCGGTCACAATAAAAACCTAATTGAAATGAAAGTAAAAACCTTTTTCAGTTTTTTTTTTGTATTTTCAGTTCGATAACAATGAAAACCTAATTTAAAGAAAACAAGAAAAAAAGTGTCTGAAAACTATTTTATTACCCGAATATATAGTTTAAAAACAGCTTCACTAGTAATCACCTCTGAAGTATGTTTATTCAAAATTGGTACCTACACAATACACTTTTTGAAATTCAATCATACGTCTCGATAGTGATAATTAATTACGGTATCCAAAAACCAAAGCTACGCGGATTCCAAACGCGCCCTGGTCTGAGCCCACAACAAACTCAACCGGGTTTTTTCTTCTGATTGGCTAACACTATTGTATTGGCCAAAGTTCATTTTCGACAATCACATCAATTGCTATTGTATAAATTTATAACAATATATTATATTTATTATTGTATAATATATAACAATATTTTTTACAACAATTATTGATGCATCGTTTACGGAATAGGGCTTCTGTAACCAATCGAGATAACACATGACATTACATCGACTGAATCTCAACGAAATAGTAGGTATATTGTGTGCCTAGGGGTGAAACAAGACTGGGCCATCGTCTGAAATCGTGAAAGTCGCGGGATAAACCCGCGGCGCACACTATATTTTTCATATTACCTGCTAGTCTAGGCAATAAAGCTAATCGACCCCAACAATAATTCCTCAGGCGACGAAACTTAACAGTATGCTAAAGTATCATGAGTTAAACGTATATTATAAATATCCAATAAAAAATCAGAAAGGAAGTAAGGTTTTATGCTATACCTAATTGTTAAAGCAAGAAGGTTAACGTAGTTTAGGTTTGATAATAAAATCGGTTTAATATCAATATAATAAATGTCCTGCATGATTATTTCGTTTAATATTTCGGTTTTGAGTGTTAATACACTACCTACTATTATTTAAAAAGAAATCGATAAAATATTCAGTCATAAATATTAAGTTTTAAATATAAATACCTAACTTCCGGATGGATTTTTTGTTGGATATTTTTGTATAAGTTTTGGTTCATACCATACTACAACCCTGCTAAGTTTCAACGACTGAGGATTCATTGCGGGGGTCTCCATACAACAAACCGCCCCATTGCCTTGTAGACTATGCATTGAAAGTGCCAATATTATTCAAATAGAATTTCTTATTTATTTTATTTTCTAGGTTGTTGTTTACAAAATATATGATATCTGTCAGTTTAGTTGATGGTTAAAATGACAGTTAAAAAGGTTTGAAATAAACAAAAAATACTCTGACAGGATTGAAAGGTGGGCTGCTAAGTTATTCAGCGGGTAGAAAACCATCACTTTCTGCCCTAGGGCAGGTATGACGTATTCGCCTGAAATTGAGTTCAGGTGGCTCAACAGGCATTGAAAATCGCATGTTATAGCTTATATGAAAAAATCTTTAATAATAGGACGACCTCCGTGGCGCAATGTTGAGCGCTGTTGCCTTAACATGCGGAGGTCCCGGGTTCGATCCCCGGCAGGTTTTAGAAATTTATAATTTCTGAATTTCCCTGGTCTGGCCTGGTGGGAGGCTTCGGCCGCGGTAAAGACGTGCCGCCAAGCGATTTAGCGTCCCGGTATGATGCCGCGTAGAAACCGAATAAGGGTATGGGTTTTATATAACTGCCATGCCCCTAACAGGTTAGCCCGCTACCATCTTACTGACCGCATCATCACTTACCATCAGGTGAGAGCGCAGTCAAGGGTTAACTTATAGTGGATAAAAAAAGAAGAAAAAAATACAATATCTACTCATGTGTCTAGAGCAGACGTTGGCGTACGTTGATATGTCAGTTTTCAGCAAGAATTAGGTACGCTTGACTAAAGGAAACTGGTAACCTGTTTTGACTGTACAATGTACATCCAAAAATATCAGACAGGACTCCGGTATAAGTGTTAAGAGATGAGCGGAAATAGATCTACTTATGGTTTGTCTAATTTAGGATGATCATTTTGACAGATGAGAGGTGTATTGCAATAGTGTATATCAAGAGTGAGACAGACTGAAGCAGTATGGATGGAATATTAGATGATAATTTCCATCATGGGCCACAATTGTCATCATGACAAACTATATAATATTTTGAGATCCTTTTATACATAATAAATTTAGAAAAGGATCAATGAATGGATCATGAATGGAATGAATGAAGAAATACTTTTATTATACGCCACAAAGTTAGCAAAAACAAGTCAGTAAGCATATCAATAGTTATTTGTGTTGTATGGGGCCAAAGAAAATTTTTGTTCCCCGAGGGCGCTATTTTGAATTCAGAGCGAAGTGAAGGATTCTATAGTAGAATCGCGAGCGTAGGGAGAGATTCTAAAGTAGAATCCTGAGCGTAGCGAGGAATTCAATATACGCCGCCCGAGAACAAAAAATTTGGCCCCGAGTGACACTATTTTTCATCATTGCGTATGAGAAAAAGCTAGGAGTATCAACGTACTATGTATGGACATTACCTATACGTTTAAGCACCAATCAGAAGCACGGACGCGGACCAATCAGAACAGAGAAATGAAAAGTCCCATGGGCCTAAAAATTACATTTTGCTCTCGCTATCCTCTGAAGCCAATATTCGTTTTTCGAATAGGTATGATGAAAAAAATATTATAATGCAGATGCAAATCAAATAAGTAATCAAAGAATTATTTTTTATTTTAGTAGTTGTTGTTATGAGCTTTTGGAACGAAGTTCCTTATTTTCTTCTCTTATTAAATGTCAAATTACTCACTCAAAAGTTTGATGTATGATAGATATTGATTTTTGTGTCATGATCATTACGCTATTATTATTTCCTAACTATCTCTTATTTTGTATTTTGTAAAAAAACCAGAGCAAGAGATGAAAATAAATGACAGATAATTATAACTCTCATAAAGGTAACAACATTTATTCAATATTTAACATATAATTAACCGTTTTGACGCACTCCGTGGCGCAGTGTGTAGCGCTGTTGTCTGAACGTGTGTAGGTCCCGGGTTCGAACCCCGGCAGGGTCAATTTGGGAATTTATAATTTCTGAATTTTCCCTGGTCTAGCCTGGTGGGTGGCTTCGGTCGTGGCTTGTTACCACCCTACCGGCAAAGACGTGCCGCCAAGCGATTACGCATTCCGATGCCGTGTAGAAACCAAATAGGGGTATGGGTTTAATATAACTGCCATGCCCCTAACAGGTTAGCCCGCTACCATCTTAGACTGCATCATCACTTACCATCAGGTGAGATCGCAGTCAAGGGCTAACTTGTAGTGGATAAAAAAAAATATAATTATACACACCTATATATTATAATTATATAAGTATATACCGTAATATATAACACGAAGTTACAGTCCAAAGAAAGAAAATAATAATATTATATTATATTTATGAGGCCAACAGATCTCTAAAGTCCGATGCCAAACTTAATCACCTTCCAATATTAACATTTAACATAGTTCATTGACAACTATAATTATATTGAAGCGGTAGTTGCGGGTACATTACATGCAATTACATGTAAATAGCATGTTTAATGTTACCCGTATATAATGTTATTATAATAAACATATGGTGATTCAATCAGTAGTCCATATTATTTTAATCATAATAAAACTTATAATAAAATTATTACGCATGCACCACGGACAAACAAGTAGATGACCTACGCATTTAAAAATCTTAGAGGTGTTTTTTTTTGCTGTAGATAAATAGTTAATCTGCAGGTTTCCTTGGTTAAGATAACAATCGTTAAAGTATAGAGAATCGGTTAATTCCTCCACTATTGAATGAGTCAGAAAATATACTAACTTTTTACGTAGCTTTCAGGATTGGACTATTTTCCGATTTCAAAGCATAATAAAAAACGTATTTTTTACGTAAAAATGCTTATGCTTAACAAATTTATGCTTTTAAATACTAAATATTATATAAGCGTCTAAAGATCAGCTTCTCCTATGAACGTGATAGAACAAAATATCGTAATACCTCCTATGACGTCTTACGTAATAAATTAATATCTCGCCCACCCTTAGATATGTAAATTAAAGTAACAATGAGGAAACAGAAGAAATTTAAGCATATAATTATATAGTATGTACCTACATACATTTGTAGCAGATAAGTTATATGATTCTATAGAAATGGCAAGTGTAAATTCAAATTCAATTCAAATAGTTTTCGAATTGAACAATTATATTTTAATGACTTCCAAAAAGTGTACAATGCTACCAACATTAAATAAATCACTTTAGACTTCAACTACGAAAAAAAATTTTCGAAAAATTTTGGTTGGCTACTACTAATTATTTCAATGCTTATAGCAAAGTGGACTATCCACAATTAACAAATCTGCAAATAATTATTCAGTTGGGAGGCTTCGGCCGCGGCTAGTTAACACCCTACCGGCAACGACGTACGTGTAGAAACCAACTAGGGGTATGGGTTTAATACCTATATCCTTTACATATGCCTAATATAACTGCTATGTCCTTAACAGGTTAGCCCGCTACCATCTTAGACTTCATTATCATTTACCATCAGGTGAGATCGCAGTCAAGGGCTAACTTGCAGTGGAATAAAAAAAACGAGTATTTTTTTTACAAATTTCTCTTCAGTCTTCTCGAAACATATAAGAAGTTAGATAAAAAGATTCAACCATAGACAAAAATATGCTTTCAGTAGCAGATTTGGATTCATTGTAAATTAACTAAAATATAATTGACTTGAGTTAAATTAGTTACAAATTAAAATTTTCCAATGTTCTGTAAAGTTGTAAATTTCTATACAGTCAGGTCTTACCTTGTTTTTGCTCATATATGCAAATCTTCATGTCCTGTAGCCTTATCAGTCATTCGATATGATAATAGGCATTAAAATATACAACAGTTATAACACTGAGTCTAGACTAGACATAATTTAGATTATCTAGGTTGGTTTTGCATAATTTGTGCTAGCATACATTAGTAAGTATGAACCTACCTTCGTCCTGGATGAGGCCATAAAGCAACATGAAATAAGAAAGAAAGAAAGACTTAAATATGTCACCGTAAGATTGTGAAAACAAAGATTACAATTTACCGCATTATTTTTCGGTAGATTGTAATCTGTTAGGTATATTAACCCCATACAACCTAAGTGCCCGGTTCTACCTGGTTGTATATGTCGAACCCTAACCTAACCTACAAGAAAGACACAAGATAACGTAAATACAATGAATATTTCAAAAATTTACACTCAGAACATTGAACGGTTCACAATCTTTCGACAGTTTACAATTTCGCAAGTTAGATTATAATCTTACGGTGACATATATATACATTTATTCAACAACATTGTTACAGTTATACATAAGAATATTTCGACACCACCCAGAATGGTTGTACCGCTCAGCCTTGTGTACAGCATCATGTCTACATGCCTGAACTATAAAAGGGATGTCGTCAAATAAATAATCTTATTTAAGTACTAACATTGCCGTGACTTCGCTCACGTTTGGTTTGATTTTCATAAAAACGCCCTTAGGGGTTAAATTTTCAAAAATCCTTTCTATTATGGCGATCCTAGCATATTCCTACGCCAAAATATCTATTTGCATACCAAACAGCCCGATCCCGATCCCGAGCCAGAGGTTTGAGCTGTGCATTGATAGATCAGTCACCTTTTCCTTTTATATATGTCACCGTAAGATTGTAAAAACCGTTAGATTATAATCTAACTCGCGAAATTGTAAACTGTCGAAAGATTGTGAACCGTTCAATGTTCTGAGTGTCAATTTTGGAAATATTCATTGTATTTACGTTTTCTTGTCTGTTTCATGTAGGTTAGGTTAGGGTTCGACATAAATAATTAGGTTTTGTCAGGTTTAAATAACTATCAGATTACAATCTACCGGAAAATAATTCGTTAAATTGTAATCTTTCGACAGTTTGCAATTACGCGAGTTTGATTATTATATAACGGTTTTTACAATCTTACGGTGACATATAAACTCGCCGGCATATTTAGCGGAACATAAAAAAAGGTCCCTAATTTAAATAATATGGTTTTATTTTAAAATCTACTTACTACACTTCTTTTGTTATTTAAAGTTTCATTTGTTTTACTTATAATGAGATCACATTAAGAACAGGTTTTGCGAGTGAAGGCTATTTGCGAAAAATGGTACATTTTTGAACTTTTCATGTAACCGGGAAAAGTGAAATTTAATATTAAAATAACAATTAATTAAATTAGAAAAATGGTGATAAATATCGCGTATTTCCTCCACGTGCTCTTATTAAAGTTTCTATCCCTCTAGGCATACTGATAATGATGTTATCGATGGTCTCCTGGGATAGTCTCCGCCATTCCTCAACTACGGCGATTCGCAGTTCTTCAGACTTTATTTAGATAAATAGGTGCGTTTTATGTTTGACAGATTGTAACTCATATAATTAAATTGTTGCCCGATGGTGTTAATAAGTGTAATTTCTTAAATAATAATAGATATTTTCATTGGAGCCCGTTATACGCGCAGCTGATTTGACTGGTGCTCCCTTGAGATGTCACCGCCAGGGTTGTCAGGCCTTTCTCACAAAACCTATTATGTAATATTATCTAAATACCTACCATGCTACCATCCAATTCAATCCACTACAGCCTATTATCGTCCCACCGTTGGGCACAGGCCTCCACTCTCATAGGAGAGAGGGAATTAGAGATTAGACCCACCACGCTGCTCCAATGCGGGTTGGCGGGCTTTAACTATTATCATGTTAGTGATAATAACCGGGACAGACGGCTTAACGTGCTCTCCGAGGCACGGGGGTGAAACACCGCCAACTTCCAACTCCGGGCTGGCACTGAGAATTTCATAATTGAAAAACCCAATACCTAACAATTTTTATGCCCGACCGGGAATCGAACCCAAGACCTCGTGATCCGCAGTCGACTACGCTAACCGCTAGACCAACGAGGCAGTCCATGCTACACCTGCCTGCTATTTTGAATGGTGGGAGGCTGCGGCCGTGGCTAGTTACAACCCAAGGCCAAGCGATTTAGCAGTCCGATACGATGTCGTGTAGATGTCACCGTAAGATTGTAAAAACCGTTAGATTATAATATAACTCGCGAAATTGCAAAGATATAATAATAGAGATTACAATTTAACGTTTTATTTTTCGTCAAATTGTAATCTGTTAGGTATATTAACCCGATAGAACCTAAGTGAGTGATACCTGATTATTTATGTCGATCCTTAACCTATCCTACAAGAAACAGACAAGAAAACGTAAATACAATGAATATTTCAAAAATGGACACTCAGAACATTGAACGGTTCACAATCTTTCGGCAGTTTACAATTTCGCGAGTTAGATTATAATCTAACGGTTTTTACAATCTTACGGTGACATAGACACCAATTAGGTGTATGGGATAATTATAACTACCATGCCCCTAACAGATTAGCGCGCTACCATCTTAGACTGCATCATCACTGATGAGATCACAGTTAAGGGCTAACATGTAGTGGATAAAAAAATACTTTATACCTGCATCCTAAAGTGTCTAAACCTCTTTATCGTTGAACAGCTGAACCGGTCATGACGAAATTAAGTAAAAAGGTAGCTTACGTCCTGTAAGTTACTGTCCTGTTTGTTCAGGAACAAGCTTTTTGCATCGCCTTCCCTTCTTTGCCATACACAAGTAACTTATACATCCTGGGGCCATACTGCCAACGCTGAAAGACATATTTTTCATTATTGTTGACTGTCGTGTTTTTTCAAACTCAAAACTCAAAGTATATTTATTCAACATAGGTTGTACACAGGACAGTACACATTCAGAACATCACGTTTACAAAGTATTATATAAGACGTGATGGTGATAATTAACCACTAAAAACGATTTTAGAATTATAATCCTTATTTTAGGAACGTCAAAGTACGTGACATCAAACTGTCATTTTGAATAATATTGCTTAACTAGCTGATGCCCGCGACTCCGTCCGCGTGGATTGAGGTGTTTTAGGAATATGAAAAATAGAGAGTAGCCGATTCTCAGACCTACTGAATATGCATATAAAATTTTATAAAAATCGGTCAAGCCGTTTCGGAGGAGTATGGTAACTAACATTGTGAAACGAGAATTTTATATATAAGACGAAGAAGATATATCGTTTTGCTGTAAACGTTGGCGGTATGGCCATTACTATTTGGTTCGTTTTCTCTTCTTTACTTCTTTACCACTAGTTGATTGAAATATTTCTTATGTCCGTCTTTGTTATTTATGTTATCTCAGCACTAATTTTGTTTCGGCTCAGCTGTCCGTAAAATGATAACAGTACAGGACCAGTTTATTTGTTAATTCACTAGATGATGCCCGCGACTTTAGTTTTAAAACACCCGGGGGAACTCTTTGATTTCCGGGATAAAAGCCTATGTCACTCTCCAGGTCCTCAACTATGCCCATGCAAAAACTAACATCGATCCGTTGCTCTGTTGTGGCGTGATTGAAGGACATATCAACAAAAAATATACTTTCGCATTTATAATATTAGTATGATTTATTATATTATTTATAATATGAGCCTCTAGATATGTAAATTCACAAAAAATTTCTGCCGATGTACCAATACTACCTCTTAAAATTCTGCCCGCTACCTCTAATAGCTTGAAACATGCGACTAATTGCACATCTTATGTTCCCTTTACTGGAATAACTGTATCGGCACTGAACGTGCTACAGTTTCAGATAGTGCCAGTTTATATAATTAGTTCTTTAGTTTTTATTTAAAGCCCACTCGTTGCATTTTATACCTTGTATCATATCTATGTATCTTAAAGCTCATCTCGTGATAAATGCTAAATTGTAAATATAATAACTGTTTATGCGCCCAAAGTGTTTTGGTCAGACCCAGTTTCTCCACTTAGTAGTGAAAAAACTGGGTCTGACCACTAACACATATTGGCACACAGGTCTGAGAAATATTTATTTCTAAGATCAAAATCAAATCTTTTTTATTCAAGTAGACTTTGTCAAGTGCTTTTGAATCATCGAATGAATCTACTACTGGTTCCATACCAACTCCATTCTAACTCGGCGGTTGCTTTTTTGAAAAAAAATTTACAATTACATTAATGTAAAGATTTTGTTTATAATTTTAACTCGGTACCTCTTATAGTGTCATCGTGTAGTTTATTGCACTTCTCATGTGTACCTGAAACGAATGCAACTGCTTGGGTTCGGACAGGACAAGTTTGCACACCATTTTTTGTGATTGTTCTAAGCCCGCTACCGCTTATGATTGATACCACGCGGCTAAGTGCACATCTCGTGTTACGTTAACTGTAATAACTGTACCTGCACCGAATGTGCTACAGTTTCGGAGGGGACCAGTTTTTTGCTGCTTTATTATTATTTTCTGATTATTCTAAGGCGCGGGATATATATGAGAGGTTCTATCGGGTTAATAAACCTAACAGATTACAATCTACCGGAAAATAATCCGTTAAATTGTAATCTTTCGACACTTTGCGATTTCGCGAGTAATCTAACGGTTTTTACAATCTTACGGTGACATACGAGTATATATCCCGCGCCTAAGCCCGCTGCCGCTTATGGCTGGTACCACGCGGCTAATTGCACATCTCGTGTTACGTTAACTGTTAATAACTGTACCTGCACCGAATGTGCTACAGTTTCGGAGGGGAGCAGTTTTTTTGCTGCTTTATTATTATTTTCTGATTATTCTAAGGCGCGGGATATATATGAGAGGTTCTATCGGGTTAATAAACCTAACAGATTACAATCTACCGGAAAATAATGCGTTAAATTGTAATCTTTCGACACTTTGCGATTTCGCGAGTAATCAAACGGTTTTTACAATCTTACGGTGACACACGAGTATATATCCCGCGCCTAAGCCCGCTGCCGCTTATGGCTGGTACCACGCGGCTAATTGCACATCTCGTGTTACGTTAACTGTAATAACTGTACCTGCACCGAATGTGCTACAGTTTCGGACGGGACCAGTTTTTTTAATTGCCTGCCACGCTTCGTGAAGACTACGTGATTACTGGCGGCTACCTACCTACACTCAATTATTTGCTACCATTTTTGGTAAGCTGTGATAGCCTAGTGGTTGAGGCAGAACTCCTGTTCAGGTGGTCGAAGGCTTCATCCCCGGGCACGCACCTCTAGCTTTTTGCAGTTGTGTGCGTTTTAACTAACTAGTGGTTCGCCCCTAACTGAGACCTCGCGGTATCCATAAGTTTTGACTATATATTGTAATAGTTAACTTTTAACATTAGACGCAAAAGAGCTAAATAGTTATTGGAGAAAAGAATAAACTTTTACAGAGCGCCATCTATTGACATTCTTGTGAAGTTCTGTTAAAAATACTGAAGCTCATTAAAAATTAAATAATTTCGTTTCCTTATAATATTTTTCTAATTTTAGTATTTGTTGTTCATTTAAAGGATATCATTCAAATAATTGATCAAGTTTCAGGCTCAGCCTTTCAGAAAATTGAGAGTTCTGAGGTCAACTTTGGACCTTAAAAAATCTCCACTTTGAAAGCCCAATTCGTCAATTTTAGGGGAACAATTAAAAAAAAAAATTTCTGGACTCTATTCCTAATTATCTTTAAAATTATATACCGCAACCCTATGTTACGCTATAAAAAATATTTTACTTCGCATTCGCTTCTATGAGAGCCCCCCTGAAATAAAGATTTTTATAACTTTTTAAGCCATATTCGGCTGGAGGTCATCGGTGTACATATTATATTTAAATATGAAGTAATTACGTTCAGTAATTCAGAAGTTATAAGGCTCTGACAGACGGACGGACAAGTGCAAATTCACTCAAGTAGACTCAGAGAAATTCGCTTCGCTCGGTCAAATATCATAAAGGAACTAGAAGTTTCATTCGATATAATCCGCAAAACCTTACTGTACAGTAGCCTCGCAATATACAACTGTCTTACATTAGCCTCGCAATATTCCTACTTATTTACTTTTTTTTTTGTTTAGCGGTCATAGCTTCGTAGTTAAAGACTTCGGCTTCGTAGGCTGCGGATCCAGGGCGTGAAACTACAAAGGCTATTTTTTATCCCGGAAAATAAAAGAATCCCCGTGGTAACCAAAAAACTTCAATCCAAACTAACGAAGTCACAGGCATCAAATAGTGAATACTACTTTAATGAAACGCTCACAATGAATTGCAAAATACCACGAGACACTCTGCTTTTTGTAAAACAATAAGATGGAAATCAATGAAAGTTTAATAATAATTTTAATCAGTGAGAGTCAGCGTTTGTCTAGCCCAACTATGAGACTTTGCAATTCGATGATGCTTTTGTATGTTTGTCTATCTACGCCACGTTAGGGTTGCCACAGAATGCCATAGAATTCAGAATCATAATGTCCTCGTGATAAAATTTCGGCCACGGCGGCCATTCTCCACAGAGTTTAGCGTGGGAGTGCACAAGTCTGTGCGCAAACACAAGTGCGCTCCCTCCCTACCTTACTCTCATAACCCGATGGGACGGAAAATCCGATATGACGAGAGAGATCAGGTACAGGACCGACGCCATGAGGTGCTCTCAGAGACACGGGTTTGAGACACCGCCAACTTCCTAACTGCAGACTAGTGAGAATTTCTTGACAGAAAATCCAATACATTTTTATGGTCCGACCCGGAAATCGCACCTGGGACCTCGTCATCCAAAGTCATATCTGCGAAAGTGGCAAAGAAGCTTATCGTCGTACAAAGGAGCATGGATTTGACTCGTTCCAGCAATGCTAATGACAGCTGTTACTGAACTACTGTTACTGCTACTGAACTGTTACTACAAATTAATGAAATTTTAAATTATTTTTTTCAAAAGAGCAACCGCCGAGTTTTTTGCTGGTTCTTCTCGGTAGGAATGGTATTCCGAACCAGTGGTAGATTCACTCGATGATTCAAAAGCACTTAAAAGTACTAAAAGTTTATTTGAATAAAAAACCGTTTATATTTGAATAGATCTGTTTTTAAAATTTATTAACAACATAATACAGTTTAATTACTGATTCTGTAGCTACTATAAATAAAACCGAAGGGCTTTATTAGGCCGTTTCTTTATTTGCCAAATTTGGACTTTAAAAATAGATAGATTATACCTATGATATTTGAAGCATCCTGTTACTGATTGTGATCAATGATACTGTTTGATCTAAGCTTTTGCTACCACTACCACTACAGCCCATTAACGTCCCACTGCTGGGCACAAGCCTCTACTCTCATAGGAGAGAGGGGATTAGAGCTTAGACCCACCACGCTGCTCCAATACGGGTTGGCGGGCTTTGACGACTATTGTCATGTTAGTGATAATAACCGGGCCCGACAGCTTAACGTGCTCTCCGAGGCGCGGGGGTGAGACACCACCAGCTTCCTAACCGGGCTAGTACTGAGAACTTCTAGTCGGAAAAACCCAATACCTAATATAGACCTCGTCGGCCGCAGTCGAGCATGTTAACCACTAGACCAACGAGGCTTTTGCCACTGGTGTTTTAATTCTTACAAATCAAAAATGGCAGCCCTATGCCTACGAGCGAGTTTGGCGGAACTTGATTCCGTAAATGCAAAACAGACTTTTCATTAAAAGCCTTTGATTGAAGGCCTCTCGCTAACTGCGGTATCCATCGCGAATGGACATTTACAATGAGGCTTTATTTTTATTTTATAAACAAGTGCTATTCATACTCACGTCAAAGAGTTATGAGTTTTTGACGACCTCCGTGGCGTAGTGCGCAATGCTGTCTTAACGTGCGGAGGTCCCGGGTTCGATCCCCGGCAGGGTCAGTTTGGGAATTTGTGATTTCAGAATTTTCCCTGGTCGGGCCTGGTGGGAGGCCGTGGCTACTTACCACCCAACCGGCAAAGACGTGCCGCCAAGCGATTTAGCGTTCCGGTATGATGCCGTGTAGAAACCGAATAGGGTTACGGGTTTAATATAACCATCTTAGACTGCATCATCACTTACCATCAGGTGAGATCGTAGTCAAGGGCTAACTTGTAGTGGATAAAAAAAATGTAAAATTGTAACGTATACTTTATAAAATCCATAACAACATTGTAAATGCGATAGTGTGTGGGACGCTTTAACGGCCCATGTTTTCAACTGACTTTGATGAAATTTGCTAAAGAGATAGATTGCATCCCGGGGAAGGACATAGGCTACTTCTTATTCCGGAAAATTAAGAGGCGAGGAAAGAACTTAATCCACGCGTACGAAGTCGCGGTCATCATCTATTAATTAATAAATATAATAAATACGAAAGTGTGTTTGTCTGCTACATTGATTTCAGTGATATTTGGTACAGGGTTGTTACATCCCGGAGTAGAACAAGGGCCATTTTTTATCCTGGAAAGTGAATGATCATTTCCGCGAGACTAAAAAAATCCTCAATCCACACGGACGAATTTGCGGGCAGCATCAATCAATGACTATATTATAAAAGGCTCTGTCCTGACTGACAGACAACCTACAGCTCAAACGGCTGAACGTAGAAATTAGAAATTTCTAGAGAATATTCCTTGAGCACCCTAGAGGTGTACTAAGGTGTTATCCAGGTCTCAGTGAACGAATGGTTTAAAATATCACCTCATTCTCGGTCGTGACCCCTTTCCATTAATCACATAATGGTTGAAGTTTTCTTGGGATCAATCAATCCACGATTTACCTCATTCTCTCTTTGCGTCGTATTCCTCATAACTGAGGGTCGTGACCCCTTTTCAATAATCACATAATGGTTGAAGTTTTCTTGGGATCAATCAATCCACGATTTACCTCATTCTCTCTTTGCGTCGTATTCCTCATTACTGAGGGTCGTGACCCCTTTCCATTAATCACATAATGGTTGAAGTTTTCTTGGGATCAATCAATCCACGATTGAACTCATTCTCTCTTTGCGTCGTATTCCTCATTACTGAGGGTCGTGACCCCTTTCCATTAATCACATAATGGTTGAAGTTTTCTTGGGATCAATCAATCCACGATTGAACTCATTCTCTCTTTGTGTCGTATTCCTCATTACTGAGGGTCGTGACCCCTTTCCATTAATCACATAATGGTAAAAGTTTTCTTGGAATCAATCAATCAATCAATCGTTTATTTGCAAGAAACATCTATACTTAATATTATAAATGCGAAAGTTTAGATGGATGTATGGATGTATGGATGTTTGTTACTCAATCACGCCCAACGGCTGAACGGATCTGGCTGAAATTTGGCACAGAGATAGATTATACTCTGGAATAGCACATAGGCTACTTTTAATCCCGGAAAATTAAGGAGTTCCCGCGGGAACCAAAACCTCCAACCACGCAGTTGCATTGTACAGTAAAGATGACAAACTAATTAAAGACTAAGGGCTAATTTTTGAATCGCCAGATACAGTTTGTAGGAGGAATAAATATGGCGTTTTGACAGGTTTTGTATTGAAAATCCGTCAAAGCGTCAAATTTATTCCTCCGATAAACTTTATCTGACGATTGAACAATTAGACCTAAACATCATAAAGATGTCCTCATTGAATGGTGGATTACTCTCGATTCCAGATCACGATGTCTCAGAACTGCAAGACCACGTACTCAGCGGCGACGACCCGTGACGCAAACAACAACACGCTCTACCACGGCGCTGCGACGCCGGGCTACGGCGGGCGGGGGTACGCGCCGCCCGCCCTCAACGGCGGCGGCAACTATCAGGTGCATTATATCCTTCTCAGTCGTCACATCACGTAACAACACGCTGTACCGCGGCGCTGCGACGCCGGGCTACGGCGGGCGGGGGTACGCGCCGCCCGCCCTCAACGGCGGCGGCAACTATCAGGTGCATATCCTACTCGAGCGTCACATCACGTAACAACACGCTGTACCGCGGCGCTGCGACGCCGGGCTACGGCGGGCGGGGGTACGCGCCGCCCGCCCTCAACGGCGGCGGCAACTATCAGGTGCATTATATCCTTCTCAGTCGTCACATCACGTAACAACACGCTGTACCGCGGCGCTGCGACGCCGGGCTACGGCGGGCGGGGGTACGCGCCGCCCGCCCTCAACGGCGGCGGCAACTATCAGGTGCATATCCTTCTCGAGCGTCACATCACGTAACAACACGCTGTACCGCGGCGCTGCGACGCCGGGCTACGGCGGGCGGGGGTACGCGCCGCCCGCCCTCAACGGCGGCGGCAACTATCAGGTGCATTATATCCTTCTCAGTCGTCACATCACGTAACAACACGCTGTACCGCGGCGCTGCGACGCCGGGCTACGGCGGGCGGGGGTACGCGCCGCCCGCCCTCAACGGCGGCGGCAACTATCAGGTGCATTATATCCTTCTCAGTCGTCACATCACGTAACAACACGCTGTACCGCGGCGCTGCGACGCCGGGCTACGGCGGGCGGGGGTACGCGCCGCCCGCCCTCAACGGCGGCGGCAACTATCAGGTGCATTATATCCTTCTCAGTCGTCACATCACGTAACAACACGCTGTACCGCGGCGCTGCGACGCCGGGCTACGGCGGGCGGGGGTACGCGCCGCCCGCCCTCAACGGCGGCGGCAACTATCAGGTGCATTATATCCTTCTCAGTCGTCACATCACGTAACAACACGCTGTACCGCGGCGCTGCGACGCCGGGCTACGGCGGGCGGGGGTACGCGCCGCCCGCCCTCAACGGCGGCGGCAACTATCAGGTGCATTATATCCTTCTCAGTCGTCACATCACGTAACAACACGCTGTACCGCGGCGCTGCGACGCCGGGCTACGGCGGGCGGGGGTACGCGCCGCCCGCCCTCAACGGCGGCGGCAACTATCAGGTGCATTATATCCTTCTCAGTCGTCACATCACGTAACAACACGCTGTACCGCGGCGCTGCGACGCCGGGCTACGGCGGGCGGGGGTACGCGCCGCCCGCCCTCAACGGCGGCGGCAACTATCAGGTGCATTATATCCTTCTCAGTCGTCACATCACGTAACAACACGCTGTACCGCGGCGCTGCGACGCCGGGCTACGGCGGGCGGGGGTACGCGCCGCCCGCCCTCAACGGCGGCGGCAACTATCAGGTGCATATCCTTCTCGAGCGTCACATCACGTAACAACACGCTGTACCGCGGCGCTGCGACGCCGGGCTACGGCGGGCGGGGGTACGCGCCGCCCGCCCTCAACGGCGGCGGCAACTATCAGGTGCATTATATCCTTCTCAGTCGTCACATCACGTAACAACACGCTGTACCGCGGCGCTGCGACGCCGGGCTACGGCGGGCGGGGGTACGCGCCGCCCGCCCTCAACGGCGGCGGCAACTATCAGGTGCATTATATCCTTCTCAGTCGTCACATCACGTAACAACACGCTGTACCGCGGCGCTGCGACGCCGGGCTACGGCGGGCGGGGGTACGCGCCGCCCGCCCTCAACGGCGGCGGCAACTATCAGGTGCATATCCTTCTCGAGCGTCACATCACGTAACAACACGCTGTACCGCGGCGCTGCGACGCCGGGCTACGGCGGGCGGGGGTACGCGCCGCCCGCCCTCAACGGCGGCGGCAACTATCAGGTGCATTATATCCTTCTCAGTCGTCACATCACGTAACAACACGCTGTACCGCGGCGCTGCGACGCCGGGCTACGGCGGGCGGGGGTACGCGCCGCCCGCCCTCAACGGCGGCGGCAACTATCAGGTGCATTATATCCTTCTCAGTCGTCACATCACGTAACAACACGCTGTACCGCGGCGCTGCGACGCCGGGCTACGGCGGGCGGGGGTACGCGCCGCCCGCCCTCAACGGCGGCGGCAACTATCAGGTGCATATCCTTCTCGAGCGTCACATCACGTAACAACACGCTGTACCGCGGCGCTGCGACGCCGGGCTACGGCGGGCGGGGGTACGCGCCGCCCGCCCTCAACGGCGGCGGCAACTATCAGGTGCATTATATCCTTCTCAGTCGTCACATCACGTAACAACACGCTGTACCGCGGCGCTGCGACGCCGGGCTACGGCGGGCGGGGGTACGCGCCGCCCGCCCTCAACGGCGGCGGCAACTATCAGGTGCATATCCTTCTCGAGCGTCACATCACGTAACAACACGCTGTACCGCGGCGCTGCGACGCCGGGCTACGGCGGGCGGGGGTACGCGCCGCCCGCCCTCAACGGCGGCGGCAACTATCAGGTGCATTATATCCTTCTCAGTCGTCACATCACGTAACAACACGCTGTACCGCGGCGCTGCGACGCCGGGCTACGGCGGGCGGGGGTACGCGCCGCCCGCCCTCAACGGCGGCGGCAACTATCAGGTGCATTATATCCTTCTCAGTCGTCACATCACGTAACAACACGCTGTACCGCGGCGCTGCGACGCCGGGCTACGGCGGGCGGGGGTACGCGCCGCCCGCCCTCAACGGCGGCGGCAACTATCAGGTGCATATCCTTCTCGAGCGTCACATCACGTAACAACACGCTGTACCGCGGCGCTGCGACGCCGGGCTACGGCGGGCGGGGGTACGCGCCGCCCGCCCTCAACGGCGGCGGCAACTATCAGGTGCATTATATCCTTCTCAGTCGTCACATCACGTAACAACACGCTGTACCGCGGCGCTGCGACGCCGGGCTACGGCGGGCGGGGGTACGCGCCGCCCGCCCTCAACGGCGGCGGCAACTATCAGGTGCATTATATCCTTCTCAGTCGTCACATCACGTAACAACACGCTGTACCGCGGCGCTGCGACGCCGGGCTACGGCGGGCGGGGGTACGCGCCGCCCGCCCTCAACGGCGGCGGCAACTATCAGGTGCATATCCTTCTCGAGCGTCACATCACGTAACAACACGCTGTACCGCGGCGCTGCGACGCCGGGCTACGGCGGGCGGGGGTACGCGCCGCCCGCCCTCAACGGCGGCGGCAACTATCAGGTGCATTATATCCTTCTCAGTCGTCACATCACGTAACAACACGCTGTACCGCGGCGCTGCGACGCCGGGCTACGGCGGGCGGGGGTACGCGCCGCCCGCCCTCAACGGCGGCGGCAACTATCAGGTGCATATCCTTCTCGAGCGTCACATCACGTAACAACACGCTGTACCGCGGCGCTGCGACGCCGGGCTACGGCGGGCGGGGGTACGCGCCGCCCGCCCTCAACGGCGGCGGCAACTATCAGGTGCATTATATCCTTCTCAGTCGTCACATCACGTAACAACACGCTGTACCGCGGCGCTGCGACGCCGGGCTACGGCGGGCGGGGGTACGCGCCGCCCGCCCTCAACGGCGGCGGCAACTATCAGGTGCATTATATCCTTCTCAGTCGTCACATCACGTAACAACACGCTGTACCGCGGCGCTGCGACGCCGGGCTACGGCGGGCGGGGGTACGCGCCGCCCGCCCTCAACGGCGGCGGCAACTATCAGGTGCATATCCTTCTCGAGCGTCACATCACATAACAACACGCTGTACCGCGGCGCTGCGACGCCGGGCTACGGCGGGCGGGGGTACGCGCCGCCCGCCCTCAACGGCGGCGGCAACTATCAGGTGCATATCCTACTCGAGCGTCACATCACGTAACAACACGCTGTACCGCGGCGCTGCGACGCCGGGCTACGGCGGGCGGGGGTACGCGCCGCCCGCCCTCAACGGCGGCGGCAACTATCAGGTGCATTATATCCTTCTCAGTCGTCACATCACGTAACAACACGCTGTACCGCGGCGCTGCGACGCCGGGCTACGGCGGGCGGGGGTACGCGCCGCCCGCCCTCAACGGCGGCGGCAACTATCAGGTGCATTATATCCTTCTCAGTCGTCACATCACGTAACAACACGCTGTACCGCGGCGCTGCGACGCCGGGCTACGGCGGGCGGGGGTACGCGCCGCCCGCCCTCAACGGCGGCGGCAACTATCAGGTGCATTATATCCTTCTCAGTCGTCACATCACGTAACAACACGCTGTACCGCGGCGCTGCGACGCCGGGCTACGGCGGGCGGGGGTACGCGCCGCCCGCCCTCAACGGCGGCGGCAACTATCAGGTGCATATCCAGTGGCGTGCAGTTCATAGAGGCATAAAAGCACCGCTTACCCAAGGGGAAATACTACGTCAATTCTCATTTTTATACGACTGCCTGAAAAAAGGAGTATATTGTTTTCATGGTTCATGTATGCATGTATGTATGTATGTATGTGAGTTTGTGTATTCCACCATATGACTTCTATACGCCTGAACTGATTTTGATAAATGAGGTGTTGTTAGAATCCCTAGCTTATACCGGGTGACATAGGCTAGTAATATTTAAAAAAAAATGATGGGTTGACCATGGTGCCTTATTAAAGACTAAAGTTGTTTTCAGAAACTGCTTCTATATATACTGGATTCTTATCAGGCCATAGTCTTCCGAGTAGGAAATCATATTGTTATTACCCATACAGCACGAGTTCTTAGCGCGATTTAAATTCAGTCAGCGCCACCTATCGGCAATGTAAAAAAGCTATCTTAACAACCGTTTCCTCGCAAATTAGAAGGAAATCGCCAAATGAGTGCTCTCTCATTGAAAAATAACTTTTTTTAAAGACCATGGAACTGTAAAGTTCTTTTAGGTTTTTGAAAAAGTATTGCCTTTCTTTTGTTTGAATACAAACACTTTTAATATTCCATTATTGTTTTCACTAACAATCAAAAGAATTTGAAGAGATGAAAAAAAACTGTATTTCATAAACAAGTCACGCAAACCACTATGAGTTATTTCTATATCATAATTCATACGCGAAAGTTGTTTTTCTGCTGTCTACCCGTCTGTTACCTTTGCGCCCCATTTATATAGAGATATACCCAATATAGCTTGTATCCTGGACTCAAATAAAAGTAAGGTTTTTTACTCCACAACAGGTTAGCCTTTGAATGCCATCTACCTGTTAGGGGTATAAGAATTATGTTAAACCCATACAACAAAATAGGTAATAGTACTAACACATACCCCTATAGTCGGCCCCACGGCATGATACAGGAACGCTGAATCACTTGATGTTAACTAGCCATGGCCGAAGCCTTTCAGGCCAGCTGGCTTCAGGTCAGAGTAAATTCAGAAACTATAAATTCCTGAATTGACCCTGCCGGCGATCGAACCCAGGATCTCCCGCTTATAAGGACAGAGCTTTCACCAGTGCGCCATGGAGATCGTCCAAAGGTTACACTACCTGAGTAGTGCTACTTTTTTGTCCGGTAAATTAGAGTTCCATGGGATTTTGTTCAAGTTATTATCCCAAGAAAACCTCTGCCATTATGTAATTAATGGAAAGGGGTCCCGACCCTTAGCAATAAAGAATAGGACGCAGTGAGAGAGGGGAGTCAAAGCCATAAGCTTACACATAACTTAAAGTCTTGGAAATAAATCAACATAATAACAATGTGTAAATATCAAATGACAAACCTGTATTTGAACAAAAAATTAAATATAATGAAACCCTCATTCGTCGTAGAATTTTGACGCGAGAACCGCAATCATTTAGCGGAGAGAAAAAAACGGAATGAGGTAAAAACGGGGGTAGGTAACAGAATTAGGAGGGAGCTGGTTATTAGCGAGATGTATAGCAGGAGTGCCCTAATGACCGCAGGCCTCTCGGTGTTTTGAATGCGAGCCAAGGTGGAAGGAGACCAATATACTCGTTTTATTTCCTAACTTATAGGGTGACCACCATTTATGTGGAAAGAGTTTCGACTAATTTTGGTCGGGCACTTAAAAGGAGTATGAGTAAATAAATAAATATTAATCAGGTTAAGTTGTTAAGGTGGTTACTAAGCCACGGCCGAAGCTCCTACCCGTCCAGACCAGAGAAAATTCAGAAATAATAAATTCCCAAATTACCCCTGCCCGGAATTGAACCCGAGACCTGCCGCTAATAAGACAACAGCGCTCACCACTGCGCTAGGGAGGTCGTAAAAATTAGCCCCTTTTTCTGATCCCTTTTATTTATTTTCGCTTCGACATTTTATTGTAAAAATGTTATACTGAACCGGCTCAACCCCACAAAGGATTTATGTCAAAAGCCTTTGATATGTCCAAAAGCCTATTTGAACACAGAATTTTTGATGGAAAATAGAAAATCCCGTATATAAAATACGAGCATTATACACACGTATGCAAAACATACTATTATATCTATCAGCCTACACATGCTCAAAGGTCAAGAAGTGGACTGAAATCCGAAAGGTGATAAGCTTCATTCTTACCCCTAGCACACCACAAGTCAGCGTTATTACCGTTTATGTCAACGTAAGATTGCAAAATCCGTTAGATTGTAATCTAACTAGCGAAATTGTATCGACTTGTAAATAATTAATTTTATTAATTACTAAATTGTAGCGAATTGTTTTATCGGTCACTTATGTTCTTCAGAGATATTGGCTTCGAATAAAATTCTCTCAAAAACAATTGTCATGGTTGCCCGACACACATGCAAGCGTTTTTAAAAAGAGCACAGCCAAAAAGTTTTTTGCTTTCTCAACTAAATTGCCGTTTTCTGACCCATTTTCCAACTGCCAGCTGAAAAATGCGGGTAATTCGAGTTTTCTCTTCAAACATATAAAATTGTCGCGCCGAGAAAACTGGCCTGCAGCTTTTTTCTATTTTCTAATTGGCCCTCGTTAGATGCTCTGGATTCTGGACAGGTATTTCAGATATGTCGCAACTGCAGAAAGTGAACAAGTCTGAAATCTTTTATGGATGTAAGATTTTCTTTTTATTTTCTATTAACATTTTACTGCAGTAGATGTAGGTAGGTACATAAACTTACTTGCATTTTTATTTGACTTTCATCTTTGATATTATATTTATTTATTTTACATGAGTAGAGAGACTCTGTGAGACGAGAAGATAGATCTCTAAAACAGGATCTTCGCACCACGATCCCATGGTCTTTGATGGTGTATATTTGTATTATTATTCGTTTAGACTTATAAAAAAGCGCTTACGAAAGTCAGATTGGTATAGTACAATACAACATAGATGTAATTATTCACTTTCATCTAAAACAAAAACCGACTTCAAAACTATGCCTATATGCACCAACTTAAAAAAAGCAAAACAATTTTTTGTTGATTTTCTCAAAAAGCGCTAAATCAATTTCGATAAAGTTTATATTATTGGACCACCTCTGAAGTATGATCTACCAATCAAATAAAAATAATCATCAAAATTGATTCATACACCACTACAAGTTAGCCCTTGACTGCAATCTCACCTGATGTTAAGTGATGATACAGTCTAAGATGGTTGCTGGCTAACCTGTTAGGGGTATGGCATTAAGCCCATACCTCTAGTCGGTTTCTTCACGGCATCGTACCGGAACACTAAATCGCTTAGCGGGACGCGTTTGCCGGTAGGGTGGTAGCTAGCCACGGCCGAAGTCTCCAACCAGAATATAATACGTATAATATGTCCAACGTCATACCTACGTAACTAAGTAAATAGGTAACTAATTTGGACACAGTTACATACTACCGTTTTTCTTTTATATTTTGGTCCATGCCCGCAACTTCATCCGATAATCCGCATGGATTTAGGTTTTGAACAACCCGCAGGGACCCTTTGAATCCCGGAATTATAAATAATATAGATTAGGAAATAATATAGACAGTCGAAATCGGTTTTGCGACAAATTTCTAACTTTATTTTATTTTTAACTAGTGGGTCCGGCAGACGTCGTCCTGCCATGAACCTAGAACCCGATTGTAGCGCCCCCTACCGGGTTCAATTATGAATATAAACCAGCCCTGGACCCACTCATACACACCCAAAAATTCCATTTAAATTGGCCCAGCCGTTCTCGGGTATTAGCGAGACAAACGAACAGCAATTGTTTTTTTTATAAACATAGAAAAAATAAAAACCAATATTAGCGATGCTGTCACAGGTCAGATAAGTTTAACGGACTGTACCTCTTTAGATTTACTACTTAACCTTATTAATAGATATTTTTTATCGCCACTTTGTACCTGTTACACAATCATTCAATCAAACATGGATCTAACCACGCGTTTATTATTTTGCAGCAAGTGACAGCGAAAGTGCTATTCGGCAGCGTCACCGCGATCAATGACCTCAACCAGCAGAAGACCGGGCGGGATGAGCGGCGGACGCACTAGCGACAGCTCTAGCTCTTGTGACAGGTAACAACGTTTACTTAGAAGTTCCTTCGCTACGATATAGATGCCGCCACATGCAAATATGGCGCTATGTAGTTATGAATCTTTCCGTTAGATGGCGACGTACTTTTAATACGTAGTTTTGTAGTTTTTCGCCAGATAGCGTGGTGCATAGAAGTACAAGATTATTTTACTAGATGGCGTTTGCATCGATTATAGTTTTATCATTTGACTCTAGAGGGAGACTCAATGTTTGTTCAATTAAGCGAGCGTTGCGATACTAGCCCTCTGTAAACCTCTATGTTTTCCGCCCGCAACTTTATTGAGTGGATTTCGTTGTTTAATTTTTTTCGTTTCTTTTTTCAGATTGTGATTGTGATAAGAAGAAAATATGATGGAAGCTAAGGTGTGATCTCGGATGTCAGAGTTATATTATTCATAAAAAATATATTTTTTGTATTAATTTTTAGATTTAGTTGAAACACTCGAATATTTTATGAAATAAAATTTAATAAATAATTTTATAAGTTATCTTCTTTTATTATTATTTAGTAGGTGCTTTGTTTGTAATTAAGAGGTAGAGTAGGTATATAATTAAATATTTTTTCCACAATGTTATACATATGACTATTTAGTACCACTGTCCATTTGAAAATATTTTTATTGACTTAGCTGTCTCTTACTTGTCTGCCTCAGGGATTTCAAGGCAATACCTTGAAATCCCTGCATTTACCTAATTTTCTCTGCGCCTCATGGAGCAATAATAATATCTATTATTTGCGTATGCATGAAATAAATAAACTATCCCCGTAGTAAATATGTTCCTTGGTATGCATCACACTAGTGTAGCACATTTGTACCTATTTGGTAGGAAGGTATATAAACTTACGTGTATAATTCGTCATTTTTAATCAGGCTAGGGTCGTCACGTAACAAATCGCAATGGACCTTGGAACTGCCATAATAAATTTAAGCCGAAGACGTTTAATGCGGTCATGTTAGTTTAGACTTCTTTTATGACAAGCAATCTACTATACGTTATTTAATTATCTTTTCATTATTGTTAGATATACCTACTCTACTCAAGAATGATATAGGCAACTAATGTTTAATTTGATAATTTAATACCAGTGTAACACTTATTGTTACGTAACGTATGTATTGTAAAATGTTTACATACCTATAGTAACAGTTTTCTTTTTATGAAAAGAGCAACTGCTGAGTTTCTTGTCGGCTCTTCTCAGTAGAACAGTTTTCTCAACCCCTGGTAGAGTCTTGAGTCTTGATGTATCATAAGTGGCACAAGATCTGATTTGCGTAAGCGCTTTTTTATAAGTATAAGCGAAGAATAAATCATACTTCATACTTAATATTATAAATGCGAAAGTGTGTTTGTTTGTTGGTTTGCCCGCCGCAAGGTAGCAACGGATTGACGTGATTTTCGGCATGGGTATAGTTGAGGACCTGGAGAGTGAAATAGGCTACTTTTTATCCCGGAAAATTAGGAGTTCCCGCGGGAATAAAAAACTTAAACCACGTGGACGAAATCGCAAGCATCAGCTTGTATATACCTACAAATAATATACAAGTTGTCCTATGTGAAATTAACAAATAAATAAGTCTTACTGTCATGTGTCAGTAAGTAGGTATATAGCTACCTACTTTAAGTAGATCTAGATACACATTATACAAGGCAAAAAATAAAGAATTTAATGATATCAAATCAGGATAGAAAACGTCTCACTGCAACTTGCCAATGGCATATTTCTTGCAAGATAAGTGTAACTGTAATTAAATAACAGTTAGTCAGTAGTCAGTATCTAATACCTATACATATACAGTCCCACAAACTTATCTTGCTTGGTGGCCAAAATAGGAACCATTTTTTATGCCTTATCTAGTGATCTAATGTCTAGAAATGAGGAGCGTCAGAACAAAATCCGATAAATGACCATGATGGGTCTGACCATTACTAAACAATAATCTTCTGCTGAGTTTCTTTCCGGCTCTTCTCAGTAGAATCATTTTCCGGACCGGTGGTGGAGTTTTAATGTTTCATAAGTGAGACACAAGTTGTCCTACGTGAAATAAATAATCATTTAAAAGTCACCCATACCCAGGAGGTCCTTGTGTCCAAATATTGCACTTCATGAACACAAAACAATTTAATTTACTATTTCTTAGAAGATTTTTGTGAGTCTGTCAACGCACTTGGCCAGCGTGGTGGACTATGACTAAGGCCTTCTTATTTCACGAGGAGACTCTTGCTCAATGCGATGGGTCGAAATTATGAGTATTTTAAATATTTTTCAATTTTTTTTCAATTTTTTTTTTTGACCAGCCACTTCACAAGTTCACAAGCCCTTGTTCGATCCCTTTATTGGTTCGGTTGGAAACATTACTAGCTCTTCTCAGTATAGTTCTTTCCGAACCGGTGGGTGAACTGTGGTGGAGTCCAGACTTGACGTAGCATAAGTGACTTATCTTACTACTTATACCTAAACGAAGAGTCGAGTTTGAATTACATTTCTCTAGACTAGCCAACAAATCGGTGCCCGACAAGTTGGCATATGTGTGTCACCGTAAGATTTTAAAAACCGTTAGATTATAATCTAACTCGCGAAATTGTAAACTGTCGAAAGAATGTGAACCGATAAATGTTCTGAGTGTTAATTTTTTGAAATATTCATTGTATTTACGTTTTCTTGTCTGTTTCTTGTAGGTTAGGTTAGGGTTCGACATAAATAATCAGGTAGTGCCACAGATTACAATCTACCGAGAAATAATGCGTTAAATTGTAATCTTTCGACAGTTTGCAATTTCGCGAGTTAGATTATAATCTAACGGTTTTTATAATCTTACAGTTACATATTATTATAGATAACTTCACAGCTTAAATAGATACATATCTTGTGATTTATATAATCAAAGCAACATTTAAAATGTATTAAATCTCGAACTTTGAAGAGCGTTATGAGATCTATCTCCAGAAGTCATCTTGATACATCATACCCATTTAATTAGGTAGCAAGTAATGATGTTCGCACATTACACACAAGCCGCAAACTGAAATACACCAGCTGGGCGACCGCGTATCTCTGACAGCTACAGTGTAACGATCGCAATCACCTCTGATTGGATAACACTCTTCCACTATTGGACAAAATCCATTGACGCAGCAAGAATACCATAAATTCAGCCAATCCCAACAATTGATACTGTAACAATGATTGATGCAGAAGGTACGCGGTCGCCCTGCTGTAAATAAATAATTACTTTATCTGCAGAGACTTTTTTAAATCCACTACAGGTTACCCCATAACTGCAATCTCTCGTGGTATGGGATAATGCAGTCTTAAATGGTAGCATGCTAACCTATTTTTTTTTTTCCGGATTGAGTATGCTGCAAAGGCCCTACTGGCCGCTACAGCGCCACCGGGGGGATGGGCGAGCGCTAAGCGTCGCGGAGAAAAGAGCCCTAGGGCTCGATGACATCGGGGGAGGCAACGTCTTCCTAGGGCGCCTCCTGTGAGGCTCGGACCACGGCTTAGGATGACGTTGGGATGAAGGGGAGGTCGGTTGGACTAGATTAGTCCACACGCCCCCGAGGCCGTGGGTAAAGACCACGTCCGGGTGACGTAAGATATCGGGGTCCTCGTCTTCGCCGGCGAAGACGCTGTGTTTGACAGGTGTTTGTGTGTAGCCCTCAGTAGGGTGCATTGTCGGTGGTGATTTGGTCGTCGGGGTCGATGCTAACCTATTAAAAGTATGGCAGTTATAACCAAATAGTACGTAAGAGTTTAACCCGCACAGTTCAGTTTCTACACGACATCGTAACGGAACGGTAAATTGGTTGACGACACCCTTTTGTACGTATAATGGTAGCTGACCATGGTCGAAGCCCCTCACCATAGCAGACTAAAGAAAATTCAAAAATCATCAATTCCTAAATTCTGGGAAAATTCTGATAGGTGCACTGGATCGGACTCAGGACCGCTTGCATCGTACCTAGGATACAAAGTGAGACGCATATGTCACCGTAAGATTGTAAAAACCGTTAGCTTATAATCTAACTCGCGAAATTGCAAACTGTCAAAAGATTACAGTTTAACGCATTGTTTTTCGGTAAATTGTAATCTATTAGGTTTATTAACCCGATAGAATCTAAGTGCCAGGCCTGCGGGCACTACCTGATTATTTATGTCGAACCCTAACCTAACCTACAAGAAACAGACAAGAAAACGTAAATACAATGAATATTTCAAAAATTGACACTCAGAACATTGAACGGTTCACAATCTATCGACAGTTTACAGTTTCGCGAGTTAGATTATAAACTAACGGTTTTTACAATATACATTGATACTTTGGCTATACAATGAAGTAAGCTCTATATCAGTGATGTGATACCTATTGAGCTTTTGAGCCTAGAGTAGGCATAAGTTAGTCAAAATACCTATTTATTAGCAGTTTTGATGAACAATGAGCATTATTGACGTATTTTCATTTGGGTATTTTCATTTCATTTCATTTTCATTTTACAGTTTCGCGAGTTAGATTATAATCTAACGGTTTTTACAATCTCACGGTGACACATACTCATCAACGCAGTGAGCTAAGCGTCAAAAAATAACACAATAGCACTGTGCACCAAGCAGTTAGAACTTATGACTTTCGCGGCAATGTGCGTTCATCTCACATCGCAGTTTCAATCAGAACACGAAATGACACAAAAACATGACACAATGACAGTAATTGTGAATCTGTGATTGTGTTTTTTGCCCCGGTTTGCGCGGGTCTTTAACCGGGGTTCGAAATCGCTTACGTCCGCTCCAAGAATGGATATCTAATGATTGAGCCTTCGGCGGGCGGCGGACGCTCACACCGAACGGTCATTTTCTTATAATATATCTATACTAATATTATAAATGCGAAAGTTTGGATGGATTGATGGGTGGATGTTTGTTACTGATCAGGCTAAAACGGCAGAACGGATCTGGATGAAATTTGGCACAGAGATAAACCATAGTCATAATAACACATAGACTAAGCTTTTCTCTCGGAAAATTAAAGAGTTCCTTTAATTTAAAAGAAAGAGGAACCAGAAAACCTCCATTGACGCGGACGAAAACGCGTGCAAACAAACAAAAGGAAACAAACTTATGGTTAAAGTGGTAAGAGCCATCGGCGTGAATATCTGCTCCATCATACATTGCTGGCTTTTCAAGAATTATGTTGATAATATATCCCAAGAATAATCCCATGCCAAAATTGTGTGGGAAGGGAGTTGGTTCCACAACTTGCCTGTGCATAGAAAAAATATTATACATATTAGGGCTAATTATTCCATAGTTATAATTTAAAATACTCTTTTTACATGCAATTTTTATAAAACCTCTGTTGCCTTTACCTACCTTTAAATACTATTTACCTTACTATATACCTGTTTATTCGTGTATTGGTGGTAGGTTTGCGCAAAACTGCGATCTTTGTCCTCAGGTTACTTCAATTTTATTTTATCTCTGACGAGTACCGACTATAATAGGTACCAGTATATTTAATGTACTCTGTGAGGTTCTCATAAGCTACATTCGTAAATCGCTGCTCTAAGCTCGCTCGCCGCGGTGTGAGCAGCGGCCAAGAAAGCTCATTTCGCTACAAAACAAGCAACTTCTCGAGATCATCGCTCGGACCGAGGTCATAACTGTACTCTTGAGGCTGGTCTCCCGATGTTACGTAACTAGTCCCAACCCGACTGCCCTCAGCTTATCACGCAGTATCAGGAACGGGATACAAGAAAAATTAAAAAAAAATTGCATCGATACACCATAAAGTACCTCGTGCAACTAACGAGCACTAAAAACACCCAGGAACAGTTACGTTCGAAATTTAAAAACCAGTTCCTGTTTTTTTAACACGAGATCAGTGACTTTATAACAGCAGTTCTCATCCGAATTTTGCTAAGGAGAAGAGTATAACAATATTCAGTTTTGAGTTCATAATTGAGATCATTTAAATAGCTCGTTTGTAAAACAGCTCGTTATGAAACCAGTGTTATAATGTATTTATAGTTGTTATTGGATCACCACTATGGAAGTTTTCAGGTCAGTGACTTTCTTTGTTTACTTTTTACGAATGATCGTTATGATTAGCCCCAAACCTATAAGTTCTTCTCTTATAATTTTATCTGCATGCAATCATTAATAGCTCATCGTTACCAAGGAGTTATTAAAACACTAAAGGTTCCAGAGTTCGCTTTTTTTGTTGATAATTATAGTGACGATACAGACGATAGGTAATAGCGGGCAAACTTGGTAAATGTAGATTTGGTATATTCACCCCCCCATGGTTTGGTACACCCCTTACTAAATAGTTCTCAACGGCAACTTACAGAAATGCTTAGCGCAAATATTGGCTGATAGGTTGGAAACTAGCCATGGCCGAGGCTTCCCACCAGAAAAGTTTACTAGTATATCGTAATATAGGTAACGAATAATGATTGTCCTGAGTGTGCACTGCGTAACTTCCATCCGGTCCTACATTAATATCCAAGCCTTAATTCAGACATTTTAGGGACACAAATAAAAGTAGAGTTCGCGCGTGAGTTGAAAGCAGAGTAAATGTATGAATCACCATACATTTACTCTGCATTCAACTCGCGCGCGAACTATACTTTTTGTTCGTACATACAAAGTAAATGCAAAGGTTATTTTGTTTAGTTTTAAATTAAAAAAGAAAACCACTTTACATTCAAGTTCCAACTTTTCAAATAATTTATATTTTTTTATTTTCAGAGACAAAGGGATTCTTCTACTAATAACAATACTTATTTACAATATCGATGGGAAATCAATGTCTTCAAATGAACCTAAGATCGAAAACACTACACACAACTGCCCATTTACAAAAATAATTGAAGATATTTACAAAATTAGCAACCGAACTAGTCCAGCTAAATGGAAAGAGGAAAAAATAGATTATGCATACAACTCCACTGATAGTTTACTTAACACCAATAAAAACATTAGTAAATCCATACAAGATGAACTAGTGAACGATATTATTGCATCTATAAAGAGAATAGCAAACTTGACTAACAGTGAAAGTAAACTTAATGAAGCAATTATCCTCAATGTGCCTGACAAAAATAATAATACTAAAACAACTACAGATAAGCAAGTTAATACAATTCTAAGTAGTTTGGAAGATAAAATAGATGTATCAAATCCTGCAACACCTAAATACAATGTGAATTACGTAATTGATGACTCTAAGGATTTCGAAAAGCAAACAAAGCCAATTAGTCTACCAGAAATTGAAAGACCATCAATACCAAGTGAAGAAAAACCAAATTACGTAGAAATACTACCTGTAGAACCTAATAATACAAACGTTAACAAATCTTCTAGTATTTTAGAAGTCTTGAAGAACATAATGCCAATGCTAAATTCTTCTGTCACAAAAGATCTACATAGTATTACAATTATTGAAAGGAATCAGAACAAGAACCATTCGTTTTCGGAAACTAAAAATATATCGACAATCATAGTCAAGTATTGTGATAAAGAAAACTCAACTAAAGTTAATTTAACTGATACAAAAGAGCCTGAAGAAGATTTCAAAGGTATTCCCTTGCAAGAAGACTCTGATGATTACAAAATAGACGATTACATCGATTATGGTGATAGTATTCAAGACAAAATGACTAACATTACAATAGAAAGCCGCAAAGATGTGCTGGAAGCAGCCGAATATGGGATGATGAAGATGCACGAGCTTTATAGTGTTTTGGAGCCAAAGTTATATTCAATGGGTGAGTCGCTTTCTAGTTTAATGATCAGAGTTAATCTACATACATTTTAACATCACATAAAAATGGTAATGTTACGAGCAATAAAACTAAAGGTTAGCACTTGATTGCATTATTCGTTACATCTGATGATAAAAAGACGATGGAATCTACATGGGATATTGACTATGTAATGTAATATGAATGAACTAGAAGTTTAATTCGCTATAATCCGCTACAGTAGACAAGTCTGTGTGGTACAGTGCGTGTCTTTCACCTGCAACATGCGACACCCACCACCCAGCAATTCGCAAAGGCACAACACCACACCACACAGATCCTCCAAATCACTCTCAACGTACGTTTCACTCCGACACCGGAGCATCTTCAGGAGATGTTGACACGACAATGCACGATTGTGAAGTCTTCAAAATCACATTCACTTCACAATTCACTTCACAATCGTGCATTGTCGAGTCAACATCTCCTGAAGATGCTCCGGTGTCGGAGTGAAACGTACGTTGAGAGTGATTTGGAGGATTTGTGTGGTGTGGTGTTGTGCGGTGTTGTGCCTGTGCGAATTGCTGGGTGGTGGGTGTCGCATGTTGCAGGTGAAAGACACGCACTGTACCACACAGATTTGTCTACTGTAGCGGATTATAGCGAATTAAACTTCTAGTTCATTCACTATCATGGACTTCCGCAAAGTAACGCCTGCTTCTATTCAATAATGTAATATGATTACATTACCGTGGCTTTGCTTAGAAATAATAAGTGTATCTATTATAAGTTAGAATAGAAACACTTCTAAGTATCAATGTATGTCATAAAAGCTCTACTACAACATAGTAGGGATCTCCGAAAATCTTGTTGGTGTGAAGCTACGAATTTTTATTATTTTTTGTAGCTGTAAACTAGGTATATCTGGAAACGTCAAACCTAGCCTAGCTTAGTAACTTTGCATTTAGGGACCAAAAAAATTCACATTTTGAAATCTCCTCTTTTAATTTAACTTACAAAATAATAAACTGTACCTAGGGTAGGCACTAGGCAGGTAGAAAATTAAGCGTAAAATCTTACAAATCTAGGTAACCTTACTGTGACGTTAAAATGTCATCGAATGCATAAATAAGAATAATCGAATCAAAACTTACTATATGGGTAGGTTCTGGTTGTTACACTTTATATTTATTATTATACACTTTATATTTATTATTATATTGAGATGAATTATCTCATAAATATAAAATTCTCGTGTCACAATGTTAGTTACCATACTCCTCCGAAACGGCTTGACCGATTTTTATGAAATTTTATATGCATATTCAGTGGGTCTGAGAATCGGTTACTGTTATTATTACACTTTATTTGTACACCATAACAAAAAAAAGGTAAAATAATAATTAAGTAACACAAATAAACAGAAGGAAGTACAAAAAGGCGGCCTTATCGCTTAGCAGCGATCTCTGCGAACTTGCGGGTGGTGTATTAATATAAACATACAAACAAATACCTACATACTAATACATAAACAATTTACGCAAACAACATAATACTCATAATAAATATATGAAAATAAACTAATAAATTTATTATGTATTTAATATTACATAAACTAAATAACAATGAAAACTAATCGTATATATATGTCAGCGGAAGATTCTAAAAACCGTTAGATTATAATCTAACTCGCGTAATTGCAAACTGTCGAAAGATTACAATTTAACGCATTATTTTCCGGTAGATTGTAATCTGATAGGTATTTTAACCCGATAAAACCTAAGTGCCTGCGGTCGGGCACTACCTGATTATTTATGTCGAACCCTAATCTAACCTACAAGAAACAGACAAGAAAACGTAAACACAATTAATATTTCGAAAATTTACACTTAGAACATTGAACGGTTCACAATCTGTCGACAGTTTACAATTTCGCGAGTTAAATTAACTAACGGTTTTTACAATCTTACGGTGACATATATATCGATTATGTACTATCTATTTTTCATACCCCTAAAAGACCTCAATCCACGCGGACGGGCATCAGCTAGTTTTTATATATATTCTTTTTTTTTTATGTTGACAAAAAGTCATGACCTTCATCAATGAGGATTTAGAGGTCCTTCATGAGGCCTGGTAGTCTATTGTGTTTAGCAAGAAACCAAAAGAAAGAAGAAGATTATGATGATTTCAAAGCACGTGATTACTTTGATTATGGCGATAGTATTCAAGACAAAATGACTAACATTACAATAGAAAGTCGCAAAGATGTGCTGGAAGCAGCCGAATATGGAATGATGAAGATCACTACAGCCCATTAACGTCCCACTGCTGGGCACAGGCCTCCACTCTCATAGGAGAGAGGGAATTAGAGCTTAGACCCACCACGCTGCTCCAATGCGAGTTGGCGGCTTTAACGACTATTATCATGTTAGTGATAATAACCGGGACCGACGGCTTAACGTGCTCTCCGAGGCACGGGGGTGAAACACCGCCAACTTTCCAACTTCGGGCTAGTACTGGGAATTTCTAATCCGAAAAACCCGATACTTAATTATGGCCCGACCCGGGATTCGAACCCGGGACCTCGTCGGCCGCAGTCAAACATGGTAACCAATAGACCAACGAGGCAGTTTAGGCATGATGACTGATTTTGAAAAATGGTCAGATTATGTTCGGAAGTATCTACTATTTCGAAAAAATATATTATTTCAGCAGAAAAATTGGGTTTGGTAGATAAAATTGGCATTTGAAATTTAAATTTTAAAATTCACGCCAAAACGCCCGCCGGTGTCATGGCGTCGTTTGTGACGTCACTATTGTTTTTACCGATGCACTCTGTGCAGTGTGCAGTAAACAATAGTCATTCGTGACGTCATTCGCTTCTAGGCGTTTAATCCATTATGGCGGATTGCTGTATTTTTATACGACTGCCTGAAAAAAGGAGTATATTGTTTTCAGGGTTCGTGTATGTATGTATGTATGTGAGTTTGTATATTCCACCACAACTTCTATACGCCTAAACCGATTTTGATAAATGAGGTATCGTTAGAATCCCTAGCTTATTCCGGGTGACATAGGCTAGTAATTATTTTTTTTAAATTGATGGGGTGACTATGGTCCCGCATTAAAGACCAAAATTGAAAAAAAAAATCGAAAAGAAGATTAACTATATATCAAGAAAATGATGAGTAGATTCCAAAAATATATAACACTATACTTCAATATTTAGTGGTTCACAAAAAAATATCATTTAATAAAAAATGTGAATAAGTTTCCAAAGGCTATATACATAAGCAAATCGCTTCATGGAGGTAAACTCCAAAAATAATATGGCAGGGCAGTCGTATTCTTTAATTCGATAAATTAATTTTATACTTAGTTTTATTTTATCAAAATAAATAGCAATCTCACTCGAAATAGAAAAATAAATACTACTACTACTACAACAGCCCATTAACGTCCCACTGCTGGGTACAGGCCTCCACTCTCATAGAAGAGAGGGAATTAGAGCTTACACCCACCACGCTGCTCCAATGCGGGTTGGCGGGCTTCAACGACTATTATCGTGTTAGTGATAATAACCGGGACCGACGGCTTAACGTGCTCTCCGAGGCACGGGGGTGAAACACCGCCAACTTCCTAACTGCGGGCTAGTACTGAGAATTTCTAGTCAGAAAAACCCAATACTTGTTATGGCCCGACCCGGGACTCGAACCCGGGACCTCGCCGGCCGCAGTCGAACATGCCAACCACTAGACCAACGAGGCAGTTAAAAATAAATACGTTTTTTCATAATCCATGAATCCTATTTCATTAGATAAATTCATAATTTCATTGATCCATGGTTACTGTCATCATGCCTATTGTAATCTTTTCTTGCTAAATCATGTAAATTCATAATTTCATTGATCCTTGGTTACTGTCATCATGCCTATTGTAATCTTTTCTTGCTAAATCATGTAAATTCATAATTTCATTGATCCTTGGTTACTGTCATCATGCCTATTGTAATCTTTTCTTGCTAAATCATGTAAATTCATAATTTCATTGATCCTTGGTTACTGTCATCATGCCTATTGTAATCTTTTCTTGCTAAATCATGTAAATTCATAATTTCATTGATCCTTGGTTACTGTCATCATGCCTATTGTGATCTTTTCTTGCTAAATCATGTAAATTCATAATTTCATTGATCCTTGGTTACTGTCATCATGCCTATTGTGATCTTTTCTTGCTAAATCATGTAAATTCATAATTTCATTGATCCTTGGTTACTGTCATCATGCAGTGGCGTGCAGTTCATAGATGCACTGCTTACCCAAGTGGAAATACGTCAATGCTCACTTTTACCAAAACATTGAGTGAATAGGTATTCTGACTTACCAATGCCTACCCTAGCTTCAAACCCTGTGCACGCCACTGTCATCATGCCTATTGTAATCTTTTCTTGCTAAATCATGAACTTCCGCAAAGGAACGCCTGATTCTATCCAATATCTATTGTTTGTTCCCAGGTCTAGTCCTGGATGAGAAGGACCCGGCCCGCTACGTGGCGGCCTTCAACGCGCCCTCTGAAGACATCACGCGTTATGCCAAGTACGGCTACGCTTCACTCCAGGCCGCTGCAAAGCTGAAGGAGCTTATAGGGTAAGTCATTGCATTTATTCATTGCACTCATGTACATACAATATAATATAATTAATCTTATATATATGTCACCGTAAGATTGTAAAAACCGTTAGATTACCTATAATCTAACTCTTATTCATTGCATTCATGTACATACAATCTTCTTAATATATATATCACCGTAAGATTGTAAAAACCGTTAGATTACCTATAATCTAACTCTTATTCATTGCATTCATGTACATACAATCTTCTTATCTTATATATATGTCACCGTAAGATTGTAAAAACCGTTAGATTTCCTATAATCTAACTCTTATTCATTGCATTCATGTACATACAATCTTCTTAATATATATGTCACCGTAAGATTGTAAAAACCGTTAGATTACCTATAATCTAACTCGCGAAATTGTAAACTGTCGAAAGATTGTGAACCGTTCAATGTTCTGAGTGTTAATTTTTGAAATATTCATTGTATTTACGTTTTCTTGTCTGTTTCTTGTAGGTTAGGTTAGGGTTCGACATAAATAATCGTTATTTATCGACAATAATAATTATTTATGTCGAACCCTTAGGTTTTATCGGGTTTAAATGCCTATCAGATTATAATCTACCGGAAAATAATGCGTTAAATTCTAATCTTTCGACAGTTTAGAATTTCGCGAGTTTGATTATAATCTAACGGTTTTTACAATCTTACGGTGACATATATATAAATCTGCCTTGTTGGTCTAGCGGTTAGCGTAGTCGACTGCGGATCACGAGGTCCTGGGTTCGATTCCCGGTCGGGCATAAAAATTGTTAGGTATTGGGTTTTTCAAATAAGAAATTCTCAGTGCCAGCTCGGAGTTGGAAGTTGGTGGTGTTTCACCCCCGTGCCTCGGAGAGCACGTTAAACCGTCGTTCCCGGTTATTATCACTAACATGATAATAGTCGTTAAAGCTCGCTAACCCACATTGGAGCAGCGTGGTGGGTCTAAGCTCTAATTCCGTCTCTCCTATGAGAGTGGAGGCCTGTGCCCAGCTGTGGGACGTTAATAGGCTGTAGTGGTGGTGGTGGTTGTATATAAAAATCAAATGCTGTTCGTTTGTCTCGCTAAAACTCGAGAACGGCTGGGCCGATTTAGCTGATTTTGGTTTTGAAATGTTTGTCGTAGTCCAGTGAAGGTTTAAACGATGAGAAAATATGTAAAAAATTGCGAGGAAGATAGGGCAGGACAACTAGTTAATTATAATAACATGAGGCCCCGTCAGGGCATTGCAATTTTTTTTTTAAATCCTTTACAAGTTAGCCCTTGACTGCCATCTCACCTGATGGTAAGTGTTCCGTTTCTACACGGCATCGTACGGGAACGCTGAATCGCTTGGCGGCACGTCTTTGCCGGTAGGGTGGTAACTAGCCGCGGCCGAAGCCTCCCACCAGGCCAGACCAGGGAAAATTCAGAAATTATAAATTCCCAAATTGACCCTGCCGGGGATCGAACCCGGGACCACCGCACGTTAAGACATCAGCGCTACACACTGCGCCACGGAGGTCGTCAAAAAATTATATTATTTGACGACATTAAACAATCTTATACCTATGTACAATTGCAGTAAGTCTTGCACATTACATTTTAATTTATCGACCTGCATGTACTAATTAAAATAAAATTAAAATAATGTCTAATCTCACAAGTTTTTTATTCAATATTACTTAGTATTTTTTAACTATTACGAATACAATTAAAAGTCAAATTTTAATATAAGTTATTTTAATATAAGTATAAGTTTATAAGTCTGCTTACACTATGAAAAAAACCCAGCTGAGTTTGTTGTGGGCTCTTCTCAGACCAGGGCGCGTTTGGAACCCTCGTAGCTTTAGTTTTAAGATACCGTTACTGATTATCACCATTATATTTTATAAATAACTAGACGTCAATAAGTGTAGTATACCTACCTAAATTGAATAAACATTATTTGACTTTGACTTTGACTGTGGTTTGTCTAATTTATGATTCCGGGGTTCCTGGAAGGGTTAATTTGGGAATTTATAATTTCTGAATTTTCTCTGGTCTGGCCTGGTGGAAGGCTTCGGCCGTGGCTAGTTACCACCGTTCCGGCAAATACAATACAATACAAATATTTTTTATTCAAATAGACTTTTTACAAGTGCTTATGAATAGTCGAATGAATCTGGCACTGGTTCGGAATGCCGTTCCTACCGAGATGAACAAAGAAACTCGGTGGATGCTCTTTTAAAAAAAATATTACAATTGCATTAATCACGATACATAAGTATCCCTGGACAGCAGCCCTGGATATTGCTGGAGCGAGTCAAATCCATACACTTTTATCATTTATATAATCTTCGACAGTATAATAAGCTTTTTTAAGGAGCATTTTTTAATGGTTTTCTTAAACTTGTCTAAAGGCAAGTTTATAATAGGTAGTGGAATTTTGTTAAAGAATAGAATGCTCATTCCCACGAATGACCGAACGACCAAAGACCTCGTAGGAACCGACTGGGGATATGGGTTTAATATAACTGCCATACTCCTAAAAGGTTAGCCCGCTACCATCTTAGACTGCATCATCACATACCACCAGGTGAGATCACAGTCAAGGGCTAACTTATAGTGGAATAAATAAAATAAATAAATTTATACAGATGATAATTTTGGCAGATGCCATTTGCATAGTACTGCTTCAGTCTGTCTCAATCTAGTCCTTCACTATTGCTATACACCATCTGTCCACTCATCTGTCAAAATTATCATCCTAAATTAGATAAACCAAAGCCATAAAATAGGGATGGTGTCAAAAATAAATTATTTCTAACTGATTATCAAATAGAAGGTCTTTCAAAAGACCTAAAATTCACATCCTCGGTTAGTTTTAAGTTTGATAACCATTTTAAGCTATAGATTAAAGAAAAAAGTGCGTTGAAATTTGACGACTCTGTTGGTATCGCAATTATGTATTTCATACAAACTTCTATACTTATGTACTAGAAGCGCGTTTTTAACGTTAACTATGTTTTAATAAACAAAGGTCAACTTTTGACGTCCATCTTATATTAGCTAAATCAATGACCTCAAATTAAATAAATCCCGTGTTTAATGATTATGTGGCTCAAATTATTACCTATCTTATATTCCAATCATAAGTTACCATTTATAAATGACATCCTCGGTACTTAACCTTACCAAGTATTAAGCTATTAACATACTTAGAAGTGGCATCCTCTGAATTAAACTTGGTGCAACCTTGTATTAAGTGATTTTAAAGTCAAATTATTCATTAGACAGGAAACAGTTACGGAACCGGGCCCATATGCCCCAGGCAAGCAGGTCAAGCTAAACATCTCAAAATACCTTCTAAATACTTACCCATCAAATGTCACATGATGAAATCTTAATAGCAAAACTTTTGTACTCGTACTTCAAGGTCAAAGGGGGATTATTGAACTAATATTCAATGAGCTAGAAGTTTGAAAACCTATTGAGATTTTTTTCATCATAATGTGAAGGAGCCCTGAACACAAATTAATAGCTAAAGGTGTACTGACTCAATCAAATTAACTCACGCAAAAAGTAAAATTAAATCATTGTGAAATGTGAACAGTTCAATTTCACACCGCATCAAAATGTTTGCAGCACCACTGCTTCAGTAGATAGTGAAAAAAGCAGTCACAAACACGTTTGTTCACATTTCAAATCTAAATGTATCATTATTACAATTTATAGATACCCATTTTAATAAGTTGGAAGAAAGGAATATGATCTATACTTCACTTTACTATAATACTAATATTATAAATGCGAAAGTTTAGATGGATGGATGGATGTTTGTTACTCAATCACGCCAGATCGGCTTAATGGATCTGAATGAAATTTTTCACAAAAATAGAAGGAAATATTTTGAGAAAACATGCATGCCTGAGAATCCATCATAATGTTCCCAAAGGTGTGTTAAGTCAATCCACACTTAGCCAGCGTGGTGGGAAATGGCTTGATGAGGAAAACTAAGGACAGGAAGTGGTGGCGCTCACTAGGGAAGACCCACGTTCTCTAGTTGACTTTGAGCAGTTACTTAGTTAAATGCTCGAAGCTAGTTGTTAATAAATCTAGTAACAATAAAACTGTGTATGTATTCGCAACGTCTTCCAAAGCGACAATGGCCAGTAAGAATGGTCATTGTATGCTCGCAATGTCAAGTTGCGCAAGTGACAATGAAATTCCTAAATTCATAGTACGCTCGCGATGAAATGGCACCCTATCAACATTCTGAGCAGTCGCCGCTCAGTGTCAATGCAATAAAAATAAAAAATCTCTTATTTTTCTATTATTGTGAAAGAGGATATTCGTATAAAAGGGTAAATGATAGATTGACAGATAACAGAAGTGAGTGGAAGAATAAAATATGTTGTGCCGACCCCACGTAGCGTGGGACAAGGGCTAGAAGAAGAAGAAGAAGATTTTTCTATTAAAAAAAAACAAGCAAAGTATTAATTAATATTTCATTACTGCTATCTTCCATATACCTCGGTACCTACCTCCTGTTATATACTATCCTAATAATAAGGAAAATAAACAAATTCTTTGACAGCTGGCCACATTTCTAAAAATTCCTATTAAATGCTTGAATATTTACATGAAAATGATATTTTATATTATAAATTTTCTTCATGCTCTCTTATTTCACAAATTGTATCAAACATAAATTGCAATAAATGAAATAGATTTGGAAAACCCAATCGCGGCAGACCAGTGTCGCAATACAGTCACTCAAGCAAAGAAACGTCTTGATTTCCTCATCAACTCACTGGTATTACTTGGGTTTTGCATGGATTTTACTGAATGAGCGTTTCTTAACTCTCATGCTATTATCTATAAGATCTTGTATTGCAAATCCTAGTAAACAAGGTTTTCATTAACTTTAACTTGTATTTCGAGTTGATAATTGATGATAAAACTTACAATAACTATATTATCTGCTCAAACTTACCCCTATTGTTACTCTTCTGGCAATAATATACATAAGAATTACTCACTAAAAAGATTCTTTCCATAGACTCTTGCGTAGAAAAGGTCCATTATTATCAGATCCTTGAGGTCGAACCAGAAGTTTGCTTTCCTTATTTTTTTTTTTATTCTAAAGATTTACATTAATGCTTCGATATCCCAAGTAAATCTTTTGATTGAGACTTATAAGGAGAAACTAGAATGATTCCAAGAGATTATGCACATGTTCTACCAAATTTGGCCAGCCGCATAACCATAAGGTACACGAACGCAGGTTTATGTACCATTATGGGTATTTTGTATATATACAGAGCGTTGAACAAGTTTTCACTTTCTCCTGGGAAAGTGGCATGTGCAAGGAACAGGAAACAGGCGGCCATTTTTGTTGCAAATAAGTTGAGCAGTTACATAATAGGCTATGACGAATAATATTTTTCGATCGGTCCTGTCTAAACAATGATTGTTCAGGAAGCATTAGCGAGAAACTAAATGGATCTAGATTTCTAGCTTTCTGTAACCAAGCGACAGTATTCACGAAGATATGTTTTTACACGATTGACAAATTATGGAGTGTAATATTTTCAGGTTTCAAGTATGTATTCCATTATGTGAGTTTCTTTATTCCACCATAACTATCGTTAGAATCCTTACATCCTCCCGAATGACATTAATTATACTATATATATTTATATATATTAAAAAAATGGCAGAGCAGTCTTGTTATTTATTTTTTTAAATTTGTGTTCATACTTGTTAATGATCTCTTGAGAAATGTTGTCGAAAATCGATCAAGGATCAGCGTTACCCCACGCTTTAATATATTTTTAAAATTAACTATAACTTATTCCAAAGTAACACATGTTTTTTGATCAGTTAATTACAGTAGAATTTTATAATTAAGAACATTATAGCAAAGCCAATTCAAAGTTCCCTCACTATAGGTAATTATACGAACAACTAATTTATTTTAACTCGAACAATAGTAATGATCTCATCAGCTTAAACTACAGTACTATTATAATTATTATCTCATTCATTTGGGTAGTTTTAGGTCAGATTATTTATCTCACTCTCACGTTTATTCATTATAATTTAAACTACGAGCATTTACCAACTTAACCCTATTATATATTCTGTGCTTCAACATAATGTTTATTTCTTATAGGTACGACACGTAGGTCAAACAAACTGACTGAGCTTTGAAGAGCTGCTTATAAATAAATGCTATTACACAATTTCTGGATTCCTTAGTGATAATCCCAAGTAATTTATCTTAAATAATATTATGATATATAGAATTTGATGATGACGACGTGATTAACTAAATGGTTTTAAAGTGCAATAATTGAGTATCTCCCTTATATGGAATTAGACATGTGTAACTGTAATTAAAGTACTATTATCATATTATTTCTGATTATTTTATATTATTTTTTTCGTTTTTATTTTGTATGACCTTTTATTAATTTAATTAGCGAATTTCCTTTTTTGAATTGTAAGACAACTTTGATGATTTCTACCAAATATTCATACACCAAAAGCACTCAAACTTTAATCATGTCAACTTCATATCACATACATTCTCATGAAAAAATTATTATTTATTTATATCTATTATTATCCTTCCACCTACCTACTAAGTATTATGACGTTCCATAGTTCGAGACCGGTGTAAAAAAGATACTTAATTAGGTAAAGGTTTACAAGATATTGTTTATCTAGTACTTAAATTTTACCCATAATGCACTTTTTTTTATACGACTGCCTGAAAAAAGGAGTAAGTTTATTGTTTTCAGGGTTCATGTATGTATGTATGTGAGTTTGTATATTCCACCATAACTTCTATACGCCTGAACCGATTTTGATAAATGAGGTATCGTTAATTTAACAAAAAATTGCCCCCCCGCATTAAAAACTAAATTAAGATTAACTATATAATCATCATCTAGAAAATGATGTGTAGATTCCAAAATACAACACTATAGTTCAATATCCAGTGATTCACAAAAACATATCATTTAATAAAAATTTGAATAAGACTCTAATTTAACTAGATTAATTTAGATCTTTTCAAAAAAAAAAGCAAACAAGATTATCGAGAAACCACCGGCAACCGGTCTCACCGAGCTTTCTACCGCTTTCCACCGCGATCTGCCACTTACGCACTTTCCTCTGGAATGTATAATTGAATAACCACTTGTAATACAAACAAGTAATTATAAACTATTACCCTTTTACTGGCGAGTTTTCTAGCAATTTAATTGCAACTGATATGACGGTTATTAAGAAAAACAACGCACCAAACTTGAAGTGCTATATTAGCTTATATTTTTTATTACGTTTGAAATATCATATTTTCACTAAACGAAGTTCACGACCATGTCCTTCCCCCGGATACAGCCTCTTTACCAACATCGAAATCGGTGGAAATGATAAAGCGTAGCGTAAGACAGACAGATAGACATTAGAAAGACTGAAAGACCATGTCTGTATCACTTTCGCATGTATAATATCGGTATCACATTCGTCACATCATCTCCACCCATCCCAACCCACTACCACAGAATAGGGATGATGAAAATAAATCTATATCAAAAATAAATTATTTCTAACTGAATATTAAATAGAGGGTATTCCAAAAGACATAAAATTCACATCCTCGGTTAGTTTTAAATTTCATAACCATTTTAAAATATAGATTAAGAAAAAAAGTGCGTTAAAATTTGATGATTTGTCACAACTGTGAATTTCATACAACTTCATACTAGAAGTGCGTTCTTAAGTTTGATAAAAAGTTGCTGATTTGATTAAGTTGTCATCATCCCTATGACTTAACACACCTTTGAGAGCATTATTTCAAGATATTTCTATTACCCACTCTTCTCCCGCACATCTATTAATTATACATATACTTAATGGCTTAAAATGCATATAATTAGCGTACAATTGCGTGCGCGAGATTCGAACCCTACAACCCTCGAATAAGAGGTCAAGGATACGCAGCATTTTCAGTACACCATCGGAGCATCTTTTAGGAAGGTGACTTTATTAAACAATCGAAAATCTTATGTCTAACCGATAATAAGTGGACAAAGGCAAAGCGTATCTCTCGAATAGAAATTTCTTCCAGCTTTCTTTGAAAGTTAGTACCTAAGGTATTATTTTAGTGAAATTATAAAATTCCAAAATATATCTATCGATTCAGGTAACAAATATAAAAGTATCACATCCTTCCGCTTTTCACATCCTGCAGCAAACTTGTCTTTCTAGTTGTATAGTTTTCACTGGACGCTTCCTGTTTCCGATGTGCAAAAACATATTTTCCTGTGTTCCAAGAAAATCACGTATCATAGCGCCAACCTGGGCGTTTAAATTCTTTGTTGCACTTAGTCATTACAACGTACACACCTTGATATGTTGTAATTTTAATCGTACAGAGTGAATTTTTGATTGAAAATTTATTTGATTATAATTTTTTTTTAAATAATCGAATGTAATATAATCAAAAATATTGTAATCTCGACCGAATTGCGGCCTGAAAAAATCACTAATATTCCCGTACTCTAAGAATGTGACACGACGGCAATCCGACACAATCAGAGAGAGATCACGCCATGATCAGGCACAAGCCATGGCAAAACGTGGTTAAGCTTAACGCGGTTTCCGAGGCACTGGTGAGAAACACCGCCAATGTGTTATCCGGGCAGTACATGAGCTTTTTTGGCATTACTGAAACCTTTACCCAAGTATTTTGTACCCGACCTGCAGGAAATCGAACCACGTCAGCCGCAGTTCCACCATTAGACCAAGAGGAAATTAAAAAATTACCTATTTAAGAAGAAAAAAAAGTATGATACAAGTTAGAATACAATTATGTGGACTAAATAAATTTATTTGCTGGAACAAAGACCAAATTTAACCAAACACGTTTCGTCGTTATTGACGTGCAAATTAAAAACATGAGTTTTGTTGAGTTGAAATTATTTAAAGTAATTCATAAAACCATAATCAGTTAAACCACAAACATAATTTATAAATTAAGATAATGATAAATGTCTATAGAAATAATGCCCTAATAAAATCTGAAAAAAAATCTGGAATCCTCAATACGACGTGTATATTCATCGCATTGAAAGAATCCAGAGAAAATTTGTCCGGCTTCTTAAGTTTAGGTTTAATCTAAATCCCAACCTAAGTTATTATGCTTTATGAACTCACTTACACCTTCTGCCTTTAGCTCTTAAGAGAAATGTCAGTGATATAACTTATCTCATCAATATTGCTAATAACTCAGTCGATTGTCCGCCGCTTCTTGAAAAGTTATCCCTCAAAGTGCCTACCAATACCCATCCCCGTGCCCATTCTATTCTCCGCCCACCATCTGCGCATACCAGATTTCGTCAGTACTCCTATTTCCGCCAAGATCTTTATCATTCAATAAACTATTAAAGACGAATAGTAACCTAGATCTCTTTTGCACCACGGTCACCTCTATGCGTAGAATTCTAGCCAATGAATTCTTTGACTCTCACAGCCTGAGTTGAAGTAGTTTGCTGGCTGGTAATCTTAATCTTGTCTAAATTATTCCTACTATTAGTTTACTGTGGTTCTTCTCTTGTATTAATTCATCTTCCTAACTATAAGCTTTTTATTTATTTTTTTAATTACTTCCTATGTAGTATAAATTAAAATTGATATCTCCACCTTTGCGAGCTATTTTTAACTCATGTAAATTCTATCTGTGAAAACTTGTAATTGGCGTTATACTTATTCTTTATTTATGTATCCATTTCTGTTGTAACTGTAAGTTTTCTGTACTAAATAAAATAAAATATAATAAATTATTAAACAAAACAAATATAATATATTTTATAATTCTCAAAAACTAAGTGATGAGACTAAATAATTCATTCTACAAATTCTTTCAGCAAGTAAAAACACTTGTCTTCATGCCATTCATGGAGCTTTCTAAGCAAATAACAATCACCCATCATTTACTTAAATCTTAACGAAGGATCTGTTTTGTTGTACCTACTCTGAGTGAACTCACAAGGATTGCTCTGTGGGCTATATGTTATAATAATAATCTTTAATTAGTTTATAATATAGTTAAGGCTTATTTTAGCTACACTAGTGTAATAGGGAAACCTTTATTAATGCTAGTTGTAAGTGGAGAAATAAATAAATAATTAAGTAAATAAATACTTTGATGGGCATTCCTTTACGGACGCAATTCCAACATTACACATTGCCACACATCAATATTATGACATGTAATATTTCCGTAACACTACACCCGTTTCCCATAAGCACTATACTTACCGCAGCATAGTGGATCGCGCGAGTAAAAGCGAAAGTGCAGTGAAAGTCGAACCTTGCACTTGAGAGGGAAAGCTAAAGGCCACTCTGGGCCACTCGCCGCAGAGTGCCAAGACTAGGGTTGCCAGATGAAAAATTTAAAAGTTTTTTTTTTCAACTACAAGCTAACCCTTGACTGCGATCTCATCTGATGGTAAGTCTAAGGATGGTATGACTGAATATTTTCTCGATCTCTTTTTATAATAATAGTAGGTAGTATATTTACATTCCAAACCGAAATATCAAATGAAATAATCATGCAGAACATCGATATTTAAACCGATTTTATTATCAAATCTAAACTGCGTTTACGCGATAATGTAGCTTCCTATTTTAACAATTGGGTATAGCATACAGAAATCTTACTTCCTTTCTGATTTTTTATTGGATATTTATAATATACGTTTAACTCATGATACTTTATCATACTATAAAGTTTCGTCGCCTGAGGAATTATTGTTTGGGTCAATTAGCTTTATTGCCTAGACTGTTTTATTTATGCAATCGTTTCCTCGATGCAATTCTGGGTGTCCTATGTACTAGATCGTTCAATAAGTCCCGAGACTAACTTGGAAATGGCGTATATATTAAAAAATCTTTTGATTTTTAAAAAGTACTGGCCTTCAATGAAAGATATGTGTAACATTTTTAAAAATGGAACATTAAAATATTGATTTTGCAGACATATAAGTGACGCTACGCTTGTAGTTTCGATACAATGGAAAAAAATGAGTTTCGCGTGTTGATAAAACATTGTTTTTTAATGGGAAAAAATATCATTGAAGCACAGCAATGGCTTATAAAATATTATGCGGGATCAGCTCCCTCTAAAGCAACCATTTGTCGGTGGTATGCCGACTTCCAACACGGTCGCATGGACACAAAAGATGGGGAACGCTCAGGTCGTCCAAATGAAGCAGACTCAACAAAATATTAACCAAGTCCTCAAAATCGTAATGGAAGATCGAAAGATAAAAGTACGCGAGATAGCCGAGATAGTGAAGATTTCAGCTGGTAGTGTTTTCACTATTTTACATAATCATTTGGCCTTGAAAAAGCTTTTTTCCAAGTGGGTGCCGCGTTTGCTTACAACTGATCAAAAGGAACAACGTATCAATGATTCAGAGCGATGTTTAGCGCTGATGAATCGTAATAAAAAGGATTTTTTACGTCGGTATGTGACAATGGATGAAACATGGATACACCATTTTACTCCGGAATCCAATCGGCAGTCAGCGGAGTGGAGAGCGGCTGGTGAAAGCCGGCCGAAGCGGCCAAAGACTCAGAAATCGGCCGGTAAGGTTATGGCGTCTATATTTTGGGATGCGCGTGGAGTACTTTTCATCGACTACCTTGAAAAGGGGCAAAATATAAATAGTCACTATTACATGTGCTTATTGGAGCGATTGAAGTACGAAATTGCGGATAAACGGCCTCAAATGAACAAAAAGAAAGTGGTGTTTCACCAGGACAACGCGCCTTGTCACAAGTCTGTGAGAACGATGGCCAAAATTAATGAATTGGGCTTTGAATTGCTTCCTCATCCCCCTTATTCGCCAGACTTGGCCCCCAGCGATTACTGGCTGTTTGCAGATCTCAAAAAAATGCTCCAGGGTAAGAAATTTGACTCAAATAGTGAAGTTATCATAGCAACGGAGGCTTATTTTGAAGCCAAAGACAAATCGTTCTACACGCATGGGATAGAAAAGTTAGAAAAGCGTTGGAGGGACTGTATCGCTCTTGGAGGAGACTACGTTGATGAATAAAAAATAATTTTATAAAAAAAACCTTGTTTTAGTACTTAGTCTCGGGACTTACTGAACCACGTGTTATTATACAATACGACATACGTCATATTAGAGTATAATATGATCATGAAACGGTAACAGACAGACGTCTTTGATTAATTTGATAATGTTTATGTCTATTAATTTTCCTTTTGCTCAATTTCCCCAGATTCCCCTTACATAGGGGTACCGAAGATGCAATATAGCATGTGGCACTAATCTTCGTATCTACATAAATTATAGACTCTATTGGTTACGATTACAAACATAATGACATAAACTACAACTCTCTCTATTGTGTTTTAACAATACACTACTGTCGATCGTTGTCTCAACATCGTGGAAACCATCTTCAATAGAATTCATTCATTATTTACTAGTATCTTTGTTGGTATCAAAGCTTTCTATCTTAATACAATGTATATTGTAATGTTATACGAGTATGCCGAGGATTTATCGCTTTGGGCATCTTGTGGAGATAATTTGAGCCCACTCATCTCGTCCCCTCAAGGTCACGAAAATTCTGTGTGCATGGAATTCTGTTTTTTTTCTTCTCGTGTCCTAACCGCTACAAGTAAATCCATATTATTTTAATTTTATTTTGTTTGGAAATCTTACAGGTAATTACAAAAAAGTGGATAGGTAAATACATAAGAAGAAAAATAACGTCAATTACCATTCTCACAGATATAAATTATCGACCAAAAAATCCGTATTGATAAGTAACTTTTATAACGCATTAGCGCGACAGGACAGCGTCGTTATTCTCCGACGCGAACTATTCGTGTTGTTTTGGCCAGTTCCCAGTGCGTTCTCTAGTAAATTTGGTTCAGAGATTCTGGCGACGGAGATGGTCTTGTATTTTTAATTCAAGATTAATCACAGTTCCAACGGAAACATACCTACTTAAATACACGCGACATATTCATGTTCTTATTTAAAAATAAATCGATAATGGTACCTGTAAATAATTTAATTTCCACTTATAATTATTTATTTTTAATTATTTATTTATTAATTTATTTTTCTATTTGTGTCTGTAAGTAATTATTATTAAGTATATGCACAACTAGCAGGCTTTCCCGCGACTTCATTCCCGTGAAATAAGTTTTTTAAATTCCCACGGGAACTCCCTTATTTTTCGGGATAATGTATAGCCACTCACAAATAATGAGGCTTTCTATTGGTACCAGAAATTTCAAAATCGGTTCAGTAGATCCAGAGATTACCCCCTACAACGTCACAAACTCACAATTTACAAACTCACAAACTTTATCTCTTTATAATATTAAGTATAGATATAAAAGCTTATGAGTGAACCTATTAGATGTACTTCCCTATAGAATGCAGAGCTTTGTATGTGTCACCATACATTACCTCTGCATTCAACTCGAGCGCGAACTGTGGGTATTTTTTTTCGATTAGGTAGGCTAATGGATAGGTAGACCTATTTTCGATAGGTAGGCTATAAAGTCAGTGCTTGGTTATTGAAATAGAAACTGCCAATACCTAATAAGTAGGTATACCTAGGTTACTACCTACCATAATACCTAACTGTAAGCGTACGCTTTCGCTTTACTGGCAATTTATTATGGTAACTGTTCCCATGATTGTTCACTCGTTACTGCTAAAAACAATAAGTAGGCTTAACTAGCTTTTTGCTACATCTCTAGGAAACTGGAACGATATCAGAAAGGCAGTTTTTCCTCACTTAAACCCTATTGTTATGTGATATTTAAACCCAGGCTAAGCAATGTTGTATTTTACCACGATTTTGCTTTGATTCTTGCTTCTATAACTTGTTGAGAAATACCTTAATGTAAAAAAGTGTATGAAGGCCTATATTTAGATCCCTAGTTGGATCTAAATATAAAACAGGAAAAAGTGACTGACTGATCTATCAAGGCAAATTTCAAACCACTAGACGAAGCGGTACGTCTTTATTTTTAATCGAAAACTAAAATACCAAGCTTCGTCGATATAACTTGAAAAATACTTTGAAAAATTATGGACTTTTATACAAATTTTCATCCCCAATTCCACGCCTTTGGTGATAGAAAATTCAAAAACTGTGAAATATACGTATTTAATCATTTTAAATCGATAGGTTAAGATAGGAAGGTTCATGAGTTTAACTTGAAAAATTAACCTTTGGGGTGGAATTTTGCAAAACCCTTTCTTAGTGGATACCTACTCTTCACAAAGAACACACCCTCTAGGACCAGCTTAGGCTGTGTGTTGATATATCAGTCAGTCAGTCAGGACTTAGAATTTTATATATAATTCACCGTTTTTTGAAATATTCATTGTATTTACGTTTTCTTGTCTGTTTCTTGTAGGTTAGGTTAGGGTTCGACATAAATAATGAGGTAGTAGGGCACTTAGGTTCTATCGGGCTAACATACCTAACAGATTACAATCTACCGAAAAATAATGCGTTAAATTGTAATCTTTCGACAGTTTGCAATTTCGCGAGTTAGATTATAATCTAACGGTTTTTACAATCTTACGGTGACATATATAAGATACGGGCCCTAACTCCTTTTTTATCTTAATTTTTAGAGACTTTTTGTCCCTACCCTACCTTTTTGTCCTTACTCAGTATGTCTTTTGCACTCAGTAGAATTGTTGGCGATTGTTATGATGTCTTCAAAGTTCATCAATTCATTCATTTTCAATTAGATAGCTCACCGTAAGTACTGCTCGTGACATAAAGTCGTTTGGTCGTTTGGTAAAGGACGTTTGTATATATCAAAGTCAAACTACTCAAATCACTTGACTATAAATATCACATTGTCAGATGATCCTCTTTGTTTTTTTCTCAACCCTGTATTATAAATTTTATGCATCTAATTTTCTTACTTTTTAACCAGTTTTTTTTAACAGTAGTTAAAATGAATGTTATATAATTATTGATAGTTATTTTCATTATTTTTCATAGTCTTGTATCAGTAATCTTAATTATTTATTAAAAATTCCCCAATGTATTCTTGTGTCAGTTATGTACGACTTTTCCTATGTGCATGATGTAACTACCTATAAATTGAATTGCTTGTTACCTATTGCCTAAGCCATTCAACATTTTGTATTCCTACTACCTACTTGTAATTCTGTTGGTACTTCAAATAAATTAAATTAAAATTAAATCACAAACGGAATTAAATGCTCTGATTCATTCATTCATTTAAAATTGTGCAACATACATAATGAGAAATTCTTGAAGGAGTTTGCGAATTATTTCATGCGACTCTAATAACACTTACCTGCATCATCATACCCGTAACATTATAATATGTTTTATTTTTTCATTACGGGAGCATTAATGTAACGGTAACATACTGTAACGGGCTCTATAAAAAAAAAGATACGCTATTGTTAAGTTAGTTAATTAAATTTATCTATTTGTGTATTCATGTTATTATACGGGTGGTCCAAATAATAATTCTTCTTTGGACGTCACTTTTTGGACCACCCTGTATATTAGTATTACATTTAATATAGAGCAGTTTTCTTAATATGTGAAATAAATTATTTATGCTTAGTTAATTTGGGTAAAATTAAACTGTTAAGAAAAGATATCAATCTTATGTACTTAATTTTATTTATTTATTTCCATAAATAAATGCGATCAGTGTTAGGTAATACCATATTGAAACATAAATGTTTACCCATTTAAGTTCTACATAACACAGGTAAGGTAGTAAGGTGTTTTTATACCTTGTCAATTTTTTTTTCCTTGTCAATTTTTACCTTTTCAATTTTTATACCATGTAATTTTTTTTTTAATTATAAATAATTTAATTTGTAATATTATTTTGCGCAATAAATTATGCAAAATAATATTACAAATATATACAAACATTACACAGATAAGGTAGTGAGGTGTTTTTATACCTTGTCAATTTTTACCTTTTCAATTTTTTTACCATGTATTTTTTTTAAATTATAAATAATTTAATTTGTAATATTATTTTGCGCAATAAATTGTGCAAAATAATATTACAAATATATACAATAGCCATCCTCTAAAAACTTTAACTTTAAGTACCTATTAGTAAATTAACTGGGTTGGTGTAGATCTCGGTGTATCAAAGACTACAGACATAATTTTCTCGCATCGGTGAAAGCTCATTACGTTCATTCAATAATTACATCCGATGACAATCTCATACATTACGCTATCGACTCGCTACATCCGTTATACCTACCTGCTACCCAGTTAAGCCGTAAGCCGACGTGTATTGAGCATAATTGCTTAGCAATAAATGATGTAACACCTGATTCACATCTGATGGGAAGTAATATGGCGCAATCATTCATAACTTTACTAGATAATCGCTTGGAAGTACGACTTTGCCTTTAGGACGGTAACTAAATTAAAGTCAGAGCTTTATAATTAGTACTAAATATGGCTTATTATTAGGTACTGTAAATATATGTCACTTTTTGAACGTCAATAAAATATAAGTCCTGGTTTTATTTTTTTATAATTTATAGACTAGCGCTTGGCTGCAATCAGACTTACTGGAAGTAGTAATCCAGACTAAGGTTACCTATAGAAGATGCCTATGCACTCAGATTTGAAGATACCAATATTATAAGCGGATGGAAAAATGGAAGCCGGAAGGGCGCTAGGGTTCGAATTAGTAGGTGACGAGGAAGCAAATCGCTTCGTACTCGTCCGTGGAATTTCAACTACATACTGAATTAAATAATTAATTACGCAATACGAGGGAACCAAACGCGTCCTGGTCTTTTTTTTATCCACTACAAGTTAGCCCTTGACTGTGATTAGGTTAGGGGCATGGCAGTTATATTAAACCCATACCCCTATACGGTTTCTACACGGCATCATACCGGAACGCTTAATGGCTTGGCGGCTCGTTTTTACCGGTAGAGACGGCCGAAGTCTCCCACCAGGCCAGACCAGGGAAAATTGAGAAATTATTAATTCCCAAATTGACCCTGCCGGGGATCGAACCCATCAGAACATCAGGACCTCCGCACGTTAAGCTCTACACACTGCGCCACGGAGGTCGTCTGAGTAGAGACCACTTCCCTGATGAGTCCTCCTTCCTGGCGCAGTAATAACCGCTGTGGTCTTGTAGTCGACGACGTAGGAGAGATACTCGGCATTTCTAGCAACTTTAAGCATATAACCGGCTCGAAGCTTTCAATGAAGGTTACAACACTTTCGCCGAACGCGCTTCTTAGCAAAAACAACCACTCATGCGCAGTGACCGGTTGGAAAAATGAAAAAAAGATAATATAAGTTCAGTGACACCGAGACAAGACAAGTTTATATTATACAACCATATAGATACTCAAGCTTTCTCCAAATTATTTGTATTTTTTACATTTTATTCAAAATCCGAAACGAATTGCGTAACCGAGGATTATTAGTTGAGAGTTGAGCGAATATAGTCACACAAAACTGGTAATATTACTTACAAAATAAATACGAGATGTATAAGTAAGTGATATCTAAGAAGGCCAATATAATTCACTTGCTTCAAACTGTGAAGAAAAGCATTAGAATAGAATAGAATAGAATATTTATTTATTTGCAAGATATTTATTTATTTGCATTGTGAGGATACCGGCATGCCCGAGAGTTCTCAATGTTCTCGAAGGTGTGTGAAGACTGCCAATCCACCTACAGTACTAGTGGTAGAAATAAAGGCTTTTTTAGTTTATTTTATTTAATACTATGTCAGTAAAAACACCATCAAAAGTAAAGCTTTGTTTTAGACCAAATTTGAAAATCATAAAAACGGTTATTTTGAGACTACCATATAAGACATATATAATATGCTATCGCGGACTTTTTTTGGAACTTTTTGAGAGGAGCAATTCCATCATACATTCATATCATTTAAATTTTACTATTCGTAAATAGTATGTACAACTTTTTCCGACTAATTTCACATTATTGCAACTTTCGTAAAGATCTCAAATTTTTTGAAAATATAATATAGCCTATGTTACTCGCTGATAAAGTAGCTTTCTATAGGTGAATTTTTTTTTTAAATCGGTTGAGTAGTTTTTTAGTTCATCCATTACAAACAAACAAGTCAACCTTTCCCCTATAATATTAGTTTAGATATACCCATACTTTAGATATTCCCAAGCTTTTACTGGCGCTCTCGCCTCAGCCGCAGGTTTTCACCGCGATAGTAATGCTATAGCTCAGCCTATTCAGACAGGTTGTATCGCTTTTACTGGCACGCTGAAAGCCTATAATTACATAGCTAAGCTTGCTAACAAAATTATATTGCCGTCGAGCTGCTCCTTGAATATAATTCCATAACACCCGATAACAACAACAACAATATTTGCAGCTTGGACCGATAATACCTATGAAAAACAGTCGAATTCTTACTTTCGTATTTTTCTGTTTCTTGAAAAAAAATTAAAATCGGCTCCTTTTTTTATTTTATTTTATTAAATTGGCTCCTCCAAAACAGAACCGTTTTTATTTCAAGAATAATTTAAGCAGGCTATGTCGGTATGTTTTTCTTTTTTTGATTATATTCGTCAAAATTTGCGGGATATCTCATGATGACGCGAAAACTGGGCCATTTTTCGAAGGGTGCATATTCTTAAAATTATTAATTTATCGAAAAAAGCAAAACATAGGGACATTGCACGGACATTTAATGATACAAAAATATTTTCTCTATTGTAATTATGCACGGGATAACAGACTAATACAGCGACAGTATCAAACAGTAGCTGACTCTTCACGTGGCTACGTTGTCACGTAAATACGTCTATCATTTTCTATGGCGTCGCATAGCGTCGCGTCGCTTCTGTCGCTCACCTATGACAGGTCACCTAGTGATCGAGAGCCAGCTATCAAGCGCTTTCCAATTCCATACAGATCTGAGATTGTATTAACGTTGCCGCAAACGTAAGTGAATAAAATCTCCCACTAGTCCCTCGTATGACTGATAGAAACGAACTCCAGTCTGTGATACCAGGGGGCATACTACCATCGCTTAAAGCCGAATTGTTTTAATATTGTTGACGTTCGTGTAGTATAATTATAATCCTTATTTCAGGATTGGCAAGGTACGTGGCATAAAACTGTCATTTTGAAGTAATACTGTTTTGTGCTGTGGCAGTAACCCCTTGCTATCGTAAACTATCATCGTCGCTTTCTATAAAATATGATTCCAGTCAAACGCGCTAGTCATTAACAGATATAAAAAAACAGTAGCCATTAATAGCTATTTTGCGTTTGTGAAACTAGCGAATCTTAAACTGTAGACCGGTTCTGTCCGTGTTTACGCTTTTTCGTTTGTCTTGGAGAAAGTTAACGCGGTTTGATAGCGTCTCATATACTTATTTATGATTTTCTCATAGGTTGGTAAAAAAGCTTCCGAGTATGACAATATCACCAAATTCTTAGCAATAAGGTGTTTGTTTAGTTTTCTTTATGTTATTTATTTATTTGGTGTGCATTAGAGTACTTACTATATTTACATTTTCATTTCGTTTTGATCTGCCCGAACAAACAATAAGTTGCCCAAATAAATTATCATCGCGTTCTTCTATAACCGCTGTTCTATATCTTATAAAGTTAGGCCAATCTATTTTATCACAGAATCTTTATCAGAAATTTTATCACAGAGCAACTGCAATGGGACTTTGGGACTTCAACTATGGTACAAACATAATTCATAATTGAAATTCATTCATACTTTAAAATTACGATGAAAAGTGAGTCATTTAGATTCACTTTTCATCGTAATTTTCACCTACGAATAATAACAAAAATATGATAATAATAAAAATAAATAAAATTTAACAATTTATTAATACGTTTTAATAAAATTGTATAGCAACCACAGATAGGTCTGCTACCTATCTGTGGTTGCTATACAATTTTGGTTGCTATAAAACGCAGAGTAAAAGAAACTCCAACTTGAGCCCAGCGTAGAACTAAATATCTACTACATCCTGCAACGAATCTCTCTCTCCTTTTTTAAAATTATATTTCCGTATTTACGTATTTGATTCTATTATTCCACATTTTTCAGTAATATTTGTAACCCTTGGTCCACCGTGCGGGCCATGTGAGGATTAGCAAAGTACACACGCGTTTGTCGAGTAGATGTTTGTTATCGCCTGTATTAGCAATCAGACCTTTCTAATCGACAGATAAGAGCAGGTAATTATTAATGTATGAATCAAATACATATTTTCGCAATGGCCGCAGCGGTTTCACTTTCAAACAATTGAGGAAGCCAGCGGAGCACGCGAGGTGGTGTGACCGAGCGAACTGTATCGCGTCACGTGTGGCTAATGAGCTATTGGCATGTGGGCTATCTATTCCATCACTTCCGCCAACTAAGCAAACAATATTCACTTTGATTAACTCCTTCTTTTACTTGGTAACGCGCAGTTCATGATCTATATACATCAAACTCAAAGTATATTTAATAACATTACGAAAATAACAAATAAACACTAATCGAAAAGACCACCCCTGATTACCCCTTGGCCTAAAGCACCCATCAATAAACACTGTTTTTTGAAACTTTTATAAAACAGAAACACTTAAAACGGAAACAGAAACGATAATGTTACCCAATCAATCTGTAACCGTTTATTTCTGTTAATAAGTGTTATATCAGTAACCCTAATAGGTACATGCCCTAACCAACTGCACGGTGTGACAACGCGGTATTCTCTCTTCATCGGACTTTACACACACTGACACAACATGGCCATGTTTTTGTTAAAACAATTGCAACCATCGGTGCTTTCGCCTTAAGTTCAAATTTGAATACGCGTCAACAGTAAATTTGGCAACGTCGCTATTTCGGTTACACTTTAAAACACTTCGAAACCCTTTATTTCTGGTACAGATTCGTTTCTGTTACAGAAATGTAAGTGTTTTGGGTTTAAAACACATTCAAAAGGGTTACAGCTTCGATTCTGTTACACTTTCATTCTGTAACACTTATATTTCTGTAACCTTTATGAATCTGTTTTTCAGTCCCTGCCCATTGCAGCATTGGCCCGCTGAATGGACCAATTTTATATTTTTGCATATTTTTATATAATAATTCGTATCTTCGTCTATGAGATTCGAACTATGAGAGTAAAGGAACAGAGTGCACCTGTGCTTGCGCAAAATGAATATCTAGCAATCGATGTTAAGCCGCCGCCCATGGACATTCGCAGTAGCAGAGGAACCGCCAATGCGTTGTAACAGTAACATTAAAACTATTGTGATATGACATTGCTCTGGCAGTTCAAACATCTTGGATTGCAACTGACTCTAGGCCCCCAAGGCCCTGACACATAACAATATAAAAACAATGCATTACCTCAGGCCTACAGAGTACAGGCAGGCGGTCATACTGTAACAGTTTGCGACATACAATTACAACCATTACGCCGGTCAATATTGTACAATGTTCTATTACGCAAATGATATAAAAATTTATGCGTTTGTTAGATTATGTTGCCACTAATACGCGTGGATTTTTGTTGTGACTAATTAATTAATGATTTCCTCATGTTTAGATTCGTAATCGGAACTGAACTTATATCAGGCTTAGCATTGATTTCATAAAAATCCATGAACCTTTTAAAAGGTTCTTGTAAAAATCAAATAAATTTTTACAAGAGCATTATGGGTTTAGTTAAGTAATTAATAAAACGTTAGTAATGTGCTATTATTTTATTAGATATGCCTACCTAAAATCTACATGTCATAGTTACAGCCTCTGAGATTTGATGTGTATTGGATTATACCATACCAAAATCCTAACAAAATTAAAACAATTACATAACTGTTTTTGAAGAGAAAATCGATAAATGAAATTAGGCTCGAAGGTAAAATGAAAAAATTATGAATATTTTTAATATTAAATTTTTTGCAAAGACATGCCCGAGGCTCAACTCTACAATGAAAAAGTTTCATGATGTTAATATTTTTTTTATATAAATATACCATATTAAAATATATATCAAAACAAATAAGTCATTTAATAAGTCTTAAATGACTGAGAAATTAATTATCTAATTAAAGAAATTGAGAAATTATTTAAGTTTAAGTACCTAGGTATTTTTTCGGTATTTTAGCTACACTAAACTTACATTAAAATGATCTTCACACACGTAAAAGTTCTATTAGGTTCAAATAAGTCATGCCTCATTACTTTACACCATTTATATAAACGGTTGTTTAGGTAGAGTGACGTCACACTACCTTAACGAAAATATTCTTGCAAACGTATGTAAAGTTCCATAACTTTTTTATTTGTTGAGACAGACTCCAGTGTTGTGATTCCCAATATATTCTGTATTCTTTGGTGAGAAACATAATCGCAAGTGTTAAGTAAAATCTTCTAGACCCTTGTAATTCTGACCTAATCATCATGAAAAACCTCAAAAACTAATTGACCCAAATAATGTTGCAAATAGTTGTTGGACCAATTCGTTCAGCTGTGAAAAGATTGTCCAAGATAAATGTCGTATTGCAGCACCGCCGCATCTTTGCCTAATGCCGTGTTGTTTACACAGAACTGAACAAAAACTACTGTTTTGTAAATCCAATCATTAAGGTACCTACTTATTTGATTGATGGTACCTTAGGCACAGCGTAGTTTAAATGTTTCGAAGATTTCAATATATTCATACGAATATTATAATATTATATTTATTTAATAACGAAATATTTAAAAAAAATTAAGCAATCAAGAGCTTTTAAAATGGAAGATTTTTTACCTGTTTTTTTTATATGTCGAGCAAACGAGCAGGCGGGTCACCTGATGGTAAGTGATTACCGCCGCTCATGGACATTTGCAGCACCAGTGGAACCGCCAATGCGTTTCTGGCTTTTGAGATATTTGTTAATTGTTTATCCGCCCTTTGAAGAGCCCCATATTATAATCATGACGGAACACAGAAGATGGAAGCTAGTTCCACAATTTGCGGGTACGTGGCAGAAATGACCTGGAATATCGGGTGGTGGAAGAGGACCAGGCATCCAGGTGGTGAGGATGAAATTTGTTTCTGCGACGTAGGGTGCGACTGGAGAACACGGAAGGTGGTATTACATTGAATAACTCCTCAGAGCACTGTCCATTGTAGAGACGATAGAACTAATGTCTCTTCAGTGCTCTAGGGACTCAAGCGTGCAAGTAATTTTGGGATTGTCTACGAGTCGAACTGCCCGCCTTTGTATCCGGTCAAATGGAAGGAGCTGGTACTGAAGTGCTCCGGCCCAGAGGTGACCAGTGTTAATTATAGACATTCTTCTTCTTTTTGCAATTTGATTAAAAATTGAAAGGCAAAAAGTGATCTAGAAGCATGCAAAAAATCTATTGTGTTCTTTGCTTTTCGATTAAAGCTGACTTAATTGAAATATTTTCGCAATCAATGCAAAAATGGCGGCTAAATTTTTGTAACAACCTAACCTTGCTGTTTTTTGCGATACTTAATCTTCTCGGAACTGGTAAGTGATGATCTAAGATTGGAGCGAGCTAACCTGTTATGGGCATGGCAGTTATATTAAACCCATACCCCTGTTCGGTTTCTTCACGGCATCGTACCGGAACGCTAAATCGCTTGGCGGCACGTCTTTGCCGGTAGGGTGGTAACTATCCACGGTCGAAGCCTCCCACCAGGCCAGACCAGGGAAAATTCAGAAATTATAAATTCCCAAATTGACTCTGCCGGCGATCGAACCCTCCGCACGTTAAGACAACAGCGTTACACACTGCGCCACGGAGGTCGTCACTGCTTCAATGCTTGGTATGTTGGTGAGTGTAACTGCTTGTAAGCGATTACGACCCAGTACCTACAGCTTTGACGTTTAAGTTCACCCTTGACGATAAGCCACTTGTCCTAGTAACTTAAGTCAAACGACTTAAGAAAAATGACATAGGTACGCCAAAAAAATTTGCCCACTCATGTTATCCGTCCAAATAACGTTCTATTTTCGAATTCTTGATCGACCGAAGAACGCTTGACGTACAATATTTAATGGTCCACGGATTTCGCACTGACAGTCAGGTCATGACGCCATTAACTCGACGACACTGGCGGTGCATACAAGACCTTTGAGCCAGAGTGCTGTAGAATGTAGATTATGGTAGTCATGGAATTTCCGTAGTTTGGCATGGCAAAGAGACGTTTCAGATTTGTATGGGGCGTCGGCCAAGTCTTGTACAAGCAGAGAAATGAAGGAAAATAAAACACTAGACCAGTTTTTATTGGTCAAATCTACGAATTCGAATTCGTCGTAATTTCAGTGGTAAAATTATTTAATCTTTCCAACTTATGGAACACTACACATGAGTCGGTAACAATGGCGGATTCATATTATTTGATGTTTTCAAAAGAAAAACACGTTATTTTGACATTGACTGTCAGAAATGACATTTGATACATTTCGCGTCTGCTGCCTTCGCTATGGCTGAAGGTTGAATGAATGAATGAATGAAAAATTCTTTATTGTACACCAAGAAACACATACATAAAAACAACTAACAATAAAACTATGCTATGGTACAAGTGGCGGCCTTATCGCTCTACCAGGCAACCATGCAAAAAAACGGATTAACCCAGTGAGAAAGCTTCAAGGGTGTACGTTATTTAAAAGGAAACCTAATAATTAGTTCTAAACATCATCATAAGGTTGCCATCTTGAAAACGTATCGAAAACTTGAAATACATTTTTATTTTTTGCTGGATATTTACTTTACTATTTTTAATTATTTTATTTTTAATACAATCTATGTACTCTATGGAATGTACCTTTTACTTTTGGTTTGTTACGAGTATAAACCAAAACTTTACTTACGCAACGCGACGTGAATGACTTTAGTCAAATGGCTTATCGTCAATGTCCACTGTCTGATAGAGCGATATGTCGCTAGTGCAACGCTAGTAGATCCAGTGAGATCTCAACTTGCACATCCGGAGCTTGTTGACAAACATATCAACCGATTGTTTACGAAACGGTGGATAGAAAGAAGTGGAAGTATATGAGCGCCCACGACCCTCTCCCTCGCGCAGTACCGCGCGGCCGCCATGCGGTGCACTCGCGACGCGGGAAATTCGAATTACGAACGCGCTCTAGTCAACTCTTTATTTTTTTAATATTCATAAGACTGATGGACTATGACTGCTTACTATACAGCTTATTACAAATATAGGTTAAAAATATTACTTATGTATGAGATTAAACTTAAGACGATGTGACTGATTTTTTTTTGACTGACCGTGAATGTGACTGTTACTTTTTGTGACCTGACTTTGACTTTGGATTGACTGACTGGATCATCTGGAGGTGTTTCTGACTGCAGCTTTAAGGTATGCATTTTTAAGTCTAGGCTCTAAATTATTTTATGTTCTGCTCTACAATATATTTTAATATGAAAACTGAGAGTGAAAAATGGCAGTAAAAAAAAAATAAGTCGTCTATCTTCGGATAATTAAAAAACTTTTAGCCTTACTCGATAATAGGAAAGCAAAATCAAAAAGCGTTTATTCCTTCGGTTCCTGTATAAATAGTAATTAATCCGGGGATAAAATAATTATTAAGACCAATTTTTCACACTTTAAAAATATGGCTTCGTTACCATGGTTAAAAAAATCCTAAAGTACTGTTATAAACTAAGTATTATTAAAACGAATAATATACTTAACTATTTTATTACATACCTACTTGCCCGCTAAAATGAAATTACAGCGCACACTAGGATTTAAAAATCGTACTTATACTACTTACCTACCTACTACTGTGAAATAGGCTTTATGCCATAGATCTACCTATGTTTATCCCAAACATTTAATGTACTAACGACATCTGAAGAATTAAGTATTAAATAAATTCATCGATATATAATATGTAGGTACCTACTAGATGGGTCCTTTCATAGAAAAATATTGAGCGTCCGACCTGTAGAGCGCGCTCCAAATAGTACCTCCAAATAGTACAAGATACTGTACCTATACCTACCGACACACTTAATAGCTAGCTAATTCATAAAGACTAGTGCTAATTATATGGTAATTTTCATAGATATTTAGTTTTGGCATAATATGAATGTGATAATTTCTCTTAAATCGATGTTTGTTTAAACTGTTGTAGGCATTGTTCTTCTTCTTATTTGTAGGCATTTATAGGGTTGTCACTTGTCACTGAGGTAAAATGTCACCCATAGATATTGGAAAAATGTTGTACTAGTTTTTACCCATGGTTTCCGTAGCAAAATTCGGCACAAGTTGTAACTGAATTTCATGTGAGTAACTTCTTACAAAATTATTTTTTACTTTGATAGCCCAGTCCAGTGGTTTTTGTGTAAAATGTCAATAAAGGTACCTGCGTCTACACAAAAATAAACCACCATTATATTTACCGGAAACTGCTACTTTTTTATCCATCGTTTTAAAGAAATCTGCTTAATAATATATATCCGTCTAGACTTTTACACGGCTCTGCGTGGCACTATTATCACAAAATTTGGTATAGAGCTTGCATTCCGGTGATGAACATTAACTACATTTTATCCCAGAAAACAACCTCGGGATTTAAAACATTATCAACGCGCATTAAGTCGCGGGCATAATTTACTTTATTATTTATCAGATAACGTCCAGTTTTGTCGCAAATTATGCACAAACTGTGTGCATAATTTGCGAGCACCTACAGCTGACACTGACAAGTGACAGCCCTAGCCGCGTCATTGACCCCAGTGAAAGTGAAAACTACTTTCGCTGCGGAACCGCCGGTTGCGTACACACGTGGTATATGGACACTGGGTATTGGCTCACTACTTACTGTAGGTAGCTACTACTATGATTGTAAATGAAAAAACTAGAAGTTTAATTCGCTATAATCCGCACACAGTAGGTAAATCTATATGCTTGCACTTGTAGCTTGCGATATTCACCACACCACACAAATCTTCCAACCAAACCACCACCACTACAGCCCATTAACGTCCCACTGCTGGGCACAGGCCTCCACTCTCATAGGAGAGTGGGAATTAGAGCTTAGACCCATCACGCTGCTCCAATGCGGGTTGGCGGGCTTTAACGACTATTATCATGTTAGGGATAATAACCGGGACCGACGGCTTAACGTGCTCTCCGAGGCACGGGGGTGAAACACCGCCAACTTCCTAACTCCGGGCTAGTGTTGGGAATTTCTAATCAGAAAAACCTGATACTTAATTATGGCCCGACCCGGGACTCGAACCCGGGACCTCGTCGGCCGCAGTCAAACATGCTAACCACTAGACCAACGAGGCAGTCAAAATCCTTTTTTTATGAAATCTTCCAAATTATTCTTAATTTATAGCGAACCAGCTGATGCCGGCGACTTCGTCCGCGTGGATTGAGGTTTTTTAGTTCCCGCGGGAACTCTTTAATTTTCCGGGATCCTATGTCCGTCTCCTGGTTCTAAGCTACCTCCCCACCAATTTTCTGCCAAATCGGTTCAGCCGTTCTTGAGTTATAAATAGTGTAACCACAGTATCTGTTTACTGTGGTGTAACTAACACGACTTTCTTTTATATGTCACCGTAAAATTGCAAAAACCGTTAGATTGTAATCTAACTAGCGAAATTGTAAACTGTCGACAGATTACAATTTAAAGCATTATTTTCGGTAGATTGTAATCAATTATGTATATGAACCCGATAAAACTTAAGTGCTCTACCTGAATATTTATGTCGAACCCTAACCTAACCTACAAGAAAGAGACAAGAAAACGTAAATACAATGAATATTTCAAAAATTGACACTCAGAACATTGAACGGTTCACAATCTGTCGACAGTTTACAATTTCGCTAGTTAGATTCTAACAACCAATCGCAATCTAACGGTTTTTGCAATCTTACGGTGACATATTATAATATAAGATTAAACTTCTAGTTTTTTTCATTGTCATGGACTTCCACAAAGTAACGCCTGCTCAGCCAACTCGATTTAGTCGTTGGGGCAGGTAGGACTAACAAACATACATTGTAACTTGCACATTTATAATAGTTAGTCTATTTTATTATTTGCGTTAGGTTTAATTTTCATACTTTCAAAGTCCTATTTTACTTACTCGCGGGTTTAATTTTTAAAAATCCTTGCTTAGCGGATGTCATAAAAGCGATCTGTATGCCAAACAGCCCTATCCGTCCAGCGGTTTAAGCTGTGATAAATCAGTCAGTCAATCAATCAGTCACCTTTCCCTTTTATATATTCAGATATTTCGAAAGCTAAGCTTTATTGGGCTCAGCCCGGACTTTTTTTTGACTTATGACTTGCTTACGACATTTCTTAGAAGGTTTTCGTTACGTAATAATTTTGCACGTATTATCTAAATACAGTTTAAGCATCTCGAGTAACTTTCATTTACATAATATTCATAATTCTTAATCGCAAGTCACCGCACGTAATATTTTATTTAACACTTTAACACGATGTGGCGCGCATTCTAATCACACTTTACTGTTATTGCTCAAACAAATATTATATTAAATCACACTTGCGTAATAATCCATACAAGTTCATAATATCCATATTCCATACTAATTTTAATCGAAACCCAATGTTCATTAATATACTTTATTCCTTCCGATAATATCATTGATTATTTTCTACAATCCTTCCATGCTTCGTTTTTTTTTTGTCCTCCGCGCTCAATTGGCGGGAAGCGCCATTGGCCCTCAGAATCCCTTATTTTTTTTAATTATTTTATTTTACGGCCCTAGATTCAAGGCCATAAAGGCCTTATATTTATTGCGAATGTCGTTTTACAGAATATAGAACTAGAAAATCATGACCCTTATATTATAAATGAGAAAGTGTGTCTATAAATATTATAACTGCTGAGTAAACTTTCACGACCCATCTATACAACCAATTTTTTTTCACCAAACGGCTATACCAAATGTAAAATTGGCATAGCGATTTGGTAAAAAAATATGGAGGTTACATCCCGGGGAAGGATATAGGCCATTCCGAAAAATTAAAGAGTAGCCCCGGGAATCAAAATACTTTATCCACGCGGAAGATATTTTGATGAAATTTGTTACAAGGAATATGTTGTATCCCGGAAAAGGAAATAGGCTACGTTTTATCACGGAAAATTAAAGATTTCTTGCGGGAATGAAATAAACTTAATTCACGCGGACGAAGTTATCACGGGCACCATCTAGTGTGGGATAATGTAGACGATCTTTTTTTAACGACCTCCCTGGTGCACTGGTCAAAGCTTTAGTTACAAATGGGAAGTTCCGGGTTCGATGCAGGTCAATTTGGGAATTCATAATTTCTGAATTTTCTCTGGCCTGGTCTGCTGGGAGCTTGGAGGCTTCGGCTGTGGCTTGTTACTACCCCATTGGGAAGACGTACCGCCAAGGGATAAGACTTCCGGTATATTATGATGTCGCGTATAAACAGACTATAGGTGTATGCGTTTAACTAATTTAACTGACATATCACATTAGCCCGCTATCGTTTTAGGCTGCATCATGGTTGACTAGGTGCCTAATTAATTTCTAACGTACTCGTATGTTGCGTAATTAATATCAAATGCAAGAAAGTTCTTAATCTCATTTAAATATTAGCTTGAATGAAAGTGGTACCGTGTCATCTCATAATTAAACCTACATTCACAATTAGGTATTTGACTACTAGTGAAATATATTATTTTTTAGTAATTATTAAATAAAAGATCTCCCGAAAGTCGTAATATCCACGTCCCCTGCTAGTTTTATTTTGAATAACCATTTTAAACTATCGATTAAAGTAAAAACAGTGCGTCGAACTTTGATGACGTCATAACTTAAAATTTCATACAAAATCCTTATTAAGCACGCGTTTTACCGTTTGAAAAAAAAGTTGCTGATTTGACTAGTTGTCAAATACCCAATTCACCAATCTACTATCTAGATATCAAAAGCATCGAATATATTACCTAGACATCCGGATGTATAAGTAAAAATAAGGTTTATTATTGTATGAGCAATTATTTTACTATCTACTAGTGGTCGCCCGCGACTTCGGCCGCGTACTACCTATTTCAGATTTCCTATGCGATTATGAAATTTTACCGCCGCAATTTAAATCCATTCATAGAACTTTTATGCAACCTTCAAACCCCCATTTCACCCCTTTTGGGGTAGATTTTCGTAAAATTGCTCATACAGTGACGACCTCCGTGGCGCAGTGTTAAGCGCTGTTGTCTTAATGTGCGGAGGTCCCGGCTTTTTGTCAGGGTCAGTTTGGGAATGTATAATTTCTGAATTTTCCCTGGTCTGGCCTGGTGGGAGGCTTCGGCCGTGACTAACCAACCCACCGGCAAAGACATGCCGCCAAGCAGTTTAGCGTTCCGGTACGATGCTGTGTAGAAACCCTATTCGGTAGAATTTAATATAACTGTCATGCCCCTAACAGGTTAGCCCGCTGCCATCGTCACTTACCATCAGGTGAGATCGCAGTCAAGGGCTAACTTGTAGTGGATAAAAAACAGGTTATTATTATGTAAAACTAATAACCTAACTCCCTATTTTGAACGTGTATTTTGTTTCCAGCATCGAGAATGGAGACAACCTGGAGGGACGCGCGGAGGACAGCCAGCTACCGGCGGCGAGCGCGCTGCGACAGTCCCCCCTCTTGGAGCAGTGCCCACTCCGAGGCCCTCCCAAATGCCCACCGGCCTCCAAACGGTGAGTTTCTTTTATAATTGATCTCCATTTCGCCCCATCTATAGTCCCACTGACTTATCTGGCCCCGTGGCCAAAATTAGAGCCACTTTTTATGAGTTTTAGTTTTTTGAATGAAAGAATGAGGCCAGGCCTCGAAGCCCGTACCCCCGCTTGGCCCTCACGGGCCAACCGGACCGGAAGACCTCTGCAAAAAAAAGGTTTTTGCGTCTCGTTGATCTGTGTTGCAGGCGTTTTTGGATTTTTGTCGTTTAATAGCGCTTTTTTGGATGCGTATAATAAAGGCGGATAAAGTTTAAAAGATACTCGGTTTTACAGATTTTAAAAGAGAACGTTATAATTTCGAATTAACAATTCTTTTACATTTTTGACAAGAAAAAATTCTTTGTGACACTGACAGTAACTGTGTACTATGGTTGCGTTCCAATTTGCGCCTTTATATGCCCCCGGCCTTGGAATCGCCAGGTTCCAAAGAAGTCTTCTTCACCTCATCTTCACAAAACAGTGGACAAATCTTCGGGAATGAGCGTTTGACCACGCCCGTTGCCGTGCGAATGTCTGCTACACGTGAGATGCCATCCTTGCCTGGGACCGCATTGATGATGCGTCCAAGATGCCATTTTATTGGAGGAAGATTGTCGTCTTTGATTACTACCATCATGCCTGGTTGCAGTGTGTCGACGCCGCTCATCCATTTAGATCTCGTTTGGAGTTCGTTCATTAATCTTTCATAGAAATTAGCAACGCTATCACCGGCAGGGTGACCGCGTATCTTCTGCATCAATCATTGTTATAGTTTCAATTGTTGTGATTGGCTGAATTTATGGTATTCTTGCTGCGTCAATGGATTTTGTCCAATAGTGGAAGAGTGTTAACCAATCAGAGGTGATTGCGATCGTTACACTGTAGCTGTCAGAGATACGCGGTCGCCCAGCAGGTCAGATAAGTTTGTGGGACTTACGTCGCGTCGCTTGAAAACTCCATACTCATTTCAATTTCAATTTGTATTTCGCTTTTGATTTAGGCGTGTATGAAAGCTATAAGATTATAAAATAGCAATTTAAATAAGATTATAAAATTAAACTTGAACAGGATCAAAATAGTAATTATAAAATTCTAGATGATGCCCGCAACTTCGTCCATATGGATTAAGGTTTTTGATTCCAATGGGAACTCTTGGATTTTCCGAAATAAAAAGTAGCATATGTCTGAATAAATCTTAAATCATTATCTGAATGAATCATATGTCCTTCCCCGGGGTAGCAAACTATCCCTATACCAAATTTTATCAAAATTGATTGAGCAGATGAGCCGTGAAAGCGCGACAGTATACGCTTTCATGACTCAGACACACTTTCGCATTTATAATATTACCATATTAGTATGGGTACAAATTTTCATAAACTTAGGTACGTCAGTTTAAGCTAAACCTGTCCGAAGGAAAACCTTGGAAAAGGATCATACAGAAAAGTTATGAGATGTGATGGCATAGTCACATCTTATAACTTTTCTGTATGCTCTTTTTCCAAGTAGAAATCACAAACGAGTCGGGTATTGGTTTAATTAAGCTGTTCCTTCAAAGAAAAATCTATACCTTCAACACTTTCATCACCCAGGAAGATTGTAGTCAAGGGAAAAAATATACTAAATTAAAAAAACTTCACCAGGTACCGTACCCACGATGGCACTTGCAACAACTTGAGCCGTCCCCGCTGGGGCGCCACCATGACCCCAGTCCAGCGCTTCATACAACCCGTCTACTCCGATGGCATCCAAGCTCCCAGGCGATCCATATTCGGCCCAAAACTACCTTCAGCTAGAGAAGTCAGCGCTCTCGTCCATGAAGACAAGAACGCAGAGAACACTGGGGTCACCCATCTGTTGATGCAGTGGGGACAGTTCTTGGATCATGATATCACGGCGTCTTCTCAATCAAGAAGTTTTAATGGATCAGTACCGAGATGCTGTAGGGACGGTGGAAAGGATTTCATTCCCAAAGAACTTATGGTGAGTATGAATTCTTTTAGTGAAAATAAAAATAATCATTTTAAAAAAGGAAATTGTCACAGATTACTGACCATATTATTTGTAAATTAAGAATGAAATCCAAAATCTTTAATCGGTGATGAGTCAGTCAGTCAGAAGATAGTTTATAGAAATCAGCAATACCTTTTACAATAACAAAACCTTTTAGTTTTTATAGTTTTAACTTTTAAATAATTCCAACTACCAGCCAAACTCTTCAAACATCAATGAGCTTAGCTTATAATACGAAGCGTTTAAGCTTTTTGAATCCCTACTATGGAAAAAATCCCAATCAAATCAGAAATGAAAAGATCCACAGGAGAAGTAAAGTAACCGACGTTGCTCGACGTGTTGCGACAGACGGCAGTGGGCGGGGCACATAGTTCACAGAACCGATAGACGTTGGGGTCCCAAAGTGTTGGAATAGACACCTCGCACTGGGAACCGCAGCGTTGCAGATCCCCTAATCGGTGGACAGACGACATCAACCGAGTCGCAGGGAGCCGCTGGATCCAGGCGTTGCAAGACCGCGGCGTGTGGAAATCCATGCAGGAGACCTATGTCCAATGGATGTCTATCGGTTGATGATGATAATGATTGAAACTTATAATTAAATATGGCTGAACCGCCTAACGCAAGATTTTCTCACATTGCAGCACCCAGAATGTATGCCAATAGCAGTTCCACCATCAGACCCATTCTACGGCCCCCGCGGTGTGCGCTGCCTGGACTTCGTGCGGTCTTCTCCAGCGCCTCGAGACGACTGCGCACTGGGTTGGCGCGAGCAGTTCAACCAGGTGTCTGCGTACATCGATGGATCTCCGCTGTACGCCAGTTCCGCGAGGCAGTCGGATAAACTCAGGCTGTTTAGAAATGGTAAGTTTTTGTAAGTCTATACAGAAGAGCTCACCTTGCCTTTACCATTTTGAAGCCAGATTCTAATGTAAGCCTTTTACTGGCATAGTTATAATATATTAAAATATATTTTATTTCTTTTTTTTATTCATCTACAGGTTTGCGCTTGAATGCGATCTCACCTGATGATTTTTAAATTTAAAATGAATGCATCTTCGAGTAACTTATATTTATTAGCTAATGCCCGCGACTTCAAGTGGTTCCCGCGGGAACTCTTTAATTTTCTGGGATAAAAAGTAGCCAATGTCCTTCCCTTGAAAAGACGGGCCGTGAAAGCGTACCAGACAGACAGACACACACACTTTCGTATTAGTATAAATTAGTGGTCGAAAGACGGAAAAGGGAGCTGGACGAGAAAACTTATCCCTACCTTAAAGCCGTGGATAGCAAGGAAACATGGAGAAGTGGATAAGTTCTTAACCCGAGCTCTTAGTGGACATGGTGTGTTCAATACCTTTACGCAATTGGTAAGGCGACAAGTGAGTCATGCGCATATTGTGGCGAAGAAGACACGCCAGAGCACGCAATGTTTCGGTGCGTGGAATTCGAGGATAAACGAAAAGAAGTCCAGGAAGAATGTGAATAAATACCCCTGCGAACCTCATACCCCGGATGCTGGCCTGCAAACAACAGTGGAAAGCATGCGCGGAAATGTTGTGTGCCATTATAAAAAAGAGAATCAAGGACGAGTGGGAAAGGCAAAGACAGGAAACCGCCTGAAGACAGCCATCTTTCAGACGGAATGCAAAGGCTTTACCTGAAAGATTGAGCGAGGTTTAGCGGAGAAAGGGGAGGAGGTTTTTAGTCCATAGGCCGTTGGGTTCCACCGCAAAAGGAGTCGGGCATGCCTCCAAAACTCCTGAGGTATCCAATAAGGATTTTCCACCTCCCCAGACCAAAACATAAATAGATTAGTGGTCATGATGAAGTGCGAAGTTTGTCTGTGGAGGTTTTTAGTCCGTAGTCCGTTGGGTTCTATAGCCAAAGGAGTCGGACATGCCTCCAAAACTCCTGAGGTATCCAATGAGGATTTTCCTCCTCCCCAGACCAAAACATAAATAGATTAGTGGTCATGATGAAGTGCTATGTTTGTCTGTGTGGTGCAGGCATGCTCCAGTATGGGCGGGTACAGCAGCGGCGCCCCTTGCTGCCGTCGGAGCGCGACGAGCTGTGTCGCGGAGGCGCCGTCTCCACGGACTGCTTCAAGTCCGGGGACGCGCGCGTCAACGAGCACCCTGGCCTCGTCGCTGCGCACATCGTGTGGCTCAGACAACACAACAGGTATCACTGTCTAGCCTCCACATGGGCGGGTACAGCAGTGGTGCCCCTTGCTGCCGTCGGAGCGCGACGAGCTGTGTGTGGCTCAGACAACACAGCAAGTATCACTGTCTAGCCTCCGATGAAATAGACATGGGCGGGTACAGCAGTGGTGCCCCTTGCTGCCGTCGGAGTGCGACGAGCTGTGTGTGGCTCAGACAACACAACAGGTATGGTATCACTTTGTGCTAGCTCCTTGACGCAGTGTTGAGCGCTGTTGTCTTATAGGCCTATAACACTGCACTTTTTAAAGGGCCCTGTGGTAAGAGTGGCCGCTAGTTACAGCGTCGCTTATTAAACAGCAATAAGGACCAAATTAGGGACCCTTTTTCCCTAAATCTTATTACACTACACTGATTCGATCCCCTTTAGGGTCAGTTTGGGAATTTATAATTTGTGATTTATCCCTGGTCTGGGATTCAGCCGTGGCTAGTTACCACTCTACCGGCAAAGGCCAAGCGATTTAGCATACCGGTACGATGCCATGTAGAAACCGATAAAGGGTATGGATTGAATATACTTAACTGCCATGACCCTAACAGGCTAGCCCGTTACCATCTAAGACTGCTTCTTCACTTAACTTTTAGTAGATAAAGAAAATGGAGCTAGCGACAGGTCCGACAGTAGTGTGTGTAGTTTTTACTTTTTATACACAGTTACTCTGTCTCTCTCCATCTATATTAGAAAGACAGAGACAGAGTGGAACGCTTCTTTGTCACATACGATTTTTCCAGGCTAGGTCCTCTCGTTTATGGTCCCAAAAAGATCGCTGCAGAATCTCCTAGATTTTTCCTTGAGGAGTTCCTTTTCTGCATCAAACTTTAACAACATGCAAAAATCGACATCACTAATGATCTTCTCTATCTTCTCTTGAATCTTTATCGTTCTTTTGTTTTTGACACGCGTCATGGTCTGTATCGATTGCAAAACTTACAAACCTAACAAATTGGCGTAGCAGTTTCGCTTATTTTAAAGCGCATATTATAATTGGTTGTCTGTTGGCCTTCAGAGGTTCATCAATGTGACGCATGTCTTCCACAGGATGGCTCAAGAGCTGACGCACCTCAACCCACACTGGAGCGACGAGAAGATCTACCAGGAGACGCGCAAGATCGTCGGCGCTATGATACAACACATCACATACAGAGAGTTCCTGCCCATTGTCTTAGGTAAGTAGCTTTATTATTGTAAGAGCTTGTGTTAACATTTCTGGTGTAAGATCTTCTTATATATAAAGTTCTCGTGTCACAATGTTAGTTACCATACTCCTCCGAAACGGCTTGACCGATTTTTATGAAATTTTATACACATGTTCAGTAGATCTGAGAATAGGCTACTATCTATTTTTCATACCCCTAAAACACCTCAATCCACGCGGACGGATTAACAACAGCTAGTGATACTTTAAAAGCAACGTTATGTTTAAATCTAGAGGTACTTTTCATTTTGTTAGACAAAAGAAAGACCAATACCTATATGGCGGTCTTAGCAGTCCGCACATAATCCAATAGATGGCATTACTGATACGCACGATGAATACGAAGAGCTCAACTCACGATTACGAAGTTTTCTCTGAATTACGCTATATATACGACCTCCATAGATGAACAGTCGGACCAGTGGTTCTCGAGCACTACACTCGTTCAGAGGATGATCATCCTTTACGGTCGAGCCATATCACCTGCTCCCGCACACCTATTCTTCTCTCATTATCTCATCATCATCATATTCTTTTACCACTTTAGCTTCCAATACAATAAATCACATTATTATCTTTCTTTCTCCTTAATCAAGTCTTACTAGACTAGCAGTAATTAAGGAGAATATATGTCACCGTAAGATTGTAAAAACCTTTAGATTATAATCTAACTCGCGAAATTGCAAACTGTCGAAAGATTACAATTTAACGCATTATTTTTCGGTAGATTGTAATCTGTTAGGTATATTAACCAGATATAACCTAAGTGTCTGATTTTTTATGTCGAACCCTAACCTAACCTAGAAGAAGAGACAAGAAAACGTAAATACAGTGAATATTTCAAAAATTTACACTCAGAACATTGAACGGTTCACAATCTTTCGACAGTTTGCAATTTCACGAGTTAGATTATAATCTCACGGTTTTTACAATCTTACGGTGACATATATATAAATTCTTCAATAAAACGAACTTATCAGGCTAAAAGTTTCATCACCTGTGCATGGTTCCAGGTTCAGAAGTGATGCGTTTGTTCGAGCTGGATCTGCTGCAGAAGGGCTTCTACCGCGGCTACAGTCCGAAGATCAACGCGAGTCCGGCCAGCGCGTTCGGTTCCGCCGCGTTCCGGTTCGGCCACAGCCTTGTGCAACCCTCCCTCATGCGCTTCGATAGGTTCCATCGTCCCATTGCTAATAGTAAGTAGCACTTGTTTCTTCTTTCGATAGGTTCCATCGTCCCATTGCTAATAGTAAGTAGCACTTGTTTCTTCTTTCGATAGGTTCCATCGTCCTAAGTAGCACTTGTTTCTTGTTTCGATAGGTTCCATCGTCCCATTGCTACTTAGACTGCATCATCACTTACCATCAAGTGAGATCGCAGTCAAGGGCTAACTTGTAGTGTGGATAAAAAAATAGCTCTGAATGTTCATTTCGATTCAACATGTATTCAACCAAGGCCAATACCAGTATATTTTGACGATCTCCTTGGCACATCTTTCTTTCTACTGGATAGGTTTCCGCAAGTAAACCTCCAGTTGGGGGTTTGTTGTGCGTGTGTTGCCCCTTCCCGCTGGAGGTTTCACTCCAGGCGTCCGAGCTCGCTCCAGAAGCCTTTTTTTCAGAAGCATACTTTTAATAGACTTCTTAAACTTGTGTAAAGGCAGGTTTAAAATAGGTTATGGAATTTAGTTATAGAATACAATGCTCATTTCTACTCATTCAATTCATACATTCGTTCATTTAGTTTTAACATGTATTCAACCAAGGCTGTAAGATCATCTTTGGACTTACCAGCTTGGATATTGCACTTTGATGAATCAACCTAGCAATGGGATTTAGTACAACTGCAGCGTTTCTCTTTTGATATACCCAATAAAACGCTTTCTTTAGTTCCATAGTTTGTCAATAAAGTCAATTCTTGCTATCTTCAAAATTAAAATTTCAAAATTACCAATGCGGTGACTGCTGAGTTTTTCTTTCAGATGTATCCCTCCACAATGAGCTAACAAATCCGTCAAATATATGGAGCATGGGCGCTGTAGACCGCTTACTACTAGGCATGGTCAATCAACCCATACAGAAACGTGACGAATTCATCACCGAGGAACTGACCAACCACCTCTTCCAAACCCCTCACTTCAGCTTCGGGATGGACTTGGCTGCCATCAACATACAGAGGGGGCGGGACCATGGGGTTCCTCCGTATACGACGTGGAGGGAACCCTGTGGACTGACGGCAATTACCAGCTTCGACGATCTGGTCAGGGTGATGCCAGCACGGGCAGTGAGGAAACTGAAGGTTTTATACAAGTAGGCTTATATTTTGAAACTTTTATTGAGGAAACAGTTTGACTTTCTAACATCTCATAATCGTTCAAATATAACGATCGTTAAAATTGCAAGTAAGTTAGAAATTTCAAAACAAAAGATAGATATAACAAAAACTCAATCAAATCCAAGGTATGTAACCAAACTTGTGGCCCATTTCAATGTGGAATCTCAACCCTCATGTCACCATCATCAGCAGAATATTGTTGATTTCTTATATTTATTATATAAAGACATGATAGAATAGAAAAATTAATAATAAATTTTCAAGAATAAGTAATTAAATGAACATGCTGTCAATTTGTTTCAGACACGTGGACGATATAGATCTATTTACTGGAGGAATGGCTGAGCGTCCAGTCGTGGGAGGTCTAGTGGGACCAACATTCGCTTGCATCATAGCACAGCAATTCACCAACCTTAGAAAAGGGGATCGGTTTTGGTAAGCTGCTGTGACAGTGATAAAAAGATCATATATGAAACCCCATAAACCGATCATACTCAATATTTTTTTTCTATTTTTCAGGTACGAAAATGGAGGGTTCGAATCTTCTTTGACACCAGCGCAATTACAACAGATACGCAGAATATCTTTAGCTCAAGTGCTTTGTCGTACTTTAGATAGTATTGACAGTGTACAACCGTTCGTTTTCCTATCGCCCGATAACCAAGATAATGATCGAATCTCCTGTCGCAATGGACACCTAAATAACTTCGACCTATCCCCTTGGATTGAAATTAATTCAGATTCTAACAATGCTTTAAAAAAATCAGAAGGAGACGACTCTACTACGATAAAACCAGCAAAACCGAAATCTACTACACCTAAACCTAAAAGTACTAGAAAACCACAGAAAGGCTCTAAAGTACCGGACCAAAATAAACCAAATGCCTCCCTTCTAAATAAACCTCAGAAACAAAATAACAAACTAAACCGGACTGAGACAACTGACACTGACAGCAATAAGACTACAGCTGACAATACCAAACCTGTTCCTATAGTACAAGTTATAGATGATAAGCTAGACTTTAAACTAAAGACACGACGTTACAGCGACTCTGACTCAGACACTAGACAGTATAATAACGACTATTATGACGACGTACAAAGCGTTCAATCCGTCGTAATTAACAACTTACCACATAAAAGACCTAACAGTAGACCATACATATCTGTGACTGAAAATATCGACAAATACACATATCTGATAAACTACGTACCAAGACCGACTCAATCCTGGCGACAGACCACACGACGACATAACTATGACAGAGACAAGAATGATAGAGATGTTGTTAAAGTAACATACCAAAGTTATGATGATACATATAGAAGGCCTAACAGACCTTACTATAATAGACATGACTTACACAATAACTTTGAATCAAGAAAGAACATACCAGTGACTGAAAGCTCTCGATCATCAGCCAGATCGAATGACGATTATACATCGACAGCAAACGACAAACTTTCTACTGAAATGTTAATTATGACAAACAGACCTACACCTCTCACGGACAAAACTTCTGACATAGTGAACCCAACAACTGAAAATATTTACAAACTGCTAACATTTGGATACGTAGGCACTTATAAAGGAGGCATAACTAATGACAAAACTAAACTAGACTCTATTAGTAAAGACTTTTCGACTGTTGAAACCGCGAAATCAGACGAGACTACAATTAATGACCTAAATCAGGGCAAACTTTCGACTTTCTTGCTATATGAGACAGCTACAAAACCTTACAATTCTCAAAGACCAACGAGACGTAACGACGAAGATGAATTGACTGCGGACGTTAAAGACAAATATTATTACATGCATAATGTTTTGCATAAATATCATTCGACGGACATACAACTTAAAAAGGCTGAAAAGAAAAATGAACCCAAAAAATCTAACGAATCACCAACAAGTAGTAATAATGCTCCGGATATCCAAGAAAGATCTGGAAACGATCAAATAGAAAGTGCCGAAGAAATTAAAGCAACGCGTGGAGAGAAACCCAGACTGACCATTAAGAAACCTTCTAGCTCCGCAAAAACGCCCTCTGTGGTGTTCCAGATTATACCGAGTGAAAACAGGTAAGTTACCGGTTTTGAAGGCAAAATTTACTAGAAATCGTTCGTCAACAGCGTCATCTTTTGGGATCTGTGTGCTTAGCATGCGCACAACGAGATTATCTCGCGACGAGAGAGAGAGATGTTGTCGTTGCCGGCAAATTTTTAATTTACCCTAACATGCACAAAATGCGGTATATTACAAGAAAAAAATAGTCGACATGTAAAGGTTCGTAGAGAAAAATACCACAGATAAGAAATATTACTTTTATCTCTACTTTTGACGTAACGAGACAAGTAACCATGTTAGCTTCGGTAGACAGATAGAGTTAACGGGTAGACATAATTTTACTCGTAGTGCGCATGCTAGCCATACAGGGCGTTAATTCCTCCAACTGACAGTCATATTGAAAGAAATGTTCAAAAAAATTCAATACGTACAAATTATATTTATTTAAGTACAATGTACGATGTATGATAAGTACTTGTTAACAATCTGTCCAGAGGAGAAAATTATTTATCGCCGTGTTAATCACTATTTCGTGCTTGCATATTTTTGGTCTACACGAGGAATGACTTACTAAGTACTCCTTCTCATTTACCTACCGCACCAAAAAAAGGCAAACACATATATTAGCTGTGTTTGCCTTTTGACGACCTACCTGGTGCCCGTGGGAGCTCCCGGGTTCGATCTTGGCAGGGTCCATTTGGGCATTTATTATTTCTGAATTTACTTTGGTCTGGGGAGGCTTCGGCCGTGGCTAGTTACCACCCTACCGGCAAAGACGTACCGCCAAACGATTTAGCATTCCGGTACGATGCCGTGTAGAAACCGACTAGGGGTTTAATATATCTGTCATACTCCTAACAGGTTAGCCCGCTACCATCTTAGACTGTATCAGCACTTACCATTCGGTTGAGATTTTAAAAGAGCAACCACCAATTTTCTTGCTGGTTCTTCTCGGTAGGAATGGCATTCCGCACCAGTGGTAGATTTACTCGACGATTCAAAAGCACTTGTAATAAGTTTATTTGAATAAGTCTTATTTAAAAAACACGACTGCCCTGCCAAAAAACGAACTAAAAAGTTAAAAATCTAAATTAGAATTGGAATCTTATTCATATTTTTATTAAATATTTTTTTGTGAATCACTGGATATTGAACTATAGTGTTATATATTTTTGGAATCTACTTTTCATTTTCTAGATGATGATTATATAGTTAATCTTATTTTCGAATTTTTTTTTTCAAATTTAGTCTTTAATGCGGGACCATGGTCACCCCATCAATGTTTTTTTTTAATTTACTAGCCTATGTCAGCCGGAATAAGCTAGGGATTCTAACGATACCTCATTGATCAAAATCGGTTAGGCGTATAGAAGTTATGGTGGAATATACAAACTCACATACATACATACATGCATACATACATACATAAACCCTGAAAACAGTACTCCTTTTTTCAGACAGTCGTATAAAAAAGTATGAGTTTGAAAAAATAGGAGTTTGAGTTTGAACATTTTCTTTCAGTCCATCCCAATGGGCAATATACGACGAGAAAGAGGAGCTCCCCGAAAGCCTCCCACAGCGCATGCCCGCCATCAAGCTCGACCCGTACGCGCTGCGGGAAATCCCCCGCCCCATGGACTTGCACTCGTTGAGGCGGAGGCCTACGCGGCGACGCACGTAACACCAAACACAACACAACACAACAATTTCATACCAACTGAAACTGGTGCTAATAATCACGTTAATCTAATTTCATACCAACTGAAACTGGTGCAAATAATCACGTTAATCTAATTTTATATCAACTGATGATGAAACTGGTGCAAATAATCACGTTAATCTAATTTTATATTAACTGATGATGAAACTGGTGCAAATAATCACGTTAATCTAATTTTATATCAACTGATGATGAAACTGGTGCAAATTATCACGTTAATCTAATTTTATATCAACTGAAACTGGTGCAAATAATCACGTCAATGTAATTTTATATCAACTGAAACTGGGGCTAATAATCAAGTTAATCTAATTTTATATCAACTGAAACTGGTGCAAATAATCACGTCAATGTAATTTTATACCAACTGAAACTGGTGCAATTAATAATCATGTTAATCTAACTTTATACAAACTAAAACTGATGCAAATATAATATCATACCAACTGAAACTTTTGCAAATAATGGCGTTAATCTAATTTTATACCTATTGAAACTGGTGCAGAGGCCATACTGCCAACGCTATTGCCAATATTTAAAGCCATATTGTTTATATATTGTTGACTTTCGTGTTTTAGAGTAAAATCATTATTTTAGAAACGTCAAGGTATATCAAATTGTAATTTTGAGTAATATTGCTTATGTATTGCTTTAAGCATTGGCAGTATGGCTCCTGGATGACAACTTTTATGAACATTCTGATCATAATTTAGAGTATTCACATATTTTTCTTGCCAGTGTAGTGGAGAAAAGGACAGCCAAAACTATTAACTTGTTACACGTGAGCTACCATTGAGCATGGACCATTCTCAACTCTGGCAGCCATGCTATTTTTTGTTCCGTAACACTAAAATTTTAAGTAGTTATAGGCCTATTACACTGCACTTTCCACAGGGCCCTGTGGAAAGGGTGGGCGTCGCCGCTAGTTACTTTAGTTAGTTAAGTAAGGGACCCTTCTCCCTAAATATTATTACACTACACTGATTCAAGTGTAAGGGTCCCTGTGAAAACTGCAGTGTAATAGGCCTATAAGGTACCTACATAGACAGTATATAGAAAAAGATGCAGATACTCCTATAATTTAGAGAAAGACATCAGATTATCCGACAGCTAAATACCTAATACCGAGTTACTTGCCGCACCTCTAATATTAATATTTTTTGCTACTGGTAGGTATTGCGCAATTTCAACTCCGTTAGTGGGTTTATTTCAAGTAGGTATGACAAAATTCATAGGAATCAATGATTTTGATTACTAAATATCAGGATTTTGCTAAATAAATCAATACTAAACTGTAAATTCAAAGAAATGTTTGCTGAAATACCTAGTTTTTATGATGTACCTACCAATCTCGACTTATATTATACCTAATATCATAATAATTGCCTACTTTTATATCGAACCTTCTATTTATGATAAATTCAAGTATATTGTGTGATAATTTAAAAAAAGTAGGGTAAAAAACCTTAAATAAAGTACCTAATTAAGAAACCTATGCATATTTAATTAAATTAAACAAATACCCTTCTGATAAGGTGACACAAATACCTAATCAATAAGGCAATATATAAAAACGCTTATCTTGCTTAATTAGCATCTTAATATGCAACTTTCCCTTTACACGCATTACATTCTTTCTAAGTAGAGGTGAGTGAATGATAAGCCTATTAGAAATTATTGTGACAGGATGACGTACGGATTTTTTTTTTTTCGAGGGCACCTACTCAAACAATAATTTTTGACTGTTCTGACATAACAAACTGACATTTCTTAACATATTACCGCTTGACAACACTTATTACCGTTCTATTAATCCAAAGATTTAATAGGTGCAAAGGTTAGAACCGTTAGGTACATGATTTAAACGCTGATTACAACTGGAATGTACTAATAACGGACGAATTACCGAATAAAGCTCGACTGTCTGAAAATTGATTAACTAAATACTCGGCCATCTGACAACTCACCACGTAGTTACTTGACTAATTATATTACCGCTTGACATCTCGATGACCAGATCCCTACCTGAGCGGTGCTGTAGACTTAGCGTAGCCAGCAGGGCGACCGCGTATCGTATCAATTGTTGTGATTGGCTGAATTTATGGTATTCTTGCTGCGTCAATGGATTTTGTTCAATAGTGGAAGAGTGTTATCCAATCAGAGGTGATTGCGATCGTTACACTGTAGTCAGAGATACGCGGTCGCTCTGCTGACTACACCACTCGACTGCTTGACAAGTTTGACATATTACCGCTTATTTATATAAATGACTTTTATAGATTAATAAATACCGATTCTGACATCGACTTTTAAGACAGCTCTGACAAATTACCGCTCAATCGACAGACAACTTTTAATATCATACACTGAGTTACTTTATTAAAGTTCGACTGATTAAAGCTTTGCTAAATTACCAGTCTTGACTCTGACATAACTTGCCGCTGTAGGTATATTTACTGACTTGACTTAATACTGTTTGACCAGGGCGATTTACTGATTTTCACTTATTACATACCACTTAAAAACTATCTACTAACTCAACTGATAATCTTAAGACTGTATATTATTATATACTTGACTGATTACTCGACTATGATCTATTAAGTACCATTTGATATTTCTACGTGCAAGACTACGACACATCTGTTCGATAACTTCGTAACCTTACTGACTAATAGGGATGATGACAACTCAATCAAATCAGTAACTCTTTATCAAACTTAAAAACGCTCTTCTAGTATGGAAGTTGTATGAAATTCGCAATTGTGACGTCATCAAATTTCAACGCACTTTTTTTCTTTAATCTATATTATAAAATGGTTATCAAACTTAAAACTAACCGAGGATGTGTATTTTAGGTCTTTTGGAAGTCCCTCTATTTAATAATCAGAATAGAAATAATTAATTTTTGATATAGGCATCATCCCTATTACACCCACTAATGACTGTCAAACCGCAAGACTGAGACAAATTATAATTACTTTATTAACTTGACTGATTACCGATAAACTGTAGACGTATTACTACTTGACACCAAGCACGCGACATAAATAATTACCACCAGACTGAGACATTCACTGTTAGATTACCTACTCTAGCAACTTGACTGAATAAAAATTTAACACCAACTTATTACCACTTGATACTCATCTAGCAGATATTTGTTAACTAAAAAATTATATTACAATTCGATAACTGTAGCTTACAAATCCACTCTTGAAATATTACCACTTGACTTCAATAAAGCGACGTACCTACTTAACTTATTTAACCACGATACTGAAGCATCGTTTTTAGATTACTCTTGTAACTTTACCAATTACTTACCGATTTACACTTAATTCTGATGCGATTTGACTGATTATTACCGAACAACCTTATTACTGCATTACTACCACTTGAAACTATAATGACTAATTACTACTATTAAGACCTAGATTGTGGCAAATTACGTGACTAGTAAAAATCGGATTTGACATAATTACTCTCTAGTGAGTTGACAGATTACCGAAAGTACAGTTAACTCGACAGATTACCATTGTACTCTAGCTTAGATGCATTATGCTTGACTAAATAGCGACTTGACTTATTAATGGTCCACTCAAATATATTACTGTACTATGTTGTTTGACACTTCTGCAGTGACTTGTTGAACTTGACTGATTACCGCTCGACTTTTACTTATTAAGACTTGATAACGCTCAGTCACTACATTACCTACGTTCAGAGCATACATTACCTACGTTCCAGCTTTAACTATTTTTTTTTAGTTTCTACTTCTATAGTATTAGTGGCTCGATTGATGACCGCTCGACTGAAATAATGACGCATGATAGCATTGACGACTTATATGATTACGGATTTACATTAACTTGACAATAATACTTGACTAATCTGAGTCGACTGATTACCGCTTGACTAGACATATTACCGCTTGATAATACTAGCAACTTCAATGATTACGAATTTATATTTACTTGACAAATCTTTATCAACTGATTACTGCTTGACTTAACATTTGCCACTCCTTTAACAACCAGCAAAGTCCTTATAGGCCTTTTACACCGCACTTTTTACAGGGCCCTGTGGTAAGAATGGACGTGGCCGCTAGTTAGAGCGTCGCTTATTACACAGCAATTAGGACCAATTTAGGAACCCTTACTCCCTAATTCTTATTACACTACATTGATTCAAGTGTAAGGTCCCTGTGAAAAGTGCAGTGTAATAGGCCTATTAGGAATTGGTTGGTTTTTTTATGTAGTATGGAGTGAACATTGCTGAATTATAAATGCTTCTTGTTCTTGACAGAATACTGACTGATATACATAACAGCAAAGATTTTAATGACTGGCCAACTACTGAAATTATACAATAATTTCTATTTAATACTGACTTCCTTTTTACTATTTACCTACTGAAGTACTCAGACAGCCTTAAGGACCAAAGACTAAAACACTGACTAAAATAATTAATGGTAATGTAATTATTGCCACCTAGCTTGAATCTAAATTAGCTTCATCAGAAGATACAAGACTTAAAAATGACATATTATTTTATACTTCCCTTTATTAACCTACTGAAACACCAACCTAAGAAAAATCACCTTTTTTATTCAAACTTGTCAACTCATTTCATAAAATTAATAAGAAAACCACCAACATAATTTAAGTAGATAAATATTTTCCAAATTCAATTATAATACCTCTATCCAATAACCATTTTTGTACACAACATAATATTTTGTTTATCTTTTAAGGTATACCTACTATTTTTGTTAATTTATTATCAAAATATATAATATTGGTCCGAATAGAACTCTAAAATACTATGACAATAACTTTTAATAATGTAAGAAATAAACTTTGTAAGTCAATAAATTATAGAAAATATCATATTGTTTTAGTTACCGATACCTATACCTGTAAAGGAATTATTTACTTATATAATTTACAACTGATACCTGTAACTTCGTCCACATGGAATAAGTTTTTTAATTCCACTGAAAATGTCTTAATTTTCCTGTATCAGCCTATATGCTTCAGGTCCTAATTAGTTAAAGTATGAAGTAAATAAAAATAATATAAACTTTTAGTCACAAAACATTTATTGTAATAAGTAATATTTAAAATAAAATACATATGCATTTTGGTTCAAAAAGTTGTTCCTTTGAAACTTATACTCAAATAAAAATAAGAGAATTTTACATTAATTAATGTAAACTAATTAAGTTGGTTATAAGTTAGTTAAAAGGTTCTTAATATTATAAAATGAAAAATACTTTTTTTGGCAGAAACTTCAGAAATATACAAATAAGTAATATTTTAACTATAAGTAATTTGATCAGATCAGAGGTGATTCATAATCTTCTTCTTCTTGCCCTTTTCCCACGTTATATGGGGTCGGCACAACATGTTTTCTTCTTCCACTCACTTCTGTTATCCGTCAACCTCTTATTCACCCCTTTTATACGCATATCCTCTTTCACACAATCCATCCATCTTTTCTTTGGTCTCCCTCTACTCTTTTTTCCTTCCACATGCATATCTATCATTCTTCTCGTAATATGCCTTTCTCTCCCTCCGCATTACATGCCCATACCATGCTAACCTATTACTCCTCATCTTTTCTATCACTGGCGCTACTTTCAAACTTCCCCTTATATATTCCCATTCTAGTCACACCACACATCCATCTCAACATTCGCATTTCGGTCGCATGTACTTTTCTCTCATCCATCCCTTTCACCGCCCAACATTCTTACTTCATCTACACTCACCTCTTTCACAACACCCAAGTTGGGTGGTACATCGTCTAGCCCTCTGCTCCAGTCATTTTCTTCATTCATCAACCTTCTGAAATATTCCTTCCAACGTGCTTTTATTTCATCATCATTCATTAAAACCTTCCCATCATCACCTTTCATGCATTTGATATGTATGATATCCCTTGCACTCTTTTCTCTCGTTCTCGCTAGTCGGTACAAATCTTTTTGTCCTTGGGGGCTTTCTAGGGACTCATACAACTTTTCTTGGACATTTCCCCTCGCAAAAGCAACAACTTTCTTAGCTTTCCTTTTACTCTCCATATATACTTCCCTTTTATTCTGTATAAATCATTTATAATACCTTATAACTACAAAATACACTACATTATGTAGTCATATCTTATTAAGTACATAGTCAAAACGAAAAGCATTCAAAAAGTAATTAAAACAGAGACTTAGATAAAACCACATCCACTGATAATAAAGATATTCATGTAAACCATAATTACAGACTGAAGAAAATTATTAGAGCCTTACATAATATAAATGAGGTAATTTGCTTACATTTACATGTATAGCACAAGCTTTTGACAAATTGCTTTCCTAGATCTGTTCTATCAGCAAGTTTTCTTCATTTAGTCTGTGCTAATTGTATTTCACTTAGTCCCTCTCTGGATAATATTGATGCAGCACTGTAGACATCTCCTGAGCTAGCTCAGCACTGCTAGCACACAGGACACGCCGAGAAAGAATGTCAAATGGCCCACCAGAGGGGTCTATACACACCCCACCCGCCTCCCTGACAATAATACACCCTGCGGCAATATCCCATGCATGGATACCAAACTCATAATAAGCATCCGCACCTCCTAAAGCCACCATAGCCATGTTTAAAGCAGCCGAACCGATAGTCCTCATTCCCTGTGCTTTAGCGACAATCATCTTGAAGTTCTCTAAAACAGCTGACCTTTTCTCCTCATCCCTACTTGTTCCAACTTCAAAAGATATGAGAGCATTTTTCATCTCTTTAACTTGAGAAACATGAATGCGCTTGCCATTTAGGAATGCTCCTTGACCTTTTTTAGCTGTAAACAGTTGGTTAACGATGGGATTGAATATAATACCTGCCACAGACTCCTTGTTGATCGTTAATCCGAGAGATATACAACTGCTGGGATAGCCGTGAATGAAGTTAAGTGTGCCGTCAATAGGGTCGATTATCCACGTCGGTTCGTCAGTTAAAATACATTTTGTACCTTCGGCAACGGATTCTTCGCCAATAAACCTGTGTGACGGAAACTTCTTCGAAAGTCCACTTATTAGAGCATCTTCTACCTTCTTATCTATTTCTGTGACTAGATCGATATCCGAAGTCTTCAGTTTATACTCCTTACATCCATCAGTGTACTCAGTTATAAGGTTTCCGGCACTTTTTACGAGTTCCAAAGCAGCCTCGAAATATTCGTCGATTGCGTCAGACATTTTAGATGATAAATATTTGCCAAAATGTTGCGTTTTAATACACAAAGTCACTACGGCAGCACGCATGTATTTTGGTGTCCTGCTTATAGTAAAATACCAGAGACTAGGATAGTAAAATACCTAATCGAAATCTAAAAAAACACAAAGGTACGTGAAGTGAAAATGCTTTTGACTTTGACAATAATTGGTGATTGACATTGACAGGCGACAGCAGCTTGGCGACCGCGTATCTCTGACAGCTACAGTGTAACGATCGCAATCACCTCTGATTGGATAATACTCTTCCTCTATTGGACAAAATCCATTGACGCAGCAAGAATACCATAAATTCAGCCAATCACAACAATTGATACTGTAACAATGATTGATGCAGAAGATATGAGTGTTGTTGCCTCAGAAAATTGCCGTCTATTTTGATTTTGTGCCATGGCCAGGACCACGAGGTATAGTAAAAAGTAGATGGATGCGCACTCTAGTACCTATTTGAAGGCCATTTATCGCTATCCCACTTCAACTGCAAAGCGAAAGCGAGAGATTGGATACCACTGGTGTCCGATCTCTCTTTCCAATTTATTAGTCGAAGTGGGATACCGATAGCAATACGTAGGTATGTGCTTCAAGTAGAAAATGATGCACTTCAGTCTTTACCTGTAGCTTCAAACATTCGTGACGAGCTCGTTCGGTCCACGTTACATGAATATTCATACTCTCAATATACTCAAAACAACTACTTGTTTTGTTCTCGTGCTCGGCTCGTTTAGCGTATTTTTGCACCTTTTTGTTTACGCGAGGTTTGCACACAGATCAAAGATGTTTTAAGACCTATCTAGACCTATCCTACCTCTATGGTACAGATGCAGTCTTTATTCCCTTACTCTCATAACCCGATAAGACGAAAAAAATTCTAGAGATCGTGCGCAGGTCCGACGGCTTTAGGTGCTCCACGTGGATTAAACACTGAACCCAACGAGGCAGTCAACCCTTACATAATCAAAGGTCCAACCATAAATGTGTAGGTACACCTACATGGAATTCCCCATATGTCGGCATGGCTGCAACTACGCTTTGTTTCCATGTCATTTAGCTTATGCTCAATGTATGAGTTTGTCTCTGCGTCGTATTCCTCATTACAGAGGGGTCGTGACCCTATTCCATCAATCACATAATGGTAAGAGTTTTTTTGGGATATTAAAGCGGTGGGTTCCCACGTCCTTCCCCATACGACTCGACTAAGAGTATTTAAACTCTTAGGTTCTTATTTAAATCTATGGGTAGCCTAATAAAGGGTACAAGTAAATGAAAGAGGTGATATTAAAAATCATGAAAAATTGTTTAATTGGCATACCGACCGATAACTTGTTACAACCTATGGCCAATTTTACAATTATCAATATTGTTAATAATTAAATATAATATTTATGTAAAATATGTTTATGCTTCAATGGTTTACTTACATTTAAATTTTATATTATTATTCAGAAACAAAACTATCATAATATTATAATTAAAAAAAAAGAGTTCGTTACAATAAAGACTCGGGTACAAATTACAATAAAATGTTCACAAGATGCAAGATACATTTAAAATATCAACGCGGCGGTTGCGTAACGCGTCCCGTATTAAAAAACCTAAGGCCACATTTTATTACTAAGTCTTACCTAAATCTAGAACAGACCAAGCGGCGATCTAGCGCATAACTTCATAATAATACCAAAAGCTAGTTTTAAAAAAAAGTTATAATTCGACAGCGCGTATGTACATTCCGCTGACGAATTAGTAAATAGAGGAGACAGAAGGGACAAAGAGGTTTGACTATTTTTGTATGGGCACGACCATTTTAATTTTTTTCCCGAAATAACGGCCTCTCATAAATCCCGTATTAAACAATAGCTGGCACTAATACAAGCAAGTATTTTTTAAAGATAAAACCTTCTAAAGCGTTAGATTTTTTCTCATATTATAATACTTACTCGTATTCATGTAAGTTATTGATAAATACAGGTTTTATCGCTCACTATTTCGAAAAAATAAATAAATAAATAGAAATGGCGAAACAGTAGGCAGGCCAAAATATTCAAACCCCTTAATAAAACAATAGTCGAGAAACATACCCGACAGATTTCGCATTGACTTGAAGACTTTTATACAATCCCGTTAGATTGTAAATCATAAAAAAATAAAATACCCAAAAATAATAATATCTTTTAAGGAAATCCAGTAAGTACAAAGTTCGTCTCCGTTCACGTCGAATGCGACGCCGAGGATATAACACGCCAGCTGGAAGCTAGCAGCTAAGCGTAACTTAAACTAGGATTACTTGTATGGCAACTAAGCACTCAGTGCACCTTCACTGATATTTATTTACACCTGCTATTTGTAGGGGACACTTCCGTGAACTTTTATTCTGTTTTATATATATAAAAATCAGCTGTTCGATTGGCTCGCTAAAACTCGAGAACGGCTGGGCCGATTTAGCTGATTTTGATTTTGAAATGTTTGTCGTAGTCCAGAGAAGCTTTAAACGGTGAGAAAATATGAAAAATTTGCGAGGAAGATAGGGCAGGAAAACGTCTGCCGGGCCCACTAGTTTAATGATAAAGATTGTACGGTAAGCACGTAATCGCAGCGAGTTATTCGATGTGAGCTTTAAATACCATGAATGTTGACGTAAATCCGACATTCAGTATGGACGTAGAAACATCGTATTATAAAAACCACAGGCAAAATATCTTAAGAGCAGTGTCCGTTAATTTTTTTAATGATTTAACTCGAAAACTTACAATCATGGCTTTGAAACCTCAAGCGTATAGAGTGGATATACACGAGATACTCTGGGACACTATACTCAGTTACTTACTGCAGAATTTATTTCAATATTCATTTAAAAAATCAGAAAATTGACATTACAAATTGCGATGAGCTCATTTTGAATGAGATTGGGGTGTGTTTCACAATAAACCCCACAATTATGGGTCACTTTACGTCCCAAAAGATGGTACATTTGCGAAAGTTCGTTGAAATCTGTATTATTTCTGCCTTTTTAATAGAATAGTGAAAACCCTCGAAAGATATGGAAGTGTCCCAAAAAGATATAAACTGTAGGACTAAAAAATGTGTCAATGTAAAAAATATTGTCGCAACAACAGTCTTTTCAACTCAATCGCGATAAATGCAATACCGAATCTAATTTGCCACAAAACTTAATACTTTTACTTGTCGCTTGGGTCTTTTACATTATAAGAACTTCTTTTATGACATCAAATCGTTTAGATATTAGACGCAAGTAGATCTATATCGACGCCCTGCCATGACCAATGTTCTTTTTTTTTATCCACTACAAGTTAACCCTTGACTGCGATCTCACCTGATGGTTAGTGATGATGCAATCTAAGATGGTAGCGGGCTAACCTGTTAGGGGCATGGAAGTTATATTAAACCCATACCCCTATTCGGTTTCTACACGGCATCGTACCGGAACGCTAAATCGTCTTTGCCGGTAGGGTGGTAACTAGCCACGGCCGAAGCCTCCCACCAGGCCAGACCAGGGAAAATTCGGAAATTATAAATTCCCAAATTGACCCTGCCGGGGATCGAACCCGGGACCTCCGCTACTTAAGACAACAGCGCTACACACTTCGCCACGGAGGTCGTCAAAAAGCTGTCTCATTTACTCGTTATTACTCGTGCGTTGTTCACACCGGTAAAGTAAGATTGCGCGAATTGTATGACAGTACAATATGCATAAAAACCCCAAGAAAAAATGGATGAATTCACAACATGCAGGGCTTAATCGCAATACATCAATGCGACAATCGCAATCCATACTGATTGGCTGACATTTGCTATGGGTTAAAATACGTACGAGACAGCTATAAATGCAGCCAATAACGAAAAGTATTTCGCATCAGAAGTATGCTGAACCTGTCTTCTACAAACAATTTCACGAAGTTCTTATAATGTGATAGAGCTCCAAACGTTTGATTTTATTACAATATCACCCAATTGAGTAATTTTTATATTATATCTTTCACCCCTTGAACCAAGCCCATGTGGGTGAAAGAAACACGATTGTTACAGGAATGTTTCGATAGTCGCTATTCAATACTGGTTAGGGGCGTTAAGTTGGAATTTGCTTGGAAACATCACTGCAAAAACTCGGTACATTAACCCTTTAATATTTTTTTAAATTCTTGTTTATGGTGTATCGTACATACCTAAACGTATGAGAATGGATACACGAAATTGAGCTCTAATTCAATGCTGTTATGGTTTATTTTACTTTGACGCCGAACTTTGACGATTGGATCGGCAATACTTACATAATCGCACAACTGCCCCCCGATTGTGTAAGAATTATCGATCATATCGTCTAAGTTCGGCGTCAAAGTAAAACAAACCATAACATTATCGATTTAGAGCTCAATTTCGTGTACTCATTCTTATACGTTTAGGTATGTACGATACCATAAACGTATGAGAATGGATACACGAAATTGAGCTCTAATTCAATGCGGTTATGGTTTATTTTACTTTGACGCCGAACTTTGACGATTGGATCGGCAATACTTACATAATCGCATCTCTGTTTCGCAGGGAGTATTGAGAAAGAGATAATAGCACTACACTTTGAAAATCACTAAGGTGGGCCGTTAAATTGTGAAACTATAGAACTTGCTGTTTCTTTCTGTCGTCAGTGATTTGAACTTAGAAAGAAGACAAAACATCATGTACCAACGTAAGGCCGATATTATATTGAGAAAAAAATTTACAAGCAGTGATGTTTCTTGAAGATTTACTTAACGGAAAGGGATTATGACTGTATCGTACGTGACGTGATCGCGATGGAATAGGAACGTTAATGTATAATAGAACGAGAAGGTTACAGACTAAATAAAAGTTGTATAGAAAAAAGAGCCATTCCATAGAATCATGTCACATTAAATGCATTTCAAAAATGAGCACCAATCTATATTCGTTAAAGTATTGTATAAACAGTTTTAATATCAGTGTAATTTTTATTTCTATTTTGAAAATAGCTAGCAGTACACAATATCGCTTTTACAAAAACTGACATCGCATTATTCATAAGCTTTTAATGTTTGTACAATCGTTATTGCGATCGATTCTTAAGTATATTATAATATATGTATAACATAATAAAACAATATCGTAAAATCACATCGAATACAAGGTTTTTTTCAAATATATACGTGCTAAAAATTTGTTGTTTTCGAAATAGAACATGCAATTTCAATCGTAGATACAGCATCAGGCGTCCGGTTTTCACTTATATTTATTACTAACGAAAATAAATGTACGAGATTTACAAAACGACGCAGGTTCTACCAAACTAAAAACATCTTTACGCCAAATTGGTATTATAACTGAATTTCGCGTGCAAAATTTGAATAAACTTAAGAAATTCATAATAAAACATATTCATAATGTTGACATATTACGTCCATGGCCTGTTTCTATGACTCAAGTCTGACAATGAAAGTGGCAACACTGGCGGGGAACACTTGTCTATGGATTGAGGCGTAATGGCAAAATGGCGGCCGCATTTGTAGGATTAAATAATAATTAAGTGGATAACCAGTGTTTCCTCTAATAATAAACAAGTCACGGTTATTTTAAAATAAATATCACGCAATTGTGAATTTTGGGAGTTTCAAAGTGCACGCTCATTTTAATGTTTTTTTTAAATTATTTAAGTACTACATAGGATTGGAAATTTCCCACAATATCAAGTGATAAAGTTCACTCAAAAATCACTTCAGGTAACTTTAATATGACGTCACATTTACCACAGTTCCTAAAAATGGCATCAAATGTTTTAGTTTGGTTAAACCTATACAGCGAAAGGTGGATGTACGATTCAGTACGAATTTTTCAATTTTGATAACTTATAGAATATTGCCGAAGAATTTCTCATAATTAACTTCCGACTTTCAAACATCGAGCGTCCATAATTACAAAAGAATTAACGTTAAATTATTAACTAACAAGTAAAAAAAATAACTGTTCCAAAGACAAAAAAACAAGTACAACATTTTTTTTTATACAATACCAAAAGTCACGTATTGGATCGTCCACCCAAGTTCCGCAACGTTGTAAGTGCGTGTATACGTACAAATCGCGGCGGTGCGTTCGTGGCCACACAAGCCCGCGAGTTAACGTTAACAAGCATGTAATAGGCCTATTACACTGCACTTATCACAGGGACCCTTACACTTAAATCAGTGTAGTCAGTAGTGTAATAAGATTTAGGGAAAAGGGTCCCTAAATTTGCCCTTATTGCTGTGTAATAAGCGACGCTGTAATTCTAGTGTAATAGACCTATAAATGTAAGGCCTGAGTACCCGTTCTAGCGGAGCGGAACGTACAGCGTTTTTTTAACCACACGGTCACAACAAACGTACTGAGCGGCAGTTTTTAACGCTTTTCCCTAAATCCTATATTGCGTTCAAAGTTTCGCCATCTTTAATTACAGTTAATGTCCAATCTCAGTTAAGTGAACAATAAGAAATATATTTATTTCTTTTAAGAGAAATAAGTATATTTAAACCGAAAGTATTTTCCTGACAAATTGTAAATTTTAAGTGACAGTTGACAGATAGAGGTCAGTCTCCATCCTTTTCTTAATTTGAATGCAATTTGAAAAATCGTGACTACGCACGTTTCGTTACACAAGTTGTAGCGAGATATTGAATAAGATTTAAGGAGAAAGGGTCCCTAAATTGGTCCTTAGTGCTGTGTAATAAGCGACGCTCGAACTTGCAGCCACGCCCACTTACCACAGGGCCCTGTAAAAAGTGCAGTGTAATAGGCCTATAAGCTCCACAGGTCTCAGGCCTCAGGCCTTTGCTAAAGGGATATGGGGACTCATCACTCGAGTGAGTTGGCAGCATCGGTTCCGTCGTCAAAGGACTCGTCCCCAGAGGCGGCACCCGCGGTTCCCGGCGCGAGCGAAGAACGCTTGACTCGCGACGACGAGGAAGCGCCCGAGAGGCCGATGGGACCTCCTTGCCGCCTGTGGGTGCAACGGCTTATATTACTTTGTATATAGATGACGCTTTTAAGGCGACGCACACGGAGTGGAAGCGAGTGTTTTCGGAAACAACTTAAGCTTTATTTTCTTTTGCCTTATGTTACTTTGTGTATATGTCACCGTAACATTGTAAAAACCGTTAGATTATAATCTAATTCGGGCAATAACTGTCGAAAGATTGTGAACCGTTCAATGTTGTGAGTGTCAATTTTTGAAATATTCATTGTATATACGTTTTCTTGACTGTTTCTTGTAGGTTAGGTTAGGGTTCGACATACATAAAAAAGTTGGTAGTAACACTTAGGTTTTATCGGGTTTAAATACCTATCAGATTACAATCTACCGAAAAATAATGCGTTAAATTGTAATCTTTCGACAGTTGAAAGATTACAATTTAACGCATTATTTTTCGGTACATTGTATTCTGTTAGGTATATTAACCCGATAGAATCTAAACTTACCTCATTATTTATGACGAACCCTAACCTAACCTACAAGAAACAGACAAGAAAACGTAAATACAATGAATATTTCAAAAATTGACACTCAGAACATTGAACGGTTCACAATCTTTCGACAGTTTACAATTTCGCGAGTTAGATCACAATCTAAGGGTTTTTGCAATCTTACGGTGACATCGGTGACGCTTTTAAGGCGACGCACAGCGAAGCGAGACTTGGAAGCGAGGCTTTTCGGAAACAACTTACGCTTTATTTTCTTTTGCCTTATGTTACTTTGTATGAAAACAACCTAAGCTTTATTTACTGTGTTGGTTACTTTGAATGTTACTTTGCATATCGGTGACGCTTTTAAGGCCGACGCGTACGGTATGGAAACGAGTTTTTCGAAAGCGAGTCGAAAACAACCTAAGCTTTATTTAATTATGTTTTTTTTATACACTACAAGTTAGCCCTTGACTGCGATCTCGGTAAGTGATGATGCGGTAAGTGATGATGCATTCTAAGATGGTAGCGGGCCAACCTGTTAGGGGCATGGCAGTTATTTTAAAACCATACCCCTATTCGGTTTCTACACGGCATCGTACCGGAACGCTAAATCACTTGGCGGCACGTCTTTGCCGGTAGAATGGTAACTAGCCGCGGCCGAAGCCTCCCACCAGGCCAGACCACGGAAAATTCAGAAATTATAAATTCCCAAATTGACCCTGCCGGTGATCGAACCCGCGACCTCCGCACGTTACGACAACAGCGCTACACACTGCGCCACGGAGGTCGTCAAAAATTAGTTGGTTGAAACTAGTACCTACACTGAAAACAAAACACCACCAAGACCGCCTTTGAATGCTGTGTAGTTCTATCCATACTTTTTACGTAAATTATTTTTAGGATGTAAATAAAAAAAATGCTCTCGCGCCACAGTAAATAAAGCTCTTTTAGTTAATAATTCTCTCGTGCCACAGTAAATAAAGCTTTGTTTGAGTTGTTATCAAGAAAAGATAGCGCTTCGGCTCAGCCGGTATGCGTTGCGCCTTAGTTTTCCCGGTGACATCGATTTTACCCATGTACTAAATTCTGACACCGTGCAATTGGCATATTATAAGTGGATGATAATGTTTACGGTATAATTTAAAAAAAAATCACACTGTGTCAGAAGTAAAATTCAATGAATGAACCCAATATATGAAAAACACATTCTTTTTATATCATAAAGATAAATATCTCCGATGGTGTATTTTTTAATCTGTGTCATATTTTTTTTACCATCCTTTCTCACGTATTGGCGTAATTTACCCGGCCACACTTTGTCACCATGTACCCAGCATCCGGTCCCCAAAAACGGAGCTTGAGAAACGGTTGGTAAAAGTTGGAAAAAGTGAAAAATTCACGAATTCACTCGTCAGAGTGACGACTTTGTTAACTAATAGATTAACAAATTCGTCTTTCATTTCGTTAATCAATTAGACATTAAAGAAAATTAGAGTAATATCAATACAAAAATAGTGATAGTGAACAAAACTGAAAAACTGAAGACTGGGACAACACAAAAAGCATTAAAATCAACCGCACCATACGTCATAATGGCCCTAAAACCCGGTGATCAAACCCCATGGTGACCCCAACGATCGAAATGGTAAGCCCAAAATAAAGTTCAAAGCATTCCCTTCTTTGCACATGACCAGTTAACAGGGAATATTTTATGCTTACTAACTTTAAATCTTCAGTAACAATAAATATGTACTGAACACAGAAAACTTGAAGCCAAAAATTTAATAATTAAAGATTTTGAGGCTCCGTTTATCATTCAAATTTTAATCGTAGACCCACTTGCACAAGGCCGTTAAATGTGTTTAAATTTTTTCTATACCTGTCCTTTTCATGTCAACCCCGGAATAAACTTATCAAAAAGTGACAGCATCAAAAAATTTAAGTTTTAACCCACAAATTTGGTCAGAATTAGTTTTGGCAATGCTGTGCAAGTCGGCCTTACTCAAGCAATGTATTTTTTTTTAATTTATCTTTAATTCTGCTAATGGTTCCATAAAAAAAAAAAAGTTCTGGTAGTGCGTATGCTAAGCGATCCTCAAACCATCAGACCAGTTACCTCTCGCTCCTGGATCACCTATTCACTATCGTCCGACATTGTGGGCCTAGACAACCACAATATCACTTAGTTTAACACATTATAAATAGGAGAAATGAATGAAAATACAGAAAAGGACATTTCAATAATTGCTTTACCTTAGATAAATTCACTTAATTTGTTATTTTTTTTTAAACTTTTGACTTAAATCGTCCTTGGGGGGCGGAATGTTTTTCAAAACTATATAGACGGCTGGATGCTATCGCCGAGTGGGAGTTTTTCTACGTATTCGATGTCGACTATATGGAATTGATCAATTCAATTCAATTTATTTAAAACATGTAGGACATACAGTTGTCTCTTATGTTACGTCATGTTTGGACTCTACCACCGGTTCGGAAAGAAGATTCTGCTGAGAAGAGCCGGCAAGAGACTCAGCAGTTGCGCCTGTCCCACTAAGTATTCTGTAGCATATAAGAACAGATTTCTTCTTTAACTTTTGCTGGAAAATTAGACAGTTTACCGATATTGAAACGGCTAGGCTCGTCTACTTTGCTTACTTCCACAGTGTCATGTCGTACGGCCTTTTTGTTGTGGGGCAGAGCAGCTGATATCCAATCTATTTTTATATTGCAGAAAAGAGCCATCCGTTCTATTTATAAACTCGGATCACGCGTATCACTTCGTGAAAAATTTAAAGAGATTGGTGTTCTTCAGCGGCGTGCAGTTCATAGAGGCAAAGAAGCACTGCTTACCCAAACGGATATACGTCAAATTTCAAATTTCATGAAAACAGCAAGTAAATAGGTTTTCTTACTGACTAGTGCCTACCCTAGCTTCAAACCCAGTGCACGCCACTAGTGTTCTTACAGTGCCTTCGCAATACATATACAATAATATAGTCTTTGTTAGGCAGAACATTATTAGAGATACTCACAATCGATACACTAGAAACCGCTATAAGCTAGTAACAGCGTCGTATCGTGTGTGCAAAGTGCAGAAATCTTTTGTGCGGTCGAGTGTACGCTTTCATAATATGGTTCCCAAAGAGTTTCTGGATTTGCCATTACATAGATTTAAAGACTGTGGTATACAGCATTTGTTAAGTCGAGGTTATTACACTATCGATGATTTTATTAACGACAAAGTTGCATGGAAGCAGCCGGCCTCGCATCCAGTGACCCACAAGTCAGTGTAATACTTGTAACGTATGTGTTGTGTTGTCTACATATTGTAACCTTTTCTTTTCTATGAAAAGAGCAACTGCTGAGTTTCTTGCTGGCTCTTCTCAGTAGAATCGGTTTTCCGAACCGGTGGTAGTCTTAACGTTTCATAAGTTTTTTTTATCCACTACAAATTAGCCCTTGACTGCGATTTCACCTGATGGTAAGTGATGATGCAGTCTAAGATGGTAGCGGGCTAACCTGTTAGGGGCATGTCAGTTATATTAAACCCATACCCCTATTCGGTTTCTACACGGCATCGTACCGGAACGCGCAATCGCTTGGCGGCACTTTTTTGCCGGTAGGGCGGTAACTAGCCACGGGAAAATTCAGAAATTATAAATTTCCAAATTGACCCCCCGGGGATCTCCGCACGTTAAGACAACTTCCGAACCGGTGGTACAGTCCTAACGTTTTATAAGTGACACAAGTTGTCCTACATGAAATATATAAATAATTTGACGCGGCCACGTTAGCCAATCACCTACATGATAACGTAAACATGACGCGGCCACGTTAGCCAATCACCTACATGATGACGTAAACATGACGCGATTACGTTAACCAATCACGTACCAATTCAGGCGGCGGCACGTGATTGGTTAACGTAGCCGCGTCATGTTTACGTCATCATGTAGGTATTGCGTGCCCCTACACATTTATCATTAAAATCATTAATTTTATCATCTATCATTTAGATCGTTTATCATTTATCATTTATCATTTATCTACCCTGCCCTAAGTGATACGTGAGATACGTGGCAGGAAGCGTCCGCTCACCTGAGCTTGTTGCTGTTTACGTCATCATGTAGGTATTGCGTGCCCCTACACATTTATCATTGAAATCACTTATCATCTATCATTTAAATCATTATCATTTATCATTTAAATCATTAATCATTTATCATTAATCATTTAAATCATTTAAATCATTTTTATTTATCATTTAAATCATTTATCATCTATCATTTAAATCATTATCATTTATCATTTAAATCATTTATCATTTATGTACCCTGCCCTAAGTGTTACGTGGCAGGAAGCGCCCGCTCACCTGAGCTTGTTGCGCAGGTTGGAGCACTCCCTGGCGAGCGTCTCGTGCGTCTCGAGCAGGTCCTCGAGCTCGCGCTGCGCCTTCCGCTTGCCGACCTTCTCGCGCTGCACCTCCTCCTCCGCCTCGTCCACGGCGCGCTTCAGCGCCTTGACGCGCGCGTTCATCTGCACCGCGGGGAACACACACTCACACACTGTGCCACACTGTGCCGTTTGTAAAGCGGAAACACACACGGGGAACGGACGCGGGCTTGACACTGTTATATATGTCACCGTAAGATTGTAAACACCGTTAGATTATAATCTAACGGTGTCCACGTCTGTCCGTGTCTACGTCCCGGAGAAGGACATAGGCTACTTTTTATTCCAGAAAATTAAAGAGTTCCCGCGGGAACCAAAAAAACTTAAAACACGCGGGCGACGTCACGGGCAGTAGCTAGTAGTTCATATAGTATAGTAAATTACTATACTATTCTATAGTATAGTTATATATATATCACCGTAAGATTGTAAAAACCGTTACATTATAATCTAACTCGCGAAATTATAAACTGTCGAAAGATTGTAAACTGTTCAATGTTCCGAGTGTCAGTTTTTGAAATATTCATTTTATTTACGTTTTCTTGTCTCTTTCTTGTAGGTTAGGTTAGGGTTCGACATAAATAATCAAGCACTTAGGTTTTATCGGGTTTAAATACCTATCAGATTACAATCTACCGGAAAATAATGCGTTAAATTGTAATCTTTCGACAGTTTAGAATTTCGCGAGTTATATTATAATCTAACGGTTTTTACAATCTTACGGTGACATATGTACTGTATATTTTGACTGCCTTTTTTTTTTATTGCAAAGGTACACAAAACAGAGGCCCAATCATCTAAGCCAATCCTAATCATTTGACAGTTCATAACGTATAACTCGAACTGTTTATGGAGTTGATACATGCGTTTTGACGTGCAAGCATCTGTAACCTCCTTAGACAGGTCGATTTATACGTTTGACAGACAATTACGATTACGATTTCCTTACACAATCGGGGGCCAGGTTGCCACCGAAACATTGTCAAAATATAAGAAATTAAAAACAGGATTCAGACAATAACCCTACTTATGTGTACACAACCACTACAGCCCATTAACGTCCCACTGCTGGGCACAGGCTTCCACTCTCATAGGAGAGAGGGAATTAGAGCTTAGACCCACCACGCTGCTCCAATGCGGGTTGGCGGGCTTTAACGACTATTATCATGTTAGTGATAATAACCGGGACCGACGGCTTAAGAGGCCGGTGATCGCCGCTTGCAATTTCTATTCAACCCGCAAATATAAATTTGCCGGTATATTGCTATTTCTATTTGGCTGATGACACATGATCGCGTGCAAACGCGATAGCAATATGAGCGTACAGAATTTGTTATACGTTTAGTCTTGTTCCGTAAATACCAAAATTTATTATTTAATTAATTTATTATCTAATTTTAAATTTTTTTTTAAATTGTTGTAATGTTTGTCATATTTGGCTCTTTGGCTACTAAGTTTGCCGACCACTGGCCTAGACTAAAAAAAAAAAGTTTACTGAACAAGCAGATTTAGCTACCAATTTTTTTAAATTGTTGTAATGTTCATATTTGGCTCTTTGGCTAATAAGTTTGCCGACCACTGGCTTAGACTAAAAAAAAAGTTTACTAAACAAGCAGATTTAGCTACCAATTTTTTTTTAATTGTTGTATTGTTCATATTTGGCTCTTTGGCTAATAAGTTTGCCGACCACTGGCCTAGACTAAAAAAAAAAAAAAAGTTTACTAAACAAGCAGATTTAGCTACCAATTTTTTTTAATTGTTGTAATGTTCATATTTGGCTCTTTGGCTAATAAGTTTGCCGACCACTGGCCTAGACTAAAAAAAAAAGTTTACTAAACAAGCAGATTTAGCTACCAATTTTTTTAAATTGTTGTAATGTTCATATTTGGCTCTTTGGCTAATAAGTTTGCCGACCACTGGCCTAGACTAAAAAAAAAAAATTTACTAAACAAGCAGATTTAGCTACCAATTTTTTTAAATTGTTGTAATGTTCATATTTGGCTCTTTGGCTAATAAGTTTGCCGACCACTGGCCTAGACTAAAAAAAAAGTTTACTAAACAAGCAGATTTAGCTAGCAATTTTTTTTTTTGAAATTTTTGTTATGTTCATATTTGGCTCTTTGGCTAATAAGTTTGCCGACCACTGGCCTAGACTAAAAAAAAAAAGTTTACTAAACAAGCAGATTTAGCTACCAATTTTTTTTTAAATTGTTGTAATGTTCATATTTGGCTCTTTGGCTAATAAGTTTGCCGACCACTGGCCTAGACTAAAAAAAAAAAGTTTACTAAACAAGCAGATTTAGCTACCAATTTTTTTAAATTGTTGTAATGTTCATATTTGGCTCTTTGGCTAATAAGTTTGCCGACCACTGGCCTTGACTAAAAAAAAATGTGGTTTAAAAAAAAAAATTAGTCACCTTCTCTATCTGCTCCTTGTACTGGTCCGCTTGTCTCCTCTCCTCGTCCAGCTGCAGCGCCAGTTCCTTCATCTTCTTGTCCAGCTTCCGAGACGCCTTCTGCTGCGCTAGTCGTTCACGCGACTCCGCTTCTAACTGCTCCTCCAGGTTTGACACCTTCAGTTCCAACGATGTGATCACGCCCTGCGAAACAATTACACGTAAAATTAAGTAGAAAAAAAGAATAAGGGGGGCTGGATCTTCTCACACGTTAAAGTAAGTAAGTAATATTATAGTAGTGGATAAAAAAAAAAAAGTATACAAGAATCACCACTTGCGCCCGCATCGCCATAACGATATGTTACTAGCTAATGCCCGCGACTTCGTCCGCGTGGATTGAGGTCTTTCGATTCCCGCGGGAATTTTCCGGGATAAAAAGTAGGCTATGTGTTATTCCAGACTATAATCTATTTCTGTGCCAAATTTCATCCAGATCCGTTCACCCGTTGGGCCGTGATTGAGTAACAAACATCCATCCATACATCCATACAAACTTTCGCATTTATAATATTAGTATAGATAAGAGTTGATGTTAAGTGAAGAATAACGAGGGCTGGATCTTCAATCCAGGATGCCAGTCCCCAGCTCCACAGCCACTGTACCTTGGTCTTGTGCTGTACCCTAGGCGGTGTGTCCAAAGAACACGTTAAGCCATCGTTCCCGGTTATCATCACTAACATGACAATATTCGTCAAAGCCCACCAACCCGCATTGGAGCAGCGTGGTGGATGTAATAGGCCTATTACACTGCACTTTCCACAGGGCCCTGTGGTAAGGGTGGGCGTGACCGCTAGGTAGAGTCCACCGTCGCTTAATACACAGCAATAAGGATCAAATTAGGGACCCTTACTCCCTAAATCTTATTACACTACACTGATTTACAAGTGTTAGGGTCCCTGTGAAAAGTGCAGTGTAATAGGCCTATTAGTTAGTCAGAATACCTATTTACTATCTGTTTTGATGAAAAATGAACTGTTTTGGGCAAGCAGTGCCTTTGCGCCTCTATGAACTGCACGCCACTGGATAACAGCCACCGTACCTTGGTCTTGTACTGTACCCTAGGCGGTGTGTCCAAAGAGCACGTTAAGCCATCGGTCCCGGTTATTACCACTAACATTAGAATAGTCATCAAAGCCCACCAACCCGCATTGGAGCAGCGTGGTGGGTGTAAGCTCTAATTCCCTCTCCTATGAGAGTCCCCACTCTCATAGGAGAGAGTGCCCAGCAGTGGGACGTCAACGGGCTGCAGTGATACCTTGGTCTTGGCGCGGCCGGCGGTCTCCAGCTCGGCGAGCTTGGCCTTGAGCTCCTTGTTCTGCCGCTCCAGCACCAGCTTGCTGCTCTCCAGCTTCTGCGTCGCCGCCTTCTCTGTGCCCAGCTCCATCGTCAGCTGGTCGATTTGGTTCTGGTGAAAAGGACATTCATTTAGATGAAACTATGTTTTAAGCTCCCAGAAGACATGCTGAAGATGTCTCTGAATAAGTTCAAAGTTAATGCAAAACGTGCCAGTATAAGGTTCTAGCAATGGAACGACGTGTTCCAGACTGAGCGTATATTGACAAGTGACGGTCGATCAATTCATTATTAAAGTACACTACAGTTTGAAGCTCCCAGAAGACATGCTGAAGATGTCTCTGAATAAGTTCAAAGTTAATGCAAAACGTGCCAGTATAAGGTTCTAGCAATGGAACGACGTGTTCCAGACTGAGCGTATATTGACAAGTGACGGTCGATCAATTCATTATTAAAGTACACTACAGTTTGAAGCTCCCAGAAGACATGCTGAAGATGTCTCTGAATAAGTTCAAAGTTAATGTAAAACGTATACTTGTCACCGTAAGACTGTAAAAACCGTTAGATTATAATCTAACTCGCGAAATTCTAAACTGTCGAAAGATTAGAATTTAACGCATTATTTTTCGGTAGATTGTAATCTAATAGGTATTTAAACCCGATAAAACCTAAGTGGTTATGTATGTCGAACCCTAACCTAACCCACAAGAAAGACACAAGAAAACGTAAATACAATGAATATTTCAAAAATTGACACTCAGAACATTGAACAGCTTACAATCTTTCGAGAGTTTAGAATTTCGCAAGTTAGATTATAATCTAACGGTTTTGACCATCTTACGGTGACATACTCATTAAATGATAAATGATTTATTTCATATAGGACAACTTGTGTCACTTATGAAACGTTAAGACTCTACCACCGGTTCGGAAAGCTAGTTCTACTGAGAAGAACCGGCAAGAAACTCAGCAGTTGCTCTTTTCATAGAAAAGAAAAGGTTACAATATGTAGACAACACAACACATACGTTACAAGTATTACACTGACTCGTGGGTCACTGGATGCGAGGCCGGTTGCTTCCATGCAACTTTAATTAAAAAATCCTATTACCATGTAAAGGATTACTTAAATGACAAGGAAGCTTAGCAACGATTTGATCTAATGGCTCTGATAGTTGCTTGGTTAAGATGATTATTTGTGAAATGGTGATAATGAAAAGAAAAACCCCGGCTGAGTTTGCTGTGGACTCTTCTCAGACTAGGGCGCTTTTGGAACCCTCGTAGCTTTAGTTTTAAGATACCGTTACTGATTATCACCATTATATTTTATAAATAACTAGACGTCAGTAAGTGTAGTAAGTATACCTACCTAAATTGAATAAACATTATTTGATTTTGACTTTGACTTTGACTATGTTACCCAACTATGGGTTGGGCCGACCAAATAAGCACACTCGGCACACCTGTCCACGTTGCTCTGCACTATGCCACAGACAGACCAAGATGGGGATAACCTCGTGAAAGAGAAGATACTCCGTGGATCACGACCCTCAGAAGTGAGGTTGACGATGCATGGAGGAGGATGTTACCCGAAGATGTCACAGCCTAGTGGGAAGACTTCAGCAAGGTTGGATATGGGTATAGGGGTATGGGTTTAATATAACTGGCATGCCCCTAACAGGTTAGCCCGCTACCATCTTAGACTGCATCATCACTTACCATCAGGTGAGATGGCAGTCAAGGGCTAACTTGTAGTGGATAAAAAAAAAAGCTACTGGAGGTCATATTGTACGGGAGCAGGTGATATGCAATCACCTTAACAATAGGATGATCATCCTCCGAGAGGGTGTTTTGCTCGGGGACTGGTTCGACAGTTTCCGATTGAAATTTAAAGAATAAGTTCAAAGTTAATGTAAAACGTAAACTCATTGAAAAATCTTATTACCATGTAAAGGACTACTTAAACGACAAGGAGGCTTGGCAATAATTTGCTCTATGGCTCTGATAGTTCCTTAGTTAAGATGATTTGTGAGATGGTATGATAAAAAAAAAACCCGGCTGAGTTTGTTGTCAGCTCTTCTCAGACCAGAGCGCGTTTGGAACCCTCGTAGCTTTAGTTTTAAGATACCGTAACCAATTATCACCATCATATTTTCCCGTCAATGTTTTTAAGTAATTGACAACGATTTAATTCTTATCTAATTTACAATAATTCTAACATTCAAGCTGACCAAAGTGGAATTCATACAAGTCAAGCTAAAAACTCGAAGAAACGCCTGAAAAAAGACAGTTATTTCAAATGAAATGCAGTTAAGATGTAGTAACGACGTTAAGGGTCCTTATACAATCAGGCCGCAGCCAACTTTAGGTATATAACTCGCCACACTACAGCATATATCTGTACGCATATATAGCACTACGCTCTACGCTCGATTTTATAGCCAACTAATCAATTTTGTAACTTGAAATATTTGATTATTTATTTACTACATATTATTATCTATGCCTCCGCGCCACATTATTATAGTAAATACTAGCAGACGCACCCCTGCTTCGCTCGGGTGAAATTTTTAAAAATTCCTTGGAGGTCGAATTTCCAAAAATCCTGAAACACGTGTTTCTTAAATCCCTATAGTAAAAATCTGTAGGTATTTAACTCGCCACAATACAAAATATTTCTGCAAGCACGTATACTCTACGCTCTACCACAGTAAACGGATGAAACTACCTAGAAACGTTCGAAACAGCTCACTCACACAAACATGCGCATCGACATTGCCGTCAGTAGTGATTGCCGCGTCATGACGAGTGGTCACGTATAAATCTATTTCCGCGATCTTTTTAAAAATGCAAGGAGTGTATTGCGTAGTATACGGCTGTTTGAACTCTGCTTCAACAAAACCGGAACTATCGTTTTTTAAATTCATTCTAAATCGATATATCTAAATTTCAAAATGGCGCTGACTTTTTTAAAATTCTGGTAAAAGTTTCCTATTTTGTGATCCCAGGGAACCCCAGATATCGATTTTGAACGAAATCGGTACGATAACAAAGAATTTCAAAATGGCGCTGACTTTTTTTAAATTTTGGTACCAGTTTCCTGCTTTGTGATCCCAGGGATCGTCAGATATCGCTTTTGAACGAAATCGGTACAATAACAAAGAATTTCAAAATGGCGCTGATTTTTTAAAATTTTGGTAACAGTTTCCTGTTTTGTGGTCTAAGGGATCCTCAGATATCGATTTTGAACGAAATCGGTACAATAACAGAGAATTTCAAAATGGCGCTGACTTTTTTTTAATTCTGGTAAGTTTCCTATTTTGTGATCCCAGGGAACCCCAGATATCGATTTTGAACGAAATCGGTACGATAACAAAGAATTTCAAAATGGCGCTGACTTTTTTTTTAATTTTGGGTAAAGTTTTCTGTTCAGTGATCCCAGGGAACACCAGATATCGATTTTGAAGGAAATCAGGACGATAAAAAAGAATTTCAAAATGGCGCTTACCGTACTAAAATTATTGGGAAAAAGTTTTTTAGTAGGATTGTTCTTCAATCACGCCGTAACAGACTAACGTATTGATCTAATTTTTTGCATAGGTATAGTTGGCTATAATAATAATTGAGTGTAGTTAAGGGCTCTGGAGTGTCATAGACTTCAATTAATACATTCATACATACATCCAACATACATACACACTCACACACACACGCATAGGCATACATAGACTCCTAATCTCGTACCCTTTCCTTTTGGCTTTGCTGTAATCGGGTAAAAAAAAGGGTAATTGAGAACTTTCTTCTTTATGTCGGATAACAATATCAAGTTTTATCAAGCGCAGTATACAACACGGTGTTAATTTTGTCGTAATAAATTTCATGCAAAAAAGCGATACACCCACCCGTTCACGAGCGCATCTCAGCGCGTACTGAGCGCCAAACGTCAAGCGGCCGGCTTCTTTCCATAGAAAATGTATGAAGAATTTTTTGTGTTGACACATAAATGACAAAGTATTTATTTGTATGCATAATGTTCCAGCATTTGGGTAGAGGACTATATAAGCCCCACTCTTTTGTTATTTTCAAGTTAAAATATGTAGCTGATCTAGCTTTATGGGTTCCTATCCAGACCCCATTTTTCGTCATTTTCAGCAGTTCTTGCGTTCGTAGAAACGTATTTATTCCGAAAATTTGTATGGGAGTGTGCATTTTTTATGGGGTCTAACTAGAGATGAATACATTACCTTTAATTTAATACCATAATATCCCAACAGCTGTTATTCCATTTATCTATAAATGGTACTTGAAAAAGTATGATATCTGTATAAGGGGCCTTAAAGCTGGAGCGGAGGAAGTGGGAAGGTTTGTAGCCAACATTCCTAATACAGTTGGGTATGCATGATGTATCCATGAGCATTTTTCTCCTGAGTAATTTTTAACGTCAATAAGTATACCTACAGTGTACCTATATTGAATAAATGATATTGAGTATTGAGTATTGAGAAACACGCTTGCTGTAGAGTTTGCTGTAGAGTACGGTGTATACCTGTGATTTCCTGAGCCTGTCGTTAATGATCTCGTTGTTGGACTGCTCCTCATCCAGGTCTTCCTCGAGGGCTGCTATCCGCGCCTCCAGCCGTTTCTTTTCGTCGACTAGTAGGGTAACCTGGAAAAAATTAAGAAGTGTCGACTCAAAATTCTCGCTTAATCTTGGCGAATCTTAAAATATACAAATAAAATACAGGTTTTTACCTTATATGCTAAAATATATAGAAAAGAAAAGGTTACAATATGTAGACAACACGACACATACGTTACAAAAATTACACTGACTATTTAAAAAAAAAAGAAAGAAAGAAGAAAGAAAAGACATTTATATCCAAATTGTGCCATACATAACAAGCCTACCTAAAGAGGTAGATCATCCCTGCACCTCAACGTTAAAAAAAAAAACAAAAAGAAAGAAGTCACACTGACCGACTATTTTATTTTATTAAAAAAAAAGAAAAAGTGTATGACACTGACCGACTATTTTATTTTATAAAAAAAAAAAAGAAAAAAGTATTACACTGACCGACTATTTAATTTTATTAAAAAAAAAAGTATTACACTGACCGATTATTTCATTTAATTTAAAAAAAAAAAGTATTACACTGACCAGCTATTGTATTTTATTAAAAAAAAAAGTATTACACTGACCGATTATTTCATTTAATTTAAAAAAAAAAAGTATTACACTGACCAGCTATTGTATTTTATTAAAAAAAAAAAGTATTACACTGACCGATTATTTCATTTAATTAAAAAAAAAAAGTATTACACTGACCGATTATTTCATTTAATTAAAAAAAAAAAGTATTACACTGATCGGCTATTGTATTTTATTTAAAAAAAAAAAGTATTAAACTGACCGACTATTTTATTTTATTAAAAAAAAAAAAAGTATAACACTGACCGACTATTTTATTTTATTAAAAAAAAAAAAAAAGGTAGCCACCACCCCCAGTGCGGGCTCACCTTGGCGGCGGCAGCGGTGAGCTCGTCGTCGCGGTCGTCGCGCTCGGCCTCGGCGTGGCGGCGCGCGCGCTCGGCCGCCGCCAGCTCCTCGGCGTGCTGCAGCGCCTCGGCCTCCAGCGCCTTGACGCGGCGCTCCGCCTCGCGCGCCAGCGCCACCGCCTCCTCGCGGCCGCCGCGCGCCTCCTCCGCCTCGCGCGCCGCCTCCTTCAGCTGCGCGGCCGCCTTCTTGGCTTGCTTGATCGCGTCCTCTTTTAGCTGTGCGAACGAGACACAATTAAAAAATATATAAAAATGCCCTGCCAAAAAACGAACGAAAGCTACTACTACAGCCTATTAACGTCCCACTGCTGGGCACAGGCCTCCACTCTCATTGGAGAGAGGGAATTAGAGCTTAGACCCACCACGCTACTCCAATGCGGGTTGGCGGGCTTTAACGACTATTATCATGTTAGTGATAATAACCGGGACCGACGGCTTAACGTGCTCTCCGAGGCACGGGGGTGAAACACCGCCGACTTCCTAACTCCGGGCTAGTACTGAGAATTTCTAGTCAGAAAAACCCAGCATTTAATTATGGCCCGACCCGGGACTCGAACCCAGGACCTCGTCGGCCGCAGTCGAATATGCGAACCACTAGACCAACGAGGCAGTTCAATCAAATTTACTTATGTGAATTGGATTCATTAGAATCTAATTCACATTTTTATAAAATTATATGTTTTTGTGGAATATACAAACTCACTTACATACATACATACATACATACACACATACATACATACATACATACATGAACCCTGAAAACAATATACTCCTTTTTTCAGACAGTCGTATAATAATTAAAAAAATTAAAAAACACGACTGCTCTGCCAAAAAACGAACTAAAAAGTTAAACATCTAAATTCATCTAAATCAATTAGAATCTTATTCATATTTTTATGAAATGATATTTTTTTGTGAATCACTGGATATTGAACTACAGTGTTATATATTTTAGGAATCTACTACATCATTTTCTAGATGATGATTATATAGTTAATCTTATATTCGAATATTTTTTTTTAACTTTAGTCTTTAACGCGGGACCTTGGTCACCCCATCAATTTTTTTTTAAATTTTACTAGCCTATGTCACCCGGAATAAGCTCACTCTCATCAAAAACGTATTTATTTTTATACGACTGCCTGAAAATAGGAGTATATTGTTTTCAGGGTTCATGTATGTATATATGTATGTATGTATGTATGTATGTGAGTTTGTATATTCCACCATAACTTCTATACGCCTCGACCGATTTTGATAAATGAGGTATCGTTAGAATCCCTAGCTTATTCCGGGTGACATAGGCTAGTAAAATAAAAAAAAATGTAGGGTTGACCATGATACCGCATTAAAGACTAAAGTGAACTTAATTTAACGAATTAAAAAATACGACTGCCCTGCCATATTATTTTTGGAGTAAACCTCCCAAAGAAGCGATTTGCATATATAGCCTTTGGAATCTTATTCACATTCACATTTTTATTAAATGATATATTTTTGTAAATCACTGGATATTGAACTATAGTGTTATATATTAGAGGAATCTACTCATCATTTTCTAAATGATGATTATATAGTTATTCTTATATTCGAATTTTTTCTTTAGTCTTTAGAAAACTTTAGTCTTTAACGCGGCACCATGGTCTGGTTACTAGCCTATGTCACCCGGAATAAGCTAGGGATTCTAGCACACACACACGCACGCACGCACGCACGCACGCACGCACACGCACACACACACACACACACACACACACACACACACACACACACACACACACACATTACCTTGTTGTTGAGGTGCAGCGCCTGCTCGTTGTCCTTCAGCTCGCCCTCCAGCTTCTTCCTGGCCGCGACGGCCGCGGCCCGCTGCTTCCTCTCCTCCTCCAGCTCGCTCTCCAGCTCGCGGAGCTGCTTCACGATGCCGCGGCGCTTCTCCTCGCCGGCTTCCTCTTTCGCCTGGAATAAATAATAAATAAAATGAATGATAGTATATATATTAGTCTATTTATATTTATATATATATATATATATACATACGTCACCGTAAGATTGTAAAAACCGTTAGATTATAATATCCACCACCACCACCACTACAGCCTATTAACGTCCCACTGCTGGGCACAGGCCTCCACTCTCATAGGAGAGAGGGAATTAGGAGCTTAGACCCACCTCGCTGCTCCAATGCGGGTTGGCGGGCTTTAACGACTATTACCATGTTAGTGATAATAACCGGGACCGACGGCTTAACGTGCTCTCCGAGGCACGGGGGTGAAACACCGCCAACTTCCAACTCCGGGCTGGCACTGAGAATTTCATAATTGAAAAACCCAATACCTAACAATTTTTATGCCCGACCGGGAATCGAACCCAAGACCTCGTGATCCGCAGTCGACTACGCTAACCGCTAGACCAACGAGGCAGTTAGATTATAATATAACTCGCGAAATTCTAAACTGTCGAAAGATTACAATTTAAAGCATTATTTTCCGGTAGATTGTAATCTGATAGGTATTTAAACCCGATAAAACCTAAGTTAACACTACCTGATTATTTATGTCGAAACCTAACTTAACCTACAAGAAAGAGACAAGAAAACGTAAATAAAATGAATATTTCAAAAATTGACACTCGGAACATTGAACAGTTTACAATCTTTCGACAGTTTAGAATTTCGCGAGTTAGATTATAATCTAACGGTTTTTACAATCTTACGGTGACATATATATATTATAATAATATGTTATACAATATTGTTTTATTAATGTTTATTAATGGTTTATGTATTAGTATGTAGCTATTCGAATGAATGTATGTTATAGGATGTCACCACCTGCAATGCTTTTTTTCCTTATTTTTTCCTATTGCTAAGGTTGCCTGGTAGAGATCGCTAGTAAGCGATAAGGCCGCCTTTTGTATCATGTCTGTGTTTTTTTTTCTATATTCTTTTTGTTTTTTTTTATCTTTATGGTGGTACAAATAAAGAGTATATAATAATAATAAATAAATAAATAAATAAAAGTTTATTGACCAGCACTACAATTCAATATACTTAGTGTAACTAAACTTATACAAATACAAATTAAACTTGAATTGTTAAACAAACACCCGAACCGTTACTCTTCACATGGAATGGGTAAAAGCCGCGTTTTGACTCTTTTAATAACATGAATTTGTGTGTTTTATATATGTCACCGTAAGATTGTAAAAACCGTTAGATTATAATCTAATTAGCGAAATTGTAAACTGTCGAAAGATTACAATTTAACGCATTAGTTTTCGGTAGATTGTAATCTGATAAGTATTTAAACCCGATAAAACCTAATTTGATTATTTATGTCGAACCCTAACCTAACCCACAAGAACAAGACAAGAAAACGTAAATAAAATGAATATTTCTAAAATTTAAACTCAGAACGTTGAACAGTTTACAATCTTTCGACAGTTTAGAATTTCGCGAGTTAGATTATAATCTAACGGTTTTTACAATCTTACGGTGACATGCACGTGTCCTATTTTTGACTAACTGCAACCTATTTTGAACTATCTTGAACTAATAGTGTCCTAATCTGAACTATTTGTGTCCTGCCGTGACATAGTGTCTTAACTTAAACTATTTGCTATCGTGACATAGTGTCTCAAGTTAAACTATTTGTGTCCAATCTTAAACTAATAAAATCCTTATATTTTGAACTAATAGCAACCTATGTTGAACCAATATTGACGTATCTTGAACTTTACAGTGTCCCAGCTTGAATTTTTTGTGTCCTAAATTGAACTTATTGTGTAATATCGTGACCTAATTATGTTTTATCTTAAACTAACAGCCTCCTACCTGTAGATCCCTCTCGAACTGTGCCCTCATAGCCTGCATGTTAACCTCCAGCCGTAGCTTGGCATCTTCTGTAAGTTGCAGGTCATCCTCTATCTCCTCGTTCTGCGCCTTCAGCTCCGCTAGTTGTGACTCCAGGGCTCGCTTGGCCTTCTCTAACTCGTGGACACTCTTGTCTGCGGTGCCTTGAGAGTTGACCAGCTCATCCAATTCCGATTGCAGGACCCGTTTCGATCGTTCTAGTTCTTCGATCTATAAAAAAAATGCGATGTAAATCTACACTTTATAATTATTAACTTTATAATGCTTGAAGAAACAAGTGAATAGCTCAAAATTATAGTTCTCACGAAATTCCATGCAGGAAAGGATGACAAAACGTTTTTGACCTATCATTTTTGAACCGATTTCAATCTTTTGATGACTACAGAAACACAAAATTGTAAAAATTCTTCAAAAACCAATTTTGTACAAGTGACAGTTTTTAAGGGATCAGTACGAAAATGGTAAAATAAGGAACTGATGTCGCTGAGGGTGACGAATCCAACTTTTTTAATGTGCCATTATGATACGTACAACTTTGCTGGTGCCCATAACACTGGCATTTTCATGATTTTCGTTTATTGCTTAGAAGTTGTGACAGCCACAAAGATTCCGGAATTGCGAGAATTCACAAAATCAATGATTTTTTACTCGCGATCGAAACGGCAACTTGACGGCTACACAATTGCAACAAGAAATTGTCAAAAGGAGCCATTTTTAGCCCTAATAGTAGCACTATCCACACACTGGGAGATTAAATCACAATGATCTATATCGGATTTCATAATCGCAATTTATATTATACACTTGTTTGTGAAAGTGATCGCACGCAGTCGCGATTCATTGGTTTTCATGGAATTTCTCAAATAATTCTTTTATTTATGAGTCTATGGTCTCATGATAATGCAATTTACTGTTCAAGTCGATGGAAAACCTAAATATGGACGGCACTTATTACCGAGAGGAACCAGCAAGAAAACAGGTGGTTGCTCTTTTAAAAAAAAAATTTACATTGGGATATTTGTCAAATATCCCAAAAAAATGGGTATTTGACAAATAGTCAAATCAACTACTTTTTTTCAAAACGCGTCCTAAGTATGGGATTTGTATGAAATTCTGAATGTCATTAAAGTTCGACGCACTCTTTAACTTTAATCGATCGTTTAAAATGGTTATTCAACATAAAACTATCAGGGGACGTGATTATTACGACTTTTGCGAGATCCTATATTTAATAATCACAAAAAAGTATTTTTTTGAATAGTAGTCAAATACCCAATTACATCAATGTGTAGATACATAAGTAACCGCTGTCCTAAGCATTGCTGGAGCGAGTTAAATCCATGCTCTTATAATTTACATAATCTTCTTATAAGCTACTTTCAAGAGCATACTTTTATTCGTATTTTTTATAATTTGCCCTGTACCTATATTCTGTAACGAAAATAAATTAAGATTTAAAAAAAAATCTTCTTTATTCAACTACCTAATGTTATCTGAATCTGACTTTTTATGCTTAAGAACTTTACTCTTTTTTTCAAATTAAAATCTTAATTGAAAACCAAAAACTAAACATTACAATATATAATTGTAAATTAAAATGTATAACTGTGTCCTCATTTTAATATACAGAATATGTATGATAGACAAAGACGTGCCGCCAAGCGATTACGCGTTCCGGTACGATGCCGTGTAGAAACCGAATAAGGGGTATGGGTTTAATATAACTGCCATGCCCCTACTGCCCATACTGCCATACTGCATCATCACTTACCATCAGGTGAGATCGCAGTCAAGGGCTAACTTGTAGTAAAAAAGGTACCTACCACTAATGACATATACTACACTATATACAAGGAGGACACGGAATAAAAATTGCTTATTGTGAATTGAAGAATAATATTATAAAAACTAGGCACATAGATCATAGGTACCTACTAGCTATACAATACAACCTAAAAACTAGAAGATGTCATAACAAACAGTCAGATAGCCCTTTATTCGGCTCTCAAAGAAGCAGATAAATATATTCGACCGTTACGGACTTTATTCGGCAGTTAACTCATATCTGTCAATTTTTTTTTATATATATCGTAAACTAACAACAGTTAATACCCTACTGAAGTTACGATCTAGCCTATGAGTAAATCTGTCTATTGATGAATACGAAGTTGCGCTAACAAGTATCTACTATTTACTCCTTTATCTGACGATATAAGAGGAAAAGAAAAAAAAAACAGAATTTAAAAAAAAATTAATGACTGCATCATCAATTACCATCAGGTGAGATCGCAGTCAAGGGCTAACTAGTAGTGGATTTAAAAAAAAAATTAAAAAAAAATTAAAAAAAAAAAAAAACACGGAACTTGTGGATGTACATGTATATTTTTGCACACTGCCACTGGCGGTAAATTGTGATAGGGATTAATGTTTTTAAGATAACAACTGTTGTTACCCACAATTTGGCAAAATAAAAATTATGAATTATGAAATTTTTATTAGGAGGATATTTTGCCTGGTGGGAGACTTCGGCCGTGGCTAGTTACCACCCTACCGGCAAAGACGTGCCGCCAAGCGATTACGTGTTCCGGTACGATGCCGTGTAGAAACCGACTAGGGGTATGGGTTTAATATAACTGCCATGCCCCTAACAGGTTAGCCCGCTACCATCTTAGACTGCATCATCACTCACCATCAGGTGAGATCTCAGTCAAGGGCAGACTTGTAGTGAATTAAAAAAAAAAAAAATTAATGACTGCATCATCAATTACCATCAGGTGAGATCGCAGTCAAGGGCTAACTAGTAGTGGATTTAAAAAAAAAAAAAAAATTGAGGACACAACTCACCCTCTCGGCCGCGGAGTCCAGCTCCCTGGTGAGGGACAGCAGCCGCGTCTCCTTGTCCCGGGCATCGCGCTCCGCAGCATCCCTCTCCGCCGCGTTCCGCTCCGCAACGGCCCGCTCTTCCGCCACCACCTGGAAACACAACCAAGGGGATGTATGGGCGTTACAAATCCGTTATCTGTCACGTTTGCTCGACGTTTCCGATACGAAGTTTTTCCTGCACGTGTTTCCCTGATAACACAAACGTTCACGCTTTACACAACCAAGGGAACGTATGGGCGTTACAAATTCGTTATCTGTTTATCTGTCACGTTTGCTCGACGTTTCCGATACGAAGTTTTTCCTGCACGTGTTTCCCTGATAACACAAACGTTCACGCTTTACACAACCAAGGGAACGTATGGGCGTTTCAAATTCGTTATCTGTTTATCTGTCACGTTTGCTCGACGTTTCCGATACGAAGTTTTTCCTGCACGTGTTTCCCTGATAACACAAACGTTCACGCTTTACACAACCAAGGGAACGTATGGGCGTTTCAAATTCGTTATCTGTTTATCTGTCACGTTTGCTCGACGTTTCTGATACGAAGTTTTTCCTGCACGTGTTTCCTGCCACTTACAACTTAAGAACCTTCAAGGCAAGAGTGAATAGGCATCTTCTAGGCAAGCGCGTTCCACCCTAGACCTCATCGTTGCTTTGCGCTAAGCATGATTGTCGTCAAACGCAAGCCTATCATGCAATAAATAAATAAATAAAAAGAAAACCAAGGGAATGTATGGGCGTTACAAATTCGTTATCTGTCACGTTTGCTCGACGTTTCTGATACGAAGTTTTTCCTGCACGTGTTTCCTGCCACTTAAGTACCTTCAAGGCAAGAGTGAATAGTCATCTTCTAGGCAAGCGCGTTCCAACCTAGACCTCATCGTTGCTTTGCGCTAAGCATGATTGTCGTCGAGCGCAAGCCTATCATGCAATAAAAAAATTAAAAAAGTGGTCAAAGAAAAATCGTAGCCAAGTTTACAAGTTAACAATGAAATAGAATAGTGACCGAGCAAAGCGAAAGTCTCCGAGTCTACTTGAGTGAATTTGCACTTGTCCGTCAGTCCGTCCGTCCGTCTGTCAGAGCCTTATAACTTTTGAATTACTGAACGTAATTACTTCAAATTTAAATATAATGTGTAAAGCGATGGCCTCCAGCCGAATATGGCTCAAAAAGTTATAAAAATATTTGTTTCCGGGGGGCTCTCATAGAAGCGTATGCGAAGTCAAATATTTTTTATAGCGCTACAAAGGGTTGCGGTATATCATTTTAAAGATAATTAGCAATAGAGTCCAAAAATATATATTTTTTTAATTTTCCCCCTAAAATTGACGAAATGGGGGGCTTTCAAAGTGAAGATTGTCTAGCGCCCAAAGTTGACCTCAGAACTCCAAATTTTCTGAAAGGCTGAGGCCTGGAATTTGATCAATTATTTGAATTATAACCTGCACTTGAACAACAAATACAAAAATAAGATAAATATTATAAGGAAACGAATCAGTATTTTTAACAGAACTTCACAATGATGTCGATAGGTGGCGCTGTGTAAAATTTTAGTCGTTTCTCCAATAACTCTTTAGCTCTTTTGCGGCTAATGTTAAAAGTTAACTATTACAAAATACAGTTAAAACTATCTATAATTCACGACAGAAACAGCACTGGGCGAATGGCGATATTGACAGCCGTGACTGACGTATATAAATGCTAACCATAGACTATTCCCATATCTTTTACTCGCCGCGGTATAAAATGACTGATCGAGACAGTTGTGTCGACTTGGCTACCAATTATTCGTTTTATAAGATTCGCTATAGCGTTAATTAAAGGTTTTAGAAAGAAAACAGACACGAATGTACGATGTAACGATTTTAGAAAGAACGACGACAGACACGAATGTACGATATGTCTTGGCTAGGGAGGCTGGTACCTGGAATGTGAGGGGCCCTTAACAATCTGAATACCTACTGCTTGTTTTCTCCTCACGCTTAACATCAACGCTGACAGTTATGTGTTAACTTTAAAGTTTAAATCGTTACACAACCACGGTAACCACACGATCAATATAAGAATAAAAAGAAATCACTTTTATCAATAACAAACTTTAGTAATAATGATAATTATTAGGAAGAAAGTGAATAATAAAGTTGTACCTTATCAAAGTTCTTCTGCTTCTTCTCCAGTTCCTGCACCTTGGCTTGCTGCGCTTTGAGCTCGATGTTAGTGTCTTCCAGCTCCTCTTGGATCTTTTTCTTGCCTATGAGAATGTTATCAGTTTTATAAAGTAAACTAGTTTTTCGCTCTGTGCGTGAGCTGCTAAAGCAGCTCACGGGTTGTGATAAAAAAAAACAAAATGGCGCTGATTTTTTAAAACTTTGGTATCAGTTTCCTGTTTTGTAATCCCAGGGTTCCTCAGATATCGATTTTGAACAAAATCGGTCAATTAACAGAGAATTACAAAATGGCGCAGATTTTTTTAAAATTTCATATCAATTTCCTGTATTGTATTCCCAGTGAGTCCTAAGTATCAATTTTGAACTAAATTGGTCAATTAACAAAGAATTTCAAAATGGAGCTGATTTTTTAAAACTTTGGTATCGGTTTCCTGTTTTGTAATCCCAGGGATCCTCAGATATCGATTTTGAACTAAATCTGTAAATTAACAAAGATTTTCAAAATGGCGCTGAGCTTTTAAAATTTTGGTACCAGTTTCCTGTTTTGTGATACCAGGAAGTCCTAAATATTAATTTTGAACGAAATCGCTACAAGAACAAAGAATTTCAAAATGGCGCTGAGTTATTAAAATTTTGGTACCAGTTTCCTGTTTTGTAATACCAGAAAGTCCTAAATATTGATTTTGAACGAAATCGCTACAAGAACAAAGAATTTCAAAATGGCGCTGAGTTTTTAAAATTTTGGTACCAGTTTCCTGTTTTGTGATCCCAGGGAGTCCTGAATATCGATTTTGAACGAAATCGGTCAATTAACAAAGAATTTCTAAATGGCGCTGAGTTTTTAAAATTTTGGTACCAGTTTCCTGTTATGTAATACCAGAAAGTCCTAAATATTGATTTTGAACGAAATCGCTACAAGAACAAAGAATTTCAAAATGGCGCTGAGTTTTTAAAATTTTGGTACCAGTTTCCTGTTTTGTGATCCCAGGGAGTCCTGAATATCGATTTTGAACGAAATCGGTCAATTAACAAAGAATTTCTAAATGGCGCTGGTTTTTTAAAATTTTGGTACCAGTTTCCTGTTTTGTTATCCCAGGGAGTCCTAAATATCGATTTTGAACGAAATCGGTCAATTAACAAAGAATTTAAAAATGACACTGATTTTTTACAATTTTGGTATCAGTTTCCTGTTTTGAAATCCTAGGGAGTCCTAAACATCGATTTTGAACGATATCGGTCAATTAACAAAGAATTTCATAATAGTGCTGGTTTGTTTTAAATTTTGGTAACAGGTTACTGTTTAGTAACCCCATGGAGTCCTAAATATCGATTTTGAACGAAATCGGTCAATTTACAAAGAATTCCAAAATGGCGCTGATTTTTTAAAACTTTGGCATCAGTTTCCTGTTTTGAAATTCGAGGAAGTCCTAAATATCGATTTTGAACGAAATCGCTACAATAACAAAGAATTTAAAAATGGCGCTAAATTTTTAAAATTTTAGTACCAGTTTCCTGCTTTGCAATCCCATGGAGTCCTAAATATCGATTTTGTACGAAATCGGTCAATTAACAAAGAAATTCAAAATGGCGCTGATTTTTTAAAACTCTGATATAAGTTTCCTGTTTTGTGATCCCAGGGAACCCTAAATCTCGATTTTGAATAACATCGGTCAATTAACAAAGAATTTCAAAATGGCGCTGTTTTGTTTAAATCTTGGTACCAGTTTCCTGTTTTGTAATGCCAAGAAGTTCTAAATATCGATTTGAACCAAATCGGTCAATTAACAAAGAATTTCAAAATGGCGCTGATTTTTTAAACTTTGGTATCAGTTTCCTGTTTTGTAATCTCAGGGAGCCTCGTCGTGGGTAAAACGGAACCGTATCAAAATCTTGCATAGTTCTACACTTGTAGTCTCTTCAATATTCGCCATAATATAATTTGGTATGAAAAAAAATATTCCGCCATCTTGAATTTTTTTTCATTTCGCTCAATAGGCCTCGTTGTCCTGATCATCTCTTGCCAAGAAACCACACCTCCATCTCTCATACTCTCCGAGATAGACAATAACGAAATTTGTATTGCAGCCATCTTGAATCCACCATTTTTGAGTTTTTTTTAAACTCATCGCCAATTGGATGAGGTTTCGAGTGACATTTGTTCGAGCACCCCCCACCTATCTTCAATACCCTGGCCGTGCCCTTTACCCGTCTCCGAAATCCTCAATCATCAGCTGTCTCCATATTTTTCTTCAAGTTATATTTTCTGACTTCCATACGAAGCCAGCAGTGAAAAAAAATTTTTTCATACAAAATTTTACAGGAGGAAGTTTTTAGGGAAAATCTGGAAAACTACCCCGAATGTGGCAACACTGTTTTTATTTCTCGATACTGCCCGTCGAGTTACACAATCGATCCATACATGTCAACTTTCCCAAATGTTGCCAACCGCCTCTAAGACGTGATCGAAATTTTCAAAAACACAAAAGGAATACAAAATGGCCGCCACCTCGTTTCACAGAATCATTTGACATAGTTTTATAATTTTCCCGTGAACTACAGGATACACCGCTCCTGATGACGTTTCAATCTTTCATCTCGCTCGCACCCAGCCGACATGATAGCCCCTGAAAAAAGACCATGTCGAAAATCACTTTTTCTTTGATAAATTCCAGTGTTGCCAGACCTCGGCGACGAAATTACCCAAATGTCATTCGTACAAGTGGGACACGTGGTTGCCCGTACTCGAATTTTACAAAAAATACGTATTTCGATTTTTTAATTTTTGGGGTAAATCTTGAAATTTTCCCGAGAAATGGGGTAATTTTTTTCCCCCAATCCATACCTCGAGTCTGTACACACAATCTCCCCGTAGAAGTCGAACCGCTCCGACGTTGCCAACTGCGAGAAATTTGAATTTTAAAATGGCGTTTTTTCGTAACTCGAACCGAACGGCCGCCGTGACAGCCGCCATCTTGAATTTTTTAAAACCACCCCCATTCTGTCAAAATACAGGATAATAGTAGGCGGACATAGAAAAAAAAATTATGCTCGACCGCGTCGTTTCGGATCTGTGGCGCCGCGGTTCGAGGTCGAAAAATCAAAAATTTTAAAACACTACAGCTCGGCCGCCATCTTGTTTTTGCAATTTTTTCCACTTTTTCTGTTGACCGTTTCCTAATTTCTTCAATCGTTGCGAATTGCAAAGAAATCGGTTGGAAAACAAAAGAGTTACAACAATCACGTCGGCCGCCATCTTGTTTTTCCGAAATGTCATAATTTTTCCCCACTCGACTCCCGCACTGGAACACATCTCCCATACATCATTTTATCATTTTCTGTCTCTTTCTAGGAGAACAATTATGTCAATGAGTCAGTGAGTGAGTGGTAATCGAGCTATATATAGTATAACTAGTTTTTCGCTCTGTGCGCGAGCTGCTAAAGCAGCTCACGAGATGTGGTTAGACTTACAAGTAGTACAGACTTTAATGTTTCGATTTTGAACGAAATCACTACAAAGAATTTCAAAATGGCGCTGATTTTTTGAAACTTTGGTGTCAGTTTTCTGTTTTGTAATCCTAGGGAACCCTAAATATCGATTTTTGACGACATCGGTCAATTAACAAAGAAATTCAAAATGGCGCTGATTTTTTTAAATTTTGGTACCAGTTTCCTGTTTTGTAATCCCAGGAAAACCTAAATATCGATTTTTAACCAAATCGGTAAACTAACAAAGTAATTCAAAATGGCGCTGTTTTTTTTTTATTTTAGTTTCAGTTTTCTGTTTTGTAATCCCAGGGAGTCCTACATATCGATTTTGAACGAAATCGGTCAATTAACAAAGAATTTAAAAATGGCGCTGATTTATTAAAACTTTGTAATCAGTTTCCTATTTCGTAATCCCAGGGAGCCTCGTCGTGGGTGAGACGGAACCGTATCAAATCTTACATAGTTCTACACTTGTAGTCTCTTCAATATTCGCCATATAATTTGGTATGAAAAAAAAATTCCGCCATCTTGTTTTTTTTTTATTTCATCAAATAGACCTCCTCGTCCTGATCTTTTCTTGCCATGGAACCACACTTCCATCTCTTATACTCTCCGAGATAGACACTAACGAAATTTGTATGGCAGCCATCTTGAATCCACAATTTTTGAGTTTTTTTAAACTTTCTGCCAATTGGATGAGGTTTCGAGTGACATTTGTTCGAGCACCCCCCACCTATCTTCAATACCCTGGCCGTGCCCTTTACCCGTCTCCGAAATCTTCAATCATCAGCTGTCTCCATATTTTTTTTCAAGTTATATTTTCTGACTTCCATACGAAGCCAGCAGTGAAAAAAAAATTTTTCATACAAAATTTTACAGGAGGAAGTTTTTAGGGAAAATCTCGAAAACTACCCCGAATATGGCAACACTGTTTTGATTTCTCGATACTGCCCGTCGAGTTACACAATCGATCCATACATGTCAACTTTCCCAAATGTTGCCAACCGCCTCTAAGACGTGATCGAAATTTTCAAAAACACAAAAAAAATACAAAATGGCCGCCACCTCGTTTCACAAAAATTTTTTGCTTAGTTTTATAATTTTCCTGTGAACGACAGGATACGCCGCTCCTGATGACGTTTCAATTTTTCATCTCGCTCGCACCCAGCCGAAATGATAGCCCCTGAAAAAAGACCATGTCGAAAATCACTTTTTCTTTGATAAATTCTAGTGTTGCTAGACCTCGGCGACGAAATTACCCAAATGTCATTCGTACAAGTGGGACACGTGGTTGCCCGTACTCGAATTTTGCAAAAAATACGTATTTCGATTTTTTTATTTTTGGGGTAAATCTTGAAATTTTCCCGAGAAATGGGGTAATTTTTTTTCCCCAATCCATACCTCGAGTCTGTCCACACAAACTCCCCTTAGAAGTCGAAACGCTCCGACGTTGCCAACTGCGAGAAATTTGAATTTTAAAATTGCGTTTTTTCGTAACTCAAACCGAACGGCCGCCGTGACAGCCGCCATCTTGAATTTTTAAAAACCACCCCCATTTTGTCAAAATACAGGATAATTGTGGGCGGAAATAGAAAAAAATATTATGCTCGACCCCGCCGTTTCGGATCTGTGGCGCCGCGGTTCGGGGTCGAAAAATCAAAAATTTTAAAACACTACAGCTCGGCCGCCATCTTGTTTTTCCAATTTTTTCTACATTTTCTAGTAATCGCTTTCTAATTTCTACAATCACTGCGAGTTGTAACGAAATCGGTCGGAAAACAAAAGAGTTACAAAAAGCACGTCGGCCGCCATCTTGTTTTTCCGAAATGTCATAATTTTTCCCCACTCGACTCCCGCACTCGAACACATCTCCCATACATCATTGTATCATTTACTGTCTCTTTCTAGGAGAACAATTATGTCAATGAGTCAGTGAGTCAGTGAGTGAGTGGTAATTGAGCTATATATAGTATAATAAGGGTTTAAGGGGTAAAATAGGGGTTTAAGAGACGAGTGGCCTAATTGAGACAACGCTTTCTGGCGATTGCGATTGTTAAGCAACGTTGACCCAAGTCGGTGACTGTATGGCTGACCTAATTTGGAAGTCCGAATTTGGTCTTTTCGTTTCCTGAGTGCCTTTGAGAGCACGTTAAGTTATCATGTTAGTGATAATAACCGGGACCTACGGCTTAACGTGCTCTCTTAGGCACGGGGGTGAAACACCGCCAACTTCCTAACTCCGGGCTAGAACTGAGAATTTCTAGTCAGAAAAACCCAACACTTATCATGACCCGACCCGGTACTCGAACCCGGGACCTCGGCGGCCGCATTCAAACATGATAACCACTAGACCAACGAGGCAGTTCGGTCACCCAGGTACTAAAATATAATGGTGATAATCAGTAACGGTATCTCAAAACTAATAGGCCTATTACACTGCACTTACCACAGGGCCCTGTGGTAAGGGTGGGCGTGGCCGATAGATAGAGCGTCGCTTATTACACAGCAATAAGAATCAAATAAGGGACTCTTTCACCCTAAATCTTATTACACTACACTGAGTCAAGTGGAAGGGTCCCTGTGAAAAGCGCAGTGTAATAGGCCTATAAGGATAAATTAGGGACCCTTTCACCCTTAATTCTATTATACTACACTCAAGTGTAAGGGTCCCTGTGAAAAGCGCAGTATAATTGGCCTATAAGGATCAAATCAGGGACCCTTTCACCCTAATTCATATTACACTACACTGATTCATGTGTAAGGGTCCCTATGGAAAGCGCAGTGTAATAGGCCTATAAGGATCAAATCAGGGACTCTTTCACCCTAATTCATATTACACTACACTGATTCAAGTGTAAGGGTCCCTGGGAAAATCGCAGTGTAATAGGCATATAAAGCTACACGGTTTCCAGCTAGTTGAGCCATAGAGCTGTGGACTCACTCTTGTCCAGCTTGTCGTTGGCCTGCTTGAGCTCGTCCAGCTGCCTGTGCAGCGCTTCCATGTCCTTGCTGAGCTTCTTGCGCTGCTCCTCCAGGGCTGCCGCCACTTCCGCCTCCTCCTCCGCCTTCTTCTTCGCGTCCGACACTTGCTGGCTCAGGGCTGTCACCTGGTGGAAACCAATCGGCTGGTTTAAAATTGTGTTTGAATTACATTTGAATGGGAATAAGGATTTTGACGACCTCCGTAGCGCAGTGTGTAGCGCTGTTGTCTTAACGTGCCCCGGGTTCGTTCCCCGGCAGGGTCAATTTGGGAATTTATAATTTCTGAATTTTCCCTGGTCCGACCTGGTGGGAGGCTTCGGCCGTGGCTAGTTTACCTACCCTACCGGCAAAGACGTGCCGCCCAGCGATTACGTGTTCCGGTACGATGCCGTGTAGAAACCAAATAGGGGTATGGGTTTAACATAATAATTGCCATGACCCTAACAGGTTAGCCCGCAACCATCTTAGACTGCATCATCACTTACCACCATCAGGTGAGATCGCAGTCGAGGGCTAACTTGTAGTGGACAAAAAAAAAAGGATTTTAAAGCAAAAGGTGATTGACTGATTCACTGACTGATATATAAACGCACAGCTCAAACCACTGGACGGGTTGGGCTGAGATTTGGCATGCTAATAATGTCCTCCCGACCGAATTTCGGCCACGGCGGCCGATCTTTATTAGCCAGAATTAGCGAAGATTAGCCAGATGGCTACTCTCTCGCATGATCGGATCGGATGAATCGCTCACAGATAGTTAATGCTACCTGTGAGCCCGGTCAAGGAAGCTCAACCTCGAGGCCCGTACACCGACAGACTTCGGCCTGTTGAGAAGATAAGATGACATGCGTTAAGGTGCCAGCGGAGGGTGAATTGCCCATACAAACGTAATACCAAAATGATTCGTAATTCGAGAATATTTCCACCAGATTATGCGATTATTAAGATTGAACTTGTATTTATCTAGGCCCCTGGATAATTATGTTTTCAAAATATTTTCCCAAAATTAAATGTAAGCGCATAGCGTTTTGCTTGTTTTTACGACATGAATGACATGTTTTCTCCTTATTTGTATCATATTAAAACCGACGATATGCTACGTACTAATTGACCAGGAGCATAGCCTATATTGTCAAGTTGCCGAATAACAACACGAAGTGAAAAACACAACAAGTTATCATTCATCATTTTTGGTATTTACGGAACAAGACTAAACGTATAACAAATTCTGTACGCTCATATTGCTATCGCGTTTGCACGCGATCATGTGTCATCAGCCAAATAGAGATAGCAATATACCGGCAAATTTATATTTTCGGGTTGAATAGAAATTGCGAGCGGCGATCACCGGCCTCTTAAGATGCCTGTTCAGAAGATACCATAAAAAAGGGCACGTACCTGTTTGTCCAGGTTCTTCTTAGCCTCCTCCTCTTCCTCGAGCTGATCCCTGGCCTGCTCCAGCTGCTGCTCCACATTGCGCAGTCTCGATTGCAACGCTAGCTTCTGCTTGGTCTCTTCCTCCAGGAGTGCCTGCGAAATAATTTTTTTTTTAAATATTGGAAACCACATCAATAAACGAGTGTTTTGTTTTGAAAATATCAATGTCATATACATAGTTTATAACCTAGTCCTACAAACCTTTTGGCAGTTTAGCAGGCTAAGGACGACACTTTTGAACATTTTTGACACTATATTATGAACACAATTATATTATATAACTTCATTATGCAAACCTTAGAATATGGTATACGCTTTTAAAAACGAGTGTGCTTTAGACCACACGACTGAAGTAAAACTTAGTAACTGGCTATGAGAGAAAGAGAGAAAGAAAATGTGTGCCCTAACCTCTCTCTCTTGCCCCTACAGCAATATACCAAACGTAACTCTCTCTCTTTCTATCTTCACTAACTTATATCTGCCTCTCATCTTCCGTTCGCCTACCCCGATCACACTTTTCGTAACGGTCTCGTCACGCATTCACCAGCTTACTCCCCAAGTCAAGCATGCGTAAAGTGTTACTTCAAAAATATATTTTGAACAAAGTTCTATGCCTCACGAATAAACAGTGACCAAGTGTAGGCTTTTACTGCGGCAAAATAGTGTCTTTGTGACTTTCGAGGAAGGAATTACAAAATCCATATCAATACTAATATTATAAATGCGAAAGTGTGTCTTTCCGTCTGTCTACTACGCTTTGACGGCCCATCTTTTCAATCGATTTAGATTAAATTTTGTATAGAGGTAGGTTCTCCGGGATGTAACCCCAGTGCGCTGTTGTGACGTGATTGAAGGACAAACAATCACTTTCGCATCTAAACTAATATTATAAAGAGGAAAGATTTGTTTTATTATTTGTAATTGCATAAACTCAAAAATTACCCAACCGATTTTAAAAATTCTTTCACTCACAGAAAGCTATTTTATCAGCGATTAACATAGGCTATAGTTTATTTTCAAAAAAAAATTGAATTCCCAACGAAAATGTGATCAAAAAAAATCATCATTGGTCATCGCAAGTATTTAATATAGACCAAATTCGCCCTTTACACCATTTAATTCAGATGAATATCTGAGAAGATATCATAAGAAACAAAGTAACGCGCAGCGGAAAAAAGGGACGGTCACAGAATATTCCCATTTGGGTAAGCAGTACTTTTATGTCTCTATGAACTGTACGCCACTGATTAGTATGATGTATTTGTTAGTTGCTCAAGTGGTCTTGTATGGTGGCACTTAGGGCTCCTCACCTGTAACTCAGCGTGGTGAGCACCCGCGGTGGCGGCTTGCTTGGCGGCCGCGGAAGCCTTCAGCTCGGCCTGCTCCAGCTGTTGCAGCGCTTGCTCCGCCTCGCTCTGCAGGCGGATGCACTTGTCCGCTAGCTCAGACCTGGACGCAAAAACAACACCTCAAAATATTAGGATGATAAAAATTGGTTAATCTCTTTACGACAGTCACTCGAAAGAGCATAACGCTAACTAAAATTATTTTTTTATTTTATTTATTATTCATAATTAAAACTAGAAAAATAACAATAAAACCACAAACACAAATAAGGTAACATAAAATAGAACAAAATGGTGGTGAAATTTTAATTTTACACTATCAAAAGTATGACAACCCTATAAGGGACGATTTATAGTTTGTTTACAAAGATTCCACATCGAATTTGGCTATAGCATAATGACTCCGCAATATGACTCTAGTGACTCCGCATTACGGCTCTAGTGACTCCGCAAGACGGCTTTAATGACTCCGCAAGAGGGCTCTAAAGACATTTTCTGACCACTACAAGTTAGCCATTAACTGCGATCTCACCTGATGGTAAGTGATGATGCAGTCTAAGATGGTAGCGGGCTAATCTGCTAGCGGCATGGCAGTTATATTAAACCCATACCCCTATTTGGTTTCTACACGGCATCGTACCGGAACGCGTAATCGCTTGGCGGCACGTCTTTGCCGGTAGGGTGGAAACTAGCCACGGCCCAAGCCTCCCACCAGGCCAGGCCAGGGAAAATTCAGAAATTATAAATTCCCAAATTGACCCCGCCGGGGATCGAACCCGAGACCTCCGCACGTTAAGATAACAGCGCTACACACTGCGCCACGGAGGTCAAAAGGGTTCACTAGTGTTAAACAAAAATAGTACAGCAAATGATAATTTCACACGATTTTGTGATATATGCGTTCTTTTTAATAATAATTGATGTTAATAATAATGTTTTGTTTGCCAAATAAGGTTATATGAAATTAAAATTTGTCTACAAAAAAACATTTAAAAAAAAAGTCTGTGTGATGAAACTCCAGAAAAATAGCTAACGAAAGAATAAGATAAATATCACTTGTATTCTATCTCATTCTCTCGCAGGCTAAATCCTATTTATGAATATGTTTGTCTATTTTTGGTGTCACTATATCGTTTCGTTGAATTTTCAAATCACAACGATTCTAAAAAAGTTTCTAATGTATAGAACCATTTTTTTGATTCGTAATTTTGCCAAATGTTGGTAGTGAAATGAAAATTTGTCATTTGATTTTTGTTTAATGATATGTCACCAGTAACAAGTGATAATATACAAGATTGAAAGTTATACCACACTTAACAGTCCATATCTTGAAAACTACTGAACAGATTTGGATGAAACTTGCACTGTTTCCTAAGTTGAAGTAAATGTAAGCCCATAAAAAAAGAATGGCCACAATCCGATTCGAAGAAATTTGCGGACAGACATATGAAATGATGTATATTTGTCTGGAAGCCCTAATATATTACCATACATGAATATTTTGCAGTTACAATAATATCAAATTGTATTTTTTTCAGCAAACATTACTTAATTGATACTCATATCATGGGGGTGCTTAAAAAATACTATTCCGCAATCTTAGAGAGTCCACCATATTGGATTTAGAATGACGTCACTTAGATAACCATGCATCGTCCCACAAACTTATCTGACCTGTTGGCAAACGAAATAGCGTAAACACAGGCAGAACTGGTCTACAGTTTACGTCGGACCTCTGAATGCACTCTTCAACTATCAAAGCTACACCGTTCATAACTCACCTAGCTCGATCAACCTCTTGCAGTTTGGCGGTGACCTCTTGCAGTTGAGCTTCCGCCTGCTTCCTTCTCCGCTCGCCGTCCGCCTTCGCTGCGCTGGCGGACTTCAGTTCTGTCGCGAGATCCGCGTTCTCCGCCTCCAGGGCTTGCTTGGCTTTCTCCAGAGCTGGTGGAGAATAAATACAAATGAGTCTTTTTTTTATACACTACAAGCTAGCCCTTGAGTGCGCTCTCACCTTATGATGTGCAGTCTAAGATTATAGCGGGCTGGCCTGTTAGGGTCATGGCAGTTATATTAAACCCATACCCCTATTCGGTTTCTACACGGCATCGTACCGGAACGCTAAATCACTTGGCGGCACGTCTTTGCCGGTAGGGTGGTAAGTAGCCACGGCCGGAGCCTCCCACCAGGCCAGACCAAGGAAAATTCAGAAATTATAAATTTTCAAACCCTACCGGGGATCGAGCCCGGGACCTCCGCACGTTAAGACAACAGCGCTACGCACTGCGCTACGGAGGTCGTCAAAATTGATGAGTCAGTTGCAAATTTATGAACGCACCGCATAAATTTATATGTATTATATAAATTTATGCATATATTTTTTATTTATGCACCACATATATTTTATAATAATATGGGCCTTGTTGCTTGAAATAAATGAACAATAATAAAGCTACACAGCCCATTTTTTTATCCACTACTGGTTAGCCCTTGACTGCAATCTTGAGAAAGTAATGATGCAGAAAATGTAATAGCTATGCAAAACTGCATATTTATAAATTAAAACTCAGACGAATGGCCTAGCTGTGACAACACATATCAGTCGATTGCGTTTGTTAAGCAACGTTGACCCAAGTCGGTAACTGGATGGTCGACCGAATTTGGACGTTCAAATTAGGTTTTTTCGTTTCCTCCGTGCCTCGGAGAGCACGTTAAGCCGTCGGTTCCGGTTATTATCATTAACACCTGATAATAATCTTTACGAAAACTTAAAGAGTTTAAATAACATAATAAATAGTCGAGTCGTTTGCGGAAGGACGTGGTGACCCACCGCATAATTATCCCAAGAAAACCCCTACGTTGTGTACGTATGTGATTAATGGGAAGGTGTTACGACCCTCATTAATGAGGAATACGACGCAGCGAGAGATAGAGATATTTATAAACTCCAACTCAAATCTTATTTATTCAAGTATACTCTGACAAGTGCTTTTGAATCGTATCACAGATAATAGTCTAGGCAACGGGGCGGTCCGTTGTTTGAAGACCCTCGCATTAAATCCTCAGACGATGAAACTTGGCTGGGTTTTAGTATTGGATGATCCAAAACTTACACAAAAATATCCAACAAAAAAAACATCTGGAAGTTAGGTATTTATACCTAAAATATGATTTTCTTGATTTCTTTTTAAACTAATAGTAGGTAGTATGTTTACACTCAAAACCGAAATATCATACGAAAAAATAATGCAGAACATCGATATTTAAACCAATTTTATTATCAAATGTGAACTGCGTTTACGCGATAATGTACCTTCCTGCTTCAATAATTGGGTATGGCATAAAAAAACCTTACTTCCTGTCAGATTTTTTATTGGATATTTATAATATACGTTTAACTCATGATACTTTATCATACTGTAAAGTTTCGCCGGCTGAGGAATTATTGTTGGGGTCAACAAGCTTTATTGCCTAGGGTATAAACTAACATTTAAATTCCAAATCCTGTTTCTGTTCCGTCGGTGTCGCGCTACACACGCGCTGCCAATAGTCGCGCGTGGAACTGAACCCACTACCCTCCTCATTCGGAACCGCAATCTCAACGTCAAAGTTGTCGTCTTTGGACAAAACGAATTTCACATTCTTCTGCCTGCGCTCCATATTATTAGCCATCACCAGTATTTATCAAAAGTAAAACTACATTAAAAATTTCCAGTAAAAAACGCGTAAAAGTTGTTGATTTTGTATGTGACAAGTTTTCGAAAAAAATGACGTATTGTATTGATTTATGGATGACTTTGAACGGTGTAATTTTTATAAATTTTAAATATAGAATTAGTATTGTACCAGTAATTTATTTTTTTAAAGCATGAATAAAAAAAAAAGGTTTGCATAGGTTTACAGCGAATTTATAAAGATTGACGTTCACAGGGCGGAAATTGGGCAGCATTGCTATAAAAAAGTATTTCTTGTAGCAATTTCTCCATCAAAATTTTTTCATTATTTGGATTGTCACCACTGCAGCAGGGAGGTCATCAAAACTCTTATCATCTAGCCCTAAATATCTTTAATTAAGGTTTATATTTTTATTTTTATTTTTAAATATTCGTTTTCTACCGGTAGTCTCTATGACTGTCAATTTTTTTTCTCTGTTTTCAAGATTCGAAAGCACGTGTAAAGGTGTGTACTCACCGGCTCTGGTCTTCTTGAGCTGTTCGTGCTGCTCGTTGAGCGACTGCAGCTCCTGCGAGTGCTTGTGCCGGTGCTCCTCCTCCAGGCTCCGCTTCAGCACCGCAGTAAGAGTACTCACCAGCTTTGGTCTTCTTGAGCTGTTCGTGCTGCTCGTTGAGCGACTGCAGCTCCTGCGAGTGCTTGTGCCGGTGCTCTTCCTCCAGGCTCCGCTTCAGCACCGCAGTAAGAGTACTCACCAGCTTTGGTCTTCTTGAGCTGTTCGTGCTGCTCGTTGAGCGACTGCAGCTCCTGCGAGTGCTTGTGCCGGTGCTCCTCCTCCAGGCTCCGCTTCAGCACCGCAGTAAGAGTACTCACCAGCTTTGGTCTTCTTGAGCTGTTCGTGCTGCTCGTTGAGCGACTGCAGCTCCTGCGAGTGCTTGTGCCGGTGCTCCTCCTCCAGGTACCGCTTCAGCACCGCAGTAAGAGTACTCACCAGCTTTGGTCTTCTTGAGCTGTTCGTGCTGCTCGTTGAGCGACTGCAGCTCCTGCGAGTGCTTGTGCCGGTGCTCCTCCTCCAGGTACCGCTTCAGCACCGCAGTAAGAGTACTCACCAGCTTTGGTCTTCTTGAGCTGTTCGTGCTGCTCGTTGAGCGACTGCAGCTCCTGCGAGTGCTTGTGCCGGTGCTCCTCCTCCAGGTACCGCTTCAGCACCGCAGTAAGAGTACTCACCAGCTTTGGTCTTCTTGAGCTGTTCGTGCTGCTCGTTGAGCGACTGCAGCTCCTGCGAGTGCTTGTGCCGGTGCTCCTCCTCCAGGTACCGCTTCAGCACCGCAGTAAGAGTACTCACCAGCTTTGGTCTTCTTGAGCTGTTCGTGCTGCTCGTTGAGCGACTGCAGCTCCTGCGAGTGCTCGTGCCGGTGCTCCTCCTCCAGGTACCGCTTCAGCACCGCAGTAAGAGTACTCACCAGCTTTGGTCTTCTTGAGCTGTTCGTGCTGCTCGTTGAGCGACTGCAGCTCCTGCGAGTGCTTGTGCCGGTGCTCCTCCTCCAGGCTCCGCTTCAGCACCGCAGTAAGAGTACTCACCAGCTTTGGTCTTCTTGAGCTGTTCGTGCTGCTCGTTGAGCGACTGCAGCTCCTGCGAGTGATTGTGCCGGTGCTCCTCCTCCAGGCTCCGCTTCAGCACCGCAGTAAGACTACTCACCAGCTTTGGTCTTCTTGAGCTGTTCGTGCTGCTCGTTGAGCGACTGCAGCTCCTGCGAGTGCTTGTGCCGGTGCTCCTCCTCCAGGCTCCGCTTCAGCACCGCAGTAAGAGTACTCACCAGCTTTGGTCTTCTTGAGCTGTTCGTGCTGCTCGTTGAGCGACTGCAGCTCCTGCGAGTGTTTGTGCCGGTGCTCCTCCTCCAGGCTCCGCTTCAGCACCGCAGTAAGACTACTCACCAGCTTTGGTCTTCTTGAGCTGTTCGTGCTGCTCGTTGAGCGACTGCAGCTCCTGCGAGTGCTTGTGCCGGTGCTCCTCCTCCAGGCTCCACTTCAGCACCGCAGTAAGAGTACTCACCAGCTTTGGTCTTCTTGAGCTGTTCGTGCTGCTCGTTGAGCGACTGCAGCTCCTGCGAGTGTTTGTGCCGGTGCTCCTCCTCCAGGCTCCGCTTCAGCACCGCAGTAAGACTACTCACCAGCTTTGGTCTTCTTGAGCTGTTCGTGCTGCTCGTTGAGCGACTGCAGCTCCTGCGAGTGCTTGTGCCGGTGCTCCTCCTCCAGGCTCCGCTTCAGCACCGCAGTAAGAGTACTCACCAGCTTTGGTCTTCTTGAGCTGTTCGTGCTGCTCGTTGAGCGACTGCAGCTCCTGCGAGTGTTTGTGCCGGTGCTCCTCCTCCAGGCTCCGCTTCAGCACCGCAGTAAGACTACTCACCAGCTTTGGTCTTCTTGAGCTGTTCGTGCTGCTCGTTGAGCGACTGCAGCTCCTGCGAGTGCTTGTGCCGGTGCTCCTCCTCCAGGCTCCGCTTCAGCACCGCAGTAAGAGTACTCACCAGCTTTGGTCTTCTTGAGCTGTTCGTGCTGCTCGTTGAGCGACTGCAGCTCCTGCGAGTGTTTGTGCCGGTGCTCCTCCTCCAGGCTCCGCTTCAGCACCGCAGTAAGACTACTCACCAGCTTTGGTCTTCTTGAGCTGTTCGTGCTGCTCGTTGAGCGACTGCAGCTCCTGCGAGTGCTTGTGCCGGTGCTCCTCCTCCAGGCTCCGCTTCAGCACCGCAGTAAGAGTACTCACCAGCTTTGGTCTTCTTGAGCTGTTCGTGCTGCTCGTTGAGCGACTGCAGCTCCTGCGAGTGTTTGTGCCGGTGCTCCTCCTCCAGGCTCCGCTTCAGCACCGCAGTAAGACTACTCACCAGCTTTGGTCTTCTTGAGCTGTTCGTGCTGCTCGTTGAGCGACTGCAGCTCCTGCGAGTGCTTGTGCCGGTGCTCCTCCTCCAGGCTCCGCTTCAGCACCGCAGTAAGAGTACTCACCAGCTTTGGTCTTCTTGAGCTGTTCGTGCTGCTCGTTGAGCGACTGCAGCTCCTGCGAGTGTTTGTGCCGGTGCTCCTCCTCCAGGCTCCGCTTCAGCACCGCAGTAAGACTACTCACCAGCTTTGGTCTTCTTGAGCTGTTCGTGCTGCTCGTTGAGCGACTGCAGCTCCTGCGAGTGCTTGTGCCGGTGCTCCTCCTCCAGGCTCCACTTCAGCACCGCAGTAAGAGTACTCACCAGCTTTGGTCTTCTTGAGCTGTTCGTGCTGCTCGTTGAGCGACTGCAGCTCCTGCGAGTGTTTGTGCCGGTGCTCCTCCTCCAGGCTCCGCTTCAGCACCGCAGTAAGACTACTCACCAGCTTTGGTCTTCTTGAGCTGTTCGTGCTGCTCGTTGAGCGACTGCAGCTCCTGCGAGTGCTTGTGCCGGTGCTCCTCCTCCAGGCTCCGCTTCAGCACCGCAGTAAGAGTACTCACCAGCTTTGGTCTTCTTGAGCTGTTCGTGCTGCTCGTTGAGCGACTGCAGCTCCTGCGAGTGTTTGTGCCGGTGCTCCTCCTCCAGGCTCCGCTTCAGCACCGCAGTAAGACTACTCACCAGCTTTGGTCTTCTTGAGCTGTTCGTGCTGCTCGTTGAGCGACTGCAGCTCCTGCGAGTGCTTGTGCCGGTGCTCCTCCTCCAGGCTCCGCTTCAGCACCGCAGTAAGAGTACTCACCAGCTTTGGTCTTCTTGAGCTGTTCGTGCTGCTCGTTGAGCGACTGCAGCTCCTGCGAGTGTTTGTGCCGGTGCTCCTCCTCCAGGCTCCGCTTCAGCACCGCAGTAAGACTACTCACCAGCTTTGGTCTTCTTGAGCTGTTCGTGCTGCTCGTTGAGCGACTGCAGCTCCTGCGAGTGTTTGTGCCGGTGCTCCTCCTCCAGGCTCCGCTTCAGCACCGCAGTAAGACTACTCACCAGCTTTGGTCTTCTTGAGCTGTTCGTGCTGCTCGTTGAGCGACTGCAGCTCCTGCGCGTGCTTGTGCCGGTGCTCCTCCTCCAGGCTCCGCTTCAGCACCGCAGTAAGAGTACTCACCAGCTTTGGTCTTCTTGAGCTGTTCGTGCTGCTCGTTGAGCGACTGCAGCTCCTGCGAGTGTTTGTGCCGGTGCTCCTCCTCCAGGCTCCGCTTCAGCACCGCAGTAAGACTACTCACCAGCTTTGGTCTTCTTGAGCTGTTCGTGCTGCTCGTTGAGCGACTGCAGCTCCTGCGAGTGCTTGTGCCGGTGCTCCTCCTCCAGGCTCCGCTTCAGCACCGCAGTAAGAGTACTCACCAGCTTTGGTCTTCTTGAGCTGTTCGTGCTGCTCGTTGAGCGACTGCAGCTCCTGCGAGTGTTTGTGCCGGTGCTCCTCCTCCAGGCTCCGCTTCAGCACCGCAGTAAGACTACTCACCAGCTTTGGTCTTCTTGAGCTGTTCGTGCTGCTCGTTGAGCGACTGCAGCTCCTGCGAGTGCTTGTGCCGGTGCTCCGCGAGCGCCGCCTCGTGGGCGCTCGCCTCCTCCTCCAGGCTCCGCTTCAGCACCGCAACTTCTTGTTCACGCTTCGAACGGAGCTCTTGTTGTGCTGGAATTTAAAAATAAATTAAATTAATCTGTACGGAAGCAGGTGCCGCATATCTCGACCGTAAGTAACAAAGGATGATCATCCTCCAAGAGGGTGTTGTGCTCGGGGACCACTGGTCCAACCGTTTATCTTTGGAGGCCGTGTATATAGCGTAATTCAGAGAACGCTTCGTAATCGTGAGTTGGGCTCTTCGTGGTCGAGTGAATCGTACTAGTAATGCCATCTATTGGATTATGTGCGGACTGCGAAGACCGCCACAAATCTAAATCCATGCTAATATTATAAATGCGAAAGTAACTCTGCCTGTCTGTGTGTTACGCAATCACGTCTAAACCACAGTACCGATTGAAATAAAATTTGGTACAGAGATAGTTTAGAATCTGCGAAAAGACATAGGCTACTTTTTAATGCGAAAAAAAGGCTGTAAGTGGCTGAAATAGGGGATGAAAGTTTGTATGGAAATTACGTCATATTTTAAGCTAGAAGCTTGAAACTTATTTTGTTTACTTTTTGATTAGATAAAAATAAAAATGAAATTCAAAATATGAGACTGAGCGATCTATCAACGAACAGCCCAAACCACTGGACGGATCTAGTTAAGATCTCGCCTGAGCTTCTCAACCTAGGTCTTGAAACTATACTTACTCAATATCACACCTCTCCAACCCTTCTCGTTCAAGTCCCCTCTATGCTTCTTCAAACTTGGTTTTGACAAGTTTTCATGTCCAGGATTTTACATTTAAGCCAAAAAATACCTACAATAGTCTTTAAGACCTTCAGCAAGAGTTAAGTAACTCCTAAAATTAAAATGGTCCTTCGAACCGGATTATATAAAAGTAAAATTACCAGCAGTAGTATCCAATGAGTCTAGAAGCTCGCTCTTCAGCGCCTCCAGCTCCTCGTTGAGATCCCTCCTCAGCTTCTCAGCCTTGGTGCGGGCAGCCCTCTCCACCTCCAGGTCTTCATGCGCCTCAGCCAACGCGGCTTCGGCCTCGCGCGCTGCCTTCTGCGCGGAAGCACGCTGGGCGCTTTCTTCATCCACGCGGGTCATCGCCGCTTGTAATTCTTCCTCGCGTTTGGCTGGAGAAGAAAAAAAAAGTTACAAAAAAAAATGTACTAAAAATAAATATGTTTTCTCCTATGAGAGTGGAGGCCTGTGCCCAGCAGTGGGACGTTAATGGGCTATAGTGACGGTGGCAACAATAAATTGTTACAAATAGGTCTCTTGGGACGCCCAACAGAGGCCTAGCAAAAATCACGTCGATTCATTGCTCTGTTACAGCTGACCAACACATTTTCGCAATAACTATGATCTGACTAGGAATAACATATAACACAATCAATGACAGAGAATGGCGTTTTGTATGGATATTTTAAGAACTGATGACACAAACTTTTTTTAACCACTACAAGTCAGCCCTTGAATGCGATCTCACCTGATGGTTAGTGATGCTGCAGTTTAAGATGCTAGCGGGCTAACCTGTTGGGGATATGGCATTTAAATTAACTCCATAACCCTAATCGGTTTCTACACGGCATCGTAACGGAACGCTAAATCGCTTGGAGGCACGTCTTTGCTGGGTGGTAACTAACCACGGCCGATGCGTTCCACCAGGCCAGACCAGGGAGAATTCAGAAAATCCCAAATTGACTCTGCTGGGATCGAACCCCAGCTCAAACTTACTCAAAACGATCTGCAGCTCCTCGAGCTGAATCTTCCTCTCGGAGAGCTGTTCCTTCACGTCCTGCAACTCTGTCTCCAGCTTTCTCTTGGCTCTGTCCGCCTCTTGCCTCAGTTGATGGTCCTATCAAATATACAAAAGATATTATTAAGTTCAATTTGCGCTAGAAATACATATTTTCACTAAACTTTTCTTTATATATTATCCTTTATTATAGTTATTTTTTGCCGTGTGATGATGAACAACTACAAATGATGAAACACGAACAAAATAAAAATAAAAAAGTGAAACTTCAGAAAAGTAGACTACGAAGTAATGAGATAAATATAACTTATAGTCTATCTCATTCTCTCGCATACTAAATACTATTATGTAAATGTTTGTCTCTTTTAGGTGTCGCTTTTTCGTTTCATCGAATATTCAAATCACAACGATTCTAAAGGAGTTTCACTTCAAAATCTTTAAAATAGGTATTTAACATCATATGAATCTGAATATATTTTTTAGCAAGCGCCATTTTCCTGTCTTCGTTAAAATATCAGTTTAGGGTATGAATGCACTATCCTAAATAGTTTCTAGCTATTATCACCACAGGTTATACTTTTTAATTACCTTTAGCAATTTCTCCTCCAGCTCAGCAATGGCGGATTCCTGCTTGGCCTTCAGTTTGCTCAAATGCTTGGCCTTTTCTTCCTCCTCAGCCAAAGCTTGGGAGAGGTCATTCGCACGCTCCTCAAGTATCTGAAATTGAACACTCATATTATAAAAACAACACTTATGTTAGACGTCCACATCGCCTTGCCTCAAAATTGAAATTGACTTTATCAGACTTTTTGTATGGTTTTGGTTATGTTTTGAAGATTTAAAATAAACGCTTGTTTAAATTTATATGGCAACACAAGTTTACGGGCGGGCGGGTTTGCATAAAATGTCCTTTTGCTCAGCCATCACTAGATTCTTAAAATACCGTCCATTCATTTAACATACCGACAATTTCCCCATGAAAAAAGTCCAATCAAAATAGATTCGAGCGTAAAACTTCATGAAGGATGTTTAATATCCCTAGTATAAAATGGACCTCAAATTCATTATTTTAAAGTAGATATATACTTTTCCGCACGCGCGTGTGGGTCTTCTACCCCGTTGGGGGGTACGGGCCTCGAGGCTGAGCCTCCTTCCCCGGGCGGGGCTCGGGGCAACACTGTGCCCCGGTGAATAGCTTTAAGCCGTAACGGCTTGGGCCTGCCTGGGAGGCTACGGGTCCTTAATAGGCCTATTACAATGCACTTACCACAACACAAATTTTCTTTGGCCCCATATAACACAAATAACTATTATTACACTAGTAGTCAAATACCCAATTAAAACCTTAAAACAAAGGATAAGGTTCAATCTGGTGCCCACCTTCTTCTCCTTGAGCAGCTTCTGGTTGGTGTCGTCGCTGAGCGCGAGATCCTCCTCCAGCTTCTTGATCTTGGAGTCGCACTGCACCCGCTCCAGCTGCAGCTTCTGCCGCGCCGCCTCCTCCTCCTCCAGCTGCTCCTCCAGGTCCTGGAGCGCAGACAAACAGGGGTTTGTACCGAGGACCATAATAATATGTGGGATTAATTAAAATACTTAGAACCTGAGGAAATAATGCATGTTGAATGAAGTACATTTATAAGGTAATATATATAACAAAAAAAAATGCATGGATATTCGATTAAATGACTAATTAATTAATAATTATATTATAATATTATCTATTCATATTTAATATAATACTATTTTAATAATTTGACGGAGCACTCAGGAAAATTCTGAGAACATTTTTTTTTCAACTAGTACCAAACTTTCGATCTCTGTACCAGATTTCATCAAAATCGGTTGAGTATTTGGGCCGTAAAAGCAGACAGACAGACAGGAGACACACTTTCGCATTTCTAATATTAGTATGGATAGATACGAGCGACGCTGTCACCGGGTCAAATAAGTTTGTGGGACCGCTATGCCTCCCCCCCTGCTTGCGCGCCGCTGCCCGGGCGCGGCTCTCCTCCGCCTCCCCTCACCTGTATGTTGAGCTGGAGCCGCTTCTTCTCCTGCTGCAGCGCGTTGCAGCGCTCCTCCTCCTCCTCGATGCGGCCCTCCAGGTCGTGCAGCAGCTCCTCCAGCTCTTGCTTGCGTGCCGCTGCCCGGGCGCGGCTCTCCTCCGCCTCCCCTCACCTGTATGTTGAGCTGGAGCCGCTTCTTCTCCTGCTGCAGCGCGTTGCAGCGCTCCTCCTCCTCCTCGATGCGGCCCTCCAGGTCGTGCAGCAGCTCCTCCAGCTCCTGCTTGCGCGCCGCCGCCCGCGCGCGGCTCTCCTCCGCCTCCCCAGCTCCCCTCACCTGTATGTTGAGCTGGAGCCGCTTCTTCTCCTGCTGCAGCGCGTTGCAGCGCTCCTCCTCCTCCTCGATGCGGCCCTCCAGGTCGTGCAGCAGCTCCTCCAGCTCTTGCTTGCGTGCCGCTGCCCGGGCGCGGCTCTCCTCCGCCTCCCCTCACCTGTATGTTGAGCTGGAGCCGCTTCTTCTCCTGCTGCAGCGCGTTGCAGCGCTCCTCCTCCTCCTCGATGCGGCCCTCCAGGTCGTGCAGCAGCTCCTCCAGCTCCTGCTTGCGCGCCGCCGCCCGCGCGCGGCTCTCCTCCGCCTCCGCGCACAGCTCCCCTCACCTGTATGTTGAGCTGGAGCCGCTTCTTCTCCTGCTGCAGCGCGTTGCAGCGCTCCTCCTCCTCCTCGATGCGGCCCTCCAGGTCGTGCAGCAGCTCCTCCAGCTCTTGCTTGCGTGCCGCTGCCCGGGCGCGGCTCTCCTCCGCCTCCCCTCACCTGTATGTTGAGCTGGAGCCGCTTCTTCTCCTGCTGCAGCGCGTTGCAGCGCTCCTCCTCCTCCTCGATGCGGCCCTCCAGGTCGTGCAGCAGCTCCTCCAGCTCTTGCTTGCGTGCCGCTGCCCGGGCGCGGCTCTCCTCCGCCTCCCCTCACCTGTATGTTGAGCTGGAGCCGCTTCTTCTCCTGCTGCAGCGCGTTGCAGCGCTCCTCCTCCTCCTCGATGCGGCCCTCCAGGTCGTGCAGCAGCTCCTCCAGCTCTTGCTTGCGCGCCGCCGCCCGGGCGCGGCTCTCCTCCGCCTCCCCTCACCTGTATGTTGAGCTGGAGCCGCTTCTTCTCCTGCTGCAGCGCGTTGCAGCGCTCCTCCTCCTCCTCGATGCGGCCCTCCAGGTCGTGCAGCAGCTCCTCCAGCTCTTGCTTGCGTGCCGCTGCCCGGGCGCGGCTCTCCTCCGCCTCCCCCACCTGTATGTTGAGCTGGAGCCGCTTCTTCTCCTGCTGCAGCGCGTTGCAGCGCTCCTCCTCCTCCTCGATGCGGCCCTCCAGGTCGTGCAGCAGCTCCTCCAGCTCTTGCTTGCGTGCCGCTGCCCGGGCGCGAATCTCCTCCGCCTCCCCTCACCTGTATGTTGAGCTGGAGCCGCTTCTTCTCCTGCTGCAGCGCGTTGCAGCGCTCCTCCTCCTCCTCGATGCGGCCCTCCAGGTCGTGCAGCAGCTCCTCCAGCTCTTGCTTGCGCGCCGCCGCCCGGGCGCGGCTCTCCTCCGCCTCCCCTCACCTGTATGTTGAGCTGGAGCCGCTTCTTCTCCTGCTGCAGCGCGTTGCAGCGCTCCTCCTCCTCCTCGATGCGGCCCTCCAGGTCGTGCAGCAGCTCCTCCAGCTCTTGCTTGCGTGCCGCTGCCCGGGCGCGGCTCTCCTCCGCCTCCCCTCACCTGTATGTTGAGCTGGAGCCGCTTCTTCTCCTGCTGCAGCGCGTTGCAGCGCTCCTCCTCCTCCTCGATGCGGCCCTCCAGGTCGTGCAGCAGCTCCTCCAGCTCTTGCTTGCGCGCCGCCGCCCGGGCGCGGCTCTCCTCCGCCTCCCCTCACCTGTATGTTAAGCTGGAGCCGCTTCTTCTCCTGCTGCAGCGCGTTGCAGCGCTCCTCCTCCTCCTCGATGCGGCCCTCCAGGTCGTGCAGCAGCTCCTCCAGCTCTTGCTTGCGTGCCGCTGCCCGGGCGCGGCTCTCCTCCGCCTCCCCTCACCTGTATGTTGAGCTGGAGCCGCTTCTTCTCCTGCTGCAGCGCGTTGCAGCGCTCCTCCTCCTCGATGCGGCCCTCCAGGTCGTGCAGCAGCTCCTCCAGCTCTTGCTTACGTGCCGCTGCCCGGGCGCGGCTCTCCTCCGCCTCCCCTCACCTGTATGTTAAGCTGGAGCCGCTTCTTCTCCTGCTGCAGCGCGTTGCAGCGCTCCTCCTCCTCCTCGATGCGGCCCTCCAGGTCGTGCAGCAGCTCCTCCAGCTCTTGCTTGCGTGCCGCTGCCCGGGCGCGGCTCTCCTCCGCCTCCCCTCACCTGTATGTTGAGCTGGAGCCGCTTCTTCTCCTGCTGCAGCGCGTTGCAGCGCTCCTCCTCCTCCTCGATGCGGCCCTCCAGGTCGTGCAGCAGCTCCTCCAGCTCCTGCTTGCGCGCTGCTGCCCGGGCGCGGCTCTCCTCCGCCTCCGCGCATAGCTCCAGCTCCGCCTGATCAACACCAATCTCATGTTTCATATATTTTACAAATTTTTTCATTATTCAAATCTTTTATATTCAAGTTGAGTTTGACAAGTGCTTTCGATTGAAGTCGATTGAATATACCACTGGTTCAGAATGCCCTTCTTACCGAAAAGAATCAAAAAGAAACTAGGTGGTTGCTTTTTTGAAAAAATACAATTTCATCAATGTGTAACCACGGTAACCACTTAACACTAGTCCTTAGTATTGCTGGAGCGAGTCAAATCCATGATCTTCATTGATCTTCATGATCTTCATGATGATCATGATTGTTAGTGCTTACTATGTTTTAATTACAAACCATATTATAATAATAAATAAAAAATGAATACGGTTTCTAATTAGAACTGCTAGGATATGGAACGCTCTTCCAGCTTCCGTTTTTCCATCCGCTATAACCATAGGTTGCATCATTACTTCCAGCATGTTTGATTGCAGTCAAGCTCTAGTTTATGAATTTAAAACAAACGAATACTACGATTATTACTTCATTATTATGACATAAAGATCATTTTGCATTACCAATAGATGTAGAACAAACCAGTCCTGAAAATGTTTTAAAATGACCACTTCTACAAGTTGATGTCCCTACTATGGCTACTACATAAAACATGTATGGGAGAACATCTTTTTCAAGCAATTTCGAGACCCAAAATGGACTCTAGCATATGCTATGGTGGAAGCACAGGCACAGCGCTGGTTTTCCATGGATCCAGAAGTTTTGGAAGACTAAGAAGATATGATAAAATAGAAGCAAAATAGTAGTATAGTTTAGGAAATAAGGAATAGTAGTATAGTTAAGTTGACGACCTCCATGGCGCAGTGTTGAGTGCTGTTGCCTTAACGTGCGGAGGTCCCGGGATCGATCCCCGGCAGGGTTTGGAAATTTATAATTTCTGAATTTTCCCTGGTGGGAGGCTTCAGCCGTGGCTAATTACCACCCTACTGGTAAAAGACGTGCCGCCAAGCGATTTAGAGTTCCGGTACGATGCCGCGTAGAAACCGAATAGGGGTATGGGTTTAATATAACTGCCATGCCCCTAACAGGTCAGCCCGCTACCATCTTAGACTACATCTTCACTTACCATCAGGTGAGATCGCAGTCAAGGGCTTACTTGTAGTGGATTTAAAAAAATCCTGAACTGTCCAAAGGGGTCTCCGAGTTTCTTCTAAGTTCTGTAGCATGATAGAACGTTCTAGAACTGACCTGCAACTGTTCCGCCAGCTGGGTCTTCTCAGCGCTGGCCTGCTGGTACTTGGCTTCGTATTCCTGACAGCGCTTCATCTGCGTGTCCAGGCGTTCTCTGATCTGTCTCAGCTCATCTTCCTTCTGCGTTAACTTCTCCTCTTGTTTCGTTACTTCTAGCAGGGGTTTCACCTGAAAAATAAAGTTTTATTTTTTATTATTATCTAGTGTCAAAAAATCCAGTTGTCAAAATGATAGCCAACCTTCGATAGAAGAGGCACTGAAGAAGATTCAAACTGTGAGCTATTTTGGGCATTTTCCTCTCTAAGGTATGAATTCCGGGACAACTACATCATAAGCCGATGTAGCCGTGGACAGGTCATATCCGACATAGTACCGATGACCGATATGGGACAGACATGCTTAGGAATGGATATGTCACTGTAAGATTGTAAAAACCGTTAGATTATAATCCAACTCGCGAAATTGTAAACTGTCGAAAGATTGTGAACAGTTCAATGTTCTGAGTGTCAATTTTTGAAATATTCATTTTATTTACGTTTTTTTGTCTCTTTCTTGTAGTAAAGGTTAGGGTTCGACATAAATAATCAAGTAGTGCCCGGCCGCAGGCCTGGCACTTATGTTTTATCGGGTTTAAATACCTATCAGATTACAATCTACCGGAAAATAATGCGTTAAATTCTAATCTTTCGACATTTTAGAATTTCGCGAGTTAGATTATAATCTAACGGTTTTTACAATCTTACGGTGACAGATATAATACGACGCCCAAAGACCATTTATTAATTTCAATAAAATGTTATAGATTTTATCCATCTGAATTATATTATTTGTTGTAGTCATAAGTTATCTGAACAAAATAAAGTAAATAATTAAATACTAGATGATGTTCGCAACTTCATCAGCGTTGATTACATTTTTTTTATTCTCGCAGAAACTCCTTCATTTTCCGGGATAAAAAGCCAGCCAATGTCCTTCCACAGGATGCAACCTTTCTCTATACCAAATTTCATCAAAATCGGTTGAACAAATGGGCTGTGAAAGCGTAGCAGACAGACAGACACACTTTCGCATTTAAAATACATATGTATTAGTATGGATATCACATAACGTGTAAGTAACTATACAATAATTACAAAACCTGTAACAATAATTATTATAACATCCTTAGTTCAATAACAAAGGGCCTCATAACAAAGCCGAGTTCGATATTACGTGATAAGAAGTGTATACAGCGTATTTAGACATTGCCATTATAATAGAAATTCTATAATAATCTCTCACTGGCATGTTTTCCAAACAATAAGCTATTCGTTGCGATATAGTTGAAATACTTACCGGTTATAGGCGCTATTTTAATATAGTCAGATTATTTTTAACCATGTATTAAATAATAATTGAAAACCTTAAACAGAAAGACAGCTTTGGGAGCTGTAAATGTTCATGGGCGATAGTAAACCATTCTGGATCCCACTTTCTTATCTTCTAAATATATAAAAGGAAAAGGTGACTGATTCACTGACTGACTGATACATCAACGCACAGTTCAAATCACTATACGGATCGGGCTGTGACATTCAATTAGCTTGTAGGCATCTGCTAAGAAAGGATTTTTGTAAATTCAACTCCTAAAGGAGTATAATAGGGGTTTGAAATTTGCCTAGTCTACGCGGACAAAGTCGCGGGCAAAAGCTAGTTATCCTATACAAATTAAATGATGATTATGATAAAAAATCTCACCTTAATATAAAGTCTCCACCATTGCCAATTCCTCAATTTGAGGTACGCAGCACAGTTCCTCTGGATGATTCTGATCGCGTTTAACTGCTGTAATCTCTTCTGGTAGTTCCTCCTGGCCAGGTAACCTCGACAGAAGGACTGGAAGTTGACTATCAGATCCGTGATCTTATAATCTCTCTCCTCTTCCAAATGTGCTAAAACACCAGCTCTGAAGAAGATCTTCGACTGTCCCACGCAGTACAAATTGTGATCGAGTTCCAACGCTTTTATCATCTGTTCACAGGCTTTCTTTCCATCCATGAAGCCTTTAGGCGTTATGATATTTGGTGTGAGCAGTTCGTAACGCTGTCTGAATTCCTGGAAAGGTATCCTGTTAGGGAATCCCTGTCGGCAAATCCTGATACCTTCCAAGACACCATTACAACGAAGCTGATCCAGAACTAAAGGCGCCTCAATTTTCCCAGCCTTCTTTTCGTGATTGGGTATGATACATCTGACGAAGTTCGGGTTTGTGTTCCTCAACGTCGCCATCAGTTTTGTCAACTGCTCCTTGTACAATTGGGACACAGTTCTGAACATTCCCTTTCTCGTTCTGGCACCGAATTGTGTATCAGTTAACGCTTGTTGTGCCATTCCAACGATTTCGGCGTCTTTCCAAATATGGCACACGAATGGATCTTGTGAAGACTGGAGACACGAGACTACGTTTTCGTTGAGAGGGTCCATGTTCTTCATGAGCCATTTATCCGCAGAATAGTCGACTTTGCCAGCGTAGTGAATGATGGCGAAATCAGCGACGCCGCGGAAGTCAGTCTTCATAAACTTGGGGTGGACGGAGTGAGACGCCACAAGTTTCTCTACGAAAGTCTTATCCGTCGCTTTGGGGAACCAACACTCTTCATCTAGCAATGCCATGATACCCATGGGTTTATCGATAAGGTCGATGGTTGGCTGCAGATCTAGACCGAAGTCTATGAACTTCCATTCGATTCCTTCCCTCTGGTACTCTTCTTGTTCGAGGATGAACATCGTGTGGTTGAAGAGTTGTTGCAACTTCTCGTTTGTATAGTTAATGCAAAGCTGTTCGAACGAGTTCAGTTCGAAGATTTCGAAACCTGCCATATCGAGGATACCAATAAACGAGGCACCCTGTCTCTTCGTTCTGTCGAGCGACCTGTTAATCCTGTTGACGAGCCATCTGAACAGACGTTCGTAGCAGGCCTTGCCTATCGCCTCTACTGAGAACTCTACCTGTTCCTTGGTTTGTGCTTTCGTTACAAAGTCCCGACCAACTTTTATCCTGGGTTTCAGGAATGCTTTCGTCATTTCTGTCACAGAAAGACCTGGAAGAAGAAAAAAAAAAGAATTGTGATTTATGCTATTGATAACGTTTAAGGTAACTAGTAACTACTACAATCTAAAGTTGTCTTACCAAGCAAATGTGCAATTTTCTGTGCTACAGTGTTATCTGGTAACGTGGCCTGATCCGAATTCCTCTCCTGTTTGAACTGCATCGATCCGAACAGAAGCACGGCGGAGACTATTCTGAAGATCGAGTTGAAGTCTTCGTTGTTCATTCCCATAATGTTCATAGATTTGATTGTCGCCTGGAATTCTGCCGCGTCATCAATGCCCGGTACGGGTAAAGCCGCATTTGAGAGGAAGGGGTAACTTTTAGGGTCTTCTAGAATGTATTCGGCCTTCTGTTGCGCCGTCGCTCCTGACAAAAGCTGGTAGAAAATATGGAATGTCCGCTCGTCTTTCGCTTGTCTGATTGCTCTCGATTTCTCGAGTAAGTAAGTTTCTATATTCGCACCGGCGATGTAGCCGGACGCGTCGAAGTTTATTCTTATGAATTTGCCCTGAAATTGAGAAATTGTCATATAATTAGTTACACTAAATAAATATTTTAAACCATATTAGCGATATGATGTTGTATACTTACGAATCGAGATGAGTTGTCGTTTTTGACTGTTTTCGCGTTACCGAATGCTTCTAAAATTGGATTCGCCTGTAGCAGCTGTTGTTCTAATTCGCCCTGCAAAAGTTAACAAACAGAAATTAATATATTTTTTAATTAGTTATAATTTCTAAATTAGCGAATGAATGCTGGTGAATATAGCTCACTTTAATAATGTAAGTTGCATTAGCAGCCATGATATCGAATTTTCCGTAAATAAAAGTTTGTTAGATCACTGATTTAGATAATAATTTCTTGATGAACAATATTTAAATTTTTAGAACTATTAAGTATATGTATTTGTTACTACTGTGGACCCAGCAGACGTTGTCCTGCCCTGAACGTAGAACCCGACTACAGCTCCATCTACGGGGACCAATTGTGAATCTAAACCGGGATATCCATCCCGGATCTCCTCAAACACACAAAATAAATTTCATCAAAATCGGTTCAGCCATTTTTTACTTTTAACGTACAGCAATCGTTTTTTTTACAAAGATTTGTTACTAGTGGTCATGCGCCGTTTGCGTCATCGATAAAAGTGTACAAAATGAATATAAAAAATAATTACTAGAAATACGAAAAGACACCTAATTTATGTTTATCATGAAGCGTTTTACCTCAAAAGTCCCATAAGTCGGTCCATTGCTCTGTGATCGGATAAGGGGGCAGCGTGAAATGAATTCACTAGTTAGTGGTGATTCAGTAAGCGTCAAGCAGTCAAGCTAGCGGCGTTAGAACACGACCATGAAAGCTTAGCAGATATTGTACGCATCACGGACGATGAAAGAGTAGGAGGTTAAGAGACAAGTTGTATATAAGATTTTACATCTCACCGGCATTGAGAGAATTTGAGGGTCGAAATATAATAAATTTAGACTAAAATGATTCTTAATGACCTCATACGAAGGAACTTAAAGCTTAAGTTCCTTCGTACATCTAAAGCCATCGGAAACTCATACACAAAAGTAAAATCTCATACTCAACCTATATCTACTGGCTGTGCACGCGTATTTCACTGCGATAGCTTCACTATTAACTTTTTACTTACAAAACTATGAGAAAGATAAAATAGTGCAATTTTAAGTGCAGTGCAGATTAAAAGCAGCCTACAGTTTCAACTTTAGTGACGCGTACCTACTATGATATCGACATTGTTCGGGTCAAACTTTTAATTGGGTATTTGACTACTGCTCAAAAAAAATATTTTTTAGTGATTATTAAATAAAGGATCTCCGAAAAGTCGTAATATCGACGGCTCCTGGTGCGTCGAACTTTGATGCTGTCAAAATTACAAATTTCATACAAACTCCCATACTAAGCACGGGTTTTGATGTTTGAAAAAAAGTTGCTGATTTGACTAGTTTTCAAATACTCAATAAGCCCCTGGTGTTTGTGTATGTTTACTGACGCTGAGTGTATTGCTAAGGCCCGATTGCAGAAACGTCGCGTTATCCTTGTAACCAAGAATTAGCTGCTACTTTGACAGAATTGGTATAAAACTTTCGACAAAATTTGTTCGTCTCTGCAAGCGGGCTTAATAGCTCAGATTCAGAACTAAAAGTTTGGTGCTAACTAAATCAATTTGCAATTAAGTTCTACACAAATAATTTACTGTAGATGCAGTAAACTTAAAAGTAATCACGATTTTACGACATCGAATGATCGAAAGCATAATAAATACAAAAATATTACTTACAATGATTTAGAAAAATGTATATTAATTATTAGTTTATGCGCGGATTATGAACTGTGATGAGTTGAATATCCATGATGAGTTAATGGCGAGTTAATTATGAATTATGATGAGATGAACATGTTTGATGGGTAATTCTTTCTATAATAATGTTGTACACTTACTATTATCAATTGTGGCGTAGGCCCCTGTTGATGAAGGTCCGGATCGCAGGAAGATAGAAAATAGAGAAAATATATTACAAAGTGTGCACACACGTGCGTGCATTAGCAGGTAAAAGGTCATTGGAGAATTTGTGGAGGATGCACATGTCATAATATAAAGAAAAGTAACACTTGTAAGAAGTCGATTTTACTAGTGAAAAATTTTCTTATAAATAATAGAAATAACCTTAAACCTCAATAGATGTAAAGTTATTTCCACCGTGTCCTACAACTTAATAAATATTTTAGAATTAAAATACCATTGCATGCTTGCTGCTCTATAATTTACACAATATCCTCAATAAATATAATAATTAAGTAACATGTCCAGTCATAAACCTACATCTGATCTCATTGTTTGTTATCATTAATTTGACTGTTTATCTACAGACAAAGTGAAAAGTGAAGGTATTTGTACCTTCCATTACCCTAAAACCTTACCTTGCATTACCCTAAAACAAAAACCGTCAACTCTATCTTCCTAACAGCTACATTGAAATTCCAAGTACAGTACCATCTGTCGTCTCCGTGGAACGAATCTTGGCAAGATAATTGAAAATTCTGGGGTTCATCAGCTCGAACCATCGAACAATACGCCAAGAAGACGACATAGCACCCTCGTCCTATTCACACGAAACTTTTGACATTAAATCAAGGGGTCAGTTCAAACCAGATTATACTCCTTTTAAAATAGCATTTATGATAGTAGCATGTGATATGTCAAACTATCAGAATAATGATATTAACGCATTTCATTTTACTTCCATATCTATGGCCTGTGCGTTTCTCTAGCAGCTAAAGCGTCTTAGGACGACTTTTTATATGAAATGCTAAAAATATATTCCCTAACCAACTCTAAGGCGCTCAACATCAATTATTGTTCTGCTACTAAAAGGATGAGATTGCATAGGCAATCGTTAAAATCTTTGCAACCAAATTTTATCGTGTACAAAAATAACATCAAAATCATTTAAAAATAATTGACCCATTGGTCCTATATTAAAGCAGGAGGGAACGTTGTATATAACCTCTCTCCCTCGACAGGAAGACGATGCTTTTTGGCTCTAACGGACATACAATTCAAATTCGTTATGCTTTATAAACCAGCGTATTAAAAAGTTACTGAGGAAGCAAAAACTGTAGCCTGCAATGGTGAAAGAGGATCTTCGATTAATTATTTAGACGTGTTTTTTTTCTTCATTTATTTTAACAATTAAAATTTTTTTGTTTTAACTATTTGAAGTGGAAACAATCAAGACGTGGCAACAAAATAGAAGATTAACCTTCCAAATTAATTAATTTAAAAAACAATATCGAAAAGGTTTCTTTTCTTTTCAATACGAACATAAATGCAGGAGGTGGAATATCGCTGGTAGAGTCAAAACATGACGTAACATATGAGACACCTGTATGTCCTACATGTAATAAATAAATTGAGTATTGAATATTGAGTACGTCCTTGCATCATAATCAAAAAAAAGTTGGAATTTACTTAAATATAACTTTTTATATTGAATGTATTTTAAACATCCGTATGCTGACATAATGCTTTTCGTACTCCGAGCATTACTTTAGCAAATATTAAGCTTGTCTAGCGTAATGAAATGACCTAAATGCTTAATTATTTGACAACCTCACAAAATATAATTTATTAAGTATTGTACATTTCCTCATATTTTAAATGGATTTACCTTGATGTACTGTATTAAAATGAGTATTAACATGGATTAGGTAGTTATTGCGATGCTCAGGGAAAAACATAATCTTACCTGGATCCCTCGGATCCTATAGTCGATCAAGTGATGTTGTACGCGCTTTTTCAAAACAAAAGCCATAATATTACAAATTAAAACTTCCTAAAAACCATCTCAATCAAATAAAGTTAACTGTAGGTTATCATAAACTACCAAATATTAGCCTTAGGCATTTCACCACTTAGGATCAGTGACTTAGTCTAAAGTGACTGCCAGAGTAATGTTACCAAGAGCTAAAACTAAAGTCGCTGATAAGGCGAATTCTCATAGATTTCTGCTTAAAATTTTTTTTCTTAATAGGAAGTGTGCCGAAAGCAGCATTGCTATTCTATAAAATAATCTCAATTTAGACTTGAATGAAGTTCACTTAAAAAAGACTTAATCATGCCAGAGGTATTTAAATTTCTGGTCTAGTAGACTTGCCATTTTAATTTATTTTAGCTGTGCCATTTTAATTACAATAAATCATTTGAACTGCAAGCCAATTGCAAAATAGCAGTTTGGTTTGAAGATACTGGCCTGATGATCTCGAAATCCTGCAATGCCAGAATCGCGATACTGTATTGATAGCGTAACCTCTTAGTAAGCTTATAGTTCAAATGTAGACCGTCTGTATAACTAAAGACCCACAGGGTTTGGTTAAAAAACTGCGGCCCACTTGTCTAAGAAAATCGCTGTTATTTGACAGCTTCAAACGTATTACTCGAACTGTTTAGGGAATTCATATATGCTTTTTGACATGCAGGGATCTGAAAACTCCTTAAACAGTTCGAATTATGGCCACGTTTGACGAACGTTTACGATTATGTTTTTCTTACAAAATCGGGGGGCAGATTAATATGCTAACTTACCGCGCCAGAGCCTTTTGGTTTGGAGGCGGCGACGTACGCGAGGTACTGTATCACCTTTTTGGTGTTTTCTGTTTTACCCGCGCCCGACTCTCCCGTACAGAGGATGGACTGGTCTTCTCGGTCTGAAAACAGTGAATTTTAATATTAGACGGAGCCTAAACTGTCTTGTCTGTTCTCTTATAAACTAAGTGCGAGAGTATAGACTATCCAAAATTATTGTGAATTGTAATTTCCAATTACCATTATTGAACGTTCTTTGGGAGAGGCCTATGTTCAGCAGAGGTCGTCCGCAGGCTGAGATGATTATGATTAAGGAATAAGCGGCAGCACGAGTTCTTCTTGGAAAAAAAGTTTCGAGTTCTAACTTAAATTACAAAATACTAAAGGTGGACGTGAATGGAAAGCGGTCTTCCGGATCAGTTGTCCAAATAAGGGTACCACAGGGTTCCATTTTAGGACCTTTTCTATTCCTCATTTATATTACTGACCTTGCTTAACGCAACCACGGTGTAGAACTTATTGATAACGTATATTATAGTGATGTTTGTATGGTGTGAAGCGCTCCTTAAGGACCCTGCCCACACCATTGATGTACAAATTACAATTATACAAAATATGGCTTGCTACCAAGTTGTCGCCTGTCGCCTACCCTATTACCAACTAGTGATGGCCTGTGTCTATCGATAAATGATCAAATTATTACCGATTACGTTTAAAAAGCTCCATTCATTCGCCTAATCTCTGTGAACTAGTAAACAGTGACGCCTCTACACATCTTTCTAATACGTACTTCTTATGTTTATTAAATGCGTGATATTTCGTTAACAATACGACGATAAATTGAATTTTGAAGACGCTTAATATAAATTATAATATAAGCAAATTATAGAAACTCACATTTTCACTTTTAATTTACCTAATTATTTTTACTTTTTAATCTTATGGTTTTAATTTGAAATTAATAGTATGTAAACTACATATTTAATTAAACATAGATATGTATGACATTTGCCTATCAATATTTATTGAGCTCATAAATAATTAAGCATCGTTATCGAAGAGCTACAGCAATTGACCTCAAATAGTTCACAATTAATTATAGCTATCTAAGTATTTCCAATGCATTTTTACATTGTAATCAATAGAATTAGGGGACCAATTAATATTTAATGTTAAAATAAGTTAATTAATTAACTTAAGATTACAGAAACGAGGTATGATATCTTCATGCTGTAACATCAGTTTTTAAAAATATTTTTTTTTGCCCATTAAGTGGCGCTAAGCAATTCGTCTAATAAGATTTTTGTAAAAATCACAAAAATAACACGTTAACACACAGCGTTTATCATGATATTTAGTTATTTGTCATGGACATCGCTAGCGCAAAACAATTCGTACAGTACCTGCATACTTGTTTTTATCCCAGCAAGACAATTAAAGGATTTCTCAAATTGTTTATTTAAAAGTTTCTACTAAGATATCGATTAAGAAAGTCGATAGACTTTACTAATTGTTCTCATTAAGGCACATCACTAGCGCTGCCCATTAGCACGCTAGCGATGGAAACCGCCCACTGTCTAGTTGTTTACCTTTCGTAATGAGAAGATTACAAGACTTACAAGTAGGAAGTTACACCACACATACTAATGATGCAACCAGGTGCATCTCGACTCTGAATTACTTCAAGTATCCGCGTAGGACTAACTATACCAATTAGTAAGTGAGAAATTCTGCTAAAGCGATTAAAGCGATTATGATTGACTTGAACGCTTTCATCTGCATCTTTACTCAGTTCAAGTTTTACAATTAAGATCTTAATCGTCAATAGTCAAAATAGACATCTTATTAAAAAAATGTAAAATCCATCACATCAGATTAGGGGGCTTCCAGCTCTCATTTTTTTAAACTTCCGTATCCCTTAATCGTAACACGAAATATCAGATCTGGCTTTGTATGGATGAAAACGCATTGGGTAAACTTTCAAGCTCGAGACTGTACTCCTTAAAACTTCTGCAAGTCGAAAAAATTGGAATCTTCACCGGCGATGATACTGCCACTGAAATGTTGCCCCTGACTTCAAACCTCACTTACGAAGTAGCACCTCTGAGCAGGACGCAAAGGAAATTCTGGAGCTTCCCAAAGTCCCCAGCGGGAGGTGTTTATAATTATTAAAACATAGAAGAGCAAGGGGTGTACCTTGTAACATGCTCCGGTACGCTGTGTCTGTGATGGCGAACACGTGCGGCGGCAGTTCGTGCCGCTTGATGCCTTTGTACCGCTCCATGATCGCCTCCGTGTAGATGGGCAGCTTCTTGTATGGATTGACCACCACACAGAAGAGCCCGGAGTATGTCTGGAACAAACAACAATATAACGTTAGTATTTTCTATGAATGCTCCAATGGTGATGGAAAACATCGTGAGGAATCTTCATCTTGGTTCTTCATAACGATCTCCAAGGTGTTATTGTAGCCAGTGTGGTGGACTCTAGCCAAAACTCTCCTCATTCTGAGAAGAGATTCAGTGGGGGGCCAGTGATATATTATGATAGTGATATCTATGAAGTTATGAATATACGAAAGAAGTTCTTCACTAATATTTCATCGCACAGCTCAAACCGTTGAGTCTAAAAACTTAAGAATTTGTTAGGTTTGCTTTATTAATATTGACCTTTCGGGCTTCGACATAAATTGCAAGTAAACAAGTAATCAGATGAAGGGTTATCTAGTGTTAATGCTTAGTACTTGGTAGCATCAAAGAAACCGCCAGTGCGTTGCGGGTTTGTAATGAATTCGCTTATCCACCCCTTATGATTAAGCCCGTATGTATCTATTTAATGGTGATAATAAAATAAAACCCAGATGAATTGTAAGCGTGTTTGAAAACCATGATGCTTTAGTTTTAAGTTAAAGTTAAACTATCACCATTATGTACGTATTTTATTTTAAAACTGGTAAGTTAATTGTTGAAACCCTATTTTGAAAAATAAATGAAATTTTGAATTTGAATTCTCAGTGTGGACAACAAATGGCTGTACATAATTTGCACCTGAAATTATATGTACTCTTATAAGACGGTCTTAAATTTCAGATGTAAGAGGCCTAAATAATCAGCGTTCATAAATTCTAATGCAACTTATCTAATCAATCATCAAACCAATCCTTTATCAAACCCCATAAAAATGAAGTAGGTACTCTACTCAATAGAGTCCGCATTTGGCTAGTTTCTATCGAGCACATGACGGAGTATAGTCACGTCTACCAGCTGATTGTTTGGGCAGTTGAGCGCGCTAAGTACACCGGGTCGATCCGACTTCAATGGAATCCGTCACAGTCGATCAGTCACGCCCTATTGTGGCATATGGTGACGATAGTATCTAGTTACCTCACTACTCACAAAGTAGAAAATAAGCCCTTTCAGGACTTTTTATTTTGAGACTAAACCTGTTTTCAGCGGTTAAGATGATGACGATGACAATAAATTAGGCGCTTTAATGAAGAATACAAGCTAGGAAAAATAATGTAGGTTTCCAAAGTTCGTGGGAGGACTTGAAGACGTTGAAATGTAATTAGGGAATGTTCAAAGTGTGAAAGTACCTAAAAAATTTCAAAAATTGAACTGTGTCATTGGAAAATGGTGAAAAGTGAATGGCATTTGAAGTTGATGACGAGCCAATTTAGATCATAGAATTTTTATGCTCAATAAGTTTATTTTGCTCGAGAATAGAAGGAGCTTTACATCGATGTATATAGTAATGCAAAAACTATGCCGTTATAAAAAGCACATATCGATCTTGTTTAATTAAAAAGCAGTCATGTTCGAGATGAAAAATAGTAAGTGATGAAAATAAAAACTGAAATTAGTCATTATATCTTACGAATATATAGCTTATGAATAAATCCACAGATCCTAGAATATAGGGAAATCTATATTTGGCATTGATTTAGTATTGGCATTTGAAGGAGTAGAGACAGCGAAGAATAAACTGGTTGAATTTGTAAATGTCTATTTGAATAAAGCCCTATTCAATTCAAATTCAGCATAATACTAAGCTCTCAAAGCGCACAAAATTATTCAAGACCACAAACCACATAAATTTTGCAATACCCATTTAATTACTTAATGAGTTTTAGAATTTCAATTATTTCAGTTAAACTGTGGTTTAAACTATTTAAACCTAGATGATATTAAATTAATAGGTTAAATATGATCATAATAGCGCAAACGTCTAATTAAACACATTATACGGTTTTATTATTGTATATTTTGTGTGTGCAATAAAGGTCTAAATAAATTATACCGATTATGTTTTAATAACATAATAACTGATTGCAGCTGTGGACATTTAATCAAAATATTAGATTAATAACAATATTCTAACAAAGAAAATTCACCTATGGTCCCACATTTGTGCGCAGTATTCTTCCTCTTCCAGATATAAAATGAGCAACTGAGTGTCTGACACATCAAGTATCAAACTATCAACATACAGCTTAATCGGCTTGGTCTAGAAACTTTAGATTTTGATTGTAGGTATTTCTTGATTCAACAACAAGGTAAGAACAAAGTTCTATTTGTACAATGACAAAGTTTTATTTAAAGATGTGAAAAAGCTTCTCATTAAAACAATATCCGCTCTGAAATATGAAATCAGTGAATGCATTAGATACACACAATCGCATTTATCTCGTCAGGGCGGCGACATCATAGCCACGGCGCGTTACCGACGACCGATAACGGACAGAGGCGATTGTTATTGCGAATCAATTTGCGATCTGACCTAGCGTCTGGAGGGCAGAGTAAAGTTATGTAAACATGAAATGGTTGTTTTTATACTCGAATCGTTTGCATACATTTTCGCAGCAAAATGTATGTACAAAGTTATCTATTATTTGAGAACCGAACAAGATCGAAAATCGACTATCTAATTCCGAACCTACCTGGGCTTAGAGTGGTTAACAGAGAATTGAGATTTAGTTAGACTATAACACCGTACACGGTTTCTTTAGTTAACATTAAAGGAAATGGGGGTAGGGTTACTGCTTCTTTTAATGTGAACCAAATAGTCGAATGCTGCAATAAAATGCACGTTTTATTTATTTTTCATACTTCTATCGCACTATCGCTTAGTATTCAAGATACTCTTAACGATTACCACCATTCTTACCATTTACCACCGTCGTCAGGATTTACAATCAGATAAGATCGCAATCGCAAATTTTCATTGCATAAATAAAATTCAAGTAGTTCTCCAGCTACAGTAAAAAGAGCATTACTTCTATGGTTCTTATAAAACATTGGCGACAAAAGCCGACAAGCGAAGCCTTGGCAGAGCCGTCTATACAAATCTGTCACCGCTTATTACTGATGCAAGCAGCACGCCATAAGATCGCAAGAACCGTCGCGGCACAGTTTCCACGACACGCCTTACCAATTTGGGCCGACTCGTGCGCTAATGGACATGTACAAGTATAACATGTTGACTGTTAGGACTTTAGTTATTTGGTGTTGGTATTGAGTAAGATCTGAGTTTTTTAACTGCAAAACGTAAGTGGTGGTATTTTCCTCTTGATGGCGATTTCCAAAAGTGTAATATGCATTTTGGATGAAAGTTTACGGAAAATGATTAAAAGGTGACAAAGCAAGGGCTTATTGGATCAAAGTTTGCGGTTTCCCTGCTTGCCTTTTAATTATTTGCGAACATTTTCTAAATATATAAAAAGGATAGGTGACTGACTGACTGAACTATCATGATATCTTGAATTATCCCACAGCTCAAACCACTGGACTGATCGGGCTGGGCATACACTATACAGATTGCTATTTTGACGTAGGCAGCCACTAAGAACCTAATGTAATAATTTATTGTATTTGATAAAATTCTATTTAATAATTTAATCTATTTAATATTTTATGATTAATTTTGATTTTGACATAATAAAATAGTTTATTGTAGGTACTCGACTTTTTATTTTAATTTCAATATAAATGTCATAATTAAGATAAGGTAACCTAATGTAACATATTTTTATTACTGTAATTTTATGAATGTATGTACTTTGCTTTGCCCTAGCAGGGCTGGAAATGCGAATAAATGAATATGAATATGAAGAAACCATTTTTGAATATTTATCCCCCGAGCAAATTATGCAATGAAACAATAAAAAATGTGAACTTAAAGTTAGCGGAGCCGCGAAAAAAAGAGACCAGCTTTGGTCGGCCTGTTGGCTTTTGCTTCATAGCCTGCCTACGAATTTCGAAAGGCAACAGTTTTGGTTTGATCTGAGAGTTAAAATAAAAACAAGAAAAAAACATGGGACACCTGAAGGGCAGGATGTTACGAGTCGAAAGAAACAACTGAAGGACACGTGAAGGACCTAAGAATATGCTAATTCGTTACTAACAAAGAGATTTGGTTACCGGGAAAACATGAATACACAGTCATGATACAATTATAAATGCGAAAGTGTTTATTCATTAGCTTGTCCTTCAATCACGCCGCAATGAAGCAACGGATCGACGTGATTTTTGGCATGGGTATATTTGAGGACCTGTAGAATGACATAGGCTACTTTTTGTCCCGGAAAATTAAGGAGTACCGTGGGAATCAAAAAACTTAAACCAAAGTTTTGCTGTGCAAACAGAATCCTACTAGTACCTAAATGATATTTTATGGTGCTTCGGAGTCACAATAAGTTTTTAAGTCTATAACTCTTTAGACCTTTGATAACTTTGGTTATGGTAATGCGGTCGACCATGTAAGAGTACGTCCGTCGTACTAGTATCATCAGTCATTACGCTAGTGTACCAAGACCACGACCTCGGTTAATTGTAGGCTTTATCTTGTTACCGTAGAGACGAGATCCGTCTGTCGTTCGGACACTGTGTAATCAGTTGTTGAACAAAATATGCGTTCACAAAGGAAAAGTATGGTATTCGTCACGTTTTGAATGATTCACGAGATCGGAATTCCGCTTCGCAAACGTAATGATTGCCGTTAAAATATGGTGATACATATGAAAATATTTCGCGAAGGATCTGCTCAAACAGCCGAACGCTTAGAGATATTCGAACAAAGGGTGAAGTTCTGATGACGAACACAACTGCTTGTAAATTTTGCAATAATTTCACAGGTTACAAAATAAATGACCACACGGAACGAGTTCAAGAAAGAGGAAGATAGTTTAAAATAGAAAGAATATTGGGAACAAGATTGCGGTTAATCCTCAAAAATATTTTAATTCAGTTAAGAAATTAATCCCGATTGAATCCAATCAGTCGAACCCAAGTTTAGTTCCACAGATTGCAGAGATCACTTCGAATATATTAAATATTATCATGACATAACATATAAACAAATAAATAAATCATTCTATTTCCAAAATTTTTTTTAAGAGGGATTTTAATTTAGTTTGGGATTACTATATTTTATCTTACTGATATTATAAATGCGAAAGTTCGGATGGATGTATTGGATGTATGGATGTGTGGATGTGTGGATGTGTGGATGTATGGATGATTGTTACTCAATCGCCCCAACGGCTGAACGGATCTGGCTCAAATTTAACACAGAGAAAAATTATAGTCTAGAATAGTACATAGGTTACTTTTTGTCCCGGAAAATTCAAGAGTTCCCGCGGGAACCAAAAACCTCAAACCACGCAGACGAAGTCGCTAGTACAGTAATACATATGAATTCACTGAACATTTATTCAGATACAAATACATATTATCTCAATGTTATTAAGATTTTTAATGTTTCTACTATTTTTTTCCAAATTTAAAATGTTTTGTTACAGTCCACACCCATCAGACTATCGTTACTTATGAATGACTCATGTTATGTAAAAGCGTTAAGAAATCTGGAAAAACAAGCCCGACCGAGTCGTGATCGCAGAAGACCTTGGCACATAACGGACAAAAAATTCATAGAATACTCGTTAGTAAATAGCTAAGCAAATAAATACTTGCTACTTAACTACTAGTAGACTTAATTGTCAGGTCAGCAAAAGTGAAAGAATAGGGACTAGGAAGAAAGGAATAGCTTAAATTCTGCACGATATTTTCCTGATAGTTGTTATGTTGATAATTGTTGTACAGTTATTTTGAGAACGAAAATCTTGTTTGGTTTATGGAAACTTCTAACTCAGCTCATTGACTGTGCGGTGAACATTGTATTTAATATCACTTTGTTTCCTTTGATATGGGATTCCTTTCATAAATTCTGAGATTGCATCTATGTTATTACCAGATGTAAGTTATGATAATTAATATTGCAGGGCACTGCAAGACTGCAGACTGTTCATTTACACATCATATAATATCATATTATCTAGTATGTAAATAATAATAATTTTCCTGCTGACTCAGTAATTAGGTGTCAATGGCTCTCCTGCAAATATAGCTATGGCGCCTCCAGCTCACTAAACCACATTTCAATATACATTATTTGCATCTAAGAATCTATCAGACATCGCATTCATGAGCTGCAGAAATTCCAATAACACGTCTTAGAATACGGGGTATGCATAATTGCTTCCTGCTGAGTCAGCGGCTTTATTCTGACTAGCAACGTATTATGTAGTACTACCCATCTGATTAGAGAAATGAGAGGTATTTTATTTATGGACCTTATTATTTTGTTTTGCTCTATCTTCGATGTCTTATTTTCTTGCTTTATCTTATAAGATTTAGGATATATACAGGGAACTATAACGTTAAAGCGCTTCTATTTAATTGGAATCCCAAAGATGCTGTTATACTAATTAATTTACTATCATTGTCTAGAACAGTATCAACTTAGAAAATCTAAGCTTTATTTGTTGGAAAAGCTTTAGAAACGTTGAGGGTGATATGCAGGGAATTGCTTATAGCTGTTGTTAGAGCGTTTTTAGAATCCCGAAGATGAAATAGAATAGGAATTGACACAATCATCTTCTTGAATCATCAGCTTTTTCATTCATCAGCTTTGATTAAAGAAGCTCTTTTTGTAGCAATTACTTAAATTGGGAACAAATAAATCAAATAATAAACGGGTAAACATCGAATATGATGTGAATATGGTAAAACTGTTAGACACATTTACGATGGCTTTGTTTGTATATTCAGAGGGTTTCCCTTTCGTGGACGCTGTTATTAAACACATCAACAGGGCATGTCACACGGTTGAAATGAAGTTAGAAATAATTAAATTCCGCCCCGGCGTCGAGTTGTCGTCAACTAATTTTCCAGTCTGTTGCGGAGCTGTTCTGCCTTCTGATATTGTTTCCAACTTAGTTGGGGATTTATACTTTATGAAACTATTAAGTATCAATTTAGTCTTGTTATTGACATTAACTAAAATAGTTATAATTGATATGCAAGAAATTTTAAATATGCGAATATGGTGGGAATTGAGGCAGGCATAACAATTTTTGACAAGTTTTTAATAAAGTTTGTTTTGAATCAGTACATTAGGTCAAGGTACACAAGCAAAGCAACTTAAATGTTTAAAAGAGTAGAGAGCAGAAATTTTAAACAATAGATAAGCAGCATACCCCTGAAATAAATATTTCAAGGCTCCAAATCTTCAAATATTTAAAGGAATTTTCTTCAACTTATTTATGGGACAATGAATAGACAATTCGCAGGTAGTTGACTAAATATTCCCTCCCATTAACTTGCTTTATTTAAAAATAGATGATGCCCGCAACTTCGGCTTTTCCGGTTTTTCGTTTACTTTTCCTTACTTTTCCGGGATAAAAAGTCCTATGTCCGTCCCCGCCTCCCTCTGTGCTAAATTTTGGCAAAATCGTTAGAAAAGATGGGCCACAAAGCGAAGCACAGACAGACACACACTTTCGCATTTATAATATTAGTACGGATTTTTCGTTTTGTATAGAAATTTACTATCTAAACTTAAATCATCAGTTCAAAGATGGATGGATTGTGTGAAAGAGGATATGCGTATAAAAGGGGTGAATAAGAGGTTGACGGATAACAGAAGTGAGTGGAAGAAGAAAACATGTTGTGCCGACCCCACATAACGTGGGAAAAGGGCAAGAAGAAGGTAGAAGTTTACTATCTGTCGTATCATATTCATCCGTTGCAACTTGCAACTTGCAATATTACTTAAAAAGTTTTCGCTCCGCACTACTTTATCGAGGAGTCAAGTGAGGGTCGTAGCTGCTTCGGAATATATATTTAAGTGCCTCCATCGAGCCCCCGGGAGGCAGGTGGCTCTCTCCCCTCGGAACAGGTGCATTCGCGGCGGCATGATTGTAGCGATTCGTGAAATTTTAAATCATTTCTCTTGTATGAAACTTCTATTTTAGTCTTATATATCAGCAACAGATGATCATTTATCGCCGTATTCCTCACTAGCTGATGCCCGCGACTGCGTCCGTGTGGAACATGGGAACTCACAACTAAATTTTTCGACATAATAAGTAGCCTATATCACTTGCCAGGTCTTCACACACACAATACTCATGCAAAAAATCACGTCGATCCGATGTTCTGTTGCGGCGTGATTGTAAGATAAACCAGCAAACCAATAAACCAATAAAGAAACACTTTCGCATTTTTAATATTACTTAGTTTGATTTTCGAGGTCGTGGGCCGTGGACCCCTTTCATAATTTCTAATTGATTAAATAATTTATAGATGCTTTCTTAGGACAATGCAGTGGGCTCCCTTATCCTTACTTAAATAATTTTACTAGCTGATGCCCGCTACTACATCCGCGTGGATTGAGTTTTTTTGGTTCCCGCGGGAACTCCTTAGTTTTCCTGGATAAAAGATGCCTATGTGTTATTCCAGACTATAATATATCTCTATGCCAAATTTCATCCAGATACGTTCAGCCGTTCGGGCGTGATAGAGTAACAAATATCCATCCTAGCTTTCGCATTTATAATATTTATTTGAATTTGATTGATTTGGTGAGAGTAAGTACAAAGAAACATGGCGCAAAGAAACTTAGCCTGCCCCTCTTTTAACTCCGGAATAACAAGGACGGAATAACAGGCATAACTAGAGAAAATAAAACCTTCCTTCGGTTGCAAATTGCGATCGAGTAACTGAATTTATGCTGTCACCTGCAATTCTCAGATCCGAGGTAATGTTTTTTGCGCTGTGGAATGTACAACATAGTCACTATAGCATAGAAAAAAGGGTTCAACTAGATGATGATGTAACAAGTAAGAACATATGGGTTTATTTCTTCATTATCTATTTAGCTATGCTTATAAATGGTGTATGTAATATATTAGATCAGCCCAACAGCGTGAGTCAGGGCTTGTTATGTCTTCTTTTTCTCTTTTCAATATATAAAAGGATCCATATCACATAGCTCAAGCCTCAAACCACTGGCCGGGTTAGCCTGGGTATACAGATAGACGATATTATGACGATTGACGAAGGCATCCCCTAAGAAAGGATTTTTTAATAATTCAACGCTTATTATTTAATTATTTTATAGGCTGCTATCGGATTTGCTGGTAAGTAGTGATGCAGCCTAAGGTTTACTGTCTTAAGCCTTGAATATGCCTATCGATTTGAAAATACTAATATTATTGGGGTTTGTTTACCAATCAAAGTTGAACTCAACGTAAGCGAACCCGCGGGCGAAAGCTTGTTATTAAAACGATTCATTGAAGTAAACATACTGTCCCATCTTTCATAAAACACGTAGTTATGGCATACTCAATCGGATGTGACGTCACGATGTAGTTGCTCTATCTAATCTCCGCCTATATTCAATATCAGTAAACATGCCAGATTTGAGATCAAATTACATGACGGAATAAGAACAACCCATTAAGGCATCAGATCGTAAACCCTAAATTATATTTGTAATTTAGCATTGACTGCCTCGCTGGTCTAGTTAGCATGTTCGACTACGACCGAGGTCCCGGGTTGGAGTCCCGGGTCGGGCCATAGCAAGTATTGGGTTTTTCTGGCAAGAAAATCTCAGTAATAGCCCAGAGTTAGGAAGTTGGCGGTGTTTCACCCCCGCGCCTCGGAGAGCACGTAAAGCCGTCGGTCCTGCGCCTGATCTCTCTCCGGTCGTGTCGGATTTCCGTCCCATCGGGCTATGAGAGTGCACCTATGTTTGCGCACACTGTGCACTAGGTATAATATCTCCCGCGCAGATGGCCAATCTCTCTGGAGATTGGCCGCCGTGGCCGAAATTCGGTCGGGAGGACATCATCATCATCATCATCATCAATTTAGCATTCGATATTTGACGATCTCTCTAGCAAGTCAGACTGGGTATGGGTTTAATATAACTGCCATGCCCCTAACAGGTAAGCTACCATCTTAGACTGCATCATCACTTACCATCAGGTGAGATCGCAGTCAAGGGCTAACTTGTAGTGGATAAAAAAAAAAGGAAACAAAGACGCCGGAATAGCATTCCACGCCACCAGTAACAGAATCTAATGTTAAAACGCAGCCAAAACAATGTAATCTGCATCATCACTTACCATCAGGTGAGATCGCAGTCAAGGGCTAACATGTAGTGGGTAAAAAAAAGGAAACAAAGACGCCGGAATAGCATTCCACGCCACCAGTAACAGAATCTAATGTTAAAACGCAGCCAAAACAATGTAATCTTAGTAGTTAGCAGTGTAGGAATAGAAGTGCGTATCAGCGGATGGCGATAGGGACGAAATGGTATCCTGCGTCGGCGGTTGAACGACCCGCGTACGAGCCAAGCCGCGATACTGAGGTACTAAATAGTGGTAGTCTTTTGGGGATGTGATTATTGTGAACAGATGTGATGAAAAAAAAATACAGGAGATACTCATTTATCATCGCATTTATATGCAAAATTTTGAATGAACTAGAAGTTTAATTCGCTATAATCCGCTACAGTAGACGGCACTGTGTGGTCCAGTGCGTGTCTTCCACCTGCAGCATGCGACACCCACCACCCAGCAATTCGCACAGGCACAACACCACACCACACAAATCCTCCAAATCACTCTCAACGTACGTTTCACTCCGACACCGGAGCATCTTCAGGAGATGTTGACTCGACAATGCACGATGCACTGTATAAATTGAGTAAAATTCACCTTCACTCAATTTATACAGTAATAGGGGAGGGGGCGGGGCTTCAGTATGAGCCATGCCAAAAAGGTATATAAGCCGGAACTTGCGATACGATAGTCACTTCACAATTGTGCATTATCGAGTCAACATCTCCTGAAGATGCTCCCGTGTCGGAGTGAAACGTACGTTGAGAGTGATTTGGAGGATTTGTGTGGTGTGGTGTTGTGCCTGTGCGAATTGCTGGGTGGTGGGTGTCGCATGCTGCAGGTGAAAGACACGCACTGTACCACACAGATTTGTCACACACCACACCTAGTGTACCACAAAGATTTTCTTGTTGTCGCAGTTTAAGGCGAATTAAATTTCTGGTTTCTTCATTATGATGAACTTCCGCAAAGTAACGCCTGCTTAAAAGTTATATCCAATATGCAAAAAAAAACTCAAAAAAATATATTATCACGTCGATACAATTTTGCATTTAAATGTGATGAGTGATAAATGAGTATCGCCTGTATTTGTGTGCAATAAAATGACAGCGGCAGTTTTATTAAACTATCTGATGCCCGCGACTTTGTCCGCGTGATTAAACGAAATGGTATCCTGCGTCGGCGGTTGAACGACCCGCGTACGAGCCACGCCGCGATACTGAGGTACTAAATAGTGGTAGTCTTTTGGGGATGTGATTATAGTGAACTGAGGTGAAGAAAAAAAAAAATTATCACGTCGATACAATTTTGCATTTAAATGCGATGAAAAATGCGATGATTGATAGAGGAGTTTCTCCTGTATTTGTGTGCAATAAAATGACAATGCAGTCTAAAATGACAGCGGCAGTTATATTAAACTAGCTGATGCCCGCGACTTCGTTCGCGTGGTTAAAGTTTTTTTTGATTCCCGCGGGAACTCCTTAATTTTCCGGGATAAAGAGCCTATGTCACTCTCCAGGACCTCAACGATACCCATGCCAAAAATCACGTCGATCCATTGCTCCGTTGCGGCGAGATTGAAGGACAAACGAACAGACCAACAAACGAACACATTTTTGCATTTATAATATTAAGTATGATTAAGTTTTTACACGGAAATCGTCCCGAAAAGCTGAACTGCGGCGTTTTAGCCAGTAAGGCGGTAAACAGCCACAACCGAAGCCTCCCACGAGACCAGACCAGAGAAAATTCAATGATTATAAATTCAAAAATTGGCTCTGCCAAATTTGCCCTGAGCATCGAACCCGGGACCACCCACTTATAATACCAAAGCGCTCACCACTGCACCATACTTCGTCAAAGATAGGTCACATTGATACAAGTAGGTATACGTTATCTTACTTTGTAAGATAATGTTCTGATCTCTCAGGTCCTAAAAAATAATAAAAGAAATAAAATTGACTAGTTTTTGATTTTTTCTGAAAAATTATTAATTAAAACTTATATGTAGTAATAAAGAGCAAACAAAAAGTAAGATTTAACCTCTCATACTATAAAAGCTACTTACCAGCTTATTAGAATAGTACAAGCTAAGGTAGGTAATGAAAATGTTGCATAGCATCTAGACAGATTGTTTGTTCTACCAATTTCGGAGAGTAAGGGGTGTTATTCTCCAGGCGGTCTAAAGCTTTCCTAATCCAATTACGCGAAGCCGATTATATGCGGGGCTCGTCCTTAGCCCTCGAGCCGAATATTAGGCTGAATAATTAACTCCTACTCGATATTGTTGGTGCATCTAATATCATCATGGTGCATCAATACTAATTCCGTACTAATATTATAAATGAAAAAGTGTCTCTGCCTGTCGGCTACGCTTTAACGGGGCCCACCTTTTCAACCAAGTACTGTGGAGACTGGTTACATCCCGGGCAAGAATATAGGATACTTTTAACCCAAGCGAACGTCGCGGGCATCATCTAGTATTTCCTAAATTAATGCCATATAACCATACTGACGAGTTCAAACAATTCAGAAATAATACTGTATGATTTACTTACTGAAGAACCTGGATAGATCAAGGACGCATAATATACCAAGGTCTTGGCTGTATCGAGTTGATGATTAGGTGTTTCAATAACGAATACTGTCACCTTAACCTGTTGCTCTTAGGTGTTCCCTAAAATTCGGGCAATTTTGGTGAAAACAGGCATACGTTTCTCAATTCTTCCTAAGACTATATAAAATGTACTGAATAGCATTGGAGAGGTAAATGTTGGATACTACTACATGCGTACAACTTTTATAAGACCCAGTATCAAAGTAGGTACATTGCACAAATAAACTTGGCGTATTTTGAGCACGACACTAAATAACCAAATATGGCTAACCTCACAAGTCACGTACTGTAAACCTTCGGTTGTACCCATAAATGTTGAATATGACTCACATTTTACAATAGCAAGGGAAGTTCAACTTAATGCTGATATATATAAAGGTTGTGGACGTGATACAGAAACATTATGGCATGTGGGCGATAGATAAGGATTACCTCGTCTGCCGTTCGTTAGAGCTATATCACACTATAGATTTTTGTCGACTTGCTTTGCTGCATATTGCATTGTTTTTGCTGCACATGGCTCTCAGGGTCTCAAAAAATTATATTCAAGATTTTATCGTCCGCCATATTGAATTTAGTGTGACATAATTTTATTTTTCGTATTCTGAGCAAACCCTTTTAATTGACACCCATATCATGGGGGTGCATAAAAAATAACTAGTCCACCATCTTTAGGAGTCAGCCATATTGGATTTAGAATAATTAAGTCACTTAGCTGATTATGCATTTAAATGCATTGTCATCCAAACTAAACATCATGCAAAATTTCAGATCAGATGGGAAAAACTGTTGTTTCAGTTTTATGGCGAGCGACATGTTGTCTTATGGCACGGTTCTTGTCTCTAGTGTGGTCTAACACCTACAGAAACGGTAGCTTGTTGATATTTTCCGTTGTAAATATTTTGTATTCCAATTACTAAGCATTTAAATAGCAATGCAAACTTTTTGAATGGCTTAATGGACATCTGATCAAAGATCAACCGCGCGCCTTTTACGGCACGCAGAATTACGCTAAATTTTTCTCTATCCTTTGGTTGTCAAGTTAGGGCTTGACAAAAACTTATGAATGTAAGGAATATGATTAAGCACTTGCCATACCAGAGAATTTAGGATCTAAGAACAGTAAGTAGCTAGGTAGGTAACTATAAATGTCTATATCACAATGATGTAAAACATGACATCTGGTCGAATGCTCAGACGCACCTGAATCACATCCTAAATTCCTACGTCCTATCCCATTTCAAAGGTCATCATAGCTTTTTTTAGGAGTCAGGATTAAAAAACCATGATGACTCACGCGAAGCTCACGCGATATGTGATGCATTCCAACCGTGCAGTTGAGAAGCTTTTATACGATGCATGGTATGATTCAGAATTCAGACGCAGCCTTTTCCCCAAAGCCTTAATATTTCGAAATACCTATCTAGACCTTATCACATTGTTGAATGTTTACCGTTAATTACCGTTTAGCCTTATTAAATAGTACTTAAATAATGATAGTTGAATCAAGTTTTCCCATTATGGTTTCTTTGTTTTACTTGCTAAAGTATAGAATTAAGTTAATTAGACTCTTCTGCATTTTCCTGACGCCGCGTTAGTTACTAATACTGACTCTTAGTTGAAAACTATCGACAACTAAAACCACCCCGACTTGGGTCGGTTGGAAAATTGGTACGCGGCATACGTGTACCAATTTATATGTACCGTGTGAAAATTGACCCTGCAGTTAACAAAGCGAATTCAAAATCCATTCTAATGTTATTAATGCTAAAGTGTGTCTGTCTGTCTGCTATGCTTTAACTGCGCATCCTTATCGATTTCGACGAAATTGGGTATAGCGATAAGTGTTACCCCGGGGAAGGACATAGGTCACACTTTATCCCGAAAAAAGTCTAGTCATTAAATAAAACAAAAAGACAAAAACCACTACGGCCTATTAACGTCCCATTGCTGGGCACAGGCCTCCACTCTCATAGGAGAGAGGGTATTAGAGCTTAGACCCACCACGCTGCTCCAATGCGGGTTGGCGGGCTTTAACGACTATTATCATGTTAGTGATAATAACCGGGACCGACGGCTTAACGTGCTCTCCGAGGCACGGGGGTGAAACACCGCCAACTTCCTAACTCCGGACTGAGAATTTCTAGTCAGAAAACCCCAGCATTTAACTATGGCCCGACCCGAAACTCGAACCCAGGACCTCGTCGGACGCAGTCGAACATGCGAACCACTAGACCAACGAGGCAGTTACAAGTTATTAAGTGGCAATACACAACCGTTAATGGATTTCCAAGACATTGATTCACAGTGGGTATACACCGTACGACCGCCATTACGCACATTTCTCTTAAACGCGGCAGATTGATTCATCGCCCACCGTTCACTATCTCACAGACTGCACAAACAAAACAAAAAAAAAAAAACATTCAGGCCGATCCAATTGCCTTGCGTCACATTGAAGCGAATCGATTGAATCACGATGGTGATAAATTGCGGCTAGTTTTTCTATGTCTATACTGCCTGGTTATCTATGTCGAACCCTAACCTAACCTACAAGAAACAGACAAGAAAACGTAAATACAATGAATATTTCGAAAATTGACACTCAGAACATTGAACGGTTCACTATCTATCGACAGTTTGCAATTTCGCGAGTTAGATTATAAACTAACGGTTTTTACAATATACATTGATACTTTGGCTACAATGAAGTAAGCTCTATATCAGTGATGTGATACCTATTGAGCTTTTGAGCCTAGAGTAGGCATAAGTTAGTCAAAATACCTATTTATTAGCAGTTTTGATGAACAATGAGCATTATTGACGTATTTTCATTTGGGTAAGCAGTGCTTTTGTGCCTCTATGAACTGCACAACACTGTAATACCATAAGTTTCATACCATCATCATCTCAATGCAGCGCCCCGGCCCACTACTGGGCATGGATCTCCTATCCTAATGAGAGGGGATCAAGGAAGATTGGCAGACGCACCGACAATTTTTTTTTTATACATTACAAGTTAGCCCTTGACTGCCATCTCACCTGATGGTAAGTGATGATGCAGTCTAAGATGGTAGCGGGCTAACCTGTTAGGGGCATGGCAGTTATATTAAACCCATACCCCTACAATATTATAGACGACTCATTTTAGGGCAGGTTTTACCAAATAGTTTTCTTGATTGACTTTTAAGAGATAACGAGAAAAGATTACAATTATTTTGCTATAATCCGCCCACAGAAAATCAATAGTTAAGAGATAATACCTATGCAATTGCTTATTGCCTTAAACTGCCTCGTTGGTCTAGTGGTTTGAATGTTCGACTGCGGCAGACGAGGTCCTGGGTTCGATTCCCGGGTAGGGCCACAATTAAGTGTGGGGAGAGTAAAGGAACAGAGAGTGCACCTGTGTTTGCGCACACACTTGTGCACTATAATATCTACTAATCTAATCGCTAATCTAGGCTAATCGCTCTGGAGATTGGCCGCCGTGGCCGAAATCCGGTCGGGAGGACATTATCAATTGCTCATTGCTTTATTTTGACTACACTTTATGAGAGTGAGTGAGTGTCAATTTTTGAAATATTCATTGTATTTACGTTTTCTTGTCTCTTTTTTGTAGGTTAGGTTAGGGTTCGACATAAATGATCATACAATGATGATTTAGGTTCTATCGGGTTTAATATACCCCACAGATACTTCGACAGTTTACAATTTCGCTAGATAGATTACAATCTAACGGTTTTCACAATCTTAAAGTGACATATATATTTAAGTTTAATTTAAATTCCAAGTATTAAAAAAAACTGGTTGTAATAAAGTAAACACCATAACGCTATCTGCTTAATGTACATAATACGCTAATATTCTCAAATAGCTTCGTTAGTCATCGACCTCAATAATACTGGTACAAAATTCTACGTAACGTGCGATAATGCCAAAATAAGGTGATGTTTTGCGTATTGCATTGCTTCTTCGACACTAACGAGACCTTACACGTGGATTTTATATTGACCCCCATGTACCCTACATACATTTTTTTATACGACTGCCTGAATAAAGGAGTATATTGTTTTCAGGGTGCATGAATGTATGTATGTGTATGTGAGTTTGTATATTCCACCATAACTTCTATATGCCTGAACGGAATTTGATAAATAAGGTATCGTTAGAATCCCTAGCTTATTCCGGGTGACATAGGCTCAGAATTTTTTTTAAAAAATTAATGGGGTAACCATGGTCCCGCATTAAAAGTCTAAAGTTGAAAAAAAAATCGATAATAAGATTAACTATATAATCATCATCTAGAAAATGATGAGTAGATTCCAAAAATATGTAACACTATAGTTCAATATCCAGTGATTCACAAAAAAATATCATTTAATAAAAATGTGAATAAGATTCTAATTTAAATAGATTAATTTAGATTTTTAACTTCTTAGTTCGGTTTTGGCAGGACAGTCGTGTTTTTTAATTTTTCTAATTATGACTTGCTGGTAATGTCATATGTCAAGCTTACCATGCGTTTCAAATGTGGAAAACCACCGACAAGGTTCTTAGCACAAGGATCCAATCCTAAAAACCCACACGGACAACATCGTGGGCATCTTCTAATGTAAAATATTAATTAAGTATATTAAAACATTAGGGGACTAATGAGTAATATTTCTGCACAGGTAAGACAAAGCCGAAAAGTAATTAAGTAAAAAAAAAAAATTAGGAAATAAAAAAATATATAGGTTTGCTCTACTATAAACAATTATAATTCGTAAACTGATTAGGATTTTAGCTTCGAAGAAACTTTTGATAAATAGGTATTTAAAGTACATACTCCTATAGTAGATATCCTTAGTTCCTAACACAATAATTACTTTCTAAACAAGGTCTTTAAAACGAAAACGTGCCTGAAATGTAATTGGTAAGTATGAGTAATTCATAGCAAGCTCAACGAAGAGCAAATTATGGGAGATATTATAAAATTATGCAGGCAATACAACAATCGATTATAATATTATTATACCTTTGTACAAAGAAATTACCGCAACAGCCTTGGCGATACTCGTATTTCTTTGTCTCGACAGAGCCTCCGCAGTTTCTATCTACCTATTAACCTCGGTAAGTCCTTTGGAACCAATCCAAATTGAGGATTTGTGCCATAGAGAAAATAAGCTAGGAAAAACAAGAACATTTTTTCCTATTTTCTTGGGTAATAAAACTTTGCTCTTTGTGTAGGCATCAACAAACATAAATATGTATGATATCATACAATACTCGATATATTTATGGCTACATTTTTTTCAATTACTTTTCGATTCGATAGAATTTTTTTGTCCAATCATCACAAATATACGAATGTCCCACAAAAATTGTTTTAGTATGTATACTATATAAATTAATGAAATGAAAAATATTAAGTAATTTCAAGTAAGCCAACTTACGGTGTTTGAGACAAATCAAATTTACCACCGATTCTAATTTTATTCTAAAAATAGCCCGCTTTAAACTCAGCAGATTTTCTTCACAAATCCTCCGACAATCTTTGCGTCTCGAATTATTTGAGTTTGCAAAAAATATTTCGGTTTTGGCCGATTGTTTATATTAATGCGAAGGCGTGTAAACGACCTTTGAGATTTAGCAAGGGTTACCAAAACTTCTTATTCTTCAAACCTTGTCAATTTTAATTTTAAAGTAAGAACATGTAATTAGAAATAAGTTAGAAATGAAATTATTTTTGCCCCATCTTTTTTAATTGTTCCTATATGTTCCTTATATGGCTATATTAACCTTAAGTTTGTAATTGAAATGAAACAAAAGGAAATAGGTACATAATATCATATTTATTGGTAAGTGGTTGCTAAATGCTAACCGAACAAGCCATCAGGTGTCAACTACTAGGTCATCAAACCGGTATGTAGGTCAAATCGTAACAAACTTAATATGAGTCATCGATTACATAAAAATAATTTGAATTAATTTAATGTTTATAAGTAATTGACAACGATTTAATTTTTATCTAGTTTACAATAATTCTAACATTAAAGCTGACCAAAGTGGAATTCATGCACGAAAACTTGTGAACTAATCAAGCTAAAAACACGAAGAAACGCCTGAAAAAAGACAGTTATTTCAGATGAAATGCAATTAAGATGTAGAAAAGACGTTAAAGCTGGAGCGGAGGAAGTGGGAATGTCTGTAGCCAACATTCCTGAAACAGTTGGGTACGCATGACGTATCCATAAGCATTGTTCTCCTCAAGAATAAAAAACAAGCTGAAATTAATTTGTCACATTATTTTTACTGAAATTTTAAATCGAATATGTCGCTTGTTTGCAATTATAACCTATGACCTTTAAAAACTGTAAACGATGTCTAGTTTACCGAAGCTTAGGAAATAAGGATACCCGATATCCTCAGCTCCAATCTCAAACATTTCCAATCTCGCCACCTTTTAAAAGTGTCAACCTGTATACTTTGGTAGTTATCAAGTGCTATCAACCCTATACGCGTCTGGTCGTTGACCTCGCTGTTGTGCTTATTTGCATTAAACAATGCCTTCATCCTCGCAAAAATGTTAGGAGTATAAAAATATTTTCGGGCACAATAGCTTGTTACATATCGCTTTTGCACCTTTACGCTAAAATCATTGTAAAATATGCAAAACACTGTTTAGGCAAATAAACGGAGCTAATGCAGGAAAATATTTGTGAAAACATATATAGGTACGTGGTAAATAGTATAATAACTTTATATAAACAGAATCATTTTAATGGGTCACGAATTTATGTCCTTTGAGTTCTTGATTGTTATTGAAAACCAAACTATCCAGGGTGCCACCTTCTGGCCCCATCAGCCGATGAATATCATCTAGAACCAGAGTACTTGTCAAGACGAATCAAACGACCCCAAACTCGATGGGGTTACGTCGTTATATTACTGAGTTCCAATAGCCGCTTCCCGGCTCTAACATCAGATCAGCTCCATGTCATAATAGTATTTCATTGTCATCAGATTTACTTGCACGATTTGATGACAGGCACTAGGCAGACACCGGGACGGATGAAACTAAATAAAAGCTTGTAAAAAGAAATAAAGGAACACAACGAGGGATGATTTTCAAATCCAATAGGTAGATAATTAGATCAAAATATTAAAAAATATATCAGTTTCTCTTAATTGATTTAAGTAACTAACAAATAATATTTCAAAGTTTGTCGAAGGAAAGTGTGAATGGTTTGCGGATTTTGCATGCAGTGTGCTGCGCTATGCGTCACAAAATGGAGAAACTTTTCGTAACCACCATGTTCCGGATACTCCGTACAATTCATTTCGTACAAATGTCGTATGGATTGACGTCAACGCATAACGTAAAAATTTAGCTATACCTACCCACCGCATCGTGTTTGTGCCCCACTGTTGCTGTGACTCATACTAACGGTCTCCACCAGTTATCAGGTTTTATATGAACAAAGACATCGATCGTTGTACTTAATTTTCAAAATTTTGTTAGTCAGATCCGGAAGCTAAACTGCTCAACTTTTTATGTAATGTGCCGGACTCAATTTTTCGTGACTTCTTTGAATATATCCTTGGTCTTTGGTATAAGTTTAAAAGAAGGTGTACAGGTATACAACCATGTACACTGTTGTCCTTGTTGGCTTATCATTCTATAGAAGTAGCCGAGCCCGAAAAAACTGCAATCATTATGCAATCTATGGCACTTAGCAATACGTGACCATATACACCTTCTTTTTATGGACACTATATAAACAATTACCATAATCGTCGTCAGCCTAATAAAACCCTTTCTCTACCTCTCATGACCACCTCACCTGGTCGTTCAACGTTCCTTATCAAGCCAGTTCTAACAATCCTTTACGCTTCGATTAAAAATCAATTGTAAGCGGTCGCCACTCTAGGACATTTCGGCTTCAACTATACAAATATATACTGATCTATATTGAGGAATTAAATCCTTAAAGAAATTTATCTGTAGGCGGTTGTCATGGTGTACCTATTTAACTTCTAAAGCCCAGACAGCTATCTTAATATCTCAACACAACATAGGTACAAGGCCTTTAAGCGGATTCAATTTAGAGTTTAGACCCGATCCGATAAGAACCTGGCGCCATTTCAATAATTCAATTGTAATATTTCTGCAATACCTACCACGGAGCTCCTGTGCTAATGTGGTAGGGCTGACAGTTTTTTTGTGCAATACAAATTTTTCAAGCTCTACAAATTGGAAGGAATCAAAAATATAATAGAAATTCAAAACTGCCGAAAATCTGGACTGTTACATTTTCAAACGCTGGTTTTAAGTGCACCAGGAGGCTAATAGGAAGTAGCCCAAAGGATACCCGTTAGATACCTGCTGTTCATATGAATGATTTTTTAATGTACCCACTATTATTTAATAAATTATTGCCTGTGGCAATTAAAATATTGCCACAGGCAATAATTTTAATTTTAGTTTTTATTTCACACTAGTGGACCCGGCAGACGTTGTCCTGCCCTATCTTACTCGAAATTTTTCCACATTTTCTCACCATTTAAACCTTCACTGGACTACGACAAACATTTCAAAACCAAAATCAGCTAAATCGGCCCAGCCGTTCTCGAGTTTTAGCGAGACAAACGAACAGCAATTGATTTATATTTATATATAGATTGTTACATTGTACTGTATTGGGTTTGTAGTTTGTACCTTTCAATAAAGAATTATTATTATTCCACTACAGCCCTTTAACGTCCCATTGCTGGGCACAGGCCTCCACTCTCATAGGAGAGAGGGAATTAGAGCTTAGACCCACCACGCTGCTCCAATGCGGGTTGGCGGGCTTTAACGACTATTACCATGTTCGTGATAATAATAACCGGGACCGACGGCTTAACGTGCTCTCTGAGGTACGGGGGTGTAACACCGCCAACTTTCTAACTCCAGGCTAGTAATTTCTAGTCAGAAAAAACCAATACTTAATTATGGCCCGACCCGGGACCCGAACCCGGAACCTCGTCGGCCGCAGTCGAAATTGACAACTACTAGATCAACGAGGCAGTCATAGTTATTATTATTATTATATAATAAAACATCAGGTCGCAAGAGCTGAAAACCATAAAATTGAGTATAGATTTTTGAATGATAAAGAAGCGACAGACGGTTTTACATAGAGTTGCAGATCAATTCACGGTGTGATTTCTGTATGAATTTTAACTCACGCTGTCCCGGTATTATTAAAAACCGATTTGTACTAACTATTTTATTTTATTTTATTTCTTCGGGTTCACAAACAACGACACAGTAGGTAGGTAGTAAAGTTTTAGTATAACAATAATAACTGTTGCGTCAACCACGTAAACCACAAATTAAAAAGGTACATTTTTAAGTGGACTAAGTGCTTAATAATTTTAATATATTATATGTAAAATAATATTAGTTAGGTTAGGAAAAAAACAAAGACAAAGTGGAAATTTTCAGTAAGTTAGTAGGTAAGTAAAAATAAAAATTCAAAGTATATTATTAAAAGTCTCATTATATGATTGCGTCATTCTATATAATGGAGAACGTACACCATGAATTGATAGAATGTATAAGGCTCTCAAACTGTAATCATGTCAACTTTATATCACCTACATTGTCATTAATAAATTATTATTTTTTTATTTAAAAAAAAAAACGCTTACCGCCATTAGTACGACATTTTGTAGTGGCAAAGAGTTGATGTATACCATTACTTCGTATGGGTGTTCGAAAAGGTACTCTATAACAAAGTTAACCTATTCTAAAGAAGTAAAATTAAACCCAAAACAAAATATAGAGGGGTCAAAATGAAAGGGGGGATCAAGGTCCAGGTAAGTACTATGAAGAGTGAATAGGCATCTAGGCAAGCGCGTTCAGAACTAGAACATCATCATTGATTTGCACTCAGCATGATTTTTGCAAGTAACAAAGCTCACAATTAAAAAAACAAGTCATAGTCAAAAAAAATTAAAAACACGACTGCCAAAAAACGAAAACTTTATAACTTTAACTAAAAAGTTATAAATCTAAATTAATCTAGTTAAATAGAATCTTATACACATTTTTATTAAATGATATTTTTTTGTGAATCACTGGATATTGAACTATAGTGTTATATATTTTTGGAATCTACTCATCATTTTCTAGATGATGAATATATAGTTAATCTTATTTTCGATTTTTTTTTTCAACTTTAGTCTTTAATGCGGGACCATGGTCACCCATAATTTTTTTAAATTGTACCAGCCTATGTCACCCGGAAAAAGCTAGGGATTCTAACGATACCTCATTTATCAAAATCGGTTCGGGCGTATAGAAGTTATGGTGGAATATACAAACTCACATACATACATACATACATACATACATACATACATGAACCCTGAAAACAATATACTCCTTTTATCAGGCAGTCGTATAAAAAGAACAAGATAAACTCAAAACATCTTGTTTCAAAATAGGTACCTACAAAGTACACCTTCTGAACGTCATGTTTACAAGAAATAAGACTTGATGGTGATAATTAACTATGGTATCACAAAACTAAAGCTACGAGGATTTCAAACGCGCCCTGGTCTGAGAAGAGCCCACAAAAAAAGATGCAAGCCAGAATATAATCGTCAACCCTATTACGATAGCAACTAAATAGCCCAGTGCGGCGTATTAAAACAGAAACCAGTCAATATCAGACAACCTTCATACAGTTGGCAAGATCAGGCTTTATTATAAGCGCCATTAGAATTAATAATGCCTAGTTTAGATGCTATTGTAAATTACTATTATCAATTCCATGCTTATAATGTGAGCCTACATGCCAGAATACTAAACAGTTAAACGTTCAAACAAAATAGCGAATTGTTACTCGTAAGCCCTGATGATGACTGTTGACTGAATATATTTCATCCATACTAATATTATAAATGCGAAAGTGTGTCTGTCTGTTACGCTTTCACGGCCCATCTTTTCAACGGATTTTGACGAAAATTGGTACAGAGGAGGTAAGTTGAAGCCCGGGGAAGGGCATAATAGGGCTAGTCTTTATCCCGGAAGATTAGAGTTCCCGCGGGTATCCAAAAACCTTAATCCACGCGGATCGAAGTCGCGGGTATCACCTAGTTATTGACACTGGAGGAGAAGTAGTGAAAAAGAGAGTTCATGGAATATTTAGAGTTAAGATAAGTAGGTTTCTGCCAAAAATGTGTTACGTTGTATAGCTACGGTTTTTTTTTTATCCACTACAAGTTAGCCCTTGACTGCGATCTCACCTGATGGTAAGTGATGATGCAGTTTAAGATGGTAGCAGGCTAACCTGTTAGAGGCATGGCAGTTATATTAAAACCATACCCCTATTCGGTTTCTAAATCCTAAATCGCTTGGCGGCACGTCTTTGCCGGAAGGGTGGTAACTAGCCACGGCCGAAGCCTCCCACCAGGCCAGACCAGGGAAAATTCAGAAATTATAAATTCCCAAATTGACCCTGCCGGGGATCGAACCCGGGACCTCCGCACGTTAGACAACAGCGCTACACACTGCGCCACGGAGGTCGTCAAAGGATGTGTGTCATACCCACCAATAGCAGCGCTTGATTTTCATAGCTTAGATCACTAGATGTTAGATCAAACGCTCCTATTGGTGGGTTCGTTCACACATCCGTAGCTTAGCAATGTAGCACGTCAATAGTGTACGCACCCTTAGATAAATAGCCCAGTTATCTCAAAACAGCAATAACCATTTGGAACAATCTTGTATTAAACAAATTGCAAGTAGGTTTATTGCAAGATTTTATATAAACACAAATAAACTAACATACATTTCGATAGTATCGTACATAATAAAGAGACCGATTGTTTTAAGGAAAACATTGAAACCAATATATTGCCAAAGGAATTCGACCCGAATTTTATAAAGTAATAGTGGTAATAATTGCCTGCAGTTAGTCCTAATCAGCGTCGCCCAATATTCCGTTACGAGTTACGACTAATTACTGTACAGACATGTTATGCAATTAGTGTTAGATAAGAAAATGATCTCGGGTCAGTGACCTTCGGGCGACCTTTGGTGCATAATATTATTAATTTTAACTCGACGCATCGAGACGATAACGATTAACGATCCTAGAAACAGATAGATAACTATAAAACTAACTTGCATGTTAAATAATATGGTAGAACTCTCGTCAGGAAAAAAAAATCATAAGAATTCACAACAATAAAAAATGACTTACATCCATATCCATGTTTCCATACTAATATTATGAATGCGAAAGTGCGTCTGTTTGCCACGCCTTAACGGCCCATCTTCTCAACCGATTTTGATTTGATTTGCACTGCATCCCGAGGAATACATAGTCTATTTTTAATCCCGGGAAATTAAGAAGTTCCCGCAGGAATAAAAAAACTTAATTAACGTGGACGAATTCGCGGGCATCATCTAGTATATGAAAAATCACTTTTAACATCAGAAAATCTATTTCAATCTTGAAAACAAACGTGAAATAGATAGTAAGTTTCCAGAGCATTTATTGAAGCAACAACGATGATGCTTTTACGTTTTGCTCAACCTTGGTAAAAATAGAGTCAAAATTTTTCCGTCTTGGTAGAAGAGGGAAGACTAAAAAAAAATTTGTTTTATATAGCATTGTAATTTGTAATCTATGTGTGTGTCTAAATGTGTGTCTGCATCACATACACTGCGAGTCACAGCCAACGCTCAAGCAAAAACACTTCATAAACAATTTATAGCACGTGACAATGTTATAATTAATTGTCCTCCAGTGATGACGCAATTTATAACGCCTTCAATTTGCTAAAAGTAGAAACAAAAGTCAATTTAAGTAATTATTATTATGAAATTGGTGCAAAATCCCAAAAACCAGATCTAATCAAATAACAACAAACATTAGATCATCATCATCATCAGATAAAAGTCATATTATGTCCTTGACTGTTGATTTCTCCTTCATTCGAGAATCAAGATACAACAAAATATTAAATTAGTCAGTCTACTTCTGTAAGCTGTTTTGTAGCATACTCGTATATCATCCTCATTCCACTATTTATCAGCTGATATACGTCATACATATCTAGGCCTCTTCCTAGTGCTTGGTCTTCAAACTTTCTTATCGAACCACAATTTCTGGTTATTATTTTTAACCATAGTTGCGAATGCTTTGCTTTATGATTAGTTGTCCCATGTACCTTTTAAGCAAAGAAGAAATTGTGATTTATGAACAACAGAACTCATTGGTTGAATCAAAAAAAAATTCGCGCTCCGAAGACATCCGGTACCGAAAACTGCCATATTGTCATACACACGAAATACGTGCGCGAGCGACGACCTTCGCTCAGTGAGGGCACTTTGTGGGGGAAAGGGGGGCACCGGGATCGAACTGGTCGAAAAACCGGTCAAGATTGAGCCGACAGGATTCCGGCGGGGCTCACGAAATTGATAAGACGTGTTTTACTCACAAATTATAAGCTGGATATTGTTATCTGACACCGTTACTTTTTAAAACCTTTTACGGCTGACTAGGGCCGGTCCGGCTACACATGGGGAAGGTAGCTTTTAGAAAACTATTACAACCAGGGTTGAACATTTCATAATGAACCGATTAGTTCGATGAGACAACTTCAGCTAAAAGATTGTGCAACGATCAGACGGTCAAGTCAAGGATTAGATGTAAGATGGCCGATTAGCTTAGATTTGTGATTTTTTTTAACGAGTTGGACTTCAGTCAAAGCCTGCGTGCCTCAGTATTAGCCTTTAAAAGAGCACCGCCGAACATGATGCTTCTCTTCCTCATCCATCCGCATTCCACCACCCCCTATTAAAATCACTGCACTTACACACAATGGCAGGAGATTCGACACCATACCAAGACTATTGTCGAATAAGGCTTCTACGCAAACGCTGTGGAACCCCAAATCATTAAAACAACTCACACGCCCGGAGATGTCCTTGACGCGCATAGTTATAATTCCACCTAGATCATAAACACTACTAATTCTCAAACCTTATTGCCAAAACCCTAAGGTCTACAATACGAGAGAAATATTACAAGCGCCGGAGCACTTTATTGGTGTAACTTAGTTAAGGTGTAATAATATATCCACTTTATGGAACCAATCATTAAGAATTGAATTTAATTATATTGCGTCGAATAAAAAAGAAAATTACTTATTTATTTCAACAAGAAGCAAGCAAAATACATGCAAATTGCGAGTTACTTAAAGAAATTAAATAGTAATTATTTAAATGAAACAGTTGGTAAGTATGCCATCGTAGCGACCGAGTTATCCTTTAAGGTGTTATGAGGGCACATTTTTGTATGTGTCACAATAAGTTTAAGGTAAACGGGCTTAAGAGTAAGCGTTAAAAATCTCTTTAGGAATTAAAATAAATACTTGACCTATGCGTCACATAACAGGTGACATGGTATTAATAGCAAATGTCCAACACGGTCAATTAAAATGGATATTCAATTTTTGCTTTTAAAAACAGCAACTGTCGATGATTCTCAGAAAAATCGGCTCTTTAGTAGTGGAAAAGAAAAAAGAGAGTTGGGAAACTCTCAATTTATCATATGTGACATAACATGTCTCACGTGAAATAAATCATTTCAATTCGCATGTGCGAGGAAAATAATCTGGCACAACGGGTGGTCGAAATACACTAGGCAGGATGAGGGAGAAATTGCTTTCGTAAAAATATTACAAACTTAAGCCCAAATATTCCAATAAACGGTGGAAAAGTCGGAGTCTGAGAGAGAAGATTAATAAACGAAAAGATGTAGGTTCCTTATACCCGGTTTCAAGTTATCCCTTACAGAAACAATTTTATAAGCGTCTGATTTACCATACATGGTAAATTAGACTCTGGTGCACGTTGGATGTGGTGCACGCTGATAGTCGTGGATTCAATGCGTTAAATAATGCGACAAGACTAAAAATTCGAGTATCAGAGATTTTACTAGATATGTGGTTAAAACAGAATATGGAAAATTTCAAATACAGAATAGTTACTTTTAAAAGTAAAGCCTTAAATTAGTAAATGTGTATGTAAAAGCGAAGTAGGGCTCCAAAAAAAGCTAATGTTACACGTTAATGATGCTATTGTATGCGTTCACCAAAGAGCTTGAACCGTAAATGCGCTTACGTCACCGTATGGAGGGGACGGTGAAAAAAATGAAAACAATGAACAAAAAAGGCCGGACAAGACAAGTCACCTCCGACCCGTTCCGTTTCACTTGACCGGGCGACAATGACCGGCCGCCGTTCCCGATTCGGTGCGGATCAAAGAGCAGGGTAATTTGAATCAACACGGAGACACACACATAACCAAGAACTGTCAATATTTTTCTTTTTTCATTTTGGAAAAAGATAGAGAAATTGTTTGCACAAAACTTCTACTTAGTTACTTATGTGAAAAGTGGCAAAAAAACCGTTAAGGTAGCCTACGTCGACTTCTTAAAAAGTTGAATTCAGAAAATTGTAAAAACGACTTATGTTGGAACAGAGAGTAATCACTTAACATTACAAATTCATGTTAAAAATAACAAATCTATCGTTGAAAATCAACAATTTTTACCACATATGCTATACAGACATACTCTCGTAATTATTATAAAGCTTTACATTAATGAAAGTTATAAAAAGAAAGCCGGTTGTAGGGAGCTATATATTTTGAGAGTTAATTAAAATATAAAGTCCCCTTATTTAGAATATACCAGACGAACAGCCTTTTGTTCGTATAATAAGCATATATCATGGTAGACGACAGTTGTTACGGGCGTTAGGTATACAATTCGTGACACAGTTAATGCTTTCTTTACCATACAAACGATAGTTTCATGCTAATGATGTTATCAATAAAATACTTTTAATACTACTAAAGTTATCAGCGAAATAAATTCACTTATAGCAGTAACGGAATGCTTAAATTTGAACAGTTTTGATAAATATCCAAATGATCATATATATTTGTTTTTTACTTACGAATTACTTAAATTATCCATTAGGTTATAATTGGTAACGCCGCGAATGGGGTCCTGCTACTTACCTGAAAAATAAAAGAATATTCATAATTAGATATCACATAAATATTATAAACTAGCTGATGCCCGCGACTTCGTCCGTGTGGATTGAGGTTTTTTTAGTTCCCGCGGGAACTCTTTAATTTTCCGGGATAGAAAGGGATCCGTGATAGCCTATGTGCTATTCCAGACTATAATCTGTCTCTGTGTCAAATTTCATCCAGATCCGTCCAGCTGTTCTTAAAGAAGTGTTCGAACAAACCTTTGTTTTACATATTAAGAAGAAGATAATCAACAATCGCATTTAAAACTAAGTAATAGCATTGCTTAGATATTCAAGAATTATTTTATGTGATGATTCAGACTAAGGTGGAATCAATTGACGCCGAAGGTGGAACTTGAAGATGATTAATTAATTTCTTTTTGAATGATATCGGTAAACAGCGATTTCAATCAAGGTTTTGTCATCGTCAATCAACCAACCTATATTTAGCAGTGGGCATACACTGCTAAATATAGGTCTAAACATTTGTAATTTAAGGAGTGTCATATGTTATTTTGTTGTTTTTCATTTATCATCTGATGATCTTATCAAAGCTTCAAATAAAAACCACTAGCCATTAAGTCTTCTTATAATAAATTCTAAGCAAGATGTAGATTTAATTTTGCCTTTGTTCTCGGAACTTACGCCGATCACATAAGAAATGTCCACATTAGCATGTTTGCCGAGGCTTCAGCTATTCTCATTCTAAGACGAAGGTCATTTAGACCATGCAGTGCCTGTATTATTTGTAATTCTGCCAACTTTGCTGAAATATTGTCTTTTGGTGAAAATGGGAGGAATATTTCTAATTTATGTTAGAAATGTTCCTCCCCTTTTCACCATTAATATTGTGGTGGACTAGGTTCATAGTGTCTATGAACCTAGTCCACCACAATATTAATGGTGAAAAGTATTTACTATTTTTACTATTACACTATTTTTTGATAACTAAGGTTGTCTTTAGGTCTTCTTTGAATCTTGTCGAAAGTTTCAAACAGTTCCAAGATGCCTCCAGGACCCTGACTTGATGTGGCATCTTTTAATACGAGAACTGACAAATATCAAGTTTCAAGTAACAAGTTTCAAGACAAACTACGATGTAAAGCAAGATATTTCACGGAGGAAAACGATTCTATATGAAGCAAACTGACTTATCTACAAAAAAATTATATCAGATGATGATTATAATAAAATATGTGCTATGTGCATGATGCTAAGGAATTCAGTGATAAATTAATCTCGTATGTTCACACATCACACAATGCTGGGAACGAGATCGATGTAAGTAACGTAACGCGTGATGTCATATCACAATAACTATTATCAATAATTATGAATGGGAAGCGTGAAGTGTTAGCATTGTGCCGTACACGCGACAATAACTAGGTACACAGATAGAAATTACATTAACTTAAACACTTTGGATCTCTCTGAATATCTTCAATCTTCATGTCTCCACCTCATCATCTCTCAATACTTTAGCAGCATTTCTGCCGATATTGACTGAGAGGAAGAATTCTTTTTTCTTATACAATATTTTCAAAAATGGTTGCCATAATAATCATATTATGCTTTAGCCAAAATAAGCTATAGCAGCGGCTGCAGGACTCTCGGTAAATCAAGTCACTTAATGTATTAAGATCGTATATTAAGATATAATATACGCCAAGTAAAGGACAGCATTGCCAAATATAGCTAATTAAATTATAACCAGAGATAATATCAATGAGTCAATTATGTCTATCTGTAGTTGAAACATTAATAAATTTTGAGGTAATACTTAAACGACGACGCATAAATAGTAAAACACCAATATCTATTCTTCTGTCAGGACTAATTTGCCATTCGAAAGAAGACAAAGCATTGCGTGGTTAAACAAACGTTAACTGACTTTTAATAAACAGGGTTTTCACCCTGAAAATGCTTGAAACGTTATTATCGCATTTCTTATTATTTTGCTTACTCTTTTTTTTCGTCAGTCGTCCGGATAAGCATTAATTTCATGCTTACAGTGCAATAATAACGCTCTCTTATTGTTTTGAAAGAAACAGTTAAACTTGTAACACTACATAAGCATTGTAGTCATAAAATTTTTAAGTAACTAGTGGTTATTATCATCTACATAAAAGCAAAAAAGCGGCATTGCAAAAACCGTACCAGTTTTGCAGGAATGTCCATTATCAACGGTATACGTGGTGTTAATTAAGAGTGTATTAAGGTAGCCACACTTCGTATACATTTTGTATCAGAACTTCTTGGAAAGCTGATAATTTAAAAAAATTAAGGCTGAACTGTTTCTACGATTCGACAGAGCAAAGCGCTCTTCCCCAGAATCTCCATTAATATTGTCTGGGGGCTTTTTGTCCCAATTGGTTCTGATTTCTATAAATGTATGCGAGTATTGGAAACTAAATGATGCCCGCGAATTCAACCTCGACTATTCGATTTTCCGGGATAAAAAGCCTATGTTCTTCCCCGAAACGTAGCTTATCTCTGTCTCAAAAATAGTCGAACAGGTGGCCTGTGAAAACGTAGCAAGCCGACAGATATTTACAGACACACAGGTTTTAAAAAAGTTTGGAAAACTATCATTTCAAATCAAAACCATGGGTAAAATTCTGGATTTTAATCCGTAAAGACAAAGGGTATAAACTATATTGCACACCAAAGACACGGGTCTTACATGTTTAACGTGCAATACAGTTTGTATGCGTAGTGCAAGCAGCCTTACTAGGGTTAACCGACGTATCTCGTAGTCTTGTACCGTTACATCACAGTACAGTCCTGCGACCAGATGGTATTAAGTCGACCCACTTCCCGAAGGTCCGACCGGTGTCCTTATAAGGCTTTGCAGGGTTACGCAAGCGATTTTGCGTGAACGTTTTATTTTTATCGCGAAATCTATGTAATATCGTAAAACTGTTGGTTCAATGCATTTTACGTTTTGCCTTGATATTTTACAACTAGTTAGTGGTTACTATGCAGTTACTATAGCATCTTATAGCAGTTTATACTTTAACTACTGTGTCCTTCGCAGAGGCGTAAGCTCTACACTGATTCTTGGAGTATTATACCATAATGTCTTGCGCTTGACTTTTTGACTGATTATATATCCAGAAAGTAAGAGTTGAGATGAAGCCTATTAAAGGATTGATGAGCAAAAAATACGGATGTTACAACTTTTTATATCTAACCGGAATCCATACAAAACGAAGACGCAATGGCATTAGTTACCCCGGACTCACATAGATCATCGGTTTGCTTTCCTATTTTTAAATTACAAGACCATCTTGTGTATTTCATTAATACTAAATAGGTTCATTTCATAAACCAAACTCTGATATTCCGGGGTAAACCTAGAATATATTCGTCTCCACGGGATAATCTCTTTAAAATTCATCAAAATCAAGTGCATGGCCCGTGGCCCGTGAAAATGTAATAGGCAGGCAGATAATATTAAAGTAGCATGAGTTTTTAGTATATTTTAGCAACTCCACCATTTTTCTGAAAAATAATTCCATTTTGCATACGAAAACGAAAAATTTACCGATGCAATTGACCCAGTTGCCAGTTACAACACGGCAAACTTTACAGAAAATCACAATGGCGCCAATCATTTATCTCCCGTAAGGTCGCCGCCAAGATTTTTAAGTAACAAACAAGTTTCAAGCTGTGCCCCAACCAAATTGCATCTACAGACCAACCAACTTCCAACACAAGGATCAGCCAATTTAATCCACACTTCTGAAAAGTTGGCCGGTTTATCGGGGACAATCGGTCATGGACCGAGAAAGCCTAGTCAGGGGAATTTTGTAATCCATCTGATTAAAACCCAGACGCAATCAAGCCAACGAAGGCTAAACTTTCTTTGGAACTTATATCGTCCCTTTTTAAACTTATACTCTATATATATACTAAATTAGCGTCCCTATAAACACCGTCGCTTATCAACTCGAAAATCATTCACGGAGGGGCGACAGAATATCCGTTTCTCTCGTCTGTATGGTCTTTCCAGGGAGGAATGATTCCAAATGACGCAGAAAAGTGGGGAGGAAAGGCGTTATTTCGCAAGTCTTGTTGACCAGATCAACACACAAGTCATCCCGAACACAACCAATTATTTTTGACCATGTCAAGGTGTTAACCGTCGACATTTTCGCCACATCTGTAGAAACTTAAGGCTAAGGTCTGAACATGCCTGCTTATTACGGTCCAAAACAGTTTACAGTTAATCAATGCTACACCATCTGTACCACGGTTTCTCAACTATCACCTTTACGCTGACACCATTTGCGAAAACTTCGCACAGGATTATAGAACTTAATGTTACAGAAAAAGGTGATAGGGTCCCTTGTACTTTACAAACTTGTTTCATCGCTCTGACCAGTGTATAAGCAATCTGACATATGGCGGCTAAAACGTGCCCATATAAGGTGAGCGCATATGGACACGACTCATGCTGATAGATTGTTTGACAAATTAAGCCATACACGGCATAATGGCGGCTTTTTATAGGACAATGGTGTGATACCGTGACAAACGACGCGCGTCTGAATGTCCTATTCAAACTGTCCTGTCCATGCTCTACAGCATGTTTTACTTTTAAATAGAACTTTGGATCAAAAGCCTTTGTGCAAGTAGCAACATGCAAAAGTAAATGTTTTTTCAGGCTGCTTTTCTTTAATACGTCAAGGATTTAAGTAAATTAAATCTGATTTTAAATTTCGTCGAAGGTTTTTTTTTGCCCACCGACACAGTTCATCCACCAATTTTACGGATCTTTTAAAACTCAAGAAGAACAATTTTTTGTCACAAGATCCTCAAGTACGCAAGATTTTTTTTTCAAAATGGTTATTGTCCACTATTAAATAAAGTACACTATCAAGTAAAGTCCACTATTAATTATAAGTCCACTAGTTAAGTATCAAATCGAATAGCTCCGATAAAAATGGAAGCTACTTCTTTTCTTACACTTTCCTAGTCATGCCTGTAATAGTTAATTGGTATAGAAAATCTTTCATTCTTCGATATCTCTTCCGAAGGAACTGTCTTGTAGAGATTATCACAATAGTTAACTGTACGCGCACTGTCCAGGAGCATTTCTTTGATGTACTTGTCTATGTTGCTTTTGAAAGCCTAATCTCCATTATGAATCCATTATGAATCCCCTTGAACCTACTTTACAACTAAAAGCTTCATTCAATGATTACATCAGATTACACATATCAAACCATATCAAAGAACTAAGACAAAGAGTTCTTGTATCAGGTTTCATACGTCCAATTAAATATGAAAACACGTATGGACAAAGACAAAGCTGATTATGTTAAATTGTAGGATGACACCTCAATTTATTACGTCTTTAATTATGAGAATTGAGAAAATTCTACGAAACAAGTTTCGAAGTTAATATACCTGACTGTATAGGTACTTAACTACTTACTATATGGAATCCTGCTCCAATGTGACAATTTGAAATGCTGTGAGGTGAGGATAATATTATGTGATCGAAGAAATTCGGCTTGCGAAATTCTGCCAGATTGGTTTCTAGCTTTAGTGCCTCGTGGGTCTGGTGGTTAGCATGTTCGACTGCTGCTGACGAGGTCCCGGGTTCGAATCCCGGGTCGGGCCATAATTAAGTATTGGGTTCTTCTGACAAGGAAATTTGGTGTCTCGCCCATTGTTTCAGTTTCTCAACCTATTGAGCTAGTTATATCTTTAAGGGTCTCATTATTTGTTGTATGATCACGTTGAGAAACACCTAGCATACGCGGAGCTTTCTCATCATAACATATTTCATATCTATTCACTTATCAACACGTCTTTCTTTACACAAAATGTCTACTGACCGAGAACGGCATTCGTGTGGGTGTTGCGTACAAAAGTCGTGATTACGTTAGGGCTGAATTAAACAGGACACGCGACGTATACTGAGTCCAATACGGTTCCTAGAAATCGTTATATAAATTACAAAACCTAAAAAATTGCTGACTATTTTAAAAACAGTTAGTTGCATATTACGAAGTACACCAAAGATTGTAATATGAAGATGATATGTAAGATTATATATATGGAGCATTGCTTTTCGTAAAAAAGCATCACGACTTGTTTCCTACACTAAGTGAAAAGTATCCAAACAGAAGAGGTAGGCCACAAAATAGACTCTGGGTGCCACCAAGAAGGCTGGCCCTATGCGCAAAAAATTCACATTGTATGGCTGTGGCTCTGTACAATAAACTTCCAAATTGCCATAAGGATCTGCCACTGATAAGGTTTAAACGAGTAATTTTTGACATTCTAAGGAAGAGTTACTATAGTGTAAGTGAATACCTTAATGATTGTTTATCTGAGTAAATAAACTGTAATATATTAATAACTAATTTTCTATAATGTTTAATGTATGTAAATTTAAAAGGCGTCATAGCTGATGTACTTATGAATTATTTACTTATTATTTGATTTTACATAATTTTGACATTTACTCTTTTATAATTTATAATATAAATTTAAAATAATCCATTTTTTTTAGAACTGCATTAATTGTCAATAATAATAGATTAATTCTTGAAGTGAGATTTCCGTTTCGCGTTTTGTGTGTTTCAGGCATTGAATACGAGTTGCGCAGATTTTATCAACGGACTTGCGGAATTACGGACTGCCTCTCTCTTACGCGACATAATCAGGCCCATGATTGCGATTTCCCAAATTCAGCGCTCATAAAACGCTTTAAAGGAGCTTGTCTTTTTTGCACGATTAATAAACTCGAATTCCTTAAAAAAGGTTATAGGTTATGAATTTATGATTATTAGCGCTGTTCACATACCGGTTCATAGTCACTGTATACCTCCGGCGCTCGGAAATAGGAATAAGGACGTAAATAAGCTAAGTAAATGTGTAAGCTAGACTTAAGTCTTTTGTTGATCGACCAAATGTATGTAATGTGCTCTTAAATTCCAATCATTTATTTTAGTTTTGATATTAGCACGCCTATGAAGTGTCATAATTATTGACAGGCAACCATCGGCAAAAAAATGCAATACTCCATAGTTCTCAAGGATTGGTGAAGTCTGCTAATGTTTACGTAGGAAGCTTTTTGGACTATGATCATTTAGGACATTAGGAATCTCATTCTGAGATGGGACCCGATATAACCTCAATTGTTGAGTTGAGAATTAAGATGGTGATGGCGATGATTATGTTGATTATAACACAATCGCAATGGCATAAATCGATGTGGAAAATGTAAACAACAATGATGCGCTTAATGAAATCAGACAAAGGATGTGCGATCAAGACCTTGGCGGTTTATTTAAATTGATGCGAAGTTTATTGATCCTGTCGTTTTAAAATCCATTCCGACTTTAATATATCATACTTATAATATGCGTCTTAATAGTGCTAGTTAGTCGTATTAATAGTGCGTCTCAGAATATCAAAAATTATTTTTGCTACTTTATGTCATATTGTGATTTTGCTGAAAAAAACCAAATTAAAAACTTTCATGGTTCAATATTAGATGTTGTGTTAAGTAGGGAGTCTGCAAATATAGCCACAGTGGTGGTCGTCTCAACCGAGGGCATGGTCAGTCCAGATGCCTATCACCCGCCCCTAGAGGTTACCGTTAGTTTCTATTCGCTGCCTCACCATGATTGCATAGAACCTAGTAATATTAGTAGGTCTAAAGATTGGAATTTCAAACAATGCAATTACGAGTTATTATCACAGTTACTCTCTGAAATTTCCTGGAATGAAGTCTTTAACTCTACTGACGTGGACACTGCGGTGTTTTACTTCTATGAAACTCTTTATAGGCTCTTTGACGAGTGTATTCCTAAGAAATTTAGACCTAAAAAGATTTATCGATATCCTGTTTGGTTCACAAAAGATATAATCAAGGATTGCAGACGTAAAATTGAACTGCATAGGATATGGAAAAAGACACAGTCTGAGGCAGACTACAAACGTTTTTCTGATATAAGGTCTAGATTAAAAGAGCAAATACCACTTGCGTACGACGTTTATATCAGAAATATTGAGACTGAAATCAGAAAAAATCCGCAAAAATTCTGGTTTCATGTCTCAAGTCTGCGATCAAAGGGTGGATTTGAACCCACCGTGGATTTTGATGGTGAGCGCTTGTCAGGCACTGAAGCAGCTCAAGCCTTTGCGAATTTCTTCGCTAGCGTATTTCTTCCTGATGTACCGGAACTGAATGCTGAGAAGGCTAGCAGTCTTGATGGCTGTTCCAGTAATACTATAAGTATAATGAGCTTTTCACCAGACAATGTAAAGAATGGTATAAGTAAGCTAAAGCTCAGTAGCTCCATAGGACCGGATCAAATTCCACCCTCGATATTAAAAAAGTATAATCAAAAGTTCATTTTACCTCTTTTCCATATATTCAATCTTTCTTTGAAAACAGGCGTTTATCCTTCACAGTGGAAACTGTCAAGAGTTACGCCTATTCCTAAATCTGGAAAGGCCATGAATATTGAGGATTTTCGCCTGATTGCCATTTTGTCTTCGCCAGCTAAAGTTTTTGAGAGCGTGTTACAAGATTTATTATATAAACAAGTTAATTTATACCTTAGAGATGAGCAACATGGCTTTAGAAGTAAGAGATCAGTAAATAGTAACCTGTTAATATTGGTTGATTTCATTTCTGATTGCTTGGATCACAGTAGTCAAGTGGATGTCCTTTATTTTGATTTCCGAAAAGCATTTGATAGAGTCAATAATGACATTTTATTAACAAAGTTAAGTAGAATTGGCTTTGCCCCTAATCTTCTACGGCTAATATCAAGTTACCTTCGTGACCGAAAGCAATTCGTTCGACTTGGCCTCTACGAGTCTGAGCAATATCATACACGTTCTGGTGTTAGTCAAGGCTCGATATTGGGACCTCTTTTATTTTTGATAATGGTTGATGACCTACCTTCAGTACTCAATAAGGCTCGGTGTCTGTTATATGCCGATGATTTAAAGTTATACTCCAAAATAGAATCAGAGTCGGATTGTGTCGCTCTTCAAAGTGACATTGACGCGGTAATTCGTTGGAGCGAATTTAATAGAATGGAATTTAATATATCCAAATGCTCCGTAATGACTTTTCAACGCAAGAAGCGTCCTATCCACTTCGCTTATAGGATGGGCACGGACCTCTTGCCTAGAGTGACTTTCATAAAAGACCTAGGAGTTACCTTTGACCCCAAACTCACTTTTCATAGTCACATTACTACGCTCGCCTCCGAATCGTTTCGACGGCTGGGATTTGTGTTGCGGAATACCCGTGACTTCCATGACCGCCGCACTATAAAACTATTATTTGATTCGCTTGTGCGTAGCAAATTAGAAACCAGCTCTTGTGTTTGGAATCCTTACGAAAGTACATACGCTCTTCAACTTGAAAAAGTACAAAAAGCCTTTCTGAGATACTTATACAAGCGTCTCCATGGATATTACCCATATCTCTATCCAACAAAGTTTCTTTTAGGCCACTTGGGATTTAATGCACTGGAAACCCGGCGAGCATGCGACCAACTAGTCACTATGTGTAAAATTCTTACAGGAAAAATAGACTGCCTAGAGCTTCATAATAACGTGTGCCGCATATGGGCACCTAATAATTACACCCAATTACGTCAGTGCCGCTGTCGCCGATTTTTTGCTGTCCGGCCTTGCCGCACTGTGTCACGGGCTAGATCCCCAATACCGCGCACACTGACCGCACTGAATACGTTGTTGACTGAGTCTCCCCCCTGTGATTTATTTGCAGACCAATGGAGCATGGTTGTGAGTAGGTGCTTGAAGTTTTGCGAAAATTACAACTCGCAAACCATGCAGCTCTCATAAATAATTGTTAATGATATATTATTATTCAAATTTCTATTATTTTTATTTTTATTTTTAATTAAGTATTATTTTTATTAATTTTTATTTGTGTTAAGTATTTTTTTTTTTTTTTTTACAAAATTTGTATTTTTTAAACTAACTGTTACTGTTTATTAATTGTGAGTTGTGCTGTGTAATTTTTAATTAATTAGTGTAATTGGCCTGTCCGTACTAATTAAATTAAATAAATAAAAAATAAATAAAATAAAATAATACTTATATTTAACGGTCGTAAACTAAAAGATATTGACCTAGTAAGATCGGTCTTATGTGAACTTTTGGTCGACTTTTCTGGCGTGAAATGTATAAAGAAAACGAAGTAAAAAAAGTGCGTGCTTTATCCATTTCAGAATGTAGTTGTGCTCATCACGTGACGAATGACGATAGCAATTCGCAAGCCCATTCGAATAATCACGAAAAGGTGGGGGCTCTCTTGAGTTAGCGAGTTCTTGGCGACTTCCGTGGCGCAGTACCTATTGAGCGTTGTTGTTGTTGTTAACGTGCGGAGATCCCGGGTTCGATCACTGGCAGGGTCAATTTGGGAATTCATAATGTCTGAATTTTCCCTAGTCTGGCCTGGTGGGAGGCTTCGGCCGTGACTAGTTACCACCCTACCGGCAAAGACGTGCCGCCAAGCGATTTAGCGTTCCTGTACGATGCCGTGTAGAAACCGAAAAGGGGTGTGTTTAATATAACTGCCACGCCCCTAACAGGCTAGCCCGCTACCATATTATCTTAGACTGCATCGTCACTTACCATCAGGTGAGATCGCAGTCAAGGGCAAACTAGTAGTGGATTAAAAAAAGAAAGTGGTAAGGTTCCTAGTACTTCCACAAACTTGAACAGCTCTAACTGGCGCCCATTTACATACATCATACTGAGTTCCATCGTCAATTAACTATAGATGTTAGGAGTAAAAAACCCAATATAGATTAACTCGCTGATGCCCGCGACTTTGTCCACTTGGATTGAGATTGTTTGGTTCCCGCGGGAACTCCTTAATTTTCCGGGATAAAAAGTAGCCTATGTGTTATTCCAGACTTTAATCTATCTCAGCCGTTCTGGCGTGATTGAGTAACAAACAAACATCCATCCATCCATCCATCCATACATCACATTTATAATATTACTTAGTTTAGTGTGACATCATTACTGTTTGTCATTATATCTCATGAAACAGGGACAATAATATCAGTCAATTTGACTCGTTTCATGTCATTCGATTTAATCTGCGGATACCGACGCCATATTGAAAATAGTTAGCATAAATACGAGTGTTTTGACGATGGTAATTCAGTGTTCTGCAGGCAGACTCAGCGATTATTGAATACTTTTGTGTTTAGATCGCAATTTGGTTTAGAGCTTAACGATAGCAATCGCCAGATCAAATGAATATTGTCTTTAAGTTTAGCTAACTTTTATCTGATTACATTAAATCTCTCGAGGAACCGCTACACGTTGTGACCATTCACTCGTGCAAGTTCCAAATGAGAGTACAAATATATTAAAAGTGTATTAATAATACCTACTTTTGGATTGTCCCTTATACACCACTACAGCCCGTTAACGTCCCACCGCTGGGCACAGGCCTCTACTCTCATAGCAGAGGGGGAATTTGAGCTTAGACCCACCACGCTGCTCCAAAGCGGGTTGGCGGGCTATAATATTACATAGTACAGATTAAAGTACCTACACAAGTAAGTACCTCTATAAAATATCGCATTTTAATGTCCACAACAAAGTACAAGATACTGACCAAGTATGGCAGGTCATAAGCGAACTTTCAATTTAGCCGAAAGGGGAAGTAGAAGGCTTGCCGTCTAGACAACATAAAGCGGGGTGTGACTGTGATGCAATAGAGCCTCGGACTTGTTTACTGTCCACTTAGCTTGATGGAAACGGGCTTTTTTTAAGCTCTTTTGAAATAGCAATCACTAATGTGCGAAAATACCACTGTCTTATTATATGACGAAAATTATTTGACGACCTCCGTAGCGGTGTTGTCTTAACGTGCGGAGGTCCCGGATTCGATCCCCGGCAGGGTCAATTTGGGAATTTATAATGTCTGAATTTTTACTGGTCTGGCCTGGTGGGAGGCTAGTTACCACCCTACCAGCAAAGATGTGCCGCCAAGCGATTATGCGTTCCGGTACGATGCCGTGTAGAAACGGAATAGGGGTAGGTATGGGTTTATATAACTGCCATGACCCTAACAGGTTAGCCTGCTACCACCTTAGACTGCATCATCACTTACCATCAGGTGAGATCGCAGTCAAGGGCTAACTTGTAGGGGACAAAAAAAATTTGACTGCCTCGTTGGTCTAGCTAGTGGTTAGAATGTTCAGCTCCGGCTGACGAGGGCCCGGATTCTAGTCCCGGGTTTTCTAACATGAAAATTCTTAGTAGGACTAGGTACTAGCCCGGACTTAATAAGTTGGCGATGATTTACCCCCGTGCCTCGGAGAGCACGTTAAGCCGTCGTCGGTCCTGCGTCTGATCTCTCTCTGGTCGTGTCGGATTCTCTGTTCCATTGGGCTATGAGAGTAAAGGAACAGAGAATGCACCTATGTTTGCGCACACTTGTGCACTATAATATCTCCTATATATCTCCTGCGAAGATGGCTAATCTATCTGGAGATGGACAGCCGTGGCTGAAATTCGGTAGGGAAGACATTATTTATATGACGAAAATTTTATTCAAATGTATGGATGGCTGTATGGACGAGATTTGGTACGAAAAACATTACTTAATTATTATTATGCCAAGAAGTTTTAGAGCCTCATATTTTGATCAAGAATGCCTAAATTCTAGGGAAACCCTAAGACCAATAGGGCGACAGTATTGATAGGCGAATTATTCGTATTGGTTGCATGGATAATTAATTGTTGTCGTTGGCGTTGCTGGTGAAAATTCTTGAAAAATTGTTACATGCTTCAGATTCTGCTTAAATCTAAAATTATTTCGAAATACGATGTCCCTAAAAGGCATAAAAAACGTAACCCGATAAAAAAGACCGACTTGCCAAATGCTTGTCGAAAGGAGAGCAGAACGGGGCAATTAAACCAGTAAGATGACTTCGAATAAGTTTATTTTGTGTAAGCAACATCATAACTTGGAATCAGAGATACTTTTAATTTGCTACTTTGCTTTAAATGATGCTGCGGAATTTCACCAACACAAATTCATATATATGTCACCGTAAGATTGTAAAAACCGTTAGATTATAATCTAACTCGCGAAATTCTAAACTGTCGAAAGATTGTAAACTGTTCAATGTTCTGAGTGGCAATTTTTGAAATATTTATTTTATTTACGTTTTCTTGTCTCTTTCTTGTAGGTTAGGTTAGGGTTCGACAATAATGCGTTAAATTCTAATCTTTCGACAGTTTAGAATTTCGCGAGTTAGATTATAATCTAACGGTTTCTACAATCTTACGGTGACATATATAAGTAAGAAGTCCAAGTTTTGACATAGCTTCAAACTTGACGACCTCCCTGGCGCAGTGTTGAGCGCTGTTGTCTTAACGTGGCAGGTCCCGGGTTCGATTCCCGGCAGGGTCAATTTGGGAATAAATAATTTCTGAATTTTTTTTTATGGTCTGGGCTCTGGCCTGCTGTTGTCTTAACGTGGGAGGTCCCGGATTCTATTCCCGGCAGGGTCAATTTGGGAATTAATAATGTCTGAATTTTCTTTCTGGTCTGGCCTGGTGGGAGGCTTCGGCCGTGGCTAGTTACCACCCTACCGGCAAAGACGTACCTCCATGATATTTAGCGTTCCGGTTATAACTGCCATACCCAGCAGGTTAGTCCGTTACCATTCTCGACTGCATCATCACTTACCATCAGGTGAGATCGCAGTCAAGGGCTTACTTGTAGTGGATTAAAAAATAAAAAACTAATAGAAAGTCGATCGAGGTCGCAGTCAAGGGCTAACTTCGATAATAACTAATAGAAATTCGATAATAACAGACGGAATTCGAAGTCTGTCCAAAGGACAAGAAACGGGACAACAAAATGACTTTTGTAACTTGAAAGCACGACGCCATTACAGCTACTTTCATCGAAATGTCAAATAAATAATTCAACAGCCAAGTTCCATAAAGTTGGGATGAAGTTTTAGAATGAATAGCGTCTCTTGCTATCTTTAAATCTTTAACTTCTGATGATTTACTGACTATTGTGTAGAATCCATACTAATATTATAAATGTGGAAGTGTGTCTGTCTGCTACGCTTTAACGGCCCATCTTTCAGCCGATTTTGATGAAATTTTGTACGGACATAGATTGTATCCCGGGGAAGGATACGCTAGGTCCTGAAAATTAAGAAGTTTCCGCGGAATTTAAAACTTAATACACGCGGACAAAGTCGCGGGCATGATCTAGTCTGTACTTACTTTAATTAATATTATAAATGCGAAAGTTTGGATGGATGTTTGTTACTCAATCAACTTTTCACTTGAATCAGTGTAGTGTAATAAGATGTAGGGATTAAGGGTCCCTAAATTGGTCCTTATTGCTGCGTAATAACGCCCACCCTTGCCACAGGGCCCTGTAAAAAGTGCAGTGTAATAAGCCTATTAAATTTTTTTAAATCCTGTAAAACCTGATGATATCTCTATGTCGGATTATGTTTTAATGTTTACTAGGAATTGAGATATCTTCCTGAACTTGACGAAAGAGCAAAATCCCGTGGCAAATGCAGTCATTACTCAAATAAGATTTCATTTTATGAAATTGAGATGAGCTATTCAACATTCTGTCGAGAAAAGAATAAAAAGCGGATAAATAAAAAAGGATTCTGTCTGGATGAAAACCGTAATCCTGTCAAAACTGAGCAAGTCACGTAAATAAGAAAGGAGATGAATAATTATAAGCGAGTGTACAAATGAGAACGTTTCCAATACACCCAATCAGAGGCCGAGTTGTGTAAGCAAATGGTAATCATTTGATAGCTTATAACGTATTACTCGAACAGTTTAAGGAGTTCATACATTGTTTTTAGACGTGTAGTCATCTATAAACTCCTTAAACAGTTCGGATTAAAAGTTTGAGAAACGATTAGGTACGGTTACGTTTTCCTTACACAATCGGGGAGGCTGATCGATAAACTACATCAGAATGCTCTAAATGAATCACATCTCAATATCTTCGATAGTTAAATGTGCATTTCCTAAACCTGCCTACATACCTACTCGTGAACGTGATGCTCATGATAATAAAATTTCTATCAAGGTAAGACGACAAATGATTAAATCAACGAGCGCTATGAACGTGTTAAGTAAAATGGAAACTATCAAATTCTGTAGGGTGATTATGGTTAAGTGCTAGATACAGTGTAACGTCTGCAGTCGAAGTCAAAATATGATTATTCAAAATTGGTCGCTACACAGTACACTTTATGAACGTCAAGTATACAAAGTATCAGATGGTGATAATTAACGACGGTATTACGACAATCACCTCTGAATTCCGATTATTGATAAAATCTCTAATTGCCAAAATTCGTTGTAGCGTGAAAACTATATAAATTGAGCCAATTTAAAAAGCAGCAGCAAAGAAGCAGCTTTTCCGAGCCGCACGGTTGTATGGAAACCAGTTTAGTCGTACAAGTCAAATACGAACTTCCGATTCGTCCGCGTTATGCCAAGTGTTGAGTTATCGGATCGGAGGGTAATAATGGAAACGCTATCGCACTGTGAATGGAAATAGCATCAATAATCATGTAGCGTGTATTCCCCGCGTCCGATGTATAACAAGCGATTCATTCATCGTGAATTCGGACACTTGAGACTAAACATGATGGAGGATTAATGATCCATATACGTTCCGGTAAGATGCTGCGTAGAAAACGTTAGGGGAAATGAGTTCAGAAAAAAAAGTTATCTGCTTCCAGGGAAGAATTTTCTTATCTGAAGTGAATCTATCACTGATTCGGAATGCCATTCCTAAGGCCCCCTCGCAGTAACATCGAGCTATTCTTGTTACCCAGAGCTAGGAGCTACTTGGACATAATTTTTATAAAATTTCTGTCAAAATTTCAAATTTATTCCTGGGTTAAACGTAACTCGGCGGCTCTGCAAGCGGGTCTATATATCAACTATGAATTCCGTGTTTACTAATACATGTGATTGTACTAATGTCAGTCACTATATCTAAATCACTTATATCGGAAACGTGACTCTATTAGTTAATGTATGACTATGGCAATGTCGATGAAACAGCTCCATCAAAAACACGTTACACCATTACATCAGACATCTGAAAATAATTCAGCTCTGGACTATACCAAGCAAACATTGAATTGCGTAGGACATCCGCCGTCGCGGAAAACATGACGAATCGTTTCACTCGTAGATATAGCTATATTTAAAAAAGTCGTTAAAACAGATGGCGTTTATAGTTAATTATTAATTAAATCGACGCTTTTAGCGCCTTAGTTGTAAAACAGCTAATGCTTGCGACTTTGAGAACAGCTAACTTGCTAAGTTTCTTGCCAGCATCATTATCAATAGAACATTCTTTCGAACTATTCAACTTACAACTTTCAATCTAAACCGCTTATAGGGATCCTACGTGGTTTTGATTATGGGATTTCAACATTTTGTGTATTCAACTTTTTGAGAAATCGTCGAAGTGGTGAATGGATTCTTTCGTAACATTGCAGGAGCAAAATCTGTCCAAACCCTACACATTTTACTATATTATCCTATTATTTCCCGAGATAGCAATGAACCGCAAATAACACAATTCAATATTGTTTTCGTATTAATTCGTATCATTTGTAGAACAAAATTACAATTATACACACTCAAAAATCCATCACTCTTTAACAAGCTCGTTTCAAATATCGTCAAAGGTCGAATATTCACAGTGGCCTAGTTACATATATTATGCTCAAGCCTGAAGCAATAGTCGCCCTATGCATACAAAATTCTAGTGCAGCGAGCTTTTGACGCATTGGCTCACCTGCCCGCAGGCCACCGCACTGCAGATAAAAAGGATGCTGCGGAGATCGAATGCCGAGAAAGAGTAGCAGCTAAGATAAATTGCTTTCTTCCTTGAGTAAAGTTCTACTATGTTGCTAGTTTTACGCATGAGTAACTACAAAACAATTCTTCAAATTGTTAGAAAACAAGTAAAGGCGGAATCACTTTTACAAAATTCTGTTGAAAACAACGTAATTTTTTCTATCTGTATTTTTGGATGGGCATCAAAACTATTTTACTATGGAGCTTTTTTTAATTAATAAGTAAGTAAGTACAATGCATGTTTTTGCTGATAGGAAAAGCTGAAAATTTCATTTTGAAATAATAGGTAATTTGGCATCTAAGTGACAGCACAGAGCAACGGATCTAAGTGATTTTTGTACGGGTATAGTTGAGGACCCGTAGAGTGACATAGGCTACTTTTTACATCCCTTGTTAATTTTATGCTTGAGAACCATTTTAAATCATCACTTAAAGTTAAAAATTGCTTCGACTTTCGATGACGTCACAAGTATTTCATAAAAATCCCATACGCGTTTTGACGTTTGTAAAAAAGTTGCTGATTTGACTAGTTGTCCAAATACCCAATTGTAGAAGTGCACCTTAAAGGGGATGATTCAATTTCCCCAATCTCCTCACAAGCCCATACGCCAGACGTATCCGCTAATGCTAAACAATCTATTCGCGTCTGAAAGTTTCATTTGACCCCGTCTGCGCCCTGTCTGCCCCCGCGAGGGAGGGCTAGACTACAGAGGGTGCATAGGGCTGACATTCTTCCAGGTTTAGACTAGCGCAGGGTTACGACCTGAATTCTTCACATATAGATGTTCGCACACCTCATGATCAGGAAGTTTAGTAACTATTTGAAAAGTCTTATGCTAATGAGCAATATGTCTCACGACATCTTTAGCAATGACCGGTACGCATTCACTGTTACGCGATACGACGACGCCATAGAAAATGACAGAGGTAGGTATAGCCACGCGACAACGTAGGCCACGTGAATAGTAGCTACTGTTTGATACAGTCGCATCACGTCGCGTTGCTGCATTTGTCGCTCACCTAGGACAACGGGTTAGACATAGGCTTCTTACAGATTGCGTAAACGTAACTATCCTTGGCTGTTTTCACACATCTATTTAACGTCAGGCACTATCCGCGTCATCATTCCATTTAGCTCAGTTTTCTTTCTTTGTGTTTTGCAGAGACGCAATATCCACTTGAGGACCTTACGACTCCAGCGGCCATCGGTGTTCGAACAATCGACGCGTCTCTGTGACGACTCACGATCGCATGTGCATCGTACCGCTTAAAATTTTGGTCCAGTTATAATATCGTAACGATTTTTCAATCTCCTAGTTTTGGAGAAACATTAGGATTTTGGCAACCCTAAAATTCTCCCACTTTCGAGACATCACTCCATTGCCGCCAGCAAAAAGTGTATACAATTTATACACGTAATCCCAGCGTCATTAGGATCATATTACTGTGAAAATATTACCACAATATGTGACGCGGTCTAAGCCTTTCAGCGTGCTAAAAGGAATCGGATGAGATTTATGTTCAGGGGAATACAGACTGTATTGACTTGGGATACGGGATAAATATTTGAATGGATTTCAAGTGAGGCTCGGGCGTTCAGCTGACTTTACGGATTGAAGGAATTGAGGGTTTCAACAAACCCACTGCACATTTTCCACGAGTACCTAATTAAGCGTGGTTGAGGGATTTATAGTCCTCCAAGTCACGGAACACTTTTTGTTTCCGTACTCTTCACTCGAATTTAGAAGACAAATTCTAATTCTAAAACATTGCTAATGATGTCTGTTGTGAATTAATTATAGATGCGAAACTGTGTCTGTCTCTCTGCAACCTTTTCACGGCCCATCTGCCACCACACTCCATCCTACTCTATGCGTCGTAGTTATTCCTCATTATTGACGATCGTGATCCCTTTCCATTATTGATATAATGGTAGGAGTTTTGTTGGAATAACAATACGGTGGGCTGCCCATATTTCGTTCACATCTTTTCACATTTTATATCTATAAAAAAAACTCAAGAGCCCTATATAAATGTTATCGTCCACATCTCAAATGCCAGGGTTATCGGCGTGACCATCTGTTATCGTAGTACCGCGGGTTGATGTGACGTCACAAGCGACTGTGCTCAAGAGCTGATAGTGGGCCTACTCACAATTTAGCGGTGAAAGCCTAGTTAGTGGTTTAGACACCGGACCTCCTATACAGGGTCGCGGGTTCAATCACCGGGCACGCACTTCCGACTTTTTGGCGTTTTAAGAGGATATGACATGAACGGGAAACTTTGAGAATAGGTATTGAACAACTATATTGCCGCCGCGCTGCTCCTCGAATAGAATTCCATAACACCCGATAGGGGCAACTGCAGCTTGGACCGATAATACCTACGAAAAACAGTCGATTTCTTACTCTCGTATTTTTCTATTTCCTCCTTCAAAACTGAACCGATTTAATTTTTTTTTACTCAAGAATAATTTAAGAAGGACTCGTCGATGTGTTTTTCTTTTTTTTGATTAAATTTGTCAAACTTGTTTGTGGGATGTCGGATGATAGCGTGAAAACTGAGCCATTTTTGAAGGTTCCTTGTTCTTAAAAATATTATTAATTTATTGAAAAAAACAAAACATAGGGACATGGCACGCACACATATGGAGTTTATGGTGCAAACATATACTCGCTATTGTAATTATCCACGGAGAAAACAGACTAATACGGATGCATGGGGAAACCACTCTTATCGACTATCGTCTAAGATATTAAATATCTCTTGCTTGCAAAGATTGATGGAAACCATTATGAAGAAACCTACATGCCCGAATGTTCTAATGTTCTCGAAGGTATGTGAAATGTCAATCCACACTTGGCCAGCGTAATGGACTATGGCCAAACCCATAGTAGGGAGCCGGTAATGATTTGAATTGAAATGATGATGATTATTATTAACTAAGGTTAGAAGAAGGTTAGTTATCGTTACGTTCGCGAACTGAATGCGTTTGAGCCCTGAATTAAAAGGTTAAAAACCTCGTTCTACGTGCGCAGATCTCCGTCGAAAGTCTGCAAAGTGATGTCCTGAAAATCTTTCGCACCCTTATCAATAAATAGTAGTTCACGGAGTTCGCGGAACGGGCATAACTATAGGACAATGCCCTTACAATTGTGCATTGTTGAGTCAACATCTCTTGAGTCCTCAACACCTTGAGGATGCCGAGTGAAACGTACGTTTAGAGTGTCTTGGAAGATTACTTGTGTGGTTTCTTAGCAGTGCGAGTGCGTAATACTTGCATGGTCGCTTGCTTTTCCTGCATGTTTAGAAACGGAATACATCTCGCATGCTGCATGTTATACCACATTGGTTTTGTCTGTTTTAGTGGATTATAGCGAACTAGATGATGCCCGCTACTTGGTCCACGGTGATTATTTACCTTGGTTACCATGGAGTTCCGTAAAGTAACGCCTGCTTCAAACTTGAGCATATTAGCGCGGGCACTGACGGGGCATTGTGGGCTGAACAGACACATGTTCAACCTAAAGCTCCGAGAAACAGATGTGTGCAAGCTCTGCTCTGGGGCTGAGGAAACGCCTTTGCACTTTATCTGCTACTGCCCCGCTTTAATGCACAAACGTAACCTCCTCTTAGGGAAACACTTCGTAGACCCTGAGGAGGCAAAGAACATCCCGGCCAAAAAGCTGCTGCTGTTCCTAGCAGCAAGCAGTATTGGCCAGGAACTTTAGATAGTGGCGATCACAATAGTTCGGCAACGGTCAAATTGATACTGGGCCTGTAATGAGGCCTACAAAACCGCATCAACATGAAGAAGAAGAACGCCTGCTTCTATCCGACATTTGGATCTATAAGGGGTTATCATCGTATCTCGAGGTGAAATGACGTCACAATCGATCGCACTAAGACGCGCCACCAAGCAGGCCGCACAGAGGATGGCCTGTTCTATTTTAGAAGGCCAACGCGGTTTCACCCATTATGATAATTATGTTTATTAATTATTAAGTAATAGGAATATTATAATTACTGCGAAATACTTTCATTGAACTTTGCTACGGTGCTACATTTTGCAATACCACTAACTTCCTATTACCTACTTACGTGGTACTTTTCGTTACCTGTGTTACTAACACTCATGACACGTTTTTAATATTACTAGTTACTTAGGTATAGTTAAGTACGTATTGTTATAGTTACAGTTAAGTGTGTTCCAACCTAGATCTCATAATTTTTTCCAGAAGTCATAGTTCTCTATTGTCAAGTATAGGTAAGTAAGTAGTTATTTTAACAAATACCGTGAATCCCGATTAAGTATTCGAGATAAGAAGTATCATAATAGATAATACTTAATATAAGTATGTCCTCCAGGATACCAGCTATCTCTGTGCCAAAGTTTCGGCAATATCGGTTTAGTGTTTTGTGAAAAGGTAACAAATAGTCTCACAGAGTTTCTAATTCGTAATATTATAATAGGAAGTATAGCTTCAGACTAGTTAACAACGATGTTTGACGAAATACTGTCCTCATTTTCCTTATAGCTATAGGTGTCATTGCATGGTTTACCATGAACTGTATTGGTGACGGTGAGTCATTTAAAAGGATGTTGAAAGTTTTAAAGCATGGCGGTGCGTGACATAGGGGTTTTTGGAATATGTATTTTACAAACATTTCATTCACGCCTTCTTTTGTCTTTTGTATAGAGTTTACTAATGTGTGTTTATTAGTAACTTTCATACAACTTACATGATTAAGAAAACTTCGTCAACGTGGACAAAAGTTTTATCAAATGAAAAAACTTGGTATTCGAAATGCAAGACTTTTCAATGCTAGGCATATTTTCGTGCCGCAATGCAATATTTGTACCAAATTACGTGTAGGTAAGTACCTCAAAATCGAATAAAAGGATGCTTAGGTTTTTAGATTTAGGATGCGTCGTTAGTTAAGTTATTTTTTGACCAGGATACAGTTAAATATTCTCAACAATTTTGGAGTTCTAGGGATCTAATAAATGAGAGGATGAAACCACCGAGTTTCTTGCTGGTTCTTCTCGCTAGGAATGTCATTTGTAACCAGTGGTAGATTCACTAGAAGATTAAAAAGCACTTGTAAAAGTTTATTTGAATAAAAATATTTGAATTTGAGTTTGAGCTTGATGGGTTGCATTTGCAGTAGATACCTAATTACATTGTGTTAGACTGCGCAGTAGGTTGGTAGTGGCAAATCTCAATGCAGTTTATGCAATTTGGCAGATCACTTGTGTACAAATGCAGACCTAAAACCCAGTTTTGACCAACCTAACTACATATTAGTTTTTATCATCAAAAACATAACTTCTAAATAATATTTAAAATGTAGATCATAGTATTCACGAACACACTTTTTGCTCAAATAGCTCCAGTCTCCAAGTTCATAAGTAACTGGCTTGACATTCGTTACTTCGCTCTGCTAGTATACCTAAGCCGGAGTAAGATTGTGAACTTTGAACTTTTTCAGCCCCCCGATTGTGTAAGGAAATCGTAATCCTAATCGTTTGTCAAACGGATAATACGACCTGTTTATGAAGTTCATAGATGCCTGCACGTCAATAAGCATGTGCGAACTCCTTAAACAGTTCGAGTGATACGTTTTAAGCTGTCAAATGATTACGATTAGCTTAGACAATTGGGCCTCTGAATAGATTCGAGATTCGAGTCGCTGATATTTGGCATATTTGTACTTAGAGATCCGTATGCGTTAATTCGAGCGTTTGTTCTTAAAGCGTGCTCGACTCTTGAGATGAATGTCAAGGTGAGGCGCTCCTTCGCGTCGGCCGAATCGGCCGCGGCGGTCGTCGACCCCGGGGCGGGGGGCGCGGGGGACGGCCCACGCGAATATATGCGCCGCGTTTAACCTCCACAGGCGTTCGGCCGCCCTGGTACTTATCGTCGACTTTGTATAGTCATCTCTTGTCCACATTCGTAATATTTCGATGGGAAATTGATAAAAATCCCTATCCCATATACCTGGTTGCACAACTTATGGAATCCTGCTTCCAATAGGTAATTTATAAGTGCGTTGGCTTGGCCTTCAATAACGCCGCAAGTCGCAACTCGCAGCGGAGCAACGCATCGAAGTAATTTTTTGCATGGATAAAGTTAAGGACCCGAAGAGTGATTAATAAGCTACGTTTTATCCCGCAAAATCAAAGAGATTTTAAGAAGCCGCGGGTAGGTATCATCTAGTTAATAATACTTAAAAAAAATATTTTATGAATGACTGGCACTATTTCGTGCTAAAAACCAAAATCATTGGTAAGTAGTATTCTAGCGATGATTGGTAGAAATTAAATAAATCCCTATTAAAAAACCGAACTATACCTAGCTAAACAGCAGCAATCAAAGTTGTTTTTAAATGCAGACGAAGTAAAATCACAAGGCTCCGTAGATAGAGGTACATACTATGAAATCAAACAGTTCTAAATGAAATTTCCTACATGATAATATTTAGTGCACAATCTAATCTTCAGCCCTTAAGGCCGGAGTAGCTGACGGCTCGACTGAGTTGCAAAAATCACACCAGTCAACAAAGTTCAGTTAAGTAGGTACTTAGGTGTTTTTGATGTCTTTCAACAAAACAACAACACAGCCAGAATTAGCAAAAGCGTTTTGTGCCCACGCAAATTAGATTTGTCCCTGAAAAGTTGAATGAGCCGCGTGTTTACGTAACGCCGTTTGTGGAGGTTAAAATTACGCGTGTGTCCGAGATGGAGGCTGCGTCTCGTAAATCGCGTTTTAATGTGTAATAATAATAAATATTTCAAGCATATTATTATTTATTACTAGCTGATGTTCGCGACTTCGTCCGCGTGGACTTATACTTATTTTACAATCTAGTGGTTGTCAATAGCGATCTCAGCCAGCCAATCATAACGCGCTCCGAACATGGCGCGTAGGGAACAACTAATAGCGGACGGCTATTGGATGTTCCCTACGCGCCATGCCGCGCTCGATAGATAGATAGCACGAGTCTCTGTTATTCTTGTGTCAAGCAATAAGGTCTGTATTTCAATGGTTTTAGTCTGCGTTAGGTGGCTTTTCTGCGCAAAAGAATTTTGCCGATGCGTCTTATAAAAATGGTATACCTATAGTGTACTTCTTAAAACATACATTTAAGTAACCATCTGCGAAAAGTCAGAGATAACTGCACGGGTATCATCGATCCCAGGACTCGTCGAATAGGGGCCCGACTTCCTAACCACAAGGCTTTCACCCCTATTATTGAACCCTCAAAATTACTGAAAATAAATTGAATAATTCAATAGGTACTACTCAATACCCGGAAAAATAACAAAATGGCCGCCGCTGTTTCGATACCTGCAATGCTAATTGGTATGCAATGAACCATGACATCATCGTATACGTTTGGAAGTACAGGACTCGAATGCAATTTTCATCAACTACCTAATGTAGAAAGTAAATTTTTTTTTATACACTACAAGTTAGCCCTTGACTGCGATCTCACCTGATGGTAAGTGATGATGCAGTCTAAGATGGTAGCGGGCTAACCTGTTAGGGGCATGGCAGTTATATTAAACCCATACCCCTATTCGGTTTCTACAGGGCATCGTACCGGAACGATAAATCGCTTGGCGGCACGTCTTTGCCGGTAGGGTGGTAACTAGCCACGGCCCAAGGCCACCAGGCCAGACTAGGGAATATTCAGAAATAATAAATTTCCAAACCCTGCCCTGGAATCGAACCCGGGACCTCCGCACGTTAAGCGCTCAACACTGCGCCACGGAGGTCGTCAAAATAAAGGCTCCTCCAAATCATAACAATGTCGTGTTGTCCATTGAACCTGGCATGACTCGGCAATCGTTAGAACGCGCACTAGACAAAGGACATTGGGAAAGTCCACAGGCAGGTCTACATAATAGTTGCATTGGTATTATTTTTTTTGTCGTTTTACGTTTTTATAATAAACTCCCAGAAGACATATTGGAGATGTCTCTCAACAAGTTCAAAGTTTTTGTAAAACATAAACTAGGTAGGAATTGAAAAGTCTTATTATAGTGTAAAAGATTATTTGAATGATAGGCAGCCATGGGTATGAATTGTTCTAGCGGCTAATTATGCTATATAATTAATTTCCTATATTTTTGAGATGGTGATACTAAAAAAGAACCCAGCTGAGTTTGTTGTGGGCTCTTCTCAGACCAGGGCGCATTTGAAACCCTCGTAGCTTTAGTTTCATGATACCATAGTTAATTATCACCATCAAGTCTTATTTCTTGTAAACATGACATTCAGAAGGTGTACTTTGTAGGTACCTATTTTGAAACAAGATGTTTTGAGTTTATCTTGTTATTTTTATACGACTGCCTGAAAAAAGGAGTATATTGTTTTCAGGGTTCATGTATGTATGTATGTATGTATGTATGTATGTATGTATGTGAGTTTGTATATTCCACCATAACTTCTATATGCCTGAACCGATTTTAATAAATGAGGTATCGTTAGAATTTCTAGCTTATTCCGGGTGACATAGGTTAGTAAAATTTTAAAAATAATTGATGTGGTGACCATGGTCCCGCATTAAAGACTAAAGTTGAGAAAAAAAACCCGGAAATAAGATTAACTATATAATCATCACCTAAAAAATAATGAGCAGATTCCAAAAATATATAACACTATAGTTCAATATCCAGTGATTCACAAAAATATCATTTAATAAAAATGTGAATAAAATTCTATTTAACTAAATTAATTTAGATTTATAACTTTTTAGTTCGTTTTTTGGCAGGGCAGTCGTGTTTTTTTTTTTTAATTATGACTTGTAAATTCATACATATCAGTTGAGCCCTTGGTGACTGTGATCTTAACTGGTGGTAATGGATAAGTGATCAGTCAAAGACATAAGATAGTAACCTGGAAGGGTATGGCAGATTTCAATAAACACATACCTATAACAAACACAAACAATAGCTATTAGTTAGTTATTCTCGTATCGGGAACTAGACTTCGCCACTAAGATGGTAACTAGTCACGGGTGAAGACACCCACCAGACCAGGCAATTTAATTAGTTAAGTAGTTAGTTACACATTTTAAACTTGACTAGATGATTTATGCGACGTGGACGACGTTTTTTAAATCCCGCGGGAACATCTTTATTTTCCAAGATAAAAAGTCGTCTATGTCCTTCCCCAGGATACAAGTGACATCATAACCCTGTACTAAATTTCGCCAAAATTTGTTGAACCAGACATACATTTTCGCGGTTCGCATCCATCCACAGTGCCTTCCTTGAGTGATAGGTATTGAAAGCATTTGTTAGATTGACATAAGTGTCATATTGGTCAAACTTCAAAGAATAGTCAGCTGAACGATTATATGATAGAGCTGAATCTATCATTGCTACTATCTGAATTGCTGTGATTGGCTCAATTTTTGAAGTTTTACTTATATTTTTGAAGTGTCATTTTACCAGGTGTCATTTTATTAGGGGCTTCCAGGGGGTCTTTATTGATTTTTGCTCAATTAATCAGGTTTTACTCATCTATTAGAATGATTTTTTTAATCTTGATATTCAAATTACACCTTTAAAAATAAAGCATGAAAGATAGGCCTAGATAGCTAAGTACGGAAAACACAAACAAAATTATCTAACTGACAATGGCCCATAGGTATGCAGTATGACTCAACTATAGATAACATTAGCCATATCTACTAAATGCTCAGTGTTTTAATACAAGAGAAAGAGCTTTGTTTAAGTGGCTACTCATGTCTCACTAGACACTTATTACTATGAACTGTTAAACTGTCAACAGTTATGGTGGCCTGGTATTATTCAATGGATCACTGTGGACTTAAAAGACTACAGACTAACTTGTCATCTCAACCAATAGACCACTGCTGGACGAGGGTCTCATGCCAGGATCTATACTAGAGGTGTTAGGTGTCACTAAATGGTTAAAAGGTTAATGGCTGTAAGCAGTAGTCAAAAAAACAATGTTTTTTTACACAGGAGTAAAGATCGTTTACTACCATTAACCGCTAACCGTTTAACAAACAATAGTAAAAAAACAACATTTTTTTTCCCTTGCTAGTGCACAGGAGTAAGGATTGTTTACTAATATTTTCAACCATTAGCTGTTAACCATTTAACCGTTTAACAATATGCTAACACCTCATATCTCTACAGAACATGGCCTTCTGCTGCTTACTTTTGGCTCCCAGCTAAGTACTCGCTTAAGATGATCCATACACCTAATGTGGGGTTGCACGAACGCTGTTTTCTGGTGCTAGACTACTACTCAAGAACCTTGGGAGCTCAACGCTTATAATATAAAGTATGAGGTTACATAACATAACAACTAAACTGGAATTAGGTATAACTACTATACTTACTTATTTATTTAATCATATTTCTGTTTAAGGAAATATTAAATCATATTTAGTTGTAGTAGAAATTCATTTGTATCCTTAAGTTATAAAATTCAGCTATTCCGCTGGAGGAGTTTAAACTTTTAACTTAAGCATAAACATGACTTAAAAATAGAGCTTCCCAATGTTTCCTCTAATGAAAAAGAATTAAGGTTTTACTATTTTAAAAGTAAGGACTTACTTAACTATACAAGTAGGTATGTGTCAAAAGTTTTTAAGTGCCTAATTATGAAACTAAACTAAACCCATACCAAACAAAAGCCTTCAGAGAAATCCTTAATTGTCCCAATGTCTTTTGAATAGAAGACAACAATATGCACTCAGCTATACATGTCTTATGGCTCTTCAATGGCCCAGTACATGCAGCAAATACTTACCGCTAACATTTATATAAAACCCAACCAAGTCAGCAAGCTGGCGGATGCTAACTGTACATGGATAATAACTATAATTAGTTAGAACAAGTTAGATGACCAAATGTAGGGTCTATCCTACTGATTATATGATAAATATGAGTTTGGATTTTTGTAATTTTGTATGTTTGCAAGTTTGGATGTTTGTTACTCCTTCAATTTGGCTATTTGAATTTAAATTAATTTGAATTTATTTGTAATTTGAAATGGAGATAGCTTATACCCTGAATCACCACATATGCTACTTTTAATCCTGAGAATTTAAGGAGTTCCCGAGGGAATTATAAAACTTATTCCACATAGACAAAGTTGCACGCAACATCTAGTGTGTCTGTGTAATTCAATTAATTCCCAGATGATGGCTTTTAGGTATCATAGGTACAGGGGCACAGGTAAATACACTCTTTTAAAGTGACAACAAACAATAGATACTTGGTAATACCAAAAATGTTTGCTTAACTATGTATGACCTCACAGCATGATTCATCATAACCTCTAAAGTCCACAGCCTTAGCAAGAATGTGGCCATCTGTGGAGACCTATTAAACCTTCATTAGGTACTTATGAAGGTTCAATCATTAAATGGTAATTAAGTAAGTAAGTTTAAGTTAAGCAAGTAATTAAATGTTAAGCAGTTAAATTTTAGTGATAAAATCTAGATAAGTAAGTACTTAAATATGAACATTAATGAAATTAATATGAAAAAGTTATCTGTTCAGTAACTTTTTATGAATGAACAGTTCATAAGACTAGAAATTAACTACGTAATATAAGCTCCTGTTTAGAGTTAAGTTCTGTGTAGAGATAGGTACTTATGTGTCATCATCGTCAGACTGAGATGAATGAAAAGTCAAACACAGTATTATTATTTTAAATAACCTAAGGACAAGGCTTACACTAAGTTGCAAGAAACAGTTTAAATATTTACTTAAGTAAATAAGTAGGTGGCAATTAAACTAATTTAATCGCAAGACTTCTTACAATTCTTATGATTTACTTAATTTGTTCAATTTCTACTGAAATTTTTAAACTGGTTTTGTGCAAGTCAGTGTAAGTAACTTTAGTTTTAACTTTTTGAAATGTCTCAGCTGTTATCTAATTTCTTCAGCATTTAAGAAAAGATTTTAAATTTACAGGTGGCCATGTGAGGTACAGAATACAGAATTGTTGTGGAGAAATCAGAGGGAGAATTTTGCCCAGAGGTGGACAATATCCACCTCTGGGCAAAAGTCTCCCTCTGATACACTTTCAATAATTAGGAAAAACATTCTGGAAAAATGAACATGCTAAAGGTACTTAATTCAACGATTAGGTAGTGCTGTACACAAAACCTTAAAACCATTGTAAGATTTATGGTGTAAACTCATTTTGTAAAACTACATTTAAGTAACTACTTAGTAAGAACTGAGAGGGATTTGGTGTGACAGTTAATTCATAAATTGTGCCACATGTGATGTATCACTTCTTTGAAAAAGAGCCTTGCTTCTTACATGCACTTTTAATTGCAATAAACTTTATTTTTTCAACTTTTAAAGTCCTGATGTCATCTAGTTTTGTGTACAGCTCAATAAGTAATTGCCAAATTGGTAAACTATTGTGTGGATACTCACATAAATAAGTCCAGAGTAGTATCTGTCCTTAATGTTGTGCAGAACCGAGGCTTCGTTGAGGCAAGTCAGCGCTGCCATATCCTCCACCTTATCAAATTTGGGTGGGTTCATCTTCTGGATATCATCTATGGGCACCAGCATCCGCTTCCCCGACTCTGCGATCTCGACTTCCACCTCGTCTCCATGCTCCCCCTTGATACCAGCTGCGACAAAACCTTGAGTAGGGTGCGGGACCCATACTAATCGTTTCCGAGTCCACTCCGCCTGGGTCGCCGGGTCGTTGAAACTGTTCCGATCGACCGACAGGTACCGGAGCTCCGGGTCGTTCCTATCCATGTCCACCATCGCGCCCGATCACGCGCGACCCTTGCGATGACCTAACACCGGCACTGTGTACCACATTAAACGGTCGCTAGACCGACACACACCACACGTCGATAGAACACCGGTTACGATCGTGCACGGCGGCTGCACGGCACATACAAAATGAAGATTCAATGAGACTGACACGAACACGACGGACTCGGAGTGACAGCAACGGCTGTGCTGTGGCCTGCGAGTAGGAGGGATGAGACCGGTCGACGCCCGAATTCACGTTTTGATCGAAATACGTACAAAGTTTTCCTTAATCAACAGGACGGCGGCGTTATTACACTTATTTTAAATATTTATCTAACTCTTTTTGCTCACTCCACACAAGTTTTTAAGCAGTATTTTATGCTATTAATCGCAAAAAGCGCTACTCGAACATACAAATCACACCTCAATTCTCAATTACCTGTCAAACGCAAACGTCGCATTATTTTAATTTGACGCTTGTGACAGTGACCGTTAGGCCTGGTAAATATTGGTCGTTAATGACGTTAAGCATTTTTCAGATATAACAGACCAATCATGAAATTGCATTTTCGTGTTGCAAATAAATATGGCGTAAATGAAAACCAGCTTATTTAATGATGCGTTCGAGGAATGTTCGACATTAGTGACAGATTATAAAAAGGGATTCTGACATGTTTTAGAGATATTAAAATATTGGTAATATTCTTATATTTATTATCTTTTCTGCCATACAATATTTACAACTACATGAAACAGAAAAAGAAACAAAGTAGAATAAAAAATATAATAATAATTAATTAAACATTCTAATAAATTGGGAATGAATTTAGGAAAGTGTCAACTGTCAATTTTTATCGAAGTCAACTGTCAATGTCCACAAGATGTCATAATCATGTGTGACGCAAGTAATTACTTTATTTTCAACTGTATGTACAGTTGGCATAAAGCTCAAAATGAAATTGATTTTTTTGTGTTTACAACCTAAAATACACACACTGCTCATCTGAATAATTATATAAAAACTAAAAAGCATTGTTTTATCGCCTTAATGAGTTGTAAATATTAACCAGCTATATACTCATTGTTATTTTAAAACAATCTTCATTTCATAAGGTTAAAGTTCACGGCAGTAATCAGTGTAATAAGTGAACTGATATTGATAAACACAGAGTACATTGAATATACGTTGATAAAACCGACACATTAATACATTGACTGTAGTGTTTATGACTTTAATAAGGACAAGTTTCCTTTCTAGGTGCTATAGACGAGTTTTATTTAGTTGCAATCGTGTAATCGTGAGTACAAGACATGGCCTATATTGTAGATTTGCGTTCAGACACGGTTACCAAACCTACAGATTCGATGAAACATGCTATGATAAATTCAGCTCTCGGTGATGATGTCTTCGGTGAAGATCCAACTGTTAACGCCCTGGAAAGTAAAGTGGCTAATCTATTGGGGAAGCAGGCAGCTTTATTTGTCCCAAGTGGTACCATGGCTAACCTTATTGCAAGTAAGTTTATGGGGTAGTTATAAGTAAAGAATATTATGTAATACTCAGTGCTTTAGTTACAAATAATATAAGTATGTATTACAACAAATTTATATAACAAAATAGTTTTAATAAAAAACTATGCACTTAAGAAAATAACTGGTTATTACCATATGTACCATTTAAGTTATTTGTTGAAATCTAGTTAGTTTTTGCAAGTGTCAATAAAGATTTATTTATTTTAATATTTATTTACTTACCGCTGGCAAATACTTAAGTACATTTAAATTTGCTCCTGCAATAAGCAGACTTCCTATTTCTCAAGAGTCTGTATGTCTTTATTGACAGAGCAAAGCGAAGGTCTCTGAGTCTACTTGAGTGAATTTGCACTTGTCCGTCCGTCCGTCTGTCAGAGCCTTATAACTTCTAAATTACTTGAACATAATTACTTCATTTAAATATAATATGTAAGCCGATGGCCTTCAGCCGAATATGGCTTAAAAAGTTAAAATCTTTATTTCAGGAGGGCTCTCATAGAAGCGAATATGAAGTAAAATATTTTTTATAGTGTTACATGGGTTTGCGGTATATCATTTTAAAGATAATTAATTAGGAATAAAGTACAAAAATATATTTTTTTAATTTTTCCCCTAAAATTGACGAAATGGGGGGCTTTCAAAGTAGAGATTTTCTAACGTCCAAAGATGACCTCAGAACTCTCTATTTTCTGAAAGGCTGAGCCTGAAACTTGGTAAATTATTTGAATTATATCCTTTACTTGAAAAAAAAATACTAAAATAAGATAAATATTATAAGGAAATGAAATTATTTAATTTTTAATGAGCTTCAGTGTTTTAACAGAACTTCACAATGATGTCAATAGATGGCGCTCTGTAAAAGTTTATTCGTTTCTCCAATAACTCTTTAGCTCTTTTGCGTTTAATGTTGAAACTTAACGATTACAATATATAGTTAAAACTATCTTATGGATATTGTGAGGTCTCAGATTCAAACCACTAGTTAAATGTGGATAATGTGGTTATCATATGGATAACTTCCTAAATTAACATGTAGAACAACGTGGAATTGTACCTGTTTGCTCTATATTATTGTTTACTAGCTGATGTCCGTGAGTTTCGTCCACGTCGATTGAGATTTTATGGTTTCCCGCGGGAACTCCTTAATTTAAGCCTATGTGCTATTCAAGACTATAATCTATCCTTGTGTCTAACGTCCAGATCCGACCAGCCGTTCTGGCTTGATTGAGTAACAAACATCCATCCATTCATCCACCCAAACGTTCGCATTTATAATATAAGTATAGATTGAAGGTTTTTGCATGTTTTCAGTAATGGTGCACTGCAACAAAAGAGGGTCAGAGGCCATTGTGGGCAACTATTCACATATTTACAAATATGAACAAGGTAGGTATTTACTAGACATCTTCCTCTAATTGTTACTTAAATTTAAGAAAACTTATGCTATACTTCATATGCTGAAGTCCCTAGAACACCGAAGAGACGTTATTCCAGGTCATTTCTGCCACGCACCTGCAAATTATGGAACCAGGTCCATCCTGTGTTCCCTCATGATTATAATATGTGGCACTTCAAAGGGCGGATAAACAAATATCTCAAAAGCCGCTAACGCATTGGTAGTTCCTCTGGTGCTGCAAATGTTCATGAGCGGCGGTAATGACTTAACATCAGGTTACCCGCCTGCTCGTTTGCTCGCTATATCAATATATATATTAAAAAAAACTATAATATCATAAACAAGATAATGCTGGCGACTTTATCTGTGTGGATTAAGTTTTTATATTTCCACAGGAAGTCCTGCATTTTCCAGGATAAAAAGTAGCATAAGTCGGATAAGTCCTTCCCCGAAATACAAGCTACCTCCATACCAACTTTCATTAAAATCGGTTAAAAATATGAGCCGTGAAAGCAGACAGACAGACAGACACCATTTTACACGTTTTAACGTGATTTATTATACACTACTTTTATCCTGAAAAATTAACCTACATGGATGAAGTTGTGAGCACCAGTTAGTTGTTCTAGATAATAATCTCACTGCGGCGTTGGTATGGAACGCTAAGTCGCTTGGCAACACATCTTTGCCGGTAGGGTTGTGACTAGTTACAACCCTACCCTCTGGAAGGTCTGGAAGCCCTCCGCCAGACCACTCAGAGGAAATTCTGAAAGTAAATTCCTAAATTGACGCTGCCGAGGATCGATCATCGAACCCGGGACCTCTTACAAGACGACTGCGCTATGGAGTTTGTCAAAAATTCGTTGTCTTGATCCCAAAGAAAAAAAGAAATTTATTCATTCATAAGTACAAACTTCACTCTTTTTATTTCAAATAAACTTTTTGCTTTTTAGTCGTCAAGTGAATCTAGTACTAGTTCGTAATTCCATTCCTACCGAGAAGAGTGAGCAAGAAATTTTGTGGATTCTCTTTTTAAACTCAAATATCACATATCTCGTATTTATGTATATATATTTTCCTCTAGTTTGATAATCTCCATTCCCCAAAGGTTGTCTGGAACAGATTGCTTTAGCAGTAAGTCCGCCTTTGCAACCTTCTGTTTTATCTTTTATACTTTTGACATTGATCCTGACTATTATTGACATTGTATAATTATGAATAAAATCTAATGTATATGGTGTAATATTATTAGTGTAAGCCGTAACTAAAATGAATGGAATCTATGTTATAATATCATTATTGTAACAGTAATTATAATGCATTTAAGCTCAACTGCCTATTTACAATATATTTGTATGCCGATACGGCTAATGTGCTGGACTCTGTTATATTAGACATAACATCTTATGTATACACACATTATGCAAATAAAGCTTATTCTATTCTTTTAACCTTTTTGTTTATTGTCTTTGTTTTAAGTGTGTGCTATAAAGTATCTATCTATCAATCATTTTAGGTGGAGCGGCGCACATAGCAGGCGTCCTATTGAGCACAATACAGAACAAGCCAGACGGCACATTCGACTTGTTGGAGCTTGAGAATCGCATCCGTGGCTCCGACATACACGAACCGATCACATCGATGGTCGCGATCGAGAACACGCATAACTATTGTGGTGGCAAGGTAAGAAACTGCCTCGTTGGTCTAGTGGTTAGCATGTTCGACTACGGCCAACAACGTCTCCGGTTCGAGACCCGGGCTATAATATTAAGTATTGGGTTTTTCTGACTCGAAATTCTCAGTACTAGCCCGGAGTTAGGAAGTTGGCGGTGCTTCACCCCCGTGCCTCGGAGAGCACGTTAAGTCGTCGGTCCCGGCTATTATCACTAACATGATAATAGTCGTTAAAGCCCGCCAACCCGCATTGGAGCAGCGTGGTGGGTCTAAGCTCTAATTCACTCTCTCATGAGAGTGGAGGCCTGCACCCAGCAGTAGGACGTTAATGGGCTGTAGTGGAAGGTAAGAAAAGAAAAGGTTTAGCATAATTTTGAAGCGTGGCCTACCTACCGTTCCGTTATTTTTATATTTTCTAATAAAACCAATCCGCAATTGGCCAGCGTGTATGTATGTATGTATGTATATTCTTTATTGTACACCACAAAATATAAAAAAACAGATAACAAACATGAAAACTTAAAACGTAGGTACAATAAGGCGGTCTTATCGCTAACCAGCGATCTCTTCCAGACAACCTTATCGATACGGAGACAATGAACAAGTGGATAGTGGGAGGTGGTGCATAAAAATAAACTTAAATACTAATAGATACATAAACTAAACAATATCATAAAATTATAACGTATTAATACACTAATATATATAAAACAAATAAAATAGACATACGTAAGACTAAATACATAACTAAATACACATATAAAGATTGGACAAATTAAACATGTCGCTATTGATGATTACAGAGAGACATGTAATGATTTTTCACGTCAATTTTAAACTTATTAAGAGTTTTAGCTCGATGTATTTGCGAGGGTAGTTCATTCCACAAGCTAATGGCCTTGAACATAAATGAATTTTTGAAATATTTTGTACGATATGAAGGGACTGCAAGAACGAGTTTTCCGGCTGACCGAAGAACTCTTTCTGGTCTGTCATGACCAAGATATTTAAAGTTTTCCTTTAAATAACTTGGAGTCATGGGATTGAACAATACACAGTACAGAAGGGAAACAATATGTAGATTCCGGCGAAAGCGAATGGGTAACCACTTGAGCTTTGAACGAAATTCAGAGACATGATCATATTTGCGTAAACCAAATATGAACCTAATAGCTAAATTTTGAATTCGCTCAAGTTTGTTAAGCTGGTCCTCAGTTAAATCAAGATAGCTTGCGTCCGCATAATCGAGAATGGAGAGTAGAGATTGTGCTAACATAATTTTAGTAGGAATAGGGAGAAAAGAACGCAGACGCCTAAGTGAACCCATAGCAGCAAAAGTCTTTCTACTAACTTCTTTTAATTGAGTAGACCACGAGAGAGTATTATCAAAGTGGACACCAAGATTTTTAACGGTAGTATTGTAAGGTATTATAACGTTATTTAATGTAACAGGCGGAAGGTGATCCCAGTCAACTCTTGATATCATGCCAGAGCCACCAATAATAATAGCCTGGGACTTACAAGGATTAACCTTAAGTCCATAACACTTACTCCATTTACTGATAGCCTCCAAGTCACAATTAATATTAGAAACAGCATTAGGCAAATCTTCAAGAGTTGACGGAGAGTAAATTTGGAGATCATCTGCATACATGTGATAGAGAGAAGTAATATTCTGGGAAATTGAATTGATGAAAATGGCAAAGAGTAAAGGAGACAACACACCACCTTGAGGTACGCCGGCTGATATTTCACACCAAGATGAAAACTTATCTTCAATGCGAATACGCTGCTGACGACCTTTGAGATAACTCTGAAACCATCCAACCACTGATGTAGATATGTTAATAGAACGCAACAGACTCAAGAAGATGTCAAAATCAACGGAATTGAAGGCATTGCTAAAGTCTAACAATACCAGCACAGTGAGCTGTTTATTATCCATTCCTCGTCTAATGTCGTCAGTAACTTTAACCAGCGCTGTAGTCGTACTATGACCTGCCCGGAATCCAGACTGAAGGGGATTAAGAAGGCAATTTCTGTTAAGGAATAGATTCAATTGATGGAACACTAGTTTTTCTAATACTTTGGACAAGTTAAGCGTGGTAGAATATGGCCTCCTTCTTCTTCTTCGGGTGCCTCTCCGATTAAAGAAGGTCGGCAGTCAGCTTGGTATATTCTCTTCTCGCGAAGAACGCGAGACGAAATAATTCGGCGGCACTCCCGTATGTCTTTTTTTTTATCCACTACAAGTTAGCCTTTGACTGCGATCTCACCTGATGGTAAGTGAAGATGCAGTCTTAGATGGTAGCCGGCTAACCTGTTAGGGGCATGGCAGTTATATTAAACCCATAACCCCTATTCGGTTCCTACACGGCATCTTACCGGAGCGCTAAATCGCTTGGCGGCACGTCTTTGCCGGTAGGGTGGTAACTAGCCACAGCCGAAGCCTCCCACCAGGCTAGACCAGGGAAAATTCAGAAATTATAAATTTCCAAACCCTGCCGGTGATCGAACCCGGGACCTCCGCACGTTAAGGCAATAGCGCTCAACACTGCGCCACGGAGGTCGTATCTTGCGAAGCCAAGACTTTTCTGTGAACAAATCCTCTTTCGTATCTCTCGTGTCTGAACATGTGCAATTATATGGAATATATGGGTATGTTCCGATATTCAGTGCTCTTACTAGGGAGGAATTTGTTCCGTTAACGTTATGGACTGACAATATACTGCCGTAGTATCCTGGGGAAATATATGACGTCTTAAATAATTACCATTTTGTACTCTGACCACTGGCGTTTTCGAGGTTAGGTGGTCTGAGTGCTGACTGCGTTCCGTTTTACAGCAACCAGTATAGGTATAAAGGAACGGCTTCGCAGTATACTAAATTGACGTCACACCTTACAGTGCTCGCAGTGTATATGTCACCGATTATAATCTAACTCGCGAAATTGTAAACTATCCACAGATTGTGAACCGTTCAATGTTCTGAGTGTCAATTTTTGAAATATTCATTATATTTACGTTTTCTTGTCTGTTTCTTGTAGGTTAGGTTAGGGCTTTGTAGGCACTTAGGTTTTATAGGGTTAATATACCTAGCATATTACAATCAACTTAAAAATAATGCGTTAAATTGTAATCTTTCGATACAATTACAATCTACAATTTACAATCTTACGGTGACATATATCAATGTTAAATGATTTATTTATTTCATGTAGGACAACTTGTGTCACTTATGAAACGTTAAGTCTCTACCACCGGTTCGGAAAGTGATTCTACTGAGAAGAGCCGGAAGAAACTCGGTAGTTGCTCTTTTTATAGAAAAAAATATATGTTTCGGAACATACCCAATATAACGTGGAATGTGGCCAAACGCATCCAATTCCGAAGACCCGTGTTCAGTAATGAGCCAGCAATGGTTGAAGTGAATGAATAGGGATGATGACAACTCAATCAAATCAGGAACTCTTTATCGAACCTAAAAACGCGCTTCTAGTATGGAAGTTGTTTATAGTGACGTCATCAAATTTCAAAGCACTTTTTTTCTTTAATCTATATTTTAAAATGGTTATCAAACTTAAAACTATGAATGTGAATTTTAGGTCTTTTGGAAAACCCTCTATTTAATAATCAGTTAGGAATAATTTGTTTTTGATATAGGCATCATCCCTATTGTATTGCAGGTTCTGCCCCTGCAATTTATCGACGATCTCTCCGAGCTGTGCAAAAACCATTCCCTCCCTCTTCACATGGACGGGGCGCGGCTGCTCAACAGCAGCGCGTACCTCGGCGTGCCTGCGGAGAGAATCGTCCGCGGCTGCGACAGCGTAGCACTCTGCTTCAGCAAGGGACTCTCGGCGCCCGCGGGCTCCGCGCTCGCCGGCTCCTGCCACTTCATACAGCAGTTAGTGCATTGTTTTATTTATTGCCATAAAAATGCACAAATTAAACTATATATGGCATGCATATATAATAAACTTACGTAAATAAATATAAATTAATAAACTTACATACACAAATAAATAGTTGTAGCGGGCGGAGGATTACACCCCGGCAGGGGAGACCAGACGGCCGGGGGTCAGGGCGACAGGTTGAGAAACCGGCGGACTATCCTAGCCGAGTCTAGCAACACCGCTTTCTGCATCCTGGCTGCGAGCGAACCGCCACGGAACCCCAGTCGCCTCAGATGGTGAGCGAGACTGACTGGGATTAACCCCTACGCAGATATGACGATTGGGATGGTTTCGGTGGACCCCACATGCCACATGGCGGAAACCTCGTGAGCCAGATCAAGATACTTACGTTTCTTCTCCGTCTCAGCTCTCACAAGGTTCTCGTCATATGGAATGGTGATGTCCACCAAAAACACCCGTGACTGTGCCCGGTCCAACAGCACGATGTCAGGCTTATTCGCTAGAATAGTCCTGTCCGTGATGATGGACCGGTCCCAATAGGGCCGGACTCCGTCACGCTCGAGTAAAGGCACCGGTGTGTACATGTAATACGGCAGCCTCTCATCCAGGAGCCCGTACTTCAGAGCAAGTTCCTGGTGAAGGATTTTGGCGCCGCTTAGTTGTGTCTGTGCAGATACTCAGTGTTAGCAAGCGCCGAACATCCCGAAAGCACATGTCTGAGTGACTCACCGGGATGGCGACAGGCTCGACAGATGTCGCGAGTTCCATCCTTCAGAATGTACTTTCGGTAGTTCCGCGTGTCAACTACCTGATACTGTATCGCACAGACCATACCTTCGGTTTCCCCAAAGAGGTCACCGAAGCGCAGCCATTGCACGGACGCTTTTTTATCAACGTGTGGCTCATTAAGAGCTTTAAAAAAGCGTCCGTGTAACTCCTTCTCCTTCCATACGGTCTCCCGGTCAGAGTTGCCAAGTACCATCGGCGCCTGCGACTCGATTTTGGCTAAGGATAGGGGAGTGAGTCCTTTATCACATTCTATGACCTCTCCATGCATGGGCGACTCGCTCTTCATCTCGAAGTATGTTCTGAGATTGGCTATCTCCCGGTTATGCATGGTCTTGACGCTTATTACGCCTCGACCACCGCATTTCCAGGGGATATACAATCTCATCACAGACGACTTCGGGTGGTAATGCGATATAGTGTCATAGTTGTGCGGACTTTTCTATCCAGGGCGTCAAGTTCGGTCTGAGTCCATCTGAGCACGCCAAAGGTGTACATGAGGACAGGCACGGCCGTTATAGGCTCGAACCTTATTGGCGCCTGACAAAAACCTTTTATATATTTTTGTCAGACGGCCAAAAAAGGCCTCGCAAACAGACTGTTTCATGTCATTGCGACATACCCAGATACCGGTACGATTCAGCTTCAGAGAGGGTCCTGATGTTCGATGGCTCGAGATTCATCTCAGCCGAGTGAGTAACCTGCCCCCTCACCACATGCAAGACCGCACACTTGTCCAGCCCAAGCACCATTCTTATAGAATTACTGAACTCAGTGGTGATATTCAGCAATTCTTGCAGACTGGTAGCATTGGGTGCCAGCAGTTTGAGGTCGTCCATGTAGAAAAGGTGAGGCACTCTTGTCCCTGAATTCTGCAGCAGTGAGCTGAGGGGGTTCAGAGACAGGCAAAACCAAAATGGACTCAGACAATCACCCTGGAAGATCCCCCGCCGTATCCTTATCCGGTCACCGGCAACCGCCAACCGCTCACCGTGGAGACAAAGGATCGTACTCCATTGCCCCATGCATTCCCTGAGGAAGTCTCGAACTGTACCATCGACTTTGTACAGTTCAAGGACCCTCAAGAGCCATGAATGGGGCACCGAGTCGAATGTCTTTTTATAATCAATCTAGGCGGCGGAGAAGTTCCGGCGGTTGCGATTGACCAATTGCCCCGCAACGGAGTCGATGAGAAGGAGGTCCTTAGTACCTTCGGGGCCCGCCTTACTGCATCAACTACATCCTCCGTAGAGATGGCTACCGGGTTCATACCGCCGCAATCCAAGGGCCCTCTTCATGCTCAACCTCTCGCGACCACACACTCCGCCAGAAAGCGACAAGGTCTGCCGAGCTCGGCCGTTGAGAGGTAGAGCAGACTGCTGGACACTCAAATTTTTTGTAAAACCTTTTCTGATCACTCGAGAAGAGACGATTTTGCTGAAAGCGCTCAACTCTTTCCGAGTATCGCTGTATGCGGTTCCCCCATGCAGCGATTTTCTGCTTCATGTGTTCGATGCGCTCCGTTAGCTTTTGGATTATATCGGGCTGATCCAAGCTAACGCCAAGCCCGTTGAAGGCAATTCTAACGGAGCGTACAATCTTTGCAGTCTGCCAATGAGGCCTCTGGCAAGGTTGATACGGCGTTCTATTCTCCTCTTCCAGGCCGGTTTCGTGCTGCGTCTTGCAACAGCAGCGCGTCCCGAGCCCGGGGTCTTAGCTCCGATAAATCGGTGCACGACTAAAGCCGCACCGAAGAGAATTGCAGCCATATCATCCAAAACAGTGCTGTTCGCTAGATGTTGAGGCAGCATTTGGTTGATGGCCTCAATGACATCCCAAGTCGCCACATTCAGCGTAAGGCGGGAGAGCCGCGGGCGATTCATCCGCTCTAAATCAAGGGAAACTGTTTCCTCAGTGCTTTCCTCAACAGGCAAATCGTGGGAGGTGGTAACTATCTCCTCGCGGGTAGGCACCGCTGGAGAGACGATTTGCTCTGCTGTTGGAGTTGTCACCTCGGGAACAGCCTCACCAGAAATCGCGGGCATCAGCTAGTTCATACTAATATTATAAATGCGAAAGTGTTTCTGTCTGTCTTTCCGTCTGCTACGCTTTCACGGCCCACCTGTTCAACCGATTTTGATGAAATTTGGTACAGGGACAGTTTATATCCCGGGGAAGGAGGCGGCTACTTTTTATCCCGGAAAATTAAGGAGTTTCCGCGAGAATAAAAAAGGAGACGTCGCGGGCAACACCTGGTAATAAATAATTTTAGAGTGTATATTGTTTGGCGATTAGGGCGCGTCGCATGCGCAAGATGCTGGGCGGCGGCATGCGGCAGTCGGGCGTGTTGGCGGCCGCCGCCATTGTCGCGCTGGACGACGTCGCGCCCGCGCTCGCGCTCGACCACAAGCGCGCGCACAGGCTGGCCAAGGGTGAGTCACTGGAGCCGTAATGCGGAGTCAGAGCCGTCTTGCGGAGTCGGAGCCGTCTTGCGGAGTCATTAGAGCCGTTTTGTCGAGTCAGGACCGTCTTGCGGAGTCACTAGAGTCGTGTTGTGGAGTCAGAGCCGTCTTGCGGAGTCAGAGCCGTCTTGCGGAGTCATTAGAGCCGTCTTGCGGAGTCATTAGAGCCGTCTTGCGGAGTCACTAGAGCCGTCTTGCGGAGTCAGAGCCGTCTTGCGGAGTCATTAGAGCCGTCTTGCGGAGTCACTAGAGCCGTCTTGCGGAGTCACTAGAGCCGTCTTGCGGAGTCAGAGACGTCTTGCGGAGTCAGAGCCGTCTTGCGGAGTCATTAGAGCCGTCTTGCGGAGTCACTAGAGCCGTCTTGCGGAGTCACTAGAGCCGTCTTGCGGAGTCAGAGCCGTCTTGCGGAGTCAGAGCCGTCTTGCGGAGTCAGAGCCGTCTAGCCGAGTCATCAGAGCCGTCTTGCGGAGTCATTAGAGCCGTCTTGCGGAGTCATTAGAGCCGTCTTGCGGAGTCACTAGAGCCGTCTTGCGGAGTCATTAGCGCCGTAATGCGGAGTCACTAGAGCCGGCTTGCGGAGTCACTAGAGCCGGCTTGCGGAGTCATTAGAGCCGTCTTGCGGAATCATTAGAGCCGTCTTGCGGAGTCATTTGAGCCGTCTTGCGGAATCACTTGAGCCGTCTTGCGGAGTCATTAGAGCCGTCTTGCGGAGTCAGAGCCCTCTTGAGGAGTCATTAGAGCCGTCTTGCGGAGTTATAAGAGCCGTCTTGCGGAGACATTAGAGCCGTCTTGCGGAGTCATTGGAGCCGTCCTGCGACAAAATCCATTGACCCAGCAAGAATACCATAAATTCAGTCAATCACAATAATTGATACTGTAACAATGATTGATGCAGAAGATACGCGGTCGCCCTGCTGTTTAAGGAATTCATAGATGCACGTCAAAAAACATGTATGAACTCCTTAAACAGTTCGAGTAATATGTTTTAAACTTGTCAGATGACCACCATTATGCTTAGACGGTTGGGCCGCTGGATATGATAGTAATAGTAGGTACATTGCATCGCGAGACCGGGAAGTACGCGTTTTCTGGTCGAGTGTTAGTTAGGCTATATACGAGACCAGAAATGCTCTCCCGGTCGAGGGGTGTATAGTGCTTTTCTAAAAAATGAAACAAGTGACTGTTTTTTTTAATATATTATATTATGTAATTAAAAGAAAGTAAATAAAACAAGCAACCTACTTAAGAAATATTAAAAGTTAAATTAGTTTTTGCGCTGTGAGTGCTGAACGCGTAATACGGTAGAGTTCCAAATTTAAACTATTTAGGCCAAAGAAGTTACAAGATAACAAGTTACAAGATATTCAGGAAAAAAGATTCCAAATTCAAACTTATGATATGTAATGAAAATACATACATTCTTTACTGGCCTAGGCCAGGAAGTTTAACTTTCGAACTCATTTACAGGGTATGAAATGTGCACATTTCATATAATTTTTTAGAAATAACTAATTAATATTTGTTCTTATTCGCCCCAGTTATCGAGGGTCTATTTCTGAAGACGTTCTCAGTGGATGTGGAGAATCAGCACACCAATATGGTACTAGTGCGGATCTCAGAGCGCAGTGCGCTGGGAGCTGACCAAGTTCTCACTCGCCTAGCGCAGGTCAGCCTCGCTGAGACACAGGTACATCCTGCTTTTTAGGGTTCCGTACCTCAAGAGGAACATAAAAATACTGATATTATGTTGTAGGACCAGTTTTACCCACATAGACGTTTAATATTAAAAGTTTTACTTTATTATACATCCTCTTGATATTTTTATGGGCCTATAACACAATCCGTCAAACATATCTGACCCGGTGACAGCGTAGCTAGTATCTATGGAAAATAAATTAAAAAGGAAACTAAACAGGCATAACAATTGATAATAAAAAAATTAAAAAACACGGCTGCCCTGCCAAAAAACGAACTAAAAAGTTGAAAATCTAAATTAATCTAGTTAAATTAGAATCTTATTCAAATTATATTTTTTTGTGAAACACTGGATAGGTATTGAATTATAGTGTTATACATTTTTGGAATCTATTCACCATTTACTAGATGATGATGATATAGTTAATCTTATTTTCGATTTTTTTTTTCAACTTTAGTCTTTAATGCGGGACCATGGTCACCCCATCAAATTTTTTTAAAATTTTACTAGCTTATGTCACCCGAAATAAGCTAAGGATTCTAACGATACCTCATTTATTAAAATCGGTTCAGGTACATACATACATGAATCCTAAAAACAATATACTCCTTTTTTCAGGCAGTCGTTTAAAAAACGGAACCCTTATACGGATCACTTTGTTGTCCGTCCGTCTGTGTGCCAAGGCCCTTTTCCTCAGTAACGCATGGAGGTATCAAGCTGAAATTCATGTTAAATACATAGGTCTACTGTCCCTTGGAGCTGTGAAAAAAATCAAACTTCTAAGCCAACGCAATCATAAGACACAGCAGTTTATGCTGCAAATTTTCGACACTCGCAAGGGAATCAAAACGTACAGGGTACTTCCTGTGAACTCAGAATCTTGAAATTTGGTACGAAGCAACGTCGTATAGCACAGATAAAGGAAAAATTGCGAATAGCATAAATTTTTAGTTACATCATGTAATAAAAATATTTCTAATAATTTTAAACTTACTACAGGTTTGTACGGAACCCTCGGTGCGCGAGTCCGACCGAATATGCTATTATGTAAGAATAGCCGATCCAATCGTCAAAGTTCGGTGTTAGGTATGTACGATACCATAAACGTATGAGAATGGATACACGAAATTGAGCTCTAATTCAATGCTGTTATGGTTTATTTTACTTTGACGCCGAACTTTGACGATTTGATCAACAATTCTTACACAATCGGGGGGCTGGTCTGGACAAATTTCTTTTCGTAAATTTTCATATACTGGGAATATATTGTCTGGGTCTTTAATTACGGGTAGCCTACCCGTAATTAAAGACAACACATTCCCATATAAAGTTTTCTGTTAACGTTTCCAGGGTGACTGCAAAACCCCAAACGACGAGGGTGTGATAGTGAAAGCGATCTGCTTCAACGAGAAGACAATCCGCCTGACGCTCCACCGCGAGATCCTAGACACAGATCTGTGGCTCGCCATCATGAAGATCACATACGTGTTCAAAGAGCTCGAAGCCGCCTACCCGCTGCTTGAGAGCTAGAGCACCATATCTGACCACTCCTATACTCCTTCCTGTAAATAGGATCTCCCCTCCTCCTCCTCCTAACACTTGCCACCAGAATCATTAGTAGAGCCGTAACTTCGAACGTTGCCGAAATGTACATACTAATCCCTCTGAGCTCTCTTTAATATGTACCCTTACCACAAAATTTCAAATCATTGAGCTTTTTTAAGCGTTGAAACACTTTGGCTTCAGAGTAAAATGGACCCAAACGCTCTGGATTTCAGTAACACCAATTTTTATTTGGCAACACCTCGAAGATGGTGTAATAGTGAAAACGATTTGCTTCAACGGGAAGACGATTCTCCTTCAGGTTATACATATTAATCTATGATCCGTTTCCTGTTCAAAGAGCTCGAAGCCGCCTACCCGCTGCTTGAGAGCTACCATATCTGACCACAGACCCTAACACTTGCCACCAGAACTTAGTAGAGCCGTAGCTGTTCGAACGTTGCCGAAATGTACACACTAATCCCTCTGAGCTCTCTTTAATATGTAACCTTACCACGAAATTTCAAATCGTTGAGCTTTTTTGAGCGTTGAAACACTTTGGCTTCAGAGTAAAATGGACCCAAATGCGTTGGATTTCAGTAATACCAATTTTTATTTGGCAACACCTCGAAGATGGTGTAATAATCTATGATCCGTTTCGTGTTTAAAGAGCTCGAAGCCGCCTACCCACTGCTTGAGAGCTACCATATCTGACCACAGACCCTAACACTTGCCACCAGAATCATTAGTAGAGTCGTAACTGTTCGAACGTTGCCGAAATGTACATACTAATCCCTCTGAGCTCTCTCTAATATGTACCCTTCCCACAAACTTTCAAATCGTTGAGCTTTTTTGAGCGTTGAAACACTTTGGCTTCAGAGTCAAATGGACCCAAATGCGCTGGATTTCAGAAACACCAATTTTTTTTTGACAACACCTCGAAGATGGTGTAATGGTGAAAACGATTTGCTTCAACGGGAAGACGATTCTCCTTCAGGTTATACATATTAATCTATGATCCGTTTCGTGTTTAAAGAGCTCGAAGCCGCCTACCCACTGCTTGAGAGCTACCATATCTGACCACAGACCTTAACACTTGCCACCAGAATCATTAGTAGAGTCGTAACTGTTCGAACGTTGCCGAAATGTACATACTAATCCCTCTGAGCTCTCTTTAATATGTACCCTTACCACGAAATTTCAAATCGTTGAGCTTTTTTGAGCGTTGAAACACTTTGGCTTTAGAGTCAAATGGACCCAAATGCGCTGGATTTCAGAAACACCAATTTTTATTTGGCAACACCTCGAAGATGGTGTAATGGTGAAAACGATTTGCTTCAACGGGAAGACGATTCTCCTTCAGGTTATACATATTAATCTATGATCCGTTTCGTGTTTAAAGAGCTCGAAGCCGCCTACCCGCTGCTTGAGAGCTATAACCATATCTGACCACAGACCCTAACACTTGCCACCAGAACTTAGTAGAGCCGTAGCTGTTCGAACGTTGCCGAAATGTACACACTAATCCCTCTGAGCTCTCTTTAATATGTAACCTTACCACGAAATTTCAAATCGTTGAGCTTTTTTGAGCGTTGAAACACTTTGGCTTCAGAGTCAAATGGACCCAAATGCGCTGGATTTCAGAAACACCAATTTTTTTTTGGCAACACCTCGAAGATGGTGTAATAGTGAAAACGATTTGCTTCAACGGGAAGACGATTCTCCTTCAGGTTATACATATTAATCTATGATCCGTTTCGTGTTCAAAGAGCTCGAAGCCGCCTACCCGCTGTTTGAGAACTAGAGCACCATATCTGACCATTGACTCTTAGCCGTAACTCTTCGAACGTTGCCGAAGTGTACAAACTATCCCTCTGAGCTCTCTTTAATATGTACCCTTACCACAAAATTTCAAAACGTTGAGATTTTTTGAGCGTTGAAACACTTTGGCTTCAGAGTAAAATGAACCCAAACGCTCTGGATCTTAAGTCACAAAATCAGTACTACCCCTTCACCACTGACGATCCTCGACGCGAATTTGTGGCCACATTCATGTTTCCAGAGTTTGAAAGCGCCTACCCGCTCTTAGAGACTGAGCATAAATAAATAATACTCCTATTTAATTTTATCTGTGTAGACCTTTACCTGTGGAGACCGGGGACAAATTAATTGAATTTTTCCCGATTGTCACCTCTGGAGACAACTGGGATTATAGAAATCTATCATTCCCAATCGTCCCCATCGAAGTGCCATCGCTAGTGACAACTGGAAATTATTTTCGGTACACTTTGGTGTCAACCCCGCCCACCAATTAATACCATCGCCACCACCATAGTTCGACGCTCGAATACGCTCATAGTCGATGTAATTAGGTATATCTTATGGTACAAGTTATAATATTTTGTAGTCTATATCCAAATTGGGACCATTCTTCATGACTATCGATTGTAAGTTTTTGTCTTCCATTAGCGCAATATTTACGTAATAAGTAAGTGTTTGTTATTCAATAATTATTGTTGACCTTGGCAGATTTTGTATATTATTTATATTAAAGGTATACTATTATCCACGTACATAGGATTAGTCTTACTGACTTATACGGTCAAAATTTCAAGTTATACTGACTATACTAACTGAAAATTATATGAAAATCAACCTATAGGTACATTTTTCTATTCAATTGTTTATAAATAAAAGACAAAAATTAAGGAATTCGTTTTATTTAGCAACTTACTAGGTAAATCACAAAACATGGAAAAATATAAAGTAAAATAATATGTATGATTATTTTATTTTTACTGTTTTGTTTTCCATGTGTAAATCACATATGAAAAAAAGCTGATTAATTATTTGCTTATTATATTTATTAAAGTGGCTAATTATGTTGTACATGATCTCTGCCTCTACCGACTGCCTCGTTGGCCTCGTGGCTCTAAAGTAAAGTGACAAGTCTAATGCTGTCTCTTTCCGCATTATAAAAGGGACAGCAATAAAATTAGATGTTATTTTAGTTTAGATATTTTGTAAGAAAGAATAATAAGCCACAATAATTTTAAGTATAAAATACGTCGTTTTCATAGGCTCAAAATAAATTGACAGGTCGAACGCTGTCTCTTTCCGCAAAGAGCATAATGAAAGGGACACCAATAAATATAGATGTTTAGTTTAGATATTTTGTAAGAAAGAATAATAAGCCACAATTTTAATTTATCTAAAAAAGGATATAAACTTAGAAAGTGAAGCCTACATAGGTACTTTACATTGTATTTACCATATTTAATCACACGAACTTATCCGGCCTGGTGGCCAAAATTGGAACTAATTTTTATGCCTATTTTGGTTTTTGTTTTATTTTATTTTTCTTATTTACTAGTGACGCTGTCACCGGATCAGATAAGTTTGTGGGACTGTACATAACTACATTTAATATACTTACCTTATAAACTGCTACTTATACTACTTAAGTATTTGAATACTAAGACGATGCCCGCGATTTCGACCGCAAGGATTAAGTTTTTTTTAATTCCCGCCAGAACTGCTTAATTTCCGGGATAAAAGTAGCCTATGTACTTCTTCGGATACAACCTATGTCTGTACCAAATTTCATCAAAATCGGTTGACCAAACCGTAAAAGCATAGCTGACAGACACACTTTCGCATTTATAATATTAGTATGGAATTTTACTACTTTTTTAGTTGAGCCCTTGATGTAATAAAAACGAAATTTGCCCTTGATGTAAGTAATTGTTTGTGCCTATTATAACTAAAAGTACCCGAGTGATTTCTTTATTTGTGAGCTTTCATAGGTACCTTGAAAATTAAACAAATGATAGGTATGTGAGCTGTCGAATACCTAGTATCATCGAAATAAAGAAAATTACGCCTTATTTTGCTCATTCCAAACTCTTATTAATTCCTCCGGGTCACCATAGCCGTGAGATGCAATAACGTCTTTATATTCGCTTACACTATAGTGTTTCTTATAAAAATGAAACTTGGAACAATGAGTGGGTTTTATACCAACTTTCTTAGCCACTATGCCTAAGTAAATATCATCGAATCGAAAGTGTTTTACAAACAAACTACCCACATACATCATCTTCATACATCGGTTTGATGCTACAAAAGCACCTGCAGTTACATATGGAGGCCATTTATCCCATGGATATTCTTCTATGGAAACCCGCCATTTACTCGAAAGAAACCTCTGAGGCATTGAGTTGAAGACGTAACCCGCAAACAGAATACTATCTCTTTCATAACCTTCACTATTCTTATATTCCATCTCAGTCACACTTTCAGTAGCAGGATTTTCATGGACATAATCTAGTAGATTTTTAACAGAAATATACATATCATCGTCGGTGAATAAGTAGAAATCTGCTGTCGAACAGTGTTGATACAGCCAACGGAAAGACATCATTGTTTTAATAGTATTATTGTAGTAACTATCTTGAAAATCTATTTGTATAATATCTTTGTAATTGGACATCTCTTGATCTATCTTCTTTTGTGTGTCTGATTTCGGTTCATCTATTCCTAGAAAGAATAGGATCTTCACAATTCGGCCTGTTATCAAGTTTTCTTGTCCATAAGTCTGTCTGATTGCATGTCGTTTATCGAAATTGTCCATGGCGGATTTGACGATTATAAACAAATCTAACTTCTCTAATGTAGAACATTTTCCTGAATTGGTCAAAAAGCGATACGGATACAAGTTTATTGGTGTAATGCTGGGTTTTCTTCCAGACAGTACTTCGTTTAAAACTGGTTTTAAATCAATATTTAGAGGGTAATCGAAATCATCGTCGTAGCTCTTGGAGAGAAAATAATCACTGACACCAAAGAAATAGTACATGTACACTAGGGTGCACGCACATACACAATATTTGTAAACTTTTCTTCTCCTCATCTTAAATAGTTTATTTTACTGAGATTCATAGATCACTGGAGTAGTTACCTGTAGACAAAAAAATTAAAATTAAAATTGTGTAATTGTGGCCAATTCAGTATATCACAATTTGTTTGTTATTGTGGCCAATTTTGTCTAGCACAATCTCATAACTAAAATGACAGCTATAAATCTAGTATTGTCCCTTTCTGCAGGGAGTATGAAAGGGTTAGCAATATTTTTAATGCTGTCATTTTAGTTTAGTTTGGACATTGTGCACAACAGAACCAGCCCTAATATATAATTTAGACTAGATTTACATATACACTTTTCTGGTTAGACTATGCTTGTGAGTTAGCGAATTTTTTTTACTATAAATTAGGTTTTATAGAAACCCATGGGGTATGTTTTTTAAGACACAAAGTAATCTATTTTATTATACAAATCTTTAGTTATACCCATGCTAAACATCATACTGATCCTTAAGTCCATAGTAAGTAGATAATCAAAGAACAAACACTCACATTTATAATATAAGGCTAGAAATTAATTTTAGAAAAAATAAACAATATAAAATGAAGATGTATTGGCTAATTTGATAGCCAACTATTATTATGATATAAGTACTTGATTAGTTTTTGCATCTTTTAATTAAACATCTATTTAAATTTAAAGAACTGCTAATACGTGCAAATCTCAGTCACTGTGTAACATTATATTTTGCACCAAACAGCAGTAGTTTGTTTACCTACCTACATACATACCATTTTTATCTTATCAGTTATAACTATTGTTTGCACTGTCAGGCTCAGAGTTAACTTTAGTGACATTTGTTCACCTCTAAAATGAAATTGAATGCAATTATAGTGGGATACATTATTTAGCCTAACAGCTAAACCTGGGAATTCAGAAGTTTATGGTGTACCTTTTTTTTTGTTATTTGCACTCTATCTGGGATCAGTTTAAACTTTAACTAAAAGCAGATGTTTTTGAGTGCATCGAGAGTTGGGAGAAGGTCACTTCTTTGAGAAACCCTTCATTAAGCTTTTGCTGGCACTTATTTTTCACTGGACAGTTCTTCAACTGTCAATCTTTTTAGTCTAGTGATACCTACTGCTGAATGTGGTAAGTGATGTACAGTGTACCTAATTTGAATAAATACATATTGATTGATTGAAGACAGAGTTTTGCATTTAATATCATGTTTATTATACACAACAGAAATCGTTCAAAAAATAACTGTACCAGTAAGCTCATTTAGTATAAAGGTTCAAGTACTTACTAGTTCACAGGGAGGTATCAACAGTTGAGCTGATGGATACAGGTGGAAGGTAGTGGCTTCGGATTTGGTTGTGCAAACGAGCTACTTCACTGTCTTGGCTCTCCATTTCACGGACCAGCTGCGTAAACTGGACTATGCCTGACAAATAACTACAAACTTATACAACCCAATTTATTTAGAGCAATTGTAACTACCTAAGTTTCCTTGTAGCTAAATTCTTAATAACTTTGTCAAGAACAATCATACAGTTTTTAGACAATTGGGCAAACAATCCTAATGAAATCTTGCTAATATTATAAATGCGAAAGTTGTTTGTTGCTCAATCACCATAGAACTGCTGAACAGATCTGGATGAAATTTGGCACAGAGATAGAGAACACATTGGTTGCTTTTTATGCCAGAAAATTAAAATCTTCCTGCAAGAACCAAAAAACCTCAATCCAAGCAGAGGAAGTCACGGGCATCAGCTAGTGAAGTATATATAAATAATAAATAAATCATTTATTGTCCATAAAAAATATATTACAATCGCATATGGGGATAACACAACTTAATATAACCAATAGGGAAACCCCAGACATGTTTTGCAGGTGTGCATCCTGTGTTAGGATCATTCAATGTGCTATTGATGCATTTATAATATTAGTATGTATTCGATTTTTTTAAATGCTTTCTATCCATGTAACAACATTTGCAGTAAACGGGGCATATAGACAAGATATAGGATGTCCATATTCCCATAAAGAACACTTCAGCTAAAAAGGTATAAAGGCAACCCAAATGGATGGATTGTATAGAAAATTTACAGTTAGAACTCGGAAAGTTGGAATGATTCCATAGTGGAATAAGAATATAGTAGGCATATAAATTAATGAAGGAAAATTGTAGTATGGCTCCAGTGGTCACAGTGCATGGAAACTTGTGTGGTAATACTGCTTACCCTCCCTAGCACCATTAAAGCCATGTCGCTTGATAGCCTCCATCTCAATTTGCACCACCATGGGGAAAACCAGCTGCATCATCTTCAGCATCTCATTGCCAGCCGCCTCCTTAGCCTCGTCCAACTTAGCAGCATAGTCTGGAGACTCAAGCGAGTCAATCACTTCATTGAGGATTGTTCTCACTTGATCTACACTCACATTTGGAGCTGCAGCCATATTATTAATAGATTAAGTATGACTAATCTGTAAGGAAATAAAATTACTTAAGGGTCAAATTTAGTATATATTTTCTTTTATTGTTGACAAAGAAATGATTAGGTCTAGGTTTAGGTCGGTGCACGCTTGCCTAGAAGATGCTTATTCACTCTTACCTTGAAGGTACCCAAAACAAGATGAATTGGCATCTTCTAGACAAGTGCCTCAGCATCCACCTTAGGAAGGCTTTTTTATTAAATGTTTAAAAATGTAAATCAGTTATATTTTGTCTGTAGCAGAAACGACGGCTGATAAGTCAAAGCGCTCTAAAGAAAGCAATGCACGCTAGATTCGATAAGACAAATATTATTTGTGATGCATTGTCCGTACTACAATGCCGATGGTCTAATCATTTGAGACGCAGTTACAGTAACATTAAATAAAGTCTTATTACTTTGAAATGGAAGCAGGAAATTCCTGAGCTAAGTTACATACCTTGTTCGGTGGGCGGAAGTTACGTATTGAGATTCGAGTTAAATTACTGAGATGTGGTCACAATTTTGATTAGTGCTTGATGAACCCATTTAAAATCTTTACACATGTGAATCGTGGTACTCAATATTCATATAGTATTTCTGTTCAAAATAATTACAAAAGGAAAAAAAACTCAAGCGAAGCAAAGAGAATAAAGATTTTGATCAGTTTTGATGATATTGACAATTTTGACATTACAAGCAGAGATTACAAGTAACCAGAGACAAGTAACTTAAAGGATACACGTACACTCAATGATTAAGGAAACTACTACTTTCTTTATTCATTGCGTACACTGCAAGTAACCTTTTGTCAAAATTTTGACATAGTGTCAAGTGTCATAATTATTGACAGGCAGCATAGAGTAAGAATAAAGCATTCTCTGTCTACGACAGGCAGAGACAAATTGACAGGCAACCACTACCTTAAAGCCATCGAAAAAATAAGCAATACTCCAAACAGAGACACCATATATCGTTTTTTTACAATATTGAAGCGACGATCTGAGAAGCGACGTATCCTTTTATCCGTTAAATCCTGAGGTTAAATCGTTTAATTCCTTTTCAAAATAGTCACGGAGTCGCAACACTTGCTTTCTTGTTAGAGCACCCTGCACTATACCTATATCTTTGGCGATAGATGGTTTCTATGAGCTGACGGATTCATCATGTACATTGTACTGTTACCTAATTGAAATGATTTTATATATTACATACAATAATATAATTACTCATACGCTTGGGTATGTATAAAAAACAATAAAAAATATTGAGCAAAGATAAATATCAATGTTTCAAATCGATTAAATTTTCTTCGAAGTTGTCGAGAAAGTCGATTGTTAAGAAAATCGAATCGAAAAATTATTGAATCGAGCTGCCAAAAGTAAAATAAATGATTAGACAAAGGGACAGAATAATTTAAACTTCTACACATCTAAACCAATATCATGAATTCGAAAGTATGGATGGTGGATGTTTGTTACTCAATCAAGTCAGAACGGCTGAACGGATCTGGATGAAATTTTGCACAGAGTTCTTAGAATAATCGAATAAGGTCCCTTGTTCGATCGCCTGCAGTCTATTTGGGAATTTATAACTTTTAAATCTTCTCTGGTCTGCCCCCGATTGTGTAAGGAAATCGTAATCGTTTGTCAAACGTACAATTCGACCTGTACTATGGAGTTCATAGATGCCTGCACGTCAAAAAGCATGCATGAAATCCTAAAACAGTTAACATTTCATAGTAGGTAAACCTTCAATGGACAAAATATACTATATGTCAGTGGCTTTCATTTTTCGATAGCCACTGAGTTACAGAATCGGGGGTCAGAGTAATACGTTTGCAACTGTCAAATGATTACAATTTGCTTAGTTAATTGGACCGTCTGGTCAAAGGCTTCGGCGTGGCTAGTTACCACCCTACCAGCAAAGACATGCCGCCAAGCGATTTAGCGTACCGGTATGATATCATGTAGTTACCGATTAGGGGTACCTAATTTGGACAGGTAATTAGTGCGATTATGTATGACCAAAGAATTAACAGAAAGGTGAAAAAATAAAAAGCTTGTGTTAAAAAAGTTTTATTACCTAACTACGAAATATAAAATGTAAGTAGATACCTAAAATTACAATAAGTAATATCACATTGGGGCTGATTCTGTAGTGCACAATCTCTTATACGAAAATGACAGCTTTAAATCTAGTTCTGTCCCTTTCCGCAGTGATTATTATGAAAGGGTTAGCAATATTTTTAAAGCTGTCATTTTAGTTTAGGGAACGGCTATTCTTACAACTAAATAAATGTAATATCAGTGGTATAGATAGAACGCGTTCTTGAGTTTATATAAACAATTTGGTCATTTATGTTAAACGCAATGTCTAAACTAAAATGTACAGCTCTAAATCTAGTGCTGCCCTTTTCGCATTGTGTATTATGAAAGGGATAGCAATATAAATAGAGCTGTAATTTTAGTTTAGTTTAGAGATGGTGTACAACCGAACTGGCCTCAGTCATACTATAAATTAATATCATTAATGTGAATGTGTGTTTGTTTGTTGGTTTGTCTTTCAATCACGCCGTAAAGGAACAACGGTTCGACGTGATTTTTGCCATGGGTATAGACAACGAATTTTTTATAAATTGTTTTAATTATTTTTTATTATGAATAAATTTTATTAAAAAAAAATATATTTAAAATATTTAAAATATAAACCTTAAAACTAAGGCATTAAAGTTTAAATACGAATGTAGTATATTTATATTTAAGACCGTTTGTCTTCGTAACAACGCGAGCATGTCAGTGACGCGAATCCACAAGTTTACCCCCTACCAAAAAGTGGTCAACGCGGCTAAGAAGTTTTCACTTTAAAAACAGCTAGCGTAAGTAAAAGAAGTGCTTTGATGCCTGTATGACCTGCTCGCCACTGTACATTAGTTAAATATTTTACACATTTTTCAAGAAATCTAGTTTTCTCGACACTTTGTTGTTCAGATACACATATTTGGTGCAATGGAAACGCAACTCTTCAACCGTGGTCACTTCAACGACTTCTTCAGTGGGAGGCTCTGAAAGAAAATAACATAATGGTCATGTGTGGCCCAGGACAGGTACGGCCAACGTAAAAAGTCCATACATAGCTTTATTGCTAAAACTGGTGCAAGAAATCTGAATCACCCATCCACACAAACACAATCTGTCCAAAATATTTAATTTAAGAGGCCGGCGAACGCCGCTCGCAACTTCTATTCAACCGGCAAATATAAATTTGCCGGTATATTGCTATCTCTATTTGGCTGATGACACATGATCGCGTGCAAGCGCGATAGCAATATGAGCGTTCAGAATTTGTTATTCATTTAGCCTTGTTCCGTAAATACCACAAATGATAAATGAAAACTTCGTGTTGTTATTCTTTAACTTGACAATACAGGTTATGTTCCTGATCAATTAGTACGTAAGATATCGTTCGTTTTAATATGGAACATATATGGAGAAATCATGTTATTTATGTCGTAAAAACATGCAAAACGCAATGCGCTTACATTTAATTTTGGGAAAGTATTTTGAAAAAATAATTGTCCAGGGACCTAGATAAATACAAGTTCAATCTTAAAAATCGCATAATATGATACAAATATTCTCGAATTACAAATTATTAGTTTGTATGGGCAATTCACCCTCCGCTGGCACCTCAACATATATTGCCATAAATACAAGATGAATGAATATTGTTTATGTTTGTTTTGTTTGAGAGTGACTTTGTAACCAACAAGCCATCTTGTTTGCTTATTCTATAATATGGACTTTTGACGTCGACTATTCATGGAAGTATGTAAATCCACATCCACACAAACATATGTCCAAAATATTTAATTTAATTCTACATAAATTATTGCCATAAATACAAGATGAATATTATTTATGCGAGTTTCAGGGTGACTTTGTAAACTTTATTATGGACCTTTGACGTCAACTATACATGGAATTATGTAAATAGATGCCAATAGTTTGGCGGCCATTATTTCTTCAACGGTAATATTTTATTATCCAAAAAATGTCTTAGAAACCTCGTAATGATGTTTACAATACTATAAAAACAGACTTCGTCCTTGGAGATAAAACATATATTACTTCACAGTAAAATTATTAGTCTACCAGCTAATGCCCGCGACTTCGTCCACGCGGATTGAGGTTTTTGGTTCCTGCGGGAACTCTTTAAATTTCCGGGATAAAAAGTAGCCTATGTCCTTCCCCGGGATGTAACTTATCTCAGTACCAAATTTCATCAAAATCGGTTGAGAAGTTGACCTGTGAAAGCGTAGCAGACAGACAGACAGATGCACTTTCGCATTTATAATATTAGTATGGATATGGAAGTATGGATTAGGTGATTTCCGCGACTTCGTCCACGTGGATTAACGGTTTTTTGGTTCCCGCTGGCACTCTTTTATTTTCCGGGATAAAGAGTAGCATGTGTAAGCATTTTTATAATTTGTCATGATATCTCATGAAAGAGGAGGTATAATGACTGTAAAGGACATTGTTCAGTCCCCATACAAAGTTCGCCTAAGAACCAACCGTCATAAAACATTGATTACTGGGTTCAAATTAATACCTTTTTGTACTTGAGAGCAGATTAAAGCTACGGACACTTGCAAAAAAATTACTTATTACCAAAAATATTTTCAATTTTGAGTTTATTTCAGCTTTCACGATCAATCTACTTGAACAAATAAATATCATCTTTATCCCTTTGTAATAGAGCTGTAAACAGTATGTAGATAAGACAAGATTCGCCGTAGTTCATCAAAAACATTACAGATGGCGTTATTAATAATGCAGGTATCGTCATCGTTCATCGAGAACTTCACAGATGGCGTTAAAAATATTAAATTATTGTACTTTCAATAAATGGCGTTGCGAGATTCAGAATACTAGTGCACTTAGAACTTCAAGCAGCTTTTATCTTGTTTCTTACGATACGGATCTAGCGCTCAAGCGGTGGTATTGTATATTATTTTAAACTGTAAGTTATTGATCTGTGGTTAATAATCCAGAGACGGAAACATATAGTAATCAATTTAATACCCATTTACTTATTTTTTAATTAATTTGAAGTGTCCGTTAACTTCTGATATTTGGAATAAAGACTATAAATTAAGCTAAGAATTACTGTATATTTCAAACGTATGTTGATTCTTAGGCGAATTTGGTCAATGTCCTTTGACTCGTTCCATGTCATTATGGACGCCATGTTGAAAATGGTTGGTATAAATGAGAGTGTTTTGACTTTTGACGACGCGATGGTAGTTCAGTCTCCGGCCGGTAGACTCACCTATTATTGTATACTTTTGTGTTTAGGTCGCAATTTGGTTAAGAGCTTAACGTTAGCAATCGTGGCCAGATCAAATTAATATTGTCTTTAAGTTCAGCCAACTTTTATCAATGTGATTAACATTAAATCTCTCGTGGAACCTCTACACGTTCAACCATTTACTCGTGCAAGTTTCAAATGAGAGGACAAATATACTATAAATGTTTTATTAATACCTACTTCTGGATTGTCGTTTACAGTATCATTCCAGACTATAATCTCTTTGGCAAATTTCGTGGACGTCTATCGCTTCAATACGACGACTTGTAGTATTAAATCAGTACTATAGTGATATTTACCTATGTGTTGCCACACTTGAGGCGGGAATACAGGTTGCTGTGAGAAAACGTAGATCATTTTGCATTCTCTGGTCAGGCCTTCGGAACAGTTCGCTTTCTTCTTCAGCTCCATTCGGTACCAAAAGGCTGATTTTCTGTTGGCAGTAAAAAATAATTTTATATTGTTTGAAACTGGTAACTTCAACATGGTAAAACCACAGTGTAAGTATTCATTCACTCATGAGCTGCCCCGCTGTTCTGACGGGAGACTTCTCTGACACGTAGTGTTCTAGCAGCTTTGACGCTATGGGCTTTAGTTGTGCTATGGAAATAGATAGATAAATAGCTCACTTCAAATGATCCTGTACGACGTTGTTCGCGATGGGAATGCATATCTTCTGAGCCGGCTCACTCATAAGCTGCACTGCTGTTCTGACGGGAGATTTCTCTGACACGTAGTGTTCTAGCAGCTTTGACGCTATGGGCTTTAGTTGTGCTATGAAAACAAATAAATAGATAGATAGATAGATAGATAGCTCACTTCAAATGATCCTGTACGACGTTGTTCGCGATGGGAATGCATATCTTCTGAGCCGGCTCACTCATGAGCTGCCCCACTGTTCTGACGGGGGACTTCTCTGACACGTAGTGTTCTAGCAGCTTTGACGCTATGGGCTTTAGTTGGGCTATGGATAAAAAAAAAATTAGATTAAGATTAACTAAACAAACTAGAAATAATAGTACTATTTGTTCAACCATTTATTTTACTTTTGGCAGCTCGATTGAAAAAACCTCAAATGTATGTTTGTTACTCAATCACACAGATGAAAGGCACAAAGATAGATTTTTATATTGAATAACACATAGGCTACTTTTTAACCCGGAAAATTAAGAAGCTCCCGCGGGAATCAAAGAATTTTAAACCACGCGGACGAAGTCGCGGGCATCAGCTAGTTAATTTATAAGATAACATAAAGTATTTACCAAAGTCCGCTCTCAAGCACGTTTCAGCGCGGTACAGATGTTCTAAGCAAGTGTGAACTTGGGCGAACTTCATCAACAGATTCTTCCACGGGCTTATGTCTATTTCATCCGCTATCAACGGCACCTGCAATAAGTACATTTTTGATGATAACAATCTAAACGGACGTAGCTTTAAGAGAATACTTTACCAAAGTGGATTAAAATTAGGATTTTTTATGGGCCGGATATCCATGCCCATATCTGCAGATATCCGAGGGAGAAGAAAGATTCATATCGAGTAACTTTTTTGACAGATCTTTTACCTTATTGATTTTCAATACATAGATGAAATAGATGAAATTCTATATATAGGTGATTAGATAGCAATGAAAAACTATTAAATTCTTTTCAGACTATATATATTTCTTAAAATCAAATATTTGGTACATTCGAGCCTTCTATATCAATATATATATATATCTTCTATATATTCGGCGTTGATTTAAATTGACTTTCAATCTACTCCTATCTCTTACGCACTTACTTCGTTGACATCTTTCTTCTCGCTCACTAGCCCGTGTTTCTTCAGAGAGGCGAAGTCATCAACGGTTAGCTCATTCGGGTCTTCTATACAAAACGACTCCGCGTCTATTCGTATGGAATGTTCCGATGAAGCGATATTGTCAAATGGATTTAGAGTAAAATCCCCACCGATGGTCATGTCGTTTATAGTTTGGTTTATTTGCTCGATGGATTCGTGGGACCTAGACGTTTGAACAAAAAAAATTATAAAAACAATTATACTTTATTGTTTGTATTTGTTTTATGTATTTAGATTTCGTATTTATATCTTTAGATTTGGCAATTAAAATTTAGTTTGTAACAACATGGGTACTTAGCCTGAAATAAAGACATTTATTTATTTATAATTTCATAATACCGATGATTGGTCTTTCAGTCAAGCTGCAATAGAACAACGAATGGTCGTTTCTTTTTGCACATACAAATGTTTTCACAATACTTTCCCAAAATTAAATATAAGCGCATTGTGTCTTGCACGTTTTTACGACATAAATGACATATTTTCTCCTTATTTGTTTCATATAATAACCAATGATATCTTACGTACTAATTGATCAGGAACATAGCCTATATTGTCAAGTTACAGAATAACAACACGAAGTTAAAATCACAACAAGTTTTCATTTATCATTTTTGGTATTTACGGAACAAGACTAAATGTATAACAAATTCTGAACGTTCTTATTGCTATCGCGTTTGCGCGCTATGTGTCATCAGCCAAATAGAGATAGCTATATACCGGCAAATTTATATTTGCCGGTTGAATAGAAGTTGCGAGCCGCGATCGCCGGCCTCTTAAGTACACAATAAGGGCAGTTTTAAAAATTATTATTACCTCGCATCTGTATTCCAAATCCCGGCTATGTAAAAAGAATGTTCTAGAAGCGACATGACTCTGGTGTATTCCCACATAGTCTTTTCTATCCCGACTTGCGCGACGAGGGATAAAGCTTGCGGCGGACTCGAACGAAGGTTCTTCAGCACTTTCGCTGTTTGGGAGTGGCCGCGGGACAGTTTTAGGACCAGTTTCGACAGGTAGCTTTTATTGTTGACATCTATCTGCAAATAGTTATTTGTAGGTTATTATATAAAAGAAATTGAAATTTTAACTTTACATAACTAGTGGTTCGCCCCGAACTGAGACCTCGCGGTATCCATAAGATAGTTTTAATTATATATTGAAAAAAACAGTTAACTTTTAACATTAGACGCAAAAGAGCTAAAGAGTTATTGGAGAAACGAATAAACTTTAACAGAGCGTCATCTATTGACATCATTGTGAAGTTCTGTTAAAAATACTGAAGCTCATTAAGAATTAAATAATTTAGTTTCCTTATAATATTTATCTAATTTTAGTATTTGTTGTTCAAGTACAGGATATAATTCAAATAATTGATCAAGTTTCAGGCCCAGCTTTTCAGAAAATTTCGAGTTGTGAGGTCAACTTTGGAAGTTAGAAAATCTCCACTTTGAAAGCCCCCAAGAAATTCGTCCCCGAGGACTTAGATTATATAAAATCCATGGGAACTCAAAATTTCTCGATTGAAAAATGGTGTATGCCTTTCATCAAAATCAGTTAAATGAGGGATGTGAACAGTAACAGATACACTAACAGGCAAACAGACATTCGCATTTATAATATTAGTTTGGATATAGATAATACTTACAAAAGGCCGTATTTTTCCGGAAGATATGAATTTGAGCGCCTGCATTAATAATGTAATAAGTTCCTCGGCTGTTTGACAATCTGAAATGAAAAGTACGACGATTCTTCATAATCTGATCACATTTTGAGTGATTTTATGACTTACTAGCTGATGCCCGTGACTTCGTCCGCGTGGTTTGAGGTTTTTTGGTTCAGTGATTTTATGACTTACTAGCTGATGCCCTTATAGTGTCGTGACGTGACCTTATAGTGACGGGCAACACCGAGGGCAAAAGATCTAGAGGCCACTCACCAACCAGATGGTCAGACCAGCTGAGAGATTCTAAGTGCAAATTTTACACCATTGCAAGATTGGCCTCCGATAGAACCCGGTGGAAAAATTTAATCCGCACAAGGTTGCAAAATCCTCAGGACCACGATCTTCAGCAATGAAGGACTTGAGAGAGAGAGAGCTGATGCCCACGACTTCGTCCGTGTGGTTTGAGGTTTTTTGGTTCAGTGATTTTATGACTTACTTACGCAACTATGTACAGGCGGATTGACGTTTTTGGTTCCCGAGGGAACTTTTTAATTTTCAGGATAAAAAGTAGCCTATGTGTTATTCCAGACTATAGTCTATCTCTGTGCCAAATATCATCCAATTCGGTTGAGCTGTTCTGACGTGATTGAGTAACAAACGTCAATCCATCCAAACTTTAGTATTTATAATCCATACTTATATTATAAATGCGAAAGTCTGTCTGTCTGCTACGCTTTCACGGCCCATCTGTTCAACCGATTTGCTGAAATTTGGTACAGGGATAGGTTGTATCCCGGGGAAAGACATAAGCCTCTTTTTATCCCGAAAAATTCAAGAGTACCCGCGGGATTAAAAAAAAAACTTAAGCCACGCCGAAGAAGTCGCGAGCATCATCTAGTATTAGTATAAATGTACTGTTGTAAACTATTTGTTTCTTCACTAGTATTAGGCTTGAAAAGGTAATATTAAGGCAAAGTGGCCCCCATTAAGACACTGCATCAAATATTACTTTTTATTAGTATTTTGATTAATAAAAACTGAAACGTCTATGGGTCTGTCTAAACCTTTGTATTCCACAATATAGGTTTGATCAGTGTGTGCGTGCAGTTCATAGATGCATAAAAGCACTGCTTACCCAAATGTATATACGTCAATGCTCATTTTTAATCAAAACAAGTAAACAGGTATTCTGACCAACTAATAGACCTATTACACTACACTTTTTACAGGGCCCTGTGTCAAGGGTGGGCGTGGCCGCTAGTTAGAGCGGCTTATTATCAGCAATAAGGACCACTTTAGGGACCTTCACTCCCTAAATCTTATTACACTACACTGATTCAAGGGTCCCTGTGAAAAGTGCAGTGTAATAGGCCTACAATGCCTACCCCAGCTTCAAATCCTATGCACGCCACTGGGTTGGGTACTAACCTCTTAAAATATCCCATAGTTTGTAAGTGAAATCATTGCTGGATCCTTGAGTAGACATAGCAGACATGCACTGTCGCAAGGTACTAGTGTCTTCAGTGATACAGACACATCCGCCGGCGGGGCACTCCGCGGTATAAGTATATGTTTCTGTTTCCTGCAGTAAGTTGTTCAAACGTTTCGTGTTGTTTACATGTTTCATTCCTTGGAAGACGTTTCTGGAAGAGGAAAAAAATGTGTGTGAGCAATTCAACGGCAGAAGTGAAACTTTAGAAAAGTAGCCCAGTGCGAGAGAACAAGATAAATATAACTTGTATTCTATCTCATTCTCTCGCAGGCTAAATCCTATTTATCAATGTTTGTCTCTTTTTCGTTTCATTGTTTCGTTTCGTTAATTTTTTCAAATTACGAATCTAAAGAAGTTTCACTTCAAAAATTGGTTTGAAATTGTATCTTTACTTTGAAAAATTGGTCTTGATAAGAACAGTTGAAATTGAAGAACTGTTGACGATCAGAGGCTCATCAAAATGTTGAAAAAAAAAACGATGTTATCTTATGGGTTGGAGGTCTCGGGTTCTATCTCTGGCAGGATCATTTTGGGAATTTATGATTTACTAGCTGATGCCTGCGACTTTGCCTGTTCGATCAAGGTTTTCTGGTTCCCGCTGGAATTCTTTAATTTTCCGGGATAAGAAGTAGCCTATGTGTTATTTCAGGTTATTATCTATCTCTGTGCCTTTCATTTCATTTCATAATACAAGTTTTACCTAATAACAGCGGTATCCAAGTTGACAGAGTTGGGGCCCGCCGCGGTCATGTCAACTAGAAGTTGATTGATATTGTGTAATGCTGTCACTGACTTCCATATGGCATTACAGGGGCTCGCCAAGTGACCTATGGCTACTTCTTGTTCCTGAAAATCCATCTTATCTTACTAATATTATAAATGCTAAAGTTTGGATGGATGTATGGATGTACGGATGTCTGGATGTATGGATGTATGGATGTTTGTTACTCTATCACGCCCCAACGGCTGAACGGATCTGGCTGAAATTTGGCACAGAGATAGATAATAGTCCGGAATAGCACATAGGCTTTTTATCCCGGAAAATAGAAGAGTTCCCGCAGCAACCAAAAAAAACTCAAACCACGCAGAAGTCGCGGGCATTCGCTAGTATTTTATATATAAAATTCACGTGTCACAATGTTAGTTACCATACTCCTCCGAAACGGCTTAACCGATTTTCATGAAATTTTATATATATATTCAGTAGGTCTGAGAATCAGCTACTATATCTATTTTTCATACCCCTAAAACACCTTAATCCACGCGGACGGAGTCGCGGGCATCAGCTAGTTGATATTATAAATGCGAAAGTGTTTGTCTGTCTGTCTGCGACGCTTTCACGGCCCTCCTGTTCAACCGATTTTGATGAAATTTGGTACAGGGATACTTTGTATCCCGGGGAAGGACATAGGCTGCTTTTTATCCCGGAATATTAAAGAGTTCCCGCGGGAATAAAAAAAACTGCCTCTTCAACCGATTTTGATGAAATATGATATAGGGATAGTTTGTATCCAGGGAAGGCCATGGGCTACTTTTTATCCCGGAAAATTAAAGAATTCCTGCGGGAATTAAGAAAACTTTAATCCACGCGGACGAAGTCGCGGGCATCATCTAGTAATAAAATAAAATAAATATATTGCTAACCCTTTCATAACTACAGAACTAGATTTAAAGTTGTCTTTAGTTTAGATTAGACTACATTCGAAATTAAACTTTAATGGCTTGGTGTTAAGGCTTATATTTTAGTAATTTTAATTAAAATAACAAAAAAAACTTTTTCACTGCTATCGGCAGTCCCTATAACTGCCAGTTTTTTAATTTATTATTATTATTATGGGTTGAGTTTTTAATATCCTTTCTTAGCGGATGCCCATCATGGTCAAGTTCTCTGTTTGCCAAATTTCAGCCCGGTTCATCCAATGGTTTGAGCTGTGTTGAGAGATCAATCAGTCAGTCACCTTTTCAATCCAATTTGCAACATGGATACTTACAAAATGTACTTTGCAGCTAATAAATGGTGTTAGTAAAGTTTTGGCACTCCATTCGCAGTACAGCTCAGTAATTCCTCCATGGGGCGCGTTGAGTTGTTCCTCCATTGTAAGGGAGCTGTAGGAAATGCCTGATATTGTGTATTTGCAGTCAATGGAAACTGTTACCTAGAAAATAAATAAATTATCTATAATAATATTATAAATGCGAAAGTTTGGATGGATGGATGTTTGTTACTCAATCACGCCAAAACGGCTGTACGGATCTGCATGAAATTTGGCACAGAGATAGATTATAGTCTGGATTAGCACAAGGCTACTTTTTAATTGTAATCAGAAAGAGTTAACCCATGATGACGAAGTCGCAGGCATCAGCTAGTAAGTAGCCCATAAGATAAAATTAAAAAACTTTGTACTTACTGAATCTTCACTTATTTTTTCTTGTGAAGCAAACTCCTGAACCATGTTCTCAACATCAACTTCCTCTAGCACCATCGAGCCCTCATAAGTAACAATGCCTCTTGCAAATTGCTCCGCATTTGAGTGGCTAGTAATCAGTAGTACTCGACTTTCATCCGGTTTGCATAGTGCCCAAATTGGTGTAGAGTCTTCTTTAGATAACATGTTACAACTTTCGTTACGTAGGTTAAGTATTTCTCTAGAAAATAAATGATAAAACATTTATGACTTGGATGCAAATAATGCAGCTTAAGGTTAAACCTAAGAACACTAAATCTCTTAGTGGTATGTCTTTGCGGGTAGGGTGGTAACTAGCCACGGCCAAAGCCTCCCACCAGACCAGACCAGAGAAAATTCAGAAATTATAAATTCCCACATAGACCCTGAGGGAGAATTGAACCCGGGACTTCCTACGTTAAGACAACAGTTTAAGTTTATGGTTCCTTGTATTCGGAAATATTATATTATATATTCGGAAAAATGAGAACGTAGTGCGAACATAGTAATGTTCGCACTACGTTCTCATTTTTCCGGGATAAAATGTAGTTAAAAAAAGTTCCCCAGGATACAGCCTACACCTGTACCAAGTTTCATCAAAATTGGTTGAACTGATGAGCTGTGAAAGCGTAGCAGACAAACAGACACACTTTCGCATTTATAATATTAGTGTGATGATAACTTCTATGCATACCTTGCCTGCTCTACGTCTACAGGTGCATGTAAGACCTCTTCCTTCCTCCACAGCTGTGGATCATCAGATAGCAATGTCTCGTCCAGGGTTGTGTGCAAACTCAAGTCCAGCTTAAGTGGAGATCCTGTTAGGTCTAACTCTTCTGAAGTAAAAAAATATACATTGTGGCTATATATTTTCTGTTATGCACACAGTCTAGGCAAGGAAGCTAGTGGACCCTTGTAAAGTGTATGCACTTAGGTAGGTACTTAAATCAATTGATATCTTTAATCTGAGCTTTACATGAACTTACCTTTTTCGTTATTCTTTTTATTATTATATTCAGATGTAGAGCTCGACTGTTTTGCCTGAAATCATTATATAGTTTCATGAAAGGTGAACATATTCAAAAAAAATGAATTTAGAACATTGCGTAAAGAATTTTACAAGAAACAAAACACTAGTTACCCACTTTTGCGTACACAATGATGATTTCATTATTTTCTCGCGTGTACATTTCGACATAACTGGGGCTTGTTTGTTTTTCTATAACATATTTGGGATAAGTTTCTAATAATCTTTGTAAGAAACTCTCCATTTCAACCAGATTTCAACTTTATAAATAAACGGCTGAATTTCGAACATAAGTTACTTGTCTCTGGCTCAGAGTAATCTCCTCAGATAATCTGTATTCGTATTCGTTGAATCAGAGACAAGTAACTTAAAGCGCTGCTCTAACGTTGAATGTTGCGGTTTGACAGCAGATGATGATACGGACCATAGACAAGGTCCCTATTAAGTAAAAACGGGTAAAAATTAAAAAATCTATATCGATCATTGCTACTATGATTTACTGAATGAATGAATTATTGTAACTTTAATGATGGTTTGTGGATAATAGCGGAATAGTAAAAGAGGTGTAAAGTAATCAGATGATTAAGATTTTTACACTGTAGCAATCATATTTACGTAATTTCTTTCTCTGTCTACGTTACGTAATATGGCTCCACCGTTTGTGGTTCAGATCTGAGCTTTGTAGTCTGAGCCACTATCTCTTTGATTAATACGTCATAATCAAATCACTATCTTTTCTCTAATAAACGCTTTAAACTTAACAAAGATTATACCTTCTTCATCTGGTCGGTGGATTATACGTAGATAAGTTAGATACGGGTAAGATTGGTATCACAGAATACAATTATTATATTATAATATACTGGATTGGTATAGCGGCTTTTTTATTCATTTTGTAAGATTTTATACTGCACGGCGACCGCATAACTTCTGCATCAAGGTATTCTTGCTGCGTCAATGGATTTTGTCCAATAGTGGAAGAGTGGTTGACCAATCAGAGGTGATTGCGATCGTCACACTGTAGCTGTCATACTTACGCGGTCGCCCAGCTGGGTTTTCTCAAACGTCATTGAATAACTTGTAGGCACAATAAAAACTAAGATTTACTGTTTTAGATTTATAATAATACACCATTTGGAGTTATAATGAGTATTTCAACACCATGGTATAGACTCGGGTTTTATTATTAAAAATCTTCTAGAAAAATAATAAAACCATAGACAATATTGATTAAAAAACATAGGCTACGATTCACGAAACAGTCTTGTAAAGGACGGCGCTACTTAATAATTACTTAATCGTGGCCTTATTCTTAACAAGAATAATATTTTTTAACACAATTGTCAACGTTATCCAAGCGCTTCCTGCAGCGCGCGGTGGTGCGTCAGCCTGGCAGCGCGCACGTCGCAGCGACCCGCGACAGTCGCGATCAGCCCACACTGCATGTTAGCTTGCTCCTCGAGGCGGGCGCCGCCGCCCGCTCTAGCCGTTACTACGCTGTCACTCTCCATACTCTCTGTCATACGAAAGGAACACAGTCTCACAAACTTACCTGACCCGGTAGTCAACATTGGAACTAATTTGTATGCCTGCAGGGCGACTGCGTATCTCTGACAGCTACAGTGTAACGATCGCGATCACCTCTGATTGGATAACACTCTTCCACTATTGGACGAAATCCATTGACGCAGCAAGAATAACATAAATTCGGCCAATCGCTACAATTGATACTGTAACAGTGATTGATGCAGAAGATACGCGGTCGCCCTGCTGTTTAGTTTTTGTTTATAACTGAATACTATATAAAAACAAAAACTAAACAGGTAACGACGACGCTGTCATCGGGTCAGGCAAGTTTGTGGGACTATACCTATAGTTCGCACGCGAGTTGAATGCAGAGCAAATGTATGGTGACACATACATTTACCGCGCGCGCATACATACATGCCCGCGATTTCGTCCGCGTGGATTAAGGTTTTTTATTCCCGCGGGAGTTCATTTTCCGGGGAAATATGTCCTTCCCCAAGATGCAATCTACCGCCTAGTGTCTTCAACTTAAGTCTTACCAGACAGCCGCGGTTAGAGCCTGGTCATCGTTAGAACGCGACCGTCGCGTCGCAGCGCGCGCATCGCATACACAGCCGAGCGCAAATACGTGATGTCCAACACTCCACTAAACCAACCAACGCTAGACTGCACTTTTTACAGGGCCCTGTGCCAAGGGTGGGCGTGGCCGCTAATTATAGCGTCGCTTATTACACAGTAATAAGGATCAATTTAGGGACCCTTACTCTCTAAATGTTATTACACTACACTGGATCAAGTTTAATAGACCCTGTGAAAAGTGCAGTGTAATAGACATAAAAGTCTAACGGACTAATATGCCTATTACACTGCACTTATCACAGGGACCCTTCCACTTGAATGAGTGTAGTGTAGTAAGATTTAGTGATAAAGGGTCCCTAAATTGGTCCTTGTGTGATAAGCGACGCTCTAACTAGCAGCCACGTCCACCCTTGTCACAGGACCCTGTAACAAGTGCAGTATAAAAGGCCTATAAGTTCTGTATGGTGTGTTACCGCAGAGCTGTGGCCATGGCAGCACGGGCAGGCTCCAGCAGCGCCGGTCAGCGAGCTGCACGCGGTGGCGGGGCCTGTCAAAAGTGCAGTATAAAAGGCCTGGTTCTGTATGGTGTGTTACCGCAGAGCTGTGGCCATGGCAGCACGGGCAGGCTCCAGCAGCGCCGGTCAGCCGGCTGCACGCGGTGGCGGGGCCTGTCAAAAGTGCAGTATAAAAGGCCTGGTTCTGTATGGTGTGTTACCGCAGAGCTGTGGCCATGGCAGCACGGGCAGGCTCCAGCAGCGCCGGTCAGCGAGCTGCACGCGGTGGCGGGGCCTGTCAAAAGTGCAGTATAAAAGGCCTGGTTCTGTATGGTGTGTTACCGCAGAGCTGTGGCCATGGCAGCACGGGCAGGCTCCAGCAGCGCCGGTCAGCGAGCTGCACGCGGTGGCGGGGCCTGTCAAAAGTGCAGTATAAAAGGCCTGGTTCTGTATGGTGTGTTACCGCAGAGCTGTGGCCATGGCAGCACGGGCAGGCTCCAGCAGCGCCGGTCAGCCGGCTGCACGCGGTGGCGGGGCCTGTCAAAAGTGCAGTATAAAAGGCCTGGTTCTGTATGGTGTGTTACCGCAGAGCTGTGGCCATGGCAGCACGGGCAGGCTCCAGCAGCGCCGGTCAGCGAGCTGCACGCGGTGGCGGGGCCTGTCAAAAGTGCAGTATAAAAGGCCTGGTTCTGTATGGTGTGTTACCGCAGAGCTGTGGCCATGGCAGCACGGGCAGGCTCCAGCAGCGCCGGTCAGCGAGCTGCACGCGGTGGCGGGGCCTGTCAAAAGTGCAGTATAAAAGGCCTGGTTCTGTATGGTGTGTTACCGCAGAGCTGTGGCCATGGCAGCACGGGCAGGCTCCAGCAGCGCCGGTCAGCGAGCTGCACGCGGTGGCGGGGCCTGTCAAAAGTGCAGTATAAAAGGCCTGGTTCTGTATGGTGTGTTACCGCAGAGCTGTGGCCATGGCAGCACGGGCAGGCTCCAGCAGCGCCGGTCAGCGAGCTGCACGCGGTGTCGGTCGGACGTGCCGTGAGCGCGCTGCGCGGCGGTGTCGCACGACGCGACCAGTGCGCGACCGACGCAGCGCGCGCCGCAGTCGTACGACACGGCGTAGCGCCAACACGTGTAGTCGTTGGATTCCTCTTCTACCTTCCAGGATCCAGTCCTACAAATGATAAATAAATGATAAATGATTTATTTATTTCATGTAGGACAACTTGTGTCACTTATGAAACGTTAAGACTCTACCACCGATTCGGAAAACTACTGAGAAGAGCCGGCGAGAAACTCAGCAGTTCTTTTCATAGAAGAGAAAAGGTTACAATATCTAGACAACACAACACATATACGTTGCAAGTATTACACTGACTTGTGGGTTACTGGATGCGAGGCCGGTTGCTTCCATGCAAAGTGTAACAAATACTTCCGATCCAGTGTTACAACTTCGGTATATAATATAACTAGCTAATGCCCGCTTCGTCTGCGTGGATCGAGGTTTTTTGGTTCCCGCGGGAACTCTTTAATTTTCCGGGATACAAATGTGGCTATGTGCTATTCCAGACTATAATTTATCTCTGTGCCAAATTTCAGCCAGATCCGTTCAGCCGTTGGGGCGTGATTGAATAACAAACATCCATACACCAGACATCCAGACATCCATACAAATTTTCGCATTTATATTAGTGAGATTAATAGGTGCACTGATACACACTAATTTCAACAAATCCAATTCACGCGGACAAAGTCCGTGCACTCCACGTGGTCTAGACTTCATCCACAATGAATTGGATTATTGAAAATTCTTCGATTCTTGGCCTTCATTTTCCGGGATAAAAAGTAGCTCTTGCCCTTCAAATATTTTCACCGGAAAGCAACCTATCTGATATTATATGTTCTCTGTAGATAAGTACCAAATGTCATCAAAATCCGTTGAACAGTTAAGCCGTGAAAATCTAGCAGAAAGAGAGACTAAGGGATAGACAAACAGACACACATTCGTATTTAAAATATCAGTATGGACTATGAATTAGCTTTGTATGATTGATATTGTATTACATGTGTGTATAAAGTCGTGGATGGTTGCTGAAATCGGCGAGGAAGTGCGCGACAGTAGCGGGCGAGTGGTTCGGAAACTCGGCGTGCGTGCGAGCGTCGCGCGACAGTCGCAGCGACAGCAGCGCGACCAGCGACAACAGCGCGACAGCTGCGCGACCGCGAGCGCTGCTCAGCACGCGGCGGACATCACGGGCGATCAGGCTCATCGCGAGACTGTAAACACAATGATGTTATAGACCTATTACACTGCACTCTTACAGGGCCCTATAGTACGGGTGGGTGTGACCGCAATTTAGAGCGTCGCTTATTACACAGCAATAATGACCAATTTGGGGACCCGTTCTCCCTAGTTCTTATTACACTACATTGATTCAAGAGTAAGGGTCCCTATGAAAAGTGCAGTGTATTGTGCCTATTATTAACACATATGACTTAGCGCCAATCAAATATAGTTCAACCGGTGACTGGTGAGTTCAACAAACTTATCTGGCCCGGTAACAGCGTCGCTAGTATCTATGAAAAATTTTGGCCACCGGATAAGTTTATTCACTTTAATATAGTCGTCTTTGAGCTGCCCGGGTCAGCAAATAAACGAAACCCCACCTTTTGGGGATAATAATCACAAATGAACACGTAAACAGTAAAACACACTTAGTTTTGCAGCGAACAATAAAATATCTTTAAATTCTAACATGTACCTACTATCCTTTTGATACTTATTTATTTTGTGAAGGAGACGATATAATATACTCGTATTAAGCTAAATAATGATGTAAATGCGTCGAATTACAGCCCGCACACAGGTTCGTGCTTATTTTATCACAAAAGGATGTGACGCCAATTTTATCGCTGTGTTTCTTCCTGACTCCAGTAAGCCCGGAGCGGAGTCGCCACAGGCTCGTACGATACTGGTTACTGGACCAGTTTAAAATTAGAACAAAACATAAAACATCTGCCCGACGCGGCGCGCCCGAAGTCTGTAAACAAACGAAGCCTAAAACAATAAGTTCACCATACATAAACCTACTCATCATAGTTTCTGTACGCGCTTGCACTTGGGCCCTATAATTACTACGTCATATACTTACTTGTTCAGGACGCGCTTACACTTGGGCCCTATAGGGCTCAATACCATCGCTTCAAGCAGTAAGTAGGTATGATTATCCTATATGTTACTTGTCTCTGGGTATGATTTTGAAATATGAGCGTCAATAATAAAATACATAAATACTGCTTTATGCGATAGATAGATAGATAAATACTTTATTGCACACATGAAAAATACGTGATAATATATCTAAGCGATAGTAGTAATCCAGGGAAAAAGTGGTGAGGGCTTTACTTTAAAAGAGGAGTAAAAAGAGGTCCTATATACCGAGCATTGATTCCTAGCTAACGATAATTTAATCGAAAGATATCTTTATAAGGACATCACCTCGCAGGGGCGTGAGAGAAGTGTGGGGACAACGGAGGAAGGTTCTCACCTAACTAATTAATTCGAGTTAGGCCTCAAATGCAAATCTATACTAGGAAGAACGCATCCATTTCGAGCGCGGTATGTTTTATAGGTTTGATGAAATCTGTTCGGTAGTTTTAAGGTTTATCAGCTTTTTTCTCAGTTGGTCTATCATTAAGTTTATAATAGTTCCACTTCCAAAAGCCTAGTGGCATGCTGGTTATAGCAGCATAAAAGCACTTGCTTACCTAAATATTACTATCATTATTTATGACCTGCCAGAAGCTGCCAGTAAATAGGTTCTTACCTTAGCACCTTCTGTATAACCTGTGCTAGAACTGTATAGGTATGGTGGTAGGGATTCAAAGAATAATAAAATAACGTATTACTTTCATGATTTACTTACAAATGTAGTTTAGTCTAATTTGTTTGTTTGTTCGTCGGTCGCGATTTGCAGCAGTCTTGCATGTCTTAGCCTGTTCTTCACTCGCACCGCGAAAGCCTGCGAATACCACGAAAACCCGGGAACACCTTGTATCGAATACCAATTCAATACAAGGACTTCAACTTACATAGACAGGCCCTGTGAAACAAAAAATGTGGACTTATTTTACTAACGTCATCTAGTCTGACAAGCGGGACAGCGCTATGGCGAGGACAAGGACAGGCTTATACTGGTGAGGAGGATGCACCACAAGTCACACATTAACCTTTTGCTGTGAAAGGGCCCATCTAGTAACTACATATATATATATCGATGATTCAATGTCGTTTGATTGTCCGTGACAAATTGTCGTAGCGCGAGCGAAGAACGGGCATTTAGTATAATGTTAGTTATAATTAAAGAATACTCTATTCTGTACAATGTTTGGGTTATTGCTAACATAAGAATGTAAAATCACAGTATTCAATATAATTAATAATTATTACGTCAAATCTATGTTTTCATCTACATTTTGCGATTACCATAATTTAAAAATCAATGTTTAAAAATTTTTCACAATATTTTGAGTTAACTTATTTGATAATTAATTAATTTAATGTCATTATAGTCTGTCGAACTTATCTGACCCGGTGGTCAAAATTGGAACTAATTTTTATGCACCGGGTCAGATTAGTTTGTGGGACTATACTCATCTATATTATACAAATGCAAATTGTCATAATAAATAATAATGAAGGATACACACTGAACTATTCCATCACAACCATTATTACTATGTACTTCCAGCTGATGTAATATGAACATGAATATCAGTATATGTACATTCCTATATTATGAAATTTGGTAACATCTGTTGATAACGCAGATATCCTATCATAGCTGCATTTCCGACCCGTTTACATGGGTTTAGTTTGGCCATACTTAGCTGCAACTGTTTTTGGTCACTGACTATACTAGAATTTTAATTGGACAACACGTTTTACATTAGCTAATGTCAAATAATAAAATAACTAGAGGTAGACCGCAACTTTTTCTGATTTCCTATGAGATTATGAAATTTTCCCACTGCAAAAAGCCTATCTATAGAGTATAATATTTTAAATGCTGATTTTCATGTCTATACTTCAAAATCATAGAACTTTTATGTAATCTTCCAACGCTCATTTCACCCCTTTTGGGGTGGATTTTCGTAAAACTGCTTATACAGGTTATTATTATTTAAAATTAATAACCTAAATGCAGATTTTCAAAACTGGAAACATCAAAACCTGTTGTGCAATTAAAAATTCTACTATAACGTGAACTGTAATTCGGTCGGCCGCATTCGATTGCAGTCCGTTTGTGGTGACCAAATATTATAAAAGATGTTACGGTTGATCATTTTCCATCATAACCGATTTGTACTTAACTTACTGTTACCAACTTAAAACAAGCATGCCATTATTGACGTGATGATTTTAAATAAATAAGGACAATGAATTCTACTTTTCAACACAAAACACTCCTTCACATTAATTTACATTGTGACATTTTCATTCATCAATTATATTTACACATTAGATTCGCTCACAGTTTATTATGCTAATGTTCAAAATTATTCTCAAAATCAGTTTAATCACTTATAATAGTTGTAGTTCCGATCGCACATCACTGGCCAAACAGTCTCAGGCCCTGTCCTAAGTCAGCAACAAACGCGACAGTATCAAACAGATGACCTACTTTGACACAAAATAGTAAATTTTTGAAGTGAAAACTTTAGGCGCTTCTTGGTAGGGGGTAAAAATGTAGATTCGCGTGACCGCGAACATATAAATATACTACATTCGAAATTAAACTTTAATGCCTTAGTGTTACGGTTTCTTAATAATTTTAATAAAAAAAAAAAATTAAACCAAAATCGTTTTCACTTCTATCGGCAGTGGCGATTTTTTTTCTATGGATTTGTATCGCGTCGCGTCGCTTTCGTCGCTGAACTAGGACTAAGAGCTAACTTATAATCATACTGAATAGTTAACCAGAGGACAGTCCATCGCTAGCCAATAGCACGGGCTCTCCTTTCGGCGCTGATTGGGGCGGAATCAGGGGCGGGATCAGGGGCGGAATCAGGGGCGGGGCGGAAGACGCCCGGGCGGCGGGCGTCGGGCGCGCGCTACCGGCGCTTCCGCCTCCCCTTGCGGTAACCCTTGCCGTACCAGCCTCCGCCCTCGACCGCCTCGTCTGCCCCGTCCGCCCCGCTCTCATCGTCCCCCTCCTCGTTTTGGTCTCCGCAGCACGCGCATAAATACCGTTTTCCACGCTCCCGGCGCCACGCACGACGCTCGGGCGGCGTTCTCAACGGCGGCCCGTACCATAGACAACGCTTTGCCGCATAGCGCCTCAAACACCAGTTGCATTCCACCTCGCGCTCTTGTTTGACGGGGGGCGGAATCACGGGCGGGGCGGACGGGGCGGGCTGCAGTTTGGGCGGGATGATGGTGTGCAAGCCGGAGTACAGATGCGCGCGACACAACAACACAGCGCGTTGGAAGATTGCTGCGGCGAGTGCAGTGCTGGCTTCATCGTCGCGCGGCTCCAGCGGCACAACGCGCGGCTGCAACTCCAGTAACCGCCGCAGCTGTGAGCCCAGGGACCATGCGCCATTGCCTGTTAGTTCACCGTTCTTGTACTCCTCTTTCTTTATCTTAGCTGGCGGTGGCGATTCGGCCTTCACCTCGAGCTCAAGTGGGTGATGGCCGTTGGTGATAGGAGTGCCATTGAGGGGAACCGGACGAGGCCGTATCATACGGAACCGTCGTAGTGCGCCCGTGCTACTGGATAGAGGTGCGGGGCGGACGGGTAGGTCGAGGGGCGGAAGGGGCGGAGGATCGGGCGGCGCGTGCCTCGCTCTCAGCAGGATTGTTGTTTCGCCAGCTTGCATTGACACCTGTGAAGTTAGAAATTTTATTTATTAGATTATTGCTTAAAAAAAACAATGTTATAAACCAGGGTACTAGACTAAAACACATGCTGGGTATAAAACACAGAAATAGGTTGTTATGTTTTGTCTGTAATATAATAGAGCTACAGTAGTCATAAAGCTTAATATTACATAGGGTCACTTGTTTTACAAAATGTTATAACACAAATTATTTCAAACTTCTAGCATTGATGCTAGCAGTAGTATTTTGCAGGGAAAATTAGGTAGATCCATTTTGCTCGTACAGGGAAAAGAGCATTACATTTCATTAGCATTATGATTTTATTCTCATTTGATACTTGACTAGAGGCAATAGAGTCACCTGGAACGAGTGCAGGTCGGGCGCGCGGGGCGGAGGGTCGGGCGCGCGGGGCGGAGGGTCGGGCGAGTCGGGCGGGTCGGGCGCGCGCAGGCGCTCGGCGAGGCGGCGCAGCGGCAGCTCGTCGTCCGAGTCGGAGGCCGAGGGCGAGGAGAGCGGGTAGTAGTCGGGGGTGGACGGTGCGGCGGGTGTGGCGGGTGCGGCGGGCGGCGCGTGCGGCGGCGCCGTGTGCGCCTCGGGCGGCGCGAGCGGCTCGGCGTGCGCGAGCAGCGGGTCGGCGCGCGGGTCGTAGCGCGGCACGCGCAGGCGCAGGCGGCGCGCGACGGCCGCCATGACGTCGTCGCAGCGCGCGTTGATCTTGAGCGCGGCGGCGGCGTCCTTGGGCGTCCACTGCAGGTTGACGATGTAGAGCGCGGGGCGGTGGCGCGGCGCGCTGCGCATGCGCCACAGGCGCGGGTAGCGGCGCAGCACCTTGAGGCTGGAGCCGAGGCAGAGCACCACGTCCGCGGCGGCCGCGTGCCGCAGCGCGCCCGCCCAGTTGAGCGGCCAGGCGGCGCGGCCGCGCTCGCCGAAGTGCACGATGGTGTCCTGCAGCTCGGCGCCGCACGCGTGGCACAGGCGGCGCGTGCCGTGCGCGTGGCGCGCCGTGCGCCGCGTGGTGTCGAAGGCGCGCAGCAGCACGCGGCGGCAGCGCGCGCAGCGCTCGGCGAACATGTCGCCGTGCAGCTCGGCGAGCGCGCGGCGCGGCAGGCCGGCGCGCACGTGCAGCCCGTCGCAGTTCTGCGACACCACGAACTTGAGCGCGCCGCGCGCCCACAGCGCCGACAGCGCCATGTGCGTGTAGGTGGGCCGCGCGCGCGCCGGCTGCACGCGCGCCACGCGCTCGCCGCGCCGCAGCCGCGTCCACACGCCGCGCGGCCCGCGGTAGTCGGGGATGTCCGCCGCCGTGCTGATGCCCGCGCCCGTGTACACCTGCGCACGCTGTGCCTGTTACACTGCACTCCTCACAGAAACCCTTACACTTCTATCAGTGTAGTGTAATCACATTTAGAGAGTAAGGGTCCCTAGATAGGTCCTTATTGCTGTGTAATAAGCGACGCTCTAACTAGCAGTCACGTACACCCTTGCCACAGGGCTAATCTAGGGAAGATTGGTCCTTATAGGCCTATTAAACTTACGTTACGTTATAACATAAGGCCCTGTAAAAAGTGCAGTGTAATAGGCCTTTAAACTCCACAACCTATGTAACACTAATAAATGAGATGAATTATGGATACTCGCTCGAACGTGAGGTGATCTGGCGAGCCCTTAAGAACCAGGGGGTTGAACAAAAATATGTCAGAATATTGAAGAACATTCACAGAAACGGTAAAGCAAAGAAAAAACTAGACAAAGTAGGAAACGAAATAAGGATAAAAAGAGGTGTCCACCAAAGTGATCTAGTGTCACCGAAGCTATTCACTGCAGTTCTAGAGATCGTTCGCCAAATAAATTGGGAGCATAGTGGTATTAAAATAAATGGGGAAAATCTGTCTCACTTAAGATTCACAGAAGACATCATTATTTTCTCCCCAACACATGATAGTCTCGAATGCTTAATGAACTAGCTGAAGAAAGTCTGAAAGCAGGATAGTTATGACCACACAAAAACCAAGGCCATCACAAATGAAACAAAAGTAACTATATACCTTGAGAACAACATAATTAAATATGTAGAAGAATATATATATCTAGGCTAGACAAATATCACTAAATGACCAAGCAACAAAGGAAATAGAAAGACGCATAGGAAACGCATGGAAGAGGTTCAGTCTCAAAGAAATTTTCAAAAATAGAGATATAAGTAAGGCCATTAAAAGAAAACCATTTTTAATACCTTTATCTTACCAGTACTAACATATGGCTGCCAAACATGGTCCCTGACTAAAGCACAAATGAAAAAATGGCATCTTGTCAGAACGCCATGAATAGGGGTATGATGGGGAAAAATTGACAGAATAAAAACAACTACTTTAAAGGAATATACACAAACAAAACATGTTACTGTTACAATCAAGAGCCTTAAGTGGAAGTGGGCGGGACGCACAATTAGGAGTCAGAATAAATGGAGCAAAAAAGTAATGAACTGGTACACTGGTCATTTAAAGAGGAAAAGGGGTAGACCAATGAAAAGGTGGGTCAACAATATTCAAGTAGTGGCAGGTGGCATATGATCCATAGGATAGTAGGTAGGTAAAATAAGCTAAGGTCAAAGTTAAGGTAATCTTCACCAGGGATTCCTAAAGTGGGTTCTGCAAAATTATATATTTTTCCTGTTAAAATAAAATTGCACAGCTAGGTACAAATTTTATTTTTAATTAGAAAATGTGTTAGAATTACTAAATGAAATGACAAATATCACGACTGGACAAGTGGACACATCAAATGTACAAAATCCATAAAATCATGAGAAGTCACTGTGTGATGCTAGATGCATTCATAAAATATTGCTAATAAAAGGCTTTGTTCTTATTACAATAATTGTACTTGTCTTTGATTTGTTATCATTTTTTGATGTGTTCCAATACCTTCAAAGTTTAGGTACCTCTGGCCTACACTAAAAGGACAAGCATGTGAATTTGCCCATTCAAAAAATTTGAAGTTTTTCATTGTTAAAAGCAATAAGATTTACATACTTAAGATTATCCTGGAAATTTGAAACATCCAAGAGGCCACACTTGATTTTATAATACTTATATCCATCGGAACAAATATGCAGCCATCATCCTGACATCTATACTATCCATACTAATATTATAAATGCAAAACTATGTCTGTCTGTCTGTTTGCTACTCTTTCACGGGCCAACTACTCAACCCATTTTGAGGAAATTTGGTACAGAGATAGGTTACATCCCTGGGAAGGACATGGGCGAAAATTGAGGAGATCCCACTGGAATAAAAAAAACAATACATGCAGACAAAGTTGCTATTCTAGTATAATATTATTAATGCAAAAGTTTGGATGGATAGACGGATGTTTGTTAATCATGCCAGAATGGCTGAACGGATCTGGATGAAATTCAGCACAGATATAGATTAGTCTGGAATGACACATAGGCTATTTTTCATCCCATCAGCTACGTACATATACTTAATTATATTGGTTAGACCAAAATTGCAAGTAAGGCCGGGTGGTGCATACTTGCGGCCGTAGTGTTAGCATTAGTACGGTATTGCAGATTTCATGAATGAGAGTGTCAGTGTATAATCACCACAAGATGCTTGGCGTCTCGCAGCGCCCTCGCGAGTCTGCGGCACTTGTCGCGGAACTCCTGAGGACTGTCCTCCACCTCGCGCGCCCGCTCGGCCGCCCTCGCGGCTCTCTCGCGTCTCAGCGCCGCCGCGGCCAAACGCTCCTCCTCGCAGTTAGACGGCGCTGCGTCCGCAACCGCGCTGCCGGCGCTGAGCCGCGCGCTGCTCCGCACGCCCTCGCGACCGGCCATGGCGGCGCCCGCTGACCGCTACAGCCCACAATCACCGCGTCCCGAACTCCTCGAGCCGCCCAGGTCCACACTACCGCTACTGCCAGCCTCCGGCTGCATGTTTCTAGGTATACATACACTTCGACTGCAAACGAAGTCACAAATCGACCCCTCACTGAGTACAAACTGTATTTTTGTATGATTTATGTTAGGACAATCACTAATCACCTTGTATTTATTTTAATATTAACTGAAAATGTCAAGTCAATTGCAGCAATAAATTGACGTTTCTCGACGCGGTCTAGTGCTGTACCGAGATTTTAATGGTTTCGATGAAAAGGTCAATGTACCCGAAAAATATGATGAAATAAGACGCGATTAATTTTATTTCTTGTACAATAATGGACATTGTAAAGTAATCTACAAAATGGTCCATTCAAAACTAAGCACAATAATTAGCTACCTAATGTTTCCAGTAAAACTTAACTTTTCCAAATATTTCTTCTAAAATTATAAAAAAGAATGTACATAAAAAGATAATAATAAAATTAACTTTCATATTCTACTACCTTATTTAATTATTAGGGTTTATTTAATTTTCGTCATATTTGGATATATTTCCTGTGTCTAATATTTCCATCCTCATAATAAATCGATTCAATAGTCCATTTAATTAACAAAAAAACATCCCTAGTAAATTTAGTCTGTGAACCATAAACATATTATGGATCTATTGCACGGCGCTGGTAGCATTCGCAAGTCAAAATGCTTGAGCTAGTTTGCGTCTGCAGCGCATGAATGATGAGAAGAAAATGAATGATCCTGAATATGATGATGATAATATTATTTTATAATTATGGGATTATATTGTTTGGAGCGTATTGTGTACGCGCACCATAGAAGTAGCGCTAAAAGACTAGTACTCAGGGACCAGACATCCATAGGAAAAACCAATTCTTACACCATAGAATATTATTACATGCTGACAGTGACTGACAACAACAAAACGAAAAACAATTTTTTTATTCCTTTGCTGACTTTGACAGGTGCGATAAGTTTACAAAAATTGTGAATACCGGTGAAATCAAATAAAATCAACAATTTACTGTTAATAAAATAAGTTTTCTTGTTCAAATAATTTAGACAATACAATATTTTACATAATAGCATAAGTATTTTTAGTGTAGTGTTTCTTTAATGTTGTTTTTTTTATTGCAGCTGAGTGTCAAGGAACGGCCACAACATGGTACGTATTTCTCAATTTTTTTGTTATTCGAGAGGTATTTTACAGATTTATAGTGATATCTAGTAACTTTCTAGTCTGTTGGGCTGTCAGTTTTGTTGTAATCGTTCCCGATAAATCACTACCTAATATCACAGAAATCACAATATAAACAAACGTATTCATTCCTAACCTCTGTATTAAATTGAAATAGTATTAGTAAGTTGTGTTACTCTTTCAGCCACGTGAAATCAAAGACATCAAGGACTTCCTCCTGAAGGCGAGAAGGAAAGATGCTAAATGTGAGTTCCATTGAATCAATCTGTTTGCTAGAGGTAATTGGTAGAAAAGGGCCAAGTATGATAGCTGCAAGTCTGGACTGAATTGCCTGGAAGGCTGATTCTTTCATAAAATTAACCAGCACTTCTGTCACCGGAAGAGGCACTCGATCACTGTGAAATATATTGGATTATTTTTACTACTATTTTAGCATGTCCCATTCAGTTTTATGTGGAGTTGCAGTTCCTATATTTCACGTTATAGGACCATAATACATAAATTCATAGTAAAAGCTATTGATATCAGGTATGTTATGGATCTCTGTCACCGTAACCGAAACTATCCAATATCCTAACTAATTTTTGTTTGGAAGATGCCATAAATAAGGATTTTCCTTTGAATTAAACTTGAATAAGGAATTCTTTCTTCTGAAATTAACACATACTGTGCATGTGTTGCAGCTGTGAAGATAAAGAAGAACCCTGAGAATGTGAAGTTCAAGGTGCGCTGCTCCCGATTCCTCTACACACTGGTTATCACTGACAAGGAGAAGGCCGAGAAACTAAAGCAGAGTCTACCACCAGGTATACACACATTTTTAAAATCTAAATTCTATTTTTTCTGGCAGGAGGCTTCTGCAGCGGCTATCTTAGGGTTGCAAACTACAGTTATTTTTCCTATTGTGAAAAATATCATAGAAAAAAAAAATACTTTATTTGATTTGTAATTTTAGTAAATTAGAAAACATACCTCAATAATATGTTTATTTTCTTAAAAATTCTTTTCCTGTACAAAAAAACCAAATTTAGAAAAAAAAACAGTTTTTTCATGTTACATCACTAGGTTAGCTAGTAGATTGCCATCTTTACGGTAAAGACGTGCCACTGGGAAGGCCTGAACACTATGCCATTTAGAAACCGATAATTAAGAGGTATGGTGTAATATTATAACAGTTTCTGTACCCCTATTAGGTGAGCCCGCTACAATCTGGGACTGAATAGACTACCAAAAGCTTGGATTCAAGGGTTATCTTCTAGTGGAATAAAAAAGTACTAAAAGTTGTATACTCCATTACTGAACCATTTACAGTATTAGCACAATTGTAGGTTTACTTATTAAAACTGTTTGATTTAAACTTGATTATTATCAAATATTAGTCATTATAACTGGAACCTATCGGTATTGTTACTGTCTCCAACTTGGTCAATGTTGATAATGCAGTCTAAGATGGTAGCGAGTTAACCTGTTAGGGGTATGGCAGGTAAATTAAACCCATACCCTTAGTTAGTTTCTACATATTGTCATTGTACTGGAACGCTAAATCTCTTCGAGGCACGTCTTTGCTGGTAGGGTGTTAACTACACACAACAAAGCCTCGCAGCAGGCCAGACTAGAGAAAATTCATGCAATAGAAATGTCCATATTGACCTTGCCGGTGCTTGAACCCGGGACCTACCATGTTAAGACTAAAGCGCTTAGCGCTCAACACTGCACCAGGGAGGTTGTCATAAAATTATTATGCAAAAGTTAAGTTCTGAAATAAACAAATTTTATTTTATTTATTTTTTAGCAATTCGTCCTTGCCTTTTTGCAGTGATCTAAACATGTGTTTTCTTTTGTTACAGGTCTGCAGGTTAAGGAGGTTAAGTGATGACTTTGTATAGGATTAAGTTAATAAAAACGTAAAACACCTTCATTAGTTTTATTTCACAAAATAGTCCAGTCACTTCAACCCATTGCCGGTTCACTATAGAGCGCAAGTCTCTACTCAGAATGAGATTGGATTTGGTCATAGTCCACCACTCCGGCCAAGTGCAGATTGCAGATTGGCAGACTCGGATGACTGCATGAGGACACACTCACTGCAATGCAGTTTCGAAGCGTTTTTTCTGCAGTTGGCATAACTGCAATAGAACTGATATCTGTGTAGCTCATCTGTTCTACCGATTTTTTACTGAACGCAATTTGGTATAGAGATAGTTTGTATCCCGGGGAACATAGGCTACATTTTATTTTGGAAAATTAAAGAGCTCCCGCGGGGATTATCTAGTAATCTATAAATCTCAGGCTTAGGTTTCCTATCATGCATCACTCAATAACAAACAAAGGACTCATACTAGTCTAGGCGTAAATTTCAATTGCAATAGAATTGCACAGCATCTTATCCATTTCCAATACTACTGACCAACTTCGAGCGGACTGTGCTGTTGGTTTGTAATTTCGATGCAGTTATGTCAACTGCACAATAACTGCTTAAAAACTGCAATTTCAGTCAGCGTGCAGTCCTAAATGCAGCCTAGAAAACTGGCATGGAGGTTTCCTCAATAATTTCCTAATCTATATATATAAAAATCTATAGCTGTAGAAAACTGGCATGGAGGTTTCCTCAATAATTTCATAATCTTCTGTATACATAAAAATAAATTGCTGTTCTTTAGTCTCCCTAAAATTCGAGAACGGCTTGACTGATTTTGATGAAATTTTTAGTGCATGGTTGGGTGGGTCCAGGGATGGTTTATATTCACAATTGGACCGGTAGGGCGCGCTGCCATCAGGTTCTAGGTTAGGCAGGACGTCTGCCTGGCCCACTAGTCATTAATATAACTGTCATATAGCTATGGTAATAACTCGTCTTTGAGCAGCGATAAGTAGTCAGGTCCCAAGTCCCTTGCGGGCAGACTGGCAGATTTGCGATCAGTGGAGAGTCCCACATCTATTAAATACACAGCCTTGCTAGCGATAGTTACTAAAAATGCAGCTAAGTCTAAAATTTGAGTCTTATTCTTTCAGGGTTTATCTTTTCAACCGATTATTATGAAATTTGGTTCACATAGTGTGTCGCGGGGAAGGACTTAGGCCAAATCATATCCCGAAAATTAAATAGTTCCCGTGGGAATAGGAAACCTGGAGGATTATAATGTTCTCAATAATTTATGAATATGCGTGATGCCTATATACGTCGCTTACTCAGCAGCTTTAAAGTATGAAACGTGAAAATGTGCTGTGACAAAACGTTCTGGAGTTTGTAGGAAATAGGTCCACACTTGCGACGTTATCAACTTTTGACGCACGTTTTTCTTTATTCCGAGTGGGCTCATGGAACTATGAGTATGAGTGCGTTAAGTGCTTATACCATACTAAAAAACTGCGCCGAATTGAGGATCTTGCAGGAAGCGAATTGTCAGGATCTACGAACTCGAAAACGAGAACAGGTGAGTTCTTTCGATGTGTCATTTGTCAATAGAACTTGTAGAAGACTGCTTTAACAAGTTACCTACTAACTATTGTGCAAGTTCTGTGTACTAAAAATTGCAGAAATAACTTGGTAGTAAATAAGTACCTAGTAAATAGATGAAGTCCCTGCCCGCTAGGTATTGCGCTTATATTATTATATTCTTGCATATATATATATATATTCAATTGTATAGCTCGGCTCGCAGTAATAACCGGCAAGGTTTCACTTTCAACATATTTAATGTTTAACGAGACAACACAAAGCTTCTGTTGTAGCTTGTTGAGCAGCGAGTCTCAGGAATGCAGTTTATTAAATCGTAAACTTTAATCTGCTTTCCTATTTCCACGGTCTCGACTTCAGTCTCTCAGGTCCAACAGTCAACAGTTGAGTTATTTTATTAAAGGTGCAAGCTCATTGCTGTGTTTGGGTGGGATGAAACGTGACAGAAAGCGTTTAGCGTCCTTTCTGGATTATACCTAAACAGACGAGAACTTGATATGGAAAGTCTGCGAGAAACGTCACCCTCATTCCTGTCACCGTAGTTTGTGCGGCTCGATATATAAATGAATCAAGCGGATTTTTTGTCAGACAAAGATATTTTGTGTCGCTATAGTTATAGTTATATACGTTCTTATCACACACTGAGTGAGTTAGGCTGCTTTTTATCCTGTGATAGAAAATCTGCATGCATCGTAAGGAAACCTGCATGCCTGAGACTCTTGTGAGCTCTCCGTAACGCCCTCAAAGGTGTGTGAAGTCTAATAATCAGTATTTGGTCAGCGTGGTGGATTATTGCCAATACTCTTCCCTGTCAGGAGGAGACACGTGCTCAGTAGTGTGCCGGCGTCGGCGATGGGTTGATGGATCAACGATTATGAAATCATCAGTCGCTTGACAACTCGCACTATTTCATCCTCGATCTTTTCTGATCCAGCAATGTGTCTGTAACTTTTGCCCTAGCGCTACTACGTAGGTAAGTGGGTATTTTATCATGTTTCAGGAAGAGACTTCTTTTGCCGTGTCTAATTGGCGTTGGAAATTATTCGTAAAGTTGTCTACTTCCAGCGTATCTCTGAATAAATTGTGTGAAATACAGGTTTTCTGCTCGCATATTTTTAAAATGAATAAGTATCTAGATTTTAGTAGCTAAGTATACTGATGTACTAATAAGATATGGGACAAGGAAGGGCACTGGGCACTGAAATGAAATTACTTATTTATTTAATGAAAGACATTTATGATAGGTACGTACTATAAAATATAAAACTAGTCGAGAGTCTATTTCCGGTCGGAAAATAATTTATACTGAGAAGATCTTTAATTAAGCTTTCGGTTATTCTGTGTTCTTTGTGTTTGTTGTGGGTTTCTTCCCAGAACAGGGCGCGTTTGGAACCCTTACGTCGCAAGATCACGTCGTTCCGTCGCTCCGTTAAGGTGTGACTGGAAGATAAACAACAAAAAAAAACTCGCATTTATTGTATAACTAGGTATTAGGTACCTTAAAATCATAGCCAGGTTATTTTACGCCACTACAAAATAGCCATTGACTGCAATCTCACCTGATGGTAAGAGATGATGCAGTCTAAAATGGTAGTGGGCTAACCTGTTGGGGTATGGCAGTTACATTAAACCCCGGTTTCTATACCTACACGGCATCGTACCGAAATGCTAAATCGCTTGGCGGTACGACTTTGCCGGTAGGGTGGTAACTAACCGGCTTCCCACCAGGCCAGACCAGAGAAAATTCAGAAATTATAAATTCCCGAATTGACCCTGCTCGAACCCGGGACCTCCAACCTACAAGGCGTCAGCGCTCACCACTGCGCCAGGGAGGTCGTCAGGGAGGTGTTTGCCCATTGTAATCTTGTTAGCTAGCAGGCATCTCTTGCATAGATAAACTTATATAAACGCGTAGATCTCACGAGCTCGGGAGTTTTGGAAGTGTAATAACTTTGAAGTGCGCAGTGTACGGTGTAGCGCTCTGCAGAGTCGCATTACTCAATACTCAATATCATTTATTCAATATAGGTACACTGTAGGTACACTTATTGACGTTAAAAATTACTTACTTATAAAACATGATGGTGATAATTGGTTACGGTATCTTAAAACTAAAGCTACGAGGGTTCCAAACGCGCCGGTCTGAGAAGAGCCCACAACAAACTCAGCCGGGTTTTTTTTGTCTTTTTATTATCACCATCTCACAAATCATCTTAACTAAGGAACTATTAGAGCCATAGAGCAAATCATTGCCAAGCTTCCTTGTCGTTTAAGTAGTCCTTTACATGGTAATAAGATTTTTCAATGAGTTTACGTTTTACATTAACTTTGAACTTATTTAGAGGCATCTCTATCATGTCTTCTGGGAGCTTATTGTAGAAGCGGACACTGTTTCCAACAAATGAATTGCTAGTTTTACTAAGCCTAGAAGCAGGCATTACAAGTTTATTTTTTTATTTTACGTATATATTTTAAGTATCTATACTAACATCACAGCGTAACTAAGCACATTATATTAAAAACCTGCGACTTCGTTCGCGTAGAATACTGTTTTTAATTCCCGCGGGAACTCTTTAATTTTCCGGGATAACAAGTAGTCTATGTGTTATTCCAGACTATATTCTTTCTTTGTGCCAAATTTCATCCAGATCCTTTCAGCCGTTCTGGCGTGATTGAGTTATATTATAAACACCCATCCATCAATCCTAACTTTTGAATTTATAATATGAGTAGATAGAAATATAGATAGGTACCCAGTGATCATAGTCAGGTGTTTGCCCGTTGTAATCTTGTTAGCTAGCAGGTATCTCTTGCATACTAAACACATAAATCCCGAGAGCTCGGGAGTTTTGGAAGTGTAATAACTTTGAAGTGTACAGTGTAGCGCTCTGCAGAGTCGCATTACAGCTGTTATATGCTAAACACAAGGACGAGGCGAGATACTTAGGTATCTATACTAACATCACAGCGTAAATATGCACATTATATTAGATGACTAGCTAAAACCCGCGACATCATCCGCGTAGAATACCGTTTTTGATTCCCGCGGGAACGCTTTAATTTTCCGGGATAACAAGTCTATGTGGTATTCCAGACTATAATCTTTCTTTGTGCCAAATTTCATCCAGATCTTTTCAGCCGTTCTGGCGTGATTGAGTTATATTATAAACACCCATCCATCAATCCTAACTTTTGAATTTATAATATGAGTAGATAGAAATATAGATAGGTACCCAGTGATCATAGTCAGGTGTTTGCCCGTTGTAATCTTGTTAGCTAGCAGGTATCTCTTGCATACTAAACACATAAATCCCGAGAGCTCGGGAGTTTTGGAAGTGTAATAACTTTGAAGTGTACAGTGTAGCGCTCTGCAGAGTAGCATTACAGCTGTTATATGCTAAACACAAGGACGAGGCGAGATACCTAAGTGTCTATACTAATATATAGCGTAAGTATATTCTACTATGTTGCGTATATGATGCCCGCGACTTCATCCGCGTTGATTAAGTTGTTTTCTAATTTCTGCGGGAACGCCTTAATTTAGTCTATGTCCATAACGGTCTTATACGAAATTTCATCAAAAAAGATGGGCCGTAAAAGCGTAGCAGACAGACAGACACATTTTCGCATTTATGTAATTTTAAAGTATGGATATGGATTCATACACCGGGTCGACGTCCATGCATATGACAGACCCGGCTAGTGGCTACTAAGATCAAGAGTTGTAACACCTAGGTGCTACAACTCTTAGGCTCTAGAGCCTAGAAGCACCTACGATCTCACCTAAGGTTATACGAGAGGTATCTTACTTCATACTCATTTGATAATATTAGAATTACAGAATTTTGTAGGTACTGAAAACTCTGCTAGTTTCCTCCGTCAGTTTAATCGTTGGGCAACCATAAAATACATATTTTACTCACTCACTACGTTTTCCTTTATGGCTAAAATTTGAAAAAAAAGTGACCAATTAAATAATTGCTTGAGATGCACTAAATGGGCTCCGGTCCATAGATGAATATTCTCCGGTCTCCCAGTGGAACACTTAGCTTTTATCTTAGAGTCTGTAAGTAATAAAGTCATGTAATTTACCCATGTTTACGTGGGTAAATTACAAGGTAATTGGAGAATAGTTTATAACAATAAAGTGAAAGGATCATCGATCAATCAAACAAATGTGAGAAACAGTCCAACTCTTCAAAAGTACTTGACATCAGATAATGGTGTCGTCAGAATACGATATTTTTTTCTAAAATACCTGTGTAAACGGACTAAGTATTGAACAGACTCTATCAGAGGCTTTCCGAAGCGTCGCATTTTTGGTTTTATACTTTCGATTCGATAAATGTTAACAAAATGATTTTTGAAAACTGAGGCTACGTTAGCCGCAATACTTCGCATTTCGCAATCGAAAAATCGCTTAATGCAAGTGTAATATAGTCGAAAACTACATCATATGATTCTAAAAAGTTTAATAGGTTCGCGCCAGTTAGCCGTTACGGAGTCTCGCTGAGTTTGACTTGCGTTTAATACTCAGTCACTCAGCGCAGAGCTGCAATGCTCAATGCTCAATGCTCGGTATTTCAGTAGGAGCATTCAGCTGCAGGCTTCAGTTAGCGCGCGTCCTCCGACCATAACGGACCTGTTCATAGTTGGAGTTAATTTTATACTTTCTTACGAAAAGTCTGCGTAATTGAACGAGAGTGGTTGAAAAGTTTTGTGCATTAAAAAAAATATGTTTTTTGAATGTGATCAGCAGTGATTGTGAAAACTTGTGAAATTGTAAGTGGAATAACTCTATTTATTTTGCAAGAACGTCGTTTGTTTTAGATTATCGGAATTTAATTATGTACTTTACTAAGTTTAATTATTAACCCTATTTAGGTATAATACATAATATGTTTACCCGCCGCGCAGTATAATAAGTTTTTTTACTGAAGTTATTTTGACTTGTAGGTAAGTCGTTAATTTTGATTGTATCTTAAATAATACGCAGTATTAAGTAATTAGGATATTACAAAAATATGCTCTTAAAGAAAAAATAAAAATACATACTGTTAAAAAATATGAATTGACAAAATACAAAAAAAATGGCAGTCATAGGGACTATGACTATAGCCGAATGCCGATAGAAGTGAAAACGAATATTTAACGATTTTAATTTTTTTTTTTAAATAAAAATAAATTTAAAATAATTAAAATATAAACCTCAAAACTGAGGCATTAAAGTTTAATTACGAATGTAGTATATTTATATTTAAGACCTTTTGTCTTCGTTACAACGCGAGTATGTCGGTGTTCGCGAGCATTTTGCTGTTCGCGAGCATGTCGGTCACGGTCACGCGAATCCACAAGTTCACCCTCTACCAAAAAGTGCTCAACGCGGCTAAAGAAGTTTTCACTTCAAAAAATACTTCATAATATCGAATATTTGAGAATATTTAATCGGCTCGTTTTAAAATTGGAATGTTGATGTCGATTCATAATATTCAGAATATTATTATTAAAATGCTTGCTAAGTAGAGAATGCTTATTAATTGGGTTTCCGTCACTATTTCGCTTTCTATTCCGGGTGACATAGGCAAGTAAAATTTAAAAAAAAAATAGATGGGGTGACCATAGACCCACATTAAAAACTAAATTTGAAAAAAAATTTACTATTTTTTTAATCATCATCTAGATAATGATAAGTAGATTCCAAAAATATATAACACTATAGTTCAATATCCAGTAATTCACAAAAAAATATCATTCAATAAAAATGTGACCAAGATTCTATTTTAACTAGATTAATTTAGATTTTATTTTAGTTTGGCAGGGCAGTCGTGTTTTTTAATTATGACTTTTTTCGCCTCTAAGGGTAAATTAGCTAGAGCTACGTCGCTACGACAGCGCTTTGTGGCTCTACGTCACGCTCTACGCCGCTACGAGATGCAGTTCCTATACTATTATGTAGGGACTGCAAGCTGCATAGCTCTGAAAACTAAACTGAGGAGAAACTGGATGACTGATATAATTAATTTCTTATGTTCAAAAATTGCATTGTAATGAATTTGGAGCGGGTGAACTAGTTTATGGATGAAAACACAATACGGACAGATAAAACGTCAGCATTGTATGAGATAAAACGTCAGCATTGCATCGGAGATAGGTTTTATTGGGTTGCAGGAGTCTGTGCAGCACCAAATAGAATTATGCACTCGCAACTCTATTGGGAGTGCACTTTGGATATTTTTTGTACGTATGAATCAATGAGTACAAATTATTTTTCATCAAAAGTCGCAGTAAACAGAATATAACAATTAGTCTTAAAATATGCATGAAAAGGCGGCCTTATTGCTGTAGGAATCTTTACCAGACAACCCTTGGCTAGAGAGAAAATAATGACAACAAAGTAACAAGGATATTGCAAGTCCGTAGTATGTTTACGTCCTAATCCTTAACGTAATTATTAGAGAAAAGGTTAACAATGTACGTGCGTGTCGGTCTCGAGGTTCGACCGCGGGTGTAATGAGCCTATGTATATTAATTAAGGCAGACGTTGCAGGAGTCTGTGCAGCACCAAATGGAATTATGCACTCGCAACTCTATATTGAGTGCACTTTGGATATTTTTTTGTCAAAGTAAAAAATATTTTTCATCACAAATTAAGTCACACAATTCGCAATTACGTCACAGTAAACAGAATCTAACAATTAGTCATAAAATATGTATGTAAAGACGGCCTTATTGCTGTAGGAATCTTTACCAGACAACCCTTGGCTAGAGAGAAAATAATGACAACAAAGTAACAAGGATATTGCAAGTCCGTAGTATGTTTACGTCCTAATCCTTAACGTAATTATTAGAGAAAAGGTTAACAATGTACGTGCGTGTCGGTCTCGAGGTTCGACCGCGGGTGTAATGAGCCAATGTATATTAATTAAGGCAGACGTGACGCTCGTATCTCGGTCGAACTTCCGTGAGACCTGCCCTGAGTGCCCATAATCACTACCCTCGCCGGTTAAAGCACGCGCGTATTTAAGCTACTTACCTAATTACTGGCTAAACTTCACGAGAAACTTACAATCCACGTCCTGCTATTTATAAGCTTGTAACTAACGTTTCTCCTACTCTACTTGGTCGGAAATTGCTTCATTATTTATATAAACAATACGTACAATACAATACGTACAATACAATACGTACAATACGTACAAGCATACTGGCTTTACGGAAGATCAGCGCTGTATCCTAACAGGTATGGCACATGCTGAGTGAAGACCATTTTTCTCATTTTGCCATTTTTTTCTTCTTATAAGCCTGTTTTATTGTCTTGTATCCCTGAATAAAGATTTCTTTCTTTCTTTCTTACAATAGGCTCTTTTCAGGCCCCTGACATACAAGTAAGAAATCAAATGATTTCCCCTACAACACAAGATCTTAGCGTGAGTTAAGAGAAGTCAACGTTTACCGGCAATTTAAAACAGCTTCTTCTGTAAAAATTAGAGAAAAGCACTAAAACGCAGTCTTGGCCGAAATAGCAATTCACGGCCTCGTTTACTTAAAATGGCCTCGGCTGCCGCCTCGTCGTTTTAAAATCATTTCGGAAGTCCTCGTCCTTCTAATATTAATCAGCCATAAATTGCTTTATTTTCGGCCTGGGCAGTAATGTACTAATATTGGAATATAATCTTCTTTTTAATATATAAAAAAAATATGCGCCGAATTGAGAACCTCCTTTTTTTGGAAGTCGGTAAAAAGATTTGATTTTTCGAAAGTCCACGGAAGCAAAGCCGCGAGTTATACAATATTGACAAGGAAGATTTGAGTCCTGTGAGATTCACTCACTGACTCGTCAACGTCCTGCCCAAACCCTTGGACCTAGAAAGCTGAAATTTTCCACTGAGATTCCATTTGTCGCCTCCAACAAGGTCCCAGTTGAAAATCGGCGATGTATGGCTTTTATATTGCTCTTGGGCGTATTCAAAGCATACATCATTATGCTGAGTTGGAGCCTCATTCCGGGCTGTGCTTCACATGATTCCTGTTGTCACGGTGCCTCTGTGACTTGGGCAGTTCAGCTCATTGCTGTTGGTGGTGGTGATGGAGGCGGTATAGCCATACCCTTGTGGTAAAGAAATGTGTGGCAGAACTGGTAAATAAATGTTTTTTCTTTCTATATAATATAGACAAGGCTTAAGAACGGATGTTTCAAAATTACCAAGGGAGCAACACCGCGTCCGGTTATTAAAACATCATCTGCGGATTGGCAAAATTTACACACCTTCAAGAACATTATGAAGTATTATAAACAGTTACCTTCGTGTACAAGGATAAAGTCGCTAGCAATATAAAAGATGAGATTTTATGACCATTCTAGTTAAGATACGCTTTTGTTGAAGGATGGAAAATGTAAATACTTCGTTTGTATTTGTGTAGACGTTTACAACGATGTCAGAGAAGCAATGCAGCTTGTATGCCGTCGGTAGCATTATGTAAACAGACATTATGTAACATATCGCGTGCAAAAATGCGCCTAGATACATGACACGTTGGCACGTTCAACTCATGTATGTGATCTATTATATCAACTGGATTTTAGAAATTAAATAAGTATATCCAACGACCCATAGATAGGCCCTGTCAAACAAAGAATGTGGACTTATTTTACTAACGCCATGTAGTCTGGGAAAGCGGGGCAGCGCTATGGCGGGGACAAGGATAGGCTTATACAGGTGAGGGGCATGTAACCACAAATCGCACGCCCAATTTTTTTCTATGAAAGGGCCCGTCTAGTACTATATCGATGGGTACAGCTTGTTTTAAACGGCGAAGGAAAACATCGTGAGAAAACCTGCATGTTCGTTCTTCATAATATTCTCTAAAAGTCGTGTGAAGTCTTACACAACAGGCCAGCATGGTGAATTGTTGCCAAACCCTTCGGATTCTGAAAGGAGACTCGTCCGGCAATCCGTACTTAATAATAAAAATGCGAATGTGTGTCAGTCTGCTACACTTTCCGGCCCATCTTTTCGACCGATTTTGATGAAAGATGAAGAGATAGGTTGCATCCCGGCGAGGGACGTAGGCTAATAGTTTTTTATCGTTATAATCGCCTAATAGTTTTTTATTGTTTTAGAAAATTAAAGAGTTCCCACAGGAATCAAAACACCTTATTCCCGTAGACGAAGTCGGGAAATAAAAATGAAGACGTCGCGGGAATCATCTAGTAATTAATAAAAATACGTTGAAATAACGAATGATGAATAGAAAATATAGGAAAACTCAAAGCTCTCAGTCTTATATAGACAATTAATACGACTCACTGGTGCAGAAACGAGATTCTACTAAGCGAAGCTAGAGTGAAAATTTAAAATTATAAATGAGAAAGTAGGTGTGTATGGTTCAATTAATTACTATTGTGTGCTGTAATGACGGGCGGTAACACGAGCAGGGGTGGGCGGAGAAGGGTAGGTGAACTAGTATTCAGTGGCGAGTGTTTGTTTGTGTGACAATTAACTAATGATCGTAACAATGTGACTGGAGTAGCAACGTAACGTCTTCACGACAGGGCAGCTTTGATAAGGAGTGGTACTTAACTTGATTATATTTTTCTTTACGACCGCCCATTGTTTTCCTTATGTTTGTACTTTGTAATGTCACCAAATTGTGTATAATAGACAATTTGGTTACTCTAAGTTTTTGCACATAATGTAAAGAGTATCTTTTGTGTACGTTTGTCTTTGTACCAGTTTTACTTTATGCAGATACCTATTACAATGCGTGTTTCATAAATTCAAATGAAGTGTTGGGTACGTTGGTTTGTTTCACTTATTTCCATTTAGATCCCATTCTAAACATCCATTTCCGAACCTTCGCTACACCTACTATTACCTATTCTATGATTTCGCTTCAATTATGTATTTATGATATTCTGTGATTTCGCTTCAATTATGTATGCATGACATTTGATTTGATGTTTCATAATTTGTTCACAATGTAGATATATACAGTGTACACCTCCCTCTTTCTGTCTCAGAAAGGAAGATAGAAAAGCCACACGATACGAATCCCTGGAAGGATTTTGGGACACTCCGACGAGATCTTTAACAATGGTTCTACGCCTCTTATGTAAATAAATTCCACAAACTCCACGCTGATGAACTCACGGTTGTAGCTAATACCTACATTACTATTACTTATTTTGTGCCTACATGAAAACGTAAATCTACATTTCTTATGTAAATACTTTATCTGAACTACACGCTGATGAACTCACGGTTATAGCTATACATGTAGTCATAGTTAAAGTTTAAGCTCGTGTTGGAATGTTTGCGGAACATCAAAGCGGTTCAAGTAACATAGTTTCGCATACATTTGAAATGATTATGAATGAGTGTGGCTAGCACGAGATTTCTCACTTAGCGATCATAGAATTCGAATGTGGAAACGACTTTAGAGTAGACATAAACGTAAAAATCTTGACTAATAGCCAAAGATTCAGTATCGGTTTTTTTAGCGTTCCGTACCTCAAGAGGAAAAAGGAACCTTTGTAGGATCACTTCGTTGTTCGTCTATCTATCTACCACCTTTATCTCGGAACGGGTGGAGGTATCAAATTAATATCAAATACTTAGGCCTACGGTCCCTTGGAGCTGTACAAAAATCAAGGTTCTAAGTAAACGCAATCGAAATATACAGCCGTTTATGCCACATATTTTGACACTCACCAATAAATCAAAACCTATAGGGTACTTTCCATTGATCTAGAATGATGGAATTTGGGAAGAAGGAAGGTCTCACAGCACAAGTATAGAAAAAAATTTGAAAATGATGGTTCCGTACTCAAAAGGTGTCCTATTGTTTGTCAGGCGCTACCAGTTTAGTGTCATATGTAAGCCAGTTATTTCACAGCTGATTACGTGGTTTTATGACATCTTTCTTGTTATTTACTAAAATAATTTATATTGTGTGGTACATAATCCTTTGTGCGCGAATTTGACTCGCACTTGAGCGGTTTTTTCAAGTGTTATGGTTGTTATGGTATTTTCCGGTGTTGGTATGGGATGTCGAAGCTCGAATAGGCATGATGACTGATTTTGAAAAATGATCAGATTATATTCGGAAGTATCTACTGTTTCGATAAAATATCTTATTTCAGCAAAAAATAAGATTTGGTAGAAAAAATTGGCATTTGAAATTTAAATTTTAAAATTCACGCCAAATCGCTCGCGAGTGTCATGGCGTCGTTTGTGACGTCACTATTGTTTTTACCGATGTACTCTGTGCAGTGCAGTAAACAATAGTGTGATTGTCAAAGTTCGAAAACAAACAATTGTGACGTCATTCGCTTTTTGGCGTTTAATCCATTATGGCGGATTGGTGTATTTTATAGATTTATTTTATCAAAATAAATAGAAATCTCACTCGAAATAGAAGAATAAACACGTTTTTTATAATCCATGAATCCTATTTCATTAGATAAATTCATAATTTCATTGATTCTTGGTTACTGTCATCATGGCTATTCTACCATTGCCCAACGTTGGTGTCACGTCACCAATTAACCGTAATATTGACATTTTCAATAATATTCTAAACCTATTTAAAAACAAATTCATAATTTTTTTCAGATTTTATAATCATGCATGTTTTTATTATTATTATTCTTGACTTTTTATATCTTGATTACTGTAATTGTTTTAAACTTTGACAATTGTATTTAGACCTTTTTTTTATACATATTTTAAAACTGCACTCTAATTTTTTTTTAATTTTTAAGTAATATTAATGTTAACTATATCTATTATTGTGATTTTAATATAATATAGTGTATTTTATAATTAATGTTGTGTACACTTATGTAGGGTTGTTGTCTGGATCCTGTTTTTAATTTGTTGTATTTTGACAATGTTTAGATGGCAATCTGTTTTGTGTATCTTTGCAATAAAATAAAACACGTCAAGTCTTATACCAAGGCTCCTGACCGCACACCTGGAGACTGCGGTCTCAGGGCGGGCTAGGGCGGGCGGTTGATTATGAATAATTGATCAGGCGACCTTGGAGCGACCGGTGCGTGGCTTTCTACCGAAATTGTTGCTTGCCTATTATTTGTGGAGCGATTTGATCGATACCGACTAAGCTTCTAAAGGCTCATAAATATAATATGCATGTCATATTTCATATTTAGTTACTTTTTATTTATATAAAGGCTGTGATAAATAAGTAAACTATTTTATTATATTTGTATTGTATATGAGTTTGAGATATACACATAAGGTATTTTTAACATAGTAGATCCACTTGTACAAAGATTGGACATTAAGAAATATAGCTATAGCTAGCTTTTGCGCGCAACTTCGCTCACGTTAGGTTTGATTTTCATACTTTCAAATCCCTATTTTACCGGGTGGTTTGAGAGGTTAAATTTTCAAAAATCCTTTTTTAGAGCATGCTTACGTCATAAAAGCTATGCCAAACAGCCCGATCCGTAAAGTGGTTTGAGCTGTGCGTTGATGGATCAGTCAGTCAGTCAGTCAGTCGCCTTTCCTTTCATATATCAAGACTAGATGATGCCTGCGACTTCGTCTGCGTGAATTCGGGATTTTTAGATTTCCAGGGGAACTCTTTAATTTTCCATAAAAAGCATTTGCATAAAAAGTATGTTAGTTAAGGCCAATGTGTTAATTTAGGGTATATGCTATCTCCATTGTAAATTTCAGCCAAATCGGTTCATTTGTCGCGGCGTGAAGGAGTAACAAATAAATAAATAAATAGACCTCTTTATTTGCAAAAATCATACTAATATTATAAATGCGAAAGTGTGTTTGTTTGTTGGTTTATTGGTTTGTTGGTTTGTCCTTCAATCACGCCGCAACGGAGCAACAGATCTACGTGATTTTTGGCATGAGTATAATAGGCATGATGACAGTAACCAAGAATCAATGAAATTATGAATTGATCTAATGAAATAGGATTCATGGATTCTAAAAAACGTATTTATTTTTCTATTTCGAATGAGATTGCTCTTTATTTTGATAAAATAAATCTATAAAACACACCAATCCGCCATAATGGATTAAACACCAAGAAGCGACTGACGTCACAATTGTTTGTTTTCGAGCTTTGACAAGCATACTATTGTTTACTGCACACTGTACAGAGTACATCGGTAAAAACAATAGTGACGTCACAAACGACGGCATGACACTCGCGAGCGTTTTGGCGTGAATTTTAAAATTTAAATTTCAAATGCAAATTTTTTCTACGAAACCTTATTTTTCCGCTGAAATAAGATATTTTATCGAAATAGTGGATACTTCCGAATATAATCTGACCATTTTTCAAAATCAGTCATCATGCCTATTGAGGACCTGTAGAGTGGCATAGGCTACTTTTTATCCCGGAAAGCTAAGGAGTTCCTGCGGGAATCTAAAAAACTTAAACCACGCGGACGAAGTCGCCGGTGTCAGCTAGTAGTAGATAGATTTGTTGAAAAAAAGTTTCAAAACGATTGTTTTCCTACGGTAATTATCTACGTTTATGGCTAAAGGGTAATATGGGTAGTTCCAGGAGACCCGAGTGCCTGGTACCGAACTCATCGACCGACACTATGTTGATAACTAGATTTCACATTGTTTCCCTTCATTTTATTTGTAAACATTGCAAAGAAACGATGATTGAAAATGAAAACACACAAAACACTTGTGTCAGATTATTTTCCTTCTTTATTGATTGATATTTTTATAGTAAAATGTTGATTTTGTAATTAACGCGCTGCGCAAACGTATCCACTCGGGCTCGAAGTTATTAAATTTATCTAAGCCGTACAGCTTACAGCTCGTACTAATTCGTAGAAGAGAGAAGAAGAAGAAGCAGCAATCTTCAGCATCTTCTTTGATTCCCGTCCCAGCATAACAATCTATTTTTGAAGTTAAACATCTTTAGTATCGTGATTTGAAAATACGATGAAACGAAAAAGCGACACCAAAAAGCATTGATGTATTAGTACCTATACCAAAAAAGACAAACATATTCATAATAGGATTTAGCTTGAGAGAGATAGAATACAAGTTATATATATCTCATTATCTTGTAGGCTACTTTTCTGAAGTTTTGTTTCTGCCGTGTGTGAATTGCACACACACACCTTTTTTATGAGGAACGTAGGCCACCAATGCCGTTACCATTTTAAAATTGTACAAAAGTCATCAGCTAGTTTTCTATCTTCCACTCGTATATATACAAAAATCCATTGCCGTGCGGTAGCCTCACAACTCGAAAATGGCTGGACCGATTTTGATGGATTTTTTATGCATGTTTGAGTGAGCCCCGGGTTGGTTTAGATTTACTATTAAGCCCGGTAGGCTGCAATTTCAATTCTATTCAATTCATTTCAATCGGCAATCGGGTCCAAGGACAAAGTCTGCCGGGTCCACAAAGCAGTACAATAATAAGCAGTACACTAAGCAGTACAAGTACTTAATAATAATTGGGTATTGTAATTTTTTTTAAAGAGCAGCCGTAGTATTTCTTGCTGTCTCTTCTCGGTGGGAATGGCATTGCAAATCAGGTGGTAGTTTCACTTGGCGATTTGAAAGTATTTATAAAATTTTAAGTAGGGTAGGCTGGTTACGGTTATGCCAGGTTACGGTTGTATCAGTCGTAATATTAGTGAATCTGTAAGGAATACCGGGGAGCAGAGAGAGGAGCAGTGTGCCTGTCTGAAGTCTGAACGTATTTCACAGTATTGCGTCAGCTTTCTTCCAGTTAAATGGCATACTAGCAAAATTATGTCTCCCCTAAGTATTGCCTCGTTGATCTAGCGGTTAGCATACTCGACTGCATCACGAGGTCCTGGGTTCGATTCCCGGTTGGGCATAAAAGTTAGGTATTGGGTTTTTCAAAAAAAAACTCAGTTCTAGCCCGGAGTTGGAAGTTGTCGGTCTTTCACCCCCGTGCCTCGGAGAGCACGTCAAGCCGTCGGTCTCGGTTATTATCACTAACATGATAATAGTCGTTAAAGCCGCACTGGAGCAGCGTGATGGGTCTAAGCTCTAATTCCCTCTCTCCTATGAGAGTGGAGGCCTGTGCCCAGCAGTGGGACGTTAATGGGCTGTAGTGGTGGAAGTTTTTGAATTAAAAAAAAGATTTGAATTTGATTTATATTCTATACTATTACATCATAAATATTTTGTTAATATTTATTGATTTACCTACATATAATTGACTATGCTTTACTATACTTAATACTATGTTTCTAATCCCTTGAATTTGGTAGATGTTACCGTTTTTTGCCTAAACGATGAAAATATGGGAATTTTATTAGACCTTATCTTTAGGGACAGACTCGTTTTATGAATAAATGAATAAAAACAAAGATACTCGGATCGTACCGAGGCAGAATTTTGTTGGAGATAGTGGAATCGTTGAAAAGCTGTTTTAGGGCAAAAATACACTATAGGGACACGTCCGCGTAACAAATTTTTTATATATGGATTTGGACACAAGGAAAAAACGCGTTTTGTCCCCGACGTGGAAGTTTTGCGTGGACATTTACTGTATTCGGTCCCTAGTATGTTTTCGCCTTTAAAGGTTGGAGGCCCTCGGGCCCTGTTATGTTTTGTCGTGAGACAGGTTACATTGTCGTGAACAATGTCCTTGGTTGTCCCTCGGGCACGCTTGCCATACTGAGACGTATAGCATACAAAGGTATACTAGAGCATACCTCTGTAGACATTATATACAGTAGGATGACGTCCTCAATGTTTGCAGACGAGCCGGTTTTAAGTAAACAGCACTCACGTCATATAGCCCGTGTCACGAATAGAAGTTCTAAGACAATTAATGGTAGTATTAGGTACTTCCTTACTTACCCACTCGTAAATTATTTTACATAATATAATTGCATAAACATGCAACATAATTAACATCTCTAGGGGACTTCTTTCGTGACACGGACTAACAAGCAGACTTTTATCATGACACAGGGAATTCTTGCTGCATAACAATGACACCATGACGGAAGCGAAAAATTCTCAATCACCAACCTAGCGGATACCCGGCGTGTGCTACTACGCTAATAAAAAGGAAATTTAAAAATAATTTTAGTGGTCTAAAACCATCTTCGCATTCGCCTTTCTAATGAAACCGGTTGGGGGCGCATTGATTGGTTTCAAAGCATTTTCAAAGTCTATGACGGACACAGGTAGATTTTTTTTGTGTTTTATATATTAGGATTCTTCCCAAGACACCACAAGAATGTAATCATTTTCGAAAAACTTCAACATTTGAGAAGGGTTCACTGAGAAATACTATGCAGGGAGAGACATTCCGGGGATGTAGCTTTGGGAACCGCTAATAACTCTCACGGGACACTCCCCCCTCGTATAGTGGAACCCCGGTGGTACCGCAACTAATCTTGAGTGGAATCTGTAAACAAAACTTAGTCAAGTTGTTTGCGGAAGGACCTGCCCCCCGATTGTGTAAGAAAATGAAATTAAATGAAATGAAATTTATGTATTTTTCTGTAAACTATAACATTTGACTTCATTTCTAGGAACGATGACAGCTAATAAAGTATAAACTGTGTTTCAGCCATCAACGCCCACCTCCGAAACAGATATCCAATATACAATCCAATAGACTTTTGTATTTTGTATTACGAGTGGGTGCTTGTGTGTGTGTGAGTGTGTGTGTCTGTGTGTGTGTGTGTGTGCGTGTGTGTGGGTGTGTGTGTGGGTGTGTGTGAGTTTAAATCGTCATCGTAAACGTTTGTGAAATGTATAATTCGAACTGTTTAAAGAGTTCATAGATGTCAAAAAGCGTATAAGAACTCCTACAGTTCAAGTAGTACGTTTAAAACTCTCAAATGATTAAGATTTTCTTATACACTTGGCCCCCTAGTCTATACAGAATCATACTAACTAATTTCATAATTGCTTGTTATATAAACTTATCTTGCGTTTTTTTTGGTGTGCAATAAAGAATATACATATACAATATACATACCTGAGAACATGCTCTTAGCTGGTGTCTGTTTATTAATAAGGGCCTCAGACATGGATATGGAGATACTAGCTGATGGCTTCGTTCGCGTGGAATAAGTTTTTTAATTCCCACGGGAACTCCTCAATTTTCCGGTATAAAAAGTAGCCTATTTCACTCTCCAGGACCTCAACTACCTGGAATATATACCATAATACCCATGGAAAAATCACGTCGATCCGTTGCTCTGTTGCGGCGTGAAGGACCAACCAACAAACCAATGAACCAACAAACAAATACACTTTCGCATTTATAATGTTAGTATGATTCGTGGTTTCAGGTCTCAGAAAGGGGGTTTGTCATTGCCAGGGAAAATGTTAATGAGCGACCTTTCCACTGTTTCGTGGTGAGCATCGGCCAACCTTCAGTGCACCCTGGTTTGACATTTAGTTTTCGTCAAATTTGTTGGCAAAGATATTCTAATCTCATTCCCAACCGGCAGTGGACAGACAGAATTACAAATGTGCGGTCAGTTTCTAAAGGATAATATGAACATTATTGCTAACAATCTCTACTGAGCTGACATTGAGTTGAAGTGGATTTATTGATCTCTCTTTTCCTTAAAGATACATGTCGAAAAGCACAATTCAAACTCAAAAGTATATTTATTCAATTTAGGTACACTGTACACTTTATGACGTCCAATCCATACTTACCTATAATAGTATAAATGTGAATGTGTTTCTGTGTGTCTGTCCATCTGTCTGTCTGCTACACTTGCACGGCCCACCTGTTCAACCGATTTTGATGAAATTTGGTACAGGGGAAGGACATAGGCTACTTTTTATCCCAGAAAATTAAAAAGGTCCCGCGGGAACCGAAAAACCTCAATCCACGCGAACGAAGTCGCGGGTGTTAGCTAGTTATTATTATTTTTATTAACTAACATTATTAAAACACGATATGAGATACGATTATAATAGGAACACGATGTGATGATATTATTTCTTTCATTTATTCCATTTATTGCATGATTGTAAGTTATATGAAAAGATGGTACTTATCTGTCAAATAATGGCATGAAAAATTTGAAAAAAAAAATTACGGAGTCGAACATTTTAAAAATAACAAAAATCTGAAATCTTAATGAACGAAAGCAATTATTCCAAGTCTATGTAAAATAAAATAAATATAATATATCATGTCAAATACTTAAAATATATTTTTTTTTTAATTTGAATATAATACAGTAGAACTTAATGCTAGCTAGCCTAACCTAATTACTATATAAATCATGCCCACGTGGAATGGTGGCAAGAATGCTGGCTGCATTTCCGCGCTGGACAGCCAGGCTGATCCTTTACTTAATACTTAAATGTCAAAATGTTACAAATCTCGAAATAGGTATGACGGCGCGGAGAGTATTTCTAGAGTGGCGAGGAGGAATTTATATAATGAAATAGGATTCATGGATTATAAAAAACGTATTTAATTTTTCTATTTCGAGTGAGATTTATATTTATTTTGATAAAATAAAACTATAAAATACAGCAATCTGCCATAATAGATTAAACACCAAGAAGCGAATGACGTCACAATTGTTGGTTTTCGAGCTTTGACAATCACACTATTGTTTACTGCACACTGCACAGAGTATATTGGTAAAAACAATAGTGACGTCACAAACGGCGCCATGACACCGGCGAGCGTTTTGGCGTGAATTTTAAAATTTAAATTTCAAATGCCAAATTTATCTACCAAATCTTATTTTTCTGCTGAAATAATATATTTTTTCGAAATAGTAGATACTTCAGAACGTAATCTAACCATTTTTCAAAATCAGTCATCATGCCTATTGGAGACGAATTCACTTTTGCTTCGCGCGATTCAAGCTACGTGTTCGGTGGAGTGCTAATTGGAGATTAACCATAACGTGGTTGTAACTCAAATTATATTCCTGTGATTCTATGCAAGTGTTAGCGTTGCCGATAATTAATTTGTATTTTAATCTTATTAGATTCAATATTTAACTAATTCTATCGAAATAGCTTAATTTCCAAATAGCCTATTTATATGGATGAGTATTGTAAACAAATATTGGAAATAAGATAGCTATGGCAGATGCGGCATTCGAGTTGGATCGCTCAATGAGGTCGGAGGTCTTTAATTATTTAACTGTGATCCATTGTGGAATTACTGACTAGAGTAAAAGTATAATATTATATTTTAATATACACCATAATCCAATGGAATCATAAGATAAGTATTATAGTGTTAATGCATATATTATAGTTATATATAATTACTGATGAGTCGATTAAATTGAAAATAGAATGCCTGGTGTCTTAATCAATTATAACCACTTGTATTAAATTCATAAATGTATCTTGTTAATACAAGTTTTAATTCATTCTCCTCGCCCGCCTACCCACAATATATAGTAGGTGTATATATAGTGCCTTTTGGTACACTAATTGATATAATATTTATCATGTTATTATGTATATAGCAAAAAAGAAAGTCAGAAATATTATGTCAATTAGCTATATTAGATACTCTTCTTCTTCTTCTTCCACTGGGCTTTTCCGCACTTAAGCATAGGTGCCCGTTGTGCGTGAGACCTCTGGTGCGACTCCCCGCTGGATCACTCCAGCCAGCCGAGCTCACTCCAGAATCCAAGCAGGCCGCCCAGGTCGTCGAGGACTTCTGGGAATGTTGCTGGGGAGCCAATGTAAGCTTTTCGTGGAGTGGATACAGCACTACACTCGAGTAGTACGTGTCTTGGTGTTTCTTCGCTTTCCATGCAGGCTCTGCATAGAGGGCTGTCGGTTATACCTAGAACATATAGGTGTTTGTTAAGTGGACATCCTGTTATCATGCCTACAGCCGTCCTAAGTTTAACTCTGTTTAGTTGTAGTAGTTTCTCAGTTAGGCGTTTGTTTAGGCTGGGTATAGCCTCTTTTGTTTGTCTGCAATAGGCATGATGACAGTAACCAAGAATCAATAAAATTATGAATTTATCTAATGAAATAAGATTCATGGATTATAAAAAACGTATTTTTTTATTCTATTTCGAGTGAGATTGCTATTTATTTTGATAAATTAAAACTATAAAATACAGCAATCCGCCATAATGGATTAAACACCAAGAAGCGAATGACGTCACAATTGTTTGTTTTCGAGCTTTGATAATCACACTATTGTTTACTGCACACTGCAAAGTTTACATTGGAAAAAACAATAGTGACGTCACCAACGACGCCATGACACCGGCGAGCGTTTTGGCGTGAGTTTTAAAATTTAAATTTCAAATGCCAATTCTATCTACCGAACCAAATTTTATGCTGAAATAAGATATTTTTTCCATATAGTAGATACTTCCGAACATTATCTGATCATTTTTCACAATCAGTCACCATGCCTATTGGTGGTGTTTGTCCATAATATAAGATACTAGCTGATGCCCGCGACTTCGTCCGCGTGGTGAATATTTTTTTAATTCCCGCGGGAACTGCTTAATTTTCCGGGATAAAAAGTAGCCTATGTCACTCTCCAGGTCCTCAACTATACCCATGCCAAAAATCACGACGATCCGTTGCCCCGTTGCGGCGTGATTGAAGGACAAACCAATAAACCAACAAACACACTTTCGAAATATTCAATGTCGCTTGCGTCCACTGCGTAAGGAGCCGACCGGCTACCTAGTTCATAATGGCGTACCCCCTTCTCCCGCACTGCCTTCGCTTAATACGCTTCGATTAATACTCTTCGCAGCGTATGCGATGAAAGACATTTTATGGCAAATTTTTTTACACCTTCGGTTGGTTTTAATAGGAATTTCTAAAGATTTCTATAGTAATCTAGTACTAAATATAGCCTATGTTACTCAGTGATAATGTAGCTTTCTAATGAAAAAAGAATTATTAAAATCGGTCCAGTACTTTTTGAGTTTATTCGTTACATACAAAAATACAAATCTTTCCTCTTTATAATATTAGTGTAGATTATGATGGATGTGTGTTCTAGGTTGTAGTGTGATGCGGCAGCCATGTCTTCACTCTCCACCGGCGCGTGCGCATCTGCTCCGCGCGCTGGCCCTGCTCACGCTGGTGCCGTGCACCGCCGCCCCCGCAGCCCCCGCAGCCCCCGCAGCCCCTGTGCCGCACCCCTGCCCCGCCAACCCGCTGTGCGTGTGTCGCGGGGACCATTTCGCCTGCGACCTGGTGCCTTTCCACCGGTTCCCTGATACGGGTAGTGGTTTATATCCAATTTATTGATTGAGGTTTGACGACCTCCGTGGCGCAGTGTGTAGCGCTGTTGAAGTGAATGAACTAGAAGTTTAATTCGCTATAATCCGCTTCAGTAGACAAATCTGTGTGGTACAGTGCGTGTCTTTCACCTGCAGCATGCGATTCGCAGCAATTCGCACAGGCACAACACCACACCACACAAATCCTCCAAATCACTCGTACGTTGAGAGTGATTTGGAGGATTTGTGTGGTGTGGTGTTGTGCCTGTGCGAATTGCTGGGTGGTGGGTGTCGCATGCTGCAGGTGAAAGACACGCACTGTACCACACAGTGCCGTCTACTGTAGCGGATTATAGTGAATTAAACTTCTAGTTCATTCACTATCATGGACTTCCGCAAAGTAACGCCTGCTTCTATTCAATATTTGTAGCGCTGTTGTCTTAACGTGCGGAGATCCTGGGTTCGATCCCCGGCAGGGTCGATTTGGGAATTTATAATTTCTGAATTTTCCCTGGTCTGGCCTGGTGGGAGGCTTCGGCCGTGGCTAGTTACCACCCTACCGGTTAAGACGTGCCGCCAAGCGATTACGCGTTCCGGTACGATGCCGTGTAGAAACCAAATAGGGGTATGGGTTTAATATAACTGCCATGCCCCTAACAGGTTAGCCCGCTACCATCTTAGACTGCATCATCACTTACCATCAGGTGAGATCGCAGTCAAGGACTAACTTGTAGTGGATCCGTCCATCCGTCCGTCTGTCCGACCGTCCGTCCGTCCGTCAGAGCCTTATTACTTCTGAATTACTGAACGTAATTACTTCAAATTTAAATATAATATGTAAACCGATGGCCTCCAGCCGAATATGGTTTAAAAAGTTTTATCAATCTTTATTTCAGGGGGGCTCTCATAGAAGCGAATGCGAAGTAAAATATTTTTTATAGCGTTACGTATGGTTGAACAATATGTTCGCCATTGAAGAAAAGTCATTTGACTTAAGTCCAAACCTAAGTCAGAAGTAAAAAATAATTAAGTACTTTATTATATACCAAAAGAGAGACCACAATTAAGTATTTTAAAATATAAAATTGCTGTTTGTTAGTTTCGCTAATTCAGAAATAGCTTGATCGATTTTGATCTCATACGTTTAGGTATGTACGATACCACAAAGTATGAGAATGGATACACGAAATTGACCTCTAATTCAATTCTGTTATGGTTTATTTGAACGAACGTTGACGATTTGATCGACAATTCTTACACAATCAGGGGGCTATTGGTCGTCAAGGCAAAAAATAAATCTGGAGGACATTATTAATCTGTGGTGGTGGTATGGAGGGTTTAATTAGGCTACGCGAAAAATATTCGCGCGAATATTTTGTGCTGCACGGAGTTATATGACAATCCTCCACAGTTGTATGACGATATTTCACCTATACCTATATAGGTGAAATCCGTTCGCGAAATAAAAACGCAAAAATAAAATTCGCGTCAATGTTTTTCGCACGTACGTGTTTCGAACGTACTTTTATGGCCTTATTGACAATCTTCAAGTAAAGTCTCGAGTAGTTACTTCCTGACTAGTGTTAATCAACAAGTAAAAGCTACAAGTAGATTGTATCGTATTCGCAATACAAAACAAAGTCCCGAGTAACAACTCGAGGGTTAATTGAATGATCTTCAAAATGCATTCAAACATTCGGTCAATAGCGGCTGTTATACGTTGCTATCTGTTGCCGGTTGGCGAACTGACACCACAGAAGAACGTACTCTTGGTGTAGTGTTTATTGATTTATTTGTTCTGAACACAATATTAACATGCATTCTGCCATTTCTGGCGTACAACATTTAGAATTATTAATATCAAACATTATTAAGTTATACTAATTAAATTATTTAACAAAATTAAATTGGTCTATTAAATTCAAAATTATGCACTGGTACCATGGCCGTTCGCTGGAGGTGCAAGGTTGCGATCTTGCAACGAAAGTAATTTTTTCCATGACGCCGTAGGTATACGTAACTAATTACACTCATGGACAAATCATACAATACATATCATCAAATCTTCATAGGATTTTTTTTTTAAATACAAATACAAATACAGGTACACATGTCAATATATAATTCTTAGATAAGTTATTGTTTTAAGGATTTATAGTCAAAAAAATGTTTAATTGAGTAAAATGAATAACTCAAGAGCCATTTACTGAGGGAAGGCTCAAATCGTTTAATAGGCAAGGTCTGAATATCCCTAGGCAACAGGTTAAATATTTTAATACGCATAGCATGACAACTTTTTAAATAAGAAGCAGTTCTAGGAGTTCTGCCCAGTGTTAGTGTAGCGTGGTATGGTGTAGTACGGCGGGGTTATTCAGTGTAGCGTGGTGTGGTACGGTGGGGTTATTCAGTGTAGCGTGGTGTGGTACGGCGGGGTTATTTAGTTCAACGCATATGCCTTCGTGTCTACGCGTGAGCATACTCTTAATATACCTGCTTCTTACCACCACCTACGGCCTAGGCGCATGAAGGCGCTGAAATGGCAACCTCGCTGCGGAAAGTGCTGAGATAATTTTATGGATCTGTTTTTCAGTCCCTGGTTGTGAACGTAATCTTAGTATAGCGTGGTATGGTGTAGTACGGCGGGGTTATTCAGTGTAGCGTGGCGTGGTGTGGTACGGCGGGGTTATTCAGTGTGGTGTGGTGTGGTACGGCGGGGTTATTCAGTGTGGTGTGGTGTGGTACGGCGGGGTTATTCAGTGTGGTGTGGTGTGGTAGAGGCGGGCGCGCTGCACGTGGCGCTGTCGGCGGCGCGGCTCTCTGCGCTGCGCGACGCGGCGCTGGACGCGCGGCCGCTGCGCACGCTCGTGCTCGTGGACTCGCGGCTGCACCACGTCGACTCGCATGCTTTCACGTGAGCACACCCTTACTACTTATTAATACCTCCTACTTTTTTTTTTCTCCGGGGGTGGTGAAGGAAAAAATCCCTCCTGCCTCCTCCTCCAGGACTTCTGCCTGTCGGCAGGGCTGTCCGACTTGCACGGACTAAAACAACCTCCCCCCCACGTCCAGGTCAGCACGGAACCACAGTTTAGTATTACTTCGTGCTGCCCTCTAGTTCTTACTCTTGCTTTTTTTTTTCCTCTCTTTCCTTCTCTTTTCTTCGCATCATTATTGCCCTAAACATTTGCCCATAGCGTTGCCATGCTTCCTCGCTCGATAGCATCCGTGGTATGACCTCCTACTGATAGTATATATTAAGGCAAGGACAGCTTTGGGAGACGCCCCACTAGGTGGACGCCGAACGGATGACATCAAGCCACGCGCTGCCAGATGGCGCACACTTCAACGCACATGCCTTCGTGTCTACGCGTGGGTATTCTCCTATACTACCTCCTACTGATAATATATTAAGGCAAGGGCAGCTTTGGGAGACGCCCCTGCACTAGGTGGACGCCGAACGGATGACAACAAAGCACTCGCTGCTGGATCCAGATGGCGCACACTTCAACGCACATGCCTTCGTGTCTACGCGTGGGTATTCGCCTATACTACCTCCTACTGATAATATATTAAGGCAAGGGCAGCTTTGGGAGACGCCCCTGCACTAGGTGGACGCCGAACGGATGACAACAAAGCACTCGCTGCTGGATCCAGATGGCGCACACTTCAACGCACATGCCTTCGTGTCTACGCGTGGGTGTTCTCTTATACTACCTCCTACTGATAATATATTAAGGCAAGGACAGCTTTGGGAGACGCCCCACTAGGTGGACGCCGAACGGATGACATCAAGCCACTCGCTGCTGGATCCAGATGGCGCACACTTCAACGCACATGCCTTCATGGGCATTCTCTTAATTATATTATACCTGCTTCTTATTTTTTTTTAAATCCACTGCAAGTTAGTTAACTGCGATCTCACCTAAGTGATGATGCAGTCTAAGATGGTAGCGGGCTAACCTGTTACGGGCATGGCAGTTATATTAAACCCATACTCCTATTCGGTTTCTACACGGCATCGTACCGGAACGCGTAATCGCTTGGCGGCACGTCTTTGCCGGTGGTAACTAGCCACGGCCGAAGCCTCCTACCAGGCCAGACCAGGGAAAATTCAGAAATTATAAATTCCCAAATTGACCCTGCCGGGGATCGAACCCGGGACCTCCGCACGTTACAACAACAGCGCTACACACTGCGCCACGGAGGTCGTCAGTTACCACCACCTACTGCCTAGGCGCCTTAAGGTGCTGAAATGGCATCCTCGCACCGGAAAGCGCTGAGATATATATATGTGCACTATATGTTCTTCTGAGATAGTACCTACCTCCTAAGGTGCTGGCAAGGCAATCTTTCGTAGATCCCTCACTAGATAGACTGATGGCGGCGCGCACCTTGACTTGCAATGCCATCACGTGAGCATTTTCTTAAAATGATTTTTATTACATCTTCTTAGGGCCAGTTCAACTAGCGGGTGGTAGAAAAGAATATGCTTGAAGTATCCCTACGTGTTCCAAACAGAAATGAGTAGATCCGTAGGAGACCCAGCGTAACTGTCATGGCTCGAAGAGTCGCTAAGCATAAGTGGTATTAATATTGGCACTTGGAATTTAGCAATTAGGCTGTAATAACATACTAAACATTCTGAAAGACAGACGGACCCAGTTTCACTTCTGTTATATAGGTATGGAAGTATGGACTTTTCTTGGCTTCATTATTCCCCAAGGCTTTTTGGCAATTAGAGCGCCTTTATTGATATTTACTCATATCTTTTTATTTATTCAATCATATTACTCACAATCAAAATTTAGATTGGGACACTTAGCTTAAGCATAACATTATTCTTATCAATGTACTTCTGTGAACAGCTCGATGACGGCTAGCCTGGCGTCTTTGGACCTGGGCTACAACGAATTCACGGAGGTGCCTATTGCAGCGCTGCGACACCTCAAGGTGTTGAACTGGCTCAATCTCCAAAAGTATGACCTTTTTTTCTATGTGAAGCATCTCTAGTCTGTCATATTACTATAATTTATGATGCCTAGGATTGTCTTAAGGTATCAGGTTGTCTCTGCCAAAAATCAGCAAGATCAGTTCAGTTGACCTCGCCGTGAATTAGTTACGGACACAAAATATTATTTTTGCAATAATACTATTAGTGCGGAATATAGATTTGGAAGTTGGATTACTAGTACTCTTCGAGTTGAAAAGTTGGTTAAATGCTCGGAGCTAATACCACTATTTGTAATGTTTAAAAATGTTATTTTTTTTTATTTGTTTCAGCAACTACATAAGTGAATTGGACCCGCACATGGATTGGGGTGGCCTGACAGAATCACTGAGTACCTTATCACTCAGCAACAACCACTTATGCGTTTTGCACAATGCCGCCTTGTCTTCCCTTCGCCATCTGGTGCAGCTAGAGTTAGACGGAAACCGATTAAGACACTTGCACCTGGCTGCATTACCTCCTTCTCTAGCAATTCTTCGCCTCTCTGATAATCTACTTAAAGACCTGCCCTGCAAAGCGTTGCTCCTCCTACCACGCCTGAGGCATTTGCATCTGCGAAATAACATGCTCCAGCCGATCTCAAACATCACGTGTCGTAACGATCGATCTAAAATAGATTCCCTCGATTTGAGCCATAACGAGCTCACCGACAGCTTCCATTTCGAGTTCCATCACAGCCTGCAGTTGAAGCAGCTCATTTTAGACCTGAATGACTTTACAGCTGTTCCCTCGTTTGTTCTAAATTGTGGTCGGCTCGAGAAGTTATCGATTTCGTACAATAATCTTAAACACATATCAGACGCGACTGTATATGTTCTCAAGCAAAGCTTGGAAAGATTAGAATTGGATCATAATGAATTGACTTCACTGCCAGATAGTGTGCGCGAGTTAGAACAACTCCGCCATCTATCTTTAGCGTACAACCAACTCGAAGATGTGAAAGAGTTGCCTCCTAACTTACACTCCCTATCTCTCGCTGGGAATTTTCTACTGATGTTTCCCACAGGTTTACGAAATCTTAATCCCGCATCACTAAATTATCTAGATTTGGGATATAATCGGATATCGTATGTAGTGGCTGATTATTTCGATACTTGGTCTGAGGCGTTGACTACCTTGAGTTTACGGGGAAATAGTCTAGCCCATCTTTCTATGGGATCTTTTCCCCCACTTCCTTTGAGGGAATTAGTATTAAGTTTCAACGACCTCTACTATGTAGAGGCCGGTGTGTTTTCCAACTTAACCGAGATGAGGATCCTCGAGCTGTCATCAGCCCTATTTAGCGGTGAGATTTCTACTGGATCGTTATCCAGAACTCTCACGTGGCTTAATCTAGACAACAATAACATTCATTTCGTTTCCTCAAACGACTTACTCAACTTTCCCTCGCTTGAGTATCTCAACTTAGATTTTAATAAAATAATAGAATTTCCGAGTAAAATGAGCAGAGAGAACGCTTCTTACAAATTGAAGGAATTAAGGCTGTCGTACAATTATATAAGCAGAATAAATTCCGAGTTTCTTGAGAAGTTGTCGGAATTACAAAGTGTAGATTTGTCCTATAATCGCATGCAGAACATCAGCGAACGAGCATTTTCTAATTTACGTAACTTGGTCTATTTAAATTTAGCCGGAAATGTTGTTGAGCTCATCGCAGACGAAGCGTTCGTCGATTTGCCCAAATTGGAAGTATTGAACTTGCAAGAGAATAATTTAGCAGAATTTTCTACTAGATGTTTTTTAAACGTATCAAATAATGACATTAATCTTGCGGTAAACGTAAGCTACAATAGAATAACGACCCTTTCCGGGGGAAAGATAGTTTCTGTAAATATTCTAGATCTATCACATAACTTTTTAGAGATTATATCGCGAGATTTTTTTGACTCGCTGGGGGAGCACGTGAGGCAGATCATTCTATCTCACAATAATCTGCTACTGATCGATACATTCGTATTTAGCACGCTCCCTAATTTGAATATTCTGAATTTACAAAAAAATAACATAAATATGGTTAAACGTAGGGTGTTCTCAGAGATGCCCTCTTTACAAATTTTGGACTTATCTAACAATCACATTGCGCAGCTGTCAGCGGAACAGTTTCACAGTCTACACAGATTGAGGCTGCTGAGGTTAGATAGCAACAGACTACGAGCGCTTCCACGAGATGTATTTAAAAACACGCTCCTGGAGTACTTGGACTTGAGCAACAATCATTTGTCTCTGTTTCCGAGCAGCGCCCTCGCGCAAGTCGGGTTCACGTTACGTCGACTCGAACTGTCTCACAACAAGATCGAGTATCTCGATGTCGCTATGTTTCATTCTACCGCCTTTTTACATGAGCTGGGATTGTCGCATAACGCTCTGACCGTTCTATCAGATAATACGCTAGCGGGCCTTCCACGCTTGCGACGCCTCGACCTCTCTTTTAATTTCATCAAAACAAATTTCAAGGAACTTTTTCACAATGTTCCGCGTTTACGACATTTATCTTTGGAAAGCACAGGGCTTAAAACCACACCTCATCTGCCCCTCGCAAACCTAACAGAGCTAAAACTAAGTAACAACTACATATCCTCGTACAGCGAGAGTGACGTGCGGCATCTCTCCAACTTACGAGCTCTCGATATATCTGGCAATAAGTTCACATCATTACGCCCTGCGATGTGGGCTGCACTACCATATTTGATATCACTTGATGTATCGAGAAATCCTGTAGTCCGATTGCAGCGCGGATGCTTCGACGGCTTAGATCGTTTGCTATACCTGAAAACAGATCACCTTCGGTATCTAGAAACTATAGAACCGCGAGCGTTCCAAGTGTTAACATCTTTAAGGTCGCTCGCATTAGAAACTCCTGCAGGGAAGGATAGGGAGGTTCCGATAGGGGAAATAGTGTCGGTTATACCTCATTTGGAGTCGCTAGTGGTGCAGATACGTCGGGAGTGGTTGGATACGCAGCTGCTTCGGTTGCACGCGGCGAAACTTCGCGCGGTTGAAGTGCGTGGAGCGACATTGTCACGCGTTTCTGCGCTGGCCTTCTCATCGCTCGGTCGGCAGCGTGCTCTGTCGCTACGACTGTCTTGGTCGCACGTGTCTGCGCTACCCGCAGGGATGCTGCTACCGTTGGCTCGAGTCCCTCATCTGGCGCTGGACCTGTCGAACAACAGGCTTGTCAGCTTCGGACCTTCGGTTCTCTACCCGAACCAAACTGGCTGGAACCGATTCGCGACAAAACTTTTACCAGGTTAGGGTCACCACAGTGTGACAACCACATATCTTTTAAAGAATGGACATTGTATAATTATTTTGTTGAGATGCTTGTATTTATAGTATTCAAGCTGAAATGCTGAATTTCTTGTCAGCTCTTATCAGTAGAATTTTCTTTCAGAATTGGTAGAGACAAAACAAGAGTTTGAAAACTACGCTATGTCCATCTAACCGTAAACTAGCGTTGAAAAGATGGCTTTGTAGCTTTATTACCACTTAAATTATACCTTCTACGAATAATTGTTCTGGAAAAAATAGCTTTATTACGATAATTGAGCGTTTTCAGCCCTTCTGTAGAACTAATAATTATAAGAACATAATGGATGTGACGTCACCTGTATAATAGCTGAATATAAATGCCTTCTATTACGTAAACTTACCTGAAAATTACCTCATTACCGCAAATTCTTACTGCGATAATGGATTTTGGCCAATAGCGAAAGAGAGTTAGCCAATCGGAGGTGGCATGGCAAATGATCTGTCAAACTTTTTTTTAATAAATTTTTTGCTCAGAGTGAGTGTCACATAATTATGACCAGCAAGCTCATGCCCGCGACCGCGAGGATTCGGTTTTTCAAAGGTTCGAGTTTTCGGTTCCCGCGGGAACTTAATTTTCCGTGATAAAACGTAGCATTTGTGTTAATCTAGAGTGTAGACTGTAATCTATCTCTGTGCTAAATTTCATCCAGATCCGTTTAGTTATTCTGGCGTGATTGAGTAACAAACATCCATCCATTCATACATCCATCTGTCCTTCGCATTTATAGTATTAGTATAGAAGTATAGATAGTCCTTTAGTTGGTTTACATGTGCCAGGTGGTCTCCTGTTGGCCGGTAACCCGCTCCGCTGCGGATGCTCTGCCTCGTGGGTTGGCTCGTGGCTGAGGCGCTGGACTAGCGAGGTGGGCGGCGGTTCACGAGGCGCCCGCGAGGCGGCGAGGCGCAGCGAGTGCGTGGCGGGCTCTGGCTCACGTCCCACGCGCCCACTGCTGGACTTAGCGGCAGATGAGGCCGAGTGCCACGCCAGTGCACTCTCCAGCCGCTCGCATAGACTGTACACTCATATATTTAATACTATCCTCGCTATAAACTTGTTGCTAGTGTGCGGTAGTTAGTACAGGTGGTAAACCAGACTGTAAAGCCCGGAGTTGAGTACAGCCTCACTACAGCCCATTAACGTCCCACTGCTGGGCACAGGCCTCCACTCTCATAGGAGAGAGGGAATTATAGCTTAGACCTACCACGCTGCTCCAATGCGGGTTGGCGGCTTTAACGACTATTATCATGTTAGTGATAATAACCGGGACCGACGGCTTAACGTGCTCTCCGAGGCACGGGGGTGAAACACCGTGTCGAATCGAATCGATTTTTAGGTATTCGATTAAACTTCAATCGGCACGCTGCTAATCGACCAATAATCGACACAGTTTTGTAGTATATGTGGCGAATTATTGTGATTCGACTCTTCTCGTGGACGCCAGTGGACTTCAATCTTAAAAAAGTGGATCAGTCAACAGTGCATTAATTGGGTATTTGACAACTAGTCAAATCAGCAACTTTTTTTCAAACGTCAAAACGCGTGCTTAGTATGGATTTTGTATGAAATTTTAAGTTGTGACGTCGTCAAAGTCCGACGCACTTTTTTTACTTTGATCGATAATTTAAAATGGTTATTCAAAATAAAACTAGCAGGGGACGTGGATATTACCACTTTTGGTTTATTACACTTTTTATTTAATAATCACTAAAAAATAATTTATTTCACTAGTAGTCACATACCCAATTGTCTGTCTGTACCGATAGTTACGTGTGCGAATCGGAATAAAGTTATATATTTAGTGAACTTTCGAATATTGGTTGTGTGCTTTTGACAAAATATGTGAATTTTGGCAACTTTGAGGTTGTGTGTGCGGTCACGAATATTTGTAGAAGTGATGTAACTTAAGTATTCTAAGTTCACTATCTATTTATACGAAAAGGTTGTATAATATTATTATAGTAACATAAGTATAGTTAATTACGCAGTCTTAAATATTTTAATGTATTGTCAGTAATATGGAGCAACGAATTTTTATTGATTAAAATAATTTTGCGTTTTTGTTAATGGATAGATATACTAACACATTTTGCAAGATTTGACTATTAATTATTTTAATAATTTCTCTTGTACAAATACAATTGTACAAGTTTAAAAGCTTCAGCCTAAATTGGTAGGACATGTACATTTAGGTAGCAGATTTTTTTGTGATTTAAAACTGTTTTAATTTTTACTTATGTAGTATTTGAAAATACAGTAATTTGTATATTTAAAATGTCATAAGGCTCGAAAAATTATTTTACTATGTGATTGTACAAGTTTGCAAGCTTCAATCATAAATTGGTAGGAAATTGGTATAATTATGTACATTTAGGTAGCATGTTTTTTTTTATTAACTATACCTTGTTATGATTTAAAACTGCTTTAATTTTTACTTGTTAAGTATTTGAAACTGTCATTAAAATACAGTAATTTATATACCTACTTACAATGTCATAATGGCGAGAACAAGGCAAAAAAGAATAAATATTTTTGTATAAAATTATTTTCTTATTTTATTCCATAATTCTAATTTAAACGACTGCACAGGACAGGACCGGTGGCACAGGATTCATACATATATCCATTACTACTACAGCCCATTAACGTCCCACAGCTGGGCACAGGCCTCCACTCTCATAGGAGAGAGGGAATTAGAGCTTAGACCCACCACGCTGCTCCAATGCGGGTTGGCGAGCTTTGACGACCTATCATCGTACTAGATATAATAACCGGGACCGACGGCTTAACGTGCTCTCCGAGGCACGGGGGTGAAACACCGCCAACTTTCTACTCCTACTGAGAATTTCTAGTCAGAAAAACCTAATACTTAATTATGATTGCTTGCACTAAGCATGATTGTCGTCAAGTGCAAGCCTATCACGCAATAAAAAAAAAATATGGCCCGACCTGAGACCTCATCGGCCTCAGTCGAACATGCTGACCACTAGACCAACACTAGACCAATGCGAAAGTTTGGATGGATGGATGTATGGATGGACGTTTGTTACCCAATCACAGCCCAACAGCTGAACGGATCTGGATGAAATTTGGCACAGAGGTAGATTATAGTCTGGAATAACACATAGGCTACTTTTTACCCTGGAAAAGTTCCCGCGGGAACAGAAAAACCTCAATCCACGCCGGCATCTATACAGTGATATTTAATTTCGCATATAACGTATCAATATAACTACGAAAAGCTGGAGGTATCGTGGTCAATATAACTACGAAAAGCTGGAGGTGCAAGCAGGGGAATCGAACCAGCGACCCCGAATGGGAGGTCGGGTGTCTGAGCTAGGCTATCACCAGAGGGAAGAGTAGTGTGGTCGTAAGTCCGCTAAGTGCAGCGATAAACGGCCCGCAGTTGCGCCATATCGTGCGACTGAACGCGTTTAATGGCGACCTGGCGTCAAGCCAGCCTACTTAGTCTAAAGACATTATATCAACTCCAGACGCGGTGGGAAATACTGGCTTAATATATTGTTCTAGATCATGTCTGGGACGTCATTCCCTTAGTTTTTTTTTTAATCCGTCGGGAAATCTTTGAAGTTTTGGTCTCTAAAGGTTTAGCAGATGCACGGAGCGACACGGTACGTACTTCAGCCATAAATTGTTAGGAAATTGGGTTAATAGAACTTAATGCTAGCTAGCCTAACCTAATTACTATATAAATCATGCCCACGTGGAATGGTGGCAAGAATGCTGGCTGCATTTCCGCGCTGGACAGCCAGGCTGATCCTTTGCGCAAAAAATGAGCCAACCCTTCTGTCGCCAGATGAGGCAATTAACCGCGGTGAAATATCTCGCAAATAATGTTTGGCACTAAGACTCCACGGCCCAAGGGTCTCCACGGCAAACGGAACAAATATGTAACTCTCTATGAGAGAGGCATACTTCCGCCGCTTGCCGGTTTCAGCCTTCTCTGCTGCGGCTCCCGGCCTTGATGCTGTCTCCCTGATATGACACGGGGCCAATGTGTCTACGCATGTTGCGTCCCACATTAGCGCCCGTCCCCGTTCCCGGGGAACCAGCGTCAATCCATCAGGTCTCTTGCCATCATCCCGACTAATCCCTGCCGGCTCAATGAGCGCAGGAATAATTAAAAATAATTGGGTTAATTATGTACATTTGATAGCAGATATTTTGTGATTTAAAACTGTTTTAATTTTTACTTATGTAGTATTTGAAAATACGGTAATTTGTATATTTAAAATATCATAAGGCTCGAACAAGGCAAAAAATAATAAATATTTTTCACTACCACTACAGCCCATTAACGTCCCACTGCTGGGCACAGGCCTCCTCTCTCATAGGAGAGATGGAATAAGAGCTTAGACACCACGATGCTCCAATGCGGGTGCTAATAACCGGGACCGACGGCTTAAAATGCTCTTCGAGGCATGGGGATGAAACACCGCCAACTTCCTAACTCCGGGCTAGTACTGAGAATTTCCTGTCAGAAAAGCCCTATACCCAACTACGGCCCGACCCGGGACTCGAACGTACGGTACGTAACGTTGCTGCGTTTACGCGATAATGTACCTTCCTGCTTTAACAATTGGGTATAGCATTAAAAAAAATTAATTCCTTTGTGATTTTTTGTTGGATATTTATAATACAATCATAAAATCATAAAATTGGTTTTAATATCGATGTTCTGCATGATTCTTTCATTTGAGATTTCGGTTTTTAGTGTAAATATATACTACCTACTATTATTTTTTGTAAGAACGAGAAAATATTCGGTAATAAATATTAAGTTTTAGGTATAAATACCTAACTTCCTTTTGTTTTTTGGTTGGATTTTTTTATGTAAGTTTTAGATCATTCAATCCTAGAACCCTGCAAAGATTCATCGACTGAGGATTTAATGCGGGGGTCTCCATAGAACGGACCGCCCCATTGCCTAGACTATAGACCTTAACTCCCTAGTGCGTTTTCATTCTTACCACAAACAAACTATCAAGTACGCCAGCAAGTAGCCTGGCTGTAGAGCAGGTATGGTGTAGTGTAATTAATTAGTACAACTGCGAGTTGCGACTTGTGACGCCCAAGTCCCTGTATCGAGTGTAGTTTTGTTTCTTGTTACCAACTTACTCTCTAGGGGCTGTGGTCTGTGCTAATTGTACTGCTCAGGATTAGTTGAATTATGTATTCGTTATCCAAGAAACTGCTAACAATTTACACAAAACATTTCCACTTTCCATACATACATGTCCCACAAACTTACCTGGCCCGAAGACAGCGTCGCTGTTCATCACCATACATATAAGATGCTAATAAATATTTAAAAAAAAACTAATCAGTCATTACACTTAGATTCAACTTTGACCACCGGGAAGTTTGTGGGACTGTACAGTGCTTTGTAGTTCGCAGAATAGTTTAAGAGTATTATAAGCCCTACTGTCGTAGGGCATCAAAAATTATTAAGACTCATTTGAGTGTTCCCCTCCACGGAAATCTTTAGTAAAAGGCGAAAGATTTATACGTTTTGAAGGGAAACCAGAGTACCGATATGATGGCATGGGCAAAGTAATGTACGCACGTCGTGAACACAACGATAGCTTGAATTTTTTAGGGGCAGCGACATCTAGCGGCGGACTAAGGATTTAACTGTGTTTTGTATAGATCATTAGAGATGGCAGCACTAATTCGGTAGTGAGACTGGCTATTTCGGTACCTACTGTTAAACCTGTGATGATGATTATAATAATTTAATTTTAATCATTGATAGTTAGCTATTCGAATATGGCGTTTGCACCCCGGCGTATAATTAGCTGGAGAAACAAAAAGTTTCCAGTTCCCACGAAATTAAAAAATGACTCTTTTTCCATGGTAAAAAACAGTACAAAAATAATATTATTGTATGTTAAATGCACGTTAAATGTAACGTTATCGATGATTATTAAGCTAGCTGTACACGGCATGCGTTGCAATGCCATTTATTGGGCCAAGCGCAGGCGTCCCAGTTACCCTGTTCGTTCATCACAATCTGATCAATGGTTTCGGATCGCATAGATTAGAAACATACAAATATTAATTTTTATATTTATATATATATACGTTGGGATCTCAAAGTGCTGCAATCGCTACCTCCCACTGGAAATGCATCTTGGCAGACTTGGTAGGTTAGAAGGACGTCATCAAGCGAGTTGCAGTGATCCGCTGGATCTAGACAGCGCTAGACCACGGCGTGTGGGAGCCCCTAGAAGAGACCTATATCCAGCGCATAAATATACAACTCTTATAAACTTCTACAAACTTATCTGGCGCGGTGGCTAAAATTGGAACAATTTTTTTTAGGACGGTTTTGTTTTATTAGCAACTTCAGCGACGCTGTCACCTGTTCAGATAAGTTTGTGGGACTACTTCAGTAAGACGTTCCTTAGGTACTAGTCTATGGGCCTGGGTCGGCGTCTATGGGTTAACGTTGCCGATTACAACGACCCCCTTTTAAAGTAAGTTTGTTCGGAGACAGAGGTTAATTAAATTCGATATCCTAGTGTATATAAATACTAGATATTAATTTAATTTAATTTGAATTTGATTTATTTTAGGACATCCAACAGGTTAGGTTAAGATAGCTAGATAGATAAAAAAATTAGCTTAAATTACAGTGATGAGTTCCAGCAAGCTGCGACAGACAGCTAACCGGATCTAGGTCCATTACACAAAAACAAGAATATAACAATTCAAACTATAGCTTTTACTTAAAAGCCTAAAACTTATTATAATGTAGGCCGAACAATAAATTAATATAACACTAGTTAAAAGTAACCAAATAGATTCTTTACTATACTGAGATTTAAAGTGAGCGATCTATTAACTTCTTTCTTAACTTAGGGAGGTTATCGCCAATGATATCTATGTCTATTTCCTTACTTAGATTATTGTAATACATCAACATCGTATATTATTACCATTACGTAGCATACAGTCTAATATTTCCAACTCAAACTCAAATAATGATTATTCAATTTAGGTAGATAGACTACACTTATAGACGTCCAGTTATTTATAAAATATAATGGTGATAATGAGTAATGGTATCTTAAAACTAAAGCTACGAGGGTTCCAAACGCGCCCTGGTCTGAGAAGAGCCCACAACAAACTCAGCACGGCTTTTTAATTACAGTATTAGTACAGTAGTATTACAAGGTCTGTCTGCTTAGCACGGCTGAAACAAATTTGACGTTTGGTACTTTTACTACCATTACCTACCCTCCAAAGCGGACGGTTTGTCCTTCCCTGCCCCTAGAGTGTCTTCACTGTGAAACTCACTGTTTAATTAATGGTACTCTTTATTAATGGAAAAAATAATAAGGACTAAGGGCCTTAGCGCACTGCATCCGATCCGAAGTCAGACATAGAAAACTCGGATCGGATCCGGGTGTCGATTTCACGCTGCGTCCGTTTCGACGGATGTTGCTTGCGTATTCTTGAACGGATTCGGATCGGATGCAGTGCTTTAATAAAACCTACTGTGGATCATACTTCATATCAAGCTACTTCGGATCAAGCAAATAAATTTCATTTCATTTCAAGAATTCTCGGCTTTGGTTCAGATGCAGTGCGGAAAGCCACTTACAAAATAAATCACTCAACTTAATGAACTAGGAAGCAAATTATCGCGATCGAAGTGCGAACTTTGTCAAAGCACAGCATACTCCTAGGAGGAAGAAGTTTTAACGAAGAATATAAAGTTTCATATTTAAGACCCTCCTCGGAGGGCAGTTAATAAATTATAGAACCTCCCGCCCTCCGCCCGAGATAGTTCACTGAGATATCGTGATCCTAACACATAACTTGAAAGTTGGTACGTACGTGACTCCAAAAGAGTTTCTGGGTATGCCATTGTGTTAAACAGCATTTGTTAAGTCGAGGTTATTATAATATTCGATGAATTTCTTAGTGACAAAGTTGCATGAAAGCAGCCGGCTTTGCATCCAGTAGCCCACAATATAAGTTAACGAATGTGACCTGCTATCACAGAATAGGTAATAGTACGTCTGCTCACACACGCAATTTAAACTTACGTGGCTTTTCGCATTGCTACCCACCAGAACTGTATCAATTTTATTAATATTCAATTAATATTTTACAAGTCATAATTTAAAAAATTAAAAGACTCGACTGCCCTGCCAAAAAATTAGTTAAATTAGAATGATATTACATTTTTACTAAATGGCATTTTTTTGTGAATCACTGGATATTGAACTATAGTGTTAAATACTTTTGGAATCTACGTTTGATTTTCTAGATGATGATTATATAGTTAATTTTACATTCGATTTTTTTTTTCAACTTTAGTCTTTAATGCGGGACCATGGTCACCCCATCAATTTTTTTTTTAATTTTACTAGCCTATGTCACCCAGAATAAGCTAGGGATCCGAACGATATCTCATTTATCAAAATAAATACATGCATACATGAACCCTGAAAACAATATAATCCTTTTTTCAGGCAGTCGTATAATAAAAAATAAAATAAAAAAAGAACTTAATAATGAAGAACGAATAAAGAACTCTGCAATCGTGATTGAGATACTAAGTTGTTCCCGGGTGCCCGCTTCAACGTGTTGAGTGCTCTCGGACACTGTTTCATTGTGGGAATCGGCGCTTTCGCACTAATGGCAGCTGGATGGACTTTGAGTCAGTTAAAAGATTTTTTCTCTTTTTTTTAGTTTAGTTTTACCGAAAAGTTATAGAATACGTAGAAAAATAGTGGGCAAGGAAGCACTTGTCTCTATGAGAGATTTCTACCAGTGACCCTTGGCAGCCCTTGGTTTCTGTTAGAGTAAACTTTAAACTTTATTTTTGACTTGTGGATTCATCCCCTAAGTTATTCAAGAAACTGTTTATAATTTACACAATTTTTTTTAATTTTTATTATATTTCATTATTTTCTGTGCTTACTACATGCTAGCTGATGCCCGCGACTTCGTCCGCGTGGATTGAGGTTTATTGGTACCTGGGGGAACTCTTTAAATTTTCGAGAAAAAAAATAGCCTACATGTTATTCCAGTTATCTCTATGCCGTTCTGGCGTGGTTGAGTAACAAATATACATCCATCTAAACTTTCATATTTATAATTTTAGTATAGACTATAGATGGTTTCGTGTTGGTTCTTCTCTCGGTTTCTCAGTAAGTAGACTGTAGAATGGCATGCCAAACCAACCACTGATAAACTCGACGATTCAAAGCTCTTGTAAAAGTTTATTTGAAGCAAAAACCGTTTGAGTTTAGAAAAAGTTTACGCAAAAACTGTAGGAATTTACACTGCGACTGATCCTGTGGTGCACAATCTCTAAACCAAACTAAAATGACAGCATTAAAAATATTGCTAACCCTTTCATAATACACTCTGCGGAAAGGAACAGAACTCGATTTAAAGCTGTCATTTTAGTTTAGTTTAGAGATTGCGTTAAACAGAATTGGCCTTAAACTGTCTATAAAGGCGAAAACACACTTCGGACCAGAAAAAGCATTATCTGTCGAACTAAAATTCGAGATAGGTTGCATCCCGGGGAGGGACATAGGCTACTTTTTATCCCGGATGCGAAGGAAGTCGCGGGCATCATCTAGTAATTCAAATAAATGTTACTTAGCAAGAAAAGATTACAATTATTTTGCTATAATCCGCCAACAGATCTGTTGATGATTGAAATCATGAACTTCCGCAAAGTAACGCCTGATTCTATCCAAATGTTACTTAATTGTAAAGATATAATCTGTTAATTATACTTTGAAAATAATGAAACCTACCGATCCAATTAGTATTTTGATAAAAGTCTATATAATTAGAGAGGTCCAAAATTCCTAATCAGTGAGTTCGTTAGAAAACTTAGACGACTCGGGATTATGTGATTAATGCGGACTAATAACCAGTGAAACAGTGTAATGAGATGAGACTAAGCTATCTCTAATGAGACTGAGAAGCTTTATAAGATACTAACTGATGCCCGTGACTTCGTCCGCGTTGATTGAGTTTTTTTGATTCCCGCTGGAAATCATTGTTTTTCCGGAATAAAAAGTAGCCTATTTGCAGTCCAGTCCAGTCTATGATCTATCTGTGTGTTATAAGTCAAATTTAAATATTAAAAGAAATCAAATTCTTATCTCAATCTCTAAAAATAAAAATCAATTGCCGAAAGGTATGTTCAGGCATGGAATTTTTGTAAGCATTTGTGTGGGTCTCGGTATGGTTTTTTTTTATCCACTACATGTTAGCCCTTGACTGCGATCTCACCTGATGGTAAGTGATGATGCAGTCTAAGATGGTAGCGGGCTAACCTGTTAGGAGCATGGCAGTTATATTAAGCCCATACCCCTATTTGGTTTCTACACGGCATCGTACCGGAACGCGTAATCGCTTGGCGGCACGTCTTTGCTGGTACCCTACCTAGCCACGACCGAAGCCTCCCACCAGGCCAGTCCAGGGAAAATTCAGACATTATAAATTTCCAAATTGACCCTGCCGCGGATCGAACCCGGGACCTCCGCACGTTAAGACAACAGCGCTACACACTGCGCCACGGAGGTCGTTAAGGTCGTTGAGGTCGTCTTGGTGTACCTATATTCATAACTGAACCCTATAGGTAGCGCTGCGATTGGGTACTAGGTTCAGCGCAGGAAAACGTCTGCCGGGCCCACTAGTTTTAACAAGTCATACCTAATTATTATTATTATTACTCTTTATTTTGTACACCACAACACACATAAAAAGTACACAAAAAATACATAGAAAACACAGAACTAAGTAGTATACAAAAAGGCGGCCTTATCGCTTAGTAGCGATCTCTGCCAGGCAACCTTAGGAATAGGAGAAGTAAGGAGATTAACTCGCGGGTGGTGTATCAATATAAACATACAAACAAATACCTACATACTAATACATAAACTGTTACACAAATAATATAATACTTATAATAAATATATGAAAATAAACTAATATATATTATGTATTAGTACTAATATAAAAATAAATAAAAAAAAACGTCTGCCCTGCCATAAAACTAACTAAAAAGTTAAAAATCTAAATCAATCTAGTTAAATTATAATCTTATTCACATTTTTATTATATGATGTCTTTTGTGAATCACTGGATATTGAACTATAGTGTTATATATTTGTGGAATCTACTCATAATTTTCTAGATGATGATTATATACTTAACCTTATTTTCGAATTTTTTTTTTCAACTTTAGTCTTTAATGCGGAGCCATGGTCACCACATTTTTTTTTTATAAATATTACAAGCCTATGTTACCCGGAATAAGCTAGGGATTCTAACGATACCTCATTGATCAAAATCGGTTCAGGCGTATAGAAGTTATGGTGGAATATACAAACTCACATACATACATACATACCCTGGAAACAATATATTATTAATCTTTAATATGCTCCTTTTTTCAGGCAGTCGTATAATTAAAAATTGTTCAAATGAACAGCACGAGGCAATTAACAGCAGTACGGTGTCGTTGACAGCTGCAACCAATAAAACAACTAACTAAGACTTGCGCCAAACTTGGCAAACTGATCACTATGGCCATTGCAAATTGCACCTAATTCTTATATGGCTGAGAGTTTCATGTGGTCTGACCCAATTCGTGTAGGGAATGGCCTGTGAAGAAGTTGTGGGAAAACTTTGCAGGGTGAACAATGTTAACAATGCCCGGAAAAAGTTGACTCTGAGAGAGTAGATTTAATATCAGGTGCATGTGATGTCATGGAGAGATGCAGATAAAACAAGTCATAATTAAAAAAATTAAAAAACACGACGGCCCTGCCAAAAAACGAACTAAAAAGTTAAAAATCTAAATTAATCTAGTTAAACTAGAATCTTATTCACATTTTTATTGAATGATATTTTTTTGTGAATCACAGGATATTGAATTATAGTGTTATATATTTTTGGAATCCGCTTATAATTTTCTAGATGATGATTATATAGTTAATCTTATTTTCGAATATTTTTTTTCAACTTTAGTCTTGCGGGGGGCCATGGTCACCCCATCAATTTTTAAAAATTTTTTAATAGCGGCTAGCCTATGTCACCCGGAATAAGCTAAGGATTCTAACGATACCTCATTTATCAAAATCGGTTCAGGCGTATAGGTTCAGGTGGAATATACAAATTCACATACATACATGAACCCTGAAGACAATATACTCCTTTTTTCAGGCAGTCGTATAGTAACTAACTGACCAAGCTTGAGACAGTTACGCTTGGCAATTGAAACTAACACTTTATTAATTTACTTGCCACTACAATATACTATTTATTGGAATTTATAAATGAAAGCTTTTTACTCTCCGGGTTGATAACTACGTCCACGCAAAAAAAAATCAATCTATTGCTCTGTTGATCCGTGATTGAAGGACAAACGAACAAATAGACAGACTTAACTATGTTATCATCCTATATCCCGATTTCAGGACTGAGGGAAGGCGCAACAAATAAACAGTCAGTATAAACGGACAAGAGTTCTTTCCACTGTTTATGAGTTGGCTCATTTTTATACGACTGCTTGAAAAAAGGAGTATATTGTTTTCAGGGTTCATGTATGTATGTATGTATGTATGTATGTATGTGAGTTTGTATATTCCACCGTAACTTCTATACGCCTGAACCGATTTTGATAAATGAGGTATCGTTAGAATCCCTAGCTTATTCCGGATGACATAGGCTAGTAATTTTTTTAAAAAATTGATGGGGTGACCATTGTCCCGCATTAAAGACCAAAATTGAAAAAAAAAAGTTCGAAAATAAGATTAACTGCATAATCATCATCTAGAAAATGATGAGTAGATTCCAAAAATATATAATAGTGTTATATATTCAGTTCAATATTTAGTGATTCACAAAAAAATATCATTTAATAAAAAATGTGAATAAGTTTCCAAAGGCTATATATGCAAATCGCTTCTTATGGAGGTAAACTCCAAGAATAATATGGCAGGGCAGTCGTATTTTTTTATTCGTTAAATTAATTTCACTTGTAACTAACCAATCGAAATGGTTTTGCATAGAAACTATACAATACAAATACTTTATTTCCAAAAATGTTTTAAAAGGTGCACATTAACAAACTAGTAAAATCTTAAAAGTTACAAAGGTTTTGGTTTAGCTATTTCCTTTTTAATTCACTAGGAGACCTGTATCGTGAGGTCCTAACTGTGTACAAATGCCTTTTTTCCCGGGCTATGTCGAGTTTGCCTTCGCATCGAACTTCCCTGGTAGCATAGATACTTCCAAACTTACGTGATCATTAACTTAATTGGACCGATGCCTTACAATTTCATTATCCTCTGGATTTTTATGTTCTCTTTGAATCGAGTTACTTTTACTTACAAATAAACCTTTCTATATTATTAAGTCTCCATAGGCGGGATTTCGGCTCTTTTAGGATTAACGAAGCTTTTAGAAGCTTTTTGGGATTGTAGCGAAGGTTGCCAATCTATACCTACATGTAAAACTTGCCTTTAGATTAGCCCTTACCAAGGAGGTCAAGCTCAAACTAATATTTTTTAATTTAAATTAACTTATTGTGCTTTTGAATCGTCGGGTGAATCTACCACTGGTCCGGAATACCATTCCTACCCAGAAGAACCAGCAAGGAACTCGGTGGTTGCTCTTTTTAAAACATTCATTTACCATTATTATATCAATGTGTACATAAGTAACCGCCGCGGCCGTCCTTAATATTGCTGGAGTGGATTAATAGGTGTATGTTTAGTTTCAAGTATGAAAATTCGTAATTTTTCATGCTATATTGAGGTTGGTATATTGGTCTGCCTGTCAGTTGACAGGAGACGTCTGACTTTCATATTTTATAGTATTAAATAGTACTATGTATTTATGAAGTAGAGGATGCCCGCAACAACGTCCGCGTGTTTAAGTTTATTTTTATTCGTATAGGAACTTAATTTTCCGGGATAAAAAATAGCATGTGTCCTTCAAAAGGACACAACCTACAGTTTGTACCAAATTTCATCAAAATCGGCTGTAAATAAAGATCGGCCGTGAAAACGTAACCAAACCAATAAATAAACAAACACAAATTTTTTTCGCTCACTACAAGTAAGCCCTTGACTGCGAACTCACCTGATGGTAAGTTATGATGCAGTCTAAGATGGTAGTGGGCTAACTTGTTAGGGGTATGGCAGTTATATTAAACCTGTACCCCTAGTCGGTTTCTACACAGTATCGTGCCGGAATGCTAATTAACTAACGCTAACTGCCATGCCTCTAACAGGTTAGCCCGCTACTATCTTAGACTGAGAGAGATCGCAATCAAGGGCTAACTATTATCTTATTATTCTTATCTTATTGCTAAGTATTATCTTATTATTCTTATCTTATTGCTAAGTATTATCTTTCTAAAATTAAATCTGTCTTCCGTAATCTACGTGAGAAAACGTAGCCACGCGTAGCACTGTCGTAGCAGCGCTACGCTGTGCAGATTACAATAATATTTTAATGTCTTTTGTAATAAAAAAACGTATAACCCGGATGTCTTGATAGTGTCTAGTGCCACGTGCGAGTTTTTTATAGCCGGTAAATTGCCATAAATCTGAATAATCGGCACCCGGCGGCCATCTTGACATCCGGGGTCGTGCACCAAATGTTAATAAGTGAAAAATTGCCCTTTATCCGAATATTTTAACTCAATAAAGTTCATATTCTATCCATGTGCACTGAGCGCGATAATTTATGAAGCTGCCTCATTTTTGTGCAAAGAATCAACCTTGTTTAGCGCCAGTGGCCATCATTCATTGCAGTGAATACTAAAAATATAAATGCGAAAGTTTGGACAGCAGAACGATTGAAGGCATCTGCGGCTGAGATGAAATTTGGCACAGAGATAAATTATAGTCTGGAATAACACATAGGCTACTTTTTAAGTACGGAAATATAAGAAGCGAAAAACCTCAATCCACGCGGACAAAGTCGGGGGCATGAGCTAGTTACTTGATAGATCAACATATGAGAAAACCTGCATGGCAGAGAGCAAGAGACTTCTCCATAATGTTTTCAAAGGTGTGCGAATTAACATCAAGCGTGAAGCAGGGAACCGCTGGAACCATTCTTCGCAAGTCCTTGGTCCTTCCTCGCAGGAAGTCCCTACAAGAGACCCTTGTCCAGTATTGGGATGTCTATATGTACAGGTTAACGATGACACGACGAAAGCTTTTGAGTCAATACTATACATATAAAATAAATAACATACATTATATTTTATAAAATACATTAAACTTGCTGTGCCCCATCAATTTATCATACAATTGTCGTGACAGTTACGAACACAACGAAACAGAAATCAGCCAGATATGTCCGATGATGCTCCGTCAAACCTACATGTGGCAATTTTGAGTATTTGACTACTAGTTTTTTTTGTGATGATTATTAAATAAATAGAGGATTGATCATTAATTAAATAGAGGATATCTGCCTAAAGTCGTAATATCCACGTCCCCTGTTATTTTTTTAGAATAGCCATTTTAAACTATAGATCAAAGTAAAGAAGTGCGTCAAACTTTGATGACGTCACAATTCAGTATTTCATACAAAATCCCCTACTAAGCACGCGTTTTGACCTTTAAAAAAAGTTGATGATTTGACTTGTCCTACCCAATTGATTTTTATTTACAAAGATTGAATTTGAATAAAAAGATTTAACTCTTTAGAAGTGAAGACGAGCTGATGAAGCCGATGACCTTGTTAACTTCCCGGGGTAATTCAGCGGCAACTTTTAAAAGTTAAAAGTTTGTTTATGGAGCGATAACAAGATTTGAAGCTCTCTCCCCGAGGAAGAGGCTAAATAGAGTGGAAAGACGTATTTTTAAATTGAAAAGTTGGTATTCACTGAATAGTGTAGTTTTATGGAATGATTGCTAAATTTTTTTGAAATTATTTTACCTTGGGTGAAAAAATTGTTCTTCACATTTTACAGGTGGAAATTTCATGCGCAATGATGTAATATTTTTTATGCGGAAAGACGTGGGAACCCTCCGCATTATTAACCCAACAAAAATTCTTGATTATCGAAAGGGGTCACGACCCTGAGTATCGAGGAATACGACGCAAAGAGAGAGAGAGATGTATTATTCAGAATGAACATGTATCTCGTAGGTAAACGGCTGTTTGTATCTCACGTGTTTTGTCGGAATATCTAACTAGTTTCGAACACGTTCGTGGCCCTTATTCACGGTCACGCGACACAGAATCGAAGACTTGGAACCCGACTCTATTAGCTCGACATGTCTATACCATATTTAATATAAGGCGAATGCCAGCAGGAGTTGTCGGAAGAAGAAATAGTGCCACCTCCCCCACCTAAACCCTCCTCTAAACGGGCACAACGTCTAGCTGCGCGCAGAATACCTAAATAAAAGTTTTATTGTTCACAGTATTGTTAGGTACGATAAGGCATAATAAGCATTATGCCATAGGGACATAATGAGAAGAAGAGAGAAGAGAGAAAAAGAGGAAAAGAAGAAGATAGATGTTTCGAACCGATGTTTGTCTGGTGGAAGGCTTCGGCCGTGGCTAGTTACCACCCTACCGGCCGTGCCGCCAAGCGATTTAGCGTTCCGGTATGATGCCGTGTAGAAACCGAATAGGGGTATGGGTTTAATATAACTGCCAGGCCCCTAACAGGTTAGCCCGCTACGATCTTAGACTGCATCATCACTTACCTTAAGGTGAGATCGCAGTCAAGGGCTAACTTGTAGTGGATAAAAAAAAAAAGGATATATGTATGAATCCTGTGCCACCTGTCCTGTGCTGTGTCTTTGATATACGTTATTTTCTTCTTCTACGATATGTTGTAGTAATGTTTACGTTGAGATGTATCAAATAGACTGCCTCGTTGGTCTAGCGGTTAGCGTAGTCGACTGCGGATCACGAGGTTCTGGGTTCGATTCCCGGTCGGGCATAAAAATTGTTTTTCAATTAAGAAATTCTCAGTGCCAGCTCGGAGTCGGAAGTTGGCGGTGTTTCACCCCCGTGCCTCGGAGAGCACGTTAAGCCGTCGGTCCCGGTTATTATCACTAACATGACAATAGTCTTTAAAGCCCGCCAACCCGCATTTGAGCAGCGTGGTGGGTCTAAGCTCCTAATTACCTCTCTCCTATGAGAGTGGAGGCCTGTGCCCAGCTATGGGACGTCAATAGGCTGTAGTGGTGGTATCAAATAGGGTCCATGTAGGTCATGAGCATTAGTGTAAGTTAGAATTATGGAATAAAATAGACGTGAAAGATTCGAAGCTCATGGTGTCCGCATCCGCACATTTGTCGTGTATGACCCACTTCTTGATCCCGCACAATGCACGTCCCATTTCACCACGTACATCACAAATGTGGGTTACACGGTCTCTCGAGCTGGTTTTACACAACTGCGTGTATTGAAACTGAGAATAACTGAAGTTAAGTCTTTCAGTCTTTAAGTGCTTGTGCTTAAGTGCTATAAAGTATCTTAGCGCTTTTTTATGTCAGAGACAGATTTCGGTGAACTAAATTGTCGACCTCCCTGGCGCAATGATGAATGCTGAGGTCTTACAAGTGGTCCTAAGAGCGATCTTCAGCGCAGGGGCAATTTTTTTATTCAGGTATATATAATTTCTGGATTTTCTCCGTAAACTTGTAGTGGAATGAAGTTTTTAACAGAAAAAATGGACTAAAATTTAAAAATTAAAATCAAAATCGGTCCACGCGTTTAGGCTGTGTAGCTTTCCTGCAAGGAAAAATCAAACATATAGATATAAACTGAACACATAAGTAACCCTGATCGTTCAGCAGTCGAGTAAAAAAATACAACCGAATTGAGTACCTCCTCCTTTTTTAGTCGGTTAGTAATTAAAAGAGGCCTTTAGTCTTCAATCACGTAATTAGTGAGGGCGCTTCGGATAATTAACGATGTGTCTAATTACTAATACGAGACCGGCGTCCGGCACAATGGGACAGGACGGTGTCAGGAAATAATCTGTTGCCTCACTGCTCTGTCGCAGTATTTTTTATTTTTTATTCCACTAGAAGTTAGCCCTTGACTGCGATCTCACTCGATGGTAAGTGACGAGGCAATCTAAGATGGTAGCGGGCTAACCTGTTAGGGTTATGGCGGTTATATTAAACCGATACCCCTAGTCGGTTTCTACACGGCATCGTACCGGAACCCTAAATCGCTTGGCAGTACGTCTTTGGTAACTAGCCACTATAAATTCTGAAATTATAAACATAGAGTAGGATGTATAAAAGGGTATAGAGTTATCACTCCCACTTAATATACGAGCTATGGAAGCCAGCGCTCCTGGTGGTTGGTTCCTGAACTAATATTCTTGTATATATAGATAATGAACTTTACTATATAGGTAGCTTGCCCAATATTAAAATTTTTTAAGTAAATTCTGAGGACATTACAGACACACGCTTTAGCTCTTTCTGGTAGCTTTAAAATAAATTAAACAAAAAGAGCATAAAGCGTGTGTCAAAATGAAAAGAAAAACATAATTCATTTTTTTCTTTTATTATAATATTCAATACAGCACTTTTGGATAAAATCTTGTACATCTACATCTTTTGTCGCACCATTTAATATTTTATTTGTGTTTTTGCACCAGCTGTACAAAAATAAATTACAGGAGGCATCTATAATGAATTTAGACAATTTTTCAATTTCAATGAATAAAATAACACGAGTGACAACTGACAAGACAATCAATGACAAAAACTTCGTGATTGGCAACTGACAGGTGACATTTTAATGTGACTCATTAAAAACTTACAATTATAGAACGCTAAAATTAATATTAAAATATGGCTATACAACTAAATTAGCCGTGAATTTATTTAAATATTTTTTATGGTCAAAATTGTTTGACATTACACGATATTTTAATTTTATTTATTGAAACTACTGCGTGAAATGAAACATTCAACGACACAAGAAAAAGGGGATGCCAGTGTAAATAATTTTAAGTGTTGATATTTCAAAATTTATCACCGCCATCTATCGATAGGTTCCTAAACTATACCAAATACGTTTTCCAGTCAATTTGCTCGTAGTGAAAGCACCGTGATTATAAATTCCCAAATTGACCCTGCCGGGGATCGAACCCGGGACCATATTAAGGTAACAGCGCTCAACACTGCGCCAGGGAGGTCGTCGAAAACTTAAGCTAAAAATTCTGAAATTATAAATTCATGAATCGATCCGCGAACAAAACAAAAATGGGTGGTCTAGACGTTGCTTTTGTTAACTTACAATGGTAACAAGATAACAAGTTAAAAAGTTTATTGTATGTTGGCCGCTATTATTTCGTGAACAGTAAAAAAACACATCTGCCCTGCCATAATTATTGTTTTATATTTATTATAAACTTTTTTAGGGATAATGTAAGGATTCTAACGATACCCCAAAATCCTATACATCCAAACCTGTTCAGGTATTTAGAATTCAAATTCAAATCTTTTTTATTTGAGTTGACTTTGACAATTGCTTTTGAATATTCACTCAACTATTCTATATCTACCGTTCGGAATGCCATTTCTTATTAGAAGAATATATACAGAAGTCAAGGTGTAATAAAGAAACCCACCACTACAGCCCATTTACGTCCCTTTGCTGGGCACAGGCTTCCACTCTCATAGATGAGAGGGAATTAGAGCTTAGACACACCACGCTGCTCCAATGCGGGTTGGCGGGCTTGGACGACTGTTATCATGTCAGTGATAATAAGCAGGACCGACAGCTTAACGTGCTCTCCGAGGCACGGAGGTGTAACACCATCAACTTCCTAACTCCGGGCTAGTACTGAAATTGCTAGTCAGAAAAACCCAATATTTAATTTTGGCCCAACCCGGGACTCGAATCCGGGACCTCGTCAGTCGCAGTCAAACATGCTAAACTAGACCGATAAGGCAGTTAAAGAAACTCACGGACATACATAAACCCTGAAATATTACAGTCCTTTTTTTAGGCACACGGTGAAAAAAACCAACTAAAATCCTGTAGTTATTACTAAAATATTTGTAAATCCAAGGACAACTAATGCCCTGTAATAATTACAAAGCGACTTTAGTAAATGCTTCTTAGTAAATACAACAAATATCTGTTTTGTAATTGAAATGATGACGTCATAGAAAAATACTAACTGTTTTGTAATTTCATGAGAGCAATAGTAATATCCGAAGTAATGACGTCATAGACAAAAACTAAATTTTAGTTTATATTACTAAGTACTTTATTTTATTTTAGCGTTCGTATTGTAATTCCAAGTAATGCGTTTATTTGAAATTACAAATGCTTTTTTTTATAGTAGCGTTCGTTTTGTAATTCCAAGCGTAGCGGTCACTTGAAATTACAAATGCTTTTTTTTATAGTAGCGTTCGTTTTGTAATTCCAAGCGTAGCGGTCACTTGAAATTACAAATGATTTTTTTTATAGTAGCGTTCGTTTTGTAATTCCAAGCGTAGCGGTCACTTGAAATTACAAATGATTTTTTTTATAGTAGCGTTCGTTTTGTAATTCCAAGCGTAGCGGTCACTTGAAATTACAAATGTTTTTTTTGATTGTAGCATTCGTTTTGTAATTCCGAGTACAGTGCTTTAGTTGAACCATAAGTAGTTTAATAATTATAGGTAAAAAATATACAGGCTGTAGCAGAGCTGTCAAAAGAGATCTTAGGGAATTTTATGTGTCAATATGATTAGTATAAATCCTTACTATTACGGACAATATTACCTCTAAAACCATTTTTATTTTAGTACACAACTGCAGTTGTGTACTAAAATAAAATGAGTCGGGCCACTAAGTTCCCGGGTTTTCGTTTTCAATCAACCCCTTGGGAACTCTTTTATTTTCCAATACTTATCTTATAGATTAGAAATCATTGCTTAAGATGAACATGTTGAAGTTGTTGTTGTGGTAGTTGTCTAGTACAGCTATGTAATACATCACGTAATAGACAAACTGATGGACATATTATAATTTTATACTACCTGATGCCTGTGTGGTTTAAGGTTTTTTGGTTCACGCGGAAACTCTTTAGTTTCCCTGGATAAATTAACTGTCGAATTTCTACTACTAACGTTGCGGTAGAATTCAACAAACTCGCGCTATATGTACTGGATGCAATCTCAGACGGATCTTCTCTCCGCATCCTACGCCATATTGAATCAGAACGCCAAATCCACAATATGCCAGGCTTTAGCCCACCTGCCAACAATATACGTACTTCCATGCTATTTCATGAATAAAAGTAATATCTAAAATGTCCATCAGTTTGTCTGTTCCATGATATATCACAAAGTTCCATGCTATTTCACGTATCTACATCCTTTACTATACTTACTTAATATTTTATGACATTATATGACATTTTCCACGCCCCACAGATCCAGCTCTTGGGCATGATAAAATTGTTATTAGAGAATTAGTTTCTTAGTTTGTTAATTTCATTTATATTGTATGTTAATTTAATTTAAATTTAATTGATAGTGTGTTCTTAGTGTTTTGTATTTTTAGTGCTCTCTTTTTATAAGTATGTGTATTATGTAATTTTGCCTGGTGGGAGGCTTCGGCCGTGGCTAGTTACCACCCTACCGGCAAAGACGTGCCGCCAAGCGATATAGTGTTCCGGTACGATGCCGTGTAGAAACCAAATAGGGGTTTGGGTTAAATATAACTGCCATGCCCCTAACAGGTTAGCCCGCTACCATCTTAGACTGCATCTTCACTTACATAAGGTGAGATCGCAGTCAAGGGCTAACTTGTTGTGGATAAAAAAAAAACTGACAAAGTATTTTTAGTTATTTATAATATGTTTTATTGTAGCCTGCTATGACATATTATTGGGAAACTGTAATGTTTTATCGCGTGTGTCCTGCCAATAAAAATAAAATAAAATAAATAAAATAATTATAAATGCGAAAGTTTGGATGAATGGATGGATGTTTGTTACTCAATCACTCTAGAACGGCGGAACGGATCAGGCCCCCGATTATGTGAGGAAATCGTAATCGTAATCGTCTATCAAACGTATAATTCGACCTGTTTAAGGAGGTCATAGATGCTTGCACGTCAAAACGCATGTATGTACTTATTAAAAAGTTCGAGTTATACGTTATGAACTGTCAAATGAATACGATTGGCTTACAATAGGCATGATGACAGTAACCAAGAATCAATGAAATTATGAATTAATCTAATGAAATAGGATTCATGGATTATAAAAAACGTATTTATTTTTCTATTTCGAGTGAGATTGCTATTTATTTTGATAAAATAAAACTATAAAATACAGCAATCCGCCATATTGGATTAAACACCAAGAAGCGAATGACGTCACAATTGTTTGTTTTCGAGCTTTGACAAGCATAGGTACACATATTGTTTACTGCACAGAGTACGTTGGTAAAAACAATAGTGACGTCACAAACGATGCCATGACACTCGCGAGTGTTTTGGTGTGAATTTTAAAATTAAAATTTCAAATGCCAATTTTATCTACCAAACCTAATTTTTCTGCTGAAATAATATATTTATTCGAAATAGTAGATACCTACTTCCGAACATAACCTGACCATTTTTCAAAATCAGTCATCATGCCTATTGGGCCTCTGGTTGAAATTTGGCAGAGATAGATTATAGTCTGGAATAACACATAGGCTAGGCTATGCCCGGGCTATGCTATGGCCGGGATAAATCCCGGAAAATTAAAGAGTTCCCGCGGAAACTATGTATGTATAAGTTTGAAAGTCACTCGGCGTCGTTTCTAGCGAGGGAGTGAGAAGGTTTTAAAATTATAAAAGTTGTGAATTTATTGACGTCCCCCCCAGACCCACCTCGGGGCTGGTCTGAGACTAGTTTCTTTGATCTACTATACGATGATTTACTATTTGAAAACCCGTTGGAATTCACTAGAAAAACACTTTTTCGGAATCTAGGCTAGTCTGTATATGTCAAAATTTCATCTAAATCGGTCAAACAAATGGGAATTAAAAAGAAAAAGAATAGGTTAATTGGGTTTGTGAGGGATTAATTATGCGGGTGCTGCTTTCTCTTACAATGAAAGTAGTGTTTATTGAAACTTGTCGACCTCCCTGGCGTAGTGCTAGTTGGTCTTTGATATAAGTGGTCCCGGGTTCGTTCTTCGGCAAGGATCATTTGGGAATTAATAGTAATTTAAAAGTTATCTCTGGTTAATGTAAAGGATCATAATATTCTTTTTAATACACCGTTAATTATTGTACCTACATTTGCTGAGTAAATAAATAATTAATTAATTAATTCTGATTTTTCGTGACTGTAGTTATCAGTGTGGACCTCTGTTATCTTAAGGTGGGAGGTCCCGGGTTCGATTCCCGGCAGGGTAAATTTGGGATTTTATAATTTTTGAATTTTCTCTGGGTTGGTGGGAGGCTTCGGTTGTTTCTAGTTACCACCCTACCGGCAAAGACGTACCGCTACGCGATTAAACGTTCCGGTACGATGCCGTGTAGAAACCGACTAGAGGTATGAGTTTAATATAACTGCCATGCCCCTAACAGGTTAGCCTGCTACTATCTTAGACTGCATCGTCACTTACCATCGGGTGAGATCGCAGTCAAGGGCTATCATGTAGTAAAATAAAAAAAAGAAGTAAAAATAGCCAATGCCAATTGCCATATTACTGCTACCAAGTTAGCCTGCTACCATATTACATTACACGGCGTCATTGCTTACCATCCGAGTAAGATAGCTGTCAAAAACTAACGTGTCGTATAATAGACATGTCATAATTAAAAAAATTAAAAAACACGACTGCCCTGCCAAAAAACGAACTAAAAAGTTAAAAATCGAAATTAATCTAGTTAAATTAGAATCTTATTCACATTTTTATTAAATGATATTTTTTTGTGAATCACTGGATATTGAACTATAGTGTTATATATTTTTGGAATCTACTCATCATTTTCTGGATGATGATTAAACAGTTAATCATATTTTCGATTTCCTTTTCAAATTTAGTCTTTAATGCGGGACCATGGTCACCCCATAAAGTTTTTATTTTTATTTTACTAGTCTATGTCACTCGGAATAAGCTAGGGATTCTAACGGTACCTCATTTATCAATATCGATTCAGGCGTATAGAAGTTATGGTGGTATATACTAACTCACATACATACATACACACATACATACATACATGCATACATACATAGGAACATACATGAACCCTGAAAACAATATACTCCTTTTTTCAGGCAGTCGTATAAAAAACTAACGTGTCGTGTAGTAGAAGAGAAAAATGACGCAAACTTTCCGTTCAAGATTTTCCTTTCTCAAGTGGAAAGGTTTAGAAACGCACATTCTTTTATCCCGCAGTTGATAAGAAGCGTTGCGAGCCGCACCGAGGGATGCTGTGCTATCAAAAATACATCAGCACACACTCTGCAAAGACGGCATTCAACGCGCGGCCGCTGGGGAACATGCTCTCTAAAGCTATATGGTAGTTATGGAGACTATGGATGCATAGCTAGATGAATCTATACTATACTACTAGTGGGCCCAGACGTTGTCCTGTCCTATGTTCCGCAATTTTTCCATATTTTCTCACCGTTCAAACCTTCCCTGGACTACGACAACACTTTCAAAACCAAAATCAGCTAAATCGGCCCAGCCGTTCTCGAGTTTTAGCGAGACAAACGAACAGCAATTGATTTTTATATATATTGATACTATTACTATTTACTATATCTAATCTAATCTAATATATATATAAAATCGTTGAGGGATTAACGCACAGCCTAAACCGCTGGGGTTATTAACTTGAAATTTTGACAGTAGGTTCCTTTTGTGACTTAAGCGCTCACTAAGGAAGGATTTTTCAAAATTCCCCCCCTAAAGGGGTGAAATAGGGGTTGAAAGTTTGTATGAAAGTCCGTCATTTCTCAAGTTATATTCATGAAACTTGGTATACGAGCTACTGGTTGAAAATGAAGAAATAGGTGTTTCACAATTATAAAAATTCTAACCCCGAAGGCTTGAAATAGGGGATGAGAGTTTGCATGAAAGTCCTTCATTTCTCAAGATATTCTCAAGTTATATAAACAAAACTTGGTATATCGGCTTTCGATAAAAATTAAAGAATTACGTCTGTCGCAGTTTTTAAAATTCAACCCCTAAAGTGGTAAAATAGGGGTTGAAATTGACATGGAACTTGGTAAATGAGCTGCGAGTTAAAAGTCAAGAAATACTTATTTCAGTTTTTGAAAATCTCTCAATCTCAATCAAAGGACGCGGACGAAGTCGCGGGCATTAGCTAGTTATGGTATAAAAGAGTGTGGTAAAATGCGTTATCATACGGTGCTAGTATTAATTTCTAGCTGATTGTGACGCGACTTCGTCCGCGTGGTTTTAGATTTTGAAAATCTAGTATTTTCTGAGCTTTTCAGCACCAAATTTCGTCAAAAACAGTAATTGTTACAGATTGTTACAGAGTAGGTACAACGTAGCAGGCAGTTAAGCTTTCATATTTTTTATTATATTTAGTTTAAATTCTGACGTAAAAGTTAATCCTTTTTTCTAGTTTAAAGTTTTATTATGTTTTAGTTAAATTATGTTTCGGAATTGCTATGGTTATACTTAAGAGAAAACCTACATACAAAACCACAAATTTATAGAGATATTATATCAACTCTAGGTATATATTTATACTGAGTAAAGACTCCGAGAAGCAATAAAAAACTGCACGGTCTCTCATGGCTTATTTACCTAGTTACTAGCTTTTCTGGTCACTTTGTATGATTAACCTTATATATATTTTTTTATTTGAAAATACAGAGGACCTAAGAACATACAAAACTGATAAACTTCCGAGTAATTTTCCAATTTCAACGAACATACTTAAAATCTTTTTCGAAAACGTCAGATGAGAGCAAGCCGATGAAATCGCAGGCAAAAGCTGAGACTAGTATTATTTATTCTGTTTCTCGCTAGATATATTAGAGCATAGCTCGCACTGCAGTCTAGGCTAAGTACGAAATATGAACGCAGATTGGCATCCTTCACCCAGTAGAGACTACAAACGTTGTTCTATGCTGCATCGCAGGGCAAACGGCTTAAGGCATCGGCCTAATAGAACGCGGTTACGCGACCTATTTTGCGCGAATTGCGTTCGTACGTAATACGTATGTGTGACCAAACATCGACCTCCATAGACCATAACCTAACGTCCCCTGCTGAACAAAAGTACAAATATTGGATAGAATCAAGCGTTACTTGATTGAGACATGCGGAAGTTCATGATTCTGCAAGAAAATATTACAATTATTTTGCTATCGATTACAATTATTTTGCTATCATCCGCCAACAGTAAAAATTCTGTATGGTCATAATTAAGTATCGGGTTTTTCGGAATAGAAATTCCCAGTACTAGCCCGGAGTTAGGAAGTTGGCAGTGTTTTACCCCCGTGCCTCGGAGAGCACGTTAAGCCGTCGGTCCCGGTTATTATCAATACCATGATAATAGTCGTTAAAGCCCGCCAACCCGCATTGGAGCAGCGTGGTGGGTCTAAGCTCTGATTCCCTCTCTCTCATGAGAGAGGAGGCCTGTGCCCAGTAGTGGGACGCTAATAGGCTGTAGTCGTGGTGGTGGTGGTAATACGTATGTGTGACCAAACATCGACCTCCATAGACCGTATCTTAACGTCCCCTGCTGAACAAAAGTACAAATATTGGATAGAATCAAGCGTTACTTGATTGAGACATGCGGAAGTTCATGATTCTGCAAGAAAATATTACAATTATTTTGCTATCGTTTGCAATTATTTTGCTATCATCCGCCAACAGTAAAAATTCTGTATGCAGTTACAAGCTAAGCACCGTCTGCCTTCCCAACCAAGCAAGAAAGCCAAGTTCCCAAGCAACCAATGCCACCACCACTCACCACACAAGACTATACTATTCTCGAAGCACGTTTCGCCCCGACACCGGAGCATCTTCAGGAGATGTCGACTTTACAATGCAAGATTGTCTTTTGTATAGGGTCACACATCGCGTTCATGCGCTGCCATGGTCTGCTCACTCTGCTCTTGCTTTCCAGTGCGAGGTTGCTTTTCCAGAACCTTGGGACCTCAACGTTCCAAAAAGAGAAAATGCCAATGACATTACCTTACTTTAATCAGCTGTCACGGATCGGGCCATAATTAAGTATCGGGTTTTTCGGATTAGAAATGCCCAGTACTAGCCCGGAGTTAGGAAGTTGGCGGTGTTTCACCCCCGTGCCTCGGAGAGCACGTTAAGCCGTCTGTCCCGGTTATTATCACTAATATGTTAATAGTCGTTAAAGCCCGCCAACCCGCATTGGAGCAGCGTGGTGGGTCTAAGCTCTAATTCCCTCTCTCCTATGAGAGTCGAGGCCTGTGCCCAGCAGTGGGACGTTAATGGGCTGATGATGAATCAGCTGTCGAAAGAATCAGCTACTACTGTCGTAGTAGTTCAACCGCATTATTATCATATCCAATTAATTCGTCTGCATATTAAGTCTCTACTTCACTAAGTGACAGTAGCCATGCTCTTGTGCTTCTTTTTATCTATAGCGAAATGTCCGCCATGGGAACAGTTTTGTTAGATACGCTTGCATTTGATGATAATCATGTTTATTGGACTTGAGGTAAATTAGTTAAACAACTTCTAGGAGCCACGCTACATACGCTGCCGCTACGCGTTCTGTTTGCTTCAGCCCTTTCTGTGCAGACTACAGTGCAGTGTTGCGTGTTTATTGAAGGAAGCTTTAACGTTCGCGTATAGTTTAGGAGGTGCAAAGCGTATTATGTCACTTAAATAAATTAACCCACTGTTCTCTTACATCCACTTTCATCATATTCACATATATATGTCACCGTAAAATTGTAAAAACCGTTAGATAATAATCTAACTCGCGTAATTGCAAACTGTCGAAAGATTACCAATTTAACGAATTATTTTCCGGTAGATTGTAATCTGATAGTTATTTAAACCTAACCTAACCTACATGAAACAGACAAGAAAACGTAAATACAATGAATATTTCCAAAATTGACACTCAGAACATTGAACGGTTCACAATCTTTCGACAGTTTATAAGTTTCGCGAGTGAGATTATAATCTAACGGTTTTTACAATCTTACGGTGAAATATATGTATTGAAGATGACTCCCACTTCTGATGACTTCTCTCTAATCAAAAATCAAAAAATCCTAACCCACGCGGACACTCCCACGTCCGCGTGGGTTAGGAATTCCCGCGGGAACTGTTTAATTTTCCGGGATAAAAAGTAGACTAGGATAGTATCTGTATCTTTTTCCCGGGGATTCAAACTACCCCTGTACCAAATTTCATCAAAATCGGTTGAACGGATGAGCCATGAAAGACACATTTGCATTTACAATATTCGTATTGAAAGCGTACCAGACAGAAAGACACAAACGATTTTGCATTTACAATATTAGTATAGATTCTTCCTATAACCCATTCTTCCATTCTAATAAATATTATAAAATATGTCTGTATGCTTTTATATTTGTTGGAGATTTTAAATTATTAAGTAGCATCACCGAGGAAGGACCATACTTAATACTTAGGTACCATTTTCCAAAATTCCGGTCTGCGTTATGTTATGGCAGATTTTCTGGGATTTAAAGAGCAAATTGACACTTTGTTATCTCTGTGGCTTATTACGATATCCATGGAAAATATCGTCAAACTGTAGCTCTGTTGCGGCGTGATTAAAGGAAAAACCAAATAGTGAAGAGACTTTTGTATTTATAATTAAGGTAGAACTAGTAGGAAGGACTGCTCAAGTAATTATGACGACCTCCGTGGCGCAGTGTGTAGCGCCTTTGCCTTAACGTGCGGAGGTCCTGGGCTCGATCCCCGGCAGGGTCAATTTGGGAATTTATAATTTCTGAATTTTCCCTGATCTGGCCTGGTGGCAGGCTTCGGCCGTGGCTAGTTACCACCCAACCGGCAAGACGTGCCGCCAAGCCATTTAGCGTTCCGGTACGATACCGTGTAGAAACGTGATTAGGGGTATGGGTTTAATATAACTGCCATGCCCCTAACAGGTTAGCCCGCTACCATCTTAGAATACTCAATACTCAACATCATTTATTCAATATAGGTACACTGTAGGTACACTTATTGACGTTAAAAATTACTTACTTATAAAACATGATGGTGATAATTGGTTACGGTATCTTAAAACTACAGCTACGAGGGTTCCAAACGCGCCCTGGTCTGAGAAGAGCCCATAACAAACTCAGCCGGGTTTGTTTTTCTTTTTATTATCACCATCTCACAAATCATCTTAACTAAGGAACTATCAGAGCCATAGAGCAAATCAAACTGACTAGACTGCATCAGCACTCACCATCAGGCGAGATCGCAGTCAAGGGCTAACTTGGATTTAAAAAAAGTTACGACCGTAACGGAAAATTAATTGTCGACGCCAATTTGCGTAGGCGGCCAATACGTATAAAAAAAAGGCGTAAGGACTATTGTCTATTGTTTAGTTTATGAGCCATAGCCATTAATAATTCAATGACTTGAGTAATGAAAAGGTCTATATTGCAGCAATTCCAGCTGAAACACTTAAGAAAAGCTCTGAAATTATTGCTTCCATGAAATCGAATTCTCGAGCGCACTCTCGAGCGAAGTGTATCAAAGTGCACTCTGAGAACTCGAGGCTCCTTCACCCGGCGAAGTTCGAGTGATCCAACCGTTTGTGAATGACTCAAATTTATAATACTAATATTATTAGTACCTATTATAGATTTGAGTCATTCACAGTTCACTAAATATGGTTCCCAAAGAGTTTCTGGATTTACCATTACATAGATTTAAAGACTGTGTCAAACAGCTTTTGTTAAGTTGAGGTTATTACACTATCGATGATTTTATTAACGACAAAGTTGCATGGAAGCAACCGGCCTCGCATCCAGTGACCCACAAGTCAATGTAATACTTGTAACGTATGTGTTGTGTTGTCTACATATTGTAACCTTTTCTTTTCTATGAAAAGAGCAACTGCTGAGTTTCTTGCCGGTTCTTCTCAGTAGAATCAGCTTTCCGAACCGGTGGTAGAGTCTTAACGTTTCATAAGTGACACAAGTTGTCCTACATGAAACAAATAAATCATTTCATTTCATATTAAAAAGTATGTTGCAACTAGCTGATGTCTGCGACTAAGTCGCGTGGATTGAGGTTTTTTGGTTTCTGCGGGAACTGCTTAGTTTTCCGGGATAAAAAGTAGCCTATGTGCTATTCCAGACTATGATTTATCTCTGTGCCAAATTTCATCCAGATCCGTTCAGCCAGGCGTGATTGAGTAACAAACATCCATCCATACGTCCATCCAAACTTTCGCATTTATAATATATACGTCACCATAAGTCTGTAAAAACCGTTAGATTATAATGTAACTCGCGAAATTGTAGTGTTGAAAGATTTTTGAAATATTCATTGTATGTACGTTTTTTTGTCTGTTTCTTGTAGGTTAGGTTAGGGTTCGACATAAATAATTAGGTAGTACCGGGCACTTAGGTTCTATCGAGTTAATATACCTAACAGATTACAATTTACCGAAAAATAATTTGTATTTGACATTGTAATCTTTCGACAGTTTGCAATTTCGCGAGGTAGATTATAACCTAACGGTTTGTACAATCTTACGGTGACAGATATATATATATAATTATTATATATATATATATATATATATATATATATCATATTATTTGATTTGATATTTGATTGATATTATTTCTCTTCGTTTTGATCCTCATCCGTAAATCCTCGTTCAAAAAAAACACGTAAATTTTTTTGGGATCAAAAGTAGCTTCTCTCTCTACTCTTCAGGTCTTTGACTATATCCATGCAAAAATCACAGATCTGTTGCCCAGTCTGGGCGTGATTGAAGGACCAATAATGTAAACACACGTCACTATAAGTGAGGATTGTTGTTGTCGTGTTCGATACCACTTTGTGACCACTTCGTTACCGCTTTGTTACCATTTCGTTACTGATTAATTAATTATACGATATTAATAGGTACCTATTATAAAATAGTAATTAAAAAATAAAATCAAACAAACAACGTAGCTCTAGTTTTCGGATACCATAACCAATTATCACCATCATGTTTTATAAGTAAGTAATTTTTAACGTCAATAAGTGTACCTACAGTGTACCTATATTGAATAAATGGTATTGAGTATTGGGTATTTTAGTTTTGTGTGATATGATATGTGATGCGTCAAAAGTCTCCCGTTCACAACTAGAGCGAGTACATTCTAATGGCCGTCGGGTATGTACCCGTCTCTGTAGTCTGTACACTGAATCTCTCAGAGGCTGAGATCAAAGCACAGTGCTCTGAATTCGAAGCCTTGCCTAGTCAAAGTGGTTGAAACTATGCAGTCAATGTTTCTTTGTTTTTTTTAATACGATTGTAGGTATTTTTTTCTAGAATTCTATCTGTCCGTAAGATTGTAAAAACCGTTAGATTATAATCTAACTCGCGAAATTGTAAACCGTCAGATAGTGAACCGTACAATGTTCTGAGTGTAAATTTTTGAAATATTCATTGTATTTACGTTTTATTGTGTTTTTCTTGTAGGTTAGGTTAGCATTCGACATAATATATAATCAGGTAGTGTAGTGTATAGGGTTAATATACCTAACAGATTACAATCTACCGAAAAATTTCGACAGTTTGCAATTTCGCGAGTTAGATTATAATCTAACGGTTTTTACAATCTTACGGTGACATATCTATTCATAAAAATCTTTCCTCTCATCTGGTGTAGAAATTAACTTGCGCTTATCTGGTTACAAATTTACGTTAACTTTACGGGAAAATATATTACCTATATTCAAAATAAAACTAACAGGGGACTTCTATATTCACTAAAACTAGTAGGTAGTCAAAAACCCTATTGGTAGACATCAAATCCCTTTGAGACATAATAACGAACAAATCATCAAATCATTCGAATGAATGAATCAAATCAAAGGCAGGCAGGTTGCCTCACAATGATTCCCTGCACAGTTAGAGCAATAACTGCTTTATAAGTCTGTCAAACATATCTGACTCGATGTCAGAGTCGCTAGTATTGAAAAGTATACTAAATAGGCATAAAATTATTTCTAATTTTAGCCACCGGATCAGCTAGGTTTGTGCGACTGTACTTCGAACATACATAAAATAACTACTACAATGGGGAGGGACAGGCAAAGCTAATCTCAGATGGGGCCACCCTCGCTGGTAACTGTCAGGTTCATTTGCGTACATATTTGAGGTAATTAGGTGTCCTATTTGAATTGAATCCGGGAAAAAACCACTGCATGTGCTCTCGCCATAAAAATAGGCATGATGACTGATTTTGAAAAAAAGTCAGATTATGTTCGGAAGTATCTACTATTTCGATAAAATATCTTATTTCAGCATAAAAATAAGGTTTGGTAGAAGAAATTGGCATTAGAAATTTAAATTTTAAAATTCACGCCAAAACGCTCGCGAGTGTCATGACGTCGTTTGTGACGTCACTATTGTTTTTACCGATGTACTCTGTGCAGTGCGCAGTAAACAATAGTGTGATTGTCAAAGCTCTAAACCAACAATTGTGACGTCATTCGCTTCTTGGTCCAATATGGCGGATTGCTGTATTTTATAGTTTTATTTTATCAAAATAAATAGCAATCTCACTCGAAATAGAAAAATAAATACGTTTTTTATAATCCATGAATCCTATTTCATTAGATAAATTCATAATTTCATTGATTCTTGGTTACTGTCATCATGCCTATTGTCAGGTCTAAAGTGAGCGCTACATAACCTAGCCGATGAACTAGGTTTCCAATTTTGTTGGCGCAAGGCTTTGTATTATAGTCTTCTTCTTTCCTCATCAGCAGGAAAACGGTGTGCGTCTTTATTATCACATTTTAATGCACAACATTTAGGCATTATAATGAATTAATCTAAGAAAATTCAACTGTCGCGTAAAAAATACATGGTGTTTGACAGGTAAACAACACCAGCGGCGATGCGACATCTAGTGGGATAAATTGGCATTGTCCCTCCCCATTCCATGTTGCTGATTGGATAATCAGGCATGGCTAGTAGTATAACCTCCGACCTCCGTGGCGCAGTGTGTAGCGCTGTTGTCTTAACGTCCGGAGGCCCCGGGTTCGATCCCCGGCAGGGTCAATTTGGGAGTTTATAATTTCAGAATTTTCCCTGGTCTGGCCTGGTGGGAGGCTTCGGCCGTGGCTAATTACCACCCTACCGGCAAAGACGTGCCGCCAAGCGATTACGGATTACGTGTTCCGGTACGATGCCGTGTAGAAACCGATTAGAGGTATGGGTTTAATATAACTGCCATGCCCCTAACAGGTTAGCCCGCTACCATCTTAGACTGCATCATCACTTACCATCAGGTGAGATCGCAGTCAAGGGCTAACTTGTAATGGATAAAAAAAAAAAACATTGTGAGTTAAGCTATGTCGTATCGGCTTTGTCACTCGTAAGTCGTAGTAATATGTCGCGGTCGCATTGCGCTTTACTGCCGTATAAATACGGTCGCGTCACACGATGAGCGGGGAAGCGCGCTTTGGAGTTTTGTCTGGGGTCTCCCCCCAAATCTAGCGACGAGGAACCGATTTAAATCAGTCAGAAAAGTTTTATGTACACGGTATTAAAGGTGAGAACGCAGCAAATCGCCATTTTCCCGTCGATGTCCGTCACATCTTGTCGACCGAAGCGAACAACGTTGTTATCATCATACCTATTCGAAAAACGAATATTGGCTTCAGAGGATAGCGGGAGCAAAATGTAATTTTTAGGCCCATGGGACTTTTCATTTCTCTGTTCTGATTGGTCCACGTTCGTATTTCTGATTGGTGCTTAAACGTATAGGTAATGTCCATACATAGTACGTTGATACTCCTAGCTTTTTCTCATACGTAATGATGAAATATAGTGTGTGTCACTCGGGGCCTAATTTTTTGTTCTCGGGCGGCGTATATTGAATTCCTCGCTACGCTCAGGATTCTACTTTAGAATCCTTCACTTCGCTCTGAATTCAAAATAGCGCCCTCGGGGAACAAAAATTTTCTTTGGCCCCATATAACACAAATAAATATTTCATCCTTCATATGGTTTAAAGGTTTCTGACAAGGTTCAGCATCGATAGATTTGGGGAGACCCTAAAGTAATTCATTCATGTCAGTCTACCTGAGAGGTTAACCTGTTAAAATGAATGACACAAAAGCAGAGTAAAAGAAGCGATCAAATTGTTGTAAATTTTACTTCGTTTAACCCTCTATTTAACTATCAATAAAATATAATTTATTTTATACAGGAACAATCAATATTCTATTCTATCGATTATAAGGCTTAAGAATAACTAACTACCGCGTTTATTGTAAGCTCATGTGAAACGCCTTGCTGTCTGCATTCGTAATTCGTATCGGATTAGGGAGGGAAAGTCGCAGTGAATGATATAGCTTTACTTGAGTAGATGGAGTGCACTTACTATGTAGTTTTATTTGAGTTTAGAATTTAGATTATAATATTGTACCTATGGGCTTATAGAAATTTTCTACGTACGGATTAAACATATAAGCCATAGACTGATTGGAGATAAAGACACATGTTATATCAAATTGGGTTGAATAATATTCCGATCAAATTAGACATAAAAATAATGATCAAATAACAGAAATTCTGACAGAGCTGAATTTTGCTAGAGACCTTGGGTAACACCAGTAGAAATAAACTGCCAAAATTCCTTAATGACCTTTTCATAGAAGGAAAAGAAATTGTTAGAAATTAAATAAAGTAAACAAAACCGCATGAAATTGTAGAGGATAGAGGCGAGGCGAGTAAGGAATGCCATTCAGAACCAGTGGTAGTTTTTTTTTTTTATGTGTAATAATACCTCTGATATGGCCAGAGCCTTTGCCAGTGGTAGATTCACTCGTGACTCGACGATTCAAAAGCACTTCTAAAAGTTTATTTGAATATAAAACATTTGAATTTGAGCTTGGGTCTCTCCAAGTTGACAGAAGTTTCTGTACAAAACTCAGTAAATATGGCGCACATAGTATGTACAGTATGTACATCTTAGAGGTGTATATGTCACCGTACACCGTCACTCAGAACATTGAACGGTTCACAATCTGTCGACAGTTTACAATTTCGCTATTTAGATTACAATCTAACGGTTTTTGCAATTTTACGGTGACATACAAAGTTTGGTTGTTATTTGTATAGGCATCGTAAGAATAATGTTTATGCAATACTGAAGGTAAGTTCATTTGGTCAGTAAAATAATTGAATACCACAGCTGGTGACCGAACCTGCGAGCCATAAATATTTTCCCCGTTTGCCTTTTGTGGAATGTAATTTCAGACTTAGATTTTCATAATAAATTGTAATCTTTTCAACAGGATTAGGCCGCTGGCGTTAAGAGCAGTAACGCATAGTTTTATAATAACTAAGTATGCATTGTTTCACATCAAGAAGATTGATGGAGATTGGAGCTTATCGCGGTGTTTACGCGTTTAATCCGCGTTAAGTCGGCGTTTAATCAAAGTAAAATATTCTGAAGGCCATTGAAGCTTGGCCACAATTTTGATGCTAGTAGATACATAATTTTCACGTGGTTAAATAATCAGTGGCGTGCACAGGTTTTGAAGCTAGGGTAGGCATTAGATAGTCAGAATACCTATTTAGCTAGTAAATTTTGATGAAATATGAGCATTGACGTGTTTCCATTTGGGTAAGCAGTGCCTTTAAGCCTCTAAACTGCACGCCACTGAAAATAATAAACCATACTAATATTATAAATGCGTAAGTGTGTCGTCTGTCTGTCAGCTACGCTTTCCTGTTCACCTGTTCAACCGATTTTGATGAAATTTGGTACAGGGAAGGATAAAGGCTACTTTTTATCCAGGAAAATTCAAAGGCTCCCGTGGGAATAAAAAAACTTTTTATCCGGGAAAATTCAAGAGTTCCCGCGGGAATCAAAAACCCATCATCAACCAGTCATCCCATAACATTATAACAGATAGAACAAGCATCATCACATCATCCATATTGCCGGCTCACTATTGAGCACGAGTCTCCCCTCGGAATGAGAAGGGTTTGGCCACAGTCCACCACGATGGCCAAGTGCGGGCTGGCACACTTTACTCCTTCGAGACCATTATGAAGAACAAGAACTCTCAGGCATGCCGGTTTCCTTACGACATTTGCTTTCACCGTATATGTAAGTCGAATAACAAGTCATAATTAAAAAAAATTATAAACATGAATGCCCTGCCAAAAACGAGCTAAAAAGTTAAAAATCTAAATTAATCTACATAAATTAGAATCATATTCACATTTTTATTAAACGTCATTTTTTTGTTAATCACTGGATATTGAACTATAGTGTTATATATTTTTGGAATCTACTCATCATTTTCTAGATGATGATTAAATAGTTAATCTTATTTTCGGTTTTTTTTTCAACTTTAGTCTTTGATGCGGGACCATGGTCACCCTATCAATTTTTTTTAAATTTTACTAGACTATGTCACCCGGAATAAGCTAGGGATTCTAACGATACCTCATTTATCAAAATCGGTTCAGGCGTATAGAAGTTATATATATTATGGTGGAATATACAAACTCACATACATACATACATACATACATACATACATACATTAACCCTGAAAACAATATGCTCCTTTTTTCAGGCAGTCGTATAAAAAGGACTATACTTCTACTGATGTATGTACAACACGAGTTAGGTTAAGTATGGCTATGGCACAGCTTAAGTACTTTAACTATTCTACTATAGGATATACACTTACGCTGTGGCTATGGATAGGTATAAATAAGTATAGACAGGCAATTTCGCCATGCATCGAAGGTGCTCAGTCGTGTTCGGCACTCAGTGAGTCGTGAAACGAAGTCGCGTGACAGTTTTTCCCTGGAGCCCTAGCACAATCAGGGGCCATACTGACAACGCTTAAAGCAATACTTAAGCAATATTACTCAAAATGACAGTTTGGTGTCACGTACCTTGACGTTCTAAATTAAGGATTATTGACCGAGCGAAGCGAGGGTCTCTGAGTCTACTTGAGTGAATTTGCACTTGTCCGTCCGTCTGTCAGAGCCTTATAACTTCTGAATTACTGAACGTAATTACTTCAAATTTAAATATAATATGTGAACCGATGGCCTCCAGCCGAATGTGGCTTAAAAGGTTATAAAAATCTGTATTTCAGGGGGGTTCTCATAGAAGCGAATGCGAAGTAAAATATTTTTTATAGCGATACATAGGGTTGCGGTATATCTCATTGGGTGGGCTCATTTTAAAGATAATTAAGAATAGAGTACAAATGAAAAATTAAAAAAAAAAACCCCTAAAATTGACGAAATGAGGGCTTTCAAAGTAGAGGAGTGGATACCGCGAGGTCTCAGTTCGGGGCGAACCTCTAGATAATCTTAAACACGAAAGTCAACAATAATTAAACAATATGGCTTTAAGCGTTGGCGGTATGGCCCGGCGACATTTTCTCACGGTAATTTTACAACGCTTAGAAGTCTTCAATTGATAGACATTCATAATTCATAATTTTTATTTTGCCAAATTGTGGGTAACAACAGTTGTTATGTTAAAAAAATTAATCCCTTTCACAATTTACCGCCAGTGGCAGTGTGCAAAAATATACATGCACATCCATAAATTACGTGATTTTTTTAATCAATTAATTATAATATAGGTATACCCAAGTGGACATAGAGATTTTGCAGTGATAATTATTATAGTGTAGTCAACCGATAGGTGTCCACTGCTGGACATAGGTCTCTTGTAGGGACTTCCAAACACCACGGTCTTGCGCCACCTGGATCCAGCGGCTCTTTGCGACTCTCTCGATGCCCTCTGACCACCCAATCTACCAACACTGAGCTTTCTAGTCAAAGTCCACCATTCCAGCACATTCGGGCCCAGCGGTTGTTGCGACTGCCTAGTTAGTTTAGTGGTTCGCATGTTCGACTGCGGCCGACGAGGTCCCGGGTTCAAGTCCCGGGTCGGGCCATAATTGAGTGTTGGGTTTTAGTTTGAGTTAGGAAGTTGGTGGTGTTTCACCCCCGTGCCTCGGAGAGCACGTTAAGCCGTCGATCCCGGTTATTATAACTAACATGATAATAGTGGTCAGAGCCCGCCAACCCGCATTGGAGCAGCATTGTGGGTCTAAGCTCTAATTCCCTCTCTCCAATGAGAGTGGAGGCCTGTGCCCAGCTGTAGGACGTTAATGGGCTGAATTGGTGGTGGTTGTTGCAATGTTTTGCAGTTGTAAGTCTGCGAAAAAATAATCAAACGGCTATTGACAGACAGTTATAGTATATACAGATATTAAGACAAAATAAATCATATTATGAAACGTGTGTGGTTCAAAAATTTACTCCACTTAGGAATTCCTGTGTCACAGTCACAGCGTTGTCGCTCTGACTGTGCTAGGCCTGATCTTTGTTGCTTGAAGCTCGTTACGAGACAACTGACGAGAATTGATGACTTGACTTTTCCATATTTTATAATCGAAAAGTAAAGTATAGGGTGTTATTGTCTCGCTGCAATAGCCTTTTTTAATCACGATACGAATTGAGTTATAGACCTACAGTCTGCATATGAGACCTATTATCCTACCAATATTATAAATTAGAAGATAAGAAAGTGTGGATTCAGCTTTATTAATCCCGTGGGGACTCTTTGATTTTCCGGGTTAAAAGTAGTCCTTAGAGGCCCGGGATGCAACCTATCTCTGTACCAAACGTAAATATCGGTTATGTACCTAACCATATTCGATGCAAAAATTACGTCGATAGATCTTTTGCGACTTATAAAATATTTTTGAACAGCTTCATTTTGTTACTTTTTCTTCCCGTTGCAGCCAATATTGATTTATGGCTATTTCTTTCCCTTATTAATAATATTAAACTTATGTATCTTTGGGAAAAGAGGTCAAGAAACTGACGGTCGTCATACTTTAGAATTTATTTATATTATCAACGCTGAGCTTTCCACCATTATTAGAACAATATATTTAAAACTGTTTCCCCATTCCCCATGCCTGTACGTTAAGCCTAAAATAAAATAAAACAGTTTAAAGTAGATCTGGAGCGAAGCCAAATCGCATAAAGAAACAATGCTTAGCCTAAGCCGACGGACCATAAGCATTGCACGCCCCTCTCCCCCCTTTCACTTAGGGGTCTACGTACATTACATGGTAGTGGAATAAAAAGGGTATCATTTAACTGGTTGCCAAAATATTAACGTCTTGGTTTGCAATGAAATGTGTTATGTTACCCAATATTTGAAATTGGTTTATTCATGGTTTGCAAAAATATCAAAATTGGTTGTCAATTAATGTCATAATGGTTTTCTCTACAATTATTTGAAAAGCCAATTAAATATAAGAACCGTACTATGAAAGCTAGAATTTATTTAAATTTAGGTAAGCAGTTTTTTTTTTAAATATATTTTTTAAGGACAACCAACAGGTTACAATAGAATAGCAGGAAAAATAAAGCTAGTTAAAAAATTATTATGCATTATTGTAAACCTACTTATATGCTGCAATATTATATTAAAACCTAGCAATATTATATATTATTAAATATTATTTAAATGTGATTGGCAAATAAAATTCTATTGGCATAGCTTGACATGGGCGCAACTTTTTTACAGCTAGAAAGTAGGGTAGGTTAGGCTAGCTAGCATTAAGTTCTATTGTATTATTTTCAATAAAAATAAAAAAGCTAGAAATGCTCAGAAGAGCATTTTTTTGATTCCTTGCTAACGAATGTATTTAATGACAAATGGCAACTTAGGAAAAGTCTAATAACATTAATGGTTATTATGATTTGACTATTTACATTTTATTGCTTTAACATATATTTTTTTTTTATCTTAAGTTTGACGACCTCCGTGGCGCAGCGTTGAGCTCCGTTGCCTTAACGTGCGGAGGTCCCTGGTTCAATCCCCGGCAGGGTTTAGAAATTTTTAATTTCTGAATTTTCCCTGGTCCGGTCTGGTGGGAGGCTTCGGCCGGGGCTAGTTACCACCCTTATCGGTAAAAGACGTGCCGCCAAGCGATTTAGTGTTCCAGTACGATGCCGTGTAGAAACAGACTAGGGGTATGGGTTTAATATAACTGCCATGCCCCTAACAGGTTAGCCCGCTACCATCTTAGACTGCAGCTTCACTTACCATCAGGTGAGATCGCAGTCAAGGGCTAACTTGTAGTGGATAAAAAAAACGTAAGGTATATTAACCCAATGGAACTCTAAGTTACACAATTTTAAAATAATTAAAAACTCAATCCACGCCGACGAAGTCGCAGACAACATCTAGTACCTAGTTTTATAATCAAATAATACGATATTTGTTTTCTTCCTGAGCAAAGTTGTAGGAAGTAACATATTGATTATTGACAGGCTAAAATATGTGTGGAAGGTCGGGGCTCGGGGGAAATCTAGCTCCCACTCAGCGAGAGGGAACTGCCAGTGACATAAACCACTCCGCCCTCCCGACTCTGGGCTACTGTCGGTAACTCATCTACTTGTTAAGAGTGACTAATACGCATTTTTTTAACCACTACAAGTTAGTTCTTAACTGCGATCTCACCTGTAAGTGATGATGCAATCTAAGATGGTAGCGGGATAACCTGTTAGGGGTATGGCAGTTATATTAAACCCATACCCTATGGTATTATATTGATTATTGACAGGCTAAAATATGTGTGGAAGGTCGGGGCTCAGGGGAAATCTAGATCCGACTCAGCGAGAGGGAACTGCCAATGACATAAACCACTCCGCCCTCCCGACTCTGGGCTACTGTCGGTAACTCATCTACTTGTTAAGAGTGACTAATACGCATTTTTTTAACCACTACAAGTTAGTCCTTAACTGCGATCTCACCTGTAAGTGATGATACAATCTAAGATGGTAGCGGGATAACCTGTTAGGGGTATGGCAGTTATATTAAACCCATACCCTATGGTATTATATTGATTATTGACAGGTTAAAATATGTGTGGAAGGTCGGGGCTCCGGGGAAATCTAGCTCCGACTCAGCGAGAGGGAACTGCCAATGACATAAACCACTCCACCCTCCCGACTCTGGGCTACTGTCGGTAACTCATCTACTTGTTAAGAGTGACTAATACGCATTTTTTATACGACTGCCTGAAAAAAGGAGTATATTGATTTCAGGGTTCATGTATGTATGTATGTATGTATTTCTGTATGTATGTATGTATGTGAGTTTGTATATTCCACCATAACTTCTATACGCTTTAACCGATTTTGATAAATGAGGTATCGTTAGAATCCCTAGCTTATTCCGAGTGACATAGACTAGTAAAATTTAGAAAAAATTGATGGTGTGACCATGGCCTCCATTAAAGACTAAAGTTGAAAAAAAAAATCGAAAATAAGATTAACTGATTAGATTCCAAAAATATATTACACTATAGTTTAATATCCAGCGTTTCACAAAAAAATATCATTTAATAAAAATGTTAATGAGATTCTAATTTAACTAGATTTATTTATATTTTTAACTTTTTAGTTCGTTTTTTTGGCAGGGCAGTCGTGTTTTTTAATTATTACTTGTTATCCACTACAAGTTAGTCCTTGACTGCGATCTCACCTGTGAATGATGATGCAATCTAAGATGGTAGCGGGCTAACCTGTTAGGGGTATGGCAGTTATATTAAATCCATATTCAGGTTCTGCACGGCATCGTACCGGAACGCTAAATCGCTTGGCGGCACGTATTTGTCGGTAGGGTGGTAATTAGCCGGCCGAAGCCTCCCACCAGGCAAGACCAGGGAATATTCAGAAATTATAAATTCCTGAATTGACCCTGCCGGAGATCGAACCCGGAACCTCCGCACGTTAAGACATCAGCGCTCAACACTGAGCCAGGCAGGTCGTCAAAATTTTTGGCAAATCGTAGATCGCGTCAACTTATCCTGCTCATTTTATAAATGGGATAAACGTGTTCGCTTTTTGTTTTGTTTGACGTGAATTGTGTAAGGTCCAGAGAGTAACATTACATTGTGGATTATTTTTCAATTTTATCCCGAAAAATCAAAGAACTCCCACGGGAAAAAACTTTTTCCAAAAAAGCATTAAATCCACGCAGCCACATCTCGTAAATTGTTATGGGAATGTGTTATTGATGCCACCTTGAAGTGAAACAAAAGCAATTTAAACTTGTATGTTTATGATATTAGAATAAAATTCTTAATATGATTTGTGAGATGGTAATAGTTAAGATGATTTGTGAGATGGTGATAATAAAAATAAAAAAAACCCGGTTGAATTTGTTGTGGGCTTTTCTCAGGCGCGTTTGGAACCCTCGTAGCTTCAGTTTTAAGATACCGTGACACCATCATGTTATATAAGTAAGTAATTTTTAACGTCAATAAGTGTACCTACAGTGTACCTATATTGAATAAATGATATTGAGTATTGAGTATTGAAAGCAGTGCCAACGAGTTGGATCTGTACTAATATTATAAATGCAACAGTTTGGATGGATGGATGTTTGCTACTCAATCACAGCAGAATGGCTGAACGGATCTGGATAAAAAGAGAAGGTTTATTTTTGGTGGACTCTTTGTACACTCTACCATGAATAGAGGAAAATACATAAATTGTATTAAAAATATAATAATTAAGAATAGTTAAAGTAAATAACGTGAAAATAAAATAAAAATGTATTTCAAGTTTTCGATACGTTTCCAAGATGGCAACCCTCAGCCATAGAGAAGGCAGCAGGCGCGAATTGTATCAAATGTCAGTTCTGACAGTCACTGTCAAAATAACGTGTTTTTCTTTTGAAAACTTCAAAAAATATGAATCCGCCATTGTTACCCACTCATGTTTAGTGTTGCTTATTGTGGAAAGATTAAACCACTGAAATTACGACGAATTAATTTTGAACGATCAAAACTGGTCTAGTATTTTTTTCTTTCATTTCTTTACTTGTAAAAGGATCGGACCCACGCCCCATATAAATCTGAACCGTCTTCTTTGGCACAGAGATAGAAAATAGTCTAGAATAACACATCTAGGCTACTTTTTAGCCCGGAATATTAGGGAGTTCCGAAACGGGAACCAAAAAAATCTCAAAGTCGCGGGCATCAGCTAGTTTAACAATAATGTATTTGCCGAGAATTGAACCCTGGACCCACAAGTGTGTGTCTGTATGTATAAGTGTGGGAATCGAACCCGTTTTTGCTTTTCACTTTTTAAACGACTGCCTGAAAAAAAGAGTATATTGTTTTCAAGGTTCATGTATGTATATATGTATGTATGTATATGAGTTTGTATATACCACCATAAACTCTATTCGCCTAAGTCGATTTTGATAAATGAGGTATCATTAGAATCCCTAGCTTGCTAGCTAGCTAAATGATGCGGTGCTCATAGTCCCGCATTAGACTAAAGTTGAAAAAAAAATCGAAAATAAGATTAACATAATCATCATCATAGTGATTCACACAAAAAATTTCAATAAAAATGTGATTATGATTCTAATTTAACTAGATTAATTTAGATTTTAAATTTTTTAGTTCGTTTTTTGGCAGGGCAGTCGTGTTTTTTAATTTTTTTAATTATTACTTGTTCATATTGGCCGCCGTACCCTCGATGGCTATAGCAACATGGCCCCATACATATGCATGAGGCGAAGCGTTCGGCCGCATCACCGGCTTTGTAATTATTTTCACTTCCGAGCTCCGTTTTTAGGGTTCCGTTGTAAAATAACATACGTTTTTGACGACCTACCACAGAACAGAGTGAAACCGACAGCGCTGGTATCCTTATGTTGATTAGGAATGAATCCAAATGAATTAATTTTAAGTAATTTTTATTTTTTTTAATTTGTCACTCGTATTAATTTTCTGTTTTGTCACTTGTCAAAGTCAAAGTCAAATAATGTTTATTCAATTTAGGTAGGCATACTACACTTATTGACGTCTAGTTATTTATAAAATATAATGGTGATAATCAGTAACGGTATCTTAAAACTAAAGCTACGAGGGTTCCTGCGCCCTGGGAGTGTTAAACCATCGCTTAAAGCAATATTATTTCAAAATGTCATTTTAATTCTCGTAATTCTCGTTTTTGGCTCTTTCTATTGTATCACTTTTTATATAAATTTATTTATATTTAACCATGCTATGTATGAGATACTCAGCATGTAGTGTTTGCTTTCATATGATTTTACATATACATTGGCATGTATCGATGAATTTATGTAACTTATGATTATCCTTTGTAAAAATCGCTAGCGAACCTTATGAATGAAATAAATAAATAAACATAGATACATAAAAATTAAGGAACGGAAACAACTGCGCTAGTATAAAACTGTGTTGCTGTTAACGCCCACCTCCAGGCTCCCAAATCAGAAGAAAATAAGGCTCTGATAGTTGCTTAGTTAAGATGATTATTTGTGAAATGGTGATAATGAAAAAAAAACCCGGCTGAGTTTGTTGTGGGCTCATCTCAGACCGTGGCTTTGGTCGTGGCTTGATAATTCATTACCAGAAATAACGTACCTACCGAAAAGCGATGGATCGTTCCGGTGTACGAGTAAGTAGAAATCTACTAGGACTGCTAACTCATCCTACGTCCATATTAAAAGAAATTATGTATCAAGTTGGTTAAGTTGTTACTTGGTTAGTTTTTGGATAATATCTTACTAGATGATGCCCGCGACTTCGTCCGCGTGGATTAAGTTCTTTGATTTCCGCGGGAAATTCTTAATTTTCTGGAATAAATTTTAGCCTATCTCCTTCCCCTAGATACAAACTATTCCTGTACCAAATTTCATCAAAATCGGTCGCACGGATGGACGGTGAAAGCGTAGGAGACAGACGGACACACTTTCGCATTTATAATATTAGTATGGATTAAATATTTAATTTTATTACGAGGATACCGCTTAAGAAATACTTTATGACAATAACGGAACCCTACCTTATTCTGACACGTAGGTACTTGACCGTTGATCTTAAATTTCGTATCGAAAATTAAACATTTTCCGCATAAATATTTATTAATTCTATTTGAATATAAATTTTGCTGAAAATTTTACATCAACAAAACATAATGAAATCTCCGCAGTGGTATACCTACTAACCTAATAATACTACCTACCCATAGCACTTGGTGCGACGAAACGCAATGCGACGCGATACGACTATGGAAAGTGACAAACTTATCTACACGATAACGTTGGCCGCGAAGGATCAGTACCCTTACTCTGAGTTTTAATTCGATTGATCGTATGAGCATTCGATGACATTAGCGTCAAAGTAAAATGAACTTAAATGTATGAATATAGAGCTCAATTTCGTGTATGCATTCATATACGTTTACGTATACGATACGTTTCCAAATTTAAATCTGTTGTAATGTATTTGTGACTTTAAATCAAGCGCTTTTGGGTCCATTTTACTGTGACGCTAATGTCATCGAATTCTTATACGATCAATCAAATTAAAACTCAGAGTAAGGGTACAGCTACTGTCCGATACTGTCGCGTCGCGTCAAAGTCAAAGTCAAATAATATTTATTCAATTTAGGTAGGTAGTAATATGATACGCGACGTTGGTGTTGTGAAACCTTGAAGCCTGTACCCTTACTTTGAGATTGATCGAATTTGGAATACGTCTCACTAAAGTGAGGTGAAAGTCAGCTCCTCCATACATCTACAGCCAGCGCTCCAAGCGGAAACATGCTGAACAAAAAGTCACCGAGTCATTCCCACTCCAAGTGAAATTCGATGAAACAGATCGAATTTATAACTCATCAAACGTACAAAAAATACGATATGACTAATGTCCTTTGCTATTTTGGCACTCCGAATGTTACTTTTCACACAGATTGACAACTCAAAATGCGAGACTGACGTCATTTTCACATTCGATGGCGGATTCGTAACTCACCAAATATATTCGCTTACACTTTTTACAATGTTATAACTGGGAGTAAGCACACTGGACTAAGACCCTGTGTCGGCGATGCTGACTGCGGCGAGCTGGTCGGCTTCTTCGTCACGTTGGGAGCGTACTTATTTGATGTTGAATTATTTAGAGATTTTAGAATGAAAATCGTACTAAATATTAAGCACTGAATTTAATATACCTTTGAACTTATGAAAATTACAAGAACTTAGTTCATAAAGAACTTGTGATCAAGGAAGGAGTCAGTAGCAGAATGAATGATGGGAGTCTGCCCCTCAATTGTGTAAGAATTGTCGATCAAATCGTCTAAGTTCAGTGTCAAAGTAAAATAAACCATATCATTATTGAGTTAGAGCTCAATTTCGTATATCCATTCTTATACGTTTAGGTATGTACGATACCATAAACGTATGAGAATGGATACACGAAGTTGAGCTCTAATTCAATGCTGTTATGGTTTACTTTACTTTGACGCCGAACTTTGACGATTGGATCGGCAATTCTTACATAATCACACCTCTGGGCTGGTGTTTTATAATGCCTTTGTTACATTGTAGCGTCTAAAGAGTGGGGCAGTTGGATGCCTTGGCACATAAGTACTTTACTAATATGCGATTAGAAAACCAGAGCGCTTTTATGATTATTGCTTCCTATAACTTATTTGTATAATCTGCACACGAAGTCACGCTTAAGTCGTTAAATTAGGATCGTAAAACTACATTGCAAGAATTCCAACCGGATCTTATTGTTCAAAAACAGGGGCACCATACCATGACTCCTCCCTCCTTAATCAAAAAAATTACTGTAAGTAATTTTTAAATTAAGCGTACTATTACAATAGTATCCTTAAATTAATACTATTTCTATAATGCTAATAATTCTATTCTACCCTTTCACTTTAATTGACTTTTGTTTTCACTACACTGAAATCACTGCACTGAACGAGGGCTAGCTACGCGGACGTTCTCTCGTAGCTTTTGTAGACTGAGTAGTTATGTAGTTCGTCTCGTAGCAGATGTCTCCCATGGTGATTGTCTTTAGTGGAATGATGATGAACAATACTTCATGATTATGTTATGATAATTATCGTGGAACAATGATCTCAACATTTTCCTATGACTTTTCTTTTTCTTGTTTAGGATGTGTTCCTGATGCAAGTATAATGGATAAGGGGTGAGGATAAGGAATTATAGACATTGTTTAAAAATAATACTTATTCTAAAAAGTTAATGCTAAAATTAAAAGTTAGTTTTAAAAGTTAAAAAAAAGTTAAAAAGTTTAAAGGCCTTTTTCTAAACTAAGGGTTATACTTTATTATAATTATATAAAAGTTAATTGTAAAATGTTATTCTTATTTCTATCTTAGTTATTTAGATATTCTTATTCCTATCACATGTGTTTCTTATCATTATACTTATGCTTATGACGTCATATAAAACTATTTGACTGAAAGGGGGTTCTGAGGGCACATTTTACTTAGTGTAATTATATATCTTCAGAAAGTTCAAGGCTCTTGATAATTTATTAGGTTTCTTTACGTTTCGTAGGTGAAGTTTCACGGTTTCTCATAGTTATTGGTAAAACATTTCTTTCAGGACTTGCTAAAACTGTTGCTATTTCATATCTCGGTTTATATTTAGCATGCAAAGACAGAGAATTATTATCCTGAAATAAGAGGATTGAATTATTATTTTGAGGGCTCTCGCGAATTTTAAAATATAGGCAAAACGCCTGGGGGGAAAGGAAGGGAAAGGAGGCCAAAAGAGCCATAATGAAATATATATATATATATAAATAAAAATATATATATATATATGTATATATATATATATATATATAATACAAAAAGTAGTCGTGCTACTATAACAACAATTTGTATGCTGAAAACATTTTTTATTAATTTCCATTTTAAGTAAAGGTCCGCTAGAGTTGAGTACCTGAAATATTTATTACATGGTAATAATTATCTACCTCATAAAATAAATATTATAAATTGATAAAAAAGGGTTCATATTCTTACTGTATATTATCGCAAAACATTAATTGCATTTTAATTCTATACAGATTTTATTACGTTTTTTTTTACACGGTGTCCTTTATCTAAAAGATATCCCAGAACAATTCTAATCAAAATATTTTACTTACCATCGTTAAAGCTTATCGGATATAGTTTCAAGGAATATACAGATAATATATTTGAATAATCATGATTCCTCTGGCAGCACACGTAGCACAAACAGCATATAGCTATGCGCAACAACAGGCGTCACGTTCTCAACCCTCAACTCATCATAATGTGTCCGCGTCTTCACAAACGCCTTCTCAAACGCCTTCGCAAACACCTTCACAAACGCCTTCGCAAAGAGCAAACATAAATATTCCTCCTACCATTGACGAAGAACATTATGAGGAACCAAGTTCATATTCTCCTACACCAAGTGGACGATTTGATACATCACCTGAGAGACCACCACCATACTCTTACAATCCAAATATAACTAATGAGCACGTGCTAGTTAGTAATAGTCTACGCAGTAAAGTAGCGGAAATGTCGGCTTTAATTCCATCATTTGACGGAAACTCTAAGCATTTAAATCTTTTTATTAAAAAGAGCGAATTCATTATTAACGAGTACGGCGACGGAACGGAAAAGCAATACAAATTGATTCTTGAAGTAATTACTAGTAGATTAACTGGTAGAGCAGCAACAGTTATTAGCGAAAATGATTATATAATGAATGACTGGGACCTCATAAAAAAGATCCTCATTCAATACTTCGGAGATCAAAAGTCCGAAGAATGCCTAAAATTAGAATTAGAAAGCCTAGAAATCAGAGCAAATGAGAAATACTCAGATTTTTGTAACCGCATCCAAACTATTAGATCAGGTCTATTCTCAAAAATTACTGATTCGGAAAATAGACAAACTTTAATGGCTATTTATAATCATACAGCTTTAAAGGTATTTTTGTATAATCTACCACAATCACTTTTAATAGTCAGACTCAAAAAACAAAAGACTTTAGAAGAGGCCTTACAAATAGTAATTGAAGAAACAAACTTTGACAAACAATATCAAATGCGTAGACGGATGAATCAAACAAATAAAACGCCACCCGCGAACAACCCTAGATTTACAACGAATAATAATTATAACCGACATCCAAATAATAATATTAATAATAATAATTACAGACATAACTTTTCTAGGCCTTTTAATAACTTCACCAGGCCATCCGTACCTCCGCGACCTGATAGACCCTCAAATCAAAATCCGAATCAGCAAAATAATCAAAGACTTTTCAGCGTAAATGATTTCCTACAATATAGAAGAATGCATAGCCCAGCCGATGCATGCCCTAATTGGCCGACTCGTTCCAAAAACATACCACCACACAAAATATGGTACCCTAATACTAATAACAATAGAATAAATCATCAAGAATCGCGTTTAAGGTTCCAACAGCAACAAGACAGTTTAATTCCGCAAAACTCTAATGCATTAAATAGAGATGATGTTATACGTAATTCAACGTCACCACCTGAATCTGTGCAACGATCTGAACAAACAATGCCAAATTTTCATGTACAAGCCTCAACGTCAAGGCAATCCGAAACGTGAAAGACTTAAAACAGTATGAACAAAACGATTCCTTTCTACCGTGCCCCAATATACCTGAAATAAATGCAAACTTTTTAATAGACACAGGTAGTACGAGATCCTTCATTTCCAACAAAAAGGCAAATCAATATTTTAAGGCCTTAAAACAACAAGAATCATTTAATGTAGTCACGTCGTATGCAATTAGCCATCACAACGAAACTATTTCGATCCCAATATTTAAAATTTTCAATGAAAAATTTGTACATAAATTTTATATTTACGATCTAGATGAACCATACGACGGTTCAATAGCTTCGACCTCTTACAAAGGTTAGACACTATATAATAAATAAAGAGCAGAGATTATTAAAAACCAGATTTGCAGTTATTCCTATAAGCTTTTCCAACACCCATAAAATTTCAATACCCGTTATTACACTTAAACTCGGAACATAGAGTTGTCGTTCCAACAAATTTAGAGAAAGGACAAGGCATTTTGGAATTAGTAGAATTTTATAAAGACGTTAGAATGCCTTCCGCTATAGTAACATGTTGTAATGGATTTGTCCATACAATTATCCAAAATTTAACTGATAAATGGATAACAATAAAGATTAATACTCCATTTAATATTACTCCATGTCATGAAAATAATAATACAAATATTTTAAATAATTTGTCTTGTACGACAAGTGACTACGATGTAATCTTATTAAATAATTTAGAAAAATTACGTACCCACCATATGAACAACGAAGAAAAGGAATTAATTTTTAACTTATGCTATAAGTTTAGAGATATGTTTTACAGTGAAGAAATTCCTTTAAGTTTCACGCATGAAATAAAACATCATATCCGAACTAAGGGTGACGATCCGATTTATGTTAAACCTTATAGGAACCCACCAACTCAGACAGCTGAAATTAAATCCCAAGTTGGAATGTTATTAGACAGTAACATTATAAAACCCAGCTTTTCACCTTGGAGTGCCCCAGTTCACATCGTCCCTAAGAAATTGGACCCCTCAAATGAACAAAAATATAGAATAGTCATCGAATATAGGAAATTAAATGAGATAACTATTGATGACAAATACCCCTTACCAAATATTACACATATTTTTGATAAATTAGGTAAGAGTACATACTTTACAATGGTTATCATCAGGTTATCATCAGATCGAAGTAACTAAGGAAGACTAGTGTAAAACAGCCTATAGCACGCAATTTGGTCATTATGAATTCTTACGAGTGCCTTTCGGATTGAGGACAGCTCCAGCTACATTTCAGAGAGCGATGGACAATATTCTCAAAGGTCTACAAGGCATCCATTGTTTGATATACTTTGTGACATAATTGTATTTTCTTCCAATCTTCAGGAACATATTTCTAGATTGAAGAAAGTCTTCACAACGCTTCGTAATGCCAATTTAAAAGTTCAATTAGATAAATCCGAATTCTTGCGCTAGGAAGTTCTATACTTAGGACATAGTATAACAACTGAAGGATTAAAGCCTAATGAAGATAAAATTAAAGCAATTTAAAATTTTCCTTTGCCTCAGAAAACCAAAGATATAAAATCATTCTTAGGATTATTAGGTTATTATAGAAAGTTTATAAAAGATTTTGCTAAAATAACCAAGCCAATGAGTTCATTATTAAAGAAGGGACAAAAGTTCATTATAACCAAAGCATTCCTAGAATCATTTGAGACATGTAAGACACTGTTAACTAATGCACCAATTTTGCAGTACCCAGATTTCATTTAACCATTTATTTTAAGTACCGACGCTTCGAACTTTGCGTTAGGCGCTGTTCTTTCTCAAGGTTCAATTGGTCAAGATAAACCCATTGCATATACCAGCCGAACTTTAAATTCCGCCGAACAAAAGTGTAGTGTGCTGCCAGAGGAATCACGATTATTCAAATATATGATCTGTATAATCCTTGAAACTATATCCGATAAGATTTAACGATGACAAGTAAAATATTTTAATTAGAATTGTTCTGGGATATCTTTTAGATTAAGGACACCGTGTAAAAGAAACGTAATAAAATCTAAATAGAATTAAAATGCAATTAATGTTTTGCGATAATATACAGTAAGAATATGAACCCTTTTTCATCAATTTATAGTATTTATTTTATGAGGTAGATAATTATCACCATGTAATAAATTTTTCAGGTACTCAACTCTAGCGGACCTGTACTTAAAATGCAAATTAATAAAAAATGTTTTCAGCAAAGCATACGATACAAATTGTTTTTATAGTAGCACGACTACTTTTTGTATGCTTATACATATATATATTATATATATATATATATATATGATATATATGATTATTATAATATATATATATATATATATATATATATTATATATATGTATATATAAATATGCAATTATTATTTAATTATGGCTCTTTTGGCCTTATTTTTCCCCCCATGCGTTTTGCCTATATTTTCAAATTTGCGAGAGATCTCAAAATAATAATTCAATCCCCTTATTTCAGGATAATAATTCTCTGTCTTTGCAGTAGAATTTAATTAAAAAAAAAATACCATACACAGTTATTATTGCTCGACGGCTCCTATGTCCATTAACCGAAACAATAATTACACCAAATTCATTCGCAAAAATATTCGCGTAAATCAATCACACATTAAAACACATAAAAATCATACACATAAAATTATAAAATCAGTTAAACAAACAAAAAAAATAATAGAAATTTTACATGCACTTAGAAAAAATATAAAAATATCCCTAATTCCTAATGTGTCTATAATTATTTGGAAATTAGTCAGGGATGGATTTGTTTAGGGAAGGATGTCGATTGAAATCGCCTTTGATTCCTCCCGATTCAGCTGCTGCTTTCATAATCTTTCTCTCAATTACTTAAGATGATTTTATGAAATTTCTTGATTGAAGTAGGCTCTATTCACATAAATTCTTAGAAGAAAATAACTCTGTCCAGGGATTGAAAATTTCCACTTACTTCGTGTCTTCAGGTCAACTGTTTCTGGGGTTACTGTGAAATCTTTTACGACTGCGCCAGTAATATGACACGCGACGTTGGTGTTGTGAAACCTTGAAGCCTGGACCAAGACCCTTTGTCGGCGATGCTGACTGCGGCGAGCTGGGCGGCTTCTTCGTCACGTTGGGAGCGTACTTATTTGATGTTGAATTATTTAGAGATTTTAGAATGAAAATAGTACTTAATATTGATCACTGAATTTAATATACCTTTAAACTTATTATGAAAATCACAAGAACTTAGTTCATAAAGAACTTGTGATCAAGGAAGGAGTCAGTACCAGAATGAATGATGGGAGTCTGGGCTGGTGTTTTATAATGCCTTTGTTACATTGTAGCGTCTAAAAAGTGGGGCAGTTGGATGCCTTAGCACATAAGTACATTACTAATATGCGATTAGAAAACCAGAGCGTTTTTATGATTATTGCTTCCAATAACTTATTTCTATAATCTGTCATACGAGGTCACGCTTAAGTCGTAAAATTAGGATCGTAAAACTACATTGTAAGAATTCCAACCGGATCTTATTGTTCAAAAACAGGGGCACATACCATACCATGACTAGGTATATGTCGGCGCATCATCGCCGTTGGCACCGAAGTCAGACATGTTGTTGCACACAAGTGTAGGTAAATTAGAAAGATCTTGTAGAAAAACCTCTTAGACGATTGTAACGATGTTTAATCTTCCAAAGAGAATACTTAATAATAATCCTCGCATCTCCATTACAATGGTATTTATACTCCCTAGTCAAAAACAAATCTTAATATTAAGTTATTCTGCCGGAAGTCAAAAGCAGAACCCTTAACGCTAAAAAAATATAAAAATAAACGGAAGTCAATAACAAAACTCTTAATTATAAGTCGAACGGAAGTGTCAAAACAAGCGCTTAACGGATGTGAATGAAATATCAAAAATAAATACAAAAACTAATAAATTAATCACACCGGAAGTAACATTCGAAAATCAAAACATATTTAAAATTACAATAATTAAAATAAATACTTAATCAAATAATGGTTTGCGCCCATATATACTACACTTATTGACGTCTAGTTATTTATAAAATATAATGGTGATAATCAGAACGGTATTTTAAAACTAACGGCGACCCCCAAAATCAGTTTTGGATTATGTCGACCCCTGGGAAACGAAAATCGACCCCAAGATGTCGATATTGACCACTTTGGGATTCGCTGGCCTAGTCTATGCGGTCGACAACGTGTGTTATGTGCTCAAAACGGACATAGTTAACTCTGAGAAGGTAAAGATTGCCTGGGATTCAAACCTCGGAATAAGATACCGCAGTGTATAACTACCTCGCTGGTCTAGTGGTTAGCATATTCGACTGCGGCCGACGAGGTCCCGGGTTCGAGTCCTGGGTCGGGCCATAATTAAGTACCATTGGGTTTTTCTAACTAGAAATTCTCAGTACTAGCCCGGAGTTAGGAAGTTGGCGGTGTTTCACCCCCGTGACTCGGAGAGCACGTTAAGCCGTCGTCCCGATTATTATCACTAATATGATAATAGTCGTTAAAGCCCGCCAACCCGCATTTGGAGCAGCGTGGTGGGTCTAAGCTCTAATTCCCTCTCTCATATGAGAGTGGAGGCCTGTGCCCAGCAGTGGGACGTTAATGGGCTGTAGTGGTGGTGGTGGTGGTGTATACCACTCGGCCATTGCCGCTTTTTATTTCGGAATTAGGATTCAATTTGTTATATTTCTGAATAGCGGATCCAGCGACTAGTCCAACATATTGCGAGACACAAATCCTCTATTTAGCGACATATCCCCACGGCTTATAGCTACCGTACTCACTGCTCTACGTCCAAGAATCCTATTCCTTTGCAAAGCTTGGACAAACAAGCCGAGATGGCGGCAGACGCTGTCATACTGAACGCGTAATATTTATCCCTATGACAGTTCGTGTTAGTGATGGGTCGTGTCTTTGGTTATTATTGTAGGTTATAATAATATTATAGGATATTTTTAGATATGTGAGTATGAAAAAAAATTGTGCACTCGTTTCCATTACCGACATTTTTTTATTGATACTTGCCGCCCTAGTCGATAAACATCACACGACGTAAGTTTTGCAGGACGTAAACATAAATTCAGATTGAGATAACTTCTTGTAAATGTTAAGAATTGTTAAAAATATCAACAGAATATCATTACTAATGGTATAAAGCTACGTAAAATTTATAAATGGCATTTTTAGACGCCCCCAATATGATCCCAATTTAATGGTGACGCCACTACAATGTTATATGGTGACATTAGCTGTCAGTGTCATAGGGATCAAGGTTCGCCGCGCCGAGTATAAATAGCGGATCTCGTGAGTAGTCTTATAATTATTATAATCAGCGCCTATTAGAGTTTAATAGATCATAGGCCCAATTGTCTAAGCCAATCGTATTCATTTGACAGCTCATGACGTATAACTCGAACTTTTTAAGGACATACATACGTTTTGACGTGCTAGCATCTATGACCTCCTTAAACCGGTTGAATTATACGTTTGACAGACTATTACGATTACGATTTCCTTACATAATCGGGGGGTATATCCAGGAATTCTTCCTCGTGGATTAAGGTATTTTTAAATCCTATTTGTATTATCTGATTTTCCCCTAATCGGTTTTAATACGACATTGTATCGGAATGCTAAATCACTTTGCGACACGCTTTGCTGAAATAACATATGTCACTATTCAGATTTTTAAATACAAGGACAACTCAGAGGATCATGCAAAAAATGGGTTCAGCATGATTGAACCAAAACCGATATACAAATCCTCTATAACATTTAGATAGATATATAGATAGATGAACTTATTTTTTTTGCACACACTTAAAAACAATAACAATAAAGAAAAGCTTAAAAGATAAGACAGAAGGGTGCATAGGCGGTCTTATTGTTAAAGCAATCTGTTCCAGACAACCTTTTACACATTTACATTTACAACATTACAACATTTAGTAGGTTTTTTGTAATTATTAGAACTACACGGTGCTTGAACACGTCGCTGTCGTCACGCGTCGTGTATGTCCAAGGCCTTGCAGCTAATGCGGAGTTGCGGAGGTAAGAGGGAGCAGTAATGGATATGATCCGGGTAATCTGGGACCATCTCGCGGTCCCCTGACGGTGCGTTTTTTCAGTTGTAGCGTACAGTGTACTGAGAAATGAGAAATAGAAACAATATCGGGTTGTGTATTGTTGTGTACAGTTATGTTTTGAGATAAGAAAGTTGACATTTATTATTTTTTGCCCTTTCACATGTGCAGCAATTTTTGGGGAGTGTTCTGAAGAGTTATTACCTTCTCTAATACCTATTCTAATCTAATACTACCTTCCGTGTTCTCCAGTCGCACCCTTCGTCGCAGAAACAAATTTCATCCTCACCACCTGGATGCATGGTCTTCTGCCACCTCCCGTTATTCCAGGTCATTTCTGCCACGTACCCGCAAATTGTGGAACCAGCTTCCATCTTCTGTGTTCCCTCATGATTATAATATGGGGCTTTTCGAAGGGCGGATAAACAAACATCTTAAAAGCCAACAACGCATTGACGGTTCCTCTGGTGCTGCAAATGTTCTGCAAAATGGTAATCATTTAACATCAGATGACCCGCCTGCTCGTTTGCTCGCTATATAGGTCTTATATATTTGAAAAAAAAATTGCTGAAAATGTTTTCGTATGAAAATTGAGGTAGGGATTTAGATGCTAAAACGCTTCGCGATGCGTCTTTGTCGGTAGAGTAACAACCACCACCCACCCACCACCACTACAGCCTATTAAGCTCCCACTGCTGGGCACAGGCCTCCACTCTCATAGGAGAGAGGGAATTAGGAGCTTAGACCCACCACGCTGCTCCAATGCGGGTTGGCGGGCTTTAACGACTATTATCATGTTAGTGATAATAACCGAGAGCGACGGTTTAACGTGCTCTCCGAGGCACGGGGGTGAAACACCGCCAACTTCCAACTCCGGGCTGGCACTGAGAATTTCTTAATTGAAAAACCCAATACCTATAATAATTTTTATGCCCGACCGGGAATCGAACCCAGGACCTCGTGATCCGCAGTCGACTACGCTAACCGCTAGACCAACGAGGCAGAGAAACAACAGTCGCACATTACTCCTAAGATGAGTGCCCGGGAATCGAACATGCGACCTCGATGGTACCACTACACTATCACCGCTACTAGTAATTCATGACTTAGTCTTACTTAATTGAACATTTATAACGTTTTCATTAGCAAATCTCCTGCTTGTGAATACCCACCCTCCCCCTCCCCCCGCGAGCTAATACGATCAAAGGGTTAGTAAAAGTCTGTTAATTAATAATTTACGCCTCAAAGTAAGTACGATCAACTTCTAGGACCAACTTTGATAAATAACTAATGTTTGAAATACATATTTCATTCATTTTAATTTTGGGGATTAACCTCATCGTGTTTAAAACTCTAATTAATGATGGACAAAGGCTACTTTTTATCTCGTTTAATTAAGGAGCTCCCGTAGGAATTAAAAAAAACTTAAACCACGCCGATGAAGTCGCGGGCATCAGCTAGTTTGTAATATTCGTGTGTAGTTAGGATTATACTAGTAAGGGCTTTGCTACTACCGCCTATTAACGTCCCACTGCTGGGCACAGGCCTCCACTCTCATAGGAGAAAGGGAATAGAGCTGTTCCAATGCGGGTTGGCAGGCTTTAGCGGCTATTATCATGTTAGTGATAATAACCGGGACCGACGGCTTAACGTGCTCTCCGAGGCACGGGGCTGAAACACCGCCAACTTCCTAACTCCGAGCTAGTACTAAGAATTTCTGGTCAGAAAAACCCAGCATTTAATTATGGCCCGACCCGGGACTCGAATCCAGGACCTCGTCAGCCGCAGTCGAACATTCGAACCACTAGACCAACGAGGCAGTAAGGGCTTTAATACCTATTAATGTTTTTCAGGAATTGGTGTACAGTAAATAGCCACAATTATAAAAGCATTGAACGTTAGTGGTCTAATAGCGATGCTATCGAGGGTATTGCTAATAGACAACTGAACGATTTAGGTATCTAGTATCCACCCTAGATATCTATCTATATAAATTCCTATGAAAATATTTAAAAATATAACAAATCCATAAATATGTCAGTGCGTTAACGCTGTGGTCTAATTGTGGGAGGTCCCGGGTCCGATTCTCAGTCCGGTCCGGGTCGCAAGGTAAATTTGGGGATTTTCTCTGGCCTGGTGGGTGGCTTCGGCCGTGGTTAGCTACCACCCTACCACCGAATACGTGCCACCAAGCGATTTAGTGTGCCAGTAGAATGCCGTGTACAATTTGGGAATTTATAATTTCTGAATTATCTCTGGCCTGGTGGGTACCATCCTACCGGCAAAGACGTACTGCCAAGTGATTCAGCGTTCCGGCGATGCCGTGTAGAAACCGATAGGGGTATGGGTTTAATTTAAGTGCCGTACCGTCGGCATCATCATTTTCCCTCAGATGAGACAATACTTAATTCGTTTCCAGCATTTACACTAAAAGAATAAACCAACAAAACCAGTTGTTTGCACGCTCCTGACCCCTTTACATCAACCGACCGAAAACCTCCAAGAATAAATAACCCCGTTCCTTTGGCTCGTCTTGACGGGGTCACTCCCGTGACCCCAGATTATAGTTAGAACAACTAGTCACCGTTTAGGTACACGATATAGTTAGATAGTGTGGGGATAGAATGTGCATTAGCTCGTTTAGTAAGTAATCCACCCTGCTATCTAAGATTTATTTAAGTCAGTTCGGTGATATATTCTACAATTATAACACACCATATTTCAGTCAATACGCCACGATTATCCAACCACGATAGTTATCGCTCGCGTGCCGTTAATACGGCGTGATTTGCGATAGTAGAGCGCTTATAATATTACCATTATCACACAGGTATATGCTATAATAATACTATTATCAAACAGTAATGCTAAATGCAGGATAAATGGAAAAATATAGCCTTCGTGTCCGTTTCAGGATTTAGATTGGGTTGTGAGTTTCATATTTGGACGTAATTTATACACTAGCTACACTAGAATATTCCATGCATTTTTCTATCAGGCGGGTTATTGCCATCGCTAAAAGCGGTATTATTTCAAAACAAGCTTTTGCCCGTGATTTTTAAAATCCTTTCTTAGCGGATGTCTACGTCATAATAGCTATCTGCATAGCAAATTTCAGCCCGATCCGTACAGTGGTTTGAGCTGTGCGTTGATAGATTAGTCAGTCACCGTTTCCTTTTATATATTTAGATGACAGATGTCACGTATATTGACATCCCTAAAATAAGTATTATAGCTGTTCTAGAACACAAATGTCAACAATATTAAAATAATACGGCTTTAGCGATAGTAGTTTATGCTTATATCGTAAGTCAACTTACTTATGTGTCATTCAATCACATTGTTTATCATTAAAGTCGACATAGAATATGGAATTTGCTAGTCATATCGTATTCAAGGTATTAGGAACAACTGCATTGTGTTGAAGTTTTTTTTTAATAATCCACCACTACTGCGATCTCAACAGGCTAGCGAGCAAAACTATATGGCAGTTATGTTAAGCTATGATGACTTTCTTAGTAACAAATGACAATGTTGCAAGCTACCGGATTCGCAAGCAGCCTACAAGTCAGTGTAATACTTGTTAAGTAGTGTAGTAGTGGGTTGTGTATTGTTTACATATTGTAACATTTTGAAGTGAAAACTTCTTTAGCCGCGTTGAGCACTTTTTGGTAGGGGCTAAACTTGTGGATTCGCCTTACCAGAATTCATAAAAGACATGCTCGCGTTGTTACGAAACAAAAGGTCTTAAATATATATTAAATATAAATACAAAAAAATTGCCAGTCATAGCGACTGCCGATAAAAGTGAAAACGAATATTAAAAAAAATATTTTAAATATATTTTGTACAATTTTTTTTTTTGAAAAAAATAATTAAATATAAACCTTAAAACTAAGCTATTAAAGTTTAATTACGAATGTACTATATATATTTAAGAACTTTTGTCTTCGTAACAACGGTGTCGGTCACGCGTTTCCACATTTTTACCCCCTACCAAAAAGTGCTCAACGCACCTAAAGAAGTATATTTTAGTATTTTTTTTACTTCAAAAATATAGTCGTGTACAAGTGAACTTAATTTAAAGAATTAAAAAATACGACGAGTTGGCCTTAAGAAGCGATTTGCATAGCCTTTGGAATCTTATTCACATTTTTATTAAATGATATTTTTTTGTGAATCACTGTATATTGAACTATAGTGTTATATATTTTTGGAATCTATTCATCATTTTCTAGGTGATGATTATATTATAGTTAATCTTATTTTCGAATATTTTTTTTTCAACTTTAGTCTTTAATGCGGGACCATGGTCACCCCATCAATTTTTTTTTAAATTTTACTAGCCTATGTCACCCGGAATAAGCTAGGGATTCTAAGATTCCTCATTTATACATACATACATACATACATACATACATACAAGCATGAACCCTGAAAATAATATACTCCTTTTTTCAGGCAGTCGTATAAAAATGGGGGTAATCATTTGTTTTGGCTATCGGTCGTGATGCAAAATGGCGACTATTATCTAATAATAAGAGCTGGGCTCGCAGCTCGGCGCAATTTGCCGCTAAAAGGTTTTCGTCTATGGCGACTAAAAGCGAAAGCCGAAACCTCGTTACTCGCGAAAACATCGGCAAAAGTGTCGGGATGTATCGATATCGATTTGCGACGCGACGTTCGTTGTATCATCATACTAATGTTATAAATGCGAAAGTGTTTGTTTGTTCTTCAATCAACAGAGAACGAAATTTTTATATAGGTATAGTTGAGGATCTGAGGTGTAATTGTGTAAGAAAAATTTATTTAACAGCCTAAAACGTATGGTTACCTACGTATGTCGAACGGTTAATTCGAATTTTCTAAGGTGTTCATAGATGATTTTCGATCGAGATCGTTATTCTTGCATAGATTAGAGAGTGTCACAGACTACTTATTATCCCGGAAAATTTCCTTATGAGTTAAGGAGTCGCGGGCATCGGCTAGTCGGAAATTTATTGGATGATTTTTATGATGGATATTTTGTTTGTTACACAAATTCGAAGGAAACTTGCGACTCGAGGGAAATTACATGATAGGTATCCGATACCTACAAGTAGGTACAACCAATATATATTCTACGTAGTACGTAGGTACATAGTATTACAACTCTTATTGTACCAATTTTACAAATGAAATTTTATATTTATGAAATACCCGGGGATGCCCGTATGTTTTATCCTTTTGTTATTATTTTCTTGTGCATAAACCTAGTGTCATCACACATTAGGATCGTACGCTCGCGTTGCCTTTAAAAAATCACTTTGGGGTTAAAGGCGTCTTAGGCATGAACACAATTTTCTGTCTTTTGTTTTGTGTGGGATAAAATCTATCCTTGTTCCGTCAAAATCAGTAGAACAGATGAATGGATCGCAATGACGTACCTAGCAGATAGAAATGCATCCATGATCCAAAAAAAATCCAAACTTAATAAGTTTTAATATTATAAATGCGAAAGTGTATCTGTATTCTACCCTTTCACGGCCCATATAATATTGATTGAACCGATTTTGATGGAACAGGGTTATGTATGTCGGGATAAAATTATAAAAACCGTGGGAATAAAAAAATATAAATCCACGCGAGTTGAGTTGACTGTTGAGTTTCTTGCCGGTTCTTCTCAGCAGAACGGCTTTCCGAACCGGTGGTAGAGTCAAAACATGACGTGACATAAGAGACACCTGAATGTCCTACATGTTTTAAATAAATTGTTTTTTTAGCGGACTAGGTTGCGGGCATGATCTATTAAACTAGTAAGTAGGTACTGTAGAGACTTTCAAGTACAAGTTATTGAAAAGAAAAATTACAGCCCGATAAACAAATGAAAGTTTAATTTGTTCTCAGAAAGAAGTTACGTCGAAGTTTTTAAACTCGGCTTCAATTTCGAAGAATCAACAATGATTGATATTCGACTTCGAAACTTGTTTGTAATCTCTTAAATGTATTTTATTCAAAAGTTAGAGAATTACGGCTTAGCTGTGCTTTAGGCCGCTATTCGATATTATCGAGAAAGTACCTACTTTTTGAGATTGGCGCTGTCAAACAGACACGAAAGTACCTTAATTCTACAGAAACCGAAGTTTTTACGCGGCATCGTATCGGAACATCTATTGTACTGACATTATAGTCTATGCAACGGGGCGGTTCGTTGTATGGAGACCCCGCATTAAATCCTCAGTCGTTGTAACTTGGCAGGGTTGTAGTATGGTATGAACCAAAACTTATACAAATATATCCAAAAAAAAAAGACATGCGGAAGTTAGGTATTTATACCTAAAACTTAATATTTAAGACTGAATACTTTCTCGATTTCTTTTTAAAATAATAGTAGGACGTAGGTAGTATATTTACACAAAAAACAAACGAAATTATCATACAGATCATCGATATTTATACCGATTTTACTATCAAACCTAAACTGCGTTTACGCGAAAATGTATCTCCCAGCTCTGACAATTGGGTATAGCATAAAAAACCTTACGACCTTTCTGATTTTATTGGATATTTATAAAATTCGTTTAACTCATGATACTTTATCATACTGTAAAGTTTCGTCGTCTGAGGAATTATTGTTGGGGTCCACTCGCTTTATTGCCTAGACTATAATGGAAAAATGACAGGCTTGGTGCTTTCACCATTAGAGCAAGTTATATTTGATTACGTAACGTTGAACAGATTCAAGTACGTGCCTGAGGATTGAACTACCGACCATCCGAAAAGGAAGCCTGCCTTTGCCTTTGCCTGGTGGGAGGTTTCGGCCGTGGCTTGTTACCGGCAAAGACGGCCAGAGCCGCGTTTGGAACCCTCATAGCTTTAGTTATAAGATAACGTAAGTGACTATCACAATCATGTTTTATAATGTATGTAATTGACGTCAATATGTGTACCTACAATGTACCTAAATTGAATAAATGACTATTTGATTTGATTGATTTGATTTGACGTGCTACCAAGCTATTAAGCGTTCCGGTACGATGCCGTGTAGAAACCGATTAGGGGTACGATAGGGGTAAGTAGGGGTTGACCCAAGTCGATAGCTGAATGGGTGACCGAATTTGGTAGTTCCAATTTGGCTTTTTTGTTTCCTCCGTATCTCGGAGAGCGCGTTAAGCCATCGCTTCCGGTTATTATCGCTAACATCTCCTAATAATCGTTAGTAACTAAAGAGTCGAAATAGTACGAGGGACGCATTATTATCCCAAGAAAATTCCTACCACTATGTGATTAATGCAAAGGAGTCACGACCCTCAGCATTGAGGAATACAGGAATACAGACGCAGAGAGCGAATATTTACTTACGTCACGTTACGTTTGGTCATAAATATTTCCTAAACCAGTAGACCAACGAGGCAGTTACTTACTAATACTACGATTAAGTACTAATAATATAGGTTGACCACACGATTATAATTTGAAAGTATAAAACAATATTAGTCCGGTTTTGGCAAGTTAACGTTAATTATTTTCCGAAAAAGAAAATGAGCAACGAATTTGGTGTAAAATGTAATTGGCTGAGGGGTGCCCCGTTTATGTAATTTATTGAATGCCATTAGCAACTACTGAATTGTTGTAATAACATTGTTAATAGCTTAAGTATACCTATGTATAATACTAACCAAACTGTTCCGGCTACGCACAAAAGCACTAACTTATGCGAGTATGTATATACTTCTCCCATAATATTGGGTATGGTTAATAACGTATAAGTACATTTTATAAAGCTTTTAGGTAAGTACTGTACAAATCCCAATTGATTTCTGTTGCCCGTTGAGGAGTTAAATACCGCCAGTCATCAAAACTCGGAATTATGAAATTATAAAGCCTACGACGAAAATACGGGGGTTTCAGTATAATTACGTATACTTTTTCACATTGTCCCTCAATGATTTAGGGGTGCTACACATGGAAAGTTGAACAAAGCGTCGGAAGGGCTGTGAAGGAATAAATTGTCAGCTTTATTCGGCTGCCTTGTTTTACTGCCCACACATAGACCTCTATATTGTGAGCCACACAGACTTTTCTACCATTACAAGCTAAGCACACTGGAAGGTAAGTGCAGTTTAAAATGGTGGCTGGTTAACTTATTAGGGATATAGCAGTTATATTAAACCCATACCCATAATCGGTTTCTACACGGTATCGCGCCGGAACGCTAAATCACTTGGCGGTACGTCTTTGCTGGTAGGGTGGTAACTAGCCACGGCCGAAGGGTCAAAGGAGGCCACACTTGAGGGGAAAATTCAGAAATCATAAATTCCCGAATTGACCCTGCCGGGGATCGAACTCGGGACCTCCCATTTATAAGGCCACAGCGCTCACCACTGCGCTAGGGAGGTCTTCAAAACTCTATACTCCTGAGGGTTTGCGGGATGGAGGATTGCGCTGGTTGAGCTTTCAAGTAATAATAAGTGATACTAGCCGACTCCTAAGCGCACTTTGACAAGACAATATTTCTCCAAACAATATTAAAATAATACTGCTGCAAGCGATGATAGTCCACCTGCCGCCCGATTGTGTAAGGAAATAGCAAACGTAATCGTTTGTCAGACCTGTTTAAAGAGTTATTAAACGCCTGCACGTCTTAAACCATGTATGAACTCTTTAAACAGTTCTAGTAACTAATACGTTCTAAGCTCTCAAATGATTACGATTTGCTGAACGTGAGTTACGTGTTAGTAAGTGTAGCGAATTTCAATTTGCTTGTCGTGCCGCAATAGTAATTACTGTATGAATACATAATAAGCGCAAATATATACCTAATAAGACGCGAGGAGGCCCCAAAGGGCCTTGTAGTTGTGCTAGGTATAATTAGTGTGTATAGGTATAGAGTACGCTAAGTATTTTGTACAGCCCCGGATCTTCAATTTTTTCGAGGCGGGGCAAAAACTGAAAAATGCCGCCCCCGCCTTTGATTCTCATGTTTACAATTTTTTTATATTTGCTATTTTTTTATTAAAAACTGATTTTCAGTTTATTTTTAATTAAAATTCAATTTTTTTTTCTATCGGCCAATTTTTGTCCTTGTAGGTATATCAAATTATTGATTTTTTGCTGAGTTACAGCTGCCTTTTGTTTATCAGCGCGCGGCCGAAATGCTCGCGTCAGCACTTTTCTTATTTTTTTTTTGTTTCTAATAGGTCTTTACCTATGAAATTGCCGTTTTGTAAGGGAGGGACATATTGTCGATTTTTTTAAAATATAATATATTTATTTAATCAAAGTATGTACCATTGCTATCTATGTACTTTTGCCATCTCATAGGTTCATTGATCCCTTTACTAAAAAAACCATTCGGACGGGAATCAATAAAATCTTTGAAGGCGCATTGGACTGCCCCATCGGAGTTGAATTTTTTCCCTAGCAAGAAGTTACCCAAATTTAGAAAAAAAATGGTAATCTGTTGGAGCAAGGTCCGGGGAGTACGGTAGATGTCTTAGACATTCCAATTGAAGCTCCTCTAATTTGGTAGCCGTCTGTTGTGCAGTGTGTGGTCTAACGTTGTCCTGAAGCAGCAGTGGCCTAGAGCGATTGACGAGCCTCGGTTGTTTAGCAGCTAGCTTTTCCATCATGGTTTGCAGTTGCTGACAATAGACATCCGCCGTAATCGTCTGGCCAGATTTAAGAAAGCTGTAGTGAACGACACCGGCACTAGTCCACCAAACGCTCACAAGTAATTTTTTTGAGTAAATTTTCGCTTGAGGCAGAATTTGGCTGGTTCGCCAGGGTTCAATCATTGCGATTAGCGTTTCCGATTATCGTACAGGATCCACTTTTCATCACAGGTAATAATTCGATTTAAAATCCCTTCATTATTGTGCGGGTTGAGTAATGTAACGCAGCAGTCGACGCGCGTTTGTCGGTTTGCTGCACTCAATTCATGAGGCCTACCTTTCAAGCTTTTTCACCTTCCCAATTTGCTTCAAGTGGATTAAAACAGTTTTATCACTAACACCGCAACCTGCCGCTAGCTCGGACGTGCTTTGCGATGGATCCGCTTCCACAATAGCCTTCAATTCTTCATTATCAACTTTGGCCTCCGGCCGTCCACGGGGCTTGTTCTGCAGGTCGAAATTTCCAGAACGAAAACGTTGGAATCAAAAACGCACTGTGTTTTCTTTTGCGACACCGCCGCCATACACATCATTAATCCTTCGAGCCGTTTCTGCAGCACTGGTACCACGATGGAACTCGTACTCGTAAATAACGCGATATTTCAACTTTTCCATTTTGTAAACTGAGTTACGCAAAGAAAAAACCAAAAGAGGAAAAAACAAATGAATAGGGGTTTTAAAAACACAAAAGCATGAGTTTTGAGAAATAGCTGTATCAATTTGAAATTGAAATTCTTAACCAAAGAGGAGATATTTGAGATCAAAGTGGCCAGTACGACAAAACGACAATTTCATATATAAGGACCTAATATTAGTGATAGAAACTTCTAGTTTGCTTCAGTTTGTCTACATACATACTAATTTTATTTGATAACTTCTCAATAGGTATTTTAATTACCATCATATTTCTTTATTAAAAAAAATTGCGGCCAATAAAATTCTTTTGAACTTAAGGTGCCAGCGAAGGGTGAATTGCCCATACAAACGTAATACCAAAATGATTCGTAATTCGAGAATATTTCCACCAGATTATGCGATTATTAAGATTGAACTAGTATTTGTCTAGGCCCCTGGATAATTATGTTTTCAAAATATTTTCCCAAAATTAGATGTAAGCGCATAGCGTTTTGCTTGTTTTTACGACATGAATGACATGTTTTCTCCTTATTTGTATCATATTAAAACCGACGATATGTTACGTACTAACTGAACAGGAGCATAGCCTATATTGTCAAGTTACCGAATAACAACACGAAGTGAAAAACACAACAAGTTATCATTCATCATTTTTGGTATTTACGGAACAAGACTAAACGTACAACAAATTCTGTATGCTCATATTGCTATCGCGTTTGCACGCGATCATGTGTCATCAGCCCAATAGAGATAGCAATATACCGGCAAATTTATATTTGCGGGTTAATATTAAATACTCGAGATGACCAACCATTTTATTTTGATAAGGATTAAAACAATGTCAGTAAAAACAGCTTCGAAAGTAAAGCTTTGTTGTAAATTATAAAATCTTAAAAATGGTTATTGTGAGGCAATCTTAAAAGATAGCTTAAAAGATGCTATCGGGGATTTTTTTTGAACTTTTGAGGGGAACAATTCCACATTACATTGTTTTCGTGTAACTTTTACTATTTAAGCAGCGCACGCCACAAAAGCTCTCAGATGAGAGGAGTTTTTCCGACTTCATTCATATTATTGCAATTTTCGTAAGGATCTCCAATTTTTTGTAAATAGAAGATAGCCTATGTTACTCGCTGATAAAGTAGCTATCTATAAGTGAAAGAATTTTTAAAATCGGTCGTGTAGTTTTTGAGTTTATCCATTACAAACAAACAAACAAAGGACTTGACCGGTGGAACTATGGCAGCTTGCCTAGGTGTCAAAAATCAATGTTCAGCAATGATTTCTTTATTATTGTAATTGTAATATTTCACTGTTTTCAGATAAAAAAGTTTCAGGAGTCTGAAGGCTCGGAAAACTGCGAAAATGAACAAAAAAGTTTCACCAAAAGACTGCTTTCCCACACTAGATGGCGCTATTTATTGTGTTAAGCGAGTCTAAAAAAATATTTTCAAGTATTATTTCTTTATTATTGTAATTGTTATATTTTATAGTTTTCAAATAAAAAAGTTTCAGGAGTCTGAAGGCTCTGAAAACTGAGAAAATAGATAAAAAAAGTTTCACCAAAAACTGCTTTCCCACACTAGATGGCGCTAGTTATTGTGGTGAGTCTAGAAAATATTTTTAAGTATTGCTCACTACTTTTCGTTAACAAGTTCAACTATTCGACCACAGATGGCAGCATATGCAATGTGACAGGGCGTTCCTTTAAACGTAGTATTTCAAAATGCTTTGTTTGATCGATTAGTTTGAGACTTGTCAAAAAATAAAAATAATTATAAACAAAACATACATTTCCTTTTCATTACTATTTAATTGATCAAAAATAAATCATTCCTAATATAATAACTAAGGTACTTAAATGGTATTCATTTAGGGTTACAAGATTATTATTAGGCATGGATATAATGGAACGTCAAAATGGAGTAGTGCTTAAAGAGGAAAGTGGACGCTCAAGATTTAAACAATAAACGTACTGTTTTTTTTTGTCATTTGAACCCCGACCTTATTTGGAATAATAAATCCATAATAATTTCGTTTTGAATTTTTAAACCTTACTGTAAAAACGGAAATCCTGTGCATTGTCCCGAATCGGAGGGCAATTACTGGTCATGTCCTTTTTCCTCTTTATAGCCCCGCGAAAGCGAAAAATATTTAATTTTATATAACTTATTGTCCATAAATTACCTACTGGTCGTCTCAGTGGTCAAAGTTAATGATGAATTGTGTGTGTTAAGCTGCCAAGTTTTAATTTGCCGCTCGGGGTATGGGTGCCACCCGGGGTACGGGTGCCGCCCGGGGTACGGGTGCCGCCCGGGGTACGGGTGCCGCCCGGGGTATACGGGTACCGCCCGGGGCATGGGCCCCGGCTTGCCCCCCCCTAGATCCGGGGCTGATTTTGTATTTACTAACATTAGTAACTTAAAAAAACATCTTCTTAAGAAAATGTAAGAAGCATTTCCTGGATAAAGGTGGTAGATATATCCTTGTGACAATATCTTTCTAGATATTGTCACAAGGATATATCTAGAAAGCGCTTCCTCTAAGTAAGCCGCTACTTTTTTGTTTCTTTTTTTTGTTGAATTATAAATAACACAATATTTAAAGCTATATTAAGTACTAACCTAACCTAAACCAAACTTATTTTATTTTATATTTTCTTTTATTCACTTAAAATGTTATTTATATACCTGCTTATATATTATACAGGGTTACAGGAAAAGTCGACCTAGATCCGTTAAGGGCGTGTAGTACACATCATTTCTGAATGATTTCACTATGGAACCCCCCATCCTAAACTTAACCGTTTTCGAGATATTCGAGTTTATTTTTTTTTATGAAAATGCCCAATTTTTCGGCTATTGAATTGAATATTTTGAATTTTTTTGACTTTTATGATTATTTTTTTGGTTTTTTACATGAAGAATGAGATGCTTAATGACCTCAATGACTAAAATTGCACGTAAGTTAACTACTAGTAAGTTTTACTAATAACTGCAATGTGAACTCGCTATCCTCGCATCAACGTTATAGTTTTTTGAGGATGGCTAGTGTGATACCCATAATATCAATGCATGTTTATCTTGAACAATAAAAAAAAAGGTAAATGATTGTAACTAACAGAATATGGATCAGTACAGGATAAAGTTATATTATTATTATTATCACAGCCTATTTGACTGGCCGATCAGTTTAAGTTTAATAATCAAGTACAAGTCAAACATTATGCTACCTTACTTATAAACTAGATAATGCCCACGACTTAGTCCGCCTGGATTAAGGTTTTACATGGATTAAACCTTTGTTAATTATCCCCATCACATCTTGTATACTTGACGTTCATTAAGTGTACTGTGCCTAAGTACCAACTTTGAATAAATATATTTTGACTATGACTTGGTCCTATGGCTCCAATTACACGAAATTGATTTGAAATTGGTAGACAAGTACTACATAGGCTGTTTTTATTTTTATAACTAGTATAATAGGTATATATTATTTAAATCTGAAAATATAATGGAACCTATTGGTGGAGCATCAGTTACTGTTAAGCTAGTATCATTATATGAAAAAAAATACAAATGTTAAACAAATTGAAAAGGAAGCTGTTACTTTTCTTTCGATAAGCCCCATATCATCATAGATAGTTCCACGATTTTCTTGTTCCTCGAAAAACAACTATAGTATGGTTGTTTTTGCAGTATAATAATATAGACCATTTGTTTTACAGCCTTAGGTACAGAAATGTGCGATTACCATCCCGAGCACAAGTATTACGTTAGTTGACGTACTGAAGTATGTAACAAGCTTGTACTCATAGATTCGCTATAGTGAACTTTCTAATCTATATCGATCTTAGAATAAGTGCCACCGAAGAGTATAGTATCCGTAGACTTCTCCATTATTAAAAAAATAAAAGGCTCCTTTACTGGTATTTGCTTTGGAGTTCTTGTGTTCTTAGGATACGCCGGGGTAGAAGTGTGTACTATTGTCTCAAACTGTGTGAAGAGAACGGTAACCCTGTGGGTGATTTCTCCTATATAAATTTTGTCTTCAGCAAAGTTGTCGAAATTGGAAAAATTCCGATCGAAACCATCAGAAAGCCCCATATTAATCAAAGGTCTGTTCAAAATGACTCGTGAATCGATTCCGATACTCGGCAACTTCACCTCGACCTTTCTCCTCCCGTAATAACTGCCGGCGTCACCTGCATACAGCGTATCGAGCACATCCTTCAAGGACACTTCTCTGAGATTCCTCAGCACTTCAGCAACGTCGTATCCCACGTGGGGTCGCACAAGAAGCATGTAATACTCGTTGCCGCTATACGGCAACTCTGTCACAGAAGCGTGCAATGACTCAAAGTCAGAGAAATGAAGACTCGTTCTCATATACATCATGTTCGTTTCTGCCACTAAATTGCCATCTTGATAATAATAAACTTTCCTCGCGGCCGATACTTTAAAGAAGCTCAACCATAGCGTCCTAAATGAACAATAATTGCACATAATCATCGTCGAATCTTCGAAATCTTCGGCCCTTAATAAGTTATTGAGAGGACTCACATGGTATGAATCCAAGAAGCTCAGCGCTGAATCCGCCGCCTGCTGCGGCTCTTGAAAAGAAAGCCGCTGGGTGATGTAACCAAAGTCGCTTTCTAATCTCCTAATACTGTCCGGATAAACATTATAACTTTCATCGTAAATAACAAAATTCAGCAATACAATAGGCAAGTATTTCTTATTCCCAAGCACCACTGTTCTGAGCTTCACATACTCCTCAACGACTTCAGTCCTGTTCTCCGTCAGCGAAAACACTTTCGAAAATTGGTCCCGGGTGACGCCAAGAGTCTCGTACGCCATGCTTATAAGCAAAGACCAAATGACATAAGGTGATATGACGATATCTCGATTTGAATCTTGCGCGGTGTGATATAAAAGTTCAATGCTGAACTTTCTAGTCTTCGAATTAAAATCTAATTCACCAAATGACGCAGGGAGGAAAAATATTAACAAAAATATGACACGCATTGTGTATCGTGTAGAGTCCGACTGCGCGATAAGCTGGAAACCGACTGACCTTCCGTTATCGGCAGTTATTAAACAATAACTTTACAAGACAACAGCGTTAAACAAGTAAATATATGTCACCGTAAGATTGTAAAAACCGTTAGATTATAATCTAATTCGCGTAATTGCAAACTGTCGAAAGATTACAATATTTTAACGAATTATTTTTCGGTAGATTGTAATCTGTTAGATTACCCGATAGTACCTACCTGATTATACATGTCGAACCCTAACCTAACCTATAAGAAAGTCACAAGAAAACGTAAATTCAATTAATTTATTATTATCTACGATTATAATCTAACGGTTTTTACAATCTTTCGGTGACATATACATTTATGCTCTTTATCGATATTTTCATTAAAAAAACTGCACTCGGCCAACGCGCTACTCTATTGCCCCTACTGCTTACTAAAACAGTATGTTGCTAAGTGAATTAAAAGTGACTAAAAAGTGGGATATCCTTAGAATCCTATCATCATCCCGAGTGACACTGGCTATAAATTAGCAGATCAGTCGTGTTTGTAATAAATTCGATGAAACGAAAACGGTGAACGAAAAAGCGACACCAAAAAGAGACAAACATAATATTCATAAATAGGATTTAGCCTGGGAGATAATGAGATAGAATACAAGTTATATTTATCCTAGTAGTTATATGTATCCTAGAAAAGTAGCCTACGAGACAATAATGTGTCGTAGGCTACTTTTCTGAAGTTTCACTTCTGCCGTGTGTGAATTGCACACACAAACATTATTTATTAATTACCTACGCAAAAAACTCGATTACGATTTTAGTAAAAACAAACCAAACTCACAGCGTAGTTTCAAAAGCTTTATTACCTGTAGTATTTTGCAATGCAACTAGGGACGTATTAATTTGGTTGAGCTCGCTCTGAAATGTCGGCGTTAACCAGCTACAAAGAGAGGTGATTGCAATGGTGGTTTCTCATGGTATGTGGAATTGCGAGCGATGTATATGTCACCGTAAGATTGTAAAAACCGTTAGATTATAATCTAACTCGCGAAATTCTAAACTGTCGAAAGATTACAATTTAATTATTTTCCGGTAGATTGTAATCTGATAGGAATTGAAACCCGATAAAACCTAACCTTGCTTTTTTATGTCGAATCCTAACCTAACCTACAAGAAAGAGACAAGAAAACGTAAGTAAAATGAATATTTCAAAAATTGAGACTCAGAACATTAAACAGTTTACAATCTTTCGACAGTTTAGAATGTCGCGAGCTAGATTATAATCTTACGGTTTTTACAATCTTACGGTGACATATATCCAACGACGTGACGACTCGATACGACGCGACGCGACGCTATCAAACAGTGGCAGTCGCGTAGACAAGTTTGTCATTTTCTATGGCGTCGTATCGCGTCGCGTCGCTTCTGTCGTTCACCTAGGACAACGGGTGAGCCCTGAATTCAGACGCTATAGTACCACTGGCATAGTGTTTTTCAATCTACAGGAGGCATGCTAAACTATCCCTCATAGCCGTACTGTTTAAAGATTGTTGACGTGAAAGCTACACATTATACTGCATAGATTTGTCTGGTTAGGTATAGCTAATTAATCTTTTTGTTCCTGCTTCTATCCTATCAGGACTTTTTTTTTACAACGAACACACTTTTACAGTTCCACAAACTTATCTGACCCAGCGTTGCTAGTATACATGAAAAATAAAAACAAAAATTAAACAGGCCTAACAAGTCAGAGTTAAAAAAAATTATAAAACACGACTGCCCTGCCAAAAAACGAACTAAAACGTTAAAAATCTAAATTAATGTAGTTAAATTCTTTAATCTAAATAACTTTCGTTAAGTTAAACTTTAATAAAAATGTGAAGAATCTTATTCACATTTTTATTAAAGTTTTTTGTGAATTACTGGACTATAATTTTTGGAATCTACTCATCATTTTCTAGATGATGATTAAACAGTTAATCTTATTTTCGAATATTTTTTTTTTCAAATTTAGTCTTTAATGCGGGACCATGGTCACCCCATGATTTTTTTAAAATTTTACTAGCCTTTGTCATCCGGAATAAGCTAGGGATTCTAACGATACCTCATTTATCAAAATCGGTTCAGGCGTATAGAAGTTATGGTGGAATATACACACTCACATACATACATACATACATACATGAACCCTGAAAACAATATACTCCTTTTTTCAGGCAGTCGTATAATCTCTGAGCCAGATAAGTTGACGACTTCCGTGGCGCAATGTTAAGCTCTGAATTGCCTTATCGTGCGGAGGTCCCGGGTTCGATTCCCGGCAGGGTTTGGAAATTTATAACTTGCCTGGTGGGAGGCTTCAGCCGTGGCTAATTACCACCTTACCGGTAAAAGACGTGCCGCCAAGCGATTTAGCGTCCCGGTACGATGCCGTGTAGAAACCGAATAGGGTTTAATATAACTGCCATGCCCCTAACAGGTTAGCTCGCTACCATCTTAGACTGCATCTTCACTTACCATCAGGTGAGATCGCAGTCAAGGGCTAACATGTAGTGGGTAAAAAAAAAAGTTTGTGGAACTATACAGACCATGGAGAGTCAGCCTTACACCACAACGCTGAACGAGTTTGCAACTACGTGGCGGACGCTCCCACAGTGGACACGTCCGCGTAATGGTTTATCAATATAAATATTATCCCAGAGGACATTGTACGAGTCGCGTTTTAAGTATACTGAATCAATAATCAACGACGTTAATATTTTCCTCATGACACCTGCTTTTATTAATGGTATTTATTGTAATTGTGCAAATAAAAAAGGTCGATGCCGCACTGCGTATGTTTTAATTTTCAGTTTTTTTTTGTAGGTCAACGTTTTTTAGCGATAGGTAAGTCATGTAAGTACTTTTTTTTTAAATATGTATAGCGAGCAAACGAGCAGGCGGGTCACCTCATGGTTTTTTTTTAATCCACTACAAGTTAGCCCTTGACTGCGATCTCACTTGATGGTAAGTGATGATGCAGTCTAAAATAGTAGCGGGCTAACCTGTTGGGCATGGCAGAACATATTAAATCCCATACCCATAATCGGTTTCTACACGGCATCGCTTGGCGGCACGTCTTTGCCGGTAGGGTGGTAACTAGCCCCGGCCGAAGCCTCCCACCAGGCCAAACCAGCGAATTTCAGAAATTATAAATTCCCTAATTGACCCTGCCGGGGATTGAACCCGGGACCTCCCCACGTTAAGACAACAGCGCTACACACAGCGTCAAAAACCTAAAACAAAAGTGATTACCGCCGCCCATGAACATTTGCAGCACCAGAGGAACCGCCAATGGTTTCTGGCTTTTGAGATATTTGTTTATCCGCCCTTTGAAGAGCCCCATATTATAATCATGAGGGAACACAGAAGATGGAAGCTGGTTCCACAATTTGCTGGTACGTGGCAGAAATGACCTGGAATAACGGGTGGTGGATGAGGACCAGGCATCCAGGTGGTGAGGATGAAATTTGAGGAGGATGAGGAGAACACGGAAGGTGGTATTAGATTGAATAACTCCTCAGATCACTCCCCATTGTAGAGACGATAGAACACACAAACAGAACTAACCTCTCTTCGGTGCCCTCTACAGTATTTGTATTATTTATTTATTTATTTACATCTAATCAGAACGGCAACGCCACTTACACTAACTAGATGATTATTAACAATTAACAAGGCAATACAAATAAAGTTAAAACAGAGAAGAAGAAGAACACCGACAATAATGTTATTATAAACAAGGTTATAAGGTTATATAATGTAATATAAGGTTATGCTCTCAGAGTACCTTAACAATTCAAAAACCAGGGATCTCCACTTGTCATTGAATGGGTCCCATTGAGAATTATTGTCCAAGAGCGTGTTGAATGACGCCAATGAACGCGGTATGGGTGCCATAGTTCGGGCAGCAGTGCGACAATACGGGACCACGAACAACTTATTCCTCCGTGGGCGAAGATTACTAATTTTTGGGGCCCGGATGCGACACAGTTGGGCATGAAGACCTGGAGCATCTACGTCTCCTCACAAAATTCGGCACATATATATATTTTTTTTAATGTATGATCAAACAGCAACGTCTCATACAAACTTTCGTCCCCTACAGCTGAGTTTTCAGTAGTTCAATCTTTTCGTAGTGGTCACTAACATTAAAATATAAGGTAAGTTCACGAAATGTAAGTACGTTGTCTAAGGTTATTAATTTGAAGAATTTTATCTATACTAATACTATAAATATGCGAATAGTTGGATGGATGGACGGATTTGTTACTCAATTACGGCTGAACGGGTCTGGATGAAATTTGGCACACATATAGATTACATTATGTAATAACACAGGCTACTTTTTATCCCGGGAAGTCGCGAGCAGTTAGGCAAATAGAGCTCGCACACAAAGCGAAAAAAAAAACAAAACTCATGTAAAAATAATTTTCACAGCTTAGCAAATATGCAAGGGAAAGCACTACAGAGTTTTAACGTTTATGCAAATAATAATGTGAATATTCACAACAGAAAATAGGAATTAAAAAGAAAACAATACAGAGTTTGAAATAATTACCTGTTTTTCGTGTTCCGAAAGTGATAAGCACGAATGTCGTGTCAGGCCTAGTGTTAAGTGTTAGAGTGGGCGTGCAGTTTAGTGTTTAGTGTAGTGTGGTGTTTAGTGTAGTGTAGTGTTTAGTGTTAGTGTGATGTGTAGTGCAGTGTGCGCGCAATAAAGTGCAATGCGGCGGGCTATTGCTGCTATTAGCCATTGTAATGCGGGCTAATTGGTACGGAAATGCCATTTTGTTTTTTTTTAATTCTTTGTTCTAGAATGCGTTGTAGATAAGTGTATTAAATTACTAGATGATTCCCGCTTCTTCGTGCGCGTGGACTAAGTTTCCGATTCCCGCGGGAACTCCTTTATTTTCCGGGATAAAAAGTAGCCTATGTAAGGACACACGGGGAAGGCTCCGGGATATAAACTATCTCTGTACCAAATTTCATCAAAATCGGTTGAATATGTCGTAGCAGACAGACAGATAGACAGACAGGAACACTTTCGCATTTATAATATTAGTATGGAGTATATGACCTTTTACTTTAATTGTTCACGTTTAATATATTACATTTATCAGGTCATATTGACAACTAGGAATAAGGCGAGTCTTTTATTAAATACTACCTGAATAAGCATCAGCCCACGATTTCGTGTGCTGATGCTTATTCAGGTAGTAGCGTGGTTTAATTTTTTTGATTCCCGCGGGAATTCCTTAATTTTCCGGCATAAAAAGTTGCCTAAGTCCCTCCCCCTGGTCGTCAACTATACCCATGCCAAAAATCACGTCGACCCGTTGCTCCATTGCGGCGTGCTCGACGGATAAACCAACAAATAATTAAAGAAATAAAAAAACACGACTGCCCTGCCTAAAAACGAACTAAAAAGTTAAGAATCTAAATTAATCTAGTTAAATAGAATCTTATTCACATTTTTATTGAATGATATTTTTTTGTGAATCACTGGATATTGAACTTTAGTGTTATATTTTTTTGGAATCTACTCATCATTTTCTAGATGATGATTATTATATAGTTAATCTTATTTTCGATTTTTTTCAACTTTAGTCTTTAATGCGGGACCATGGTCACCCCATCAATTTTTCTTAAATTTTACTAGCCTATGTCCCCCAGAAAAAGCTAGAGATTCTAACGATATCAAAATCGGTTCAGGCGTATAGAAGTTACGGTGGAATATACAAACTCACAAACATACATACATGAACCCTGAAAACAATATACTCCTTTTTTCAGGCAGTCGTATAAAAAGTAGTCCAACTTGTTACCAATGGCTGTATGTACAGCACTGGTAGATGGTGGCTGCACATTAAGCGAGCTCTTCCACGCTCGCGAGCATCTTGGCCCCGCTCCAGCTGTTTAAGCTATTTTATTGCGCGCTTAAATAAAAGCCCACGCTCAGCTCGCTATAAATATTCTAAGCGTGCCAGCCAGCTGTTTGAACTGAAATGCCAAATGTTTGCTGCGAGAGACGCCTTATTTTGGCTGCTAATTTAAAATAGAGCTTAGAAAACTGAGGCAAGCCTATAAAATAAGGTTCGGGCTATATTCGCTAAACTAGCGATTAGTGCCAGCCAGCTATTTGAACTGAAATGCCAAATGTTTGCTGCGAGAGACGCCTTATTTTGGCTGCTAATTTTAAATAGAACTTAGAAAACAGAGGCAAGCCTATAAAATAAGGTTCGGGCTATATTCGCTAAACTAGCGATTAGTGCCAGCCAGCTATTTGAACTGAAATGCCAAATATTTGTTGCGAGAGACGCCTTATTTTGGCTGCTAATTTAAAATAGAGCTTAGAAAACTGAGGCAAGTCTATAAAATAAGGTTCGGGCTATATTTGCTAAACTAGCGATTAGTGCCAGCCAGCTGTTTGAACTGAAATGCCAAATGTTTGCTGCGAGAGACGCCTTATTTTGGCTGTTAATTTAAAATAGAGCTTAGAAAACTGAGGAGAGCCTATAAAATAAGATTCGGGCTATATTTGCTAAACTAGCAATTAGTGCCAGCCAGCTGTTTGAACTGAAATGCCAAATGGTTGCTGCGAGAGACGCCTTATTTTGGCTGCTAATTTAAAATAGAGCTTAGAAAACAGAGGCAAGCCTATAAAATAAGGTTCGGGCTATATTCGCTAAACTAGCGATTAGTGCCAGCCAGCTATTTGAACTGAAATGCCAAATGTTTGCTGCGAGAGACGCCTTATTTTGGCTGCTAATTTTAAATAGAACTTAGAAAACTGAGGCAAGCCTATAAAATAAGGTTCAGGCTTTACAGCTTTGTGGTGCGGCGCGAAAGCGCATGTGGCGCATGGTGAATGCCGGCATGGACGTGAAGGAGGCCAGGGCACTATGTCGTCAACAGAGGTCGCCGACCTCCATGGAGGGACCCACACCTCAAAGTGAAACGCGCAAGCGTGACCGCTCTGAGGAAGTGTCTCCCAGGGATAAACCGGCCAAAGCACCCAAGACGTCAACGACGCCTGGAGGACACACTAATCCGCCTCCTAGCTTCAGGGACGTTGTGGGCGCCGCTCGAGTGGGCATCCGCAATTCGGAACCCATGACGCCGGAGCAGATGGATATACTCCATCATGCTCTCCTGGATATAATGAGCAGCAAACGGAGTTGTACTGACAACAAAATCCTCTGACGGCTGGCGGTGCAGAGGCGAGTGCCAGCACCGGTACCGTGCCCAATGTCCCAGGCCCGAGCGGACTTGGTGGTGGGGATGCCCGTCCATCGACGAGCTCCTCGGCCCCTCGACCTACCGGACCAGGGAGAACGCCAACTGGCACGGGAAGCAGGCAGGCTGGCGGGTTTCCCAACAGCCATGCCGGCATACCCGGACCTAGCGGGCGTGGGCGGGGTGCGTCTGGTCAGGCGCAAGCCACGCGGGGTCAAGGCCCACGTGGGAAAAGGAGAAAGGGCAGGCGAGCGAAGGAAACCCACTCCGCCCCAGGTAATTCAGCGCCTGGGCCGGCGATGGGTAAACCTTCGCCCCAGTCCTTCGCCAAAAGGGCGAAATAATGGCTACCCAGGGTACTTCGGTGAGGTTCCTCCAAGCGAACCTCCACCACGCAGCAGCTGCTGCCGCGGTGGTGGAGTGCTGTCTTGTTGAAGGAAAAAGTAACCTCGCCCTAATACAAGAACCTTGGGTGACCAACTCAGTTATTCGGGGGCTGAACGCCGGGGGTAAGTTACTGTATCATACCGGCAGTATCAGACCCAGAGCCAAGGGTCGAGAACGCGGAACACATTACTTTCGCCACTACCAAACTGGCAAGATTTATTGAGAGCTGGAGGGTAAGTAACGAAAGCTCATTGTCGGATCACAGGCACATTTGCTTTAATCTGACAACCACTTCCATCAGTGAAACAGTTACTTTTAGGGATCCAAAGTGCACCTCTTGGGGGGATTTTCATTGTAACCTAGAGAAGTTGTGCCCCCAAAACCAGGACTTCGAAGCATAAAGTACCGTGGTGGAGCTCAAAGCTTAAACGCTTGAGAGATAAAACACGGAAACTATTCAATAGGGCCAAAAAGACCAAGGAATGGGAGGTGTATAGAAGGGCCCTTACTGAATACAGTAAAGAAATTAGGAAGGCGAAAAGGGCATCGTGGAGGAGGTTCTGCGAGGAAATAAATAATCTTCCTCAAAGTGCGAGACTCCACAGGGTGCTCGCTAAAGCCAAACCTAATCAACTCGGGCTTCTCAAAAGGCCAGATGGTTCCTTCACTACTAACGAGAGGGAGACGCTGGAGCTATTAGCGCTAACACACTTTCCCGGCGGGGTAGTTTGTTTGGAGGACAGCCTATAAAATAAGGTTCGGGCTATATTCGCTTAACTAGCGATTAGTGCCAGCCAGCTATTTGAACTGAAATGCCAAATATTTGTTGCGAGAGACGCCTTATTTTGGCTGCTAATTTAAAATAGAGCTTAGAAAACTGAGGCAAGTCTATAAAATAAGGTTCGGGCTATATTTGCTAAACTAGCGATTAGTGCCAGCCAGCTGTTTGAACTGAAATGCCAAATATTTGCTGCGAGAGACGCCTTATTTTGGCTGCTAATTTAAAATAGAGCTTAGAAAACTGAGGAGAGCCTATAAAATAAGATTCGGGCTATATTTGCTAAACTAGCAATTAGTGCCAGCCAGCTGTTTGAACTGAAATGCCAAATGTTTGCTGCGAGAGACGCCTTATTTTGGCTGTTAATTTAAAATAGAGCTTAGAAAACTGAGGAGAGCCTATAAAATAAGATTCGGGCTATATTTGCTAAACTAGCAATTAGTGCCAGCCAGCTGTTTGAACTGAAATGCCAAATGTTTGCTGCGAGAGACGCCTTATTTTGGCTACTAATTTGAAAGCCTATAAAATAAGGCTCGGGTTATATTTGCTAAACTAGCGATTAGTAGCTGATGTAGTATTAGTTATAGCGTAATGGTTATGAACTCGACCTCCTATTTGATAGGTCCGAGAGTCGAATCCCTCGGAAAACTAATTTTCCGTTTCAGAGGGCATACTACCGTAGCTTAAAAAACGGTACTGTTTTAATATTGTTGACGTTAATTTTTAGAATTATAATCCTAATTTTAGGGACGTCAAGGTACGTGAGGTAAAACTGTCATTTTGAAATATAGTCCATTAAATGTTGGATAGAAGCAGGCGTTACTTTGTGGAAGTCCATGACAATGAAGACACTAGAAGTTTAATTCGCTATAATTCGCCACATAAGGCAAATCTATGTGGTACAGTGCGTATCTTGAACTTGTTGCCAGCGATATTCACCACATCCTCAAAACTACCCTCAACGTACGTTTCACTCCGATACCGGAGCATCTTCAGGAGATGTTGACTCTACAATGCACGATTGTGAAGTGAAGATTTTGTCACAAAATCTGGCTTTTATACCTTTTATGTCTTTTCTAGTTTCTTCAAAGTCCATTTTCATACTAGCGACGCTGTCACCGGATCAGATAAGTTTTTGGGACTACAATAATGCTTTAGCGATGGTAGTATCCCTCCAGACTGTTAGTCCCACAGCTTGGTCCCACCAGTGAGTCCAGCTGGTCTTTCAAGTGCCAATTAATGGTTCCACTGCATAATGGGTGGGGCCTAGAAGGATATGAACATTTTTTCTTTTATTTTCAATTTAATATTCAAGATAAAACATACATTCATATTATGGGTATATACACTAGCCATCCTCGAAAAGCTTTAACGTTTATGCGAGGATAGCGAGTTCACATTGCAGTTATAAGTAAAATGTATACAAGCAGGCAGATAAATAACATTTTAAGTGAAATAAAGAAAATATAAAATAAAATACGTTTGGTTTAGGTTAGCTTAGTACTTAAAATAGCTTAAAATATTGTGTTATTTTTGAATTCAACAAAAAAAGAAACAAATAGGTAACGACTTACATATAGGAAGCGTTTTCTAGATAATATTGTCACAAGGAGTGGCACCTTTATCCAGGAAATGCTTCTTACATTTCCTTATGAAGGTGTTTTTTTAAGTCACTAATATTTTGAAGCGACAAAGGTAAATCGTTCATGATTTTGGCCAAGATATACATACATTTTCTTTTCCCGTATATATTATTAGTTATAGTAATTTAAATTTCTTGTAATTAGATAATTTTACTGATTTTTAACTAAAAAACTAGATCACGAATCTTCCCACCACACACTTTCAATCAGATGGTTCAGGAAAAAAGTTCAGTGTAAAATGAAATTCCCAGTGGGAAGCTTGAGTTTGTGCCAAATAAGTTTTCCGATGAGTCGACAACCGCCCTCGCGTTCGCTCCAATCGGGATACCGTGTAGAGACAATGAAATCTTCCGATAAAAATAAATTATCAGATTTAGCCGGGTAAGCATTTAATTCTATCGCAGAAACTAAATTGAAACCATTGGCCGTTTTATTTATCGTTTTCTCTATCACTATTCACTAGGTATCTAAACTAATACTAATATTATACATGTGAAAGTTTGGATGGATGGCTGGATAAATGGACGTTTGTTACTCAATCACGCCCCAACGGCTGAACGGATCTGGCTGAAATTTTGCACAGAGATAGATTATAGTCTGGAATAGCACATAGGCTCCTTTTTATCCCGGAAAATTAAAGAGTTCCAACCAAAAACCTCTAACCACGCAGACGAAGTCTTTATGATATACAGTTAGTCCGTTTGGTTTTTTATATCTATATCTATACTTATATTATAAATGCAAAAGTTTTGATAGATGGATGGCTGGATGAATGGATGTTTGTTACTCAATCACGCCGGAACGGCTGAATGGATCTGGATGAAAATTGGCACAGAGATAGATTATATTTTTTTTTTCGGATTGAGTATGCTGCATAGGCCCTACTGGCCGCTACAGCGTCACCGGGGGGATGGGCGAGCGCTAAGCGTCGCCGAGAAAAGAGCCCTAGGGCTCGATGACATCGGGGGAGGCAACGTCTTCCTAAGGGCGCCTCCTATGAGGCTCGGACCACGGCTTAGGATGACGTTGGGACGAATGGGAGGTCGGTTGGACTAGGTTAGTCCACACGCCCCCGAGGCCGTGGGTTAAGACCACGTCCGGGTGACGTAAGATATCGGGGTCCTCGTCTTCGCCGGCGAAGACGCTGTGTTTGACATGTGTTGGTGTGTAGCCCTAAGTAGGGTGCATTGTCGGTGGTGATTTGGTCGTCGGGGTCGTTAAGGACGTGTTTGGGACGTCTTTTGTCTGGTGGGTCATTTCGGTCGGGGGTGTAAGATGCAGTCTGAACTACAAGAGGGTTGGGATGTCTAACTGCCTTCTCAAAATAATTTTTGGAGAGCTGCTTGAAATATTGGGCTATGGTAGGGAGTTCGAGATCTCTATGGAGATCGACGTTGCGTACGAACCACGGGGATCCCGTGGCCATACGCATGAACTTGTTTTGGAGGACCTGGAGACTGTTAAATCAAGAGTGAGGGAGGTGTGCGAATAACACACATGCGTAGGACATAATAGGGCGGATGCACGTTTTATAAAGCGTGACTTTGTGTCGCAGGGACATTTTGCTTTTGCAGCATATCATGGGATATAGGCGGAATAAAACATAGCTGGCCTTGTTACGGACTCGGCGTATGTGGGCGTTAAAGCTGAGTTTACTATCAAAGGTTACACCTAAGTATTTGGCATTCTTTTGCCAGGGAATGGGGCGACCGTATAAGGTGATTTCGGGGAGGTCTAACCTCTTCCTACGCGCGGAGGGACAGAAGAGCATAGCGGCGCTCTTTTCGGGGTTGACTTCGATTCTCCATCGGCGGAACCAGTCACCTAAACTACTAACTGCCGCTTGAAGACGAGATCTAATAAAAAGGCGGTTTGGAGAAGAGCTATATAGGGCGGTATCGTCCGCGTACTGGGCCGTGCTGACATGAGGGAACGTGGGGATATCGCTGGTGAATAGTGAGTAAAGAAGGGGGGAAAGTACTGAGCCCTGTGGGACGCCAGCACGGATCGGTCTGGGGGAAGAGAGGGTTCCGTCTATCCGATAGCGGAAGGTGCGATTTGAGAGGAATTCTCGTAGCAGACGTACGAGTCTTAACGGTAAGCCTAGATGGTGAAGCTTGTAGATTAAGCCGGCGTGCCAAAACAATATTTTCAAATTATAAGGCGTAATGCATGCTGATTGGTCCATCATCACAATAAATAAGAGTGGGGATTGTACTATCTGTGTTTTTCAAAGTACTCGACAGTCTTTCGCCCGTCCATACGTCGTCAGCTTTGTCCAGTCCTATGACTCACGAATCACAACCATTTTGAAAATGCCGATAAATGAAAACGCCACGATTTAATTTTTGAAAACATTTTCATTGAAATTCATCATTGATAAATTTAGTTTAAATAAAGTTTTCGCATCAACATAAATTCAACTTTAGCTTGTTTAAAGTTTACAATTGGAATATGAATCCGCGTCTGCTGTAGAGGTACTAAAATTCTACATCAATGACTGTAGGGTTAGGATAAGATATTACAATTCGACAACGTTTTCGAGTCTTGACACACTATTTTATTTTTATAGTAGAACTAGCTGATGACCTCGGCTACGTCCGCGTGGATTGAGGTTTTTTGGTTCCCGCGGGAATTCCTTAATTTTCCGGGATCAAAAGTAGCCTATGTGTTATTCTACACTATAATCTATCTCTGTGCCAAATTTTATCCAAATCCGTTCAGCCGTTGGGGCGTGATTGAGTAACAAACATCCATACATCCATCCAAACTTTCGCATTTTTAATATTAGTTTAAATAGACTACTTAATTTTAATGCTAAGTAAGTAATTAGTTCGTCACTTAATCTACAGCCAGCAATCTAAGTAGATGCAATAAGAAATGGAAATCGGTAATATTATAATTTGTATTTTTGGTGTTTAACCTTTATACCTATCTATTTTCACCATCATCCAGTCACTTTCCACCACCCTCTTTACATCGTCGCTCGTGAGTCCGTCGGGTTAGAGGGTGCCTCATGATAGGTATTTATTCATATACTAGATGATTTCCACGACTTCGTTCGCGTGGATAAATAATAAATTCATTTATTTGTTTGAAACATGGGTTACATTACATATAGATGATTACAATAATTATACATAAAAATGCCAAACATGTTTTGCCATATTAAAGGCGTGCAAATATTAAATTAATACTTAGTCACTAGAATATCTACTATTGGACACTTAATGTTATTACAACTAAAGGTTTTTGATTCCCGCAGGAACTCTTGAATTTTGCGGAATAAAAAGTAGCCTTTGTCCTACCCCGGGATACAACCTATTCCTGTACAAAATTTCATCAAAATCGGTTGAACAAATGGGCCGTAAAAGAGTAGCAGACAGACAGATACACTTTCGCATTTATAATATTCATTTGAATGTACGTGATATCCCTTTTATGACTTTTCCATATCCAATTTACTCTGAAGTAATTTTGTTTTGACGTTCGAATTCTATCAACTCCTGTGAAATGTAAAATCTCATACCAATCCCACAGAAAGTATTAACTAAACTAAACTGTAGCTAACGAAGTGAAACAGTCTGCACAGATATGTAAATGCAGATCGCGGGGCCGTCGCAGTTGCCAGCAAACTTTTCCGCGCGCCACAACAAGCCACAACAAGCCACAACAAGCTAAAACACGCCACAACAAGCCACAACTAATGTCGCTTCCACCTACAGTTTAGTTGCTGTGTAGTAGCTGTGCAGTTAAACCACCAAACTCACTTTCAACGTTGTTACAGCTACCAAACTCCAGACACTACCTAATACCTTAGAGTCCACACACACCTAAAAAAAAAATGCTGGCGACTTTTAGACGCACAAATTTTAATCACCTGTGATTTGGGTGCGATGGGCGATTTAAAATTGCAATCAAAGAAGTGTTGCCTACACTGTCTTTTTTCATCAAATCTAGTCTTAAAAAAAAAATTGGCAGTCATAGGGACTGTCAATAGTGACGATAGAAGTGAAAACTTATAACATAACTTAGTATAAATACAATTTAATTGAAATAACAATTAATATATAATCATATTAAATATTTAAATTGTAATTTTTTTCAACGTACTAATATTAGTAGATATATTTATTTAGTACGTATAGCTACAGATATACCTACTGCTATTACGCATGTCGGTGACCATCCAAATGGCGTCTGTTTGTTATTCTTTCACGCCAGAACGACTCAACGGATCTGGATGAAATATGGCACAGAGATAGATTATAATCTGGAATACCACATAGGCTACTTTGAGGTTAAATCTTCTGAATAATCACAAACATCCATTATGACATAATAGGCGTCCTTAATCCACGCTAACCGTAAGCATCAGCTAGTTGATAATAAAACGTCATCAAGTATCAAAATATGTAATTAGTAATCCATGCTAATATTATAAATGCGAAAGTGTATCTCGGTGTCTGTCTGCTACGCTTTCACGGCCCATCTTTTCAACCGATTTTAATGAAATTTTGTATCCAGATAGGTTATATCCCGAGGAAGGACATAGGCTACTAGGGGACATATTTTATCCCGGAAAATTAATAAGTTCTTGCGGGAATAAAAATAAACTTAATCCACAAAGTCGCGGGAATCAGCTAGTTATTATAATTTCTCCAAACTTTACCTATTATTTTAAGAGGTTAAATCTTCTGAGTTATCACAAACATCCATTATGACATACCAGGCGTCTTCTTATTACAAAGCACGAATTTCGTCTCAAGAGGGAGGGAGGGAACTGCTTATAATATTCGCTACATTTCGTACTGAAATGCATTTTTGTACACAAAGTTGTATGAAAGCAATCGATTTTGCATTTAGCTGTCCACAAGACCGTACCTATGATGATAAATGGGTTTAAAGAGAGAGTTGTTTTGTATTCGTTTCCTTTTGAAAGCTTAGTTTGTACTTTGTAGCCGTGTTGTATATATTCTGCCGAAACTCACAAGCTTTATGTGAGCCTGCGAAATGCGAATGTAAAAAAAATATGCCTTTATCATATAGATTTCTCTTTATTAACATCCTCAATGTTTTTTTTTAATATAGTTCAATAAACTGACTACAATTTCGTCAGGTACAACGCTTAATAAATCTAGATATAGATGTCGTATTTTGTAGACAAACAGAGAAAAGGCTTTTCTGCTGGAGCCGCAGCTGAAAAGGCTGAAACCGGCAAGCGGCGGAAGTATGCCTCTCTCATAGAGAGTTACATATTTGTTCCGTTTGCCGTGGAGACCCTTGGGCCGTGGAGTCTTAGTGCCAAAAAATTTTTGCGAGATATTTCACCGCGGTTAATGGCCTCATCTGGTGACAGAAGGGCTGGCTCATTTTTTGCGCAAAGGATCAGCCTGGCTGTCCAGCGCGGAAATGCAGCCAGCATTCTTGCCACCATTCCACGCGGGCATGATTTATATAGTAATTAGGTTAGGCTAGCTAGCATTAAGTTCTATTGTATTATTTTCAATAAAAAAAAAAAAAAATACAAACTAATATACTTATGGACAACGCCATCCCGCGATGTCCTTGACCTTGACGTGTGGGATGCGCTTAGTGCGCAAACACACTAGGGACGAACAAATCATAATTTAAAAAAATAAAAAACACGTCTGCCTTGCCAAAAATCGAACTAAAAAGTTAAAAATCTAAATTAATCTAGTTAAATCAGAATCTTATTCACATTTTTATTAAATGATATTTCTTGTGAATCACTGGATATTGAACTATAGTGTTATAATATTTTTGGAATCTACTCATCATTTTCTAGATGATGATTATATAGTTAATCTTATTTTCGAATATTTTTTTCAAATTTAGTCTTTAATGCGGGACCATGATCACCCCATCAATTTTTAAAAAAAATTTACTAGCCTATGTCACCCGGAATAAGCTAGGGATTCTAACGATACCTCATTTATCAAAATGGGTTCAGGCGTTTAGAAGTTATGGTGATGATTATAAAGCTAATCTTATTTTTGTTTTTTTTTCAAATTTAGTCTTTAATGCGGGACCATGGTCACCCCTATCGATTTATTTTGACAAAATTTTTTTTTATTGAAAATAATACAATAGAACTTAATGGTAGCTAGCCTAACCTAATTACTATATAAATCATGCCCACGTGGAATGGTGGCAAGAATGCTGGCTGCATTTCCGCGCTGGACAGCCAGGCTGATCCTTTGCGCAAAAAATGAGCCAGCCCTTCTGTCACCAGATGAGGCAATTAACCGCGGTGAAATATCTCGCAAAAAATTTTTGGCACTAAGACTCCACGGCCCAAGGGTCTCCACGGCAAACGGAACAAATATGTAACTCTCTATGAGAGAGGCATACTTCCGCCGCTTGCCGGTTTCAGCCTTTTCTGCTGCGGCTCCCGGCCTTGATGCTGTCTCCCTGATATGACACGGGGCCAATGTGTCTACGCATGTTGCGTCCCACATTAGCGCCCGTCCCCGTTCCCAGGGAACCAGCGTCAATCCATCAGAAAATGTTTATATGAAAACAAAAAAAGATTTTGCCAAGCCAAAAGTGAATTTGATAAGACATTTTGGATTGTATGTGATAAGGATCTAGCCAATGATATCCTCGCCCCTCGCGGAATGCGTTTTATTAAAGGAATATTTTGACTATACTTGGATAATAAAATTTCGAAGGTTACCTGGTTTTGACTTCCTGTTTGCGTTTGATCGCACATGAAATTTGGGCAAGTTAAAGGCCTTGCTGGTGGTCCGTGACATCGTGCGATATGTATATTAAGGCCTTTACGACCTTTAAACAGCCTGCCATCGCTACAGTGTGGGCATTCTATGTACTCAACTTGAGAAGCACTAGGGATCATACTTCATACTATTTTCGATTTATTTTAAAATTTTACTTTTAAAATGTGAATCAGATTCTAATTTAACAAGATTAATTTAGATTTTTAACATTTTAGTTTGTTTTTAGCAGGGCAGTCGTGTTTTTTAAATGTTTTAAATTATATCATGGATAGATAGATCATATCAAAAAGGATTTTAAAAAAATACTAATAATGAGTTAGCGCTTTGAGTAGACGCTGCACTGGACAGCCTTGCTAATTTAACTTCTTTCTCGTAATTATTAACTAAGTAACTAAGCAAATTAAAGCAAGTTGTAGCAAATCTAATTAGCGTTTCTTTTTCTTTTTGCAAGGCTGCAGCTTGCAGGCTTCGCATTTCACGTCGTTAGCCGTGTACGTGACGTGAAGCGGGGATAGACTTTTTTTTTAATTCAACTGCAAGTTATAGGCCTCTTACACTGCACTTTTCACAGGGACCATTACACTAGAATCAGCGTAGTGTAATAAGATTTAGGGTGAAAGGGTCCCTAAGTTGATCCTTATTGCTGTGTAATAAACGACGCTCTAACTAGCAGCCACGCCCACTGTAGAAAGTGCAGTGTAATATGCCTAATAGCCCTTGACTATGACGACTTGTTTATGACGACCTCCGTGGCGCATTGTTGAGCGCTGTTGCCTTAACGAACGGAGGTCCCGGGTTCGATCCCCGGCAGGGTTTGGAAGTTTATAATTTCTGAATTTTCCCTGGTCTGGCCTGGTGGGAGACTTCGGCCGTGGCTAGTTACCACCCTACCAGTAAAAGACGAGCCGCTAAACGATTAAGCGTTCCGGTATGATGCCATGTAGAAGTCTTTTTTTTTATCCACTACAAGTTAGCCCTTTAATGGGGCTGACATGTAATCAATTTATAAAAGCCCCCAAATAAATAAAGAAAAAAAAACAAGTTCGCCCTTGACTGCGATCTCACCATATGGTAAGTGATGATGCAGTCTAAGATGGTAGCGGGCTAAACTGTTAGGGGCATGGCAGTTATATTAAACCCATACCCCTATTCGGTTTCTACACGGCGTTGTACCGAAACATTAAAAATAATAATATTTGCAGCTAATATCGCGGCTCTCTAGGGTTGGTCCGTGGTCCTCATCTTTAACCCAGATGGATTTTTTGCATCTAAAGTGGGCTAGACCTTTAAACAATTCTGGTATAATATCCGAGCTATCATTGCAGCTGAATATTTCACGATTTTTATTATTTCCAGCGGTACCTCATCGTTCTTAAGCCTCTTAACGCCTAAGCATCAAACCTACCGGATATTGTTTTAAAATTAAAATGGATAGTTTTTATTGAACCTTACTCACTGAGGTATTCAATTAAATTATTTAGATTTGCGTAAAAGAAAATTTTAGTTATTACTTACTGATGCCCGCGACTCCATCCGCGTGGATTAAGATGTTTTAGGGGTATGAAAAATAGATAGTAGCCGATTCTCCGACTTACTGAATATGCATATAAAATTTCATAAAAGTAAAGCCGTTTCGGAGGAGTATGGTAACTAACATTGTGACACGAGAATTTTATATATAAGAAGATTAATCAATACAAACTATTGATTAGTAATTGTTGTGTTAATAAAATCAAGTTTAGGTATAAAAAGGTAAGGAATCACAGAATTAAAAACCCCCTTTTTTAATGTGAAGAACATAAATCGTGAAACTGTGAGAAGTTTCTAAGTGTTCTAAGTGAAGGAAAATAATAGGTTCTTGTATCAGTTTGAGTAACGTGAAAGAGTTGATGTTTGAAGTAGACGCACAGAACAGGTAATAGAAGAAGGGTAATGGAAGAAGATTGCCTGAAGTTGCTAATTCCTTTGATTGCGTTAATTGGTCGGGATCTGGCAACAAGTCAAAAGCAGGAAAGTTTGTAAGAACTGATAACAAGCCTTCAGCTGGCGGGCGTTTACAGTGTTAGTAAACTAATTAAAAATATATTTTTAACTGATTTAGTCGTAGCAGTTAGCAGCCCTATTTTTATACGACTGCCTGAAAAAAGGAGTATATTGTTTTCAGGGTTCATGTATGTATGTATGTGAGTTTGTATATTCCACCATAACTTCTATACGCCTAAACCGATTTTGATAAATGAGGTATCGTTAGAATCCTTAGCTTATTCCGGGTGACATAGGCTAGTAAAATTTTAAAAAAAAATTATGGGGTGACCATGGTCCCGCATTAAAGACCAAAATTGAAGAAAAAAAATCGAAAATTAGATTATCTATATAATCATCATCTAGAAAATAATGAGTAGATTCCAAAAATATATAACACTATAATTCAATGTTTAGTGATTCACAAAAAAATATTATTTAATAAAAAAATGTAAATATGATTCCAAAGGCTATTTAGGCAATCGTATGGAGGTAAACTCCAAAAATAATATGGCAGGGCAGTCGTATTTTTTAATTCGTTAAATTAATTTCACTTGTTATAAATATAAAAGCTTATTAATGTTGAAGTTTATAGAGGTGCATGGATATGAATCGCTTTGGAGCGATTGTTGGCAATGCTAAGGATAGCGGTTACTTATGTACTTGTACACATTGATATAATAATATTGTAAATAAATTGTTGGAAATCTATTCTTCTATTCAAGGAAAATTGTCAGGAAAAAGTTCTGGAAAGAGAAAAGAGTTTTAGTCAGGGATAAATAAGTCCCTGCTTCCTTACAAGATAAACCCACTGTCCGTGTTCTAATTACTCGTATTCTATCTTTATCTATCTTTTGTTTACCTTAATGCTTAGATCCCAATGCTAATAGAATACGAATTAGATTAAGGTTCGCTACTAAATAAGGGAATATTTACGACACGTAAATTTTACGTGCCAATTAGATCGTCACTAATCTTCTATTATAAAGGTAATAAATAAATATAGTTTCTAGCGCAGATCGAGTTTTTTGTTAGATTTTTGAAAACTGGTTCATGATTTTGTTAATTTTATCATGCTAATATTATAAATGCCAAAGTGTGATTGTTTATGGGTTTGTATAGAAATTTGATTAGGAAATTATTGCGGAAGGATTTTTCAATATTTAATAAATATGTGAACGACTTTTTGATGAATACATTTTTTTTATTTACTAGATGATGCTCGCGACTTCGTCCGCGTGGAATCAACTTTTGTCATTCAAAATTTAGATAAAAAGTAGCCTATGTCCTTATCTGGGATACAATCTATCTCTAAACTAAATTTCATCTAAATCGGTTGCAAAAATTGGCCGTGAAAACGTAGCAGACAGACAGACAGACAGATACACTTTCGTATTTATAAGATTGGTATGAATATGGATTTCTTTACCACCAACCCTGTCTTGCACTTGCTCCGAACTATCTATACGAATATTATAAATGCGAAAGTTTGGATGGTTGGATGTTTGTTACTCAATTACGCCCCAACGGCTGAACGGATCTGGATGAAATTTGGCACAGAGAAATATTATAGTCTGGATTAGCATATAGGCTACTTTTTATCCCGAAAGATTAAAGAGTTCCCGTGGGAACCGAAAAACCTCAATCCACGCGGACGAATTCGCAGGCATTAGCTAGTACAAAATATATCACAAAGACGTAGAAAAGTCTGTTTGCACGTGTTGATTCGAGCATGTACTAGCATGAACCCCCAACTACAGCGGCCAGAGGTACATTTGAGGCAAACTTCCTCCCACTTAAAGTAGTTACTTTATTTACCCTAGCTCGAAAACTCTTAAAAGTTAACCGGGAAGCCTGACCCCTCGCCCGCAACTTGTCTTTCAGCGTGTCAACAAAAGAGACCAACTTTAAACCTGCTTCGAGAAGTTTCCACTGTGAAACCTGTCTGGGCTGTATACTGTGAGGTAACGCTGTGAGGCACACAAAATTGGAGATCTGTTTATACCTGCAGCAACTCCTAAGAGCGAAAACACACTAGAGACAGCTGTATGAAGCAAATTGCACTGCGCTACCTCCGTGGCGCAGTGTTGAGCGCTGTTAAGCGTTGAGCGCCTTAACGTGCGGAGGTCCCGGGTTCGATCCCCGGCAGGGTTTGGATATTTATAATTTCTGAATTTTCCCTGGTCTGGCCTGGTGGGAGGCTTCGGCCGGGGCTAGTCAACACCCTACCGGCAAAGACGTGCCGCCAAGCGATTACGCGTTCCGGTACGATGCCGTGTAGAAACCGAAAGGGGGTGCATGGGTTTAATATAACTGCCACGCCCCTAACAGGTTAGCCCGCTACCATCTTAGACAGCATCTTCACTTATCATCAAGTCAAGGGCTAACTTGTAGTGGATAAAAAAAAGATTTTAGTAGCGCGGTTTTCACGTGCAGTTTGATCTCTCAGTAGGTAGCAAAAGGCTCAGTAGGTAAATAAAGTTTAAGTTTAAGAAATCCATTAAAAGTATGCTCCTGAAAAAAGCTTATTATACTGTTGAAGAATATCTAATGTTTTATACTTAAATTATAAATTGGCATGGATTTGATTCGCTCCAGCAATGCTTAGGACTGCGGTTACTTAAGTATCTACACATTGATGTAATTGTAAATGTTTCTTTCATTAAAAGAGCGACTATCGAGTTTCTTGCTGGTTCTTCTCGGTAGGAATGGCATTGCGAACCAGTGGTAGATTCAGTCGACGATTCGAAAGCACTTTTAATGAGTTTATTTGAATAAAAAAAGGTGAGTTTGAGCCAACAAGTTTATTGAAGTTCCTTATAACGTCACAACTCTCACATACACTCCCGACTTTACTCAAATCGCTACTAGCTGCGCCAATCCGCATTGGAGCAGCGTGGTGGGTATAACCTCTAATTCCCTCTCTGCTATGAGAGTGGAGGCCTGTGCCCAGCAGTGGGACGTTAATGGGCTGTAGTGGTGGCTACCTAATACTCAACCACGGTTTGCGAACCTCTAAATGATCCTTTCGGCGTTCGGTAAGTTGCAAGAGCATCTGATACAATGTTTCACAGCTCCATTCGTCTCGCTTAGCAGCGCTCAGGCCATTCATCTCTACTCTCGGCTCGCCTCAACGCAGCCCCTAACTCCCGGCTCTTGCTCCATTGCTCCATTGCTCCACTGCTATACATACTCATATATCCTTCACTATGAGTAAGTACAGATATGCGACACGTCGAACGACAATTTGTAGCAACTCTTTGTCTCTTTTGTTCGGGTCATTAAAAATGGGTCTACTCAGGGCCCTCTGTGGGCGATTTTTTAATCTTTGGTAGTATTTTTTTTATCCACTACAAGTTAGTCGTTAAAAATGGTTCAACTCAGACTCTCCGTGCGCGATTTTTTAATCTTTGCTAGTATTATTTAATGGAAGAAATGAGGTGATTGTAAGTGGAACAGAGAATACTTAATTGTACCTTTGGCAGAACTATAACTTTACCGACATAGCTCAACGACTTGTAAACTAAAAGGGTAATGGGTGACGCGAAAGGTAGTTCAATAGGCCGATGGATTTTGGGGTTCTAACTCTGGGTGCTGGTATAGCGACTGCACCAGAAAGTTATCATAATTGACAGGCCGTCCACAAAAGATACATGGACGATAACAAGCTAGTCGAGGAAAGCTGAAGAGTCCTCCAGGATTCTGCGTGTGGAAGAGCCCTACAAGATGTCCAGCTTTGGACATCTGAGACGCTTGGTTGACGACGAAAACGAGACGACACGACAAAATGTTTGCAACAAAAACTCGCTAGTGTGATGTTACGTGTACCAAGTCATTGTCTACTGAATTTACAGCGGGGGATTTGCTACTATAGGATATAGGGTTGCACTTGAATTATGACACTAGCGTGCTCGCCATTTTCCTATATAGCGGGTCATTTTTATTACTATCACACGCTTTACAGCTTGCAAGTTACTCTAGGTTATCCGCTTGCGCATCATAAGGTTCTGAGTTTGAGTCCCAGTTTTAGCCAAAAGAAGTTATGGGTGTTACAATTTGGTTATGGTTATTTTGGATGTCCTGCAAAACGCAACGACTACTGATCTTTATGGCTAAAATGTATTTGTTTGTCGGTCTATCCTTCAATCACGCTGAAGCGATGCAAATACGAGGTTTTTTGCATGTAGATAATGGGGCTGACTCTGTAGTGCACAATGTCTAAACTAAACCAAAATGAGACCCTTTCTTAATACTCCCTGCGGAAAGAGACAGAATTAGATTTAAAGCCGTCATTTTAGTTTAGTTTAAAGATTGTGCACTAAAGAATCAGCCCCATTATGTACTTGGGGTCTGGAACCTTTATATTTTTTACCCCGAACAATAAAGAGGAACTTTATACTTAAAAGGGTTAATCATCAGCATCAATTCGCATTTAGTTGGATGGTTTCAGCACAGGTTTCGGTCATACTTACGCATCAAGATTCAAGGCTTTCATCGCATAGGTACTTGCGCAGCCTTACACATGCTTACTCGCGAATACGCCTGTGAAAGCATTTTTTTTTGTGTAATTACGCCACACTTAGACGTACTCATAAGTATAAAGAAACTTAGTTGTCTACTGAATACATCGATTTATTCTTTTACCGATTTTAATAATGGGTGAAGGCACTAATTTCGCGTAGAAGACTCTCGATAGCGTGGCTACTGCCACTAAAATCCCTAAATCGAAGCTAAAAGCTCCATAAAATGCGTCAACATTCTCACGTAGAGTATAAAACATCTAGTTATATAGACTATAGAGCCCATAGAGATGAAGAACTCATCTATACTTTATTATAAATGCAAAAATGGATGGATGGATGGATGTTTGTTACTCAATCACGCCAGAACGGCTGAAGTTTGACACAGAAATAGAGCGGAAACCAAAAATCTTCAATCCACGAAGTCGTAGGCATCAGCTTGTAATATAAAAAGATGTGATCTAATCCATATTCATACTAATATTACACATGTGAAAGTATGTCTGTCTGTCTGCAACGCTTTCACGGCCTATCTATACAACCGGTTTTGACGAAGTTTGATACAGATATAAGTTAATGCTACTTTCTGTTCCGGAAATCTTGAAGTTGTGACGGAATTTTTCAAAAACGGATGAAGTCACGTTATATAATCATACTTCATACTAATATGGGCCGCTTGCACAACAGCAATCCTAGTTTATACACATTTTGTGATGCTGTCACACATTCTGATAACTTTATTCCGGGGTTGACATGAAAAGGACAGGTATAAACTGAAACCGGCGGCCATAGCGGCCTTGTTAAATGCGAACGTGTCTTTGTTTGTTGGTCAATTAGTTTGTCCTTCAATCACGCTGTAACACAGCAACGTCAGTCCTCAAAGACTCAAACCCCTATCTAGCCATGACTGGAATTTACTGATGGAACATCACCACCTCTAGTTTAACACAAGTCTATGGTCTAAAATTATTAACTGAAACGTCGCTTAACTAACACACAGTATGCATCGTTTAAACGCAACCCTCGTGTGAAAAATGTAGGCGTTTTCATGCAAATTGATCGCCCATAGCACTGAGTGGTTAATAGCTGAGCGTACCGAGTTCCAACACGTCGAGTTAACTTACTTACTAACTTCATGGATACGCGCGACTTTGTCTGTGTTCTGCTGTAATAATACATTTGTTGAAAATAATACAATAGAACTTAATGCTAGCTAGCCTAACCTAATTACTATATAAATCATGCCCGCGTGGAATGGTGGCAAGAATGCTGGCTGCATTTCCGCGCTGGACAGCCAGGCTGATTCTTTGCGCAAAAAATGAGCCAGCCTTTCTGTCACCAGATAAGGCAATTAACCGCGGCGAAGTTTCACTGCTGCCGTGTGTTAATTACACACACACACACACATACACACACACACACTTTTTTATATACTTATAGGCTAGCGCAAATATTTGACGACCTCAGTGGCGCAGTGTGTAGCGCTGTTGTCTTAACGTGCGTAGGTCCCGGGTTCGATACCCGGCAGGGTCAATTTGGGAATTTATAATTTCTGAATTTTCCCAGGTCTGGCCTGGTGGGAGGCTTCGGCCGTGGCTAGTTACCACCCTACCGGCAAAGACGTGCCGCCAAGCGATTACGCGTTCCGTTACGATGCCGTGTAGAAACCAAATAGGGGTATGGGTTTAATATAACTGCCATGCCCCTAACAGGTTAGCCCGCTACCATCTTAGACTGCATCATCACTTACCATCAGGTGAGATCGCAGTAAAGGGCTAACTTGTAGTGGATTAAAAAAAAATAGAAATACCTGATTTGACGACCTCCCAGGCGCAGAGGTGAATGCTGTTGTAATTTAAGCGGGAGATCATGGGTTTGATCCCCAGGGATGAGCAGGGTCAATTTGGGAATTTATTATTGCCGAATTTCGCCATCAGGTGGGATCGAAGTCAAGGGCTAACGTGTAGTGAATAAGGTCATAATATTATGTGATAACTAGTATAATAGCTGTTGTAAAGAGAATACAGCATAGCTGGGAAGTTTCCTCGGAGCAATAAAATAAATAGCTTCTCGCAAGTTGAGGGCCGCAGGTGGACCATTTCAGATTTAACTGTTTAGTTTCTGCTTCATCGACCATCCGGACGTCCTATTTTCCTATTCTTCTATTCCTAGATAGATAGATAAATTCCTTATTGTCACACAAACATAAGGATATAAAATAAATAAGTACCGAAAACAAAGTGCGCAAGGGCGGTCTCCATACAAACGTATTAGTCTGTTTTCTCCGTGCATAATTACAATAGAGAAAATATTTTTGCACCAAAAAATCTATGTGTCTGTGCCATGTCCCTGTGTTTTGCTTTTTTCGATTAATTAATAATTTTAAGAATACGAAACCTTCAAAAATTGCTAATAATGCTTGCTTTCGCGTCATCATCAGATATCCCCCATAAAAATTTGACGAATATAATCAAAAAAGAAAAACATACCGACATAGACCGAGTCCTTCTTAAATTTTTTTTTTATTTAAAAAAAAACAACCCAAATTTATTTTCAACAAAGAAATAAAAGGAAACTTAAATTAATTAAATTAATCTTGAAAAAAAATAGGTTCTGTTTTGGAGGAGGAAACAGGAAAATACGAAAGTAATAAATCGACTGTTTTTCATAGGTATTATCGGTCCAAGCTGCAGTTGTCCCTATCGGGTGTTATGGAATTTTATTCCAGGAGCAGTGCGACGGCAATATAATTGTTCATTACCTATTCTCTCCGTTCATCCCATATCCTCTTAAGATAACCCTTGCACTAATCTATACTAATATTATAAATGCGGAAGTTTGGACGGATGTTTGTTACTCAATCACGCCGGAACGGCTGAACGGATCTGGATTTAATTTGGCACAGAGATAGATTATAGTCTGCTATAGAGTAATATGCTGCTGTCAAATATAGCTAGCTATAGAGTAATATGCATTATTTTAAACCCACTTACAAAGATGTACAGATACGGAGAATGACAAAACAATAACAAACTTTCCCACCAAAAAGAAAAGTGGTACCCTTCCACATAAAACTCCGTTCGAACATTTCGTTTACTGCAGTATAAAATAAATCGGAGCCGATTTGAACCGATTCACATTTTATTATTTGGGAGCGCCATTTGTATTTTGTAACCACTCGTGCTGAGCGAAAAAGAACCTTAATACGACTGATTAAATAATAATTTTATCCACTACCTTGACAGCGATCTCACCAGATGGTACTTACCATGATGCAGTCAAAGATGGTAGCCGACTAACCTGATAGGGATATATGGCAGTTACATTAAACTGATAAGGCAGTTTTCTTGGCAACGTACCAGAACGCTAAATATTAGCGACACGTCTTAAAAACAGGTGATTAGATCGCAGTCAAGGGCTACCTGTAGCGGATAAAAAAAAAAATAGCCACGGCCTTGGAAGACTCCCACCGACCAGAGAAAATTCAGAAGTTATAATTTCCTAAATTGTATCTACCGGGGATCCAACCCGGGACCTACAGCTTCTAAGAGAACAGAACTTACCATTGCGCCAGGGAGGTCTTCAATAAATAGAATTGAAGTATTCGCATGTGGTCCTACTGGAAATTAATTCCTACAGAATCATTGATTTATGGATATCAATCAATAAAAAAGCTAACAGTTGGACCGGGATGGCCTCGCAACGTTTTTATTTTATTTTATTTATTTATTATACTTATTTATTTTGTTTGTTTGTGTAAAAAATAAGTCTCTCGCCAAACTACACACGTAGTTGAAAACCTACGTGTGGATATAAATTTGGAAAAAAAAAACGAAATGGCAGGGCAGTAGTCTTTTAATTATATTATACTAATATTATAAATGCGAAAATTTGAATGTATGGATGTATGGATGGATGTTTGTTGCTGTAATCACGTCCGAACGGCTAAACGGATCTGGATGAAGTTTGGCACAAAGAAAGATTATAGCCTGGAATAACACATAGGCTACTTTTTATCCCGAAAGAAGGAGTTACCAAAAAACCTCAATCCACGCGGATGTACTCGCGGCCATCAGCTAGTAATAATATAAATAAAAAGAAACACTTGTTTATATAATAACCACGGTTTGTTCATACAACCACTTAATCGCACCACTAAATAATGTTTATTTAACCAGAACAATCAAGACTAATTGTATGCAGTTTATTAAATCAAATAACGCAATGCGGCAGAGTTCAGCAAACAAAGGCAAATTCGAACTTAGTTCAAGGTTAATTTTTTTTTTTTTTTTATCCACTACAAGTTAGCCCTTGACTGCGATCTCACCTGATGGTAAGTGATGATGCAGTCCAAGATGGTAGCGGGCTAACCTGTTAGGGGCATGGCAGTTATATTAAACCCATACCCCTATTCGGTTTCTACACGGCATCGTACCGGAACGCGTAATCGCTTGGCGGCACGTCTTTGCCGGTAGGGTGGTAACTAGCCACGGCCGAAGCCTCCCACCAGGCCAGACCAGGGAAAATTCAGAAATTTTCAATTCCCAAATCGACCCTGCCGGGGATCGAACCCGGGACCTCCGCACGTTAACACAACAGCGCTACACACAGCGCCATGGAGGTCGTCAAAAACTTTAGTATCTCTTTCCAGTTTTACATCTTCGACCGTGTTCTGTGGACTGTGGACATCTTTTTATTTTATTTTTATTTGTTTATTGATATACCAACAAATATTGCACAAACAATTAATAATCTTAAAATAATACAATAATGTCGACCTCCGTGGCGCAGTGTATAGCGCTGTTGTCTTACCGTGGGGGTCCCGGGTTCAATCCCCGGCAGGGTCAATTTGGGAATTTATAATTTCTGAATTTTCCTTGGTCTGGCCTGGTGGGAGGCTTCTGCCGTGGCTAGTTACCACCCTACCGGCAAAGACGTGCCGCCAAGCGATTTAGCGTTCCGGTACGAGGCCGTGTATAGAAACCGTTTAAGGGTATGGGTTTAATATAACTGCCATGCCCCTAACAGGTTAGCCCGCTACCATCTTAGACTGCATCATCACTTACCATCAGGTGAGATCGCAGTCAAGGGCTAACTTGTAGTGGATAAAAAAAAAATGTCTAGTTCTAATGCAATACTTAATTATAGGCATATACAGCATTAAAGATTATCCGGTCAATATACATTTTTTTTTATATTTAAGTACAAAAACAAAGAATATTAAAACAAAGATAAGGAATGAATTATACATAGGAATTAATTATTATACCTACAGTTAATTTAAATTAAATTAATAAATTAGGATAATAAATCAGGAACAATAAAATTAAATTATGTAATTACAATTAAATTAGATCTTATTATACAACACAGATAATTTAAAGATTGATTGAATTAAATAAAAAATTAAAAACATTTCATCCATAAAGTTACCGTTACATTTTTAAGAGGACTGAGCATGTCCTCTTAGGATGCCATGTAGGATGCGGAAGGGCTTGGGAACCTACCGCAATATTATCTCAAGAAAACCCCTGCCATTATGTGATTAGTGTTGTTGTTGGTCTAGTGGTTAGCATGTTGGACTGCGACCGACGAGGTCCCGGGTTCGAGTCCCGGGTCTGGCCATAACAAGTATTGGGTTTTTCTGGCAAGAAATTCTACAAAAAGTAAAAAGAAAAGTACTAGCCCGGAGTGAGGAAGTTGGTGGTGTTTCACCCCCGTGCCTCGGAGAGCACGTTAAGCCGTCGGTCCCGGTTCTTCTTCTTCTTCTTCATCCTGCCCTTGTCCCACGCTACGTGGGGTCGGCACAACATATTTTATTCTTCCATTCACTTCTGTTATCCGTCAATCTATCATTCACCCCTTTTATACGCATATCCTCTTTCACACAATCCATCCATCTTTTATTTGGTCTCCCTCTACTCTTTTTTCCTTCCACATGCATATCTATCATTCTTCTCGTAATATGCCTGTCATCCCTCCGCATTACATGCCCATACCATGCTAGCCTATTACTCCTCATCTTTTCTATCACTGGCGCTACTTTCAGACTTCCCCTTATATATTCATTCCTAATCTTATCCATTCTAGTCACACCACACATCCATCTCAACATTCGCATTTCAGTCGCATGTACTTTTCTTTCAACCGTCCCTTTCACCGCCCAACATTCAGAACCATACAATGCGACAGGTCTAACGACTGTCTTATATATTTTCCCTTTTAAATTAAGGGGCATTCGTGGGTCGCATATTACACCTGAGACCTGTCGCCATTTCCTCCATCCCGCATTCATTCTTTTGTTCACGTCTCGGTCAATATTGCCCTCGTTTTGGAAGAGTGAACCGAGGTACCGGAAATCGGAATAGAATCGGCCGTCGGTCCCGGTTATTATCACTAATATGATACTAGACGTTGAAGCCCGCCAACCAGCATTGGAGCAGCGTTTTAGGTCTGAGCTTTAATTCCCTCTCTCCTATCAGAGAGGAGGCCTGTGCCCAGCACTGAGACGTTAATGGGCGGTGGTGGTGGTGGATAAATTTCCAAATTAACCCTGCCGGAGATCAAACCCGGGACCTCCCATGTAACGTCAACAGCCATCAATAGCATTGATGACGTTTGAAATTTGTATGAAATACGAACTTAACGTGAGCGAAGCTGTGGGCAAAAGCTATTTTATACGACTGCCTGAAAAAATGAGTATATTGTTTTCAGGGTGCATGCATGTATGCATGTATGTATGTGAGTTTGTATATTCCACCATAACTTCTATACGCCTGAACCGATTTTGATAATTAAGGTATCGTTAGAATCCCTAGCTTATTTCGGGTGACATAGGCTAGTAAAATTTAAAAAAAAATGATGGGGTGACCATGGTCCCGCATTAAAGACTAAAGTTGAAAAAAAAAATCGAAAATAAGATTAACTATATACCAGTACATAATCATCATCTAGAAAATGATGAGTAGATTCCAAAAATATATAACACTATAGTTCAATATCCAGTGATTCACAAAAAAATATCATTTAATAAAAATGTGAATAAGATTCTAATTTAACTAGATTAATTTAGATTTTTAACTTTTTAGTTCGTTTTTTGGCAGGGCAGTCGTGTTTTTTAATTTTGTTATTTATGACGTGTATAGTTTTATTTTATCAAATTAAATAGCAATCTCACTGGAAATAGAAAAATGAATACTTTTTTTATAATCCATACAGTCCAGACGGACGATGTCGCGGGTATCAGCTAGTGACATATATGTATATATTTTTTTTTTTTAAATTATGACTTGTTTTTATAAACGCGAACAAAACCAGTTATCAGAGAGACATTAACTCATTGCGCGACGAGGTAAAGCATGTTCAATAGCTCGGGTGTATAATATGTAGTCCGATGCGCTAATTGCGTGGAAATATAAAAGATGATATAAAAGGTTAAAGTGCTTCAGTTTTTTGGAGAAAAAGGAAATATATGTACTCTATTTTAAACCGATTTTCAAAATAAGGGTTCTAAATTCGACGCATGTGGTCTTTTTTAAAATGAATGCGGCTCTAATGTGTATCATTTAATGTAATTACGGACTTCACATTCACATTTATTTAATTATGTACTTATTTTCACATTAAATTCCTGTAAAGGATGAATTTTTAAAAATTGTGTTCACATACTTCTTTATTTTTAATTAAAAGCCAAAACGGGTCCTGGTCCGGGAAAGGATATAGGCTAGTTTTTTTTTAGAAAACCACGGGAATGAAGTTAAGTACTGTAATATAAACTCTTAAGTAGTAGTAGTTAGGAGTTTATATTACACACCTAACTAGTATTAGTTAGTACTAATTGTGTAATTATAAACTCGTTAGTTGAAATCTATGATAGAGCTCTATTTTACTTTGCCTCTCTATCTGTACTTTGCTCTATTATTTATGTAAATACAGACATAAATCTGTCTCGTCCTAAATCTATCTCAAGTCTGAGCAAAGTCAAAGTACGCTCAGTACTTAGATACCTACGTCTCGGGCAGAGTATCCTCTATCCTCATTGGGAACTAAGCAAGTTGAATTAAACTATTTTCTGGGGTGTAAAATAAAATTGTTTCTAGGAAAATCAATTAAAAGAAAAGTAAAATGGATTTGCATTTTTCGTAGTTTTGTAGCTTTATACCTATTACGGTATTTTCGCGCCTACGACTCGATTAAGGTATCAGTATCTCTCTCTCTCTCTCTCTGTATCGTATTCCTCATTACTGAGGGTCGTGACCCCTTTCCATTAATCATAAAATGGTAGGAGGTTTCTTGGCATAATAATGCGATGGGTTCTCACGTCCTTCAGCATACCTACCAATCATAAAATAATGTTAGGAGTTTTCTTGGGATAATAATGCGATGGGTTCTCACGCCCTTCAGCATACCTACCACTCGACTAAGAGTACCTAAAACACTACTCAGTGGTAGAGTACTTAAACACTCAGGTTTTTTTAATGACTGTTTTAATATCCGGGGCCGACGGCTTAACGTGCTCTCCGAGGTACGGAGGACACGAAAAAGCCAAAGGACATTGTTCTGTCCCCATACAAAGTTCGCCTAAGAACCAACCGTCATAAAACATTGATTACTGGGTTCAAATTAATACTTTTTTATTCTTGAAAACAGATTAAAACAACGGACACTTGCTAAGAAATTGCTTATTACCAAAAATATTTTCAATTTAGAGGTTATTTAAACTTTCACAATCAATCTGCGTAAACAAATAAATATCATCTTTATCCAATTGTAATAGAGCTGAAAACAGTATGTAGATAAGCAAGAGTCGTGGTAGTTCATCAAAAACATTACAGATGGCGTTATAAATAAGGATTCAAGTATCGTAATAGTTCATTGAGAACTTCACAGATGGCGTTAGAAATATTAAATTATTGTTCTTTCAATATATGGAGTTACGAGATTCAGAATACTAGCACTCTAAGCTGCTTTTATCTTGTTTCTTAAGATACGGATCTAGCGTTCGAGCGGTGGTATTGTATATTATTTTAACTTATAAATTATTGACCTGTGGTTAATAACCGAGAGACGGAAACGTATAGTAATCATAATAGAATTTTTTAATTAATTTGAAGTGTCCGTTGAATTCTAATATTTGGAATAAAGGTTATAAAATATGTTAAGAAATACTGTATATTTCAAACGTTTGTTGATTCTTAGGCGAATTTGGTCAATGTCCTTTGAACCTCCATATTCGGTCACCCATCCAGTTACCGACTTGGGTCAACGTTGCTTAACAATCGCAACCGACGGCCACTCGTCCCTCACTGTTCACTTTTACTCAAATGTGAAGTAAATAGCATCAGTGCTATTTGAAAATAGTGAGGTTTTTTTTTAGAAAAACCCATACGTATATACATACATTTTTAAACGACTGCCTGAAAAAAGGAGTATATTGTTTTCAGGGTTCATGTATGTAATGTATGTATGTGAGTTTGTATATTCCACGGCGCCATAACTTCTATACGCCTGAGCCGATTTTGATAAATGAATCGATAGAATCCCTAGCTTATTCCGGGAGACATTGCCTAGTAAAGTTTAAAAAAAAATTGATGGGGTGACCATGGTCCCGCATTAAAGACTAAAGTTGAAAAAAAAAATCGAAAATAAGATTAACTATATAATCATCATCTAGAAAATTATGAGTAGATTCCACAAATATATAACACTATAGTTCAATATCCAGTGATTTACAAAAAAATATCATTCAATAAAAATGTGAATAAGATTCTATTTAACTAGATTAATTTAGATTTTTAACTTTTTAGTTAGTTTTTTGGCAGGGCAGTCGTGTTTTTTATTTTTTTTAATTATGACTTGTTTAAGGTTGACCTCGTGATCCGCAGCCAAACGTTCTAATCACTAAACCAATGAGGCAGGAATGGTGAAGAAATTACTGAACTCCATACATATGGATGAACGTCGCGTTGAACGCCCGCTCCCTAATTATTTCCATTTCCTACTTTTATTCAGCTCGTATTGCTTTGAGTTTTTACAACGAAAACCGCGACTTTAAGTATTTTAAATGAAATTTTTTCTTTTCTACTTTACCGATTTTTTATTCCATGATATTATGCCCATTTTAAACAATGTGGGGAATGTTGTCGTAGAGAATTTAAACTTAATTGTTACATATGTCATTTCGTTAGCTGTAATAAAGATATTAGCTGTAATATATATATATATATATATATATATATATATATATTTGGGTTTTGATAAATCCCATGACAATATGTTTTTATGGACAAGAAACCTATAATATTTATATTTCCAGAATGCAAGCTATTTAGCTACTTATCTGTACCGAATTGCATAAAATTGGTTGAATGCGTGGATCGTCATAAAGTAACAGACAGACAGACACACAGAAAATCTAAAAAAAATGTTTGGACTCTGTATCTGCACCCTACAAAAAAATACTTAGTTCGATTTTCGAAATCCTTACTTTGTTTTATTTTCTCGCAATCGAAGTGAAGAAGCAGATAGTGTTTATTAACTCCGCCTTAAAACCATTCTACTTGATTCTGCAGCAAGTAGAATATTGGATAGAAGCAGGCGTTACTTTACGAAAATCCTACATAATGAAGGAACCAGAAATTTAACTCGCTATAATCCGCGACAACAGGAAAATCTATGTGGTACAGTGGTTCCCACCATCGATCGTGCATTGTGGAGGCAACATCTCCTGAAGATGCTCCGGTATCGGAGTGAACGTACGTTGAGGGTAGTTTTTGGGGGATTCCTGTGGTGTGGTGAGAACCACTATACCACATAGATTTGCCTGTTGTCGCGGATTATAGCGAATAAAATTTCTGGTTCCTTCATTAGCAAGTAGAACGGTTTCTCCTTAGCTGTGCTGAGTGCAACGCAACCATAGAGTATAATACCTACTATAATATCTACTCTATGAACGCAACCTTCTTTATGTCATCGGTCCAGCGAGCTGGAGGTCGTGTTACAAGGGACTTATACTGTTCTGCGACAGATATTATGACCACTACAGCAGCTTGATAATCCTCAGAGCCTATCAGTCACTTTGCATTATGTGTTTTTTTTAATCCACTACAGTTATCCCTTACACTGCACTTTCCTCAGGGACCTGTTGAAAGAATGGGCGTGGCCGTTAGAGAGAGCGTCGCTTATTACGTAGCAATAAGGATCAATTTAGGAACCCTTTCTCCCTGCATCTTATTACACTACTCTGACTCAAGTGTAAGGGTCCCTGTCAAAAGTGCAGTGTGACTGCGATCTCACGTGATGGTAAGTAATGATGCAGTCTAAGATGGTAGCGGGCTAACCTGTTAGGGGCATGGCAGTCATATTAAACCCATATTATTTGGTTAACGCTAACGCTAAATCGCTTGGCGGCACGCCTTTGCCGGTAGGGTGGTAACTAGCCACGGCCGAAGCCTCCTACCAGGCCAGACCAGGGAAAATTCAGAAATTATAAATTTCCGAACCCTGCCGGGGATCCAACCCGGGGCCTCCGTATCGTACTATCGATGTGTCGTATCATACTAATATTGTAAATGCGAAAGTGTGTTTGTTTGTTGGTTTATTGGTTTCTTGGTTTGTCCTTCAATCACGCTGCAACAGAGCAACGGATCGACGTGATTTTTTGCATAGGCATAGTTGAGTACCTGGAGAGTGACATAGGCTACTTTTTATCCCGGAAAATTGAAGAATTCCCGTGGGAATTTAAAAAAGCTTATACCACGCGGATGAAGTCGCGGGCATCAGCTAATTAAAAATAAACCACTGAATGAAAAACTTTTAAGTATTTTCTTAGCATTCCAGTTCAGTGTTCCGGTTTCAGAGTTGGTTCATCGCGAATAGCATCTGTTTAAACTTTTCATTGCTGCAGTTGAAAGAGTGAGTCAATAGGCATGATGACTGATTTTGAAAAATGGTCAGATTATGTTCGGAAGTATCTACTATTACGAAAAAATAAATTACTTCAGCAGAAAAATAAGGTTTGGTAGATAAAATTGGCATTTGAAATTAAAAATTTTAAAATTCACGCCAAAACACTCGCCGGTGTCATGGCGTCGGTTGTGACGTCACTATTGTTTTTACAAATGTACTCTGTGCAGTGTGCAGTAAGCGATAGTATGCTTGTCAAAGCTCGAAAACAAACAATTGTGACGTCATTCGCTTCTTGGTGTTTAATCCAATATGGCGGATTGCTGTATTTTATAGTTTTATTTTATCAAAATAAATAGCAATCTCACTCGAAATAGAAAAATAAATACGTTTTTTATAATCCATGAATCCTATTTCATTAGATAAATTCATGATTTCATTGATTCTTGGTTACTGTCATCATGCCTATTGTTTCGCCACGATTTATTGACAACTGATAATAGGACATTTTGAATTTTCGTTTGTTTCTTTAGAGTATAAATACAATATACCCCATACCCTTAGCGTGAGTAATGTATACTGGAATACTATCTTATCTTTCACATAAAATTCATACTCGTAAAGTATCTCAACAAAAGTTAATAACCGTGTCAGCTAAGAACAAATATGGTGAGCGCACTAGCGCATACAATATGATCCCTCGCTTAATAAATAGTATCGATAGTAGTTTTAGAATCAAATTGACTAAGAATTTTAAAACATAACATAAAATCGTATTTCTTAACCAAATTGCAGGTAGTTTTGTTTTGTTTTTAGTTTTTGTCATGTATTTATAATAATTTGCTAGCTATAGGTAGTTTAAAACGCTGATAATATGTTGACGGAAACGCACGCAATTTAAACCTACGTGGTTTTTCGCAGCAAAACTGTGTAACCCAACAAAATTGTATCGATTTTTATTTTGATAATAAAAAAATATATATAAAATTCTCGTGTCACAATGTTAGTTACCTGCATACTCCTCCGAAACGGCTTGACCGATTTTTATGAAATTTTATATGCATATTCAGTAGGTCTGAGAATCGGCTGCTATCTGTTTTTCATACCCCTAAAACACCCCAATCCTCGCGGACGGAGTCGCGGGCATCAGCAAGTTACTATATAATAATACTAATTTACTTTCGCATTTATTTATATATTATAAATGCGAAAGTTTGGATGGATGGACGTATGGATGGATGTTTGTTACTCAATCACGAAAGAACGGCTGAACAGATCTGCATAAAATTTGGCAAAGAGATATATTATAGTCTGGAATAGAACATAGGCTACTTACTTTTTATCCCGGAAAATTGAGTTCCCGCGGGAAACAAGAAACCTAAATACACGCGGAAAAAGTCGCGGGCATCAGCTAGTGTATACTTTATTTGAAATGAGATAATAGTGTGTCTGTCTGTCACACTTTAACAGCCCATCTTTCCTAGCGATTTTGATGAAATTTGCCACGGCCAGAGCCTCCAGACAATTTAAAAGTAAATATATAATGACGTAATACTAGATCTCCTTGAGACTTTCAAAAATTAGCGGCAAGAAAACCGCAGGCATCTGATATGTATGACTATCAGGTATGTCTGTACATTGAATGGCTTTTCCCGCATTTTCCTAGCCAATTGTAATTCCAGTACATTGACTTTATACTGCGGTGTAACTACGACCAACGCCATCTGTTTCTCTCGGGGGAAACTTCTATCTCCCTTGAATTTCAGGGACTCTGCTGGACGACCGCGTATCTTCTGCATCAATCATTGTTACAGTATCAATTGTTGTGATTGGCTGAATTTATGGTATTCTTGCTGCGTCAATGGATTTTGTCCAATAGTGGAAGAGTGTTATCCAATCAGAAGTGATTGCAATCGTTACACTGTAGCTGTCAGAGATATGCGGTCGCCCTGCCGAAGACTTTGAATATACAGATCATTACCTGCGCTGTTTAAGTTTCTATATCCTTCCCTAGGGTATCCTAGTATAGGGTAGGTTGTATAACCTACCTGCATACAAAATTTCATCCATTAGAGAGTAGCAGACAGACAGACAGACATACTTTCGCATTATCAATATTAGTATGAATACTTATTATTCCCACCAACTTCTCTGCCCCGGTGGCCAAAATTGAAACAGATTTTTTATGCCTGGGGGTCCACGGGACTACTATCATCGTTAAAAGCAGTATTATTTCAAAATATATATCCTTGATATCCCTGAAATATGGATTATATAATTCTTAAACACGAACATAAACAATATTAAAACAATACGGCTTTAAGCAATGGTAATATGCCCACTGTTTAGTTTTTGTTTTTATTTTATTACTGTCTGGTGCCCGCGACTTCGTCCGTGTGGATTGAGGTTTTTCGGTTCCCGCGGGAACCCTTTTATTTTCCGGGATAAAAAGTAGCCTATGTGTTATTCCAGACTATAATCTTTCTCTGTGCCAAATTTCATCCAGATCCGTTCAGCCGTTCGGGCGTGATTGAGTAACAAACATCCATCCATCCAAATAAAATTTATATAGATTAGTATGGATTGTATGGATGATGTTGGCGCTTAAGCGCTTGAGTTTTTATTAAAATGAAGGATTACTGGCTAAGCCGCAGTATGTTTCAATATAATTAATTAAATATGAACTTGATTCCAGCAGTTCAAATTGGCAAGTGAAACATTTATCATAGCGGCGAAAAGTTCGGTTTACATTTCATTAGCGATTTATATTAATCATGTTTTAACAGACTCTCGGCTTATACAGTTTTATATTAACTTCGTGAGTTTAGTGAACAACGTAGTTACACTTCACAAACTTATTTCCAACTTCTCTAATTGTTTATATCTGTTTCTTTAGGTCGAACGTGATGACAGCCGCGATGTCGTCTGCCTGGATTAAGCTTTTAAGGGTTCCATAACCAAAGGGTGCCAACGGGATCCTATTACTAACTTTAACTGCTTCTTTGACTATTTATTTTACTCCTTATTTTTGTCGTATTTAGGTATATGTTTATAAGTGAATGTATATATTATATGATATATTATATGTATTGAATATTTATGTATATATTATGCATGTATATATTGTTATGTGTATGTATTATTTGTATGGTATTTATTTATATTTTGTGTATATATAAATATATAATAATAATATTATATTGTAAGTTAAGTGCTCGATTTTTTTACTTTTATTTGTTACTTTTACGTACACTCATATCCCTCTATCGCTGGTCATAATTTCTATGTGTTTTGGTTGCCTGGCAGAGATCGCTTAAAAGCGATAAGGCCGACTTATATTTTCTTATTTTTTATTGTTACTGATTATTTATGTTATGTGTACAATAAAGAGTATTTCATTAATTCATTCATTCATTTGATCTACTGGTCAGCATATTCAGATACAGCCGCCGAGGTTCGAGTCCCAGGTCAGGCCATGACAAGAGCCTGGAGTTAGGAGGTTAGTGGTGTTTCACCTCCGTGCCTCGGAGAGCACATAAAGCCGTCGGTTCTCTTTCCGATCGTGTTGGATTTCTCTTTCCCATCTGGCTTTGAGAGTAAACGAACAGAGAGTGCACCTGTGCATGAGCACACACTTGTGCTTTATAATATCTCCCGAGCAGATGGCTAATCTCTCTGTAGACCGCTCGCCATGACCGAAATTCGGTCGGTAGGACATTAACTTTTGAAATTCATTTTATGATTACTTTCCCAAACAAAATTTAGAAAATTCACGCTTCAAACCTGACAATATTACAATTTACGTTCGCTGAAATGGTTGGGTAATAATTTGGGCTCCATTATTTACAATATTCAACTTGTTCTTTAAAATGAAAATAATGGAATATACGTGAACACTAAGCTAACTCACTTTTCAACTTTTTGCTCTACGAGACGTCCAGCAAATTGGTTTAAATGCTTTTGTAGTTTAAAGTAAAGTAAGTTAAGGTAGTACGGCGTAAGGTTGCGAATAATAAATTTTAATTCATGCGGGGTAACTTTAGTCCGCTTTACAGCTTGCTATATACCTAAGTTTATGACGTTCCGTTTATTCGGTCCGTGACATAAAATGGAATCCATATTTTTACTAGCTGATGCCTGCGACTCCGTCCGCGTGGATTGAGGTGAGTTAGAGGTATGAAAAACAGAAAGTACTTAGCCGATTCTCATACCTATTGAATATGCATATAACATTTCATATAAAATCGGTCACGCCGTTTCGGAGTAGTATGGTAACTAACATTGTGACACGAGAATTTTATATATGTCACCGTAAGATCGTAAAAACCGTTAGATTATAATCTAAGTCGCGAAATTGTAACTCGAAACATTGTGAACCGTTCAATGTTCTAAGTGTCAATTTTTGAAATATTCATTGTATTTACGCTTTCTTGTCTGTTTCTTGTAGGTTAGGTTAGGGTTCGACATAAATAACGAGGTAGTGCCCGGCCGCAGGCCAGGCACTTAGGTTCTCTCGGGTTAATATAACTAACAGATTACAATCTACCGAAAAACGACAGCTTGCAATTTCGCGAGTTAGATTATAATCTAACGGTTTTTACAATCTTACGGTGACATATATAAGATATGGATTTAAAAACCCTGTTGTGCTGCGCATCATTGTTTTTTACCCAGACAATGGGGCTGATTCTGTAGTGCACAATCTCTAAACTAAACTAAAATTAGAGCATTATAAATATTGCTAACCCTTTCATAATACTCCCTACGGAAAGTGACAGAACTAGATTTAAAGCTGCCGTTTTAGTTTAGTTTAGAGATGTTACATTACAGAATCGGCACCATTGTTGCCAATTCTGTTCATCATAATCTCTAAACTAAACTAAAAAAGCAGCTTTACATGGTGTTTTGTCCCTTTCTGCAGGTAGTATTATGAAAGGGGTAGCAATTTTTAAGTTTAGTTTGGAGATTGTGTACAACAGAATCAGCCCCACTATCTCTCTATTTCTATCTACCATTCTATTTACCAAAGCTTTCTCGGTACAGCTGCGAGCTTCCGCTAAGATTTAAAATGAAATATTGTAACGCCGCAGCTGCTCGTGTACCATCAACATTACCGCGAGAAACGTGGTTCTGCGATGCATTACTGCCAACTGCTACTACCCACAATAATAATAATCTGTCTCTGTCTCTTTGCATCGCATTCCTCATTGCTGAGGGTCGTCTTGACTGCCTCGTTGGTCTAGCGGTTAGCGTAGTCGACTGCGGATCACGATTCCCGGTCGGGCATAAAATTTGTTAGGTATTGGGTTTTTCAATTATGAAATTCTCAGTGCCAGCCCGGAGTTGGAAGTTGGCGGTGTTTCGTTCCCGTGCCTCGGAGAGCACGTTAAGCCGTCGGTCCCGGTTATTATCACTAACATGATAATAGTCGTTAAAGCCCGCCAACCCGCGTTGGAGCAGTGGTGTGGGTCTAAGCTCTAATTCCCTCTCTCCTATGAGAGTGGAGACCTGTGCCCAACAGTGGGACGTTAATAGGCTGTAGTGGCGGTGGTGGAGGGTCGTGACCCCTTTCCATTAATCACATAATAATAGAGGTTTTCTTGGGATAATAATGCGGTGGGTCCGACAATTTTTTGTTACTTTTAACCTCTACAAGTTAGCCCTTGACTGCAATAATAATAGGTCACAATAATACTAATCTCTCTCTCTCTTTGCATCGCCTTCCTTATTGCTGAGTGTCGTGACCCCTTTCCATTAATCACATAATGGTAGAGGTTTTCTTGGGTTATAATGCGGTGGGTCCGACAATTTTTTTTTTATCCTCTACAAGTTAGCCCTTGACTGCGATAATAATAGGTCACAATAATACTAATCTCTCTCTCTCTCTTTGCATCGCATTCCTCATTGCTGAGGGTCGTGACCCCTTTCCATTAATCACATAATGGTAGAGGTTTTCTTGGGATAATAATGCGGTGGGTCCGACAATTTTTTGTTACTTTTAACCTCTACAAGTTAGCCCTTGACTGCGATAATAATAGGTCACAATAATACTAATCTCTCTCTCTCTTTGCATCGCCTTCCTTTTTGCTGAGTGTCGTGACCCCTTTCCATTAACCACATAATGGTAGAGGTTTTCTTGGGTTAATAATTCGGTGGTTTTTTTTATCCACTACAAGTTATCCCTTGACTGCGATATCACCTGATAAGTAGGTAAGTGATGATGCAGTCTAAGATGGTAGCGGGCTAACCTGTTAGGGGCATGGCATTTAGTTATATTAAAATCCATACCCCTATTCGGTTTCTACACGGCATCGTAACAGAATGCTAAATCCGGTAGGGTGGTAACTAACCACGGCCGAAGCCTCCCACCCGACCAGACCAGAGAAAATTCCGAAATTATGAATTACCCATTCCCATCCCCACAATTTGCCTGGGGATTCAACCCGGGACCTCCGTACGTTAAGACAACAACGCTAACACTGCGTCAGGGAGGTCGTCAAACCTGAATCCACGTGTACGATGTCGCGGGCATTATCTTGTATCTTTTACACATAAGTAACTATAATATTAATATTATATCAAAAATAAATTATTTCTAACTGATTATTAAATAGAGGGTCTTCCAAAAGGCCTAAAATTCACATCCTCGGTTAGTTAAAAGTTTGATAACCATTTTAAAATATAGATTAAAGAAAAAAAGTGCGTTGAAATTTGATGACGTCACAACTGTGAATTTCATACTTCCTAGAATAAAGAGTTGCGGATCTTGTATAATGTAACCAATATTATGTACCTTGGGTACCACCTGTTTAATCTAAATTAAATTATCTTCGTTACATTGTTTCCAATAGTTATAATCTGGAATTTTCTATATTAGAAATAAGTTTTTGAGATTCAATTTCCGTCCGATTGCCCGGACGGAAGTTATTTTTATTTTCTCGAAGGATTTCAGCGTGTCTCCATGTTCGGTTGCAGAGTCAGCGGGTAACTTTGCTGGCATCGACTCAGACATGACTCAGACAATGTTAGGCGGATTAAATTTTTATACGACTGCCTGAAAAAAGGAGTATATTGTTTTCAGGGTTTATGTATGTATGTGAGTTTGTATATTCCACCATAACTTCTATACGCCTGAACCTCATTTGATAAATGAGGTATCGTTAGAATCCCCATTATATTCCGGGTGACATAGGCTAACAAAGTTTTAAAAAAAAATTGATGGGGTGCCCATGGTCCCGCGTTAACGACTAAAGTTGAAAAAATATTCAAAAATAAGATTAACTATATAATCATCATCTAGAAAATGATGAGTAAATTCCAAAAATATATAACACTATAGTTCAATATCCAGTGATTCACAAAAAAATATCATTTAATAAAAATGTGAATAAGATTCTTATTTATCTAGATTACCTAATTTAGAATTTTAACTTTTTAGTTCGTTTTTTGCCCGCGTTAAAGATTAAAGTTGAAAAAAAAATCAAAAATAATATTAACTATATAATCATCATCTAGAAAATGATGAGTAAATTCCAAAAATATATAACCCTATAGTTCAATATCCAGTGATTCACAAAAAAATATCATTCAATTAAAATGTGAATAGGATTCTTATTTATCTAGATTAATTTAGAATTTTAACTTTTTAGTTCGTTTTTTGGCAGGGCAGTCGTGTTTTTTAATTTTTTTTATTATCACTTGCATTTTATTTTATCAATAGGTTCAAAATGCACAACTATTATGACAGAATAAACGCGCGTACTTATACGAGTACTTAACTATAATATCCTCCCGGACGAATTTCAGCTACTGTGGCTAATCTCCAACGAGACTGCTAAGTACAGATAATCACAATTGGGTATTTATTTATTCGTTTATTTATTTATTTGCTTATTTAGCCCAACGGCTTAGCCTTGCCATGCCCTATGGTTTTGATCTTGTCTTGTTTATGTTTATATGATTTGTATTGCGCAAAGTACTTATTTACTGTTTGTTGCATATTAGTTATTTATTATTGGTTGCATAGTTAGTAGAATATATCCGCATAATATATTATGTAAGAGGAATGTGCAGCACCCAGACAAGTCGACGAGACTTAAGGGTGTTAAGAACCCAAGCAAATGTAAAAAGTGTTTGTCAATAAATAAATAAATAAATAAATAACGAGGTAATAGCACCAGTGTTTTGGCCACTGTGGCGAATCGTCCCATATTAAATGTACTTATGTGGGGTCAATGGACGAGTCGTCAAGTATATATATATCTGTGAGTAATTGTTTATGTACTTACATGAATCCCAAATGTCTGGCTGTTCATAGAGTATTGTCAGCCTGATCTTATCCATCTATCTGCTTCGCCTTTGTCAATCTGTTAGTCCGGTCTCATACCTCCTAATTGACCCGTACATTCTGTAATTTAAAGTAGAGCCGGGCAGACGTTGTCGATATGACAACGCCCGCCTGGCTAGCCCTATTCATACCCCCGTTGCCAGCGTTATGGCTGGCACTGGAGGTACTACGTCTACATGTCTATCATGTCTATAGTGCCCTGCTTCAGTCCACCGACTGTAGACCCTTTACACCAGCCTATTGCTGTCGTCATGAGCTCTGCACCGCGCCCCCTCGAGATGCGCGCCTTACGCAGTCTCCAGCCTATCTTACACCAGCCTATCGCTGTCGTCATGAGCTCTGCACCGCGCCCCCTCGGGATGCGCGCCTTACGCAGTCTCCAGCCTATCTTACACCAGCCTATCGCTGTCGTCATGAGCCCTGCACCGCGCCCCCTCGAGATGCGCGCCTTACGCAGTCTCCAGCCTATCTTACACCAGCCTATTGCTGTCGTCATGAGCTCTGCACCGCGCCCCCTCGGGATGCGCGCCTTACGCAGTCTCCAGCCTATCTTACACCAGCCTATCGCTGTCGTCATGAGCTCTGCACCGCGCCCCCTCGGGATGCGCGCCTTACGCAGTCTCCAGCCTATCTTACACCAGCCTACCGGGTGTCCTAACTTATTGACTTGAGTACTCAGTCTTTATTCTAGCTAATACCGAAACGCGCGGGCCCACGTGTTAGCTAACCTATAACGCACATTTTACATTCAAGCGAACTGCAAATATATCATCATAAGCAAATCATCATGAGACACGTAACACAGTTTATCCACATAATATAGTTAATAGCGGAAGGTCAATAATTGGCATAAATAACTAAAGTTAGCACTCACCAGCAGGTTAGGGTGTCTCGAAGCAAGCTTGTCCGAACGGGTCCGCCGTGCACGATAAAATGGCGGTTCTAAAGAGAATGATATTCACATCAAACCCATAGACTAGGTATAGTTGTCTTTGGCACGGGTACGAATTTAAATCTTTACGGCTCTAGACTCAGATCATTTAAACCAGTTAATATTTGACAAGTATAATTATGGTACATCAAATAATGCATTTAGTATTATATTGGTGGTTCATTTTACCTTCTATTCGCGATCAATCGTCGCGACACTCCCCAACAACAGGGACTACAATAACGTGGTCAAACTTTGGGTCCATTCCTTGATTTTCTCGAGAGCTCTGACGGCTGCTTCCCTTCTGGGTCTAGACTCTTCAGGTGGAATGTTGTTCTCAATTTCTAAGGTAGGCTCATCTTCCATCGGGATAGTTTCTCGTCTCGACTCATCGTTTTCTACTTGTACAGTTTCATCGAGTTCTCTATCGGTTATATTACTTTCAATACTAGGTATATCATTACTGGTATTATTTATTTCCTCTTCTTGAGAATCTGCAATTCTTGGTGCATAAGGTATATAACTATAGTTCGGTTTAGGTTTCTCCACTGTAGCACTAGATCCATATTCATCCATCTCGAGTGGGTATAAATGAGAAATCGATCTAGTGAACTCAGTGTTCCCTATTTTAATTTTAGCGACTCTACAGAGTCCATCCTTTCCTCGTATAAGTTTTACTATCTTGCCAACACGCCAACCCTCTCGGTTAGGATGGTCTCCTTTATTTGTACTACTTGTCCTTCTTGAGGCTCAAGTCTCGACGTTACTCTTGGTTCTTTATGTGAATTCCAATACCTTTCACGAAGACTGAGAAGGTAACGGTTGGAAAACATATCCTTGAATTCTTCTTGAATTTTAAGAGCTCTTCTCCAACCCTTAACAAGTTCCTTCCTCGTGGTCGTTCCCTGCACTAAGGATTGTTCACGAGCAGGTTCGACAGTTATGCATTTTCCTACAGTCAAGAAATCTGCTGGTTTTAGTACATGATCCAACTCGGTATCTACGCAAGTTAGAGGTCGTGTATTTATCACGGCTTCAATTTCCTTCATTATAGTTGACAATTCGCAATCTTTAAGTAAGTGTTTCTGTAGTGTCCTTTTCATACAATGCTTTACTATTCCCACTAATCGTTCATAGAAACCGCCTGACCATGGCGCTAAGGCCGGTATGAACCTCCATCGAATTTTATTCTCTATGCAGTAGGGTTGTGCTAAGATTTCTGACATCAGTTTGAAGTGTAACGCATTGTCCGAGGTTATCAGCGTCGGTATTCCTCTTGTAGCTATCATTCTTCTCAAAGCTCTAAGACCTTCCTCCGCTGATAGATCTTGGACAACTTCCGAGTGTATAGCTCGAACTGCTAAGCAAGTATATAAACAAATCCATCGTTTTACCGTACCCCTTCCACTGTTTACCAAAACTGGTCCGAGATAATCTACGCCCGTGAAGGTAAACGGAGAACTGTAATTAACTCTTTCTGGAGGCAATGCCGGTGTCGGTGGTAACTTGTAAGGTCCTCCTCCGTGTTTAACACATGTTGAACATTTCTTCAGCAATTTCTGTATTTGTCTTTTGCCTTGTGGGATCCAATATGTTTCACGAATGATACTAAGTGTGTGATTAACACCGACGTGGTAGTTTTTGTTATGTGTATCCGTAATTATCTTATTAGTTAATTCAGAGTCCTTGGGTAGTAAAATAGGGTATCTTTTGTCAAAAGACCAATTTGTGTTCTTCATTCTTCCTTTACATCTTAGTATGCCATCAATGTCACGAAATAGTCCTAAGTTTCTACTCAAGTGTGTCTCTTTTCCTTCAATTTCATCTTTGAAGTATTCATTTTGCACTCTCTTTATGTCTTCTAAATTAGTTTCTAAATTTCTATTTTCGTTTATTTGATCTATGTTATTAATTTTATCCTTTTCTTTATCGCTGTTTATAGGAGTCGTCGTATCCATTTCTTCCACTTCACTATCTTCTGCTTCGTTCGGAAGATCCTCCCGCAACAAAAGAGATGAAGTACAAGAATCCTTTCCTGCCCTGGGCCATGTCTCAGAATCTTGCAACAAGAATTGTGGTCCGAGTAACCATTTCTCTTTATCTTCGGACGAGTTAGATGATCTTGTCGCTACGTCTGCTGAGTTTAGTTCAGATGGAACATATCTTATGATTAAATCTTTGTTACGTTTAATCTCTTGTATTCTTCTAGACACGAATGGCGGTAGAAGTTTAGAAGATTTGCACCATTCAATTACGATTTGACTGTCAGTCCAAAGAGTTTGTTGTTTAATTTTTACAGGAAGGAAATCAAGTGCGAATTTTAAGAGACGACTTCCAATAAGTACTCCTAGTAATTCTAGTCGCGGAATCTTTAAATTTTCTTGATCCTTTACAGGTACAAGTCGTGATTTACCAATAACAAAGCTTGACTTATTGCCATTTACAATGTATACTGCTGCAGCATAAGCTTTAAGAGATGCGTCCGTAAAACAGTGTAATTGGTAATTCGCATCTCGTGCATTCGTTATGTAGCATCTAGGTATTGATATTTCTCTAATTTCATCTAATTGTTTACGTATTATTAGCCATTCTTCGGCCATTTGTGCTGAAAAAACTGTATCCCATTTAGTTTTGGTTTTCCAAAGTTCTTGGAGAAATAGTTTAGCGGGTAGAACGTATGGTGTGACGAATCCACACGGATCGTAGATAGAAGCAATGACTCTTAAGACTTCTCGTTTATTGTTTGCGTTAGAATCAATTTTAAATCTTAATTGAAGTGAATCTTCCTTTAAATTCCAATCTAAGCCTAATACTTTGACACATTTATCATTCGTCGCATCTGGAATCTGTGCCATGAATTCGCTGGAATTTGAATTCCATTCTCTCAAATTCATCGATATCTGTTGGAATGCCTCCTTAGAATCCTTATATAATTCTAAAGCTTCTCTAATAGATGAAGTACCAGTGACTAAGTTATCAACGTAAATGCTGTTGGCAGTATCTCTGACTTTTGGTTTATCATTATTAGTTAAGTGAAGTTTTATTGTGGCATTTAACAGAAATGGACTGCTTATTACTCCAAATGGTACGCGACAGAATCTCATATGAATGATATTATCTTCTGACGGTTGTTTTGTCGGGTCTTTTAACCATAGGAATCTAGTCACGTCTCTATCCTTATCGTGAAGTGCAATTTGTAAAAAAGCTTTTTCCACATCTGCTGATATTCCTATTTGGTAGAATCTAAATCGTAATAATAATCCCGTTAGATCTTCTAGCATCATTGGACCACAATATAAACATTCATTCAAGCTCTTGTTATCCTTTATCCTAGCTGAAGCATCATAAACGATTCTTATAGATTTTCCTTTTTGATAAACGCAGTGATGTGGTAAGTAATGAACTGGATGTTCTTCTGTATTAGTATGTTTCGATACAATTTCTATAATACCTTTATCAAGTTGTTCCTTTAAAGTTTTATCGTATTCTAATAGAGTGTTTGAATTTAAACGTTTTAATAATGAAGTTAATCGACCAAATGCTAATCCATAGTTCGTTGGCAGAGATGGAGGATATTCCATCCACGGCCAAGATACAGTATATCTATTATCGATGATCTTTGTGTTTTCGTTGAAATTTTTAATTGCTTCCTCATCGGCGCTAATTTTAGGTGAATCAGTAATTCCTATAGATTCTAAATCCCATAATGCTTTAATATCTCCGTTATTCAAAGGTAAATCTGGTTTAATAAGTTTCGACTCTGCGCAAGACATAAAGTACGTGATTACAGATAATTCATCAACAGGCTCTAAATTGGTTTCTCCCGATAAGATCCATCCTAAACTTGAATTCACCAAATATAAGTTTTCTTTAATTTTAATTTTCTCTGAAGTCATAACACTATAATAGTAATCATTTCCAATCAAAATATCTACCCTAGATGACAGAGATCCATCGTCGGCCAGAATAGCTTTATTTTTCCATCGTCCTATTTCAATGTCAGGATATGGTACATGTTTTGATATATATGGTACAACGTTAGCATAAAGTAGTAAAGTTTCTTTAGTTTTCGTCAAAAGTTTTATTTTTACTATAGGACTATCTATTATTCGAGGAATCTTCGATCCAAAAGTGAATACTGAAAGCGTGATCTCTTCTTCCATTGGAAGGTTTAATTTCTTTGCGACTAATTGGGTTATGTAAGTACGTTGACTACCCGAGTCCATCAATATACGGCATTTCATTTCCAAATGATCATCTTTTTCGTTTCTAACGTTAACTACAGCTGTTTGAAGTATAGTAGTACCTCTCGGATTCGATAGTCATAAGGTGTTAGTTGGATTAGCGGTGCTGATATTCGACGTTGGACAAAGTGCTCGATTGTGTTGATCTCTCTCATTACAATGTACACAATGTACTTTTCTATTACACTTAGCAGAGAGATGACTTTTAGCGAGGCATCTGTAGCAACGTCCTTTTAATCTCCCTTTCCTTTCATTCAGGGTTCGATAAGTTTTGCATACATCATTAAAGTGATCTCCACGGCAGAAAATACACTGTCTTTTCCTGTAAGTGTTACTGCGTCCTTCATCGTTCTCTCTTTGACTCCCTGTTTCCTTCTTTAATTGTTTCTTTAGTTCTACATTACGATCGGCAAATAATTTTTGTCTCTTATTTTGGAGGTTATGTGCTGGTCTCTCTATATTCTTCCTTTTGTAGTTCTGTGTCGTCCTCTGAGGTTTTCTCTCATGGTGATTATTAGATGTATAAAGAATCTGAGTGGTATAGCTTTCTTTTGGATGTTCTAGAACAACTCTATCTGCATCTTCTCTGGCGGAAATAATAGTTTCTAAACATTGTCTTATCTCTTCGATAGATTCGGTGTTTATTTTCAATTTTAACTCGTAAATAATTTCTTTCGGAAATTTCTCCATGATAAGAAACCGTAGGTGATTGTGGTTAATATCTTCACCAAGAGACTTGAGCACTCTAAGATGTCTTTCTATTTCGTCAAGCGTGTGTCGTATATCTGAAATATTCATTTCTGTTGAGGCTTTAATTCGATACAAAGCGGCATAATGTGCATCAATGATATGATTTTCCTTACCATAACGGTTTTTTAGTGTTGCTAAAGCAATGCTGTAATTTTTATTTGTTGTTTCCAGACCTTCGATAACTTTCTTTGCCTCACCTTTTAATGAGGCCTTTAGATACAATAATTTATCGACTTCAGTTAAATTGCGTTGATCGATGTTCGAACTGAACTGGTCCCAGAAGGTTGACCAATTGAGAATATCTCCATCAAATTCTGGTAAATCTAGTTTAGGTAATCTACTGCTTAAATTCTGATTAGTAGCTCTGCTATCATGAGCTCTATATTCGACCACGGCTGTTCGTCTTTTAATTATAACGTTAAGTTCGCATAGTATATCTTCGGCTTCTAATTGTACTGTGGAAATTTCGGATATATCGTCCGGTGCAGGATCATTACTCAGACGAAAGTAGTTTGTTAGTTCCGAACTCAATCTATTTAATAAAGCTTGTAATTTTGAAGAAATAATTTCTGCTTCTTGCAAAACCGTTAGAGACTCATCAGTTGTACTATCAAGAGTTTTCTTAATTCGAGACGCATCAATTATTAAAGTTTGTAATTTGGATTTCATCAGATGCAACATAGATAATAAACTTTGATCCATTTTGTTCGCAGGTACTCGATACTTCTACCACTATCTCAATACTGAACGAGAGCTCTCGAATAGACTTCGGGTTGTAGTGGGTTGTCAGGAAGTTTCTATAAATAGAATTATGCGCTGCTTAATTAAGATTATAGAATTTCAATAGTATATTCACTCGACATCATCTATTATCATCAGTAGTCAGCCGTTTTACTATTGAATTATGTTTGTCAATTCGCATACCTAAAGTAGATGTCATTGTCATATATCATTACTCCGCTTTAAGTTCAGTGAAACATTAAGAAATCAACAAGACTAGCTGTAAAGAGATAATAAAGATGCAAGTACATCTCTAGGAATTTATGTCATTGTAATTGAAGTATAAATTCAATTAAATATTGTTTCTAACTCAATCATCAGCATTATATCAATGGTTAAATTTCCTAACTTAACTTTAAATATCTAGAATCAGACACAATTAAATTAGCGCGTTCGTATCACGATTTTTATTGTGAACGAATGTCAAAAAAAATATTTTTTTTTAAATTATTAACTTTTTTTTTTTTTTTTTTTTTTTTTTTTTTTTTAAATTATTAACCTTTTTTTTTAATATATATATATATATATATATATTTAGTCAATTTTATTAATAACAATACCGTAATAAATTTCTGGATAATTAATTAATTATCACTCTATATATTTATTTAATATTCTAACCAGTCCCCTTACAACAGTATGTTTCATTAATCTCTATCTGTCTATTACGCACAAGACAAGTATCCTCAGACGACAAGAACAACACTAATAACATATCATGTCTTAATTTCACCACCGGTTCGGAAATTAAATTGAATCCTAAATACCTACATTCATATTATCAACTCACTATGTTCATTAGCACAAAATTATTTGTAAGTATCTGTAAAAACCTAATGTTAGAATATTCAATTCAAGGAATTTAAGCACCACCTAGTTTTAATTTATTTAATTTAACTTTTAATTTTTTATTCACTGGTAGCTAGAGTTGGTTAAACTGATATTTGAGTGATTGACTACTATCACTTTATTATTGGACACAATACAATTGCCATACCACATGTACAATGTTACCCGACTTCACTGTGACCCCCAGTAATACTGGTTTTCCATCCATGGTCCGCTCTATAGTATAAATAATATTGCCAAATGTTCAATGTTCAAAGCACCCTTAGCCATCATCAAACACGTACCCAGCATGTATCAATCATGAATTCCGAAATTCATAAGCATAGCTATGTGTACCCATTCAAAGTAATAGGTAGGTACTATGTGCCCAGTCAAAGCGGTAAGTGCGTATAGTAAATATATTAGGATTGTTAAACTCTGCATACAACAGTACACAAGTTCTTAAAACACAATAATAACCAATGTGTCTTCATGCGATTATATAGTATAGCAAATCACTGCAATATTGCACTCACAAGTGGATAAACTCAGAAAATAACTTTGCATCTGTATCGTTCAGCGGCTAGAGCAATTCCTTTAGCCTAAATGTTGCCATGCAATGCAATTATTAGAACATGTTTGTACAAAAACAAGAACTCACAGTTAGTTTGTATTACTATAATATTGTCCCCTGACTTTTGTTCCTTATTGAACGGTTATAAAAATACAATATTACTGAAAGCCGGTGTATCACCAAGTGGATCTAGATCCCAGCACGTATCACCATGTGGCGAATCGTCCCATATTAAATGTACTTATGTGGGGTCAATGGACGAGTCGTCAAGTATATATATATCTGTGAGTAATTGTTTATGTACTTACATGAATCCCAAATGTCTGGCTGTTCATAGAGTATTGTCAGCCTGATCTTATCCATCTATCTGCTTCGCCTTTGTCAATCTGTTAGTCCGGTCTCATACCTCCTAATTGACCCGTACATTCTGTAATTTAAAGTAGAGCCGGGCAGACGTTGTCGATATGACAACGCCCGCCTGGCTAGCCCTATTCATACCCCCGTTGCCAGCGTTATGGCTGGCACTGGAGGTACTACGTCTACATGTCTATCATGTCTATAGTGCCCTGCTTCAGTCCACCGACTGTAGACCCTTTACACCAGCCTATTGCTGTCGTCATGAGCTCTGCACCGCGCCCCCTCGAGATGCGCGCCTTACGCAGTCTCCAGCCTATCTTACACCAGCCTATCGCTGTCGTCATGAGCTCTGCACCGCGCCCCCTCGGGATGCGCGCCTTACGCAGTCTCCAGCCTATCTTACACCAGCCTATCGCTGTCGTCATGAGCCCTGCACCGCGCCCCCTCGAGATGCGCGCCTTACGCAGTCTCCAGCCTATCTTACACCAGCCTATTGCTGTCGTCATGAGCTCTGCACCGCGCCCCCTCGGGATGCGCGCCTTACGCAGTCTCCAGCCTATCTTACACCAGCCTATCGCTGTCGTCATGAGCTCTGCACCGCGCCCCCTCGGGATGCGCGCCTTACGCAGTCTCCAGCCTATCTTACACCAGCCTACCGGGTGTCCTAACTTATTGACTTGAGTACTCAGTCTTTATTCTAGCTAATACCGAAACGCGCGGGCCCACGTGTTAGCTAACCTATAACGCACATTTTACATTCAAGCGAACTGCAAATATATCATCATAAGCAAATCATCATTAGACACGTAATACAGTTTATCCACATAATATAGTTAATAGCGGAAGGTCAATAATTGGCATAAATAACTAAAGTTAGCACTCACCAGCAGGTTAGGGTGTCTCGAAGCAAGCTTGTCCGAACGGGTCCGCCGGGCACGATAAAATGGCGGTTCTAAAGAGAATGATATTCACATCAAACCCATAGACTAGGTATAGTTGTCTTTGGCACGGGTACGAATTTAAATCTTTACGGCTCTAGACTCAGATCATTTAAACCAGTTAATATTTGACAAGTATAATTATGGTACATCAAATAATGCATTTAGTATTATATTGGTGGTTCATTTTACCTTCTATTCGCGATCAATCGTCGCGACAGCCACCATGCCCATTAACGATCACTTGGACGAACTTTTTTGTAAATATATTTAGTTTTTAATTTATTTCTTAGTTTTAATTGGATATATTTAACATTCTATTGGGTATTTGACTAGTGAAATCAGCAACTCTGTATTAAACGTCATCAAGATTCAACACACTTTTTCTAATTTAATCGATAGTTTAAAATGCTTACCAAACTTAAAACTAACAGAGGATATTGATTAAATTGTGTCTTTTGGAACATTTATTCACATTCTCTATTTAAACATAATTTTAAAAATAATCTTTATTTTTTAAGGGCTTTTATGGTTGTGTACATGTCAGCGCCATTATAATCTACATTTATACGGAAAATACAAACAAGGTAACTACAGTAAGAGTTGTAAAGATAAAAAAACACAATCAAATTGGAAGAAAACACTTCAAGAAATGAGAATTATTCAACCAACCATCGCATCCTTGTCGGACGGGCATTTCGCAAATATACATTTTGGTTAAAGGCATCCCAGTTACCTCTGATTGATGAACACTCTTACTGCCTCGTTGATCTAGTGGTTGCGATGTTCGACTGCGGACGAAGAAGTCCTGAGTTTGAGGCCCGTGTCGGGCCATAATTAAAGATTAGAAAGAAGAAAGAAAAACTATTTATTCTCACAATTCCCGCATTAAAATATCTTAAGGTAATAAGGTAAACTAATAAGGTAACCTAATGAATTAAGTATTGGATTTTCCTGACTAGAAATTCTCAGGACTAGCCCGGAGTTAGGAAGTTGGCGGTGTTTCACCCCCGTACCTAAGCCATCGGTAAGCCTAAGAGAGTACTTTAAGCCATCGGTCCCGGTTATTATCACCAACATGATAATAATCATTAAATTCGCCAACCCGCTTTGGACCAATGTGGTAGATCTAAGCTCTAATTCCCTGTCTCCTATGAGAGTGGAGGCCTGTGCCCAGCTGTGGGACGTGAATGGACTGTAGTGATGGCGATGGATATGAAACAGATTCTGTTTGTGATTCGGTAGACATGACGCGTACTTATATATGTCACCGTAAGATTGTAAAAACCGTTAGACTATAATCTAACTCGCGAAATTGTAAACTGTCGAAAGATTGTTAACCGTTCAATGTTCTGAGTGTCAATTTTTTAAATATCCATTGTATTTACGTTTTCTTGTCTGTTTCTTGTAGGTTAGGTTAGGGTTCGACATAAATAACTAGGTAGTGGGTAGGTTTTAGTAGGTTTTATCGGGTTATTACAATTACAATCTAAGATTGTAATCTTTCGACAGTTTACAATTTCACGAGTGAGATTATAATATAACGGTTTTTACAATCTTACGGTGACATATACGCAGAGCCGGCTTATGCTCCACTCTGTTGGCGAATTGGGCATGATACGTGATGGATCAGTTACGTAATGCATAATATTATCCGAACCACTTGTAAATCGGGCTTAGTTTGCTGTTTGGCGACCTCCGTGGCGCAGTGTGCAGCGCTGTTGTCTTAACGTGCGGAGGTCCCGGGTTCGATCCCCGGCGGGGTCAATTTGGGAATTTATAATTTCTGAATTTTCCCTGGTCTGGCCTGGTGGGAGGCTTCGGCCGTGGCTAGTTACCACCCTACCGGCAAAGATGTGCCGCCAAGCGATTTAGCGATCCGATACGATGCCGTGTAGAAACCGAACAGGGGTATGGATTTAATATAACTGCCATGCCCCTAACAGGTTAGCCCGCTACCATATTAGACTGCATCATCACTCACCATCAGGTGAGATCGCAGTCAAGGGCTAACTTGTAGTTTTTTTTTTCTCTATTATTGAGTACCAATTAACAGGGGTGCTCAATATAATTACAATCTAACCAGACTTATTGACTAATAAGTATTTTTCAAAAAAAAAAAAATTGATAGAAAGAAAGAAAATTTTGATTCATTCATTTGATCACAATATTTAGTATAAGAAACTATCAAAATTAGTTAAAGCAACAAAGTTGTTTGACCAAATATAGGTCTCCAGCTCAGCATCACGGTACAGCAGGCTGCAGCGCTGGTTCTTAAGAGTTCCCGGAGCCTTTCATCATCCTTCTCCGTTCTACCACAGAACAGCGAGAAACCGTAAGCGTTGGCACCCTTACTTGGTTGACGTTCAATTTGCTCGCACGAAGCGTTTTTGCTCGACGTTTCTGATACGAACCGCTAGGTTGTGGAACACCCTCCCAGCGCACGTGATTCCTGCCACTTATAACTTAAGTACCTTCAAGGCAAGAGTGAATAGGCATCTTCTAGGCAAGCGCGTTCCAACCTAGACCTCATGCTTTGCACTAAGCATGATTGTCGTCAAGCGCAAGCCTATCATGCAATAAAAATAAATGCGCTGAGGGTGGTCACCGGGGGGTTTTAGTGGGTACAATCCCACATAAACCGGTCTCCCCTCTAGGAGATCGGGTATCTTAGGAAAATTTCCCCCCGTCAATAAAAGAAAGGTCTCCATTTCAGCATCACGCTACAGCAGGCTGCAGCGCTGGTTTTCAGTGGAAACCATAAAATTGGTGAAATCACGGACGATCTATGAATGCAATATCTACTCTAATATGTTTATATCTAATAGTTCAAGTAGTAGGCACATATAAGTTAGCTGAGAAATGAGGTTATGTTTGAGGGACCAGTGGCCTAGTTGTGACAACGCATTTCAGTTGATTGCGAATGTAAAGCAACCCAAGTCGGTGTCCTGATGGGACCGATATTTTTTTTTTAAGTTGGCCTTTTCTATTCGCCGTCGATCCCGGTTATTATCACTAATTATCTGATAATAACGGTTACAAACCTCATCGGCTTCTACATGACATCGTAGCGGAACGCTAAATCATTTGTCGGCACGTCTTTGGCGGTAGGCTGGTAACTATGGCCGCGGCCTCCCACCAGGCCAGACGGAAAATTCTGAAATTATAAATTCCCATTTTGACCCTGCCGGGGATCGAACCCGGGACCTCCGCACATCTACTTGAATAAAACAAGTCATAATTAAAAAACAATAAAAAACACGACTGCCCTGCCAAAAACGAACTAAAAAGTTAAAAGTCTAAATTAATCTAGTTAAATTAGAATCTTATTCACATTTTTATTAAATGATATTTTTTGTGAATCACTGGATATTGAACTTTAGTGTTATATTTTTGGAATCTACTCAACATTTTCCAGATGATGATTATATAGTTAATCATATTTTCGATTTATTTTTTTCAACTTTAATCTTTAACGCAGGACCATGGTCACCCCATATTTTTTTTTAAATTTTACTAGCTTAAGTCATCCTTAATAAGCTAGGGATTGTAACGATACCTCATTTATCAAAATCGGTTCAGGCGTATAGAAGTTGTGGTGGAATATACAAACTCACATACATACATGAACCCTGAAAACAATATCCTCCTTTTTTCAGGCAGTCGTATAAATTGATTTGAGTCTGATATTTAAAGATAGTAAATCGGTCTTTGTTGATGCTCGTATCATAACTTCATCGCATTGAGACGTCAGTTGCTATATAATGGCGGCGTCCGACTCCTCACGCATGGCGGAATTGCTGTTAACTTTTAATAGAAAAGCTGGAAATTTAAATTCGCCCCTCATCGTTTATCATGTTGCCAATAACGGGTGAAGTATACAAACAACAACAAAGAGTAATGATACCCCATCTGATAACTTAGATAGAGTAATACCTATTATTAAGTTGATTTGAGTGTATTAAAAATAAACCGGCCAAGTGCGATCCGGACTCGGGCACCGATTGTTCCTTACAAACCTGTAGTAAGTTTAAAAGTAGTGGTTCGCCCCGAACTGAGACCTCGGGGTATCCATTCACTGCATCGTACGCATTAAAACGCGCCGAATCTGATGACGTCAATCGTCATCCGCTTGCGTGGATGGGATACGTATACCTACAGTACCACTACATCTACCACTATAGCCAATTAACGTCCCACTGCTGGGCACAGGCCTCCACTCTCATAGAGAGGGAATTAGAGCTTAGACCCACCACGCTGCTCCATTGCGGGTTGGCGGGCTTTAACGACTATTATCATGTTAGTGATAATAACCGGGACCGACGGCTTAACGTGCTCACCGAGGCACGGGGGTGAAACACCGCTAACTTCCTAACTCCGGGCTTGTACTGAGAATTTTAGTCAGAAAACCTAACACTTATTATGGGCCGCCCCAGGATTCGAACCCGGGACCTCGTCAGCCGCAGTCAAACATGCTAACCACTAGACCAACGAAGCAGTTATACACCTACGGTACACCTTTTTTTTTATCCACTACAAATTAGCCCTTGACTGCGATCTCACCTAAGTAAGTGATGATGCAATCTAAGATGGTAGCGGGCTAACCTGTTAGGGGCATGGCAGTTATATTAAACCCATACCCCTATTCGGTTACCTACAGTCCTCTACTAAAATGCAGCTCGTTCGGTGAGCGGGTGTTACATAGCATACGATTTCTAACAGAGGCCGATCTCTAATCTGTGATCCGCCCTCCCAAAGATATGTAGAATCTTAAGATACCAAACTCGATCTGTGGATCGCATATTAACATGCTGTAACCAAAAAAAAGATTGAAATATCAATCTTGGACAGGAATAAATGGATCAAGATTGAATATTAATTTCGGGCGTTAGACTGTGTGCTTGCTAGATACGCGCTCATCTTTACGTTCATAGACATCAGTACTATTAGTACACTATTTTTTATTCCACTTAAGATGGTGCTAACGTCTATTATTTTAATTTGTAAGCACAAACGAATAAACTTTTAGAGAGCGCCATCTATTGACACCATTGTGAAGTTCTGTTAAAAATACTGAAGCTCATTAAAAATTAAATAATTTCGTTTCCTCATTATATTTATCTAATTTAAGTATTTGTTGTTCAAGTACAGGATATAACTCAAATAATTGATCAAGCTTCAGGCTCAACCTTTCAGGAATTTGAGAGTTCTGAGGTCAACTTTGGACGTTAGAAAAATCTCCACTTTGAAAGCCCCCCATTTCGTCAATTTTAGGGAATGAAATTAAAAAAAAAAATTTTTTCGACTCTATTCCCCATTATGTTTAAAATGATATACCGCAACCTTATGTAACGCTATAAAAAATATTTTACTTCGCATTCGTTTCTATGAGAGCCCCCCTGAAATAAAGATATTTATAACTTTTCAAGCCATATTCGGCTGGAGGCCATGTTCACTAATTTGTTCCCGTAATATTGAATTTGTTTTTTAGATAGGTATTAGCACAGAATAGGAAATAGTACAATGGGGTATTAGTTTTATTATGGCAAGGTAAAAGTGGTAAAAGCTTTTTCTACAATAACTTTGTATATTATATTATACCTACTCGCAATATTTTCATTTTAATAAGTAATAAATAGGCTTTAAAATATTATACTTACTCTTTAAAGGTTTCAAATGACTTTCTTGTCCGTTGGGTATAATGGGAGTGTGAAATAGAGCGAATAAAAGATAATATAGCCTCGTCAGCGAGACGCCTGAGCGAGGGAACAGCCAGGAGTTAATGTTGCGAGGAATAACCCTCGAATTAAGTTGAGACTGACGACGCTACGATAAAATCGAAAAAATACCATTTTATGTATATTTTTGTATAGGTCTTTTAACATCTCTTAGGTTTCCGTACCTTCAGAGGAAAAAAGGAACCCTTATAGGATCACTTCGTTGTCCGCCTGTCTGTCTGTCAACCACCTTTTTCTCGGGAATGCGTCCTCGTATCAAGTTGTATTTAATACTTAGGCCTACGGTCCCTTGGAGCTGTAAAAATATCAAGCTTCTAAGTCAACGCAATCAACAAAAGGTAAGGCCGTTTGTGTCGCATGTTTTGCATATTTCGACACTCGCCAATAAATCAAAACCTGGCTAAAGTATAGGAAAAAATCCGAAAGGGCTCCGTACTCATAAGGTGCCGAATTGTTCCTCAGGCGCAGCAAGTTTAGCGCCATAAGTAAGCCAGTTATTTCACAGCTGATTACGTGTTTGTCTAAATGACAGTTTTATATCACGTACCTTGACATTCCTAAAATAAGGATTATAATTCAAAAACCTAAAACACGGACTTCAACTATATTAAAACAATACGGCTATAAGCGATGGTAGTAGGTAGTAGTTACGCCCCTGGACTGTACTTCAAACCGGCGATAGGCGTCCAAAGTGAAAGTAAAAGTTAAATAAAGAAATAAATTAATGTCGATGTTAGTGCACTTTAAATTTATATATATTCATAACCGGCTCGTTGGTCTAGGGGTATGATTTTCGCTTAGGGTGCGAGAGGTCCCGGGTTCAAATCCCGGACGAGCCCAATCGCTTTTTTATTGATTTATTCCATCAGTCATCTGCATGGATTTGGTTTTTGGACTTATATGATATCCTGAATCCTGTCGGTATGCACGTCTCGGACGAAGATCTTTGAATTATTATCAGTACCTACCTTATATTACAAAAAAAGTATGTGCGTGCAATTCACACAGGGCAGAAGTGAAACTTCAGAGAAGAAGCCTACGAAATAATGAGATAAATATAACATGTATTCTATCTCATTCTCTCGCAGGCTAAATCCTATTATGAACATGTTTTGTCTCTTTTTGGTGTCGTCTTTTCGTTTCGTTTTCAAACACGATTCTAAAGAAGTTTCACTTCAATAACATACATAAGTACCTACCTATTGCTACCTATTACATAATTGACCGAGCGAAGCGAAGGTCTCTGAGTCTACTTGAGTGAATTTGCACTTGTCCGTCCGTCCGTCCGTCCGTCCGTCTGTCAGAGCCTTATAACTTCTGAATTACTGAACGTAATTACTTCAAATTTAAATATAATATGTAAACCGATGGCCTCCAGCCGAATAATATGGCTTAAAAAGTTATAAAAATCTTTATTTCAGGGGGGCTCTCATAGAAGCGAATGCGAAGTAAAATATTTTTTTATGATGATAGAGTTTTACATCATAATGTAAGGAATTTAACTAAAACTTTTATTAATTTATTTGTCGTTTAAATTCAACCAAGTAGCCCTGGCGAGCGGCCAGGGAGCCCCATACGATGCGGACTGCAGCAGAGTTCACCATTTACATACAATTCTGTTTCAATCCCACTAACTGCGCTCATGCAGCTCCGCTAGACTTCAAGAGCTGGTGGGAAGTTTGAGAAGAAAAAAAAATTTTAAAATTTAAAAAAAGTTTGAGAAGTATAGGTAAGTAGCGACTTCTTCCGCGTGGATCGACGCTTTTTTGTTCCCGCGGGAACTCTTCAATCTACCGGAATAAAAAGTAGCCTATGTGCTTTTCCAGACTATAATCTATATCCGTGCCAAACTCCACCCAGATTCGTTCTGCCATTCTGGCGTGATTGAGTAACAAACATCCATCCATCTATCCAAACTTTCGCATTTATAATATTACTAGCGAATGCCCGTGATTTCGTCTGCGTGGCTTGAGGTTTTTGGTTCCCGTGGGAACTTTTCAATCTTCCGGAATAAAAAGTAGCCTATGTGCTATTCCAGGCTATAATCTATCTCTGTGCCAAATTCCATCCAGTTTCGTTCTGCCATTCTAGCGTGATTGAGTAACAAACATTCATCCATCCATCCATCTATCCAAACTTTCGCATTTATAATATTATAGGTATAAGTACAGAGTATAGATAAAAGTAGTGTATAGACTAGGTACCAATTTTGAAAAAGTAAAAATCTTTTGATTTGATAAGACAGATAAGTGTAAAAGAACTGTTAAAATCGTCGTAGCTCGATGGGGTGCCATACTAAAATATCAATGGGCGTGGCACAGACTATAAAGAACCGATAAAAGTAAGCCCGAGCATAGCTTTCTTCATCACCCACTGAGTGACTCTACGTCACGTCAGTTATGAATCTTTGAGACTTGTTTTGAGACTTGAGAACTTGTTCTTAACTGATGTTGGTTTATTAATACGATCGTAAGCTTTTAATGGCACATAGTTAACCCATGTCTTGATCCGTATGTATCTCATCAATGGCAAAACTCACTGTCTGAACTATCGTAAGCCAAAATTCCTCCAAACAAGTATCTCCTCAAATCGCCCCACCATCTCTCCGGCTCAGAAGGCAGGCGACTCCCATATTCGCGAGTTATACACTCTTCTGCATGCAAATTGCAACAGCACGCGAGTGTAATGAAATTTCTATTTTCACGCTTATTATGCACTTGATTCGCGAACCAAGAATATGGGGTTGTTCTGTCCAATTGCTCTGTACATCGCCTTGAGGAGGCAGGTACAAAAAAATAGGTACACAAAATTAAATTTATTATCCTCTCTATCATGCGATCAGCTACGAGAGCTATGAGCAGATTTTATGAGTTTCCATGCCGTGTGAGGCTGTCCTTCCATTGTAGGCTCCACCTCTTTATTCATTAATTTTCCCCCCTTTCACATTAGTGGATGAAGTCCCAAATAGAACCGCGTTTCAGTCTTCTGGTCTCCATTGGGATTCTGAGTGACGAAGCTAGCTTGTTGTTGTGGGCGTTTATTCGCTCTTTGAAGCTCTTTCCTGTACAAAAAAAGGTTTTTTAAAATATATACTTAGGGTAGCGCTTGGATGCAATCAGACTTGCTTGCAAGTGGTGAAATACTCGAAGGCTTCCTACCCTCCCCTTTGACGACCTCCTTGGCGCAGTGTTGAGCGCATTCTCTTAACGTGCGGAGGTCCCGAGCTCGATCCCAGGCAGGGTCAATTTAGGAATTTATAATTTCTGAATTTTCCCTAGTATGGCCTGGTGGAAGGCTTCGGTCGTGGCTGGTAACCACCCTACCGGCAAAGACGTGCTGCCAAGCGATTTAGCGTCCCGGTACGATAACGTGTAGAAACCGATTATGGGTATAGGTTTATATGTATATTTATAACTGCCATGTCCCTATAACAAGCTAGCTCGCTAACATCTTAGACTGCATCATCACTAACCATCAGGTGAGGTTGCAGTCAAGGGCTAACTTTTAGTGGATAAAAATTCTTTCCAAAAAACCGACTCCCAAAGCCACTGTAAAGTAAAAAATAATTTTGATTTCTACACACCATGTTGAAGTAGGGCGAGCCTGATGCGTCAACTTTGCTTAACTTTGATAAACCCGCCCGACTTCATCATAGTGTGTAGAAGTCACATTCACTTTTTACTTTAGAGTGGCTTTGGTAGTCGGTTTTTTGGAAAGAATTTTTATTTTTAACTTTTTAGTGTCAGGATTGAGGATTTGGAGTCAGAATTTTTTTTGGGACCATCTCGAGAGCTTCCTATAAGGACTGAAAAATCGGTTCAGAAATCACGGAGATATGCACCGAAATATTCGCCGAATTGAGAACCTCCTCCTTTTTTGGAAGTCGGCTAATAAAAAAGGCTGCATTTTCGGTACGAAGCGGTGGCGGTTCGTGGAATAAAATAGGTACGCAGCGTTCCGCAGTTGTGTTTTTGGTGGCCGGTAGTTGTATCATCCAAGCCGGTAACGGATTTCGCCGACCCGCCTATGTCAACTACTTTGCATAAGAGATCACAGAATATAAGAATAGCAATAGAACGCGTATTCCTACAGACAATTTTCTATGGGATCCAGAGTCGTTAAACTCGTCTCATACAATGATTAGTTGCAGAAATGGCGAGCCATCATAATCAATTTGATCTCCTTATGACTTTTTCACTTTAAATAAATACGCCCATTTTTCTTTCTGTTGGAGGGAAGAGTAGATGAGTAACATCTCTTATGGGAGAAAAGTTGAAAAAGTGTCCAGTGATTGCTATAAATAACTGTTCAAAAACCTTCCACAGTGGCGATGGTGAAGCAAAGGGTATGAATGTAGCAATTGTAGATTGAAGTGAAGTATGCCAAGTTAATAAATTTAATATTATTGTTGACTAAAATAGTTAATTATTGAAAATTTCAACCACTTACGTTCTACAAAATAATGATGAATGTTTTCTTTCCTTGTTTATTTCTCTAACCTACTCTAATAATATTTGGCGCTTCCTTTTAAATTGACCCTTATGCTAATGCAGCGCCCCCGATTTAATGCATTCCGACGGATACTTTTTATATACAGAGATTTTACTCCTCTACTCTACCCTCCATAGTTTCCGTATACTAAAACACTCTATAATGGGGGAAACAATAAACATAATTTGTTAAGAAAGTTTTTTCCACTCTATCGATAGATGGCGTTGACTTACCTTAACTCGCGCTAAAACCTTGTGTTTTATCGGAAATGAATTGATTTCCTATTAACGTTTCAGCAGGGTCATAAGAGCCGACGTACGTAACGTTACGTCAATTCTTTTGATCTTCCATCAACTCCCATCAACTCCTATCAGCTCCTGTCAGCTTGCAAGTTACAGGTTGGACATATTTATCAATGTCGGAAGCTAACCAGATCCGAAATATTGGACACAAGTTCCCTACAGATAGAATATAGACTCGGAATAATAGTCGTATTACACGTGGCCGCTAGTTAGAGCGTCGCCTATTACACCAATCTACACCAATATTATAAAGAGGAAAGATTTGTATTTTTGTATGTAACGAATAAACTCAAAAAGTACTGGACCGATTTTAATATTCTTTTTTCATTAGAAAGCTACATTATCACTGAGTAACATAGGCTATATTTAGTACTAGATTACTATAGAAATCTTTAGAAGTTCCTATTAAAACCAACCGAAGGTGTAAAAAAATTAGCCATAAAATGTCTTTCATCGCATACGCTGCGAAGAGTATTAATGATAGGACAAAAAAATGTTCGACAATATTATAGAATATATCAATATCTACAAAACACTTCGCGAGACCATGTGTCTAACTATTGTAGTTACGTCACTATAACTACTTTTTTACATTTAACAAATTGATAGAAATGCCGATCAAAATCAGACCGTGTTATCCATACCATTTATAAATTTTTATCCAAATAAATAATTTAATATTCAAGACTGTCTCAATACCTGATGATTACTTTTTGAGTTATTGAAATCGGACATTCCATTCAAAAGATATCATGAAATTAAAATAAAAATACATGCCGGCGGCGGCCGCCACGCAGAGCATCGAGTAACTAACTCTTCGTGAGAGGGGCAGTGCGGGAGAAGGCGGTGCACCATTATGAACTAGGCTATGTCGGCTCCTTACGCAGTGGACGCAAGCGACATTGAATATTTCGAGTTTTTTTAACACATTTTTATGCTTCACTTAAAAAGTTCTTTTCAGAGCTACTTAGTTTTAGTATTAGGAATCACACTTTTTCATAATTAATAATAAATGCGAAAGTGTGTTTGTTGGTTTATTGGTTTGTCCTTCAATCACGCCGCAACGGGGCAACGGATCGACGTGATTTTTGGCATGGGTATAGTTGAGGACCTGGAGAGTGACATAGGCTACTTTTTATCCCGTAAAATTAAGCAGTTCCCGCGGGAATTAAAAAAACATTCACCACGCGGACGAAGTCGCGGGCATCAGCTAGTAATATATATCTCCGTAAGATTACAAAAATCATTAGATTGTAATCTAACTAGCGAAATTTCCGACAGATCACAATTTAACGTATTATTTTTCGGTAGATTGTAATCTGTTAGGTATATAAAACCTATTAATAACCTACCTGATTATTTATGGCGAACCCTAACTTAACCTACAAGAAAATACAATGAATAATATTTCAAAAATTTACACTAAGAACATTGAACCGCAGGCGATCGCGTATCTCTGACAGCTACAGTGTAACGATCGCAATCACCTCTGATTGGTTAACACTCCTCCACTATTGGACAAAATCCATTGACGCAGCAAGAATACCATAAATTCAGCCAATCACAACAATTGATACTGTAACAATGATTGATGCAGAAGATACGCGGTTGCCCTGCTGTTCACAATCTGTCGACAGTTTACAATTTCGCTAGTTAGATTACAATGTAACGGTTTTTGCAATCTTACGGTGCCATATATATAATAAGGACCAAATAAGGGAAGGAGTTAGAGATAATTATCTTGCTAAATCTTATTACACTACAGAGATTCAAGGGTAAGGGTCCATGTGAAAAGTGCAGTGTATTAGGCCGAATGCAGTGGGTGCACGGGTAAATAGTAATTCCCCTGCACCCACTGGTGGCCGAAGTGGAAGTCACGTATTGGGTGTACGGGTAGCAACACGAAAGTCGAAACTCCGATGGGAGCCAAACCGTGAGTGGTCGCTAGTTTTTAGATATTTTATAAATATACTAGATGATGCCCGCGACTTCGTTCGCGTGGATAAAAATTTTTTGATTCCTGCGGGACCTCTTTAATTTTCCGGAATGAAAAGTTGCATATGTCCTTCCCCGGGATACAAACTATCCCCATACCAAATTTCATCAAAAATATCTCATTTATAAGATTATAATATGGATAGAAGGAAAAGATGACTAACTGATCTATCGACGCATAAATCAAACTACTGAACGGATCGGGCTGAAAATACTCAGCATACAGTTTTTAATTTGGCTTGCCTATCTAACTTATTTTAGCGGAAAGTTAGCTTTTATGACGCAGTTAGGCATCTAGGAGTAAAATATGGTGAAATGGATATAAAAACCGAACTTAACGTACGCAAAGTTGCGGGCAAAAGCTACTTTTAAATATTTAAGCACAATAATCCCTGGAATTAATCCAAAGCCCGGGTGCCATGTTGAAGCGTCAGTCGTCACGTGATGGCTCATGGCGCCATCTTGTTTCATCCTTTTCATTGCACATAATCTCATTACAGCTCCGCGTTTCGGATTAATCTGATAAAAACAGCGTTGCAAAAATTACTCTTCATTTTTATAATGTACTTACTGAATAACTGTTTGTAAAATGAAATAGCCGAGAACCGGATGGAAACGCGTTAAAAATTGACAAAGTAAATTTGAAAATAAAAATATTTTCAATTGTAGGTACTTAAATAATTAAATAAACGTTTATTGACCACTTACTTAGTAATTTTAAGGCACTTTCTAACTAATCAATCCAATTACTTTAATTTAAAAAGCCATTTGATGGTAAAATGATACTATCGCCCTATTTATTTGTTTTGTATGTACCTATCTACATAAATCAAATATAGTTTTAATTGTTAGGAAACTTAAGCACTATATAGTTACCCCATAATAGAAAAGAACAAAAGAAACGCAATTGTAGGTACTTACTAGGCGCTGAAGGGTCTGCGACCCTACCACAGAAACTACTGTCCCAGGAAATCCCTATAATGTTAAATAGGTGTCACGACCTTCAGCAAACCTCTTTTAACTGGCATAAAATCTAACAACAAAACGTAAATTTTATATCGAAGACGACCTGAAAAGTGCAAATGAATAGTCAAAAATGCTGTGTCAAGATTAGAGTTCAAAGCATAGAGGTCAGCGATAGGGGCGGACCCTTCCACTTTGACCTGCTATCCCCCCGTTACCCAAGTTAGTCCCATTCAAACGCAAGCAAAAGATGTCAAAACTCGCTGCTGGCCCATGGGTCACTAACTTTCGTATTTTATCTCGCCAGAGCATACATACACGGCTAACTTATCCGCCCCAACCTACTTTTTTTTTAACGAGGTTGATATCTTGAGGTACCCTATCTCCTAGGGGAGAGTGCGGGTGATGTGGGATTTCTAATTTTCTACCCACTAAATCCCCCTCGGTGGCTATCCTCTGAGCATAATGGTAATCTCCGGGAACTCTCAAAGAACATGCGCCCAACCTAATTACCTAGCGGAACAAACTAGCGTGGAAAAAATAATTTTGGAGGAAGCTTTAACTTGAAATACTATTACCTATTCTGTGCTTTAACTTCGATACAGTCTGTCCTCTCTACCCCTTATGTATCACGCTGAAACAATTGAACAGTATTTTTTTTTTTCATTTCAATAGTTAGGGCTCGTTATCAGAAAAACAGGGTTCCTTCGAAATAGGGAATGAAAATCTTGTTGATTTTACTAAATTCTGAACTCTTTTTTATATACAAAGTTAAGTTGTCTGGTCATATGTGAATTTTGTGAAGATCTAATGAATAGTTCTGAGATGGAGTACAAAATTCCTCGGATCAGCAAATCAATCGCGATCAGTATGAAAGCTTCATAAAAAGTGATTTAATTTAACATTTTAAGATAAGCCCGAACGAAGTCAGGACGAGTCAAGTATTAAATGATGATGATGTGTATCATCCAAACATGACAAATTGATCTTAATTTTGTTTTATAGATTAGGTAAACTCAAGTTGGTCTGACATTTTCATGAACGAGCTCCAACTCAACTGCTAAGGTTGGGTAAGTTGGTAATAGTGTACGTTGGTCTCATACGTAGCTACCCTTCTCGGGGGAGGGTCACTCGATAGTATTTTATCTCGCGGGCACAAAGGCGTCAGGCCCTTGATGCGGGATGATAGCCGTGTCAAGTGGAGCAAATTTGCATGTTATATTTTACTTTCTATTTTACGGCTTTGTAAGCTCTGAGGGTTGGATTACACTTTGTTCGGTTAACAGTTCGGATGAAAAGTGCACAAGTGCGGGATAATTTTCCGGGATAAAAAATGGCCTATGCCCTTTCCTGGGATGCAAACTATCTGTATTCCAAATTTCATCAAAATTGGTTGAAAAGATGGGCCGTTAAAGAGTAGCAGAGTGACAGATAATTACAAGTTAGCCCATACCTAACTGCAATCTCATTCATTTTTAAGATGGTTTAATTATTTTTCTCAATGATACAATTAGTTTTAGAAATTAACAATCGTGATTAACTTTTAAACAACATACATGCACCTAAATACCTACATTTCTGATGATGGTGCTACTGGTAAACGGTAAAATCTAGTAAAATCTGGTAAAATCCAGGGATTGTAAGTCTTGGACACTCACGACGCGACGCGTGATACGCGCCTTCTAGAAGTTTTAAGCAACTGTATGAAAGCATTCACAGTCGCGTCGTCACTTTTACGATGTTTTTATTAAATTAGCGTTTCAAAAATACAGATTTGAAAAGAATATGTACAGTGGGCTATTCATCGCTCTATTTATTGGTTACAAGTAAGAGGCTGAGTTACAAAATAGTACGTTGTATTTCACAATTCCGTAAGTCTTTAAGGTTACTTACAAACTTACGAAATTATGCTACGAAAACTTACGGAAGTGTACACATTTCCTCCTCTTTGCTCGAGCTCTTTTAACCGACGGCATGTGTACTTTCTGTTATGTGAAATAGACGAATATTACCTAAATGCTGCAAAGCGATTGGTAAGTCATCAGTTAATCAAAGAAAAGCCTTACGTGGAGACATATCCTCAACTGTTGGTACAATTGATTCTGTGCTACCTCAAATCAATTGTACCCCTCGTTCATTAAGTAAGTAACTATCATAAATCGCAAACACTTTCGCGCGCGCTTTCAAAAAGTCGCGTGTTGAATTCGCCACGCTGTCAGTATGCCCAGGCCTTAATGTAAAAGTCGCGTGCCAGCCACAGCTGGTCGCTCACAGCCTAATGGAACTGATCCCAGGAACAAACGGACAGTTATTGTAAAAACACATAATTTCTGATGCGTGGAATTTGGTTGATTGCGAGGAAACCGATCAATTATCATATTATTATTTATTAAATCGGTCATTGAAATAGGGTTTAGATTTCACCTTCTAGTCAGGGGTTTGAACCCCGGGCACGCAGCTCAACACTTTTCGAAGTTATGTTATAAATTAAAGAGGTGTTAAGAATCAAAAAAAAACTGAATCCACGTGGACGAAGTCGCGGGCAAACAAAACATTCCTCCGAACGAATATTTTTGACGTGTTAAACATCATTTAAGCAACATGGAATAAATATTTTCCATCCTCATTCCACAGGCCGACCCGCGTCACATCCATAATTCCTCTCTCATGATCCACACACGGAATACGCGATCAGCTGGTAATAGAGGCTGCATCACAAATACCCGAAATCACAATCGAACTCATGGACTAGCCTATAAACTTTTATTAAGCTACGGATGTGTGGATTACGTGGTGTGAAATAAAATTGTCTGTTTAAAACTCATTTATTTAATTGACACAAAAATGTAAAATAATTGAATAGTTATTAAAACAATAGAACTTACGAGTAAACTAGAGAGTTATAGTTACGAATTAGAGCTACGAGAAAACGACTTAGTAAGGAGTTGAGGCTAGAATGCGTGTCGATTTTTTTTTTTTTTTCGGATTGAGTATGCTGCATATGCCCTACTGGCCGCTACAGCGTCACCGGGGGGATGGGCGAGCGCTAAGCGTCGCCGAGAAAAGAGCCCTAGGGCTCGATGACATCGGGGGAGGCAACGTCTTCCTAAGGGCGCCTCCTATGAGGCTCAGGCCACGGCTTAGGATGACGTTGGGATGAAGGGGAGGTCGGTTGGACTAGATTAGTCCACACGCCCCCGAGGCCGTGGGTAAAGACCACGTCCGGGTGACGTAAGATATCGGGGTCCTCGTCTTCGCCGGCGAAGACGCTGTGTTTGACAGGTGCTTGTGTGTAGCCCTAAGTAGGGTGCATTGTCGGTAGTGATTTGGTCGTCGGGGATAGTGTCGATTAAGGGACTTTAGGAGTATTTATATGATTTGGTAGTGGAAGGGATAGAGTTGGGAGAGTGTTCGTTGGGACGAGGGACGAGGGTTACTTTTTTCTAAAAATAGACTTTTTTACTAATGTACGTAATTAGGGGTAAAGGTTAGTGATTAGGAATATTGGGTGCAATCATGGGTTAGTAGGTAGTTAGGTACATTACATTATATTGGTTTAGTGCTTATCTAACACCACCACCAATAGACCAATAGGAGCGCTTGAAATAACACCTAGTGATCTCATCTATCCTCTGTGTCTATCCTCAAAACTAACCATAAACAGCATTATTTTTCTCATATTACTTTTTTTTTATCTTTCCTTCTCATATATTGTATCTATTTAGATACTTTTAGATTATTTACTCATTTCTGGATAAATAATCAATACAAATAAATAATAATATAATAGTAAAATAATAATAGAAATAATATAATTATTAAATATTTGCGAGCTATTTCTATCTCATGTAAATTCTATCTGTGGTAGCTGTAAGTGTTCTGAACACTTACACCATGTATATTTTATATATATGTATATATCATTTAGCTTACTTAATATTATAAATGCAAAAGTTTGGATGGATGCATGGATGCTTGTTACTCAATCACGCCCCAACAGCTGAACGGATCTGGCTGACATTGGGCACAGAGATAGATTATAGTCTGGAATTATAGGCTACTTTTTATCCTGGAAAATTAAAGAGTTCCTGCGAGAATCGAAAATCCTCAAACCACGCAGACGAATTCGCGGGCATTTGCTAGTATTTTATATGATGTAAAATAATTAAAATTAAAAATTGTTACCAACTGGATATAAACATAGACAATCTTTATATCCTATTGCTTCTACTTGACATAATCAGGAATTTCCAGGAATTCTTTTTAATGTCGTCGTTAAAGTGTACGTCTATCGGTTGAAGACGACCACTGTACGCCAGTGAGGCAATCCAGAAGTAGGTATTAAATAAACACTTTTAATATATTTGTCCTCCAATTTGAAACTTGCACGAGTAAATGGTTAAACGTGTAGAGGTTCCACGAGAGATTATATGTAATTAGATAAAGTTTACTATTACTTAAAAACAATATTCATTTGATCTGCCACGATTACTATCGTTAAGCTCTAAACCAAAATACGATCTAAACCCAAAAGAATTCAATAATCGCTGACTGCCGGCAGGAGACTGAATTATCATCGTCAAAACACTCTTATTTATACTAACTATTTTCAATATGGCATTCGTATCCGTAGATTAAATTGAATAACATGAAACGAGTCAAACTGACAGATATTGTGCTTCCTGTTTCATGAGATATAATGACAAATAGTAATAATGCTAACACTATGTTCTTATCTTTCTAACAACTACCGAGTACGTACTTGCACTGACGTATCAAGGTAGCTATTGTTCGTTTCTAGTCATTTCTAGACTAGGTCAGGGTTGGAAAATAGTCGATTGTTGCTGCCGAATAATTCAGATTATCAACTGAGTGATGCCTACGACTTTTTCTGCGTGAACACCTCCTGAGGATGCTCCGATGTCGGGGTGAAACGTACGTTGAGAATAAATTGGAAGATTTGTATGGTGTGGTGTTGTGCCTGTGCTAATTGCTGGCTTATTGTGAATATCGCAAGCTACACGCTTTGCCACATAGATTTGTCTGTTTTGACGGATCACAGCACAAATAAGCTTCTTTTTCCTTAATTTGTCGGTATTCTACAGGATATATTTCGGAGAGTGTGCTCAGGAACTATTCGATCTGGTTCCTCCATCACCTTTTTACTATCGAACCGCAAGGCATCGACAAGGTCTGCACCCTTACGCAGTCGAAATTCCGCGTGCTCGTACGAAGAGATTTGCTTCCTCGTTTCTAATTAGAACCGCTAGGATATGGAATGCCCTTCCGGCTTCCATTTTCCCCTTCTTTTAATATAGGTACCTTCAAATCAAGAGTGAATAGGCATCTTCTAGGAAAGCGCGCTCCACCTTAGGCTGCATCACCACTTTAAGCAAGTCTGATTGCAGCCAAGCGCTGGCCTAAACATTAAAAAAAATAAAAAAATCTTGGGGTATTCATTGATTTTCCTGGATGAAAAGTAAGCTATATAACTCTCCAGATCCTCAACTAGACTTATGCAACAATCAAGTTGATTCTTTACTCTGTTTTGTTTACGACGTGATTGGAGGACAAACAAACACACTTAAACTTATCATTAGCACGGATATAAAAATTCATTTTATTTTCATAGATATTAATATATCAGGTTCTTATCTATTCAGGCCCCATATTTAAATGTCGCACGCAAGTACGTAAAAATTTTTTAACTCGCTGAATTTTTTAAATTTACTAGCTGATGCCTGAGACTTCGTACGCGTGGAATAAGTTATTTTAATTCCTACGGGAACTCCTTAATTTTCCCGATACCAAAATTAAAAAAAAAAAATTGGTAGGTAGGCAATGTCGAACATTGATTAATAATAAATGAACACAGCACTGCATCCGTTACATTTAGTGCTCATTTTTTAATGTCTCTAACTCGCAATGAAACACGTCTGCACCGTAGCCACCAGTAGCGCGCGTGTCGATATGCTTGTTATTAAATAAACATTAAATAAATAAAAGCCAATAAACTTTACTTGCGCGCAAATAATCGGGTATATGACAACTATTCAAATCAATTACTTTTTAGTGATTATTATCCCACAAAATGGAGACAGCGTCGCTAGTTTCATTAAAAATAAAATTAAAACAGAAAACCAAACAGGCATAAAAATTAATTCCAATTTTGGCCACCGGGTCAGTTAAGTTTGTGGGACTATAAATAGGTAGAGGACCTCCCAAAACTGCATGATATTGAAATATTTATTCGGTGATTTATTACTAGTTCATCCAGAGAAACGCGACCTATTTTTTATTTGCCACCATTTTTTACTGTTAGAGCCCTCACTAAAGTTATATTATATATTACGTAACATATAATAGAACATGATAATATTATTATATAATAAAATTTACGTATACCTACCTAGTCTTAGGTGTTGTTTTGTTGTTGTTGTACTTCTATAGATAGATAGACAGACACATTTTAGCATTTTTAATATAAGTATGGATAACATATACCTACAATTGAAGTATAAATATGTAGGTATGTGTGTTATTCCTACGTAAACTATAACATATTCTGTTAAAATATGTTATCCATTGCAGTCCAATTACTTACTCGTAATGTGTGGGAGTGTTAAGGCCGCCATTGGACCATAACAGAATTGTTTCTCTTCTTGTATTGTATGTATGATTAAAATTCAAAGTTATTTATTTGTGAATACAATCACAATAAGATGTTAGTTTTACAAAGGAATCATGTAATCTACCACAGTGTGGTGTACAAATCTATGGATTTTTTAAACGCAATAAAATAAGTACGTGTGTTGCAAATTAGGATGTGAGGAAGAAAATAATCATAGGTATAAGTATTAATGAAACACAAACAGAAAATTACGAAGTATCTACTTACTTACTTATAAATAATATGCTGTGTTGCAGCGCGTTGGGAAAAAGAAGGCGATATTCTTCTTACTGTGAAAAAGAAGAAACTGGGGTAACTGGGTCATGTACTTAGTGGTCCTAAGTTCTTGCAATTCACGAGCGCGCGTGGCTCATGGTTGTGTTAAAGTCTATCTGACATCTGTATATGTCACCGTAAGATTGTAAAACCGATTATAATCTAACTCGCGAAATTGAAAACTGTCGAAAGATTACAATTTAACGTATTATTTTCCGTTAGATTGTAATCTGATAGATATATAAACCCGATAAAACCTAAGTGGCCGGCCTGCGTTGTTTATGTCGAACCCTAACCTAACCTACAAGAAAGAGACAAGAAAACGTAAATAAAATGAATATTTCAAAAATGTACACTCAGAACATTGAACAGTTTACAATCTTTCAACAGTTTAGAATTTCGCGAGTTAGATTATAATCTTACGGTTTTTACAATCTTACGGTGACATATACATTTATATACGTGTAAATGTGAGCCTGTACGTGATTGCGCGTACGAATGGCCGCTCTGAGATACACGCACACTTACGCAATGTGCATAACTACAAGTAAAGTTCAGGCGCGCTCCTGAATTGCAAGAACTATAGTAGGTATTAGGTAGTACTACTACAGTGATTCAAACATTAATTTCCATTACTCGGCCTTTCTTCTTTTTGCAGTGCTGTGATCAATTGGAACGATGACAGTGCGGGCTGTCCTCAAGCAGCAGGCGAGCAAGTTGTCTCAGCAAGTACTCAGTGTCGTAGCTGTTCTCGCGCTTACTCAACCTGCTTACTCAACTGCTTACTCTACTGCTTACTCGACTACTTACTCCTTTCCGAAGCAAGCTGTTGTCAAACGTACGGATATAACGTTATAATAAGTTTACTAGATGAATCGAAATTAAATTAATATACTTACTTATACATACACTAGCTGATGCTCGCGACTTCATCAGCTTGGAATAAGTTTTTTCACCTTGCCTATGTCAGTCTCCAGGTTCTGAACTATACCCATACAATTTTTTTTTATATATATATTTATTTATTTTAAGGCATAAAAAAGTACAAATGGGCATTCTTATAATCTAAGAATACATAATTTTACGTAAGGCTATAACGTTTTAACAGGCTAAAATCACCTTTATAAACATTTAAAAGAACTAAGATTACAGTAATTATTAAGTATTATGACGAGCATTAATAAATATGCTTTACAGTAGAAATGCAGGCAAGAATTAATATTTATTACCTACACATATCATACATGGATGAGACCTGAATCTAAATTTAAATACTATTGATACAACTATCATTAGGATACAATGTTGGTAAGTTAACTACTTACGCTTAGAAAAGTAAAATCAATTTATAATGTGAAAGATAATCTTATAGTTTTAGAATTTACAAAACTAAGTAAACAATTATCGCAAAATATCACGATTAAGTGGGTAGTCAATCGCGGGTGAGACAAGCGGTCTGCGCGTCGAGTCACCCATACAAAAAAACACGTCGATCCGTAGCTCTGTTACGGCGTGATTGAAGGACAAACCAACAAACAAACATACTTTTTGCAAACGTATTTAATATATTAGTATGATAAAAAAAATTAACTTAACAAAAAAATGTTGCTTACCATGTCGTCCTCGTCCTATGATTTCTTCCAGCAGCCCTACAATGTGAGAATAGTGAAACAAAAATAATGCTGTGTAGGTACTTATAAACTAGAGAATAGAAAACTTTAATTAAATTACGTGATTAATGGCAAGGAATAACGACCCTCAGCGATGAGGAATACGACGCAAAGAGAGTGAGATCAAAAAATCTGAAGTCAAAGAATGAAGCACCTTTAGATAGCAGTTTTGAGGTGTAGATAATTAAGAACTGTGAAGTAAAAGAGTTACACTAATCATCATTATTGGCAGCGAAACTACAATATGTACTAATAATAGTCCCACAAATTTGACTGACTTTGTTACAGCGTCGCTTGTATCTATGAAAAATAAAATAACAACAAAAATTAATGAGACAAAAAAATTGCTCCAATTTTGTCTACCGGGCCAGATAAGTTTGTGGGATTATAATAATAATTGACCTCTAAATATATGCGTCGGTGTTCTAACGGCGTTATGGAGATGTTTTCTAATCTACTTTCTCTTGAGTAGTTTTATCTTTCTTCTCCCAGCAGATCTGGAAGAATTCGATTTCATAGTAGTGGGTGCTGGGTCGGCAGGCAGCGTGATTGCAGACCGACTCTCTGAGCGTAAGGACTTTAAGGTGCTGGTGATTGACGCAGGAGGTGACCTGCCCATCGAATCCATTGTAAGTTTCTACTAAATACTATCTATGTTTTATAAAGCGACCAGCGTACTAGAATGCCCATAGTCGCTCGCTCACTATGATGAGAAGACTCAGGGTCACTCAGCGAGCGACGGAGAGAACTACGCTAGTAGTATGTCTACGTAATCAAATTATAAATGAAGAGATCTGTAGGAGAACCGGCGAAGCTGAAGTGGCAATGGACGGGACATAGTTCGGAGTGCCGATGAACGTCTGGGTCCCAAGGTGCTGGAGTGGCAATCCCGCACTGGAAAAAGTAGCGGAACATGAACGTGTTCTTGTATGCAGGAGACCTACGTTCAGCTGTGGAGGCATATCGGTTGAAACGACGACTGCGATAAAAGTCACCTTGCCTAATCAGATACTAAGTACCTTACATGTAAGTAAATATAGGTATTGTATTCCAGGTCCCCAGTTTATTTGCCACCTTGCCGCATACAAAGTACGATTGGAATTTCACCTCTGTGAATGATTACACGGCACAGTCTCACACGATCAATGCGTTGAACCTGACGTGCGGTCGAGTCCTGGGCGGCGGCAGCAGTCTCAACTACATGATGTACGTGCGCGGCTGTCCAGGGGACTTTGACTCCTGGGCACGAGCGGCTCAGGACGATACTTGGAGCTACAGGAACGTACTCCCTTACTTCATAAAAAGCGAAAGACTCGAAGACGCACTGATTTTGAATTCGCCTAACAGGATTTTTCATGGTACTAAAGGATTTTTAGGAGTCACCAGAGAAAACAGAAAGGAGACAGAGAAGTATTTAGAAGCTTTCAGGGAAGCTGGTAATGATATCAATTTGGACGTAAACGGTAGAAATAGTTTAGGTTATACCTTACCACTGTATACCATTGCGGATGGAATCAGGCAAACAACCGCATTCACTTTAGGTGATAACAAAGGCAGAACAAATCTGCATGTTTTAAAAAAAACATTTGTCGTTGAAATCCTGTTTGATAAGAACAATAATGCAATCGGAGTAAGGGTTATAACCGCTAAAAATAGAGTACTTACCCTTTTAGCCAGAAAGGAAGTAATCATATCAGCTGGAGCACTCAATACTCCTAAGCTTCTGATGCTCTCCGGTATTGGACCGAAAGAACATCTGGAATCCCTGAACATAAAGGTGAGGAGTGATCTCCCAGTCGGCATGAATTTGCAGGATCACGTTTTGATACCATTGGCCTTCAAAATGGAGAGATCCACCGCGCCACCGGAACCTCAGAATCCATACCAATTCCCTTACCCTGTTGTTGTAGGCTATTATACAGCACTCGATAAATCGCGAACTTGCGCAGAATGCCAAGTTTTCAATTTCCTCTTTCCAAATGATTCAGAAGCACCTTACCAATTGTGCAGTTTCAACTTCGGATATAAGGAATTTCTTTGCCGCAATCTACTTGAAGCTGTTAAAGGTAGAAATATACTGTTTGCTGCTTTAACTCATCTACATCCCAGATCTAGAGGTCGAGTGATGTTGGGTAGTAGGAACCCTTATGATCCGCCGATTGTAAATATGAAGTCTCTATCTGATGATCGGGATACAGAAAATTTGGTGGCCTGCTTAGAAGATTACATCCAGGTCATGAATACGAGTTATTTTAAGAGTGTTGGAGCAGAAATGGTAGATTTTGGTGTTGACAGATGCAAGGGTTTGCGGTTCGGCAGCAGACAGTATTGGCGTTGCTACGTGATATACATGGTGTCTACTTTTATCCACTACGCTGGTACCAGTTCGTTGGGCGCTGTGGTGGACAGTGGCCTGCGCGTGCGCGGCGTACAGCGCTTGCGCGTGGCTGACAACAGCATCATGCCCACGCTCACTAGTGGGAATACCAACGCGCCAGCTATCATGATCGGCGAAAAGGCTGCAGACATGATAAAGATAGATCATCCAACCTGTACTTAACACACCCACTAATCGTCATCTTCATCAAATCAACCTTCACCACTGAAAATGATTCTCTAAATGATTATAGTCCACCACGCTGACCAAAGTCGGATCAGAAGTATGTAATAAAGTAGTACATTTTTTGTTTCTTCTGTGTATAGTAGCGATAATGCATTAAAACTTATCATTGTATTAAAACCATGTTTGGAAACGAACCTTGACCGCTACTCTGACTTTGAAACATTCGATAGCGCGTGAGCCATGAAAGCGTAACGCACAAACAGACGGACCGACTTTTGCATATTTTATTATATTATTATGGCACTATAGATATACCTATCTAGGCTAATAGCACAGATTAAGTATATTATATCCATAAAGTGGGTCGACGCCAATACAAATGGCTGACCCGGCTACCATGACACATGTAAAAGTTCGCTACTCTCACCTATGGTTGAACGACTGGTAGGTAAAAGTAAGCCTTGTGTCTGCTAAAATGTAAAGACTCGAATAGGGTATTTGGCAAATAGTCAAATCAGCAACTTTTCTTCAAACGTCAAAACGCGTCCTAAGTATCCTTCTGGCCCGACTTACATGAAATTCTGTAATGTGACGTTACGCACTTTTTTACTGTAATCGATTGTTTAAAATGGTCAACATAAAACTATATCAGGGGATGTGGATTTGACGACTTTTGGGAGATCTTCTATTTAACAATCACTAAAAAATTATATATTTGAATAGTAGTCAAATACCCAAATCACTAGGGAGCAAAAGTCCTGCGATACGTATCGCTAGATGTATAATAACTTACACTACTGAATATATTATTATATTATACTTATTGTAATGTCTTGCTTTTTAAAAAGAGCAACTGCTGAGTTTCTTGCCAGCTCTTCACACTAGGACTGCTTTCCGAACCGATGGTAGAGTCAATAAGAGACCCCTGTATTTCCTACATGTAATAAATAAATTGAATATTGAGTATAGAGAAGTCGGGTGACGTCGGTCGACTTCACCTGACATCGCACGACAACTCGGGCAACAGTAGGGCGTTGTCTATAAAAATGACAAATATAAAAATTGGCTTAGAATAATTTTGACATTTAATAATATTATAATCTGTTCTTCCTAATTATTTTAATCAAATAATAATATTTAGACTGCATGTTATTCTAAGCTTTCTATATCGTATGCCTGTTAAATGGTAAATATCAAATGACATATATCGTATGCCTGCAAGGCTACCGGCTAAAACTGACAGCTACAGTGTAACGATCGCAATCACCTCTGATTGGTTAACATTCTTCGACCATTGAAATGACCACCAAAATCCATTGACGCAGCAAAATTACCATAAATTCAGCCAATCGAAACAAATGAGACTGTAACAATGATTGATGCAGGTTTTACATAATCGCCCTGCAAGCAACATTTAAGAGGCCGGTGATGGCCACTCGCAATTTCTATTCAACCCGCAAATATAAGTTTGCCGGTATATTGCTATCTCTATTTGGCTGATGACACATGATCGCGTGCAAACGCGATAGCAATATGAGCGTACAAAATTTGTTATACGTTTAGTCTTGTTCCGTAAATACCAAAAATGATGAATGATAACTTGTTGTGTTTTTCAGTTCGTGTTGTTATTCGGGAACTTGACAATATAGGCTATGCTCCTGGTCAATTAGTACGTAACATATCGTCGGTTTTAATATGATACAAATAAGGAGAAAACATGTCATTCATGTCGTAAAAACAAGCAAAACGCTATGCGCTTACATTTAATTTTGGGAAAATATTTTGAAAACATAATTATCCAGGGGCCTAGATAAATACAAGTTCAATCTTAATAATCGCATAATCTGGTGTAAATATTCTCGAATTACGAATCATTTTGGTATTACGTTTGTATGGGCAATTCAGCCTCCGCTGGCACCTTAACAACAATAGGTAAAAGGTCGCGAGAAAAGATGTCTGGCAATGTGGTCGTTTGTCGTCCGACATCTCTAGCGACACCTGTCGCGGGATATTTGCCTCCTAGTGTATGCGAGGCCTTAGTGTGATGTAATGGGTCTCAGATTTTTATCATTTTTGTTTATAAACTAGCTGATGGCTGCGACTTCGTCCGTGTGAATCAAGGTTTTCTTAATTCCCGCTGGAACTCTTTAATTTTCCGGCATAAAAAGTAGCCGTGCCCTTCCCCGGGATGCAATATCTTTATATAAAACTAGCTAATGCCTGCGACTTCGTCTGCATGTATCGAGGTTTTTGATTCCCGAGGGAACTACTTAATTTTCCGAGAAAAAAGCCTACGTGCTATTCCAGACTATAATCAACCTCTCTGCCAAATTTCAGCCAGATCCGTTCAGCCGTTGGGGCGTGATTGAGTAACAAACATCCATACATCCACACATCCATACATCCATCAAAACTTTCGCATTTATAATATTAAGTAAGATTAGATTAGTAAGATTTCATCAAAATCGGTTGAGCCAATGCGCCGTGAAAGCGTACCAGATAAAGTCAAACTCAAATCTTTTTTATTCAAGTAGATTTTAACAGGTGCTTTTGAATGACAGACAAACAGACACACTTTCGCATTTATATTATAAGCATGGATTCGAAGGTCCACTGACTTTCACTAATGACCTCATACCCTTGACTTTAGAACAAAACTGTCATAGTGACTAGTGTATATACCTACTTACTTGAAATAACCTGATAAAAATATGTGCCAAAAGTGCAACTACCGTAATTATACCGGTATTACTGATTATACCATCAGGTTTTTAACCGACTTCCAAAAAAGGAGGAGGTTCTCAAGTCGGCGCGTTTTAATCAGTTATATATATATGTAAGTAACTAATTAACATCAATAAGTGTACCTACTGCTGCAAGGGACAATCCAAAAGTAGGTATTAATAAACACTTAATATATTTGCCCTCTCATTTGAAACTTGCACGAATAAATAGTTAAAAGTGTAGAGGTTTCACGAGAGATTTAATTTATTAGATAAAAGTTGGCTATATATTGAAACAATATTCATTTGAACCGGCCACGATTGTTATCGTTAAGCTCTAAACCAAATTGCGATCTAAACACAAAAGTATTCAATAATCGCTTAGTCTGCCTGCAGGAGACTGAATTACCATCGTCAAAACACTCACATTTATACTATTTTTCTATTTTCCTCTTTTATTTTCTTCTTTTATTTCTTTTTTCTCCGACCCATAGTGTGTTTTTAATATAATATTGCAAGCTGTAGCAGCCTCTAAGTGGGTTTACAATCATGCATTATTGATTCTTTTAACTTTATTTTTTCCTGTTATTCTATTGTAACCTGTTGGTTGTCCTTAAATAAATTAAAAAAAAAAAAAAACTAAAAAAAAAATTACTATAAAAAACAAGTGCTATTTGGGTCCGCGCAGACGGACGCGACGGAGTCAAGTAAAGGCAAGATTTTTAAAACTTACTAGGTACCTACTCATGTACCTTTATTGGAAATCAGTGAAAAAAATATCAAGCTGAAACAAACACGGAAGAAACTAATTATACAGCCTATATAACCCATATAACCGAAGTACAGCGTGTATTACGCAGTACTTCGGTTCCACTCAACTCTGCTGGTGTGCGTAGCGCCTTAGAAAACAAAAAAAAATGTTATAGATAATGATAATAATATTATTAAAATAAAAATGACAATATTTAAACAAAGATTTTTTGCATTTTATTTGCGATAATTATTTAAATTAAAATAACGTCAATATACAAGAAAAAATTTCGCCTGACGTTATTTTTATCAACAAAGTTTATCTCAATAGCTTTATCTAAGTATATAACAAAATACTCTATACTTTACCAAAAATTACTTGGGAGACATTTCACAGCAGTTACTTGCTTCATCTGGTGACGGAAGTGCTGACTCATTTTTGGCGCAAAGGATCAGCCTGGCTGTCCAGCGCGGAAATGCAGCCAGCCTTGCACAACAGTCGTCCAACAGAAGGAAAAAGAAGTAGATCAAGTAATAAAATAACATATTTTATTTTTCATCATACCTATTCGAAAAACGAATATAGGCTTCAGAGGATAGCGGGAGCAAAATGTAATTTTTAGGCCCATGGGACTTTTCATTTCTCTGTTCTGATTGGACCGCGTTCGTGCTTCTGACAGGTGCTTAAACGTATAGGTAATGTCCATACATAGTACTTTGATACTCCTAGCTTTTTCTCATACGTAATGATGAAAAATAGTGTGTGTCACTCGGGGCCAAATTTTTTGTTCTCGGGCAGCGTATATTGAATTCCTCGCTACGCTCAGGATTCTACTTTAGAATCCTTCACTTCGCTCTGAATTCAAAATAGCGCCCTCGGGGGAAAAAAAATTTCTTTGGCCCCATATAACACAAATAACTATTATCTATTTAAAGAAATCAAAATATTTATGATGTTCGCCAGTGAGTATATAACCTGGTATGTACACAACCGGGTGAACTTCCTTGATCAAGTCTGCAGCCTTTTCACCGATCATGATAGCTGGCGCGTTGGTATTCCCACTGGTGAGCGTGGGCATAACGCTGTTGTCGGCCACGCGCAAGCGCTGTACGCCGCGCACGCGCAGGCCGCTGTCCACCACAGCGCCCATCGAGCTGGTGCCAGCGTAGTGGAACATGGTAGACACCGTGTTTAACGCGTAGCAACGCCAATACTCCCTGCTGCCAAACCGCAAGCCCTTGCAGCTATCAATTTCTAAATCCACTATCTCTGCTTTAACAGATCTGAAATAACTTGTATTCACAACCTGGACGTAATCGTACAAGTAGCTCGCGAAATCTTCCAAATCGCTATCATCAGAGAACGTCCCTAAGTTCACAATCGGTGGGTCGTGAGGATTTTTACTGCGCAACATCACACGACCTCTGGATTTAGGATGTTGCATATTTACGTTTCCTAACAACGTATTTCTACCTTTACCAGCTTCGAGTAGATGACGGCATAAAGATTCTTTAAGTCCAATGTTAAATGTGCACAAACCATATGGCACTGCAGAATCATTGGGAATTATGTAGTTGAAAGCTTGGTATTCTGCGCAGGAGAGAGTTTTGTTGACTGTTGCATAACCCACTACGAGCGGAAAGGGGAGTTGGTGGGGGTTGAGCGGTTCAGGCAGTGCGTTTGATCTCTCCATTTTGAATGACACTAAGACCATGGGATGATCCTGCAAGTTCATGCCGACTGGGAGATCACTCTTCACTTCTATGGCCAGGGATTCCAGATGTTGTTTCGGTCCAATACCGGAGAGCATCAGAAGCTTGGGAGTGTTGAGTGCTCCGGCAGATATGATCACTTCCTTTCTGGCTAAAAGAGTTAGTACTCTATCATCGCTAGTCATTGCCTTCACACCGATAGCATTATTGTTCTCATCAAACAAAATTTCAGTAACAAATGTATTTTTTAAAACATGCAAATTTGTTCTGCCTTTGTTAACTCCTAAGTTAGTGTATGCTGTAGTCTGCCTCATTCCGTTTGCAATAGTGTACAGTGGCAAAGTATAACCTAGACTGTTTCTACCGTTTACGTCAAAATTAGTATCATGACCTGCTTCCCTAAAAGCATCTAAATACTTGGCTGTCTCCTTTCTGTTCTCTCTGGTGATTCCTAAAAATCCATGAGTACCATGGAATACGGCGTTAGGGGAATTCAACAGGTCTGCGTCTTCGAGTCTTTCGCTTTTTATGAAGTAAGGGAGTACGTTCCGGTAACTCCAAGTGTCGTCCTGAGCCGCTCGTGCCCAGGAGTCAAAATCCCCAGGACAGCCGCGCACGTAAAGCATGTAGTTGAGACTGCTGCCGCCGCCCAGGACTCGACCGCACGTCAGGTCCAACGCATTGATCGTGTGGGACAGGGCCGTATAGTTATCATTCTTGGATGTGAAGTTCCAATCGTACTTCGTGTGCGGTAAGTAGGAAAATAGAGCTGGTGTCTGAAAGAACATTAAAATTGTGATTAAAGTGTTTTTTTTTAATTTATAACACCAGAAATTTATACAACCCGCTTCCATCTTAGACTGTTTCATCACCTACAACCAAAAGAGATCGCAGGCAAGCGTCTACTTGTATGTGAATACTCATTTCATTTATAACATGTACATCATGCAGGTGTATCTTATTCGTTACGTCATGTTTTGACTCTACCACCGGTTCGATCGGAAAGCAGGTTCTACTGGCGAATGGTATAAGAATAAATACTACTACAGAATGGCGGCCACAGGTAAAGGTTATAATATCAAGATTTTCTCTGCTCTGCAGGCCGATTCACAAAAGTTCGATAATATACCGTATCGATGGATCTAAGGTATCTCAAGGTTCTGAATCGGGGGGCTGATCTCGAAGCTTTCTAGTCTTCATTGTTATCGGTAAAGATGTGCCGCCAAGCGATTTAGCGTTCGGGAATGGTTGCGCTGCTCAATGTGATCTTGTAGTGGAGCAAAAAAGGGCATAAGCGCATTACCAAGGACTCTATGGGCGGGTCGCCTCCTGCATCGATCACCAACACGCTGTACTCCGGACACTCGGACAGTCTGTCAGCGACCACGCTGCCGGCCGACCCTGCGCCCACTACTATGAAGTCGAATACTTCCAAATCTGTTGACAGAAATAAGTCAAAGACTCGTCGGTAACTGTATCGGGATTTTTCTGGTCAGAAAAACTAGCACTAGCCCGGAGTTAGGAAGTTGGCGGTGTTTGACCCCCGTGCCTCGCTGAGCACGTAGAGCCCTCGCGTCGGTCCTGCTCCAGATCTCTCTCCAGTCGTGTCGGATTTTAGGTCCCATTGGGCTATGAGAGTAAAGGAACAAAGAGTGCACCTGTGTATGCGCTCCTCAGATAACTATATTATACCTCTATATGATACGCACATACTTGTGCACTATAATGTTATCTCCCGCGCAGATGGCGGAATCTCTCTGGAGATAGGCCGCCGTGGCCGAAATTCGGTCGGGAGAACATTATGATTATAAGGCAGGCAGCCTCGTTAGTCTTCTTGAAGTTAGAGCAGAGGTTTTGTTTGTTTTAGGGATCGTGTTGTAGGGATCTTTTTCTTCTTTTTTTAAATAACCTTGTGCTTGGCTCATAGAGTAGATATTTATACTCTATGGCTTGGCTGCAGTAAGACCTGCAAATCTGAATCTTGCGAGAAGAGAATACATCAGCTTCCTACCTTGGACAACGGCTTGGTTCGGGAACAAGTAGGCTGTCAGCATGAGGGTGCCCACGACGCTCAACGCCTGTTGCATGCGGAGTATGGCTTGCACGGCCATGCTTCACTCTTGCAAGAAAACCGCTGGAAAATGCTATTTTTGTGCATTTTAGGCTAAGGGGGAGTTCTTTTGCACTAAACTTTTGACGACCTCCGTGGCGCAGTGTTGATCGCTGTTGCCTTGAGAGGTCCCGGGTTCGATCCCCGGCAAGAATTTATAATTTCTGAATTTTCTCTGGTCTGGTCTGGTGGGAGGCTTCAGCAGTGGCTAGTTACCACCCTACCGGCAAAGACCGCCAAGCAATTTAGCGTTCCGGTACGATGCGGTGCAGAAACCGATAAGGGGATGGGTTTAATATATCTGCCATACCCCTAACAGGTTAGCCCGCTACCTTCCTAGACTGCATCATCACTTTCCATCAGGTGAGATCACAGTCAAGGGCTTGTAGTTGATAAAAAAAAAACTTATGGGCCTATTACACTGCACTATTCAAAGGGCCTCGTGGTAAGGGTGGGCGTGGCCGCTAGATAGAGCGTCGCTTATTACACAGCATTAAGGACCAAATTGGGACCCTTTCTCCCTTAATGTAATCACTACACTGATTGAGGTGTAAGGGTCCTTTGCAAATGTGTAGTGAAAGGTGTAGTGGTAATACTTTGATTATGTATTTAAGAGTGGTAATAGGTGGGCGCAACAAACAAAAGTTGGCAACATTGATAGTAAATATTTAAATCTATGTTTCCCACGACGTGCGTCAGCCATTGATGTATAATTTAGTACTAGTCAAATTTCTTTGATCCAAGCTTTAGGTTTGATCCAAGAAATTGTACGAGTGGCATACCAGCAGCCCGATTCTGTAACTCAGTGGTTATCAAAAAATGAAAGCCACTGACTTATATTTTTTATCCATTGAAGATTTACTATGAAATGTTCTTTCATTTTTTCATAGTAAACCTTCAATGGACAAAATATATATGTCAGTGGCTTTCATTTTTCGATAGCCACTGAGTTACAGAATAGGGGAGCAGTACCACCCTTGTGGGTATTAAGTGAATGTGTTGATTAAAACTTTATTAACACTCCACTAGTCGCGCGTTTTACCATTGTAGAAATAAAGGAACCTATTTTCAAAATTTCAAGTTTCTAACCCCAGCGGTTTAGGCTGTGCGTTGATTAGTTAACGATTTTATATATATACTAGCGGTTCGCCCCGGCTTCGCACGGGTAGCACTAATTACCATAACAGTCCATACCCAATAATAGCCAGTCGGCATTGGGCAGCAGGGTGTTACATTAGCGCCCCTATTTCTATTGCGCGTTTATTTATTTATAATATACCTTCTAAGATATTCTTCTGAATTTAATGGAGTAAAGGGCGAATTTGGTCTATGTTAAATACTTAAGGTAACCGACGTATTTTTATAAGGATTAATGCAATGTCAGGAATAATACATTCAAAGTAAATCATAAAAATGGTTATTGTGAGAAAACCTTAAACTTTTTTTTAGAACTTTTTGAGAGGAACAATTCCACCATACATTATTTTCGTGTAACTTTTACTACTTACGCAGCGCATGCCACGGAAGCTCTCAGATGAGACGACTTACTTCACATTATTGCAATTTTCGTAGGGATCTCTAATTTTTTTTAAATAAAATATAGTCTATGTTACTCGCTGATAAAGTAGCTTTCTATGAGTGAAAGAATTTTTAAAATCGGTTCAGTAGTTTTTAGTTTATCCATTACAAACAAACAAACAAATCTTTTCTCTTTATACTTAATATATATATTAGTTTAGATATGAGATGAGATGAGATGAGATGGGTACATGGTAAAAATAGTGAGTAAAATAGCTCTACATACTCGTGTTATATATAACATGCGAGCACTGGTGTAACAAACAGTGGTGCGTGAACTGGAGTAAAAATCATAGGTCACTACTTACTCTTAGATCACAAATTAAACCGGATGATCCGAACAGAACATTGATAATTTAATAACACTATTTTCGATATCAAAATTAAACATAAAATATCTACTTGTTATTTTATAATAATTCTTTTATCAGATCGTAGCTAAATAAATAAGTTATTTCAACACATGTGTCGAAAGCGAACGGCTGCACTGAACTGTTAATAAAGCTGTTAAGGGTCCTTATACAATCAGGCCGCAGCCAACTTTAGGTATATAACTCGCCACACTACAGCATTATCTGTACGCATATATAGCACTACGCTCTACGCTCGATTTTATAGCCAACTAATCAATTTTGTAACTTGAAATATTTGATTATTTATTTACTACATATTATTATCTATGCCTCCGCGCCACATTATTATAGTAAATACTAGCAGACGCACCCCTGCTTCGCTCGGGTGAAATTTTTAAAAATTCCTTGGAGGTCGAATTTCCAAAAATCCTGAAACACGTGTTTCTTAAATCCCTATAGTAAAAATCTGTAGGTATTTAACTCGCCACAATACAAAATATTTCTGCAAGCACGTATACTCTACGCTAGACCACAGTAAACGGATGAAACTACCTAAAAACGTTCGAAACAGCTCACTCACACAAACATGCGCATCGACATTGCCGTCAGTAGTGATTGCCGCGTCATGACGAGTGGTCACGTATAAATCTATTTCCGCGATCTTTTTAAAAATGCAAGGAGTGTATTGCGTAGATACGGCTGTTTGAACTCTGCTTCAACAAAACCGGAACTATCGTTTTTTAAATTCATTATAAATCGATATTTGGGGCTCCCTGGGAACAAAAAACAGGAAACTGGTAACAAATTTTAAAAAAATCTCTGTTATTGTACCGATTTCGTACAAAATCGATATATGAGGATCCCTAAGATCACAAAACAGGAAACTGTTAACAAAATTTAAAAAAATCAGCGCCATTTTGAAATGTTTGTTATTGGACCGATTTCAGTCAGCGCCGTTTTGAAATTCTCTGTTATTGTACCGATTTCGTTCAAAATCGATATCTGACGATCCCTGGGATCACAAAACAGGAAACTGGTACCAAAATTTAAAAAAAGTCAGCGCCATTTTGAAATTCTTTATTATCGTACTGATTTCGTTCAAAATCGATATCTGGGGTTCTCTGGGATCCCAAAACCGGAAACTGGTACCAAACTTTAAAAAAGTCAGCGCCATTTTGAAATTCTTTGTTATCGTACCGATTTCGTTCAAAATCGATATCTGGGGTTCCCTGGGATCACAAAATAGGAAACTTTTACCAGAATTTTAAAAAAGTCAGCGCCATTTTGAAATTCTCTGTTACTGTACCGATTTCGTTCAAAATCGATATCTGGGGTTCCCTAGGATCACAAAATATGAAAATTTTACCAGAATTAAAAAAGTCAGCGCCATTTTGAAATTCTCTGTTATTGTACCGATTTCGTTCAAAATCGATATCTGAGGATCCCTAAGATCACAAAACAGGAAACTGGTACCAAAATTTTAAAAAATTAGCGCCATTTTGAAATTCTTTGTTATCGTACCGATTTTGTTCAAAATCGATATCTGGGGTTCTCTGGGATCACAAAACAGGAAACTTTTACCAGAATTTTAAAAAAGTGAGCGCCATTTTGAAATTCTCTGTTATTGTACCGATTTCGTTCAAAATCGATATCTGGGGTTCCCTAGGATCACAAATTATGAAACTTTTACCAGAATTAAAAAAAAGTCAGCGCCATTTTGAAATTCTCTGTTATTGTACCGATTTTGTTCAAAATCGATATCTGAGGATCCCTTAGACCACAAAACAGGAAACTGTTACCAAAATTTTAAAAACTCAGCGCCATTTTGAAATTCTTTGTTATTGTACCGACTTTGTTCCAAATCGATATCTGGGGTTCCCTAGGACCACAAAACAGGCAACTGGTATTTAAATTTTAAAAAATCAGCGCCATTTTGAATTTGTGTTTTGTGATCCCAGGGACCGTCAGATATCGCTTTTGAACGAAATCGGTACAGTAACAAAGAATTTCAAAATGGCGCTGAGTTTTTAAAATTTTGGTAACAGTTTCCTGTTTTGTGGTCTAAGGGATCCTCAGATATCGATTTTGAACGAAATCGGTACAATAACAGAGAATTTCAAAATGGCGCTGACTTTTTTTAAATTTTGGTACCAGTTTCCTGCTTTGTGATCCCAGGGACCGTCAGATATCGCTTTTAAACGAAATCGGTACAATAACAAAGCATTTCAAAATGGCGCTGAGTTTTTAAAATTTTGGTAACAGTTTCCTGTTTTGTGGTCTAAGGGATCCTCAGATATCGATTTTGAACGAAATCGGTACAATAACAGAGAATTTCAAAATGGCGCTGACTTTTTTATAATTCTGGTAAAAGTTTCATAATTTGTGATCCTAGGGAACCCCAGATATCGATTTTGAACGAAATCGGTACAATAACAGAGAATTTAAAAATGGCGCTCACTTTTTTAAAATTCTGGTAAAAGTTTTCTGTTTTGTGATCCCAGAGAACCCCAGATATCGATTTTGAACGAAATCGGTACGATAACAAAGAATTTCAAAATGGCGCTGACTTTTTTTAAATTTTGGTACCAGTTTCCTGCTTTGTGATCCCAGGGATCGTCAGATATCGCTTTTGAACGAAATCGGTACAATAACAAAGAATTTCAAAATGGCGCTGATTTTTTAAAATTTTGGTAACAGTTTTCTGTTTTGTGGTCTTAGGGATCCTCAGATATCGATTTTGAACGAAATCGGTACAATAACAGAGAATTTCAAAACGGCGCTGACTGAAATCGGTCCAATAACAAACATTTCAAAATGGCGCTGACTTTTTTTAAATTTTAGTACCAGTTTCCTGCTTTGTGATCCCAGGGATCGTCAGATATCGCTTTTGAACGAAATCGGTACAATAACAAAGAATTTCAAAATGGCGCTGTGTTTTTAAAATTTTGGTAACAGTTTCCTGTTTTGTGGTCTAAGGGATCCTCAGATATCGATTTTGAACAAAATCGGTACAATAACAGAGAATTTCAAAATGGCGCTGACTTTTTTTTAATTCTGGTAAAAGTTTCATAATTTGTGATCCTAGGGAACCCCAGATATCGATTTTGAACGAAATCGGTACAATGACAGAGAATTTCAAAATGGCGCTCACTTTTTTAAAATTCTGGTAAAAGTTTCCTGTTTTGTGATCCCAGAGAACCCCAGATATCGATTTTGAACGAAATCGGTACGATAACAAAGAATTTCAAAATGGCGCTGACTTTTTTTAAATATTGGTACCAGTTTCCTGCTTTGTGATCCCAGGGACTGTCAGATATCGCTTTTGAACGAAATCGGTACAATAACAAAGAATTTCAAAATGGCGCTGAGTTTTTAAAATTTTGGTAACAGTTTCCTGTTTTGTGGTTTAAGGGATCCTCAGATATCGATTTTGAACGAAATCGGTACAATAACAGAGAATTTCAAAATGGCGCTGACTTTTTTTTAATTCTGGTAAAAGTTTCATAATTTGTGATCCTTGGGAACCCCAGATATCGATTTTGAACGAAATCGGTACAATAACAGAGAATTTCAAAATGGCGCTCACTTTTTTAAAATTCTGGTAAAAGTTTCCTGTTTTGTGATCCCAGAGAACCCCAGATATCGATTTTGAACGAAATCGGTACGATAACAAAGAATTTCAAAATGGCGCTGACTTTTTTTAAATTTTGGTACCAGTTTCCTGCTTTGTGATCCCAGGGATCGTCAGATATCGCTTTTGAACGAAATCGGTACAATAACAAAGAATTTCAAAATGGCGCTGATTTTTTAAAATTTTGGTAACAGTTTTCTGTTTTGTGGTCTTAGCGATCCTCAGATATCGATTTTGAACGAAATCGGTACAATAACAGAGAATTTCAAAATGGCGCTGACTTTTTTTTAATTCTGGTAAAATTTTCATATTTTGTGATCCTAGGGGACCCCAGATATCGATTTTGAACGAAATCAGGACGATAAAAAAGAATTTCAAAATGGCGCTTACCGTACTAAAATTATTGAGAAAAAGTTTGTTAGTAGGATTGTTCTTCAATCACGCCGTAACAGACTAACGTATTGACCTAATTTTTTGCATAGGTATAGTTGGCTATAATAATAATTGAGTGTAGTTAAGGGCTCTGGAGTGTCATAGACTTCAATTAATACATTCTTACATACATCCAACATACATACACACTCACACACACACGCATAGGCATACATAGACTCCTAATCTCGTACCCTTTCCTTTTGGCTTTGCTGTAATCGGGTAAAAAAAAGGGTAATTGAGAACTTTCTTCTTTGTGTCGTAAACAATATCAAGTTTTATCAAGCGCAGTATACAACACGGTGTTAATTTTGTCGTAATAAATTTCATGCAAAAAAGCGATACACCCACCCGTTCACGAGCGCATCTCAGCGCGTACTGAGCGCCAAACGCCAAGCGGCCGGCTTCTTTCCATAGAAAATGTATGAAGAATTTTTTGTGTTGACACATAAATGACAAAGTATTTATTTGTATGCATAATGTTCCAGCATTTGGGTAGAGGACTATATAAGCCCCACTCTTTTGTTATTTTCAAGTTAAAATATGTAGCTGATCTAGCTTTATGGGTTCCTATCCAGACCCCATTTTTCGTCATTTTCAGCAGTTCTTGCGTTCGTAGAAACGTATTTATTCCGAAAATTTGTATGGGAGTGTGCAATTTTTATGGGGTCTAACTAGAGATGAATACATTACCTTTAATTTAATACCATAATATCCCAACAGCTGTTATTCCATTTATCTATAAATGGTACTTGAAAAAGTATGATATCTGTATAAGGGGCCTTAATAGTTACATAACCAAATCACGATTTCCTCAAAATAAAAACAAAACATCATATACCTTAGTAGTAACATTAATACCCATTTTGTTACGTAAATTACTAAGTAGCTGATACCCGCGACTTCTTCCGCGTTAATTTTTGGTTCCCGCGGGAACTCTTCAATTTTCCGGGATATAAAGTACCTTATACGTCATTCCAGACTATAATGTATCTCTGTATAGCAATAAGACCGCCTTTGCACCCTTCTGTATTAGCTTCTTAAATTTTTGTTTGTCATTATTTTTCGTATTCTTCTCAGCAAACCCTTTTAATTATTGATATCCATAACATGGGTGTGCGTAAAAAATAACTAGTCTGCCATCTTTGGGAGTCCGCCATATTGGATTTAGAATGACGTCACTTAGCTAACCATAAAAATCATCCCAAATCAAGCAAAGTAAACATATAGATACATGTAAAATTTCATCTCAACCATACTATACATACCATACATACATACATACAACCATAATAATTGACCGAGCGAAGCGAAGTGAATTTGCACTTGTCCGTCCGTCCGTCCATCTGTCAGAGCCTTATAACTTCTGAATTGCTGAACGTAATTACTTCAAATTTAAATATAATATGAAACCTATGGTCTCCAGCCGAATATGACTTAAAAAGTTATGAAAATATTTATTTCAGGGGGGCTCTCATAGAAGCGGATGCGAAGTAAAATATTTTTTATAGCGTTACATAGGGTTGCGGTATTTCATTTTAAAGATAATTAGGAATGGAGTCCAAAATATTCTATTTTTTTAATTTTTCCCTTATAATTGACGAAATGGGGGGCAGCTTTCAAAGTGGAGATTTTCTAACCTCCAAAGTTGACCTCAGAACTCTTGAATTATATCCTGTACTTGAACAAAAAATACTAAAATAAGATACATATTATAAGAAAACGAAATTACTTAATTTTTAATGAGCTTCAGTATTTTTAACAGAACTTCACAATGATGTCAATAAATGGCGCTCTGTAAAAGTTTATTGTTTCTCCAATAACTCTTTAGCTCTTTTGCGTCTAATGTTAAAAGTTAACTATAACAATATATAGTTAAAACTATTTATTTATTTATTTCATTTATTTGCATTCATGTCTACATACAAGTTCATCGGCATGAGGCCCTGTCAGTGCATTGCAAATTTTAAATTAATTTTAATTAAAACTATATCCATATACTATATTTATAATTAAAACTATCTTATGGATACCGCGAGTTCAGGGCAGTCTCAGTTCGGGGCGAACCACTAGTATAATAAGTGGCCATATTAATATAATAAAGAAATTAGGGCATAGTTTAAGTGTTTTAATTCAGTTGCTAACGAACCCACAAACATTGCAAGTTAAATAAAAGCTTGTAATTATGTAGCGATAGAATACAATCGAACAACTAGTGAATCGGATCCCATACGATTTTGTACAAGTGTGCGACGATAGTTTGTTTCCTAAGGGCGAAAACACACTAGCAATCGGACAGGATAAAACGTTTCAGGCCTCGGATTTTAGTTAGTTTGTGCAGCTCTGCATATATTAATTTTAAGTAATGATTTTAAGTGAAGCTCGGTCAATTCGTCCTGTCAAATCAATGTTTTTTTATTAACTAAAAATTAGCCCTTCACTGCGATCTCGCCTGATGGTAAGTGATGATGATACCCCTAGTCGGTTTTTCATCGCATAGTCGCGTGTTTCGCGTAGGACAATGCTCACTTGAGTTATAGAAGTTGCCGCGTTTGTCGCTCACAAAAGTCGCTTAAATCGCTTAACCCACCTGCCATTCTCTATGGCATCGCATCGCATCGCGTCGCATGTCGTCGCTTCTGTCGCTCACCTAGGACAACGGGTAACCTGCGCGATATAAGACGCAACGCGATGCGATACTAACCCATAAAGAATGCTAACTTATCTACGCGACAACGTAGGTCAGCTACTGTTTCATACTATCGCGTCACATTTGTCGCTCACGTAGCAAAGTGCCTTAAACACCCGCACTGGCATTTCAGGCAGCAATAAAGCAGCGAAGAACAAAACTGTAACTGCTGCAAACTGCAGTAGGTACGGGCTGATGCGGCATTGTAAACTCGCTAATTGCTGTGTTCGAGAGTTTTTAACTCTTCGAATTTTGGTGAACAACCGGTACACAGATTTGGAAAATGCATAGATTAATTGTTACAGGGATGAGTTTTTCAGGGCAGAGCGAAAAAATTGCGCATTATAAAGCGAAAACTTATGTTGTATTTGTTTGTCTTGCCGGCCATGTTGGATTTATCATGACGTCATAAGGTGAAGGGTAACTTATGACGTCATAAGGTGTAACTTCTTATTATTTCAAAAGGAAAAAGCTAAAATTACGATTTCCCAAGAAAAATAAATCCTTGTCCTAGTTCCGGTCCTAAGTATAGTTTTCCTAGTAAGATTTAATTTAATTTATTTATTTTAGGACATCCAACAGGTTACGAATTACAATACATTAAAAGGAAAAATATAGCTAGATGATATTGTAACAGGATTTATTGTAAACCTATAGAGGTTGCTACAGCTCGTAATTTAATGTTAAATTACACGATACAGATTAAGTAATAGTACGCTATGGGTCGGAGACAAAAGTGAGCATTGAAACAGTAACCGAAATAAGGGGTTTAAACACTCTTTTTGAAACTGTTATGAAACACAAACACTTATAACGAAAACAGAAACGATACTGTAACCCAATCAATCTGTAACCGTTTATTTCTGTCAATAAGAGTTTTTATCTGTTACCTTAATAGGTACATGCCCTAATAAACTGCACGGTGTGACAACGCGTTCTTCTCACTTCATTGGACTTTACACACACCGATACAACATGGCCATGTTTTTCTTAAAACAATTGCAACCGTCGGTGCTTTCACCATAGGTTCAATTTAAATACGCGTCAGCAGTAAATTTGGTAACGTCGCTATTTCGGTTACACTTTAAAACACTTTGAAACCCTTTATTTCTGGTACATATTCATTTCTTTCACTTTCATTCTGTAACACTTATATTTCTGTAACCTTTATGAATCTGTTTTTCAGTCCCTGGAAAAAAGTAATAAAAGAGGAAAAGATACAAAAAAAAAATTGTCCCAAATAGCACAGTGGTAACACTTCGATAGTAGGATAATAAAACGATCTGTGGTGAGACAAACGAAAACGTAAAGCAAGCTTAAATAGCTTAAATAAGCATAGTTTTAATAGCGCTGCGGCGCGGCAGTGAGGGCTTCACTACACCTAATCACGTATTCCGTTTGGACGTACGGACGGACGATTATGTCAATTTGTTGGAATACCGAACGGAAGTTAAACCCATGCTAATATTATAAACTAGATGCCTACGACTTCGTCCGCGTGGATTGATGTTTTTTAATTCCCGCGGGAACTCTTCAATTTTCTTGGGATAAAAAGTAGTTGTCCTTGCCTAAGATGTAAACTATTTCTTATCAAACATCAAAATAGATTGAAAAGTTGGGCCGTGAAAGCGTAGCAGACAGACAGACAGACAAACTTTCGCATTTATAATATTAGTATGGTTTTATTTTTAATATTATTTAGCAGCTTTAATAATGTGATAACAGCAACGCAGTCACCGGGTCAAATAATATGTTTACATACCTACACTTGAATTCTTTAAAAAGGTCAAACATGTTATTCCACTTCCACACAAATCTCCTATAGTGTGGTAGTAGCAAGTGACATTATAATGTGTAATTTTACTAGTCCAGAATAAATGTTTTTTATCAACGGTTTGTTGATAAAAAAGCTACGAGAAAGCTTTATCACAATAACTGTGCTTGGGCCACTGGTATGAGAAACTGAGTCACAAAGTACCTATCAAGCACTTTCAACTTTTCACTTACTTCTACGAATTTTTATTGGAGAGCAAAATTCAATTTGTCTAAGTATCAAAGTACTTTTTGCGTTACAGGCTTAATGTTTTCTTTTTTATTCTTTATGATCCGAATGGAATGGGGAATGATCTACCGAACATTTCAACGATAATTTTACTAAGTACTTATATATCTAATATTTTTATTATTAAGTTGTTTTAAAAAAACCTGTAATGTATATCATCGTCAACCCGTCGAGTATCTCTCTCAAAATGAGTTGGACTTTGGTTGACAGACTTCACACACTACTGGGTTGAATAAAAATCTGAACTCGGACAAAAGCTAGTCGTCTATAAATTCCAGCGAGACTATCCATCGGATCAGCAGTTCAATCACTTGTACCGACGTTAGTGTGCAGGTGCGAAAGGTTGGTCTGTTTTCTTTGTGAGGAGCCATTAGCCGCTCCCGGGCGCATAAATATTCACGACTGCAGCAATAAAACTCCGGGAGGCTGCTGCGTCTGGTCCATTCCGGACTAATACGTCAGGCTAGCGTCTGCAGTGGTTTGGTTTGGTTATACCTTATAATGGCCTCGTTGGTTTAGTAGTTAGCATGTTGCCGGCCGGCCGAGCCCCGGTGCAATAACAAGTATTGGGTATTTCTGGCAAGAAATTCTCAGTACTAGTACATTGTACTATTAGTTATTACCTATTCTGTGGTACTAGCCCGGAGTTACGCAGTTGGCAGAGTTTTACTCCCGTGCACGTTAAGCCGTCGGTCCTCTCTCTCCGGTCGTGTCGGATTTTCCATCCCAAAGGGCACCTGTGTATGTGTCACCGTAAGATTGTAAAAACCGTTAGATAATAATCTAACTCGCGTAATTGCAAACTGTCGAAAGATTACAATTTAACGAATTATTTTCCGGTAGATTGTAATCTGATAGTTATTTAAACCTGACAAAACCTAATACGCTACTTGATTATTTATGTCGAACCCTAACCTAACCTACATGAAACAGACAAGAAAACGTAAATAAGTACAATGAATATTTCCAAAATTGACACTCAGAACATTGAACGGTTCACAATCTTTCGACAGTTTATAATTTCGCGAGTTAGATTATAATCTAACGGTTTTTACAATCTTACGGTGACATATGCACTTTGGGCACACACTTGTGCGCTATATATATCTCCCACGTAGATGGCTAATATTTCTGGAGATAGGCCGCCGTGGCCGAAATTCGGTCGGGAGGAAATTACTATTTATTATTCCTTACAAATAACTTCCGTCCAAGCACTATAATTTAAGCACACACAAACATACAGCACGCGCACGAAACTCTTAGTTGAATAAGTGAAAACGTCGTCGTCGGCGTCGTACCGTGTACAGTGTACCGTACACTTCTATTTATAGATAATTTGATTTGATTTGCAGGCTTTCGCAGGAGACATGCGAACGACGAAACAAGGTTTTCATCGCTAATCAATCGCTAATTACTGTTAATAGTTAATAATTAAGGTCTGTATATTACCAGCCCATAGACATAGTAATAGTCAAAGTCTTAGAATAAAGAAGGCCATTAATAAACAACCATGGATCTAATAAGTACAATTTAGGTAGATGAACGTTTATTAGGGCCATGCAATGATGCAAATGATTTGACACTAATGATAGACTTCATGTTATTTTCTTAGAATTTTAAAACTTGCCTATCATATTTTGGTAAATTATTATTTAATATTTTACCTACCTATTATGATTTCTACATCATTATTCGACCACTCAAGAACTATTAATACGTTATGCATGATGATTGTGCTTCTTTGTATTTCGTTTGTTTATTATTTCCTGTACCAAGATCCGTTAAATCGAACCCTTTCACACTTGCAAAAGTACGCGATAGATGAAGATAAAACATCTTTTAACGAAAAAGTAGACGTTGAGAAACTGAAGCTAAAGTTGCAGAAAATAAATAATGATCAGAACATATCGAATACAGACAAACATGTTCCGATGGATGACGAAACACCAATACTACTAGTACAAGTACATAAAGACGTTCGACATTTGCAGTTACTAGTTTTATCTTTGTCAGAAGTTCGGGATATACAGAATACGTTATTGATTTTCTCTCACAGCTATTATCATGACACGATCAATCGTTTGATAGGTGCCATAGATTTCTGTAAAGTGATGCAAATTTACTATCCCTTTTCCTTGCAACTGAATCCTAATAAGTTTCCTGGCATAGACGTCAACGATTGCTTACCCGGGGCGAAGATTGATGACGGTTGTGTTATCCGGGATGCGAGACTGACTGAGAGCAAGCAGCACTGGTGGTGGAAGGCAAACTTCGTTTTCAATAAAATGGCGTGGTCGCACAAACATAAAGCTTCAGTAATTTTCCTCGAAGAAAATAACTATGTAGCACCTGATCTGATGCACATGTTTCAGTATGCACTGAGATCGTTTCTATACTTTCCTAAGGCATGTATGGCGAAATTTTGATCGATACGAAAATTAAAATCTTTTAAAAAAAACCAACCAGTCTTAGGTACCAAATTTTTTATCCATTATGTAATAATGATGCGCATTTTTTATTTTATCGTCGTCGCTTCCTTTTTTAGCGCTCACAGATTAAAGATTTAGTATGTAATTGCGTTTTTTTTAAATTCGCTTCATGGTTTTTGGTTCTGGCCCTTAATTTCGAGTCTCAAATATTATAAAAAGTAAAGTACGTTTAAAATCTTACCATAGTTAAATACAATTTTTAATTTCATGAATTGACTATCTAAAAAAACTGATTGACCAATACCCAATTATACTTCGCATCTCTCCCGAAGATGATTACAGTTTACATGCAGCAGTACGCCAGATTATGCTGTCCTAATCACACTTTTAGAGTTATCTTTCCAATAAAATATTAATATTATTATTTATTTATTTTTAAATTAGTCGCTTTTTGACTTCGGACTACGTCCCACCACTATAATTTCTCCCCGCCACATTGAATCCTGTCCAGTGCCATTACGTATTTTTGTGTCGTCCGAGTCACACGTCGCCCAAAAATAAAATGGGAAAAAGAAAACGTGAAATAGTTGAAAGAGTGTTAAAAAAATTAGCTAAAAGAAGGAGGAGAATCAGGTCATCATCATCATCATCATCTTCGGCATCCAACGATTCATCCGACCATGAACGCCATGGTAATTCATTGTCACGCGATAATCATGAAGACCAAGAAATAGCGAGTGACGGAAAATTACAAGGTAAGTCTAAAATATTTCCTATATATGAATAAATTAAAAATTTAAACCCATTCATCATTTTACCCAGTGAATGCTAAAAATTGTTATGATTACTCATTCTTCTTATCTGCTTACCCTCTTTTAAAAAAAAAAAAAAACACATAAATGTGGTTGGCTGAAAATAAGTTTTCTGTATTATTGACTATGTTCTAACATAATATTATATCCCGACGTATATCGTGTGTGGAAACTATTATCCCGGCATATATTGTGTGTGGATTAAATTATACCCACCTACCTAGCTTAACTAGGTCCTCCGACGCATAGCGTGTGTGAGATTTCCCTGTAAGATCAAAAATTAACTAACTACTTACATAAAGATACGCCTTTACAGACGAGATTCCATCTGAGACATTGATAGAAGAACAGATCACTGACGAAAATGACGAATTAGATCCGGAGATTTTACAGCTATTGGGCTCAGACCCAACGCAAGACAAGCCTTTCGGAGAAAACATACACAAAGATTTGGCCACACGCTGGAAACATATTTTGACTAACGGATTGCTTAAAGAAGAAAAGATCGATCTTCTAAAAAAATATTTACCTGCTGAAAATTGTGCATATATGAAAGCACCCATTCTAAATCCCGAGACAAAATCGGCATTATTGGAGATTAACGTCAAGAGGGATTTATATAGCGAACAAAAGCAAAATCAAATATCAAGCTGTCTCTCAGCAATCGGCAAAGCACTTGGCTTGAGTCTGAAACATAAAGATACTGTTCCTCAAGAAATTATAAAAATGCTGAGTGACGCAGGGCGGTTGCTATGCGACACTCATTACAGAGAATCTCTCTCGAGGCGATATGCTATCGTTAATTGCATTAGCAAACAAAAGCGAGATATATTAAAAAATACAAAAATAGATACCCATTTGTTTGGTTCTAATCTATCCGAGCACCTAAAATCATCAAAGGCTATTTCAACCTCCGCTTCAGAGTTGAAACCTAACCAGTTCAGGCCACAGGCGAGCACTTCGACTCGAAACCCGGGAGCTTTAAACGCACGGGGTGCACCGCGGGCACCAGCCGCCGAGACGCGAGTGTACCCGGGTCAGTATCGGCAACCGCCGCCGCCGCCTCGAGCATCAGCACAAGTGCCGCGCAATCACCGCCGAGCGCCAGCACCGACGACGAATCATCGCTCGAGGTCGTACGCACAACCGCGACGCCGCTAGCCGCTTCGTCACAGGTACATAACACAGATAAGCATTTACCTATCGCTGGCAGACTCCAGTATTTTTTTCACGAGTGGCTTAATATTACCAATGATAAAACTACCTTGTCTTGGATTAATGGTTATAAAATTCCCTTTACTAGTGCTCCATGTCAAATGGATGTCAAAAGTAGGTCATATTCTCCCAAAGAAAAAGACATAATAAATGAATGCATTACAGAATTATTAGAATCAAATTACATATCGATTTGTATTCCGTCCGAAAAACAATTCATATCACCAATCTTTGCAGTTCCTAAGGCTAACGGAAAATATCGTTTTATTTTAAATTTAAAAGAATTAAATAAATTTATTCGTGTCAATCACTTCAAGATGGAAGACCATCGTACCGCATTAAAATTAATTGATGAAGATTGTTTTATGGCCACCTTAGACCTAAAAGATGCATACTTTCTATTACCAGTTGCTGAAAGTGATAGATTATATCTTCGGTTTAAATGGAACAATAATTTTTTTGAATTTAACGTTTTACCGTTTGGACTTTGCACTGCGCCATATGTTTATACAAAATTATTAAAACCGGTCCTTCACTATTTACGTTCATCAGGATATTTATCAGTAAATTTTCTTGACGATTTCTTGTGCATCGGAAGTTCGTTTAACAGCTGTTTAGATAATGTAGAAACAACCAAGAACTTACTTTTAAAATTAGGTTTTTTAATCAACGATGAAAAAAGTCAAATTTGCCCACAAACAAGATGTTTATTTCTGGGCTTTCTCTTTGATTCATCTAAAATGTGCTTAACTTTACCAGAAAATAAGAAAAAACGTATAAAGTTATTTACAATCGAATTGCTAAATACAAAAAGATGTACGATCAGGAAATTAGCTAGTTATGTTGGTTTGTTGACATCGGCGTGCCCGGCTGTCGACTACGGATGGGTCTATACGAAAATGTTCGAAAGAGAAAAGTTCTTGGCACTTAACTATTCCGAAAACTACAATAAATATATGAACTTATCGGTACATTTAAAAAATGATTTCATATGGTGGAGGGATCAGTAATCAAAATAACAAATGTCAGAGATACGCTTCATGGAAATTAGACCCAAATTCTGAAATTGTTGATGCATTTACGTTCAAATGGAAAACCATATTTTTCTATGCCTTTCCACCGTTTAGTCTTATCTCTAAAGTTTTACACAAAATTAAAAGCGATAAGGCAGAGGGCGTTGTGGTACTTCCATACTGGCCCACTCAACCCTGGTATCCGATATGGACCAACCTGCTGGTTTCAGAAATATTATATTTTCAGCCTGATAAAAACCTACTAACCTGTCCTTCCAGGGAGCATCATCCTCTCCATGCGGATCTGACCCTGATGGCAGGGAAATTATCAGGCAGTCGCTCCTGAGACGCGGAGTCCCCAACGCTTCACTTGACATAGTAATGGCCTCTTTCTCTGATAATACTATAAATCAATATAACTTCTCCTTAAAGTCATGGTGGCAATTTTGTAAGAACAAAGGTTATAATTATTTTAATTCAAATAATACACAGCTGATTGAATTTTTGACAGAAAAATTTAATTCAGGTGCTGGTTATAGTACATTAAATACCTATCGTTCTGCAGTTTCTATTCTATTAGGCCAGGAAATTACATGTCATGACACCGTAAAAAGGTTTTTTAAAGGCGTTTACCGTACAAAACCCCCGGCGCCGAAATATGATACCACTTGGGACCCAAATTTAGTTTTAAATTATCTACATACCTATTACCCCAATGATCGGATCTCACTAAAAGACCTTTCTCAAAAAACTATAACACTTTTGGCATTAGCATCTGCACAAAGAATGCAGACGCTTAGTCTTATAAAAGTTCAAAATATTGTATTGGAATCCGATAAAATTCAAATTAAAATAGATAATCTCGTAAAAACCTCAAGGCCAAATGTCTTTCAACCAATCATTATTTTACCATATATTCAAGAAAACCCTCAAATTTGTCCAGCCTTTTGTCTCAAAAATTATTTGGAAAGGACTAATTCGTTACGTGCACAAGGTGATTTTCTGTTCATAAGTTATCAAAAACCACACAAACAGGTAGGGTCCCAGACCTTGTCTCATTGGGTTAAGTCCATCCTAGAAAAAAGTGGCATAGACATATCACTTTTCGGCGCACACAGCACGCGACACGCGTCAACATCAGCTGCTCACAGGGCAGGTGTTAATCTCGAAATTATCCGAAAAACAGCAGGCTGGACTGCATCATCAAATGTATTTCTAAAATATTACAATAAAGAAGTATTAAAACCAGGTCAAATTGAATTTGCAGACACATTATTTCGAAACAGCATTATTGAATAAATATCTACCTAATTGTATTAATTATTAATATGTATAAGTAAAGTTGATTTCTGTTTGATCACAAATGTAAATGTTTATTATAATTTTCTTTTTCCCAGTTATATATAAAGTTCATTTAATTTTTTTAATAACTATTGTATACAATAATTCATAACGATCAAACAATAAATAATGATGATCGTGTTGTGTATTATTGTTGTATTTTTTCGATGCTCTAAACATCTGCATGTAAACTGTAATCATCTTCGGGAGAGATGCGAAGTACAATTAAGAATCAAACGAACTTACCTTGTGATGTTTGATATCTAATTATACGAGCGTCTTGACCGAAGATGATTACAAACCCACCCACCCTGTTTTTGTCAGAATCCCTAGACCTATCGAAAAAATAAGGCTCTAAAAAATGACACTGGACAGGATTCAATGTGGCGGGGAGAAATTATAGTGGTGGGACGTAGTCCGAAGTCAAAAAGCGACTAATTTAAAAATAAATAAATAATAATATTAATATTTTATTGGAAAGATAACTCTAAAAGTGTGATTAGGACAGCATAATCTGGCGTACTGCTGCATGTAAACTGTAATCATCTTCGGTCAAGACGCTCGTATAATTAGATATCAAACATCACAAGGTAAGTTCGTTTGATTCTTAATTATTAAACAAAATAATACGTTTATTCCCAGTTCTGTTAACGAAATTAATGGGAATTTTGGCCTAAGCTTGAGTATTCTGTTTCAGGTGGAAGTGATTTCATTCGGAAGACCGTTAACAAAAACCGTAGATATGAACTTATTGATTCTAGAGCCATGGAGACCACCGTTTGATGTCGGCCTAGCGTTCAATAAATCCACTTGGAACAAGATAGTGACATTCGCCGCTCAATTTTGCATGTACAACGACCAAAGCTGGAGCTATTCATTGTTTAATCTATTCAAGAACTTCCCAAATGGCTTTGCGAATATGATTGCGTGTATGACTCCAAGAGTTCTCTCTACTAAAGAGTCTGTTAGCTCGAAAAACACGTTGCAGACATACGGTAAACAATTCAATCCGTCAAAGTTGTTTCCTGAAAAAGTGAGTGCAGTTTTCTTGTTTGGTCGAGATGGGGTGGTGGAAAGGGCTGTCCAAGCCCCGAAGGTAGGGAACGGGGGATGGAACGATCTAAGAGATCAAGTGCTTTGTTTGGACCCATTATACAGTACCACGACTGAAGAAAAACGATACGATGAGACTGAAGTTACCCATGTCTAGTTAAGGTTTTCTAAAGTGAAACTTCTTTAGAATCGCTGGGATTTGAAAATTCGTTGAAACGAAAACGCGTCACCACATTCGTTGAACGACAAACATATTCATGATAAGATTTATCCTGCGAGAGAATGAGATACTTTTACACATTACTCTCGCAGGATACTTTTCTGAAGTTTCACTTCGGCTGTGTGTGACACACACACACTTTTTTTTTATCCACTACAAGTTAGCCCTTGACTGCGATCTCACCTGATGTTTAGGTAAGCCCAAACCACTGGACTGATCGGGCTAAGATAGCTTTTATGACGTAGGCATACGCTTAGAAAGGATTTTTGAAAGTTAAAATAGGGGTTTGAAAGAACATGACCAGTAATTGCCCTCCGATTCGGGACAATGCACAGGATTTCCGTTTTTACAGTAAGGTTTAAAAATTCAAAACGAAATTATTATGGATTTATTATTCCAAATAAGGTCAGGGTTCAAATGACAAAAAAAACAGTACGTTAATTGTTTAAATCTTGAGCGTCTGCTTTCCTCTTTAAGCACTACTCCATTTTGACGTTCCATTATATCCATGCCTAATAATAATCTTGTAACCCTACATGAATACCATTTAAGTACCTTAGTCATTATATTATGAATGATTTATTTTTGATCAATTAAATAGTAATCAAAAGGAAATGTATGTTTTGTTTATAATTATTTTTATTTTTTGACAAGTCTTAAAATAATAGATCGAACAAAGCATTTTGAAATACTGCGTTTAAAGGAACGCCCTTTCACATTGCATATGCTGCCATCTGTGGTCGAATAGTTGAACTTGTTTACCAAAAGTAGTGAGCAATACTTAAAAATATTTTCTAGACTCACCGCAATAACTAGCGCCATCTAGTGTGGGAAAGCAGTTTTTGGTGAAACTTTTTTATTTATTTTCTCAGTTTTCAGAGCCTTCAGACTCCTGAAACTTTTTTTATTTGAAAACTATAAAATATAACAATTACAATAATAAAGAAATAATACTTGAAAATATTTTTTTAGACTCGCTCAACACAATAAATAGCGCCATCTAGTGTGGGAAAGCAGTCTTTTGGTGAAACTTTTTTTGTTCATTTTCGCAGTTTTCCGAGCCTTCAGACTCCTGAAACTTTTTTATCTGAAAACAGTGAAATATTACAATTACAATAATAAAGAAATCATTGCTGAACATTGATTTTTGACACCTAGGCAAGCTGCCATAGTTCCACCGGTCAAGTCCTTTGTATGAAAATTGAACTTAACATGAGCGAAGCTAGGCAAAAGCTAGTCACAAAATATCTTCGTTCTTGAATGATAGGTGATAAAGCTGATTTTTTCTTTTTGAGTCCGTTAAATATATCTTTTACTATGTAAACTATACCCATTGTATTTTATTTGTATTCGCATCGCTCCCAACTTAACCCATCCTTCGCACGGGTGGGCATATCCACTGAGCAAACCTGGCATAGTAGCGAGTATGTGAAATTTTAAGTGGGGGTAAATCGGGGTGTTCACCCAGTTTATAATGCAATTTGGGAATTTATAAAAGTGGTGTCCTTGGACACCACTTTTGAATAAAGTTACTTCCGCTAAACCATTTAAAAAAGCGAAAACAAATGAATAAAATATACGTAGGAGGTACGTACTTTTGGATTTCATGAGTAGAATTCGAACCTACGTCATCTCGCTAAACGATGCGGCTCTTTTCCTGATTAGCTACTCTGAGGTTTTCGAGTTCCAAATGTTCAACTCTGCCTCTCTCCGTCTATAGTCTATACTAGAGGAAGAGAGACAGAATTAAACACTTTTATGACACGCATGATTTTTCTAGGCCAGGGCTCCGCGTTCATTCTGCCAAAAAATATTATTTTGAAAAACTCTTCTTTGAAAGAACCATGTCAGATAGTCAGAACAAGTCTTTTATAAAATGTTTAAATAATATATTTTGAATTATTATAATAGTTACTAAATGCTAAAGACCGGACAGACATAGTCGCTCACACCAGGGTTGCAAACCTACCTAAAAATGGCCATAGGCCAGGGCTGCCAAACTTGAACAATCTAGAGAGTAGGTAAAGCATCTGACCCTTCATTAAAAGTAAGAACAGATGGGTGTAAATCACCGGCGTCACGCAACTATTGCGTCGTGTAAAGAGGGTGATGCAGGGTAACACGGCACGGGGTAAAATAGCGCGTTTAATGCGACCCCGTGACGAGGGTCGACAATTTGCGCTCACCTGTCGGCTGTCACACTGACAGATGGTGCTAGGGCTGCTACAAGGCTCATAGACTTAATATTATTAATTAGTTAGCTGATAAAGTTTGCATCACAAAAGTTGAAGTAAGTAATTAAGTTCCAAATATAACTGTTCTTAGAGTCACTAGGTATTCAAAATAACCAAAAGGGTGTATCCCGTGATTTGGATATCGATGCCCTCAACTGTCACTTTACTAATGTCACTTCTGATATACCAGATAAATCCAATACGCTCTCTTTTATTAACTCTCGACCAAGGCCCATCTTTGCCTTGTTTCACTTTAACTCTATCAGCCCTAATGAAATTAAAAAACACATCATTGCTGTAAAATCAGGTGCCATGGGCAGTGATGGCATTAGTCGCAAGATGATACTGTTATGCTTAGACAATATCCTACACATCCTGTGTCACTTATTTAACTACTCCCTTACTTCTAATACCTTCCCAAGTTGCTGGCGCGTTGCTCAGATCATCCCTGTGCCTAAAATTTCGAACCCGTCTTTGTTTTCCCATTACCGTCCGATATCCATCCTCCCCTTTTTATCCAAAGTCCTTGAGCGCATTATCTGTGCACAACTCACAGTTTTCCTAAATAAAAATAATATATAAGTCTTTTTCAGTCTGGGTTTCGTCGTGGGCATAGTGCTGTTACGGCATTGACGAAGGTTTGTGACGACATACGGTTTGGAATTGATAACATGCAGGTGACTATTTTAGCGTTGCTCGATTTTTCTAACGCATTTAATACAGTTGACCTAGATATTCTCCTGGCAATCCTCGAATCCATTAATTTTTCCTCGGCTGCTGTTAGTTGGTTCCGGTCCTATTTATATGAGCGGTCGCAATGTATACGCGTTAAAGAAAAATTGACATCCTACTGCCGTCTCAGAGCTGGTGTTCCTCAGGGTGGTGTCCTGTCTCCCTTACTTTTTTCCATCTTCATAAATACTGTCACTAATCTTCTTTCCAATTATACGTATCCACTCCTGTTGAACAGATATCTGAAGCTGTTAAACGGTTAAATGATGAACTTCATGTTGTCAGCAGTTGGAGTGAGCCCTATGGCTTACTGGTTAATGCCAATAAGTCCCAGGTCACGCTTGTAGGTAACTCCAGACAAATGTCCAAACTTAACTACTCTAATTTACCACCTATTATCTTTGATGGTACTGCGCTAGCATATAGTCATACTGTGAAAAATCTTGGAGCTATCATCGACAGCAATCTATCATGGAAACAGATAGATTGCTGTCTATCACAGGTTAGTAGGAAAATCTTTGGCGCTTTTGGATCTATTAAAAGGTGGAATAACTTACTACCAATTAAGACCAAGATCCTGCTAGCTAATGCACTTCTTCTTCCCATCCTTGATTACGCCGATGTCTGTTACCTCGACTTGACTGAAGACCTTTTAAATAAGCTAGAGGCTAGAGCGTTTGCAAAACCTGTGCATTAGATTCATATTCGGTCTGAGGAAGTATGATCATGTCTCGGAATATCGCAGGAAACTTAACTGGCTCCCTATCCGGCAAAGGCGTAATCTTCATATCCTCTCTATCCTTTATACCACTCTTTATCACCCATGGTCGCCCCCCTATTTAAAAGAACGCTTCAGGTTCCTTAGTTCCTATCCAATCCAGCATACCTTACGTTCTTCCAGGGATAATAAGCTAAAAATGATGCCAAGAAACACCAACACCCAGAGCTACTCAGACTCATTCACCATAAAAGCAGCAATATTGTGGAACGCACTCCCAGCTGACATCAGACAATCTCAATCTTCAGCAATCTTTAAATATCGTGTCAAAAAGCACTATCTGACGAAATTATTTTGTATATAATATGTATATATTTATAATGTATATGTATCATATAATGTGTATGTATATATTGCATATTCATATATTTTATTAGTATATCATATTTCGGTATATATTATTAGTGTGTACCTATTTGAATGTATATGTTTATGTATGCATTTAAACTCTTAGATAAATAAGCAATTTCCCGTCTCACAGTACTAATTGATTCATTAGAGTGTAGGTTGCCTGGCAGAGATCACTTTAGTGATAAGGTCACCTTTTGTCTGTACTTTTATTATATGTCCTTTGTAACTGTTCTTTTGTATGCAATAAAGTTGTTTAATAATAATAATAATAAAAATAATATAATAATAATAAATAATAATTTTGCCATGCGACCTTGGCTCGACAATTCCAAGAAGCTCTCGAGCAGAGGACGCTCCCGAACCTTTTCACTACTGGGATCACTCACCTAGCTCCAAAGTCCGCTGACGCCACTGATCCGGCTAAGTACCGCCCTATTACGTGTCTTACGACCATCTATAAGACACTGACATCCGTTCTGAGCTTCAAGATCACTCGTCATGTAGACGAAAATAACATCATGTCTGGGGCTCAGAACGGATGTCGGGGGGTAGCCGTGGTACTAAGGAGCTCCTTCTCATCGACTCCGTTGCGGGGCAATTGGTCAAACGCAACCGCCGGAACTTCTCCGCCGCCTGGATTGATTATAAAAAGGCATTCGACTCGGTGCCCCATTCATGGCTCTTGAGGGTCCTTGAACTGTACAAAGTCGATGGTACAGTTCGAGACTTCCTCAGGGAATGCATGGGGCAATGGAGTACGATCCTTTGTCTCCACGGTCAGCGGTTGGCGGCTGCCGGTGACCGGATAAGGATACGGCGGGGGATCTTCCAGGGTGACTGTCTGAGTCCACTTTGGTTTTGCCTGTCTCTGAACCCACTCAGCTCACTGCTGGAGAATTCAGGGACGGGCTTTCAGTTTCGGAGAGGAGGGACAAGAGTGCCTCACCTTTTCTACATGGACGACCTCAAACTGCTGGCACCCAATGCTACCCGTCTGCAAGAATTGCTGAATATCACCACTGAGTTCAGTAACTCTATCAGAATGGAGCTTGGGCTGGACAAGTGTGCGGTCGTGCATGTGGTGAGGGGGCAGGTTACTCACTCGGCTGAGATGAATCTCGAGCCATCAAACATCAGGACCCTCTCTGAAGCTGAATCGTACCGGTATCTGGGTATGTCGCAATCGTTGGGGGTAAATGAGGCGGACATGAAACAGTCTGTTTGCGAGGCCTTTTTTGGCCGTCTGACAAAAATATGTAAAAGTTTTTTGTCAGGTGCCAATAAGGTTCGAGCCTATAACGGCTGGGTTGTGCCTGTCCTCATGTACACCTTTGGCGTGCTCAGATGGACTCAGACCGAACTTGACGCCCTGGATAGAAAAGTCCGCACAACTATGACACTCTATCGCATGCACCACCCGTCGTCTGTGATGAGATTGTATATCCCCCGGAAATGTGGTGGTCGAGGCGTATTAAGCGTCAAGACCATGCATAACCGGGAGATAGCCAATCTCAGAACATACTTCGAGATGAAGAGCGAGTCGCCCATGCATAGAGAGGTCGTAGAATGTGATAAAGGACTCACTCCCCTATCCTTAGCCAAAATCGAGTGGCAGGCGCCGAAGGTACTTAGCACCTCTGACCGGGAGACCGTATGGAAGGAGAAGGAGTTGCACGGACGCTTTTTTAAAGCTCTTAATGAGCCACACGTTGATAAAAAAGCGTCCGTGCAATGGCTGCGCTTCGGTGACCTCTTTGGGGAAACCGAAGGTTTTGTCTGTGCGATACAGGATCAGGTAGTTAAGACCCGGAACTACCGAAAGTACATTCTGAAGGATGGAACTCACGACATCTGTCGAGCCTGTCGCCATCCCGGTGAGTCGCTCAGACATGTGCTTTCGGGATGTTCGGCGCTTGCTAACACTGAGTATCTGCACAGACACAACCAAGCGGCCAAAATCCTTCACCAGGAGCTTGCTCTGAAGTACGGTCTCCTGGATGAGAGGCTGCCGTATTACAAGTACACGCCGGTGCCTGTACTCGAGCGTGACGGAGTCCGGCTCTATTGGGACCGGTCCATCATCACGGACAGGACTATTCTAGCGAATAAGCCTGACATCGTGCTGTTGGACCGGGCACAGTCACGGGTGTTTTTGGTGGACATCACCATTCCATATGACGAGAACCCGAGACGAGACGGAGAAGAAGCGTAAGTATCTTGATCTGGCTCACGAGGTTTCCGCCATGTGGCATGTGGGGTCCACCGAAACCATCCCAATCGTCATATCTGCGAATGGGTTAATCCCAGTCAGCCTCGCTCACCATCTGAGGCGACTGGGGTTCCGTGGCAGTTCGCTCGCAGCCAGGATGCAGAAGGCGGTGTTGCTAGACTCGGCTAGGATAGTCCGTCGGTTTCTCAACCTGTCGCCCTGACCCCCGGCCGTCTGGTCTCCCCTGCCGGGGTGTAATCCTCCGCCCGCTACAACTATTTATTTGTGTATTTATGTATGTAAGTTTATTAATTTATATTTATTTACGTAAGTTTATTATAACTCTTTAGGTCATATATGTATTTATTTTGTATGCGGGCGTGAGAGCTAAATTTATGTAGATAATAATAATAATAACTGTCCTGCCAGATGCAACTGTAACGGTGGGTATTTCGCACACGTATGCCGAAACCCTTTACACAGAGTAGTATCCGTACCTACTTTAGTAAAAATGAAATAGAAGTGTTTAAATGTTGTGTATTGTTTAAATATTGTAACATTTTTGTTTTTATGGAAAGATCAACTGCTGAGGTTCTTGCCGGCTCTTCTCAGTAGAACTTAGTATAAATGACACAAGTTGTCCTACATTAAATAAATAAATCATTTACTTATAATTTATCATTTATCATTGGACAGCCCTGCAGTTAACTGCTTAAATACCGACTTGACATGGATTTATTGTGTACCAAATTATGAATTAACCTCGCGTAGCGTATAGGAGGACCGTGAAGAGAGTAAGCATAAAACAATGGTTTACGCCTTTCACTTTATAATGAGCAAATCCGCAAGTATATATGCATAGAAAGAATATGACTGAAAAATTCTTGTTCTAAGAATAAGAAAAATAAAATTAAAAAATAACTTAGCAGACAGACATTTTACCTAAATACTATCTAGCGCAGTATTGCTTCTGTAATACTGGTATGCTCGGAGTTTTTTTACGTGATCAAATCAAGAATGATTTGCACGAAAAGAGTCATTGTGGGAATTTCAAGAATTTTCCGTTAGATCGGTACTAGAAGCTAACTCGCGCCAATCAAATAGTCGCGTCTGAAGTTGACCGGAAGACGCATCGCAATAACATATTTTCGGGCTTATTGTGCGTACTGCGTACGTTGAATTCGACAGTTGTGTGAGAGCTGCACAAACAAGCACTCGCACCTCAGCTCATAGACGACTATTTGTTTGGACTATTAATTCACAGTTTTGAAAATTCTATCCCCAAGTAGGTTAAATAGAGAGTTGGTCCTTCAATCACGCCGCAACATAGCAACGGATCGACGTAATTTTTTGCATGGGTATAGAGCTACTTTTTATCCCGGAAAATTTAGGCGTGCCTGTTTAAATTATAAAAACATATGCCACGCGAACGAAGTCGCGGGCATCCGCTACTTACAATAATATATCAAAACATAGTGTGTCTTGAAGTTACCAGAAGGTATGATGAATACAAAGTAGCTAAATAGGCGTTAGATAACTCCTATCTAGAACATTCTTGATTCTTTATGATAAAGAAACAAATATCTATCATCAATTTCACAGATTTTGGGCGCCTTTATGGTATTTTTAACCATAGCGATATTTTTACTGTGTATATTAAAACTCCCCGATAGATACAGCTGGTTCGTATACCGTAGTATACACTTTAGTATACATTTAGTCCCCGAGGATTAGTATAAAAGCATGCGATAAGCATTTTGCAGTTGGTTCATTATTTCCAAATGACTCGAATCCAGAGCAGCGGAAATTGTTTAAAAAAATTACTTAATCGTTCAGAAACTGCAAAACAAAGTAGCCCGTTGTTTACTATGTTGTCATCTATTTTTATCACGAAAATATTCCATGTTTATCATCACAAAGAATAGTGATTAAACTAGCGGCACGCTATGATGGCCGGTTTGACGTTTGTCCGCTCATGAAGTTCCGTATTAATTGATAACGACTTTGAAGGAAATAATTGTATTACTTTATTGACGATAGTGATGTGCAGAGATTCATAAATTTTATCGAATGTAGTTTTAGGTTTAGGACTCAAAATTTATTTATTAAATTGATTTCTTAAATGTATACAAGTGTAGAAAAATCAGTTTGCACCATTTAAGGGGTGAATGTACTTGTGAATATGAACAATTTTCACTATGTGGACAAACCTCTGAAATCGCAAAAAAATATCAATAAATTTTTAAAAATGGAATCTAATACGATCGTCACATAGGATCGCTGGCTAGCACAACTACTACCTCCGGCAAACTCGCGTCAATGCTCAATGCAAAACAAAGCAGTTTCGAATTGACGTTGCTTCGAAAAGTATAAACTGTCAGTGCAATGCGATTGTGATATAGTTTTGACCTGGCTTTGGATTTCAAATATTGATACTGCATTACTGTTGACCCTTGCTCGTTAATTTGGACTCTGTTCAAGCCCTTTGTTGTGGATTTCGTCGATATGACCGAACGTACGCAGAGAACTGTTCTAAATAGTCAGACACGTGAGTTCGTAATACGCCTTCGTAACTATTTCGATCGTGAAGCTCAAAATGGAGGGCCAATTTTACCTATAACGTCAGTGGTTGAACGCGTAGCTGATGCGCTTAATATTGGACAACGAACTGTTAGACGGATAACTAAAAAAAAATATGGCGAGTCTGGCACAGAAGAAAATAAACTTCACACACCAAAAAAGAGAAAACGAGCAAAACCAGTCGTAGGCATCGATAGCTTTGATGCCGATGCTATCCGAAGACATGTTTACGGCTACTATTTACAGAAGGAGTATCCAACAAGAAAAAAGTTGGTGCATTCACTGAAGGAAGCTGGATTATTCTTCGGTGGGGAAAGTTCTTTAACGAAGATTTTGAAGACCATTGGATTTCGATACAAAAAATGTAACAAACGCAAAATATTGATGGAAAGATTTGATATAGCGATGGCAAGGTATACTTTTTTACGGCAAGTGAAAGAAATCAAAAATTGGCAAAATGTTGTGTTCTTGGATGAAACATGGCTTAATGCTAACCATACTGTAGGCCGTTCTTGGAACGATGACACAGCAGCATCTACTTCCAAAGTTCCTGTAGGAAAAGGATCGCGACTTATAATTTGTCACGCCGGAACCATCAACGGGTTTGTCGAAGGTTCTCTCATGGCTTTTGCGTCAAAAACCACTGGAGACTATCATGAAGACATGAATGGAGAAAAGTTTACTGAATGGTTTACCTCAATGTTGTGTAGCCTCCCTGAACCATCTATTATAATTATGGACAACGCCCCATACCACTCGATGCAAATTGACAAGCCACCTGCCCAATCCCAAAAGAAAGCTGATATCGTCGCATGGCTTCGTAAAAATGGCGTAGATGCAAACATGAATATGTTAAAAGCGGAATTAGTACGTCTTTTAAAAGAAAACAAACCAACCAAGATCCGATACGTCATTGACGAAATAGCATTAGAACATGGGCACAGAGTTATACGGTTACCGCCTTACCATTGTGAGTATAATGCGATTGAGTTGGTGTGGGCTCAAATTAAGGGATATGCTGCAAGACACAATACAGAACCCCCATTTACCACAAAAAAAAATGCTAAAATTATTAGAAGAAGCTTGTGAACATGTGACTAAAGGAGACTGGGAAAAGGTTGTGAATAGAACTGTTAAATTAATAAGGGAAGATTATGAAAGAGATGTGAAAATAGATAATATTATAGAAAACGAACATATAATTATTAATGTATGTGATGATAGCAGTGACGACAGTGAAAATAGTAGTATGGACGAATCTGATTAATTATGGCCTTTTGTGGCACCTTTTTTGGTATCTTTTGTATTCATATGTTTCTTGTGTGCATATAAAGTATGTATATTCATTTTCGTTCAAATATTCAGTTCGTTCAAATAAATTAAATAAACATATACATTTTTGTTTTATTAAACCTATTTAATCAGGTACAAAAACAAAACTTAATTGTTTTTTGTTCGAGAATAAATTGACATTCCACATCACTATTGTAATGTGTCAAACCGGCCATCATAGCGTGCCGCTAGTGTACGTACTAATAAAGCTATAAAGATTTTTTAGGTGTTTGGAAAACTGTTGTTTTGCTCCGTCGTGTAAGATTAATGAATTGATATCTGTCAGCTGTGCGGAGGGAGGGCTATCAAACTGTCAGATGGTGAAATGGTGATTAGCAAAGCACAGCGGTAGAGAGAATAATTTTCGACAAATATGTGTTTTTATTTTCAATTTCACACGCATAGGTAATCACCGCGCCTAGTTCTAGCTTTAAGACAACATCGAATCATCACCGGATCGCGTTTGGCAGTACAATGGGCTCGAGAGATAGGGACACAAAATCCCTTCAAGACAAGTTGAAAGTGTTCTTCAAGAAAGGTGCTACGGGTGGGTATCGTGTTTTAGCGAGTCAAGGAGTCGCCGGTAAGGTGTAATATGTGGTTAATTGTGTGTTTTGTGTGGCGCAGCGCCTGTTGCGGCAACTAGCGAGCTGGTGATTTCCCCTGAGCTCCGACGGGAATTGGGGCCGGAATCCCCACTGCACCGTCGTCTGCGAGCAATCAAAGAGGTTGGGGAGAAGGTGCTGAACGTTCGCGTTCAAGAAGTAAGTCATATTGTCTGGTAACCCTGTATTCTATGTCATGCACAACCTTGGGTTCTCCATTGTATTTCCAACACATATAATACATATTTATTTAAAAACAACATGAGTGAATATTATCATCTTACTAGCTTTATTGGAACTGTTACTATGTAGTCAATGACAAGATTATTGTTCAGACTGGTGATGCATTTTTCTCTTGATTGTTGTACTACTTGTTGTGTAAAACAATAATATGCATCCTGCATTGTTTTTACTGTATCCATTAATTTTCCTTTTTATTTTATTGCGCTACTGGCTGACACTGGTTTCACTCATGTGTAATTTCTGAAAATTCTGTCTCAAAGGGAATGTATTTTTCAGTAAAGCTACATGCAAAATCTTATGTTTGTAGACCCATTGGTTTGAGCGGTCCATTGATAAGTCAGTTTCTTATTGATCAATTATTTTAAAACTAGCTGATGCCCGTGACTTTGAGTCCGCCTGGTTAAGCTATTTGATTCCCGTGGGAATTTCCACTAATTGTAATTTTAAAATTACAGTTAAAGGTTTAGCTTCTGATGCCTACAATGGGGGCTACCGTGTTTAAATTTGCCGCTAAAGACGCTAGTGTAGAGTGAGGTCTCCGAAATGTCAAATAGGTATTATCTGGGCCTTTATCGTGGGTATAATTATTTCATTAATGTATTTTGGGGGTTGAAAGAAGAAGAATTCAGAAGTTAGAACATTATGTCCCTGGTTCTTGTGCTTACTATTTAAAAACAATTTTTTTGTCAAAAGTATGCTTGTTTACCGAATTTACAGCTATACCAAGGACCTTGCTTGCCAGTTGCGCCAACTAGTGAGCTTAAAAACGGTAGCCCCCATTGAACAATTTTTGGACATTTTTTTTATTCAATTAATGATTTATTTAATATTTATTTAAGTATTTACTTAGGTTTGCAATTCTGGCTACCCACTTGCACTTTAAGTCTATTACAATTACTTAACTGATATAAAGTAACATTGTTCTTTATGTTTTGTTCTACTTATTTATTTTATTATTATTTAACTTGCTATAGAGTAACAAAGCTAATATTATTGATACAAGATAATACAATTTATTATAATGTGTACAGTCACCAGTGTAATGTATTCAGTATTCCAATAATTGTCTTGTTTGGTACAAAAGCAACTCTTCAAACAAAGCTATAACGTGAAAATTGGTATTTTGTCAAAATTTATTGAAAAGAAGGTTGTGAAAGAGTAGCAGAGAGACATCAGACACTCTTTTACATCAGTATTATTATGGATTATAATTTTAATTTGTATTTAATTAACAAGGCAATTATTATGCTTGGAAGTTTTTAAGTAAGTCGTGTAACTACTTCAGTAATTTACATAACTAACATTTGCATTTAATATGCAACTTACAAGGACTGTTTACATTTCTTAAGTTACTAATATGTGCGAGTTACGTGAGAAAATCTTAGAAGTGTAATTATGACCTAACGGTTTAAATGTGAAAGTGTGTTTGTCTGTCTGTCTGCTGCACTATCACTGCCCATCTTTACAACTGATTTTGACAAATATTGGCACATATAATTTGCATTTGGAAGAACATGGGCTATTTTTGTCCCGAGAAATTAAAGACCAATTAATCCATGCACACAGAGCTGCAACATCTTGTTATACCTAAGTAATTATTCTAAAATCAGAGCCCTCTTAAGTTTAAAGTTTGATAACCTCTTTAAATTACCTATTAAAATAAAACAAGCGCATCAAATATTGATGAGGTAACAAGTATTTTATATAAATTCTGCTAAATGTGTGTTTTTATATTTAATATAAGCTTGCTAATTTGATTTGACCTAAGGCCCTAGCAAAGTCCAACAAAACAATATCCACTGGCTGAACTTCCTATAGCAAGCTTTAACTATAGATGAAATCACCAATTCTTTATTGAATAGCAAAACCTGTGCTTAGTATGGGAGTTTGTATGAATTTAAATTGTAACAAATAAACTTGTTGCAAACTAGATATCCATGGTCACATATTGGTGCATGCCATAAAATCCACATTCAATTTACTTTTGTACTTTAATTGATGTTTTAAATTGTTTCGCAAACTGAACACTAACAGATTTAACATCTTTTAGAAGACTGTTTCATAAGAACTAAACAATAATTTACTTAATAATGAAAAAGAAAATATCCCTATTCTACTTAAATGATGAAAGTTATAGATGATACGTTATGATGAGTTATAGATTATTATATAATTTTTGTTATATATTTTTCAAAAGAGCATCTGCTCTTGCAGCTAGCTTCTTGATGGCGGTAGGAATGGCATGAAGTAATTGTAAAAGTCTATTTGAATTAATTTTTAGGGTGGAGTTGAAAAAATATGGATATGCACCAGGGATCTGCTGGAAGATCAAAACACCGAGGCCCGCCACGCAGCGCTAGGGCTCCTGCGTTGCATCGCGGAGGGCCAATCTGATCTGCTCATCATGCGCACTATACTGTTCCAATTCCTGCAGAGGACACATAGCAATCACCCGCCTGAGGATTACCAACTGCGCTTCAAGCTCCTGTACTCGCTGCTTAACACCGGCAAGGATATTAATTGTCTTGAAGAAATGGTGAGTTTAAATCCATACTAATATTATAAATGCGAAATTGTGTCTGTCTGTCTGCTACGCTTTCACGGCCCATCTTTTCAACCGATTTGGTTCCTGTTGATTTTTGTTCCAGTTCCTGCGGGAATCAAAATAACTTAGTCCACGCGGATGATGTCACGGGAATCATCTAGTCACAAAATATATTATAGAAATCAAATCCTTCAATTTGTAAAGGTCTAAAGGCCTACATTTCATGCACTTATTTATTTAAAGCTATATTCTGTCTATTATTTCATAATAGTCTAATCGCCCGCGACTTTGTCCTATTTCATTCATTTGGCGGAAAAATTACATAACCTAATAGGAAATCAGGTTATGTAATTTTTCCGCTGCAAAAGGCATGTCTATAGAGGCTATACATATATAATATGCTTAAGCGGTTTATTATTTAAAACTAATAACTAATATTATTTAAAACTTCAAACACAGAACCTCCATGTAAACTTCCGGCCCCCATTTCGCCTGATTAGATTTTCTCAAAACCTTTTCTTAACTGATGTGTACCCCATAGAAGAAACCTACCTTCCAAACAAATTTGTATGCTTTGTAATTCCTGAGATATCTTGATTAGTAACTGAGTTAGTATTTCGCTTTTATATACAAACTAGCAGACTTGCCAGCGACTTCGTTCGCTTGAAATAAGTTTCTTAAATTCCAACGGGAACTCCCTTATTTTTCGGAATAATGTATAGCTTATGACACTAACAAACAATGAGACTTTCTATTGGTACCAGAATTTTCAAAATTGGTTCAGTAGATCTAGAGATTACCCCCTACAACGTCACAAACTCACAAACTTTACCTCTTTATAATATGAGTATAGATATAGATTATCTGCATTCCAGATTGGCCCATTCCTTCTAGAGTGGCTTCCACAGCTGCAGGCCCCGGCACACATTCTGGAGTTTGTTAATCTTATCATCAATATAGTCAAGTTCAACGCCGCCTATTTGGATGAAAACATTGTGCATGGCATAGTAGAGTAAGTACTTACATGTTTCCCATTTCCAAAAGCCTATACTTTTTTTTGCTATTTTTATGCTATCTGCAATAAATCATAGGCATGATGACTGAATTTGAAAAATGGTCGGATTATGTTCGGAAGTATCTACTATTTCGAAAAAAAATATTATTTCAGCAGAAAAATAAGGTTTGGTAGATAAAACTGGCATTTGAAATTTAAATTTTAAAATTCACGCCAAAACGCTCGCCGGTGTCATGGCGCCGTTTATGACGTCACTATTGTTTTTACCGATGTACTCTGTGCAGTAAACAATGTGTGATTGTCAAAGCTCGAAAACAAACAATTGTGACGTCATTCGCTTCTTGGCGTTTAATCCACTATGGCGGATTGCTGTATTTTTATACGACTGCCTAAAAAAAGGAGTATATTGTTTTCAGGGTTCATGTATGTATGTATGTATGTATGTAAGTTTGTATATTCCACCATAACTTCTATACGCCTCAACCGATTTTGATAGATCAGGTATCGTTAGAATCCCTATCTTATTCCGGGTGACATAGGCTAGTAAAATTTAAAAAAAAATTGATGGGTGACCATGGTCCCGCATTAAAGACTAAAGTTGAAAAAAAAATCGAAAATAAGATCAACTATATAATCATCATCTAGAAAATGATGAGTAGATTCCAAAAATATACAACACTATAGTTCAATATCCCGTGATTCACAAGAAAATATCATTTAATAAAAATGTGAATAAGATTCCAAAGGCTATATAAGCAAATCGCTTCATAGGGAGGTAAATTCCAAAAATAATATGGCAGGGCAGTCGTATTTTTTAATTCGTTAAATTAAGTTTACTTGTAGAGTTTTATTTTATCAAAATAAATAGCAATCTCACTCGAAATAGAATTAAAAAAATTAAAAACACGACTGCCCTGCCAAAAACGAACTAAAAAGTTAAAAATCTTAATTAATCTAGTTAAATTAGAATCTTATTCACAATGTATTGAGTTATATTTTTTTGTGAATCACTGGATATTGAACTATAGTGTTATATATTTTTGGAATCTTCTCATCATATATAGTTAATCTTATTTTCGAATATTTTTTTTCAATTTTAGTCTTTAATGCGGGACCATGGTCACCCGGAATAAGCTAGGGATTCTAACGATATCTCATTTATCAAAATCGGTTCAGGCGTATAGAAGTTATGGTGGAATATACAAACTCACATACACACATACATGAACCCTGAATACAATATACTCCTTTTTTCAGGCAGTTGTATAAAAATAAATACATTTTTTACAATCCATCCAGTCCAGACGGACGATGTCGCGGGTATCAGCTAGTGACGTATATGTTTGTCCTTCCAGCAACGCTTGTCACCTGTGTGTATACTCGACGGACGCGGGCGTTGTTCAGGGCTGCCTGTCGCTGTTAGAAGCTGTGGTCTCCTACTCGCTGCTACCGAGAGCTGCGCTCGCGACCTTTGTGGCAGCCCTGTGCAGGACTGTCATTATTGAAAACTACTGTCAGAACAGTTGGAAGGTAGGTGACGACCTCCGTGGCGCAGTGTGTAGCGCTGTTGTCTTAACGTGCGGAGGTCCCGGGTTCGATCTCCGGCAGGGTCAATTTGGGAGTTTATAATTTCTGAATTTACCCTGATCTGGCCTGGTGGGAGGCTGCGGCCGTGGCTAGTTACCACCCTACCGCATGATAGGCATGATGACTGATTTTGAGAAATGGTCAGATTATGTTCGGAAGTATCTACTATTTAGAAAAAATATATTATTTCTGCAGAAAAATAAGGTTTGGTAGATAAAATTGGCATTTAAAATTTAAATTTTTTAATTCGCGCCAAAACGCTCGCCGGTGTCATGGCGTCGTTTGTGACGTCACTATTGTTATTACCGATGTACTCTGTGCAGTGTGCAGTAAACAATAGTGTGATTGTCAAAGCTCGAAAACAAACGATTGTGACGTCATTCGCTTCTTGGTGTTTAATCCAATATGGCGGATTGCTGTATTTTATAGTTTCATTTTATAAAAATAAATAGCAATCTCACTCGAAATAGAAAAATAAATACATTTTTTATAATCCATGAATCCTATTTCATTAGATAAATTCATAATTTCATTGATTCTTGGTTACAGTCATCATGCCTATTTCTATGGCGAGAGCACATACATTGGTTTTTTCCAGATTCAATTCAAATAGGACGCTTAATTACCTTAAATATGTACATAAATGAACCTGACAGTTACCAATGAGGGTGGCTCCATCTTAGATTAGCTTTGCCTGTCCCTCCCCATTGCCACACACATATAGTTCCATAAACTTCTTATTTTGGTTAATGGCTATGGTAATGGTAGTGCCAATAAACTTATCAGGCCCGGTGGCCACAATTGGAACTAATTTTTATGGCTGTTTAGGGTTTGTTTTTATTTCATTTTTAACTAGCTGATGCCCGCGACTTCGTCCGCGTGGTTTAAGTTTTTTCATTCCCGCGGGAACTCCTTCATTTTCCGGGATAAAAAGCCTATATCACTCTCCGTCCTCAACTGTACCCATGCTAAAAATCACGTCGATCCGTTGCTCCGTTGCGGCGTAATTGAAGGACAAACCAACAAACTAATAAACAAACAAACACACTTTCGCATTTTTAATATTAGTATGAATTAGTTAGCAACTGTAGATGTGAAAACAGCGACGCTGAATTTGTGTAACTGTTTAGTTTTTGTTTTTCTTTTATGCACAATATTTATTAGCAACTTATGTGATAATAGCGACGCTGAATTTGTATGACTGTTTAGTTTTTGTTTTTCTCTTATTCACAATATCTATTAGCAACTTTAAATGTGATAACAGTAACGCTGTCACCGGGTCAGATAAGTTTGTGGGGCTATACGTCTTTAATTGCCACTCTTTGAACATACAAAAAGTATTTGGACTTCAACATAGTGTGTAGAAATCAAAAGAATTTTTTATTTTACAGTGGCTCAGGAAGTCGGTTTTTTGGAAAGAATTTTTATTTTTAACTTTTTAATGTCAGGATTGAGGATTTGGAGTCAGAATTTTTTATGGGACCACCTCGACAGCTTCCGCTAAGGACTGAAAAAAATTTTTCAAATCGGTTCAGAAACCACGTAGATACGCATCGACATACATAAAAAAAAAAAAATTACGCGCCGAATTGAGAACCTCCTCCTTTTTTGGAAGTCGGTTAAAAACGAGGAATGTCTGTTAAAATCCTAATTTAGGTTAATAGTGCCATCTAGTGACATTTGAATATACCTTTCACCCAGTTGCCTATCAGGTATTATCAATAACCGTCGCGGTCGGAGGCTATGAAGGTCTAATTATGATTGTCTTTTTATATTTCGAAGGAAATTATATTTTAGTCATATAATAATCGGTTTCTACACAGCATCGTACCGGAACGTTAAATCGCTTGGTCTTTGCCGGTAGGGTGGTAACTAGCCACAGTCGAAGCCTCCCACCAGGCCAGACCAGGGAAAATTCAGAAGTTATCAAATTATGTTTTCATCATACCTATTCGAAAAACTAATATTGACTTCAGAGGATAGCGGGAGCAAAATGTAATTTTCAGGCCCATGGGGCTTTTCATTTCTCTCTTCTGATTGGTGCTTAAACGTATAGGTATTGTCCATGTCACCATAAGATTGTAAAAACCGTTAGATTATAATCTAACTCGCGAAATTCTAAACTGTCGAAAGATTAGAATTTAACGCATTATTTTCCGGTAGATTGTAATCTGATAGGTATTGAAACTCGATAAAACCTAAGTGCACTACTTGATTATTTATGTCGAACCCTAACCTAACCTACAAGAAAGAGACAAGAAAACGTAAATAAAATTAATATTTCAAAAATTGACACTCAGAACATTGAACAGTTTACAATCTTTCGACAGTTTAGAATTTCGCGAGTTAGATTATAATCTAACGGTTTTTACAATCTTACGGTGACATCTATACATAGTACGTTGATACTCCAAACTTTTTCTTATACGTAATGATGAAAAATACTGTGTCACTCGGGGCCAAATTTTTTGTTCTCGGGCGGCGTATATTGAATTCAGAGCGAAGTAAAGGATTCTACTTTAGAATCCTTCACTTCGCTCTGAATTCAAAATAGCGCCCTCGGGGAACAAAAATTTTCTTTGGCCCCATAACACAAATAACTAACGTGTTGCAGCTGATGCGTTGCGTGGTGGGAGCGGACATGGGCCACGCGGCGCTCCAGCAGATGGTGGAGCTGGTGCACGCGGCGGGCGAGGCCGCGGCCGAGGACGACGAGAGCGCGGGGCTGGCACGCGGCGCCGTGTTCTACATCAACATGGCGCTGTGGGGGCCGCGCCGCGTGCACACCCTGCACGTGTCCTATCTGGCGGTGCTGCCCGCGTTCCTGAAGGTGACAACCTTACATCACTATGCCCGCATTTCTGAAGGTGACAACCCTACAACACTATGCCCACGTTTCTGAAGTTGACAACCCCAGAATAATATGCCCGCGTTTCTGAAGGTGACAACCCTACAACACTATGCCCGCGTTTCTGAAGGTGACAACCCTACAACAATATGCCCGCGATTCTGAAGGTGACAACCCTACAACAATATGCCCGCGATTCTGAAGGTAACAACCTTAGAACACTATGCCCGCGTTTCTGAAGGTGACAACCCTACAACACTATGCCCGCGCTTCTGAAGGTGACAACCCTACAACAATATGCCCGCGATTCTGAAGATGACAACCCTACAAAACTATGCCCGCGTTTCTGAAGGTGACAACCCTACAACAATATGCCCGCGATTCTGAAGGTAACAACCTTAGAACACTATGCCCGCGTTTCTGAAGGTGACAACCCTACAACACTATGCCCGCGTTTCTGAAGGTGACAACCCTACAACAATATGCCCGCGATTCTGAAGGTGACAACCCTACAACACTATGCCCGCGTTTCTGAAGGTGACAACCCTACAACAATATGCCCGCGATTCTGAAGGTAACAACCTTAGAACACTATGCCCGCGTTTCTGAAGGTGACAACCCTAGGACCCTATGCCCTCGTTCCTGAAGGTGACAAATAAAAAAAAATGACGTAAGTATATATGGATGTCTCTTACAATAATCCTCATTTCTCTTGCAGGCGTTGGCCGGTCGTCACCTAGTAGTGACATACGAAGTGGTGGTCGCATTAGAGAGCTTAGTGGCCCGGGTGCCGATGGAACTGCATGAAGTCACGTGGGACATAGTACTGGATATCATTAGAGCCGTGCTGGAGCAAGACAGTGAGTCCTCACTATTTCCAAACACATAATAGGCCTTAGTGAATAAGTAAATCTTTACTTAATATTATAAAGAGGTAAAGTTATTTGTTTATTTATTTAGACATCTTTATTGCACACAAAATATACAGAGTACAGTTTTAAAGCAGTAATTACTAGTAAAACTAGATAGAAATGTGCAAAGGCGGTCTTATTGCTAAAGCAATCTCTTACAGACAATCTTTGGTGAAAGGATAAATAAACGGGAGCGCGGGATGGTGCTGTATTTAAAAAAAAAAAAATATATATAGATGTCACCGTAAGATTGTAAAAACCGTTAGATTATAATCTAACTCGCGAAATTCTAAACTGTCGAAAGATTGTAAACTCTTCAATGTTCTGAGTGTCAATTTTTGAAATATTCATTTTATTTACATTTTCTTGTCTTTTTCTTGTAGGTTAGGTTAGGGTTCGACATAAATAATCAAGTAGTGCAGGTTTTATCGGATTTAAATACTTATCAGATTACAATCTACCGGAAAATAATGCGTTAAATTCTAATCTTTCGACAGTTTAGAATTTCGCGAGTAGAGATATTATATAGATATAGATTAGATAGTTTGTGATGTTTTAGGGAGTAATCTCTGTTTTTTTTTTAATATCCTAAAACCTCGATCCACGCGGACGAAGTCGTGGCCATTAGCTAGTTATCAAATAATTTTATAATCACCAGGTCTAAAAGTAATGCTGTTATTGTGATAGCACTACGTTTAGTTTTCCTTATTTAGTTAATGAATAACTAAATAAGGAAAACTAAACAATAACAATAAATGTTATTAATAACAATGAATGTTATTTTAGTTGTGAGATTGTTGACACAAGAACTCAATACCATCGATAATGTGTTGTAATCATTGTAAAATGAAAATTAAATTGAGAGGTTTTGGCCATGACAAGCCCGCCAACCCGCATTGGAGCAGCGTGGTGGGTCTAAGCTCTTATTTCCTCTCTCGTATGAGAGTGGAGGCCTGTGCCCAGCAGTGGGACGTTAATAGGCTGTAATGGTGGCCATGACTAGCTACCAACCTACCAACCAAAACATACCGCCAAGCGTATTAAGCGTTTCCATACGATGCGGTGAAAAGACAGATAAGTGGTATGGGTTTTATATAAGTTATGTAACCTATAATCAGCAAATAAATATTATGATTATGGTGATTATGATTATAACTGCCGTACCTGTAACAGGTTAGCCCGCTACCATTTTAGACTGCATCATCACTTACCATCAGGTGAGATCGCAGTCAAGGGCTAACTTGTAGTGGAATAAGCCTAAATCATGCACTGACGTTCGGCAGAAGCGTTCGACCCGCCGAATGAGCTGATCCACACCCGGGTACACGCACTCATCACGTCTATAGAGCAACTGCACGAAGCCGGCCAGTATCTAGGCGACACCGAAGCCCTGTTGGACCTCATAGATTCCTGCGGACACGACCGACCGGTGAGAGGCCTGCATTTCTTGTATAAAACTTATCATTTTATATTTTGGCCATAGTCCACCAAGCTGGCCAACAAGGGGGCGCTGCATACATGATTATATTTTTACTCATTATTTCAACCCATTGCTGGCTCACTTAAGCACGAGTCTCCTCTCAGAATGAAAACGGTTTGGCCATAGTTCACCAAGCTGGCCAACAAGGCGGCGCTGCATTCATGCTTATATTTTTACTCATCATTTCACTCAGCCAGCGCCTATTACTGAGTAGGAGTCTCCTCTCAGAATGAGAACGGTTTGGCCATAGTTCACCAAGCTGGCCAACAAGGTGGCGCTGCATTCATGCTTATATTTTTACTCATCATTTCACTCAGCCAGCGCTTATTACTGAGTAGGAGCCTCCTCTAGGAATGAGAAGGGTTGAGCCATAGTCCACTACGCTGACCAACAAGAGGCCCTCCGATCTCCTCTATTTTTCTGAATAACTCTAATCATTGTTTGAAATTTATAGGCACAAAGGAGCGCTGCTGTTCGTCGTGGATTTAAAAAAAAATATATTACTTGTATACTTGACTTTGATAAGTGCTTTTGAATCGTCTTGTGAATGTATCATTCAGATATCTGAATGGTAACATCTATATAGATTAGATATAAGGAATCTATATAGATTCCTTTTATCCCGGAAAATTTTGGAGTTCCTGCAGGAATAAAAGTTAAACCAGACCTATATAGATTCCTTTTATGCCGGAAAATTATGGAGTTCCTACAGGAATAAAAACAAAACTTAAACCATGCGGATTTGTTATATTAGTATGATATCTTATTTGTTTATCAGGAAGCGTCAACGATGCGGCTAATAACAGAGAGGTTATCGGCCTTGGGCGGCGGGGACGCGGGTGCGGCATTGCGGATAGCAGAGCGATACGTGCGGCTAGAGTCGCGCCTGACCGTGCGGTTACACGCGCTGGCCACACTCATGACCTATATCAAGAGGCACAGGTACGAAACAACTGTCCGCACTCATGACCTACATCAAGAGACACAGGTACCAACCAACTGTCCACACTCATGACCTATATCAAGAGACACAGGTACGAAACAACTGTCCATACTCATGACCTATATCAAGAGACACAGGTACGAAACAACTGTCCACACTCATGACCTACATCAAGAGACACGGGTACGAAACTACTGTCCACACTCATGACCTACATCAAGAGACACGGGTACGAAACTACTGTCCACACTCATGACCTATATCAAGAGACACAGGTACGAAACAACTGTCCGCACTCATGACCTATATCAAGAGACACGGGTACGAAATAACGGTCCACATTTATGACCTATATCAAGAGACACAGGTACGAAATAACTGTCCACACTCGTGACCTATATCAAGAGACACAGGTACGAAACAACTGTCCAGACTCGTGACCTATATCAAGAGACACAGGTACGAAACAACTGTCCACACTCATGAGCTATATCAAAAGATAGGTGCGAAACAACTGTCCACACTCATGACCTACATCAAGAGACAAGGGTACGAAACTACTGTCCACACTCATGACCTATATCAAGAGACACAGGTACGAAACAACTGTCCGCACTCATGACCTATATCAAGAGACACAGGTACGAAACAACTGTCCACACTCATGACCTATATCAAGAGACACAGGTACGAAACAACTGTCCGCACTCATGACCTATATCAAGAGACACGGGTACGAAACTACTGTTCACACTCATGACCTACATCAAGAGACACAGGTACGAAACTACTGTCCACACTCATGACCTATATCAAGAGACAGGTACGAAACAACTGTCCACACTCATGACCTACATCAAGAGACACGGGTACGAAACTACTGTCCACACTCATGACCTATATCAAGAGACACAGGTACGAAACAACTGTCCATACTCATGACCTATATCAAGAGACACAGGTACGAAACAACTGTCCGCACTCATGACCTATATCAAGAGACACGGGTACGAAACAACTGTCCACACTCATGACCTACATCAAGAGACACAGGTACGAAACTACTGTCCACACTCATGACCTATATCAAGAGACAGGTACGAAACAACTGTCCACACTCAAGACCTACATCAAGAGACACGGGTACGAAACTACTGTCCACACTCATGACCTATATCAAGAGACACAGGTACGAAACAACTGTCCGCACTCATGACCTATATCAAGAGACACGGGTACGAAACTACTGTCCGCACTCATGACCTATATCAAGAGACACGGGTACGAAACAACTGTCCACACTCATGACCTATATCAAGAGACACAGGTACGAAACAACTGTCCACACTCATGACCTATATCAAGAGGCACAGGTACGACACAACTGTCTACACTCATGACCTATATCAAGAGGCACAGGTACGAAACAACTGTCCACACTCTTGACCTATATCAAGAGACACCCATTTGTCTAACCGATTTTGATGAAATTTGGTACAGGGATAGGTTGCATCCCGGGCAAGGATACTTTGTATCGCGGCAAATCGCAGGAATAACTTTCATGTAGGGTAGAAAATAAATTGTTCAAAAAAAAGGAGACTCATACAAGTTAAGATTGCGTTAACTTTAAACAGTACCTATGTACTTTTCCTTATAGGGCTATTACACTGCATTTACCACAGAGCCCTGTGTGAAGGATGGGCGTGGCCGCTAGTTAGAGCGTCGCTTATTACACAGCAATAAGGATCAATTTAGGGACCCTTCCTCCCTATATTTTATTACACTACACTGATTCAAGTGTAGGGGTCCCTGTGAAAATTGCATTGCAATAGGCCTATTAGTCTATTGAAGGTCTTTTTGACGTGTATCTGTCAGCGTAAGATTGTAAAAACCGTTAGATTATAATCTAACTCGCGAAATTGCAAACTGTCGAAAGATTACAATTTAACGCATTATTTTTCAGTAGATTGTAATCTGTTTGGTATATTAAACCGATAGTATTTATGTTTTCTTGTAGGTTAGATTAGGGTTCGACATAAATAAGTAGGCACTAAGGTTCCGTCGGGTTAATAAACCTAACAGATTACAATTTAACACTCAGAACATTGAACGGTTCACAATTTGTCGACAGTTTACAATTTCGCGAGTTAGATTATAATCTATATAATTATAAGGTCTATATATATACATATCTATCTGTATTATAGATTATATAAGGTTTATATACGACTGCCTGAAAAAAGGAGTATATTGTTTTCAGGGTTCATGTATGTATGTATGTATGTATGTATGTATGTATGTATGTATGTGAGTTTGTATATTCCACCATAACTTCTATACGCCTGAACCGATTTTGATAAATGAGGTATCGTTAGAATCCCTAGCTTATTCCGGATGACATAGGCTAGTAAAACTTTAAAAAAAAAATATAGGGTGACCATGGTCGCTTATTAAAGACTAAAGTTGAAAAAAAATATTCGAAAATAAGATTAACTATATAATCATCATCTAGAAAATGATGAGTAGATTCCAAAAATATATAACACTATAGTTCAATATTTATTTATTTAATTATAAAAAAAAAATCATTTAATAAAAATGTAAATAAGATTCCAAAGGCTATAATATGCAAATCGCTTCTTAAGGAGGTAAACTCCAAAAATAATATGGCAGGGCAGTCGTGTTTTTTAATTCGTTAAATTAAGTTCACTTGTTATAATGTTACGGTGGCATATCCAGATTAACGCACGGGGAGGAGCTATCGGAGCGCGTGGGCGGCACAGTTGCGGCCGCGTGCGCACTGGACGCGGACGTGTCCATCCGCGCGGCGGCCGCGACGGCGTTGCCCGACCTGGCCAAGATGTGCTCCTCGGACGCTTGTGTGGACCTCATCGACCAGCTCGAGAAGGTACCGCCATAAAGTTTTTTTTTTTTTTTTTTTTTCAATTTGTCTTTGACAAGTGCTTTTGAATAGTCGAGTGAATCTACCACTGGGTCCGAATGCCATTCCTACCGAGAAGAACCAGTAAGGAACTAGGTCAAGTTGTCTTTGACAAGTGCTTTTGAATAGTCGAGTGAATCTACCACTGGGTCCGAATGCCATTCCTACCGAGAAGAACCAGTAAGGAACTAGGTCAAGTTGACTTTGACAAGTGCTTTTGAATAGTCGAGTGAATCTACCACTGGTTCGGAATGCCATTCCTACCGAGAAGAACCAGTAAGGAACTAGGTCAAGTTGACTTTGACAAGTGCTTTTGAATAGTCGAGTGAATCTACCACTGGGTCCGAATGCCATTCCTACCGAGAAGAACCAGTAAGGAACTAGGTCAAGTTGACTTTGACAAGTGCTTTTGAATAGTCGAGTGAATCTACCACTGGGTCCGAATGCCATTCCTACCGAGAAGAACCAGTAAGGAACTAGGTCAAGTTGACTTTGACAAGTGCTTTTGAATAGTCGAGTGAATCTACCACTGGGTCCGAATGCCATTCCTACCGAGAAGAACCAGTAAGGAACTAGGTCAAGTTGACTTTGACAAGTGCTTTTGAATAGTCGAGTGAATCTACCACTGGTTCGGAATGCCATTCCTACCGAGAAGAACCAGTAACCGGCTAACTTGTAGTAAGGAAAAAAAACAATATTAGTATGATATAATTGTTTCCAGATTCTGAACCGCCCCTTCGACATGTACGTGACAGAAGTGTCGATCCCCGCGGACGCGGACACCTCAGACTTGGTGGCCACCGGGCTGACAAACACACTTTCGCATTTATTTGACGACCTCCGTGGCACAGTGTTGAGCGCTGTTGCCTTAACGTGCCGGGTTCGATCCCCGTCAGGGTTTGGAAATTTATAATTTCTGAATTTTGCCTAATCTGCCCTGGTGAGAGGCTTCGGCCGTGGCTAGTTACCACCCTACCGGTAGACGTGCCGCTAAGCGATTTAGCGTTCCCGTACGATGCCGTGTAGAAACCGAATAGGGGTATGGGTTTAATATAACTGCCGTGCTCCTAACAGGTTATCCCGCTACCATCTTCACTTACTTACCATCAGGTGAGATCGCAGTCAAGGGCTAACTTGTAGTGGATAAAATTTAAAAAAAAAACGTGGATAAAAAAAAGATTCAGAGATTACCCCCTACAACGCACAAACTCTACCTCTTTATTATATTAAGTATAGATTTACTTTCAAGGGCTAATAGGCCTATTACACTGCACTTTTCACAGGGACCCTTACACTTGATTCAGTGTAGTGTAATAAGATTTAGGGAGGCAGGGTCCCTAATTTGAACCTTATTGCTGTGTAATAAACAACGCTGTAATTAGCGGCCACGCCTACCCTTACCTCAGGTCCCGGTGGAAAGTGCAGTGTAATAGGCCTATAACTTGTAGTAAATAAATTAAAAAAAAAAATTACAGTATTAGTATGATATAATAGGCATGATGACTGATTTTGAAAAATGGTCCGATTATGTTCGGGAGTATCTACTATTTCGAAAAAATATATTATTAGCAGAAAATTAAGGTATGGCAGATAAAATTGACATTTGAAATTTAAATTTTTAAATTCACGCCAAAACGCTCGCAGGTGTCATGGCGTCGTTTGTGACGTCACTATTGTTTTAACCAATGTACTCTGTGCAGTGTGCAGTAAGCTATAGTGTGATTGTCAAAGCTCGAAAACAAACAATTGTGACGTCATTCGCTTCTTGGTGTTTAATCCACTATGACGGATTGGTGTATTTTATAGTTTTATGTTATCAAAATAAATAGCAATCTCGCTCGAAATAGAAAAATAAATAGGTTTTTTATAATCCATGAATCCTATTTCATTAGATAAATTCATAATTTCATTGATTCTTGGTTACTGTCATCATGCCTATTGTTTCCAGATTCTGAACCGCCCATTCGACATGTACGTGACGGAAGTGTCGATCCCCGCGGACGCGGACACCTCAGACTTGCGGCTGGCGGCCACCGGGCTGCTGGAGCTGCTGCACGACAAGCTGCTGCGCTCGCCGGCCACGCACGCCGCGCGGGCGTTCCTCGTGCTGCTGGAACACCTGGACCACCACTACCGGAGGCCGGCACTGTTGCACCACCATCCCGACATACGGCTCAAGGTATTTAAAAAAAAAAAAAAACTAGTGGTTAGCATGGCTTGGAAGTCCGAGCTGGTGATGTTCTTGAAGGCCCTGGCTCTTCCGCTGGCGGTGGTGAGGCGACCTTCCTGTCTGGAGCACTGCGCTACTACTGACGTACCGAAACTCTTCAATGATTTATTTATTTATTTATTTATTTGTTTATTGATATACCAACAAATATTGCACAAACAATTAATAATCTTAAAATAATATAATAATGTCTAGTTCTAATGCAATACTTAATTATAGGCATATACAGCATTAAAGATTATCCGGTCAATATACATTTTTTTTTTTTTAAATATTTATGTACAAAAACAAAGAATATTAAAAACAAAATTATGGAATGAATACAGAATGAATGGAATATTATACAGTTAATTTAAATTAAATTAATAAATTAGGACCAATAAAATTAAATTATGTAACTACAATTAAATTGGATCTTATTATGGAAACGTTCCTGGTGAGGATATTCAGAATAGTAAGTGGACAGGAAAGGGTTTTTCGTGTTTAGGATTTTCAGGATAAGAGTATAAGGAACTGACACCTCGTTGGTCTAGTACTGCCTCGTTGGTCTAGTGGTTAGTATGTTTGACTGCGGCCGACGAGGTCCCGGGTTCGAGCCCCGGATCGGGCCACAATTAAGTATCGGGTTTTTCGGATTACGAATTCCCAGTACTAGCCCGGAGTTAGGAAGATGGCGGTGTTTCACCCCCGTGCCTCGGAGAGCACGTTAAGCCGTCGGTCCCGGTTATTATCACTAACATGATAATAGTCGTTAAAGCCCGCCAACCCGCATTGGAGCAGCGTGGTGGGTGTAAGCTCTAATTCCCTCTCTCCTATGAGAGTGGAGGCCTGTGCGCAGCAGTTGGACGTTAATGGGCTGTGGTGATTATGAAACTAGCGGATACCCGGTGTGTGCTACTACGCTAAAAAAAACGTGAGGATTCGTGAGACACCCGATAGGAACGAAGTTCCATATTACATAAATATTGATTTCAAGTTCTACTTGTACGCTTTTTTAATATATATATTTTTTAAATAAAAACAATACTGTATATTATACTATATATTAAAATATATACCTTCACACTAGTATAATTCCGAATGTAGTATATTTATATTTAAGACCTTTTGTTTTTGTAACAAAAAAATCTTACTCATTTTGGTTACGGACGTTTTTTGCCGGCTAGGGTAGCCCTCCGCATCGTCCCATAAGGGAATTAAACGTTCCAAAAGGAAATTAAAAAAAAATGTAGTGGTCTAAAACCTTCATCGCATTATTGCCTTTCTAATGAAACCGATTTGGGGCACAACACCGATTTGGAAGTTGGGGTTGAATGGTTTCAAAGTCTATAACTGACAAAGGTGCCGATTCTGTAATGTAACATCTCTAAACTAAACTAAAATGGCAGCTTTAAATCTAGTTCTGTCCCTTTCCGTAGGGAGTATTATGAAAGGGTTAGCAATATTTATAATGCTCTAATTTTAGTTTAGTTTAGAGATTGTGCACTACAGAATCAGCCCCATAGTCTACCTATGTGTACATTCTACATCTAATAACAATTTTAGTATTTTATATATACTGACAAAAATTAAGTTAAAATTTAAAAAAAAAAAACAAAGTTTCCACCACAATTTTATAGACCAAAGCAATAGAATAAAACAGGCTAGCGTTTGAAATTTGCAGCCCAAATAGACCGTAGTCTGCATTAGGGCTGACGAAAATGTATGTGAATGTAATATAATATTATGTATATGCGTCAGAATTAATAAAACATGGCGTTTCAGGCCATGGAGAAATCTATCGGAAATATGTGCGCTGTGTATTGAAATGTAAAAAAAAACGGTAAAATGCCGGATCGGAACGGTCAACGGATAATTGCGGCATAAGCAGCCGTATCTTTTGATTGCGTTGACTTATCAGTGGGACCTTAATGGGTACTAGTTGGTGGTGGGTGTTACAGAACCCTTTGTGCGCGTGACCTATATATTTTTTTTTTTTTTATCCACTACAGGTTAGCCCTTGACTGCGATCTCACCTGATGGTAAGTGATGATGCAGTCTAAGATGGTAGCGGGCTAACCTGTTAGGGGCATGGCAGTTATATTAAACCTATACCCCTATTTGGTTTCTACACGGCATCGTACCGGAACGCGTAATCGCTTGGCGGCACGTCTTTGCCGGTAGGGTGGTAACTAGCCACGGCCGAAGCCTCCCACCAGGCCAGACCAGGGAAAATTCAGAAAGTATAAATTCCCAAATTGACCCTGCCGGGGATCGAACCAGGGACCTCCGCACGTTAAGACAACAGCGCTACACACTGCGCCACGGAGGACGTCAAAATTTTATACGACTGCCTGAAAAAAGGAGTATATTGTTTTCAGGGTTCATGTATGTATGTATGTATGTATGTATGTATGTGAGTTTGCATATTCCACCATAACTTCTATACACCTGAACCGATTTTGATAAATGAGGTATCGTTAGAATCCCTAGCTTATTCCGGTGACAAAGGCTAGTAAAATTTTTAAAAAAATTGATGGGGACCATGGTCCCGCATTAAAGACTAAAGTTGAAAAAAAATATTCGAAAATAAGATTTGTTATATAATCATCATCTAGAAAATGATGAGTAGATTCTAAAAATATATAACACTACAGTTCAATATCCACTGATTCACAAAAAAATATAATTTAATAAAAAATGTGAATAAGATTCCAAAGGCTATATTATATGCAAATCGCTTCTTATGGAGGTAAACTCCAAAAATAATATGGCAGGGCAGTCGTATTTTTAATTCGTTAAATTAATTATTTAAATTAGTACTTGTTGCCCACAGATACTGGACATGTTATTCGGTCTCCGAGCCAACTCTCAGAACTGCGTGGGGTTTGTCTATGAGAACAACCAGCCGGTGCACGGAGCGGTGACGTCCCGGGCACGGCCCGTTTGCTCTCCCTTCCTGGTGGCCGAGCCGCCCGCGCCCCGGGGCACACAGCCCGCCGCGCTAAAGGATCTACCACCGGTAAGCTTCTTTTTCTTTTTTTTTTATCCACTACAAGTTAACCCTTGACTGCGTTTTCACCTGATGGTAAGTGATGATGCAGTCTAACATGGTAGCGGGCTAACCTGTTAGGGGTATGGCGGTTATATTAAACCCATACCCTTATTCGGTTTCTAAAAGTACAATACTTAAAAGTCTCTTTATATGTGTAAATAGCTGTTTAATTTTTAAACTCCTTAAAGTACTGATTATTCTAATTGCGACAGATTAATTAGATTTTACATTCATTCTAATTAAATTTTATGATACCATTTTTTTTGAATTGAAAACTTTTTTAGGCGCGTTGAGCATTTTTTGGTAGGGAGTAACAATGTAGATTCGCGTGACCGACATGCTCGCGAACATATCAATTTACTCCATTCGAAATTAAACTTTAATGTCTTAGTGTTAAGGTTTATATTTTAATAATTAAAAAAAATTGTTCTCACTTCTATCGGCAGTCCGTCAACTGCCAATTTTTTCCTTCTTATTGCGCTTAATATCCTCATAGAATTATTATTTCATAATTAATTCAATGCACGCGCACAGATACTATAGATGTGTTAGTATCCTTAACGTAATATCGACTAAATCACAACTCTATCTCATTACGTCAACATTTCTTAAGATTCGTCAGACCTCGCGCGCGGACTGTAATTTCCCTAGTGTGAGAAGCACTATAGTAAAGAATACAAAATTGATGTAGGTTCACCTGGCGATTCAAAATCACGTATAATAACATAGAGTATTTTATACGCACGCTGACATTCATAAACGCTAACTAAACATTACTAAATTGATATAGATTAATAGGCGGCCTATTACACTTGAACTTGAACTTAAACTTGATTCAGGGTAGTGTAATAAAATTCAGGAATTAAGGGTCCCTAAATTGGTCCTTATTGCTTCGTAATAAGCGATGCGATGCGAAGCGAAGCGATGCCCTAATTAGCGGCCACGCCCACCCTTAGTACAGGGCCCTGTAATAAGTGCAGTGTAATAGGCCGATAAGCGAGCGGTGCGATATTAGCCCTCTCGTATTATATTAAATATATATTTAAAAAAAATATTGCATGGATATTCGATTAAATGACTAATTAATTAATAATTGTATTATAATATCATCTATTCATGTTTAATATAATACATACTATTTTAATAATTTGACTGGGCACTCAGGTGTCTGAATTCAGGTTTGCTACTCACACTAACATATACAAAAAAAAAATTGAGAGGTGACAACGGACATCCGGATGGAACGAAGTTCCTTTCGATTAATTAGTGAAGGAATTGTAATAATTTTTTTTTTAAAATGTATATTGTTTTTATTATTAATAAATACACAATATTTAATAAAAAAAAAGACGTGTGGTACTCGGAGACTGCCGCGGTAAAGCTATTGCGTAGCTGTTTTTATCAACTTATGCAATTATAATTATTTATTTATTTTATTTATGCAGTATTTTTATTTGCGAAGTAAATACAAAGAGGAGGTGCCCTAACGCCGGAACTCTAAGCAGGCATGAGTCACCAGATTGCGGGGTGAAGAGGGGGATTACGCATGCTCTGTAACGCCGATACAACCAATGCCACCTAGAGACGAGTTGTTGAACTAAAGAGACAAGCGTGATATTTTAAAAGTCATTAAAAGTTCTGCTATTTATCGGATAGATGGCAAAACTAAAAAGTATCACCGCTGTGGCGGTCGGAGTGGGGGGTGTTAGGTTATTTTCGTTACGGAATTTCTGGATTCGGTCTCCACGCTCAAGGGCCGCAATAGAAACTGTGCAATAACTTAAAAAAACACCACCACCTTACGACCGATCGTCAGTGGCATCTAATTCAGAGCATATATTATACCTGCACGTATAATGAGCCGGCGGGCTCGGTTGCAGGGCTCGTGGCCGGTGCCGGCGGGGCGAGCGGCGCGCGCGCTGACGGCGGCGCTGGCGGGCGAGGCGGAGTGGGCGGTGCTCGCGCACGTGCTGCGCGCGCTGCCGCCGCTGCTGCACGCGCGCGCGCTCGCGCTCGGCCGCCGCGCGCAGGACCTCGACCTGCTCGCCGCCACGCTCTGCGCCATGGTGAGTAGCCCTCTCGTACAGGGCTGGCGGGCGAGGCGGAGTGGGCGGTGCTCGCGCACGTGCTGCGCGCGCTGCCGCCGCTGCTGCACGCGCGCGCGCTCGCGCTCGGCCGCCGCGCGCAGGACCTCGACCTGCTCGCCGCCACGCTCTGCGCCATGGTGAGTAGCCCTCTCGTACAGGGCTGGCGGGCGAGGCGGAGTGGGCGGTGCTCGCGCACGTGCTGCGCGCGCTGCCGCCGCTGCTGCACGCGCGCGCGCTCGCGCTCGGCCGCCGCGCGCAGGACCTCGACCTGCTCGCCGCCACGCTCTGCGCCATGGTGAGTAGCCCTCTCGTACAGGGCTGGCGGGCGAGGCGGAGTGGGCGGTGCTCGCGCACGTGCTGCGCGCGCTGCCGCCGCTGCTGCACGCGCGCGCGCTCGCGCTCGGCCGCCGCGCGCAGGACCTCGACCTGCTCGCCGCCACGCTCTGCGCCATGGTGAGTAGCCCTCTCGTACAGGGCTGGCGGGCGAGGCGGAGTGGGCGGTGCTCGCGCACGTGCTGCGCGCGCTGCCGCCGCTGCTGCACGCGCGCGCGCTCGCGCTCGGCCGCCGCGCGCAGGACCTCGACCTGCTCGCCGCCACGCTCTGCGCCATGGTGAGTAGCCCTCTCGTACAGGGCTGGCGGGCGAGGCGGAGTGGGCGGTGCTCGCGCACGTGCTGCGCGCGCTGCCGCCGCTGCTGCACGCGCGCGCGCTCGCGCTCGGCCGCCGCGCGCAGGACCTCGACCTGCTCGCCGCCACGCTCTGCGCCATGGTGAGTAGCCCTCTCGTACAGGGCTGGCGGGCGAGGCGGAGTGGGCGGTGCTCGCGCACGTGCTGCGCGCGCTGCCGCCGCTGCTGCACGCGCGCGCGCTCGCGCTCGGCCGCCGCGCGCAGGACCTCGACCTGCTCGCCGCCACGCTCTGCGCCATGGTGAGTAGCCCTCTCGTACAGGGCTGGCGGGCGAGGCGGAGTGGGCGGTGCTCGCGCACGTGCTGCGCGCGCTGCCGCCGCTGCTGCACGCGCGCGCGCTCGCGCTCGGCCGCCGCGCGCAGGACCTCGACCTGCTCGCCGCCACGCTCTGCGCCATGGTGAGTAGCCCTCTCGTACAGGGCTGGCGGGCGAGGCGGAGTGGGCGGTGCTCGCGCACGTGCTGCGCGCGCTGCCGCCGCTGCTGCACGCGCGCGCGCTCGCGCTCGGCCGCCGCGCGCAGGACCTCGACCTGCTCGCCGCCACGCTCTGCGCCATGGTGAGTAGCCCTCTCGTACAGGGCTGGCGGGCGAGGCGGAGTGGGCGGTGCTCGCGCACGTGCTGCGCGCGCTGCCGCCGCTGCTGCACGCGCGCGCGCTCGCGCTCGGCCGCCGCGCGCAGGACCTCGACCTGCTCGCCGCCACGCTCTGCGCCATGGTGAGTAGCCCTCTCGTACAGGGCTGGCGGGCGAGGCGGAGTGGGCGGTGCTCGCGCACGTGCTGCGCGCGCTGCCGCCGCTGCTGCACGCGCGCGCGCTCGCGCTCGGCCGCCGCGCGCAGGACCTCGACCTGCTCGCCGCCACGCTCTGCGCCATGGTGAGTAGCCCTCTCGTACAGGGCTGGCGGGCGAGGCGGAGTGGGCGGTGCTCGCGCACGTGCTGCGCGCGCTGCCGCCGCTGCTGCACGCGCGCGCGCTCGCGCTCGGCCGCCGCGCGCAGGACCTCGACCTGCTCGCCGCCACGCTCTGCGCCATGGTGAGTAGTGTCACCAGCGATGACGCTGACACGGGCGGCCGTCCGACTTTATAGTCGTCTATTAGTACACTGCTGCAGCGGCCAGCAAAACAAACATTGAAGGACGAACGTGTAAATATAAGTCGTAATATACGTAAGTCCATCGATGCCTAGTTGTGGCCAAGGCTTGTATAGTACTATTTCTCAAACATGCTTGGAAATTTGAGCATTATTTTGACAACCTTCTTCGAGATAAATCGAACTTGCCGTACTGGCCAAATACATGCGAGCAGCGGCCGGAAAATGTTGTATGAAAATCCATATCTGTCGTGGTTTAACGGCCAAATAAATTACATAGTAAATTCATATATGTCGTGTAATTTAAAAATGGAACGATCTTTTACTCCGAAACATGGCAACCGAGGAGGTAACTTATCGAAGGTTTTATTTAAATTTCAAACTAGCGTACAAATAGAAAGCTGTTTATTGAAAAAAAACAAATGAACACCTTAACGCGGGAAAAATTATTGTTGTTCGTTGTTCGTCATTGATTTTGTATATAATGTATTTGACAAAATGAGTTCAAGTGAAGACAATGAATGTGATGAACTTATTTTAACGCCATCTGAAATTCAAGAGGCAGCAAGAGCCGTAATAGAAAACTTGTTACCGCCAAAATCGTAAGAAAAATATTTTTAAATAAAAAGTTCTGTCTAGGTAACTACTACTTAGTTCAATTTCCGCGCATTTTTTAAGAAAAGAATTATACAAGCCTTGGCCACAACTAGGCATTGATGGACTCACGTATGTGTGCCTCGTCCGTGTGTTCGTCCTTCAATGCCTGTTTTGCTGGCCGCTGCATGAATGTACTAATTTTATACATATTTTCATTGACCGAGCGAAGCGAAGGTCTCTGAGTCTACTTGAGTGAATTTGCACTTGCCCGTCCGTCCGTCCGTCCGTCTGTCAGAACCTTACAACTTCTGAATTACTGAACGTAATTACTTCAAATTTAAATATAATATGTAAACTGATGGCCTCCAGCCGAATATAGCTTAAAAAGTTAAAAAAAATTATTTCCGGGGGGCTCTCATAGACGGGAATGCGAAGTAAAATATTTTTGTAGCGTTACATAAGGTTGCGGTATATCATTTTAAAGATAATTAGAAATAGAAGCCAAAAAATTTTATTTTCAATTTTCCCCTAAAATTGACGAAATGGGGGGCTTTCAAAGTGGAGATTTTCTAACGTCCAAAGTTGACCTCAGAACTCTTGAATTACATCCTGTACTTGAACAAAAAATACTAAAATAAGATACATATTATAAGAAAACGAAATTATTAAATTTTTAATGAGCTTCAGTATTTTTAACAGAACTTCACAATGATCAATAGATGGCGCTCTGTAAAAATTTATTCGTTTCTCTCTTTTGCGTCTAATGTTAAAAGTTAACTATTACAATATATAGTTAAAACTATCTTATGTATACCGCGAGGTCTCAGTTCGGGGTGAACCACTAGTATTAGGTAAAAATTATTTCTCGGCGGATGCCTGTCATAATAGCTATCTGTATGCCAAATATTAGCCCTCGGCAGTTGCTCCTTTTAAAAGACAAGATATTACAATACGTAGGTATATAAATTACATAAATACAGTTGTTTAAGTTACTATACTATCCTGTAAAATGTATTTATCTATCCCTTAGGTGTCAGACCGTAATCTAGGCGTGCCAGAATCCCTCAGAACAGGCGCGCCGGGTCGCAAGCTACTAGTATCGGAGCTGCACGCGGCGGCGTTGCCCGCGCTCGCTGCGCTCGCGTCCTACCACGCTTACCTCGAGCCGCAAACGCAGCAGAAAATCGTGAGGTGTCTCCTTAAGTATGGGATGGGTACGTATATTTATATATCTATGTTTATTCTTAGATTTAGACTTATAAAAGTGCTTAGAAAAGTCGGATCCTTTGGCCTGGTGGGAAGCTTCGGCCATGGCTAGCTATAAAAAGTAAGAAGTAATAAAATAAATCTACAAAATATGTCGCAGGTTCTAAATAATAAACAATACTAATTTTATTTATTAAAAGTTTTATTAAAATAAAACTTAATAGGTTACCCAAGTATCTATAGTCGTACAATAATTAATGTGTATAAAATTGTATGTACTTAAGAATTACATAAATTCAGCGATATCGATTGGGTATTTTACTACTAGTGAAATAAATTATTTTTTAGTGATTATTAAATAAAGGATCTCCCAAAAGTCGTAGTATCCAAGTCCCCTGCTTGTTTTATTTTGAATAACCATTTCAAACTATCGATTAAAGTAAAAAAAGTGCGTCGAACCTCGATGACGTCACAACTTAAAATTTCATACAAAATCACACGCATATATAATAAGCACACGTTTTGACGTTTGAAAAAAAAGTGGCTGATTTGACTAGTTGGCAAATACCCAATTAAGTAGATCATTACAAAAATAATTACATCGTGAATGTTTGGTTGTCCAGTGCTCCGGACGCCGCAGCCATTCATCAATGCTCTGACGATATTCACGTTGGAGACGCGAGACACGATGGTTAAGATGCTGCCGGAAGTCCTACTGGACCTATCCAAGATCTCGGACACCGAGGCCATTGCCAGTCCCATGCTGGAGTTCCTCTCGAGTAAGACCACTTCACAATTATTATTATTTTTTTATTTATTTAAGAGGCCGGTGATCGCCGCTCGCAATTTCTATTCAACCCGCAAATATAAATTTGCCGGTATATTGCTATTTCTATTTGGCTGATGACACATGATCGCGTGCAAACGCGATAGCAATATGAGCGTACAGAATTTGTTATACGTTTAGTCTTGTTCCGTAAATACCAAAAATGATGAATGATAACTTGTTGTGTTTTTCACTTCGTGTTGTTATTTGGGAACTTGACAATATAGGCTATGCTCCTGGTGAATTAGTACGTAACATATCGTCGGTTTTAATATGATACAAATAAGGAGAAAACATGTCATTCATGTCGTAAAAACAAGCAAAACGCTATGCGCTTACATTAAATTTTGAGAAAATATTTTGAAAACATAATTATCCAGGGGCCTAGATAAATACAAGTTCAATTTTAATAATCGCATAATCTGGTAGAAATATTCTCGAATTACGAATCATTTTGGTATTACGTTTGTATGGGCAATTCACCCTCCGCTGGCACCTTAAGGACATCCAACAGGTTACAATAGATTAACAGGAAAAAATAAAGCTAGTTAAAAGAATAATATGCATTATTGTAAACCCACTTAGAGGTTGCCACAGCTTGCAATATTATATTAAATTATATTATTCTACATGTGTAGTTTTTTTTTTTTTTAAATATAAAACTGTACAGTAACTGCCGCTTTCAATGTGGCGGCACCCTTGTTTTCTATAATACTTATCTAACACAGTCATATATTTCAATATTTAATAACTGAATATGTGCAGTACCATTTTCAGTTACCTACCTAAGTACTACGAGTATAAAAATACCTATCTGGACAAACTAACCTAAGCTCCTGCAACAACTAGTACAAAATTTCATTAATAAAGTATAACTACTGTATTTTGCTCTTTTTTTCTTTTTTTTTTGTACATTTGTACATATATGTGTAGTTTGGCGAATAACATAAGTTTTTTTATATATTTTATGCAATTTATTAAAAAAAAAAAAATGTCATCTGAGTCATTGAGTCACATTTTGAATGACTTGGAATAGCATTGTATTTATCCAAGGAATATTATATTTGTCCAAAGAACCTCATCCATAAATTCAATATAATTCATTACCACGGATTTGTTTAAGATTTTATGCGGATTTTTAAAAGCGCGCCATTACTTAGTGCTTTACCCTGATGCTAATGTGGCGCCCCCAATTTAATGCATTTCGATGGACTCATTTCATATATACAGATGTTTCTCTTTACCTCTACCCTCCATAATCTGTAATCTGTATATGTCTGTGACACCATTGTCGAGTAAACTATTTTTCTTTCTTTTCTAAAAAAAGCCATTTATAGTCCTACAAACTTATCTGACCCGGTGACAGCGTCGCTAGTATATATGAAAAATAAAATAAAAACAAAAACTAAACAGGTATAAAAATTAATCCGTAGTTTGGCCGAATTTGAGTAAAATCTTATGTTTTTTCTATCGTTATTAACTCAAAACGATACCATCTCTATGTGGTGTACCACTCAGAGGTGCGATTGTGTAAGAATTGCCGATCAAATCGTCAAAGTTCGGCGTCAATGTAAAATAAACCATAATCGCATTGAATTAGAGCTCAATTTCGTGTATCTGTCACCGTAAGATTGTAAAGACCCTTAGATTATAATCTAACTCGCGAAATTGAAAACTGTCGAAAGATTACAATTTAACGTACTATTTTCCGGTAGATTGTAATCTGATAGACATATAAACTCGATAAAACCTAAGTGGCCACTACCACGTTGTTTATGTCGAACCCTAACCTTACCTACAAGAAAGAGACAATAAAACATAAATACAATGAATATTTCAAAAATTAACACTCAGAACATTGAACAGTTCACAATCTTTCGACAGTTTACAATTTCGCGAATTAGATTATAATCGAACGGTTTTTACAATCTTACGGTGACATATCCATTCTCAAACGTTTAGGTATGTGCGATAACCTAAACGGGTGAGAATGGGTACACGAAATTGAGCTCTACTTCAATGCTGTTATGGTTTATTTTACTTTGACGCCGAACTTTGACGATTTGATCGGCAACTTATACACAATCGGGGGGCTGGTCTTCAAGAACAAACGGCATAGTTTACCTAGCGATACAAATGGAAGAAATCAAACGTTTTATCCACTTGAAAAAGGTATTGGTTTATTTGAAAAATATCGTATAGCACGCTACCGAATGAATGATATGGAAGATCGAAGACCATTGATCATTGTAATAGTATGTAAGACATTAGTTCGAAGTTCGACAAGTTCGACGACCTCCGTGGCGCAGTGTGTAGCGCTGTTGTCTTAACGTGCGGAGGTCCAGGGTTCGATCCCCGGCAGGGTCAATTTGGGAATTTGTAATTTCTGAATTTTCCCTGGTCTGGCCTGGTGGGAGGCTTCGGCCGTGGCTAGTTACCACCCTACCGGCAAAGACGTGCCGCCAAGCGATTACGCGTTCCGGTACGATGCCGTGCAGAAATCGAATAGGGGTGTGGGCTTAATATAACTGCCTTGCCCCTAACACGTTACCATCTTAGACTGCATCATCACTTACCATCAGGTGAGATCGCAGTCAAGGGCTAACTTGTAGTGGATAAAAAAAAAAGAAAAAAAACATGGCAGCTATAAATAAATAAATGACTAAATGACCTCGGTATTCTGGAACTACTGAAGAAGTGCTGCCATTGTCCACAGCGTTGACGCGGTTGCCGCGCGTGTTCGCATCGTTCGTGGAGGACCAGTACATGTCCGTGTTCGCCATACTGCTCCCGTACACGAACCCGTCGCGCTACAACCACTATGTTGTCTCGCTCGCGCACCACGTCATCGCCGCCTGGTTCCTCAAGTGCCGGCTGTCCTACCGCAGGAACTTCGTGCGGTTTATCATACACGTGAGTAAACACACGGTCATTTCCATTGAATTGCGGGGTTTTTTATATAGCGCATGCTGAGTGAAGACAATTTTGGAGATCAAGTCTCTTTTTTTCTTTTTTTTATAAAGTTATTTTTGGGGATCAAGTCTCTTTTTTTCTTTTTTTTATAAAGTTATTTCTTGTAATTATATCCCCGAATACGGATTTCTTTCTTTTTAACCCGTTCCATAAAACGGAGGTTATCAATTCGACACGTATGGTCCATCATACTTATCTGACCCGGTAACAGCATTAGCTTCGCCTGGTTCCTCAAGTGCCGGCTGTCCTACCGCAGGAACTTCGTGCGGTTTATCATACACGTGAGTAAACACACGGTCATTTCCATTGAATTGCTGCTTTTTTTATATAGCGCATGCTGAGTGAAGACAATTTTGGGGATCAAGTCTCTTTTTTTTATAATGTTATTTCTTCTAATCATCGGCATCGCCTGGTTCCTCAAGTGCCGTCTGTCCTACCGGAGGAATTTCGTGCGATTTATCATACACGTGAGTAAATACACGGTCATTACCATTAAATTTCTGCATTTTTTTATAGTACATGCTGAGTGAAGACAATTTTGGGGATCAAGTCTCTTTTTTTCTTTTTTTTATAATGTTATTTTTTGTAATCATCGGCATCGCCTGGTTCCTCAAGTGCCGTTTGTCCTACCGGAGGAACTTCGTGCGATTTATCATACACGTGAGTAAATACACGGTCATTTCCATTGAATTGCTGGTTTTTTTTTTGCGCATGCTGAGTGAAGACAATTTTGGGGATCAAGTCTCTTTTTTCTTTTTTTTATAATGTTATTTCTTGTAATCATCGGCATCGCCTGGTTCCTCAAGTGCCGGCTGTCCTACCGGAGGAACTTCGTGCGATTTATCATACACGTGAGTAGATACACTGTCATTTCCTTTGAATTGCCGGTTTTTTTTATTTAGTACACGCTAAGTGAAGACAATTTTGGGGATCAAGTCTCTTTTTTTCTTTTTTTATATAAAGTTATTTCTTGTAATTGTATCCCCGAATAAGGGTTTCTTTCTTTTTAACCGCCTCCATAAACCGGAGGTTATCAATTCGACACGTATGGTCCATCAAACTTATCTGACCCGGTATCAGCATTAGCTTCGCCTGGTTCCTCAAGTGCCGTCTGTCCTACCGGAGGAACTTCGTGCGATTTATCATACACGTGAGTAAATACACTGTCATTTCCATTGAATTGCTGCTTTTTTTTAATTTAGTACACGCTGAGTGAAGATCATTTTGGGGATCAAGTCTCTTTTTTTTTTATAAAGTTATTTCTTGTAATTGTATCCCCGAATAAGGATTTCTTTCTTTTTAACCGCCTCCATAAAACGGAGGTTATCAATTGGACACGTATGTTCAATCAAACTTATCTGACCCGGTATCAGCATTAGCTTCGCCTGGTTCCTCAAGTGCCGGCTGTCCTACCGGAGGAACTTCGTGCGATTTATCATACACGTGAGTAAATACACTGTCATTTCCATTGAATTGCTGCTTTTTTTTAATTTAGTACACGCTGAGTGAAGATCATTTTGGGGATCAAGTCTCTTTTTTTTTTATAAAGTTATTCCTTGTAATTGTATCCCCGAATAAGGATTTCTTTCTTTTTAACCGCCTCCATAAAACGGAGGTTATCAATTCGACACGTCTAATAATTTTATCTTCTTGGTGATGTGGCTATGCAGGGCTCTGTAAAGAGACTCGGTATCAGTTTCACTGTTGCCGATCTACTGTGATCGCCACCATCTAAAGTTTCTGGTCACTACTACTTTCTGCTAGGAACAGCAGTAGCTTCATGAGCGGGATATTCTTTGCCTCTTCGGGATCCACTAGGTGCTTCGCTAGGTGGAGGCTACGTTTGTGCGTTAAAGCGGGGCAATAGCAGATAATGTGTAACGGCGTTTCCTCATCCTCACAGCAGAGTCCTTCAACCACATCGCAACGAATCGATGTGTAGTCCGGTCTGATAAATAGACTTTTCAAATAGAATGGTGATTGTTAGGAAAAAAGTATTAGGCCCTTTTTTGTAGATAATTTTATGATCTACAATTGTTAACTGAGCTATATTTTTGATAAAACTTACCATTTTGAAACTGAACAGTCAACTGAAAATTTTGACCTTTGACCTTGAATAACTTTTATTAGCACACATGGGATCGATGAGGATTTTGGCACTTTATTTCTACTGATGTACCCAAGGCTAGCAAAATTCAGCTCTGTCGGAGTTTTTTGACCGAGCGAAATGAAGGTCTACTGGAGTGAATTTGCACTTGTCCGTCCGTCTGTCAGAGCGTTATAACTTCTGAATTACTGAACGTAATTACTTCAAATTTAAATATAATATGTTAACCGATGGCCTCCAGCCGAATATGGCTTAAAAAGTTATAAAATCTTTATTTCAGGGGGTCTCTCATAGAAGTGAATGCGAAGTAAAATATTTTTATAGCGTTACATAGGGTTGCGGTATATTAATTTAGGAATAGATTCCAAAAATATATACATTTTTTTAATTTTCTCCCTGAAATTGACGAAATCTTTATACGAAGGCTAATAGGGAAAAATCCGAAAATCGTTAGTTAGGGTTCTGTACTCATACGGTAACGAATTGTTTGTCAAGCGCTACCAGTTTAGCGTCATAATTATGTACGCTAGTTATTTCACAGCTGATTACGTGTGGTTGTGACATCTTTCTTGTTATTTACTAAAATAATTTATATTTATATAATATTATAAATGCGAAAGTTTGGATGGATGTATGGATGTTTGTTACTCAATCACGCCCCAACGGCTGAACGGATCTGGCTGAAATTTGGCACAGAGATAGATTATAGTCTGGAATAGCACATAGGCTACTTTTTATCCCGGACCAAAAAAAACCCAAACCATGCAGACGAAGTCGCGAGCATTCTGACTCGCACTTGACCGGTTTTATTTATGCTATAAAAAATAGAGAATTTGATTGTATTATTGTCTACACAGGGTCTACACAACTACATAATAATGCCGTTCGAGGAGCAACAGGCGTTCAAGAGTAACAACTACCCGCCCGGCCAAAGCGCCGTCAACGAAGACTCCTCCAACAGACAGCGGAGCTCCAGTCTGGTGAGACACCCTTTTTTTTAATACGACTGCCTGAAAAAAGGAGTATATTGTTTTCAGGGTTCATGTATGTATGTATGTGAGTTTGTATATTCCACCATAACTTCTATACGCCTGAACCGATTTTGATAAATAAGGTATCGTTAGAATCCCTAGCTTATTCCGGGTGACATAGGCTAGTATTTTTTTATTTAATTGATGGGGTGACTATGGTCCCGCATTAAAGACTAAAGATGAAAAAAAATATTTTGAAAATAAGATTAACTATATAATCATCATCTAGAAAATGATGAGTAGATTCCAAAAATATGTAACACTATAGTTCAATATCCAGTGATTCACAAAAAATATCATTTAATAAAAATGTGAATAAGTTCGTTTTTTCGCAGGGCAGTCGTGTTTTTAATTTTTTTTAATTATTTAGTTAAACATCCAAAAATGCTATGCTTCTTGCAAAAAAAATTGAGTATAGTAGGCTAGTCCTCCATTTGATGCGACTTTGAATGGGTTAGTTAAAAGACATTGGCTATACTTTCTATACCGGAAAATCGAAGAATATACTCAATTCTTCGATTTTCCGGTATAGAAAGTATAGCCAATGTCTTTTAACTAACCTATCCAAAGTCGCATCAAATGGAGGACTAGCCCAAACCAAACAGATTCACTCTTGCATTTATTATAGTAGCAGGATAGTAGGGTGTAATCTTTTAGCGTGGGGCCAGACAAGTGTTATTTTATGAGTCCTGAGTCGCGTATTTTCAGTCGCCTGATTGGATATTTTACAACTAGATAAATCAGCAACTTTTTTTCAAAAGTCAAAACGCGCGCGTATGGGATTTTGTATGAAATGTTTATTAACGTCATCAAAGTTCGACGCACTTTTTTACTTTAATCGATAGTATAAGATGGTTTATTCAACATAAAACTATCATACGTTTTTTAAAAATCCTCTATCTAATGATCACTAAACAACAAGTTATTTAGGGACGATTTTCTGAACCAATGGTAGATTCACTCAACTGTTCAAAAGCACTTGCCATAGTCTACTTTAATAAAAAGGATATGAGTTTGGGTCGAACTAATTTTGAGACTTTTATATGAAATAGAATGCATCATGAGACTTTTATATGGAATAGAATGCATCAGAAATGCGTCTCACAACTCAGTCTAATTTTGAGACTTTTATATGAAACTAGATGATTTCCGCGACTTCGTCTGCGTCGATTAAGGCTATAAATTAAGATGTTAGCTATCCTATCTTTCAAATTGGATCAAATTCATAATTCATAATTTTTATTTTGCCAAATTTAGGGTAACAACTGTTGTTATCTTAAAAAAAAAAAATCCCTTTCACAATTTACCGCCAGTGGCATTGTGCAAAAATATACATGTACATCCATAAATTACGTGATTTTTTTAATCAATTATTTATTTATAATATAGGTATATCCAACATAATTCCCTTCCCCAAACTGCACACGGTGTGCAAATTTAATTTAAAATCGATTAAGTAGTTTAGGAGTCACAGACAAACAACGTGACACGTGATTTATATATGTCACCGTAAGATTGTAAAAACCGTTAGTATAATCATTTTATATAATTCAATTCAATTTATATAATTGTATAATCTAACTCGCGAAATTCTGAACTGTCGAAAGATTAGAATTTAACGCATCATTTTCCGGTAGATTGTAATCTGATAGGTATTTAAACCCGATAAAACTTAAGTAACCACCTGATTATTTATGTCGAACCCTAACCTAACCTACAAGACACAAGAAAACGTAAATACAATGAATATTTCAAAAATTTACACTCAGAACATTGAACAGTTTACAATCTTTCGACAGTTTAGAATTTCGCGAGTTAGATTATAATCTAACGGTGACATATATATTAAGATGGAATGCATCAGAAATGCGGCTCACAACTCAAAAAATGACTCTAGTCTGATCTCTTGCTCAACATACGGTGTTCTGTTCTGACGTGGGCGTGGTTTGTCCCGCAGAGTGGGGTATTCGAAAGGCTGCATAGCAATACGCTAAGTGACCCTTGTTGGCAGGGCTCCCGCGCGGTCTCTCGCGCTCCGCTGTCGGGCTCGCGGGGCGCCCCGGCCGCCTTCCACGTGGAGCTCACTGAGACCTGCGTGGATCTGTTGGCCCGGTACACCTTCACGCCTTGTAGCGTCAAACCGCAGAGGTGGGTAACATTGCTTGACAGTTTCTTACAGTTTCCCGGAAAAAGACATCATTCCTTGACAGTTTCTTACAGTTTCCCGGAAAAAGACATCATTCCTTGACAGTTTCTTACAGTTTCCCGGAAAAAGGCACTCCGAATCTGTGCTATATAACAAAACTGATGACTACTTCATTGAAAAATTTAACTGAATTTCCGTAATTTATTGATGTCTGACATTTAATTTATTGTAATTTCTTAATTTTAACTTATTAATTTGGCTTTTGATTATTATTATAGGAATTATTTTGTTTTACTCAATACTCAATATCATTTATTCAATATAGGTACACTGTAGGTACACTTATTGACGTTAAAAATTACTTACTTATAAAACATGATGGTGATAATCGGTTACGGTATCTTAAAACTAAAGCAACGAGGGTTCCAAACGCGCCCTGGTCTAAGAAGAGCCCACAACAAACTCAGCCGGGTTTTTTTTCTTTTTATTATCACCATCTCACAAATCATCTTAAGTAAGGAACTATCAGAGCCATAGAGCAAATCAAGTAATTCTTACAGTTTCCCGGAAAAAGACACTCAGAATCGGTGATAAATAACTCTGTAGAAAAAGACACTCCGAATCTGTGATAAATAATTCTATACCAATATTATAAATGCGAAAGTTTGGATGGATGGATGTTTGTTACTCAATCACGCCAGAACGACTGAACGGATTTGGATGAAATTTGGCACAGAGATAGATTATAGGTAGCATAAAGGCTACTTTTATCCCGGAAAAAATACAGAGTTCCCGCGGGAACCAATCAACCTAAATCCACTCGCACGAAGTCGCGGGCATCAGCTAGTCTGTGATAAATTCGCTTGACTATTCAAAGCAAATAACCGTTCTGATCTCATTCTATTTCAAGTTAGCCCTTAACTGCGATCTTGCTAGATGGTACGGTTAGATTAGTTAACGGGAAGTACACAGGTTTAGATTTATTGGCGAGTGTCAAAATATGCGGCACAAACGGCCGTTGACTTAGCAGCTCGAAAAGGTGGTGATTATTTGTGAAATGGTTATAATGAAAAAAAACCCCGGCTGAGTTTGTTGTGGGCTCTTCTCAGACCAGGGCGCGTTTGGAACCCTCGTAGCTTTAGTTTTAAGATACCGTTACTGATTATCACCATTTATATTTTATAAATAACTGGACTGGGTCAATAAGTGTAGTATACCTACCTGAATTGAATAAACATTATTTGACTTTGTCTTTGACAGACGGACGGAAAACGAAGTGATCCTATAAGGATTCCTTTTTCCTCGGAACCCTAAATAAACTATCTTCGATTTAAAGTATATTTTACTGTTATCGACTGATAAATGGCTTGAATAGTACTAAATTGAATAAACATTATTTGACTTTGACAGACAGACGGAAAACGAAGTGATCCTATAAGGATTCCTTTCTCCTCGGAACCCTAATAAAGTTATCTCCGGTTGAAAGTGTATTTTACTGTTATCGAGTGATAAATGGCGTATATCGCAGGAGTGACACGGCAGAGTTCCTGTTCAACGGCGGTCAGTCCACGACGTGGCTGGTGGGGCACAAACTGGTCACCATTACTACGTCCGGCTGTTTGCAGAACTCCATCAAACAGGGCTTATGCGAGAGGTATTCACTGAATTTTCGCTTAATTAAGATTAGAAGGCCATTGCATTCAGGACCTGTATGTGTAGTGTATAGTCTAATTCTGATTATTGTTTTTCCGAATCAAATTCAATAAAATTTCAGTTTTTCCATTTACAACTCATTTTGACGGTTAGTGTTAGATAGTTTCATTTAGTCATAAATATGTTAAAAAAATATTTTCACGACATGGTTTTTATATGATTTTTATGACAACTCTGAACTGGAACAACCTACTATTTGGCAACCTGTCATTTTTTGTAACCTAGCGCCGAAACTTAACAACGTAATTTTGGTAAAATAAAATGGAAATAGAACCATAAAAATGTAGTGGTATGTGGAAGTAGAACCTGTCAGGCTGTGTATAGTATTTGGGCAGGACATTGATTTGTAACCAGTTACGAAACGACGGATTATTAATCTCGAACCCGGATTAAATATTATTGATTAGTAACCAGTTACGAAAAGACGAAGTATTATAATCTTATTCCGTAGCTGGTTACGGTAAATGGGTACATGGATCCACAATGACTAGCCGAAAAGGCTAGAATCCAGAGCAGTGAAGTGAATAGAAAAAAAAACTGCGTTCGCAGATGCGCCACACTATGCCGCCAGCACGCGGAGAGCGCAGCGAGCCCGCTGCCTAACGACTTCGTGGACCCACCCGCGCCTACGGTACTGCCTTGTTCCCAGTCCCAACCAGGGACCCTTTTGAAGTGAAAACTTCTTTATAGTCTAGGCCAGTGGTCGGCAAACTTATTAGCCAAAGAGCCCAATATGAACATTACAACAATTTAAAAAAAAATTGGGAGCCAAATCTGCTTATTTGGTAAACTTTTATTACACTAAATAAGTAGTACACTAAATGAAACTAAATTACATCTAATATATAAAATTCTTGTGTCACAGTTTTAGTGTTTATACTCCTCCGAAACGGCTTGACCGATTTTGATGAAATTTCATATGTATATTCAGTAGGTATGAGAATAGGTTTATAACTAATTTTTACACCCCCAAGTGTTAAGGTTCACCCTTTTTTTTTGAACATTTTCTTTTTGTTACTTTTTTATGGTGTGGAATTGAAATTACATTTAGTCCTAAATTTTTACCCCCCTACCACCGACCCCTATGTTTTGATAGCATTTTATATTTTTCAACCCTGGTCGATAGCTGATCAATGGGGTCCCGTTTTGCCAAATAAATATTTATTAAGAACTAGCTGACCCGGCAAAACAACGTTTGCCGGGTCAGCTAGTACTTAATAAATATTTATTAATGCGAACAATGTGCTTGCATCTCCTTGGAAAGTTAGAGTAAGTCAGGTTTGTATGTTGTTGTTTTTAATTTTAGGCATGATTCGGAGTTCTCATCAATACGACGACTTCTCAGTTTACTCTTGATAATGTTCATGCTTGAAAAAGATTGTTCGCATATATATGTAGAACCGAAAAAGGATAGAACAGCAAACGCCGCACTTAAGGTGTCAAAGAGCCACATGCGGCTCTGGAGCCGCACTTTGCCGACCACTGGTCTAGGCAATAAAGCTAGTTGACCCCAACAATAATTCCTCAGGCGACGAAACTTTATAGTATGATAAAGTATCATGGGTTAAACGTATATTATAAATATCCAACAAAAAATCGGAAAGGAAATTAGGTTTTTTATTATTTTAGTGGGTATAGCACCCAATTGTTAAAGCAGGAAAGTACATTATCGCGTAAACGCAGTTTAGATTTCATCATAAAATCGATTTAAATATCGATGTTCTGCATGATTATTTCATTTGATATTTAGGTTTTGAGTGTAAATATACTACCTGCTATTATTTTAAAAAGAAATCGAGAAAATATTCAGTCATAAATATTTAGTTTTAGGTATAAATACCTAACTTCCGGATGTTTTTTTTGGTGGATACTTTTGTGTAGGTTTTGGATCATCCAATACTAAAACCCAGACAAGTTTCATCGACTGAGAATTTAATGAGGGGGTCTCCATACAACTTACCACCCCAGTTGAGCACTTTTTGATAGGGTATAAAAATTTTAAAAGCTTTCTGTATACTTTTTTTGGGCATGTGTGTGGATTCCTGTTTGTACAATTAGGTCCAATTAAACTTTAATGCCTTGGTTATAAGGTTTATATTTAAAAGTGATGTGTAACCGTGAGCTGTTACGAAGACAAAACGGCTTAAATAGAAATATAGTATATTCGTAATTAAACTTTAATATATTAATTTTGAGGTTTATATTTTAATTAATTTAAGTGTTGTGTAGTTATTTAAATATTCGTTTTCACTTCTATCGGCAGTCCCTATAACTGCCCTTTTTTTTGGCACAGACGTAGATTATATTCTGGAATAGCACATTGGCTACTTTTTATTCCCGCGGGGACTAAAAAACCTCAATCCACTAAGTCGCGGGCATCAGTTTCGTTTAAAATATTTTTATATATAGTATAATAGAGTTTTGGATTAAAATACTGTGAGTTTGAGTTTATTTCACCAAATAAATATTTACTTTACTTTACGTCGATTGGATAGCGAGTTGAATTTCGCAGTTGCAAGTTAACGACGGCTCCGAGGCCGCAGCGACGAACGCTAACAACCATCTACAGGTGCACTCCAACCACGCGCCTGAAGTCAAACGGTGAGACACACACACACACACACACACACACACACACACACACACACACACACACACACACACACACACACTAGAAGTTCGCTATAAACCGCGACAATAGACAAATCTATGTGGTACAGTGTGTATCCCGCACTTATAGCCCACAACATTCACCATACCACAGAAATCCCCCAAAACTACCCTCAACGTACTTCAGCATCTTCAGGAGAAGTTGACTCGACAATGCACGATTGTAAAGTCAACACACACACACACTCTCACTATACAACACACACCCAGAATACTACACATAATGGCAAGAGAGTGGTTGGAAAACCCCGACTCCAAAGATTGAAAGACATACGAGGATCTACTCTATTATACATTTACTTTAATAATCTGCCTTTAAAACTTTACGGGTGATCTGAAATGCGATGTTATATCCATGCGTTTCGAAAAGCACGTAAATGCGTTTAATCTTTTCCCGGTTGTCTCGGATTGCATACCATTCGGATTATAAGAGTCAGGGAATAGAGTATACCTGTGTTTGCACACATACACACACTTGTGTAAATCAATTTAAAATCAATTCAATCAGAGTCAGTTCATCGGTTGACGGGGCTCAAGTGTTGCCAATATGTTTGTGCCTTAAGCTTGATATAACACCACATCAGTACGGGCCGCAGATTCTGTGCCCTGCCCCCTAGCCAAGTTACATACGTTTCATGTCTATTCTCTTTCTATACTCGTTAACGCTTTAGCGGAGAAAGAAAAGGGAGTTGTCTATGGTTAGCGTTTTTAAACGCTTTCGCTAAAGCGTTAACGATTATAGAAAGAGAATAGACACGAGGGGGGCAACGTATTAAAGATGGCATTTGGATAAAGACCTCTGAAATGACTATTATCAAAAAAATATGCAAGGAATCAAAGCAATATACTGGGGGACAGACAGAATTTTCTTCTTTTTACAGACAATTGACCAATTGCATGTTGGCAATGTGATTTAAGATAGAATAACCTTTTCACAAAAAAAAGGGTTACGGTTAAAGCTTTGCTTTCGCTTTGGCGTTTGTGGTACCTTCTGTCATAAGTCATAACCTACTGTGATCGATATACTAACTGAATGCTTTATTTTCGTGCAACAGGAAAGACTAACTCAGCATAAAGCATATCCGATAACAACATGGCTATAATAAATAAAACGAAATCTAAAATGCTATGTCAAAATGTTTTATTGTGCGTATGTGCGCGCTTTTATGACGATGTTCGTAAATGGGCTATAAATCTTACTGAACAACTGTAAGTTATTACCCAACAAAGAAATTTATGTACCAGGTTGCACGATATAAAAAACTAATCATGGGCTTCACGGTTGCGTCTCGAAATTGTTCAAAAACTAGCCCATTTACGAATATGGTTTTCACACAAATTCTGGCCGAAAATATCGAATGTGTTTTAAATTTAAATCGGACTGAGAATGTGTGGAGACTCGTTTTCTAAGCTCTGAGTGTAAGTTTTCAAGTTTACTGTGCAAAAATCTGCCGAAATTTTATGCAGATGTCAAATCACTACGTGTTTACTTCCATACTATTTGGAAAGTTACATTATAGCCTCTGATGCCGAGCTCTATAGCGCGTAATTTGATTTTACTCAGACTACAACCCTGTCAAAACGTGACAAATTTATGCAACGAAATTAGATCTGTCTCGCTTAAATTGTAATTAAAGTCTGAATAACTAATTGAATAGCAGACTGATTTGAAACGACGACATAGCAAACACACAAAGCACTCCGAAGCTTACACGTGAAATATGCAAAACTGGAAGACATAATATGCAAAAGGTACAGATAGATGTAGAAATCGACTCGAGCAGACCCGGGCCCACAAAGGGCTGTAGCGCCGCTGATGTTGATAGTCTGTGTAAAGTGAAAGTACGCTCGATACATCTCAGCCTGAGTACCTGGTGTCGGTGATATGGTGAAGTGAACTGGTGTACTTGTAGCTACAGCAAGTACTCGCTGCAACACAGCCGCTCCACGGAGACCTCTTGCTCCTCCCTGTCCATCTCAGAGCTGCAGCCGTCCTCCAGTGGATACACCACCAGGTCGGCCCCAAAGCCCACCTGCCCTGACTCCTAAGTGCCAATCCACCATGAAGCCCTGGCTTTAGCCCAACATTCCCTCCCTCCTAAGTCCTGGTCGGTTCTGAAGCCCACCCGCTCTGACTCCTATACCCCAGCATACCCTTCCTTCTGTGTAATACCTGTCCTTAAGTCCTGGCTACAGCCCAGCCTTCCCTACATTCTGAGAATATCTGCGCAAGTCCTGGTCGGCCCCGAAATATATCTGCCCTGACTCCTTTGGCCCAGGAAATCCTGCTTCCTGAGTACTCTTTGCCCCAAAGTCCTGCTATAACCCAGCATTGCCTCCTTCCTAAGAATTTCTACCCAAGTCCTGGGTATACCCAAGCATTCCTTCATTAGTACAGAACAGCGCCCCAAAGCCCTTGCTATAACTCGGACTTTCTCTACCTGAATACTGACCAAAATCTCCACCATCAATCCTAAACTCCTAAACCGTATTATGTATTCCTCAAATTGTTTGGTTTCTTTATCACAAAATTTAAAACAAATCTCACTTGTAAATCCTTTCAGAGTGAAAAGATTTTTCAAAGGTAAGATCCCATGGGTTTTTTAGATCCCATCAAATTTATAAAAAAATTATTACGTCTTCCAGCAAAAAAAAAAATATTTCGGCAATTTAAAATACCTTATATTCCAAATGTGTTATCTCTTTGAATCCAACAAATCCATCTCGTCCCACCCGGCTCCCCCTCATTTATCCCCCATTTTTATCTTGAAAAAGTCTATTTTCGGCTTTGTCTGCCAATGTTTTGTTCTCGCTTTAAACGGTTTTTCAGCTTACAAAAATACGTCCACTTGCACGATTGTAATTATTATTATTATGTGTTCTTATTATTCTTACCCTTGTTCCAAGACTGTACACAGATGCACATTTTAGTCGTCATTATTAATTTTCACGAGAGCCTCGAGTCTAAATTTTTAAGTAAACTATCCAAGTTAAACTGCCTATTTTCATAATTCAATATCAACATTTGTTGTTTTTCCACCGACGAATGATTTGTTGATGTGCAAAAAAGATATACTCAAGCGATAAGTTGAATTTTTGTGTTGAGTTTTCTTGTCACTAGAGTATGTTTATTATTTCATTTCGCCAACTTTTCAAAATTTGTCAACATTTCAAAGGCAAATAACGGCAAATACGTTTGTTTACTTCAAACCTTTTAGCCAAGGCTCAGATATGTATATTTCACCAACTAATTTGGCGCTTCGTCGATGTATCTTTATGTTCGCAATAGTTGTTGTTAATTGTAACTTCGTGACAGAAGTTCTACGTTACTTTCACTATAATGTCGAATTTATTTCAGACAAAATTCGGCGGAAAACAACAAGACAACGGACCCTATCATAGACGCTCTTACACAGTTCACGCAGCGATTTGAGAAAATATCCAAAGAAGTGGTAAGTCCCTTATGGCTTGTCTTTAGTAAAATAACTGTGTTAGGGTTTTTTACTAGTCTTGAAACTAGTTTTGGAGTTGGAGATACTTAAGCTATACGTGGCAGGAAACACGGACGCCAGAAGGGCATTTTCCACCTCAGTAGTTCGTATAGTTTTTGCAATTTTTTTGGCGTTTTTTTGTTTTTTCAGTGCTATATCTTATCGCTCATGCTGAGTGAACTTGAGTGAACTCCATTTTAAGGATCAAATCTTATTTCGCGATTTTATCTTGATAAAGTAAATGAAAGGGATTTTGTTCTATTGAAAATATAATGTTGTAATTTCTCTTCTTCGTTTAAATGATTTATTTATTTCATGTAGGACAACTTGTGTAACTTATGAAAAGTTAAGACTCTATTCATTATTGGCGGCTGTATCATCACTTGCCATGAGATCGCAGTCAGTTTTAATAGTGGATGGAAAAAAAAAAAAAAAAAAAAAAAAAAAAAAAAAACTGGTGTGCCAGGAGGACGACAGCGCGGGCTGGTCGCGCGTGGGCGAGCTGACGGCGGCGGGCGCGTGCCCGTGCTGGTGCGCGCGCTGGGCCGAGCTGCACGTGCGCTCGCCCACCGGGGACGTGTCCTGGCTGCTGCGGATGCAGAACCACGTGAGTGCCCGCACGAGCGATCACTGACACGACTGCCTGGACAAGTCACAATTTAAAAAAAATTAAAAATACGACTGCCAAAAAACGAACTAAAAAGTTCTAAATTAATCTAGTTAAATAGAATCTTATTCAAATTTTTTTGTGAATCGCTGGATATTGAACTATAGTGTTATATATTTTTGGCACCTACTCATCATTTTCTAGATGATTATATAGTTAATCTTATTTTTTGCCACGTGGTCACCCCATCGTTTTTTTTTTTTAAATTTTACTAGCCTATGTCACCCGGAATAAGCTAGGGATTCTAATGATACCTCATTTATCAAAATCGGTTCAAGCGTATAGAAGTTATACTCCTTAGTAATATACTCCTTTCTTATACGACTGCCTGAAAAAAGGAGTAAGTATATTGTTTTCAGGGTCCATGTATGTATGTATGTAAGTTTGTATATTCCACCATAACTTCTATACGCCTGAACCGATTTTGATAAATGAGGTATCGTTAGAATCCCTAGCTTATTCCGAGTGACATAGGCTAGTAAAATTTTTATAAAATTGATGGGGTGACCATGATCCCGCGTTCAACACTAAAGTTGAAAAAAAAAAAAAAAGTTCGAAAATAAAATTAACTATATAATCATCATCTAGAAAATGATGAGTAGATTCCAAAAATATATAACACTATAGTTCAATATCCTGTGATTCACAAAAAAATATCATTTAATAAAAATGTGAATAAGATTCTGTTTAACTACATTAATTTAGATTTTTTACTTTTTAGTTCGTTTTCTGGCAGGGCAGTCGTGTTTTTTTAATTTTTTTAATTATGACTTGTACTTGTTTATTATAATAATAAAAGTTTTCTAAGTGAAACTTCTTTAGATTCGTTGTGATTTGAAAAACTACATCAAAAAGAGACAAACTTCTTCATAATAGGATTTAGCCTGCGAGAGAATGAGATAGAATACAAGTTATATTTATCTCATCCTCTCGTAGGCTACTTTTCTGACGTTTCACTACTGTCGTGTGTGAATTGCACACACACACACACACTTTTTAAAGATAAAAGGACCCACGCTATACAATTATAAAATAATTAATTAAAAATAGTATACAATAAAAGTGACTACTACCTATACCTACATAAAACTTTTAAACTAACTGAGAATCTTAAAAAATATTCCCAGGCGTCATGGTCATAAAAATCTATATCTATTTCCTATTGCTGTTGTGATGCACATATAGCCAATGGTAAAAATATTGCCGGGCATGCTGTCACAAACTATCTTGAGGATGCTGTTTTGAGATTCCGGAGTCTATCCCAAAAGGAAGCTACTGTTTTCCACATTACAGCATAGAAATCAGGCACTCTCGACTCGGCGAACATACCCGATTTGAGCAATAATTTAAGATTGTACAACAAGGAAAGCAGGACGATTGTTCTACTTATTCAATTCTCAGGGGTATTTGACAAATAGTCAAATCAGCAACTTTTTGTTCAAACGTCAAAACGCGTGCTCAGTGTGGGATTTATATGAAATTCTAAAATGTGACGTCATTAAAGTTCGATGCACTTTTTTTAATTAAATTTTAAAGTTTAAAATGCTTATTCAACATAAAACTATCAGGGGGCGTGGATATTACGACTTTTGGAAGATCCTCTATTTAATAATAACTAAAAATTAATTTATTTGAATAGTAGTCAAATACCCAATTGTTTTACATAGCAATTGTTTTGCTCGTGTTGAGAAATTCACTTCTGTCTAAACAGATGGAATGCAATTACTCAATTTTAGATGATAAATGATTTATTTATTTTATGTAGGACAACTTGTGCCACTTATGAAACGTTAAGACTCTACCACCGGTTCGGAAAGCTATTCTACTGAGAAGAGCCGGCAAGAAACTCAGCAGTTGCTCTGTTCATAGAAAAGAAAAGGTTACAATATGTAGACAACACAACACATACGTTACAAGTATTACACTGACTTGTGGGTCACTGGATGCGAGGCCGGTTGCTTCCATGCAACTTTGTCATTAATAAAATCATCGATAGTGTAATAACCTCGACTTAACAGATGCTGTTTAACACAGTCTTTAAATCTATGTAATGGCAAATCCAGAACGTCTTTGGGAACCATATTATAAAATGGTGATTTGTCATATCTAATGCGTGTATAAATGCGGTATGTCCACACAGATGAGTTCGTCACAGCTCCAGGAATGGCCGCTCCAAGACGTGTTAGCCTTACTGTCACCGCCGCTTAGTGCAGACCTGTCTAGCGGCATCGGGGATTCACGGCCAGACTTGGTAAGAATTCATCAAATTAACAAATATTTCGGGCTGAAAAGCGACTTTGGTCTTTATTATAATGTCACCGTAAGATTGTAAAAACCGTTAGATTATAATCTAACTCGCGAAATTCTAAACTGTCGAAAGATTACAATTTAACGCATTATTTTCCGGTAGATTGTAATCTGATAGGTTTTTAAACCCGACAAAACCTAAGTGCCCTAAGCCCTAAGGGCACTACTTGATTATTTATGTCGAACCCTAACCTAACCTACAAGAAAGAGACAAGAAAACGTGAATAAAATGAATATTTCAAAAATTGTCACTCAGAACATTGAACAGTTTACAATCTTTCGACAGTTTAGAATTTCGCGAGTTAGATTATAATCTAACGGTTTTTACAATCTTACGGTGACATATTTATCTTTAAAATATTTAAAACCAATGTTTTTTAGTACATTCTAATGCCTCTTAAATTGAAATTCGGAAAAGACCTTGTGCAATGAATTGTGTTCCATCTCTAATCATCTAATCGACAATCTGGCCAACACCGAGTAAAGAAGTGTTTTAAAAAAAAACGTTTTCTTTCGTGATAGTAAAACGTTAAAAAAAACTTGACAAAAAAACACATTCTTTTTCTAGGGCATGCTTTTTTTCAAGAGTACAGAATTCAAAATTATTAAGTTAGTTTTAATACTTAAGAGCCCATATTAGTTTTTTTTAAAACCTACCATACTTTTTTGGTTGAACAGTACAAATTTTACATGAATATATTGGCAGCATTCAAGTTATGCACGGGGAAATCCCCATTCAGTGTATGTTTGATTGAACGCAATTGGCGGAGCGCAACACTTAATTCAATTTGTAATTTCAGTAAAAAGTGTAAGAAATTAGAGAATACCTACATAAAACACATATTTTCCTATGAATAATTATCCTGAACAAAAAAAATCATATTACATCACAAAAGAGAAGACTTGTATTACATTATGAAACAGTGGGCGTAAATAAAAGATACTAAAATACATAATCACGCTCATGTATTTTCTGCACACAATTAGACAGCGTTTCGTCTTACAATGTGATCAACGGCGATAACAACGCAAACTGAGGCTGGCGTAGCACTTTATAGGCTAGGCATGGCATCACCCCCTCTACCGGTGGCTACCGGTACTAAGAGTGCTGGCAACAGGCAGGCTTGTCTGTGATTGGCTGGCTTGGCTATGATTGACTATGATTGGCTGCTTGTAAATTACCGCTTTGCGATTGGTTGAGGCGACGTGGTGTAACAATTATTTTATACTTCTACCATACCTTTACTACTGTTTTAATCATACTTTTGGGGGTCTAAAGTCAGTCTTCATGCCCTAGGGCCGTTATCTAGTCGATCGATCGCCCAACTAGTTGACCAACCCCATACTATAAATATGCACAACAGAGTCTAGGCTCCAGACTGGTCGACCAAACGTTCGTACCATTTGACATAAAAGTTTTTAAACCAAGGAGTATGTGTACCTGCATAAACACTGGTAGCATGAAAAGCAAAAAGATTGAATATCAAAGCAACAGCTTAATTTGTCTTTCTTTTTATTATTTACTAGACCTATGTATCCTACTAACTATGATTTGCAATAAATATCTAACCGTTACAGTTTGTTTTACTGTTATGGTAGAAGTATAAATTATTTTGTATTCGTATAGACGTCGGAAGGCTCGCCCCGTATGTCCCGGTCTGCTTCACAACGGTCGCACGCACCTGACTTGCACAAATCCAGGTAACTTTTTTTTTTTAAATCCACTACAGGTTAGCCCCTGCGATCACACCTTCTTCTATCTTACCATCAAGATATAGCTAAGTAAGGCTAGCCTTTTAGGGGTATGGCAGTCATATTAAACCCATATTCGGTTTCTACACGGCATCGTACCGGAACGCTATATCGCTTGACGGCACGCCTTTGCCGGTAGGGTGGTAACTAGCCACGGCCGAAGCCTCCCACCAGAACCACCTTTACTCAGTTTTAAGGGTTCCATACCTCAAGAGGAAAAAAGGAAACCTTATAGGATCCCTTCGTTGTCCGTATGTCTGTCGACCGCCTCTTTCTCGGGAACGCGTGAAGGTGTTAAGTTGAAATGATTATCATATACTTAGGTCTGTGGTCCCTTGGAGCTGTAAAAAAATTGAGGTTCTAAGTCAACGAGATCAAACGATGCGGACGTTTATACCGCACATGTTGACACTGGACAGTTAATCAAGACCTATAGGGAACTTCCCGTTGACCTAGAATCATGAAATTTGGCAAGAAGCAATGTCTCACAGACCAAGTATAGGGAAAAATCCTTTCCTTCCAAGACTAGTTTTGCAAGGAAAGATTGCAGGCACGTGATCTCCAGGTCGCCAAATGCGCAAGTGGTTGGACGATATAAGGGGGTGGACAGGACTTAGCTATCCATGGCTAAAAGATGTGGCTCGAAATGGAGAGGATTTTCGCGTAATGACCGCCAAACTTTGTTTTGAGGAAGACACGCGGTGATGATGATGTTGATGCAGTTTGCGTGTCAGCTTCAATATCATAAATGATAAATGATTTATTTATTTCACGTAGGACAACTTGTGTCAATTATGATACGTTAAGAATCTACCATCGGTTCGGAAAACTGATTCTATTGAGAAGAGCCGGCAAGAAATTCAGCAGTTGCTCTTTTCTTTAAAAAGAAACAGGTTACAATAAGTAGACAAGTATTACACTGACTTGTGGGTCACTGGATGTGAGACCGGTTGCTCCCATGCAAATTTGTCATCAAGAAAATCATCGATAGTGTACCTCGACTTAACAAATGCTGTTTAACACAGTCTATACATACACATAAGTAATTGCAAAGAAACAATGTACCGCTTGGCCAGTATCACAAAATGTAATTTTCCGTCCAGTTGCTATCACTCTCTAAAAAACCTCCGAATCGATAGTGTATAGCCTCGACTTAACAAATGCTGTTTAACACAGTCTATACATACACATAAGTAATTGCAAAGAAACAATGTACCGCTTGGCCAGTATCACATAGTGTAATTTTCCGTCCAGTTGTTATCTCTCTCTAAAAAAACCTCCGAATCGATAGTGTATAGCTTCGACTTAACAAATGCTGTTTAACACAGTCTATACATACACATAAGTAATTGCAAAGAAACAATGTACCGCTTGGCCAGTATCACAAATGTAATTTTCCGTCCAGTTGCTATCTCTCTCTAAAAAACCTCCGAATCGATAGGTATAGATTCGACTTAACAAATGCTGTTTAACACAGTATACTAATAAGTAAAAACACTCGATAACCATTTTAATCATACTTTATTAGCAATTTACACACAAACACCATACAGCCATTTTTGACATTCAGCACCGTTTCCCCCGCCAAGTGTTTCCAATCGCCCGTCATGGTCGACAGCGCTGTAGTGAAAATCAGACCATAGATGGACCATAGATAGATCCGTCAATTTCAGTGTAACAATACATACACATAAGTAATTGCAAAGAAACAATGTACCGCTTGGCCAGTATCACAGTGTAATTTTCCGTCCAGTTCGGACTCAGTAGTGGGCAGCGACAAGAGATCCCTCCAATCGTCGCAGGCGGCTAGCGCTCGTCTCGGCACGCAGCCAATCAACATCCCCGGATCCCCGCAGCGGCAGAGCTCGTCCAGCACCACTGATGACGACGACATGCTGCTCATTGTGCCTGAGGTATGTGAGGGGTAGCTAGGTTTGGTATCGATCTTCTATATATATGTCACCGTAAGATTGTAAAAACCGTTAGATTATAATCTAACTAGTGAAATTGTAAACTCTCGACAGATTGTGAACCGTTCAATGTTCTGAGTGTAAATTTTTGAAATATTCACTGTATTTACGTTTTCTTGTCTGTTTCTTTTAGGTTAGGTTAGGGTTCGACATAAATAATCAGGTAGTGCCCACTTAGGTTTTATCAGGTTAGTATACCTAACAGATTACAATCTACCGAAAAATAATGCGTTTAATTGTAATCTTTCGACAGTTTGCAACGTCGCGAGTTAGATTATAATCACTATACACACATATATCACAATCATACTAGTTAGGTTACAATCTAACGGTTTTTGCAATCTTACGGTGACATATATAAAAGCGAAATACCACTCGTTCACTCACTCATTGACTGACTAATCACGATATCTCAGGAACTATACAGCATACAAAACTTGCAATTGAAGGAAGAAACGTTTTGAGAAAATCCACCCCTAAGTGGGATGTAAGTCCTATGTTTTTGAAGTTAGAGACATGAAAATCGGCATCTGAGTCATTATTGTCAAATAAGGGTTTTAACTGTTTACAGAGGTTTTTAACCTCTGTGCGATCTTCCTATACCTTAACTACACGGTCCGAGGTCCTGAGGGGACCTGCGGGGCGCGGGGCGTCACCGGCTGACGCACGCGGTGCGCGGACACAGAGGGTGTCCGCGACGAGAGGGGGCGAAGGGGAAGGGGAGACGGAAAGATGGGTCGTCCGTGGCCGAAGCGGCGGAGCGACCGATCCCGCCTGCGTTCACCAGTTACCACTGCCACTCATCTGCCCGGTACCCCCAAGCCGACGTGCTGTGACAGCGGTCGCTGGCGAACTGTGAGTGACTACTACCACCATGGTCCTCGCACACACTCTCACGAGTGTGGGGAAATCCGTTCGGGGCGATTTGCCCCCTGCGGATGGGATCTACCGCGTACCGTTAAGACGGCACGGTCCTTATTTCGGCCATTGGTCGGCCTACGAGCTTGGGGCGACCTTTCCGCATCGCGGTCGAGCCCCGCCGGGTGAAACCCGCTGGTGGGAGGCCCAGCGTGAGTGAACGCAGGCCGGATGCCTTATATAGGCAGTGGCGGGAGAGGTGCGCGGCGGCGGGGTTTTGCACACGGCACGATGGCGCGATTTCGAATGTTCTGGATTATCCATTGTTCGTGCGTGAGCCATCGCCGTGCTGAGCTGCGTCATATGTTTTAAATAATAAAAAACTGCATAAGCCGCTATGAGTAGGCCTTTTGCCGCTGGATATACGCCGCTTTTCGTAACAATTCCATAAAAATTCATAAGATATGAACCTCAATTCATTTTTCATGATGTTTCATAATACGAGAATGTATGACAGTCTATTTACAAATCGAGCTATTAGAATACACTCAATAACTCAGAAAATTAATATTTTGTAGTAGAAATTAGAGCAAAAAACGTAAATTAAGGGGTTAATGTCGTGTGTCTCAGGGTAAATCCCGCCACCCGGTGCGCCGGTCGAACTCTTCGCCGGAGATGTCCTCATCATGGAAAGGTGCCGTGGCCCGGGAGCCCTCGCTGCAGCTCCAAGACTGCGAGCTGACTGTGGATGTGGACGACCTCATACTGCTGCCCAGTTGTGAACCCACGTGCGTATACTATATACCCCCTTTGCAATCACAGAAAACTTGCCACCCTATGGGTCCAACTCTTTGCCAGGGACGTATTGACCATGGAAGACAGCTGTGGCTTGAGAGCCCTCGCTGCAGACTCAAGGCTGCAAGCTAACGGTGGATGTGGACGACCTCATACTGCTGCCCAGCTGTGAACCCACGTGCGTATACTATTTACCCCCTTTACAATCACAGAGAAACTTGACATCCTATAGGTCCAACTCGTTGCCAGGGATGTATTGACCATGGAAGAGAGCTGTGGCTTGAGAACCCTCGCTGCAGCTCCAAGACTGTGAGCTGACGGTGGATGTGGACGACCTCATACTGCTGCCCAGCTGTGAACCCACGTGCGTATACTGTATACGCCTTTTACAATCACAGCAAAACTTGCCACCCTATGGGTCAAACTCATTGCCAGGGTTTTATTGACCATGGAAGAGAGCTGTGGCTTGAGATCCCTCGCTGCAGCCTCAAGGCTGCGAGCTGACGGCGGATGTGGATGACCTCATACTGCTGCCCAGCTGTGAACCCACGTGCGTATACTGTATACCCCCTTTACAATCACAGAGAAACTTGATACCCTATGGGTCCAACTCGTTGCCAGGAATGTATTGACCATGGAAGAGAGCTGTGGCTTGAGAACCCTCGCTGCAGCCTCAAGACTGCGAGCTGACGGTGGATGTGGACGACTTCATACTGCTGCCCAGCTGTGAACCCACGTGCGTATACTGTATACCCCCTTTACAATCACAGAGAAACTTGCTATCCTATATATGATGATGATGATGATTCTAGATTTTTAAATTAAACTTGATTGTGTATATGTGTCACCGTAAGATTGTAAAAACCGTTAGATTATAATCTAACTCGCGAAATTGTAAACTGTCGAAAGATTGTGAACCGATCAATGTTCTGAGTGTCAATTTTTGAAATATTCATTGTATTTACGTTTTCTTGTCTGTTTCTTGTAGGTTAGGTTAGGGTTCGACGTAAATAATCAGGTACTGTCACTCACTTAGGTTTTATCGGGTTAATATACCTAACAGATTACAATCTACCGAAAAATAATCCGTTAAATCGTAATCTTTCGACAGTTTGCAATTTCGCGAGTTAGATTACAATCTAACGGCCTTTACAATCTTACGGTGACATGTATTTATAGTACAGCTCAAACGAACAGGCAGATTTAAAGTCAGTTTTCATATGTGATGTCATCACCCAGGAGCGCGCCGATGGCGATGCACGCGTCGAAGAAGGCCAACAAGAAGAGTGACATGCGCGTATCGTGCGAGGCCATACCGGAGGAGATGTGCGGCACCAGCCCGCAGCCGCACCCGCACCCGCAGCCGCACCCGCACCCGCACCTGATGACATACAAGTCCGATCCCGGTGAGCCCACTGCTGGACATCATATTCTTTTTAAAAGTGAAACCTTCTTTATAAAGTGAAACCTTTAAGCGTGTACCTGATGACATACAAGTCCGCTCCCGGTGAGCCCACTGCTGGACATCATTCTTTTGTAAAGTGAAACCTTCTTTAAGCGTGTACGTGATGACATACAAGTCCGATCCCGGTGTGCCCACTGCTGGACATCATTCTTTTTTAAAGTGAAACCTTCTTTATAAAGTGAAACCTTTAAGCGTGTACCTGATGACATACAAGTCCGATCCCGGTGAGCCCACTGCTGGACATCATTCTTTTTTAAAGTGAAACCTTCTTTATAAAGTGAAACCTTTAAGCGTGTACCTGATGACATACAAGTCCGCTCCCGGTGAGCCCACTGCTGGACATCATTCTTTATAAAGTGAAACCTTTAAGCGTGTACCTGATGACATACAAGTCCGATCCCGGTGAGCCCACTGCTGGACATCATTTTTTTTTAAAGTGAAACCTTCTTTAAGCGTGTACCTGATGACATACAAGTCCGATCCCGGTGAGCCCACTGCTGGACATCATATTCTTTTTAAAAGTGAAACCTTCTTTATAAAGTGAAACCTTTAAGCGTGTACCTGGTGACATACAAGTCCGATCCCGGTGAGCCCACTGCTGGACATCATATTCTTTTTAAAAGTGAAACTTTCTTTATAAAGTGAAACCTTTAAGCGTGTACCTGATGACATACAAGTCCGATCCCGGTGAGCCCACTGCTGGACATCATTCTTTTTTAAAGTGAAACCTTCTTTATAAAGTGAAACCTTTAAGCGTGTACCTGATGACATACAAGTCCGATCCCGGTGAGCCCACTGCTGGACATCATATTCTTTTTAAAAGTGAAACCTTCTTTATAAAGTGAAACCTTTAAGCGTGTACCTGATGACATACAAGTCCGCTCCCGGTGAGCCCACTGCTGGACATCATTCTTTTGTAAAGTGAAACCTTCTTTAAGCGTGTACGTGATGACATACAAGTCCGATCCCGGTGTGCCCACTGCTGGACATCATTCTTTTTTAAAGTGAAACCTTCTTTATAAAGTGAAACCTTTAAGCGTGTTCCTGATGACATACAAGTCCGATCCCGGTGAGCCCACTGCTGGACATCATTCTTTTTAAAAGTGAAACCTTCTTTAAGCGTGTACCTGATGACATACAAGTCCGATCCCGGTGAGCCCACTGCTGGACATCATTCTTTTTTAAAGTGAAACCTTCTTTAAGCGTGTACCTGATGACATACAAGTCCGATCCCGGTGAGCCCACTGCTGGACATCATTTTTTTTAAAGTGAAAACTTTAGGCGCGTTGAGTACTTTTTTGGTAGGGGGTAAAAATGTGGAAACGTGTGACCGACACCGTTCTTCTAAGACAAAAGGTTTTAAGTATAAATAATAAAGCACATTCGTAATTAAACTTTAATGCCTCAGTTTTAAGGTTTATATTTTAATTATTTAAAAAGTGCTGTATTTGTGAAAGATTTCAAGATTCAAGATATACGGCATATATTCACACTCACGGTCAAATTTTTGATTTTAAATATCGCGACTTAATAGGCCTATTGCACTGCACTTTTCACAGGGCCCTGTGGTAACAGTGGGCGTGGCTGCTATTTTAGCGTCGCATATTAAACAGCAACAAAGACCAAATTAGGGACCCTTTCTCCCTAAATCTTATTACACTACACTGATTCAAGTGAAGGGTTCCTGTGAAAGTTCAGTGTTAGTAGGCCTATTAAGTCAAATGACTTCCCATCAATTAATGGTTAAATGTAAAACAGGCACTTCCGGCGCGGAGAGCGAAGGGGAAGCGAATGCTGAGGCCAATAACTCAACATCCACGACCGCTCACCACCAGTTACAAAAGGTAAAGAAAGAATGAGAAAAAAATATGTATTTCCAAATTGTGCCTCACATAAACAAGCATACCTAAAGAGATAGATCACCCCTGCACCTCAACGATCTAAAAAAGATCTAGAATATAAACAACAACGAAGAGGCGCAGGAATGAACCCTATCACGTATGGCACAATCCGAAAAATGGTCCAGGCTCAGCATAATGCTGTATGAATGAAGGAACTAGAAATTTAATTCGCTATAATCCGCGACAACAGGAGAATATATGTAGTACAGTGGTTCTCACCACACCAGAGAAATCCCCCAAAAACCACTAACTAGGGTAGTTTTTGGGGGATTTCTGTGGTGTGGGGTGGGGAACCTGCCAATGCATAAGTAGCCCTTTTGTAGCGGGAAAATCTCATAGGAAATTAGGAATTGTACGCGGACGAAGTCACGGGCGACCGTTAATAATAAATAAATATATAAATCGCGAAAGTTAAATTCGCGCGGACGTTTTTCGCCGTGCGAACGCATCCTTAGTCTAAAGTGAAACTGTCCATGTTGTGTGTTGACCGCATCACCCGTTATCGTGTGTCAACAGTATATATGTATATAAAAATGAATTGCTGTTCTGTTGTCTCGCTAAAACTCGACAACGGCTGGGCCGATTTAGCTAATTTTGGTTTTGAAATGTTTGTCGTAGTCCAGGGAAGGTTTAAACGGTGAGAAAATATGGAAAAATCGCGAGGAAGATAGGGCAGGACATCGGACACCGGGCCCATTAGTATATAATAAATAAATATATAAATCGCGAAAATAAAATTAGCGCGGACGTTTTTCGCCGTGCGAACGCATCCTTAGTCTAAAGCGAAACTGTCCATGCCGTGTGTTGACCGCATCACTCGTTATCGCGTGCCAACAGACGAGCAGCGACAGCCGCGTGGTGCTGCATCCGCACGAGCACGCAGCGGCGCGCGCCGAGCGCAGCGAGCGCACCGAGCTCGTGAGAGACGAGCTGCCTCCACTGGCGAGGTCCAAGCGATCCAACACCATCTCCGTCATGAGCCCCACCAGGAGGAACCGGTCAGTTTCACATCTAAATATACTTTTTAATATACTTCAATAATTTGTTACAGTATGGGTTCTAGAGGGCGCCATTTTGTTTTTTCTCAATTTCGGCTTCCACAATGACACTCTAATGATATACTCGGCATAATCAGCCCCCCAATTATGTAAGGAAATCGTAGTCGTAATCGTCTGTCAAACATATAATAGGCATGATGACAATAACCATGAATCAATGAAATTATGAATTTATCTAATGAAATAGGATTCATGGATTATGAAATACGTATTTATTTTTCTATTTCGAGTGAGATTGCTATTTATTTTGATAAAATAAAACTAGAAAATATATCAATCCGCCATATTGGATTAAACGCCAAGAAGCGAATGACGTCACAATTGTTTGTTTCGAGCTTTGAAAATCACACTATTGTTTTCTGCACACTGCACAGAGTACATTGGTAAAAACAATAGTGACGTTACAAACGACGCCATGACACCGGCTAGCGTTTTGGCGTGAAATTTAAATTTTAAATTTCAAATGCCAATTTTATCTACCAAACCTTAATTTTCTGCAGAAATAAGATATTTTTTCGAAATAGTGGATACTTCCGAACGTAATCTGACCATTTTTCTAAATCAGTCATCATGCCTATTCGACCTGTTTAAGGAGGTTATAGATGCTTGCACGTCAAAACGCATGCTATGTACTCCTTAAAAAGTTAGAGTTATACGTTATGAGCTGTCAAATGAATACGATTGGCTTAGACAATTGGGCCTCTGATGCAAGAATCATCAAAATCGGTCCACGCGTTTAGGCTGTAGCTATCCTGCAAGGAACAAATAAACATATATATAGACTGATGAACACATAACCCTGTGCGTTGTGCAGTCGGGTAAAAAAGGAGGTTATCAACTTGACACGGATGTATGTTGTAGGAACCGCAAAATATTCACATAATAACTAAGTTCACATAACCTATAAGGGCTTCCAAACAAATATACGTAAAGTATGTTTGTATGTTTGTCCGCGAATTTCTCCGAAACTGTTGATCGGATTGTGACCACCTTTTTTTGTTAGCTTAAAGTTACTTCAGCTTAGGGAACAGTGCAAGTTTCATCGGATACGGACTGTTAAGAGGCCGGTGATCGCCGCTTGCAATTTCTATTCAACCCGCAAATATAAATTTGCCGGTATATTGCTATCTCTATTTGGCTGATGACACATGATCGCGTGCAAGCGCGATAGCAATATGAGCGTACAGAATTTGTTACACGTTTAGTCTTGTTCCGTAAATACCAAAAATGATGAATGACAACTTGTTGTGTTTTTCACTTCGTGTTGTTATTCGGGAACTTGACAATATAGGCTATGCTCCTGGTCAATTAGTACGTAACATATCGTCGGTTTTAATATGATACAAATAAGGAGAAAAAATGTCATTCATGTCGTAAAAACAAGCAAAACGCTATGCGCTTACATTTAATTTTGGCAAAATATTTTGAAAACATAATTATCCAGGGGCCTAGATAAATACAAGTTCAATCTTAATAATCGCATAATCTGGTGGACACATTCTCGAATTACGAATCATTGTGGTATTACGTTTGTATGGGCAATTCACCCTCCGCTGGCACCTTAAGTGTGTGGTAAGATCGTTTTTTGGCAGTCGTGTTTTTTTTTTTTTTTAGTTATGTCTTGTTCATCGCATGGTTGTTTCCCCTAGGGACATAAGGAACATCGCGAGCGGCTCCACCGGCGGGGGCGGGGGCGGGGGCGGAGGTGGGGGAGGGGGCGGCGGCGGGGGTGGGGGCGTATCACCGTCCTTTGTGTTCCTGCAGCTGTACCACAATATGAGCACCTACCCCATCTCACCCTCTGTGCCCGGTAAGTGACCACAATGCGACGCGACATGAGCGGAGCGGACCCATTGCGGAGTCCGTTTAATAGGCCTTTAATTTAAAAAACTATTTTTTTTTTTTGTTGACTGGTGGGAAATCATCGTAAGATACCCGATCTCCTAGGGGGCAGACCGGGTTATGTGGGATTGTACCCACTAAAACCCCCCCCGGTGACCACCCTCAGCGCATGATGAAAGGCTCCGGGAACTCTTAAGAACTTGCGCCGTAGCATTCCTTGAGTCCCAGTGGAAAGTGCAGTGCAATAGGCCTATTACACTGCACTTTCCACAGGGACCCTTACACTTGAACAGTGTAGTGTAATAAGATTTAGGGAGAAAAGGTCCCTAATTTGAGCGTTATAGGCCTATTACACTGCACTTTTCACAGGGACCTTTACTCTTGAATCAGTGTAGTGTAATAAGATTTAGGGAGAAAAGGTCCCTAATTTGAGCGTTATAGGCCTATTCCACTGCACTTTTCACAGGGCCCCTTACACTTGAATCAGTGTAGTGTAATAAGATTTAGGGAGAAAGGGTCCCTAATTTGAGCCTTATAGGCCTATTACACTGCACTTTTCACAGGGCCCCTTACACTTGAATCAGTGTAGTGTAATAAGATATAGGGAGAAAAGGTCCCTAATTTGAGCGTTAGAGGCCTATTACACTGCACGTACCACAGGTCCCTGTGGTAAGGGTGGGCGTGGCCGCTAGTTAGAGCGTCGCTTATTACACAGCAATAAGGATCAAATTAGGGACCCTTACTACCTAATTCTTATTACACTACACTGATTCAAGTGTAAGGGTCCCTGTGAAAAGCTTTAGTTTTAAGATACCGTTACTGATTATCACCATTACGAGTATATTTTATAAATAAAATTGGTAGGACGTAAGACGTCAATAAGTGTAGTACACTTATTGACGTCTTACCTACCAATTTCAATTTATTTTATAATTTACAAAAAAAAAAACTTACACACTAACCACACCAATATAAATTACATTTTACTTACTAGTAAACTACACCGGAATAATTTGGCCATTTGCATGGGTGGCTGGGTCTGAATCCTAACTAGTTTGACTGTGACTAGGATTTCATGCCCACTTCCATCGCGGTTTGCGGCTCGTTCGTTTATCCAGTTTACCAAAATTGAATAAACATTATTTGACTTAGACTTAGACTTTGATTTGACAGGAGAGGCTCCTGCGCCGCCCAGCGCGCTGAGCGAGCGGCCCCTGAAGGTTTCCGGGGAACACCACGAGAGGACCATCAAGAACCTCGACCTGGTGCCGCCCGTCGAGACATACAAGGCAAGAGGATACGTTTAAACTCAAACACATACATATTTTGAAGTGAAACTTCTTTAGGCACGTTGAGCACTTTTTGCTAGGGGGTAAAAATGTAGATTCGCGTAACCGTGACCGACATGCTCGCGTGACGTGACCGACATGCTCGTGAGACCGACATGCTCGCGTGACGTGACCGACATGCTCGCGACGTGACCGACATGCTCGTGAGACCGACATGCTCGCGTGACCGACATGCTCGCGTGACCGACATGCTCGCGAGACCGACATTCTCGCGAAACCGACATGCTCGCGGGACCGACATGATCGCGAGACCGACATGCTCGCGTGACCGACATGCTCGCGAGACCAACATTCTCGCGAAACCGACATGCTCGCGGGACCGACATGATCGCGAGACCGACATTCTCGCGAGACCGACATGCTCGCGGGACCGACATTCTCGCGGGACCGACATGATCGCGAGACCGACATTCTCGCGAGACCGACATTCTCGCGAAACCGACATGCTCGCGGGACCGACATGATCGCGAGACCGACATTCTCGCGAAACCGACATGCTCGCGGGACCGACATGATCGCGAGACCGACATTCTCGCGAGACCGACATGCTCGCGGGACCGACATGATCGCGAGACCGACATTCTCGCGAGACCGACATGCTCACGGGACCGACATGATCGCGAGACCGACATTCTCGCGAGACCGACATGCTCGCGGGACCGACATGATCGCGAGACCGACATTCTCGCGAGACCGACATGCTCGCGGGACCGATATGATCGCGAGACCGACATGATCGCGAGACCGACATGATCGCGTGACCGACATGCTCGCGAGACCGACATTCTCGCGAAACCGACATGCTCGCGGGACCGACATGATCGCGAGACCGACATTCTCGCGAGACCGACATGCTCGCGGGACCGACATGATCGCGAGACCGACATTCTCGCGAGACCGACATGCTCGCGGGACCGACATGATCGCGAGACCGACATTCTCGCGAGACCGACATTCTCGCGAAACCGACATGCTCGCGGGACCGACATGATCGCGAGACCGACATTCTCGCGAAACCGACATGCTCGCGGGACCGACATGATCGCGAGACCGACATTCTCGCGAGACCGACATGCTCGCGGGACCGACATGATCGCGAGACCGACATTCTCGCGAGACCGACATGCTCGCGGGACCGACATGCTCGCGAGACCGACATTCTCGCGAGACCGACATGCATGCGGGACCGACATGATCGCGAGACTGACATGATCGCGGGACTGACATGATCGCGAGACCAACATTCTCGCGAGACCGACATGCATGCGGGACCGACATGATCGCGAGACTGACATGATCGCGGGACTGACATGATCGCGAGACCAACATTCTCGCGAGACCGACATGCATGCGGGACCGACATGATCGCGAGACCGACATGCTCGCGGGACTGACATGATCGCGAGACCGACATTCTCGCGAGACCGACATGCATGCGGGACCGACATGATCGCGAGACCGACATGCTCGCGGGACTGACATGATCGCGAGACCGACATTCTCGCGAGACCGACATGCATGCGGGACCGACATGATCGCGAGACCGACATGCTCGCGGGACTGACATGATCGCGAGACCGACATTCTCGCGAGACCGACATGCATGCGGGACCGACATGATCGCGAGACCGACATTCGTTTTCATTTCTATCGGCATCGTCCCTATGACTGCCAATTTTTTTAATTCAAATAAACTTATTAAAAGTGCTTTTGAATCGTCGAGGAATCTACCACTGGTTCGGAATAACATTCCTACCGAGAAGAACCAGCGAGAAACTCGTTGGTTGCTCTTTTTAAAAATTCATGTACAAAATTTACATCAACATGTACATGTAAAAGTAACATGTATAAGTAACCGCTGTCCTTAGCATTGCTGGAGCGAGTTAAAGTTTACTGGAAGATTTTCAGCTACTTCTAGCAATAAATCCGTCATACTCAAAGTCAACGTCAAAAGATTGGATAACCGATCCCGGTTATTATTATAGAATATAATGGAATAGAATGTTTTATTTGCTGATACAACACATAGTAAACATAAAATACAAAATGTACTTAAAATCTGACTTAACTTAATCACTCAACGTCTAGAATGTGTCGTGCCAACAAAACGTGGGTACAAAATGTAACCACAACGCTGTTATTTTGTTAGGGCCAAAACGATTATCACTAACATGTCAATAGTCGTTAAAGTCTACCATCCCGCATTGGAGCAGTGTGGTGGGTCTAAGCTCTAATTCCCTCTCTCCTATGAGAATGGAGGCCTGTGCCCAGCAGTGGGACTTTAATGGGATGTAGTGGTATAATTTTAATGTAATGTCCAGGTGGGAGTGCTATACGTGGGTCCGGGACAACAAGATGATGAAGTTGCAATATTAAAAAACGAATACGGCAGCGTTAGGTAAGTATAATATTTCATATTAACATTACTCTATTTTATAAGGGTGGAAATAATATAAAATAGTACATTACATCGCGAGAGGGGGAAGTACGCGTTTTCTGGTCGAGTGTTAGTTGGACTCGGCTATATACGAGACCAGAAATGCTCTCCCGGCCGAGGTGTGTATAGTGCTTTTCTAAAAAATTAAACAAGTGACTTTTTTTTAAATTTATTTTTTGCGCTGTGAGTACTGAACGCGTAATACGGTAGAGTTCCAAATTTAAACTATTTAGGCCAAAGAACGTTATAACAAGTTACAAGATATTCAGGAAGAAAGATTCCAAATTCAAACTTATGATATGTAATGAAAATACATACATTCCTTACTGGCCTAGGCCGGGAAGTTTAACTTTCGAACTCGTTTACAGGGTATTAAATGTGCATATTTCATATCATTTTTTAGAAAAACTAATTTAATTATTCTCTACTAGCTGATGCCCGAAACTTAGTCAGCGTGGATTGAGGGTTTTTGGTTCCCGCAGGAACTCTTCAATTTTCCGGGATAAAAAATCCCGGGATAAATATCTATCTCTGTGTCAATTCTAATTTCAGGTCATAAGTCTAATTTTGGTAAAATGAAGGACTAACTTTTGCAACCCAACATGTTTTTCATAGGTGTGACGTTTATTTTAACGTCAATCATAGGCCCAATTGTCTAAGCAAATCGTAATTATTATACGACTGCCTGAAAAAAGGAGTATATTGTTTTCAGGGTTCATGTATGTATGTATGTATGTATGTATGTATGTGAGTTTGTATATTCCACCATAACTTTATTATTTTATTATTTAACTATACGCCAGAACCGATTTTGATAAATGAGGTATCGTTAGAATCCCTAGCTTATGCCGGGTGATATAGGCTACTAAAATTTAAAAAAAAATTGATGGGGTGACCATGGTCCCGCATTAAAGACCAAAATTGAAAAAAAAAAACGACAATAAGATTATCTATATAATCATCATCTAGAAAATGATGAGTAAATTCCAAAAATATATAACACTATACTTCAATATTCAGTGATTCACAAAAAAATATCATTCAATAAAAAATGTGAATAAGATTCCAAAGGCTATAATATGCAAATCGCTTCTTATGGAGGTAAACTCCAAAAATAATATGGCAGGGCAGTCGTATTTTTTAATTCGTTAAATTAATTTCACTTGTTAATATTATTTTATTATATATGAATATACGAATTAAAAAATCGTATTTTTTAATTCGTTAAATCAATTTCACTCGTTTGACAGCTTAAAACGTATTATTCCAACTGTATAATGAGTTCAATACATGCTTTTTGTCGTGCAGGAGTCTATGAACTCCTTAAACAGGTCGAATTATCCGTTTGACAAACGATTACTATTTCCTTACACAATTCAGAACCAGGGCAGGCCCATCGACGGTGTAATCGACCAAAGACTTAAGGTTCGAAGGTGGTGTAAGGTTAGGTTAACTGCCTCGTTGGTCTAGCGGTTAGCGTAGTCGATAGGTTAACTGCCTCGTTGGTCTAGCGGTTAGCGTAGTCGACTGCGGATCACGAGATCCTGTGTTCGATTCCCGGTCGGGCATAAAAATTGTTAGGTATTGGGTTTTTCAATTAAGAAATTCTCAATACCAGCCCAGAGTTAGGAAGTTGGCGGTGTTTCACCCCCGTGCCTCGGAGAGCACGTTAAGCCGTCGGTCCCGGTTATTATCACTAACATGATAATATTCGTTAAAGTCCGCCAACCCCCATTGGAGCAGCGTGGTGGGTGTAAGCTCTTATTCCCTCTCTCCTATAAGAGTGGAGGCCTGTGCCCAGCTGTGGGACGTTAATAGGCTGTAGTGGTGGTGGTAAGGTCAGGTTATAGAATGTTCCACATTTTCCGATCAGGTACATGGATTTCCTGCGGTTGCTGGGGACTCTAGTGCCATTAGAGGGCGCGGAGGAACCCAATTTGTTCCTCAACTTGGAGAAAGGCGGCAAAGACGGGCGATACACATACGTGTGGAATGACGACATCATGCAGGTAATACACAATCTGTTGTCCACTATGTTACAATGTCCGCGACTTCGTCCGTGTGGAATGAAGTAATTCGAGAAAAGAACCTGTCACTCTCCATATCTTAAAGTATAACCATACAAAAAATCTATTAATATAATTGTTTTTGTCTTTTCAATTCTTTGTGTACAATAAAGTATATTTTACTTTTTACTTTTAAAATCACGTCGAATGCTTCGTTGTGGCGTGATTGAAGGACAAACACTATTTCCCATTTATAATCTTAGTAAAGTATGGATAATACCGGAAATTAGCTGGAAACGTTATTAGTACTTGTGGTGTAACATATTTGGAAAAAGCAAACATTCTCCCGTGCGCACGCTTACAGCCACACACGTACCCAACTACCCACATATACCCGTTATGTAAAAAATACATCCAAGTCCTGTATCGGAAGTAACCAATTACTTTTTCAGGAAAAACTATCGAACTCACTTTGTATCTTTAGGAAAACTTTTCTTTCGAAAATTTTTACTTCTTCATTCTTGATATTTTCTTTAAATCTTATTGTAAATTCTTGGTTTTTTTATCGACACCGCCTGCAATTAACAATCATTACTATTTTTGTGTTAACGCCATAAGCCTACACTTTTATGGTCTCTACATTTAGGCCTAGCGTTTGGGGTTTCTCTAATTTAATTTTTTTCCGTCGATGAAAACGGGCCTAGTCCAACCCAGTCTGGTATGCGCAATTTATGTGTATGTGTCATCGTAAGATTGTAAAAACCGTTAGTTTATAATCTAACTCGCGTAATTGCAAACTGTCGAAAGATTACAATTTAACGCATTATTTTCCGGTAGATTGTAATCTGATAGGTATTTAAACCCGATAAAACCTAAGTGCCCGGGCACTACTTGATTATTTATGTCGAACCCTAACCTAACCTACAAGAAAGAGACAAGAAAACGTAAATACAATGAATATTTCAAAAACTGACACTCAGAACATTGAACAGTTTACAATCTTTCGACAGTTTAGAATTTCGCGAGTTAGATTATAATCTAAGGGGTTTTACAATCTTACGGTGACATATGCAAATAAGTATATCTAAAACACACATCAAATAACCCACAAACGCTTTTATCGGCTCCATTCCATCGTGGGTACAGACTCGTGATTTGCCACCAGGTGCTATTCCACGTGGCGACAGCGATGCCCAGCTCCGCCCGAGACCCGCACTGCAATGAGAAGCGGAAATACATCGGAAACGACTTCGTGTCCATTGTGTACAATGACTCGGGCCACGACTTCAATATTCACACCATAAAGGTAACGGGATGTTCAATCGATGCCTGTACAAATAGTGATGATGTTAAAGGCCACAATAGGCTCGTGACTCCGTCGCTCCGCCTCAAGAAAGTCGGAAAGTCTGAAGGAATTTCACAACCTATGACCGTTAGAGAGATCAGTTAGTTAGTCACCTGTTCCTTTTATATAATAGTAATAATAAAGCTTTATTCACTCCATCTGTTAATTATTTTTTTACAATATACTTAGTTATATGTTAGTTTTGATAGTTGAGTTAGTAAACATATTGAGATTTAAAGTAAGTGTTAGTTAGTAAGTAATTTTAGTTTGAGATGGATCCCATATCCTGGGTGAAAGTCTCCTCCATTTTTTGCCATATTTGTCTGTCTTTTGCCACTGCATCCAATTTTCTACAGCAAACTTTTTAATTTCATCAGACCACCTTGTCTTGGGCCGACCAACGCTTCTTTTTCCCTGTGGACCTTTCCACTTTGTGGCAGTTACTGTCCACCTTTGGTCCCTATATCTTGCGATATGACCGGCCCACCTCCACTTCAATCTCAAAACCTGTTCCAGTGCGTCTGCCAATCTAGTATTTTTCCTGATCTCCATGCTCCTTATCTTATCAATCCTTCTTAGTTTGAGGATACTCCTCCCCATGGCCCTTTGACATGTTCTAATTTTGTTCTTAACTTTTTGTTCCTTTTATAAATTAGGATTTATGTTTACAGGGTCACTTCAACCTGTGTATAGTAGTAGTGGAGCCATTGGAGCACGGCATGAACCGAGTGACGCTAAAGACCAAAGACAAGGAGCGGCTGCGGGGCAAGTTCCTCGCGCACGTCGAGCCTCAGTGCGTGTCGGACTCCAACGTCGCGCTCCTGGCTCGCCAGCAAGCGCTGCACGCGGCGGTAAGTGCGCCATGTTGGATTGCTGATGACGTCACAGGGTTGGTGACTAGTTCCCGAGGCGTAAGAGCAAAGACGAGTGGCTGCGGGGCAAGTTCCTCGCGCTCCTGGCTCGCCAGCAAACGCTGCACGCGGCGGTAAGTGCGCCATGTTGGATTGCTGATGACGTCACAGGGCCGGTGACTAGTTCCCGAGGCGTAAGAGCAAAGACGAGCGGCTGCGGGGCAAGTTCCTCGCGCTCCTGGCTCGCCAGCAAACGCTGCACGCGGCGGTAAGTGCGCCATGTTGGATTGCTGATGACGTCACAGGGCCGGTGACTAGTTCCCGAGGCGTAAGAGCAAAGACGAGCGGCTGCGGGGCAAGTTCCTCGCGCTCCTGGCTCGCCAGCAAGCGCTGCACGCGGCGGTAAGTGCGCCATGTTGGATTGCTGATGACATCACAAGACTGGTGACTAGTTCCCAAGGCGTAGGAGCAAAGACGAGCGGCTGCGGGGCAAGTTCCTCACGCACGTCGAGCCTCAGTGCGTGTCGGACTCCAACGTTGCGCTCCTGGCTCGCCAGCAAGCGCTGCACGCGGCGGTAAGTACGCCATGTTGGATTGCTGATGACGTCACAGGGCTGGTGACTAGTTCCCGAGGCGTAGGAGCAAAGACGAGCGGCTGCGGGGCAAGTTCCTCACGCACGTCGAGCCTCAGTGCGTGTCGGACTCCAACGTTGCGCTCCTGGCTCGCCAGCAAGCGCTGCACGCGGCGGTAAGTACGCCATGTTGGATTGCTGATGACGTCACAGGGCTGGTGACTAGTTCCCGAGGCGTAGGAGCAAAGACGAGCGGCTGCGGGGCAAGTTCCTCGCGCTTCTGGCTCGCCAGCAAGCGCTGCACGCGGCGGTAAGTGCGCCATGTTGGATTGCTGATGACGTCACAGGACTGGTGACTAGTTCCCTAGGCGTAAGAGCAAAGACGAGCGGCTGCGGGGCAAGTTCCTCGCGCTTCTGGCTCGCCAGCAAGCGCTGCACGCGGCGGTAAGTGCGCCATGTTGGATTGCTGATGACGTCACAGGGCTGGTGACTAGTTCACTACCGGCCTACGACTTCTAAGTTATTAAAAATCTTAATAATGTTATAGAAAACAGCTCTTTTTACCTGAACATACCTAGTGATACTAATACCGACGACCTCCTTTTCGCAGTGGTGAGCGCTGAGGACTTATCATGAAGGGAGGTCCCTGGTTAGATTCCTGGCAGGCTCAATTTGGGAAATTATAATTTCTGAATTTTCTCTGGTGTGGTCTGGTGGGAAGCTTCGGTCGTGACTAGTTATCTACCGTTACCCTACCGGATTTACGTGCTGGCAAATTTAGTGTTTCGGTACAAAGCCGTCTAGAAACTGATAGGGATATGGATTTAATATTACTTCCGTACTCCTAACAAGTTACGTCTACCATCATAGACTGCATCATCACTTACTTGCTTAGCATAATATGTAGTTAATAATCTAAGTAGTTAATAATTAAAATGTTCTGTACATCAGCTTTTAAAGCGATGTTAGGTCAGCTGGCGGCCCGGGCCGGTCCGGGGCGTCGAAAACTCGTTTTATAGGGATCGGCTGAAAATCAGCGCTGTTATGGTTTATCTACACCATAACAGCATCACACTGAGCCGTTGCTCTTTTTGGAATTATTTTGTCACCGTCTAGTTCGTAAGTTATTTTATTTGTTTATTTCTTTACTACTAAGTTTGTGTTTGTACCTTCACTGTACATACTACTACTACTACTACAGCCTATTAACGTCCCACTGCTGGGCACAGGCCTCCACTCTCATAGGAGAGAGGGAATTAGGAGCTTAGACCCACCACGCTGCTCCAATGCGGGTTGGCGGGCTTTAACGACTATTATCATGTTAGTGATAATAATCGGGACCGACGGCTTAACGTGCTCTCCGAGGCACGGGGGTGAAACACCGCCAACTTCCAACTCCGGGCTGGCACTGAGAATTTCATAATTGAAAACCCCAATACCTAACAATTTTTATGCCCGACCGGGAATCGAACCCAGGACCTCGTGATCCGCAGTCGACTACGCTAACCGCTAGACCAACGAGGCAAACTGCATCACTGTATATGGTAATTCCAAATAAAGATTTTATATATTTATTTATTTACAGCTGGCATCCCAAATCTCCCAATCACTGAAGCCGGGTAGCGAGGCATACGCGTCTAACTCCCTAGAGCGGCTGCGTATAATCAAGCGCCTCAGGGCTCGCGCTGAGGCGGAGCGCCAGGCCGCAGCCTCGCGAGCCCCGGCGCCCTACGCCGCCGCGCCCGAGAGGCACCGCCGCGTCGCTATTGATGACTTCAACGACTACACCTAGAGGGGAGACTTGGCGCCACACTACCGTGCGCTCGGGTGAACATCTGTCACTTCACGTTCACTCAGATATTGGCGATTTCAACAACAACTTGGCTTCAACACAGCCGTGCACCCAGGTGATTACAAGGTTCAGAAGCAGCTCATCCTTAAATCAGTGATTACATTTCGAGTGACAACTTGGCCCTTACACAACCGTGCAACCAAGTGACTATAACATTAAAGTCATTACATCTACAAATCGGCGATATAAATGGCTACACCTAGAGTGAAGACTTAGCGCCACACTACCGTGCGCTCGGGTGGACATCGGTCACTTCACGTTCACTCAGATATTGGCGATTTCAACAACAACTTGGCTTCAACACAGCCGTGCACCCAGGTGATTACAAGGTTCAGAAGCAGCTCATCCTTAAATCAGTGATTACATTTCGAGTGACAACTTGGCCCTTACACAACCGTGCAACCAAGTGACTATAACATTAAAGTCATTACATCTACAAATCGGCGATATAAATGGCTACACCTAGAGTGATGACTTGGCTCTACACTACCGTGCGCTCGGGTGGACATCGGTCACTTCACGTTCACTCAGATATTGGCGATTTCAACAACAACTTGGCTTCAACACAGCCGTGCACCCAGGTGATTACAAGATTTAGAAACAGCTCATCCTTAAATCAGTGATTACATTTCGAGTGACAACTTGGCCATTACACAACCGTGCAACCAAGTGACTATAACATTAAAGTCATTACATCTACAAATCGACGATATAAATGGCTACACCTAGAGTGACGACTTGGCTCTACACTACCGTGCGCTCGGGTGAACATCGGTCACTTCTTCACGTTCACTCAGATATTGGCGATTTCAACAACAACTTGGCTTCAACACAGCCGTACACCCAGGTGATTACCAGATTTAGAAGCAGCTCATCCTTAAATCAGTGATTACATTTCGAGTGACAACTTGGCCATTACACAACCGTGCAACCAAGTGACTATAACATTAAAGTCATTACATCTACAAATCGACGATATAAATGGCTACACCTAGAGTGATGACTTGGCTCTACACTATCGTGCGCTCGGGTGAACATCGGTCACTTCTTCACGTTCACTTATAAATTGGCGATTTCAACAACAACAACTTGGCTTCAACACAGCCGTGCACCCAGGTGATTACAAGATTTAGAAGCAGCTCATCCTTAAATTGACGAAATCAGTGATTACATTTAGAGTGACAACTTGGCCATTACACAACCGTGCAACCAAGTGACTATAAGATTAAGATTCTAGCAGAAGCTCATTACCTCTACAAATCGACGATATAAATGGCTACACCTAGAGTGACGACTTGGCTCTACACTGTCGTACACCCTGTTGGATACTTATCAGTTTCTATGCAATCATATTTCAAGGAAAACTGAAGATTAATGACTTTAGAACTCCTGATGATGATGATACAAATAAAATATACACCTAGAACTTGGTTGTACACAGCCATGCGCCCGAGTGGATACTCAGCAGTAACAGCCGTGCACCCAGGCGACCAAAAGATTATAGTGGCTCATTCTTACACCTACAAAATGATTACATCTATAACTATATCTAGAGCGACTACTTGGAATTTCAAAACTGTGCGCCCGAGTGACTACATCCATACACCTCAAAGATAACACTTAAGAATTATCACACTTAGTTCTGCACAGCCGTGTTCCCAAGTGCTAACATCATCAGACACTATGCATTAATGAATAAAGACTGATACAGTTATAATGTTAAACTTGACTTTACATTGCCGTGCATCCAGTTGACTACAAATTCATCAGTCACTTCTTAATATTCATGCAAGTGTCTAACCTAGAAACTTGACAGTAGGTACACATCCGTGCTCGAAGGTGATAAGAACAGAAACTTGTGTGTTAGTGTTTCAAAGACTAGAGTGAAGACTTGGCACTGCACAGCCGTGCACCCAGATGATTACAATACATTATTAATTCAAAGACTAAAGTGTGAACAAAAGATTACCCAAAACATTGTTTTCTGTTACTCTTTTTTTTAAATGAACTTTTTTTTAAATAATGCCTGCATGCCATGATCTGACTTTTTTCTTCTTACATCAAAAGAGCTAATATGAAATAATTAAATGATTTGTTATCGCCGTCGGTTTCATCAAAATCTAGTCAAAAATAATATGAATAATGATATTATTATTATTATTATTTAATACTTAAATGATTTTGAACTTGAAACTTGTTGAATGTTACATGATTTTAATTAAAATATGTGAATGTAATTATTTGAACTCGTTCTAAGTATCGTTATTCAAAAATGTTCTAGGATGCCCTGAATTAAAGGCAGCTAAGATAAGCAAAGATTGAATTATTACATTAAATCTACGATATAAAACATTGAATCATTGGATATGCCTCGTCACCAATAAAATGGCATTTTTTCAAACAGGCATACGAATGACTTACCGTGATATTTTAAATCGTGGACCTTAACAGCCTAATATTAGAGCTTGAGTTCGTCCATAAATCAAGAACATTGGTGGTATTGAATGTTGTTAAAAATGTAACTTTAAATCAATGCGGTTTGGATACATTTTACTCTGGCGCCCAAGTGTTCCTACACTCAAAAACGCTCATCGTCAGTGTGATTTAAAATGTCGTGGTAAGGGTACTTACTGATTGCCTTATGTCGTGTCACAAGCACAACTCAGCAATGTGTGTATGCCCTAAAAAAGTAATTAAAAAAACCATCAATCGACCTCTAGTGGACATAAATATTGCAAATTCTCACCCCATAAATAGACATAGCATAATTTAAGAAAAAACAAAGAGAAATAAGGACAATATTTTTATTCACCAACTGCTATCTAAAGTTGGTTGCTGACTTACTCATACATTCAGCTCGATTCATACGTTTTTTTTTTTTTGCTTTATTTTGAAGAACATAAAATACAATAGGTAAAACAAGTATAGCATTACACTTAAACCATAACAGTTTTCAACGTTTTTTTGCACATATTGTCTAAAAATTTTCCAAAATTTTTTTTTTAGTTTGTAAGTATAAACTTACTTTAATTTTGAATAGAGAAAAAGAAAACATATTAAAACATATTGATAAAAAAAAAATATGAAAAAATTATGAGCTAGTTGGTTTTTGCCAAACTGTCTTTACTCACCTTATACTTAGGGAGAGAAAGATGAAAAATGTCTTCAGTTTCAGTTTGTATCGACAAAAGCTGAATCGAGCTGGATTAAGTGTAATGAGTCTCCACATGCTCAATGACCGTTATGATATTATCTTTTACTTAAAGATTAGATACAGATATAGAAATTTAATGATTATCAGTAAATTTTGCCCGACGAGCAAACTGAAGTTTTCACTTCTTTTCAAAATCACGCTAAAAACTCGTTGCGTCGTAAGTTAATGTCGACGATAATAATACATAAGGAAAAATAGTTAATCGACACAAATGTATGTTTTACACTCATAATATAAGCTAGCTATAGAGCGCACCTTAGAGTATATATTATAGTCATCATTATCATTCATCAGTCAAAAATCAGTGTCCACAATCCACAATCCACGTCGATCCTTCAGTGATAGTCTTGAATCTAGTCTCAATGATCCATGATGCCAAAACTATATTTTGACATTGATGCAGTGGGATTAATGATTGATGCAGATCAGCCTGAGTATGACAGTCATAATGGCTCCGGAGCAGTTTAAGCGTTCTATAGTAGAGGTGTTAACATATCGCTAAACGGTTAACGGCTAATGGTTGAAAAACATTGTTTTTTTTTTTACTACCCTTTGTTAAACGGTTAGCGGTTAACGGTAGTAAATGATCTTTACTCCTGTGAAAAAAAACATTGTTTTTTAGTACCGTTTACAGCCGTTAACCGTTTAACCGCTAAGCTCTTAATCTATTCTATAGCTGGTTTATATTATTATCTAAGGTTTTACACAATCCACTTGTAACATTTTCTACCTTTTGTGAGATGTGATAATAGTGTAGCAAATAAATAAATAAATAAATAAACAGTATCATAACTTAGGTACATGGTAAAATAATATACACTGCGGGAGATTTTCTACTATGCTTCGCTTACAAATCGATTTAAGGTTTTCATGAATATATGTTAAAAAAAATATGTTTTGTTTGAGTCGAACTGCTCAATGGGGGTGTTGCCAAACAAATCTGCAACTCTTTATTAATTAGTTTTACTTTTTTATTTTAATCGATAAATTAAATGTTCATGAAACTTAGACCTAACAGAGGACGTTGATTTCACGTCTTTTGGATGAACCTCTATTTAATTATCACTGAGTAATAATTTCTTTTTGAAGGCAACATTCCTATTCGTGGTCTAGGTGCCGCCAAGCGATTTTAGCGTTCCGGTACGATGATGATTAGAGGTGTGGATTCAATACACTGCCATACCTCTCAGGTTAGCCCGCTATCATCTTAGACTGCATAATTACTTAGAAGAGAAATCGCAGTAAAGGTCTAACTTTTCATCGAACAAAATAAATAGTAAGAATTGTACGCGCGACGATATCAATGTAGGAGATGCCTAACCGTCGGGGCACACAGATGGAATCAAAGCGACAACTGAAACTAAGCCTTATTTTCTCTCTTATACGGTTGAAATTAGATTGAAGACAATTTAACACAGATGAACCTTTCGTCCATATTCTGTCTATATATTTGAGCCGTATGTTGAAGAATATAAAGCTGAGTTTCAGTTATTTAGAAACCATCAAATATGCCCTGACGGTGACTTCACACACGGTGACATTATCACGCGCAGTTAACGCGTGTCAGATGTAACTAAAACCGATGTAAACCTGTTGTACTTGTGTCTTTGACGGTCTACTTTGCGTGGTCAAAATCACTCTTCACACTCAATCACACTTCGCAAATCGCGCGTTGCTTTCACGTGAAAATATCGCCGTTTAAGTGTGTAAAGTCCCTTGTAACTCGTGCCAGTAAAAAAACTAATCGAAACGAAGCAACGCTAATCGTTTCGTCTCGCTCACGCACTGTACACAGGTGAAATGTAAAGTGAGAGGGAATGTTTAGCGCCGCCATTTTCGGTTGGGTTTCTTACTGGAGTTAAACGTTTGTTAAAATATAACTTGCCTCTCACACTCGCAGATCACACTGTATGTATAATAGGTAGACCCGACCAAGTGATCTGGGGCTTATTGCACTGGCAACTAATTACGTTAATTAATTATGTAAATGGATGTTTTAAGGAGTTATTGGTTACGATTAAATGTTTTCTATTCTATCAGAGTTGTCTATGGCTTTGTGGTTAGGCTGGGCGTATACTGGCATAACCATACAATTCAGTAGAAACTATCACGGTCTCATTCGGTATAGATTGCAGCGATATGTTTTAAGTTTATGGCTGCACCCTACCCTAAGTTTCCCTCTGTCTCGCACATTCTAAATTTTTAATGATTGAACTGAGACAACGAATGATTTGAACATGATTAAGGGCAACGACTTATATTAGCTGGTGATCGGAAACCAAGCATCTGAACACGAGGAGAGGGCGTAGGGTACAAAAAAATATCACAGCGGGGTCATGTTCTTGCTTATACACGATGCTACGTCAGATCGGAATCTTGTTTTGCGATCCCTACGTCACGGCCCGCCATATTTTGAAGCAAATTACTCGTGCCGTTTCGCCTACCGAACAAAATAATTAAATTTATTCGCTTTTCTAGGGTTTCTGAGTGTGCGTGGTACGGCGCCATTTTCAGTACCTATGGAGTCATTGCCGCTACGCGCGAACGAATATAGTTAGCACTTTTTAACGAATTTACATTTTAGCTTTACTTATTGCAGGTTAGAGTATCATCTGCAAACTTATCTACGCCTTGTGAGACCGCGACGTAAAAAAAATATCCAAATTGGTTCAAAAATATCAGAGAAATCGTTGTAGATACAAACTACGCGCCGAATTGAGAACCTCCTCCTTTTTGGAAGACGTTTATAATGTAAGAAAGATAACAGTGTATAATTTGTTAGTTCACATTCAAATCGGTAGCACATAATTGTATGTCAATATACGCCCAGCCTTATAATAATAATTGTATGTATTTAGGTTCGAAACTTGTTAGCGGGCCAGCTAGCTGGAACGTGCATGTTATAATGTTGCATATTGTGCAGGTGATAGGAACTAATTTCGCATGCACCACAGTTATTCAGACCTCGCGGCTACGGCCGCGCCTGATGGCTAGTGAGATGTACGCGTGGCCGCGCTTCATCCCTCCGGATGAAGCATTTCGTGTTAAAATATTTTATGTAGCAATTTATTTCCTGACGAAAGATTTTGTAATCAAATAAATGATGGCTATTTTTACTATGTTTCATTTTTGGTGGAAATACCTGGTCTACCCCTTTTAAATGGAATAAGTTAGTAAGTAGGTATCTCAATACCTAATCTTATCTTTTAAAGTTCTTAAAACTCAACTAATTTATAGGTTTTAATTAATGTAACTTACATTTTGTGTCTATTCTCTTTCTATAATTGTTAACACTTTGGTGAAATCAGTTAAAACCGCTAACCATAGACTATTCACTTATTAATTTTCTCTGCACAAAAGTGCTAACAATGATAGAAAGAGAATAGACACAAAACATAGGTAACTTGGGTAGGGGGGCTGGAACTGGAGAGTATCCTGGTTTTATAAAAACTGACCACATCATGTTAAGAATATTTTATTTACAAATCAACTAAATGTAATGTTCTAATATTCACACTCAAATCATTTTTCAATACCGAAAATGCTTTCACTTGGCTGTGTGAAGACTTCTTTTACATTTCATGTGGCATTTCTTTCAAAGTCTTGTCTGTAGTGTGAAATGATTTTATAATCCTACCCAAAACTAATCTTAAGCTTCCTTTTCCTCCAAATTCATCTTTCTCTTCCAGCCTTTGACTTTGCCCCTCAACTCCCGAAGCCGCTTCATTTCCTCTCTGAAGTCCTGATGCTCGTCACGGAACAGACCATACTCGCGCAGCTTCATCATTAGCTTGCCTGTCTCCACATGCCGAGGGTAGTAGTGGATGATCTAAAAATAAATAAATTATATTAAAATAAAAGTCAGTACTGTCATGTAGATTTCTTGATAGCACTGATCGGATTTGACCAAAATTCTCTGATAGTTTAATGGGCAACTAGCAATAATTTATCTCTAGGCCACTGAGGCCGAATCCTCGTTTGAAAGCAGTAACTCTATACTGGAAAGTGGAGGTCAAAGTTGAATCATACATGAATTAGGACCATCAGTGAAAGCTGATTACTCAAATATTATAATAATTAATAATCAATCCCAGGATCTCCCACTTATATCAGGGACCTGTGTACAAAACTAAGCCAGCGCTGGATAGAGGTAACCATTAAAACTAGCAAAATGATCGCGAGTTTGGTTTGGAGCTAGACGGCTCTATCGTGTGGTCCTGTTTCAATACCTATAATGTTACCTCTTCATTAGTGTGCAGAGGTCGCGCTGAAAATATCTTCACAACTTTCATTGATTTTTCATTGGTAGGAATCGCAACCTCGCTAAAGATCCTGTTGGATAACCTTTTCATTCGCTGCGCGTATTTTGTAGAGTTGTTTATAAGTTGCGAATATTTTACGAAATTCGTTGCCATTATGGTAAAGGTGTTTAAAAGTTTATAAATATTGTTTGATAGTTTTTTAATCTTTTATTAGCTAAAATCTACATAACCTCACATTTTTTTTTGACAGACAGTAAATTTTTGTTTTGACATTTAATGACATTTTACATCGACATTATTTTTACATAGATATTTTAACCGGCTTTACGGCTCTGAGTTCAGGCCCTTCTGAGCCTCACGGGCAGTCGACACTCCCTTGCCTTTGTCATACTTATAGGCCTATTACACTGCACTTTTCACACTTTATTAAAACAGTGTGGTGTAATGATATATAGGGGGGAAGGGTCCCTAAATTGGTCCTTAATGCTGTCTATTATGCGACGCTATAACTAGCGGCTACGCCCACCCTACTATAGGGCCCAGTGAAAAGTGCAGTGTAGTAGGCCTATTACTCTATGCTTGGGTTCAATTTGGTGTTTTTACTGGCCTTACGGCTGTGGGCTCTAAAGCTTTACTTGTCTTTGACCTTGATCGTGATCCATAGACACTTTAGTTTCAAACAAGTTTCAAAACAAAAACATTTTCAATCAATACTTGTGCCAAAATCAGATCTGAAGATAATATTGAGGTCCGGTTACGCCGGTTTAACGCGGTTCGCCTGCTATTGCAAATAGTCAATAATCGCATAAGAATCGTTTACCTAAAATTAACAAAACAACTTATTGTTTACAAAATACAAATAGGCATCTCTCAACTCGGTCTAAATGGCCGAAACAACGGAAGAAATGCCGCTGATCGCCATCCAACCTGTAAGTTAGTCTTTCGTTAATGTTTAATAATTTCATACTTACTCTTCGGCTCAATCAATCAATATCATCATTGAAGAACATATTCAACTTATTACGGCTTACTTCCTATCAGAATGAGAAGGGTTTGACCATAGTTCACCAATTGTGTTGTTTATATTTCAGGAGAAAATGTTCAACAGCTGGAAATCTACAATAAAAGTTTGTGCTGTGATAGCACTTTGCTGTGCGGTGTATGGGTACCTGCACATTTACATTAAAACATACATTATGAAGAGTAAGAGGCTTGAGCAGATTGGTGTTATGGTAAGCATGATCTTCAAAGTGACCTATTGACATCAACTTAAAGCTTAACTCAAACCACTGGATATAGGAACTTGAGCCTAGTGTCACTTAGAAAACAATGCAGCACATGTAATATTCCCTTCAACTATCTCACTTTGGCCAACCGCAGCTTATAAATCAAGAAAAACTGTATGACAACTGTTGTGTAACAAAGTTGGCAAACACTGTGTTACAATTTTTGGAATAATGGCTTCTAATTGGTGGACAGGATTGAACATGACAGGTAGATCGATCCTTAGCTTCTAAGTCACAGTGAAGTGGTTTACCGTATAACATTGACAAATTCTAAACTAAATAACCAGAACACTGAAAACTTAATTCATTAAACTTTCTGACTTAGCTTATTTAAAACTAGATGATGCTGCTACTTCTTGTGTAGAATAGAGTTTTTGATTCCAGTGGGAACTCTTTTGATTTTCTTGGATAAAAAATAGTTTCACTGGGATACAACCTATCCCTGTTTCAAATTTCATCTAAATCAGTTGAACAGATGGGCTGAGAAAGTGCAGCAAAAAGAAGAACAATTTCGCATCCATATCCATACTAGTATTATGAATGCAAGTGTGTCTGTCCGTCTGTCTGCTATGCTAACACTGCCTGTTCAACCAATTTTGATGAAAATAGGGGTAGGTTGGATCCTTAGGAAGGACATAGGCTACTTTTTATCCAAATATATAAAAAGATGCAGGCATCTCTAGTTAAAAATATTAGTGTATTATTTTTCTATACCTCTTGCAGCTTATGGAGACTGAGAAGATGATGCAGAGCCTGTATGCCACGGACCAAAACCTGGCAGCTGACCTGGAAGAGCTGAATGACTTCTACCTAGACTATTAATATGAACTGATAATACTTCTTATAGTAACATGTTGGAATGATAGATATATTATAGTCAAATAACGTGTCATCCCAATTAAAATAAATATTCTCGTCTCTAAGACATAGATTTAAAAGCTACCAAAAATTAGATTTTAAGTTACTTTAAATTATTTATTTTAGTAAGTAGGTAATTTATGTTAAATAAGATAGGCTGAAAGGAGTTAAGAAGCAATTTGTTGATATTACTGTTAAAGTCATATATTTTCTTTTTTATTTGTGATATTTATTGTCTGCTGGGAGGCTTCGGCCTAGGCTAGTTACCACCATACTGGCAAAGATGTACTGCCAGACGATATAGCATTCCGTTACAATGCCCTGTAGAAACCGACTAGGGGTATGGGTTTAATATAACTGCTATATCCCTAACAGGTTAGCCCGCTACCATCTTAGACTGCATCATCACATACCATCAGGTGACATCACTGTCAACGGCTAACTTGTATAGTAGAATAAAAAAATATTCTGAACTGCCTTCCGAAATTCACAGCAGTAGGAAAGTGGTGCATTTAAGTTGATTGTAATTTGGATATAATAATATTATATGTGCCAAATAAATCAAAACAATAGTTTAAACATTTTTATTTTCATAAATGTGTAACTAAGCCTATTTTGATATGATATTGAATAGAATGATAATAAATTCTATTCATAAATTCTTAACGAAATATTAAAGAAAATGTTTATAAATCAAAATATAAATAATTAATTAATCACAGTTAGAGATATATTTCTTTATATATATTATGTAATAAAACTTTTTTTAAAGGCAACATTCATGAGATTTTATTATTCCTATGAATTTACTTAAATATTAATTAATTATCTACCATTGTAGGACATAGGTGCCTTAATATTTTTGTACTGGTAAAAGCAAGAATTTGTTAAGGGTCCATGGTCCCACCACCGACCATCAAATGTTTATTGTACAAACGCTCCACGCGATCTTTTACAGTTCTACAGTATGGAGGGTAGAGGTAAGGATTATCATCTGTGTATATGAAATGTGTCCATAAAAATGCATTAAATTGGGGATGCCTCATTAGCATCAGGGTAAATTTAAAAGGAAGCGCCAAATATTATTAGAGTAGGTTTGAGAAATAAACAAGGAAATAAAACATTCATCATTATTTTGTACAACATAAGTTGTTTAAATTTTTAATAAATAACTAGTTACTTTAGTCGACAATTATATTAATTTTTTTAACTCTGCATACTTCACTTCCTCTACAATTGCTACGTTCATACCATACCCTTTGCTAGACCAGCGCCACTGTGGAAGGTTTTTGAACTGTTATTTATAGCAACCACTGGACACTTTTTCAACTTTTCTCCCATAAGAGATGATTCTCCTCACCTCTACACTCCATATTCTACAGGTAACTCATTTAAGCACGCCATCGACGATAAGTCATTTCACGACATAAAACCAAAATTTGATAGCGATCATGAAATTTGGTGCAATGCCAATTTTATTGTCATTCCACGGAAATTCTGTGCTCATTATTCTGCAGCATAAGTAATTTTGCGTCATTTGACCGTGAGGACAAATTATGTATCAATATGTTAATTCGGGCGTATAGGGTGTAATAGCAGTGCAAAGAAGCCATGGAGGCCCCATCGAAAATTCTAAATGTGTAATGAATTAAAGTGTATAAGACAGATAGACACACTTTCGCATTTATAATATTATTAGTATGTATTATTGATATAATTTAGTGATGTAGGAAGTGCGATAGGCCATTGTCCAGCGCTTCGCATTCACTGCGCTCGAGAACGGCGCCGGGCGAGCAGAGCCACGGGTCGCGCGTGTCTCGCTGCCAGGCGAGCAGGCGCGACCGAAGGGACGTTTCCACGTCTTCGAGGGATGGCTTGCCTGGGATTACGATTGATATTTCAATTTCAATTTATTTATTTCAATTTATTTATTTTGAATACAACAATATGTACAAATACAATATACTCCTTAAAAAAAAACTAAACAAGGTAATTATTATTTCGGTACTTATGAACAAAGGAGTGCTTAGACACCCGTACTAAGTTAACTTGTGTTACGGGTGTCGTCACCTTCCTCCGAACCTCTTACAATAATATTATGATTTCATTATTTCTAGTTATATTATAAATAAAGATATTGTAAAAAATATTTTAGCACAATATTATTTCAATATTTTTTATTTATTTAATTATCATTATATTTATGTCATTAATTATTTGTATATATATATATTTAATTATTAAATAATATTATTAGGTTGATTTAATTATTAAGTGTGTGTGTGTGTGTGTGTGTGTGTGTGTGTGTGTGTGTGTGTGTGTGTGTGAGAGAGAGAATGTAAATTCATTGGAGAGTGTGCCATTAATTTAATTTACCATATATGCCTTACTAATATTTTATTTTATGACTTTCAGTAAATCTTCTGTTTCATTATAATTAAGAGTTTTAAGCCACGAAGTAAGCATTTTCTTGCATTTATTCTGATTAACGCAACTTATGTTAAGGATTTTGTTAATTTTATTATAAAGGCGAGGACCAAGGACACAACTATGGCGTTCAGCGAGAGCAGTTCGATAGTGTTTAGCCTGGCAAACATTCCGAATGTTCCGCTTTTTTGTTTGCAGATGAGGTTCGATTAAAATTTCCTCATGTTTTCGTAATATTAGGTTTAATATATAAAGCTGCCTGACGGAGAGCAAAGAGTATTCCCTAAATAGAAGATATGTAGGATGTCGTACAGGCTTTTTGAACATAACTTTCAGTGTGGCTCTTTGAGCTCTTTCTAGGCGTAGCATCGTAGTAACGAAGGAGCCACCCCAGACCGTTATGACATACCCAATCATAGATTGCACCAAAGCAAAGTAAGCCGTTCTAAGAACTTCATCATCAGCTGATTTCGCTATCTTTCTAAACACGTAGGTAAGTTTCCTGATCCTTTGAGTGACAAGATTAATGTGAGTTTTCCAACTTAGTAATTTGTCCACTTTAATTCCCAGATATTTTATTTCAGGTACACGAACAACTCTAGGACATACACAGCTATTTTGTGCGGGCAAGCAGTTGTGTATCTGTATTATGAATGGCTCTGCGGGTTGTGATCTCTCACTGGCCGAGAAAGTCATGAACTTGGTTTTAGTAGGGTTTAATGTAAGTAAATGATTGGTCAGCCATGTTTTCACTATACTAATAGCCTTTTCAGCATGGGAGCGCGCTTGTTCCCAACTTTGTCCATTAATGAGCAGAACTGTGTCATCTGCATATGAAATTATTTTTGTGTGCGGGATATTTAACTTGCATAAATTATTAATGTAGATTAAAAACAAAGTTGGACCGAGCACGCTCCCCTGTGGAACTCCGTATGTAACAATCTCCTCTCGGCTAGTAAGGGAGCCAATCTTCACAACTTGAGTTCGATTAGCTAGGTAGTCCTTAAAAATGCTAAGTGTTTGTCCTCGTAAACCAACGCTTTCCAACCTGTCTACAAGAATAGGGACAGAGACAGTATCGAAAGCCTTGGTGAGATCGATGAATACCCCTATAACTTTTTGTCTATTATCAATATTGTTAACAATATGATCAGTCAATGAACTAATAGCATCTTCCGTTGACAAGCCCTTCCTGAATCCAAACTGGTTTCTATATAAAAAGTTTTGCCTTTCTAGGAAGCTAATTAGGCGGTTGTTCAATACTCTCTCCATGACTTTCGAAAGCGTTGTTAGCACGGATATCGGTCTGTAATTAGTTACTTTATCTCTGTCTCCGCTCTTGTACACAGGATGTACTACAGCTCTTTTGAAGACCAGTGGAAAAACACCTTGGGAAAAACAGAGGTTTATTACGTACTTTAGAGCAGGAATAATGGCATGCCTCGCACATTTTAAAACGCTTACAGGTATGTGATCCCAGCCAGCTGCACAATCATTCCTAAGTCCCATTATTATACTGTTTATTTCAAGCTCGTCTACGTCAAGGAGTACCATTGAATTTCCTTGAATGTTATCGTCCAGGTTATCGAGTATGCAAGAGTCTAGCTGTTTATATTGGTTTGCAAGCGGGGTAGCTAGTTCTTTCCCTATATTAACAAAGAAATTATTTACAGCGTCAATGGATGTTCGCGCATCAATTTCGATTTTTAACAGATCGTTAGGTGGTACGGATTCGGATTTTAGATGAGTAATGCTTTTAAGTACATTCCAGGTGGCTTTGGAATTTCCTTTGGCTTTAAGGAACTCATTTTTTTCATATGTCCGTTTTTGATTCTTTAGCAACTTGTTGCAGAAATTCCGATACCTGGTGTAGGTGAGTTTCGCAATATGGTTGTCTGGATCGCGCCTAAACTTTTTGTGCAGTTTGTCCCGATTTCGTATGCATCTAAGTAGTCCCAGAGTAATCCAGGGCTTGAGAGTGCGTTTCTTAGCAGGAAAACTGACCAGCTGAGTATGCTCTGAAATAACACTAGAGATAGTATTTACTAGTTTATCTGCAGCAGATTGTGCATTACAGTCGCCCAGAACTGGTTCGAAATCAGTGTTTTTTAATTGCGTTACGGCTGCCTGCACGTTTAGGCGTATAATAGAATGCTGTTGTTTTTTAGACATGTTTTTCCTTTGCTCTAAACTCAGAACTATTGAGGCATGATCCGTAATCGAATTTTCAAAAATTAGAGTAGTGGCATTACTGTTTGATTTTATCATAACATGATCTAAACATCTATCGTTTCGTGTAGGACGGGTATGTGTAGGAAAAAACCCATGAATACTTAAAGCTGAGAGATACGCATCTGCATTTGAGTCACATTCATCTGGAGTTATGTTAATGTTCATGTCCCCCATGAGTACAACAGTCTGACAAGAGCACAATGATTCCAAGACCTTATCTAGGCTCTCGATGAAGTTATCAATTCGTCTATAGGACGGTGAGCGATAAATCGCCACTATTGCAAAATTTTCGTTATATTTTATGACTGCACAATTTGCATCATTGAAAGTTGGCTCAGAAAAACTGCATCCGATATCAGCCCGTACGTAAGCGACTAAACCGTCATTTTGATTTCTGTGAGAAGTTTTAAAATAATCATAGCCTGGTATTGTCGGAATAACAAGTGTTTTGCTGAGCCAGCATTCCGATAAAATAATTGTATCGCACTGTAAATCCATAGAACTAAGTAACACTTCCAATTCACTAAAGTTACAATTTAAACTTCTAATATTAGTGTGCAGTACATTAAAATAGTTACATGAGTTACCCAAATATTTCCTACACTGGTCGGGACTGCAAACATAGGATTTAAACAGTTCTAGGTTATCTATATTAGTAGCAACGTCGTCCGTTGTATTAATCATTTTTAAAGAATAAAAACTTGTGACCCGTTCTGTTGCTTATCGGTAAAAAGGTAGTTAAACACCATATCGAATAGATAGTTGTACTGAAAAATGGTAGAAATACGTGTATTACATTTCTTTTTAAAAATTTCGTTATAGTATCAAAGTGTATGGGTTTTGTATACATATTATGTTGTAAGTATTGTTGTATGGATAAGTATGTATAAGTATGTGTTAACCATCCAATTTTAACATATAAATAATTTGAATAGAATTTAAAAATAACATGCATTATGACTTTTAGTAGTGAAAAATAATCTATATTAAGCATGCGTATATTTCGTATAAGAATTTGTTGACGTAGGGGAAGCAACACGATAGACTTTATAATGACTTCAGGCACGGTGAGATCTAAATAGTAGCTTAATTCGAGACTACAACAATAATTTTTGAGTGGGAATTTTAGAATGAGAGTATTAGAACATAAATTACAAATCAAATTAAATATTGCCCGTAATATTATGAACATTGCTAGTCACTTTGCTTTCCTTATATTTTCAAAATCCCGCTCAGAGTCAATTCGATGGTACGGATCACCCTCTTTTTTTCTTAGGTAGACTCTTCCATGCGACGTCCAACAATAGGTATAGCTATTTTTTGTAGCATATTCTCGTGCGAGTGCAAAAAGTCTGCGAGTTTTATATGTGAGGTACTCTGATATATAGACAGGCTTGGACGGTCCTTCAAAGTTAAGAGTCTGCGTGCTGAGTTTGTTATCTGAGTGGTTTCTATTGTACGTCTTTGAGAGTTGTAGTATATGATCCTTCATTGACACTGTCGTGAATTCAACCACAATAGGTTTATTAGCAGTGACTTTTGAGTTAGCTCGGTATACGTTCCTAATTTCAGACAATTGTATGGAGGTATTTAGAGCCTTTCCGACTTTTATCACACAGTTTGCTAAATCGTGCCTGTTTTCGGGTACCTTAGACGGTATGTTGCGAATTTCTAGGCAGGCTGCATTACTTCGTCTCTCAAAGTTCTCAACTCTTTCCTCCAGTGTTTGGATATAGGCGATATTATTCTTCCTTTCAGACTCTAACGTTTCTATTTTTTTCTGCATGTCATCATACCGTGATGAAATGAAGTCGAGGGTGCTCTGTATATCTTTGTTCTGCTTAAGAATCGTTTCCTGCAGGAGTTTAAAGTTTTTATCCTGCTGCTTTTTAAATTCCTCAAACATTTTGAGAAGCTCTGCCTTAAAATCCTCATAACTATCGCTATCATCCTCGTTTGATCCCTCGCGCATACGTTTTGGCTTACGAGCTACTTGCGACCGTTTTTTGACATTATATATCGGTGACTTTCCTTTGTCACTTGGCTTTGAGTCAGAGTCAGTTTGCAGCAATAAACACGCAGCGCTTGGGCTATTTGGTGGTGTCCGTTTAAGTGGCATCTTAGATTTTTACTACCATGCACCAATGCAGCGAGCGAAATAAAATTGCTATTTGCATATCACACCTGAAGTCTATTGCTGCACGACGTATGAGTCAGGCACTATGAGCACGGGTGATCTTGCGCATTCAGTAATTAACCAGACGATTAGTGAGCCAGAAAGCGATAGCCTGCGGATCGCATGCACGCACTCACAGGGGCGGTGCTAATTGCAACAGTAGTGTAGTCGGCGCTTGTTAGTGTGCTGTCAGTACTGACCTCAGCGAAGAAGCGCGATGATGGCCGATAGCGTCGTAGTGAAGTCTCCTCCAGTGCGTTATGAACTCCTGGTACATTAACTTAGACTTTTTGAGTTTAAATTTTTAAAAATATTTATTTTAGAAAAATTAACGCAGTCAGGTTGGGCACGTCTGCTCCGTTCGGAGGGTCCGGGGGAAGGGGAATATTAAAATGACAGTAGCTAAGTGTGGACAAAGAGCATAAAGAACCAGGGGTAGAGGTACAACTCCATACAACGGGTACCATAGTTCTAAAATAAATTCTAGATGGCGTTACTTGTCTCGAATAAGTATAAATTTTGTTTAAATCAACCGAAACTCAATGAAAACATGTATTTTGTTGTTATACTTTATTTTACCTATTTATTTATTAAGTCTAATTAACTATTAAATATAAAATTTTCATAAAATCCGATAGCAAAAAGTTTATTTCAGAGCTTTCGTTTCAACGCCATCTAGACCTAAGTAGAAGAACTACAGGGTATCAGCGATGATAAGCAGATTTTTGAATGCTTTTTGCTTATGTATGGAGTTGTACCTCTACCCCTGGTTCTTTATGCTCTTTGGTGTGGATGAGACTTTGACACAGATAGCGATAATGGTCTTTAGGAGTGGGAGGTCCCAGGTTCGAAATTCGAATTAAACCAGAGTCAATTTCCATTTAGTATGTCATAATTGGTTCAGTCTGGAGGAAGTCTTACACACACACATAAAAAAATATCATTAACTTGATGATTGCTTGGGAACTTGTTTGCCAATAAGTTTTCATGCAAATGACATCTAAGTACAGTCAAAAACAAAACTTTTTTATAAATTAAAAATATTGTATTAAATGTCCATGCACTAGACAGATAGTACGAAATGCAAATAAAAATTATTGTTCTTAGGATTATAATATGTCTAGATAAAATGAATGAATAAAAATTATCTTTTCCTATTTCCTAGGTATGTAATAAGTCTATGTTTTAGGTAAAATCAACAACCTAAAATAGGAAAATATTAATTCAATATTACCATGCAAGTTTTTGAGTTCGAAAGGATCAGCGCGTATGTCGTAGAACTCCCACTGAGGGCGGTAGTAGTACTGCTTAAGCGTTTTGTACCACGGTAGGGGCTGCTTACTACGAGTACGGTTCAAGATATCCTGTAAAAATATATTCAAAACTATAATTTATTCGTATATAGGAATCGTTAGAGGCCTCTCGATGAACCTAGCTTCTACCGATGTTTCTCCTTTGAAGTTGAGAATCAAGATTCAGCATTCTAAAGGCAAACAAATTGCAAAAGCGTTCTTAGAGGAACGTGTAAGATACGCGCCCCGTACTTTAGACATTCAAGAAGCTTTTCACTCGTACCTATCATGAAACTCGTCCCATACACTGTGTATATCGCGTCACTGAAACGTTTATACATTACGTTAAACACGAGCTACATGTTTAACTTTTAGATAGATAAGAAAAAACAGACTGTAAACAGTTCACCAGTGCGCAAAAAAGAATCGTGGAATATCGGTTACTTTTTTATGCCTCTACCGCAAAACTAATTTTGATGAAATTTAGCTTAGATATCTTGGATCCCGGCAAATCAGTGTTGTCAGCTAGCTGATACGTGTATTGCGTACTAACATTAAGCACTGAAATCCAGCAGGGTGACCGCGTATCTCTGACAGCTACAGTGTAACGATCGCAATCACCTCTGATTGGATAATACTCTTCCACTATTGGACAAAATCCATTGACGCAGCAAGAATACCATAAATTCAGCCAATCACAACAATTGATACTGTAACAATGATTGATGTGGAAGATACGCGGTCGCCCAGCAGGTATCTGCTACTTAATGTTCTTTAGTAGTAGATTCACTTGACGATACAAAAGCACTTCTCAGAGTCTACTTGAATAAAGAAGATTTGAATTTTACAAAGTCTCAGGTATTTTGGAACGTACCTGGAAAGTAGGCGACACATACAGGTCCAGTCGATGGGGAAAGTCATGCCGTAGTTAAGGTTATGATTGATGCAGAATATACGCGGTCGCCCAGCAGGTATCTGCTACTAAATGTTCTTTAGTAGTAGATTCACTTGACGTTTCAAAAGCACTTGTCAGAGTCTACTTGAATATAGAAGATTTGAATTTTACAAAGTCTCAGGTATTTTGGAACTTACCTGGAAAGTAGGCGACACATACAGGTCCTGGTCGATGGGGAAAGGCATACCGTAGTTAAGGTTATGATTGATGCAGAATATACGCGGTCGCCCAGCTAAATGTTCTTTAGTAGTAGATTCACTTGACGATTCAAAAGCACTTGTCAGATACGCTGTCGCCCAGCAGGTATCTGCTACTTAATGTTCTTTAGTAGTAGATTCACTTGACGATTCATAAGCACTTGACAGAGTCTACTTGAATAAAGAAGATTGGAATTTTACCAAAGTCTCAGGTATTTTGGAACGTACCTGGAACGTAGGCGACACATACAGGTCCTGGTCGATGGGGAAAGGCATGCCGTAGTTAAGGTTGTGTATCAGCTTGTAGCGGCGCGAGCGCACTGCGCGCATCGGGTAGTACATTGTGATCTCGTGGTGCGTTTGTGACGCGAATACCACCTCCTGGTCGTTTGGCTTCGGTTCTACAAATTTAAACGGCATATAAATTGTATCTGGGAAGAAGTTGTTCTTTAATATTTTTTAATAATTATATTTAACTGATATAGTGCGACATGGAATTCGTGATTCTTGACCTTAGATAAGTATATTTTTAATTTCACTACAAATTAGACATGGACTGTGATCTCTCCTAATGGTAAGCGATGATGCAGTCTAAAATAGTAGCGGGCTAAACTCTTAGGGGTATGGCAGTTAAATATTAAACCCATACCCCTAATCTGCTTCTACACGGCATCGTACCGGAAGGTCGTCAAATTCATTGTTATTCGGTTGCGATATTCGTAGTAATTACGCACAGGTATTATGCGTTTTAATAAGGTATCCTGGCTGTAGCAACTGTGCAATCAGAGGTGATTGTGATCTTCACACTGTGGCTGTCAATCTTTGGGTCACGACCCCTCGCTCCACCGGCTTGCCCCATTAGTGGGACGAGGGGTTCTATTTACCCCTGGCCCTACTGCATTATAGTTTGAATACAATTATTAAGAATGTATCGATACATTGTATGACATATTATGGTCGATGCTTGTCATGTGTCTAACGAGTAATAATCTTGCATATTTTTGTTACTAGGTTTAGTATTAGTTTATTTTCTGAGTTTAATTATTTAAAAAAACAAGGAAAACAAGAATAACTTAATAGTTCTTATTTTCTATAAACACTATAGTAAACAAACTCACCTTTTTGCAAAATAGGCAACAAACTTTTGGGACTGTCATCACCCCATATATCATTACTCAATTCATGTTCCTCCTTGATTCCGAACCAGTCCAGAACAGTAGGCATGATGTCCAGCAAACTGACCAGTGCCCCGGACGCTGCATTCCTCCTCGCGTTAGGGTCAGGAGAGGATATTATCAGAGGCTCCTGGAGACCAGGGTCATAGAGGTTGGTACGACCAGATGGAAATGGTATGCCGTTGTCAGAGGTATATATAACTAGCGTGTCATCTCTATGTCCGGCTGCTTCTAATTCCTTCAGTACAAGCGCCACACCTGTATAATAGCGGACATTTATTTCACATACTCTTGCTTATATTTCATTCCACTTCAAGTAATGGATTAATCGTGTTTATAATCAATGATTAAGAAATATTCGTACAAGTAATGTAGTTTGATTACCTTGATCTAAACGCGACATGGTTGTATATTGCGCGGCGATATCTCTTCGAGCTGGTTCGGTGTCCTTTAAAAAAATACCTAACTAAATACATAGTTATAATTAGGGTTTTAGCGTTAAAGGCATTGGTCGACAAAAATATAGTTATTATGATATCCAGAGCATCTTGCATGTCTATTTCAACTAGAATGTAGAAACTTATAGAGAAGTGTTCAATACTACTACTACTAGAAGTCACAGCCGAAATCTCATAGTTATCACTAGGCAAGGCTTGAGCCTATTTCATTATAATCACATCAACATTTCAAACCATTGTTAGCTCACTACTGAGCACGAGTCTCCTGTCAGACTAAGAAGGGTTTGATAATAGTCCACTACGCTGACCAAGCCGATTCATTGGCTGATTTCACACAAATTTGAGATGGAAGAACTCTCAGACATGCAAGTTTTCGCATAATATTTTCCTTCGATCTTATGACCTCTAGGATAAATGCTGAGATTGTTGATATGGGACGAACCTGCACATGGTACGGCAGCTGAATCTCATCCCACTGGTAGTACCACGGCTGCCAGTCAGGAATGAGCCCCGCACCGGGCTCGCCGGAGCCGAAGCGCTCACAGAACGGGCCCCACTCAGGGTGGCTGTGCCCACAGCGGTGGGGGTCGTGGAAGCCCACGTACAAGAAGAAAGGCCTACAATATACAGTTGAGACATTTTATTAGATTATAGCTGTTTAGTCCTTGGCTCACCTGAGTTGAGTTGCAACTCAACCTTAGATGGAAGAGGCTATGAAAGTATAATTAAATGGATGCCCCTTATAGGTTCCACCACCACCACTACTGCCCATCAACGTCCCACTGCTGGGCACAGGCCTCCACTCTCATGGGAGAGGGAATTAGAGCTTAGACCCATCGCGCTGCTCCAATGCGGGTTGGTGGGCTTTAACGATTATTATCATGTTAGTGATAATAATCGGAACCGACGGCTTAACGTGCTCTCCGAGGCACGGGGGTAAACACCGCCAACTTTCTTACTCCGGGCTAGTAGTGAGAATTTCTAGTCAGAAAAACCCAACACTTATTCCTCGTCGGCAGCAGTCGAACATGCGAACCACTAGACCAACGAGGTAATTCAACTTATCGACTTGCCAAATGAGAATTCCAGTTTGATCCCATATATGAACCCTTAAAGGTCTAATTTAGGTCCCATACCCCTTCCATGTTAGCCTACTTTTATCTTAGACATCATCATCACTTACCATCCGGTGATTGTAGTTAAAAGAGCCGAGTTGCATGCAAAAGATACGAGTAAAAAGACAAAAACAATTAAAAAATCGCCTTGTTTCTTACTTGTTTTGCTTGTTGGCTTCAGCGAGAAACTCTCGGGCGAGGAGCTTAATGTATGTAATGTTACGTCCAACCTGGTTGATGTGATTGTTTTCCTCTGTTTGTTCAAAGTCAAAACGATACACCTCTTTAGGGCCTACATGCTTCTTCCCAATTATTCCTAAGACAAACATAAAATTAAAGTTGTAAGCGAGCTTATAGACTCAACTCTATTCTTCCAAAGGGCACTTGCCACACTTAGGCCTCATAATTATTCTTACCCGTGTAAACGCCATTTTCTCGCAACTTATTCGGCAAGCTGGTAACATTGTCGAAGGAGTTGAAGTGGTGAACGCCGTGATGCAACCCGTACATCCCATTTTGATGGCTCGGAGTTCCAGTCAACAATGCCGCACGACTAAAAATGTAATTCCAATAAAAAGTTTATATTTTGATTTTGACAGGGTTTACGAGTACGATCAATTTCATTCTGATTCAATTTTAAAATATGTATTATGTGTAGACTAAGTGTGAATGGGTCTTACGCTTTATAATAAACTATATGATGCCCACGACTTCGTCCGCGTGAATTAAGATTTTTCATTGCCGCGGAAACTCTTTTATTAATTTCCGGGATAAAAGTAGCTCATGCCCTTCCCCTAGGGATACAACACATCCATGTACCACATTTCATCAAAATTGTTCGTGAAAGCGTAGCAGACAGACAGATGTACAGACACATTGATAATATTAGTATGGATAAACCCATTTTGCTGGTACGTATCTAGATATCAACATAACTTTTCGGCTGAAGTACGGTTGATAAGTACCTACCTAGTCACGAATAGTTTTTCAAAGCCAATTTAAAACATAACTCAGCTTGGCATTGAACCTAACCTAAAAGAACCTTTAAAATATAGTCTAAAATTAAGTTAGGTATTACCTAGGAGAGCAACTGCTAACTGATGTGAATGCATTGTTAAAGATGACGCCGCTTTTCGCGAGTGCATCGATATTCGGAGTTTGGCAGATTTTATTTAAATAAGCACCAAGTTCAAAACCGCCATCGTCCGCTGAAAGATCCACCCAAATTTTTTAAATTAGTAGGTATCACACATTCCAGTACAGAAACCAATAAAAAGCCCCTACTTTCCTTTTTAGTAGTTTTTTTTGGTGACTGTACTTTCCGTTGTCATTTGTCAACAATTTATTTACAATGTCTTTCAGTCATAAATGTCAAAAGGCCTTTGACCTATATGAAGTTCAAAAGGTGTTGTTTTTCACATACATTATTTTGAATTTGAAATAAAAGAACAAATACACGTAAAATATGCTACATAGTTACTTATTTGGAATTAGCTCACTTACCTAGAAGTATTAGAACGTTACGTGCTTTAATAGATAGCACTGTGTCTTTGATAACAAAACTTATTAGAACCGCGATAACAACGCGCGCCGATCCTTCCATAGCGATCATATCAACTTACCGCAAAGCAATATTGCGATGCGGTTTTTTTTCTGACACTTGTGAACTGTAATTTTGTGTTGACGTGTCGACTGTCGAAATTATTTGCACAAGTGGCACTGTGGAATGAAAGTATAGAAAATCGCTTTTACTTGCCGGTGTTCTAGTTATTGACCTCGTTTTTTTGCCTCCAATATTTGAACTGAAGCATATTAGTGTAAAGTAATAAGTAAAATAAACAGGTGTCATGGCTGCTCGGAAGAATATTTTGTATTTATTCGACGTCGACGGAACGCTGACGAAACCCCGGCAGGTTATTACGGAGTCCTTGAAAAATTTCCTACTCGAAAAGGTAAAGCCAAAAGTATGTGTAGCCCTCGTCAGCGGGTCTGATTATGCCAAAATTGTCGAGCAAATGGGTGGCGAACATGTTACCAATCAGTTCGACTACGTTTTTTGCGAAAATGGCGTGATGGCGTACAAAAATGGAAAATTAATAAGTAACGAAAGTATTGTAGATTACATCGGAGAGGAAACACTCCAGAAAGTTATCAACTTTGCACTGGGATACATGTCCAAGTTGCAGCTACCGGCCAAAAGGGGTAACTTTGTTGAATTTCGCTCAAGTATGATCAACCTGTGCCCAGTTGGACGCTCCTGCAACCAAGCCGAACGAGAAGAGTTCTCCCGTTTTGATACAGAACATAAGATTCGAGCCAAATTTGTTGAGGAACTGAAAAAGGAATTTGCAGATACAAATTTAAAATTTGCACTTGGTGGACAGATCAGTGTGGATGTTTTTCCCACAGGGTGGGATAAGACTTACTGTCTCAAACATGTGATCAAGGACAGTTTCTGGGAGATCCACTTCTTTGGAGATAAGACTATGCGTGGTGGTAATGACCATGAAATCTACAATGACTCAAAGACAATTGGTCACAAAGTTGGATGCCCGGAAGATACGCTAGAAGAATTAAAGCAGTGCCTGGATATATAATAAAGTAAAGAAAACTAGCAACTTTTAGCTTTACTATGTAGAAATTCTAGGACAAAGATAATATTGTAATTTTGAAAAATATGTTCATATAGTGTAACTATACACTACTATAATAGGGTTGTTTATAGTTAGAAATAACTACAACATAAGATTTCCTGTACCATTTATTTATTTATCACGTATAACTTCAATAGAAGATACACAAAATGAAAAAGTATATTTAACAGACATTGAAAGGTTACATTATTGTGTACCTTCTTTATGAACAAAATACATTGTAGCTAACAAAAATATACTGAGGTGTAGTAAGTACACTCTTAGTTTACAGTTTACTTATACCTTCAATTTGTAAATATTGATTTATATTTAATACAACAATTCAAATCTATATACTGTATAATAAGTATAAAAATATAATAATCATTACCATTGTCCAATAATTACACTAAATAACAATAACAACAGTTGTAAACACACAATCATGCAGTACCTAAGAAATACATATTTTACCCTGAAGGACCAGCCTGACAGAAACAGCTGAATCTACTGGCCTTACAATTTCATGTGATATAATAATATGTGATTAGCTGTGTAACATTTTGTAACACAGTGTGCAAATGGCCTAAAATTTTGACTCAAAGACCTCAGCACTGCATGTTTGTGTGTGGATATGTCCTAAGTCATAACAATCTTAAAAATTATTTAACCAATAAATGTGTCAATGTCCCGTGTACTGTGGTTTCCTTTTCTCAATGAAGCTCAGCATCCCTTCCCGCCTGTCCTTTGTTGGGATGTTGAGCTCGTAGCACTTCTGCTCCACTTCATAGCCATCCTGCAATGAATAATCCATACTAATATTATAAATGCGAAAGTGTGTCTATCTGTCTGTCTGCTATGCTTTCACGGCCCATCTATTCAACCCATTTGGATGAAATTTGGTACAGGGGAAGATTTTATCCCGGAAAATTAAACAGTTCCTGAGGGAATCAAAAATCTCAATCATCATACACCAGAAATCTTTGTCCCTTGAAAGAAAATTCCAGAAATGTATAAAAGGTAACCACTTATTAGGACAAGCCGCATTGCATGGGTTTGCAGCACAAAAATCCGTCCAAATATCCAAAATGTAAGAAAGATTTATAGATTACAATTTAGTTGCAGCTTGTAGCAATCAGTCTAAAAAGAGCACCAAAACACAAAACTGAAATAGCATTGTCAAAAAACTGCTTACTGTATAAAGGTTTGTTTCTCTTAACTCTCTGGCTATCAAACATTATTTCACAGCAATCCTTCAATGAATGTAAAATATATGTCAGTGGTTTTCATTTTTGATAGCCAAGGACTATTCTCTAGGGCATTTGGAGTCATAAGTCAGTGAAAATAAACCTATAAACCTTAATGCTGAGTTGCACTCCCTCGTTGATAGCTTGCTTAGCACAACGCAGTGCGATGGGTGCGTTGGATATGATCTCACGCGCTATACTGATAGCTTTCTCGTATGCCGCAGTGTTGGTGCTGTTTTGTGGAACCATGTGATTCACCACTCCTGAAAGAAAAGATTTGGCTTTATGAAAAATTTTTGACTTTTGGTCTACCTAAATTAGACTTTTTATCCTGAAAAACAATACAATTTGTTATTCAGGATAATTTTTTTTATATATTATTCAGGATTGTTGGTGATAGAGGAGATGAAAGTTGAAGATGAAGTTGATTATACTTGACTTGGTCAAATTGGAATGGATTATATTAGTAAGTTATTCAGTACTCCTACAATTTTTTGATATTGAATCTATTTTCAAATATTAATTTTGCACTATAACCTTGAAAAAATATTGAGAATATCATCATTCTCTCAAGCACTTTAACTTTGAAGAAAAATAGTATTGTTATCTACACTAATACAACATAATATTATTGTGAAAACATTATTTGATAAGACTTGTGTAGTTGCTATGTAAATTATTCACTTAACATGACAATCATTGTCAACATACAATAGCAATAAACATACGCAAGGATATTTGAGCTATGGCCCAAAAACATTTACTTGTACAGTTTTATAAGTAAGTTAATTTTTAAGGTCAATTTTAGTGTACCTATATTGTATAAATGATATTGAGTAAAGTTTTAAATTACAGAAAAGATAGGTGATTATTATAGCCTCATCATCATCATCATTTGGCAGAATTAAAGCCAAACAGGATTATTGTTGAATGACAGAAAACAATATGTACCAAGTTCCTTAGCTTCTTTCCCACTAACAACTCTGGAAGTAAAAATCAGTTCCTTGGCAATGTTAGGGTGTATCACCCTGGGGAGACGCTGTGTGCCTCCTGCCCCTGGGATGAGGCCTCGTCCAGTTTCCACCAATCCCAGCTTGGCTGTATCTGCAGCTACTCTTATATCACAAGCTAATGCCAGCTCAAGACCACCCCCTACTGCCACTCCTTCAATGGCTGCTATGGTGGGCATGGGCAAGTCTTCTATTTCAATGAATGTATTCCTCAGGGTTCTCACAAAGGTTGCCACCTCATCATCATTCATTTTGAATCTTTCTTTTAGGTTCGCTCCTGGGGAAATTTTGTTGCAATCAACAAGAATAGGTACTCTTATTTATTATAGTAGCTTGTCAAATGATTTAAGAAGCCTTTAGCAAAATACAATACCAGTTGTGTCAATGCAGGTCTGTATGCGGGATACAATGAACTTTTCTCTCAGAAATGTAATCCCATTTTACATACCTTTCATCTATCAGACTTGTATTATTTCATTCATTTTAGGATGTTTTTGTCCTTTGTACTAATTTATTTGGAATATAATAATAGAAGTATGGTTGTCACATCCATACTATATATATTATAAATGTGAAAGTGTATCTGTCTGTCTGCTACACTATAACGGCCCATTTTTACAGCCGATTTTGATGACATTGAAGGAATTTTGATTTTTGAGGAGACATAGGTTGTATCTCTGGGCGGATGCTATTATTAGGAAGATCCGGCGGGAATAAAAAAACTTCAACAATCAAGGCTGACAAAGTTGCAGGCATCATCTAACTTCTTGCTATTATAAATGGGAAAGTTTAGATGGATGTATGGCTGTTTGTTACTCAATCACGTCCCAACGGCTGAAGGGATCTGGCTGAAATTTGGCACAGAGATAGGTTATAGTCTGGAATAGCACATACTACTTACACAGGCTACTTTTTATCCCGGAAAATTAAAGAGTTCCCGCGGGAACCAAAAACCTCAAACCACGCAGACGAAGTCGCGGGCAATCGCTAGTCTAGTTTATAATACTTAGATAGATTTGCACAGTACATTTAATTTGACTATTGAGACTCAAGTATTTATGAAAGATTTTATTCTGAATTTTTTTAATCTAACCTTAGCATAACAACAATATCTTACCAGCACAAAATATGCCTTTGACCAAGCTGTGCAGTAAAACCACAGATATTTTTGTGTCCTCTCTAATAAGCTGGTTCACCTCCTTCATACTTTGTAACAGATCGAAACCCAATGCATTTTTATCCTTAGGGCTGTTAAGACCATACACAGCAATTCCCTTGTCTTCTCCGCCAAGCTTGTGGAAAACCACCGGTCCACAAGTCTCCACTTGTGGTATTGTTGACAAACATCGCACTCCTTGTATTCTTAGATGTTTCAATACGCTTACTCTTGAAATAATCATTTTTATGCACTTACTAGTTTAAATTCTAGGGAGAGACGCTAACGGAATACGAGAGATTATTGAACTTGTGTTAAAATAGGTATATATATATATCTCTTATCAAAACTGATAAACAAAGCTTGATTTATACAAGTGAAAAAACAACCTTTCTGTGACAAAAACACTTCAAAAACCTACCGAACACTTTAAATTTAATTCCTTAAATATACTGAGCGAATTCTTATTAAAATAATTATTTTTAAAACTAAAGAAAAAACGTTTTCAAATAATTAGCACCGCAATAGTGTTCACGTTTGGTTGTTTGAATCAGGTTTGAATTTTGTAATTTGTTTGTTTTGACGGTTTGTTTCCTGTCGTGGTATCAGAGACAAGTAACATAAAGGATACTGTCATGTGACGTACTTATACAGCATAGACTGTTCAGCTGTGCAAAGTCATGGCTAACCTTCATGTTTATGGTCATACATAACCTGAAATGTGTATAATTGATTGCATTCGTTGTATAATTAGGCAAAATGGTTTTCTTTAATATATTTAGCGGCACCAAGTAAATAATTTAAGCCTCTGATAATTAAGAAGATGCCAAAATGAAAATTCTAATGAGATTTAGCTGACAAATAATTATAGACGTTTATCTACTCGTCTAAAAATTGTTCTTCTGGGTAGGTGTAGATAGTCTATGTCATTGACTTTGACAGTAATAAAAACAAGCGGTGAAAACCAGAGACAAGTAACAAAAACCCTGGTGAAAACAATCTGCTATCAACAACGAGCTAACCTAACCGATATACAGTCGCTTCCAATTGGCAGAGTAAATCATGTAAACAAAACATACCAGTCACGACATTTCAACTTTGCTAACAATATTTTCACTGTTGTGTATTGCAAATCACTCACAAATGTCTTATTTCCTGAAGTAAAACATTTATATTTCTTAATATACTGAAAAGTAATTCAGTTTATGCACTAAGAAGCTAACAAATAACTTGCAAGAATGAAGAATCCCAAAATAGAAACACAGACTAATGACTTAATGGGTGTTTGACATATAGAAATTGAATGATTCCATAGAGATGTGACATGAAAAGTAAACCATAGACTGAATGATATGAGCGGGTTTAGTCGATTGTAAAAATCGAATATCGTTATATTAGGTTCGCAGATCTTTAATCTCTTTATTACGGCAAGCAGTCAGCGGCCGCGCCGGCATAAAAAAAATCCGGTCATTCGTTTCGCTGCTTCTATTGATGTTGTACGTTTCGGGTGTTCTCTGGTGATTTTTAGTTTTTATTTTCAACGACTTGGCTTTATTAACGGATTTTTGTTTGCTCTACGATTGGACTGTGTTAAACTTTGGACTGACGACCATTTGCTATTCTTCAAGGACATTGTTTTTGCATAAGAATTGAATTATTCGGAATTTATTTTGTTAAGGCAAGGTATGTAACTTATTTTATATTAAGTAGCTATTAGTAATCAATGAAATTTTCAATATTTCATAATTTATTTAACTTTTAGATATTTCGGATACAACGTTTTTAATATAGGTGCTGATTCCGTGAAGTGAAATTTTCTATTTACAACCTAATACTAATCGTCGCTGCATACAAATTATTTTATTTATTGTATTACCTTTTTATTACTAGGTTAGCTAGGTTATCTGCTTTACCAATTTGAACCAAAGGAATTTTTGGACAATCCTCCCAGCAATTTCGACTGTCTAATAGTAGGTGGGTTGGCGGGCTTTGACGACTATTATCAAGTAAGTGATAAGATGTTAGTGAAAGGTTTAATTATAATATCTTCTTCAAAATCACAAGGTTATTTCGTAATCATAGTGTGTGGTAATCGATTTCAGAATGTATTCATTCAATCGTTCATTCACAACTAGTCTGTCAATGTTCGCATCACTATATGTCCAATGACAATTTTAATCACGTGACCTGAAGCCATAGTTGATTACATTAATTCCTTCGCTTCGTGAAATCGACTATATTTATAAGCAATGCTCTATTTTAAAGGATTTTTTTTAATTTAGTATAACTAGCAAGATTTTTGATACATTTAAAAATGTCTGCAGATCCATGCATATGTGACCTCGATCCTGATACAAATACGAGCCTCAAGGTATACCTTTTCAAAGATGTTAAAAATGTAGAAACTCTAAGGCAGAATGTTATCAAAGGTGTATGGAAGTGTGCTGTAATTAAACCCAGTTTAATTTTGGATATATTTCAATTGGCCGTAGCAGCTAATCGCGCGGTTGTGTCTGAGAAAACCCATAGTATGGTGACCAAGACTGTGTATTCGGAAATGTTGTATAACTTATCACTTACGAAGAATATATCGCAGAGCTTAAGCAAGTTTGGTATTGAAAAAGACAACAGCTTACTAGTCTGCTTCTTAGTAAACGATGATGATATCAGTCAAGATATTGTTAAGGAAATAGATGGTGAGCAATGTCCGCTGAGTAGCTTGAGCAGTTTTACAAACATCAAGGATCTGAAGACAGTGTATAAATTGAATAATCTAAAAAGTGATGTAGATTTACTTGATATTATTGTTAGTAAAATGGTTACCAAGAATTTTATAAATCACTAGAAACTACTTATTATTATGAAGGTACCTACCTATTGTATTGATTAGTGAGAATCTTGATTGGCCATTCACTTAACAGGAATAGTCAATATTAAGTAATTATAGATGGATTATGGGATTATTAGTGATGATGAATTCTACTTGCTACAATAGGAACAGACAGCCAAAGTTCCTATAAAAAGTATTTGTCGTCTCAAGAATAGTAAATTCAACAAGCTATGTAAATTCTAAAGTTTTGTCAAGATCTGTTCAGTGAATGATGTAATGAAAAGTTAAATGTTACATACCTACTATTATTAAAGGAAGAAAAGTGGAATAACTCCATGAACAGTTCATATGCAAGCTGAATGAAGAGTATATGTATGTGTCACCATACATTTACTCTGCTGAGTGCAGCGATTCGCGCGCGAATTATATAAGAATTAGATTTATGCACTAAGATTAAATTAAATAAAACAATTGACTCTGTATCAAGTTTTATTTTAACAACAACAATATTATTATGTAAAATGTACAATTTAAGTTACATAATATGTAAAAGCGATGATGTAAGTCATACATTTATAGACAAAAACACAATTTTTACATTTTACTTTCAAACACCTTTGCACTAAGTGCATCCAACTACCCTCACTTTGTTCACAAGTTTTTAAGGACTCATTGATCTCCTATATGAGGACACATTTGCTCAGCAGTGGCAAACTAAACAAGAAAATATTGAAGAATTAACACTAAATTAGGTTTAACTTTGAAAGAGAATTCTTAGTTTGTCAGTATATCAAGGTGTCATTAATATGAAGAAGTGGAACTGTTAATTAATTGATTGAGCAAAACTTGTTTATTCTTTCAGAAATAAATGAGGAAGTCAGTTGCACTCATAATACACAAAACCATTAAATTTATGTTGTTTGAGTCTTCATATTATAAAGTCATACTTTATTAATATGAAGTCTCATGCTAGAGGCTCTCTCTGAATGGTCAATCATTTGCCCCAGATTTTGTTACAACACATAGCAATGTGTATGCAGCTTTATACATAACAACCCGTTGTCGTTTCGCCGATGTATAGCCGTATTAGACTAAGTATAATATTTTGTTCATTCGACACCTATGTATTCATATTTTATATAAAGTAAATAAATCGGTAAATGCTTTAATCTAATCCTACACTTACGCATTCACAATTGATTTCACTCGTTCGGCGTAAACCTAAATAAAGGTCATTCACTGACTCGCACACCGTTCTAGTAAAGCACATCGCATGTCATTCAAATGACAAATTTAATGGCCTTGTAAATGTCCTTCCTTGTAAGTGGGAAATGACCTTCAAGTTATGAGTACTTGAGCCAGTAAGGCATTCCGAACCACTGGTAGACTCATTTGATAATTGAAAAGCACTTTTAAAAAATTTTTAATAAACTGATCGATGAATTAAAATTCAAAAGGGCCGCTTGGGCCCAAACAATAGCCACTCTGGGCCACTTAACACTGCTTTGAGAAAATCTCAAGCCTCGACAATTCATATCGCATCCTTAATTACTCTCTGGGATAATAGAACCATAATTCACTGTGAAACCTCCAAGGCATAATGACAAGAATAGATCCATCGATTAAGGGCAAAATTGTCAGCAAGCAAGCATACATAGCATACTAGTGAGCCTTATCAGCGCAAAATATAATATCTTCGGTACATAAAGTCCACATTTGAATGACACGATCTGTGCTGTGCTTGAGCCAGTAACGACTTGTAACTTCGACAGAACTTAAACTTATTTAAATCTATACAAACATAAGAACACAAAATCAGCTGTTTTGTTACGTAGTTTAAATCTTAAACAATAAAAATAATGGCATCTAGTAACTATTGAGTTTTAGGAACTTTCTGATCACTAATCACGAACATTTCATTTGGGAACATAAAAATAAATGTTACAAACTGTAAACTCAGGTGTGCACACAGCTTAGAAATCATACAGTTGAGAAAATATATTGTGAAACAAGATTGGACGCAGAAAAACTAACTGCATCTTAATTAATGTGTCTTGCCTACTTATAAAACAAAGACAGGCGTTCAAGCCGGATTCATTTGGCACAGCGTAAATTAGTCGAGTGATTTGGTAGTTTTACCTGGAAAGTTTTCCGGGACTTTTGAAAATTGGTGATTTCATAGATTTCGACGTGCCCTTTTCGAATTTTTACTTTTATGTAATATGTACAATTTATGTAATTGTTAGCACATACATTGTAGGAAGTTTTGTCTAGTTTAATCTATTACATAACTTTTTTCATCGTAAAATGAGTCAGAAAAGAGTTATTGTCAAAAAACTGTTTTTGAGCGCCATTTTTCAAATATGGCAGCGCGAGCGGTAAAGATACAAGGTGGCAAAGTGAAAATTCGGAAAGACCACGTCGAAATCTATACAATCACCAATATTCAAAACTCCCGAAAAACTTTCCAGGTAAACCCCTTTTTGAGCACCAAATGACTGGACTAAATAGATTGATAGATAAATTATTTTTATTGCTACACAAAACACTAAATATGAACAGCGCGAATACTGAATAAAAAGCCCTTGGGGTTAAATGGTGCGTCGTCGTGATAACTCTGTTAGCGTGATTCAGAATCGCGTGTCGACATTTAAGTATGTTTGGTGCAAGTTGTTCCTTACTTCCTACAGAACCTTATTTGGTTCTGATAGCGCAATCTAGTGCTTGTATGAGCACCGCAGACACGAGCATTTTTTTTTTTTTAATCCACTACAAGTTAGCCCTTGACTGCGATCTCACCTGATGTTAAGTGATGATGCAGTCTAAGATGGTAGCGGGCTAACCTGTTAGGGGCATGGCAGTTATATTAAACCCATACCCCTATTTGGTTTCTACACGGCATCGTACCGGAACGCGTAATCGCTTGGCGGTACGTCTTTGCCGGTAGGGTGGTAACTAGCCACGGCCGAAGCCTCCCACCAGGCCAGACCAGGGAAAATTCAGAAATTATTAATTCCCAAATTGACCCTGCCGGGGATCGAACCCGGGACCTCCGCACGTTAAGACAACAGCGCTACACACTGCGCCACGGAGGTCGTCAAGACTTGGAGCATGTTATGCTCCAAGCAACTAACATGACAAAACAGTCTAGTCTGAATTTGTTTCCCAACCGTACGATTGCTATTCTGCGTTTCTGTACCCAAGTAAAAAAAGAGAAAGGGGGTAATGCTAAACACAGCTGCCGTTGGAGTTAACCCTACAGTAGGTTATCGTAAATATGTAGCGTAGCACCAGCTCTTTGAACACTTTTTCGATGAGACGTGCTACCGTAAAATAAATACCGCTTACAATGCTAAACATACTATGCGTGTGAACTAAGAAGACCACATCAATTTGTTTTTTCATTTTTGTTCTGCTTATTTTCTCAAAATGTACTCACAATAAATTTTGTTGGTTTCCTGCAAAACATTTAAAAGGTATGCAATACCTTGTACCTTGCTGGTGGTCTTCTTATTTGAAAAGCATAGTATAACTCCTCTTATATCCTGCTTGCCGTGTTAAAACCATCACCATTATCAGGTTCATAGATTAAGAAAAATAATATGTACAATCATTACCGGCAAACCCGTGCCGCTAAGCGGTTTAACGTTCCGGTACGATGGCGAGGACATAAGTAAAGCCTTTGCCAAATACAAGGCGAACCGAACGCGTGGCGAAGCGTTCATATTTTGTAATGTACGGGTGTGGCTTGAATTTTGTCACATTAGAAATTCACTTCGCTTTGACGTAATTGTAAATTGTCGAAAGATTGTTAACCTTTCAATGTTTTGAGTGTCAATTTTTGAAATATTCATTGTATTTACGTTTTCTTGTCTGTTTCTTGTAGGTTAGGTTAGGGTTCGACATAAACAATCAGGTAGGGCACTTAAGTTCTATCGGGTTAATATACCTAACAGATTACAATCTACCGAAAAATAATGCGTTAAATTGTAATCTTTCGACACTTTGCAATTTCGCGAGTTAGATTATAATCTAACGGTTTTTACAATCTTACGGTGACATATACATTTCGTATGAAATTATCCCACACTTTTTGATGTCTCATAATAAAGAACTGTATCAACATTGGCATCAAGAATAAAATTGGATATTTGACTACTAGTGAAATAAATTATTTGTTAGTTATTTTTGAAACCGGCAAGCGGCGGAAGTATGCCTCTCTCATAGAGAGTTACATATTTGTTCCGTTTGCCGTGGAGACCCTTGGGCCATGGAGTTTTAGTGGCAAAAATTTTTTACGAGATATTTCAGACAGAAGGGCTGGCTCATTTTTTGCGCAAAGGATCAGCCTGGCTGTCCAGCGCGGAGATGCAACCAGCATTCTTGCCACCATTCCATGTGGGCATGATTTATATAGTAATTAGGTTAGGCTAGGTAGCATTAAGTTCTATTGTATTATTTTCAATAAAAAAAAATATTGTTAGTGATTATTAAATAAAGGATCTCCAAAAACTCGTAATATCCACGTCCCCTGTTAGTTTTATTTTGAAATTTGTGAGTAACTCACGTCAAACTCATTATTTTGACTAATTTGTGAGTAACTCACGTCAAACTCATTATTTTGACTAATTTCTTAAACTGGACACTTTCAAGTAAAGATTTTTATATAAACCTGTGAAGATGATATTCCTAGGGGCGCAATTTGAATGCCATAAGCCTACTTTGTCGTATTAGTTTACAAATTGCGAAAAACCAAATTAAATTTGAATTTCGCGGGCAGACCCTTGTCTTCCACCTTAAGTAGTTTTTTAATGCCGTTCCTAAATAAGTATCATGATGGTTTTAACAATAATATAGTCCCATATATAAATATGTACTTACTTCGCATTAACTTTACTTAATTCCAATAATACTTAGATTTAAAGTAGTTTTGTTCTAGCTTGTTCTAAGATTTCGATAAGACAAATATATTAATTCTAGGGCGTGTCTAAAACAAAATTGTCCTTGGTCAATGGCATCGAGCCTCAGACTTCGTTTGTATGAGGCACGCTCGGGAGCGTCGAAGAAGAGTCCTAACAAGTTTTTGTCGGATGTGTAAGTATTTCCAGGTTACTGAATGGCAACCACATACAAATTGGTAGCTTAGATCAAAAATAATGAATATTTTTTTTGGTGATTATTAAATAGATGTCATTTAGATATCTTGCAAAAGACGTAATATCCACATCCCCTGTTAGTTATGTGTGTATGTAGTTCTTAAATAATATTGTAACCGTAAAAGACGAATTGGCAAATGTTTTTATGTCTTAGCGGGGATGTTTTATCAATAATATACTAATATTATGAATGCGAAAGTTTGGATGGATGTATGTATGTCTGAATGTCTGGATGTATGGATGTTTGTTACTCAATCACGTCCCAACGGCTGAACGGATCTGAATGAAATTTGGCACAGAGATAGATTATAGTCTGGAATAGCACATAGGCTTTTTATCCCGGGAATTTAAAGAGTTCCCGCGGGAATCAAAAAACCTCAAACCACGCAGACGAAGTCGCGGGCATTCGCTAGTAATATAATAAAAATAAATAAGTTACAGTGTTTCTTTCAATTTATGTTGTCATCGCGGACAGGCTATAATGTTTTGTATTAAAGTTAATGCGAAAGTAACTTTGTATCATATATGTGAGACCGAAGCTAAGCCTATAGTGTACCGAGACGCCAGCCGCCTGCGAACCTAGCCTATCAATATAATTAACACTAAATAACTCTTAATATTGCATTGTGGTATAAGTTATAACATAGTGACACTATGCACTAAACGTTACCTATGTCATTGTGTATTATATATGTCACCGTAAGATTGTAAAAACCGTTAGATTATAATCTAACTCGCGAAATTCTAAACTGTCGAAAGATTGTGAACCGTTCAATGTACTGAGTGTCAATTTTTGAAATATTCATTGTATTTACGTTTTCTTGTGTCTTTCTTGTAGGTTAGGTTAGGGTTCGACATAAATAATCAGGTAGTACCAGGCACTTAGGTTTTATCGGGTTAATATACCTAACAGATTACAATCTACCGAAAAATAATGCGTTAAGTTGTAATCGTTCGACAGTTTGCAATTTCGCGAGTTTATAATCTAACGGTTTTTACAATCTTACTGTGATATATACAACTATAGCAGTGTTTCATGTTCGGGGCGGTATGGGGACATGTTAAACCTTATAAGTTGAGGTATTCAAACGCATTTGTCAAAGTCTACTTGAATAAAATAGATTTTAATTGAATTGAGCTAGCTTGTATCCCGTAGACGGTAGCTTCAGGTGCTGCCTTAATAAGGTATTTTAGCCAATATATTCTAATTACATATATATATATTTATATATTTTAAAATATATTTAAAAACAGAAAATTAAAATTTCTGTTCCGCGTGTTCCGTGTAAACACTTAAGTTTTCCTATTCCCGTCTCCAGAATGTAAGCTATCTATCTTTTTAAGATCTATCTTTTTCTGTTTAATACTCTCGTCGTCTATCGTCACCTCCATGGCAAACTCACGAATCTGCAGTTTTAGTGACGATTTAGGTACGATTTTTCATCGACATATTGATTTCACTAAAACTGCAGATTCGTAAGTTTGCCATGGAGGTGACGATGTCATAGTAAAAGAAGATTGTAAAGGGAAAGCACTGATTGTCTATAACACGAGTTTTAAACTTTTAGTATATTATAGTATGCATGTCGGCTTTCAATTACAGTCAATATTTATATTTTTTTTTGTATTTAATTCGGTTTAACATATCCCCCATGCCTTACAAAATGAACGAAACACCGTGTATAAGTTCCGAATTACATACTATATGTATATTTTATTGTATAGTGTACGATGTCGTGGATAATATACAGCGCTATATTTGGCTAAATAACTTGCATTGATTTTGTCCTGTATCCTTGTTACTGTCATTGACTGTAATATATCACAGTTAAACAAACATACAGTTTGGAACTTTGAAAGGTACTTGTGCAAAAACATAACTTATACAAAAGTACCAGTTGCTTACGTTTCTATGAGCTTTTGCAATATATCAATACAAAATTCATATTTAAAATTGCATTGCATTTTTAAGTAGAAATATCGTTATTCATGTTATGTCTATAGACAATGATCACCTGCGTTGACTGCGTCATTTCATTTTGTCCATAAGTCATTACAAATTTTGTAACTATATCACAACAAAATCTAATATCGTCATTTAAAGCTAAACATCCACATGTCGGACGATGCTTACGATGCGGACATGTGGACGCTTACCTTAATAGAATCAATTACGTACGTGTCTGGTCAAGTACGTTGGCAAACTGTATATTTGTTAAACTGCTGTATCACTTAAAATATTGATCAGAACAATACATCTTAGCTACATCATGGATTTGTTCAGCTTATTAACAAAATGCATCAAAATTGCACTTCAATCTAGAAATACATTAAAATATAAGTTTTTCTAAGCATTGATGTCTTTTGAAAATCTTAAATGCATCAATATAAAATAAGGATTCAACAGTTAAAATAACGGTGGAACCATTTTAAGAGTCCGCACTTACGACTTCGTTCAGGTGACTACATTAAGGATATTTTTATTGAACACTGATCTTTCACCTTATAGTTTTATATTGATTGATCACTTTTGCAGAAATCATTCTTAAAGTTCACCATTGACGGACTTAAGCCAATTGGATGTACGATAATATTTTCACCCACCCACGGCATCAGTCCAAATAAGCCGTTTGCACCCTTCAGTGAAAATGAAAAACCATAATCTTAAATAATTTGGTGCCATGACATTAAATGTCACTACCATGCTAACAGACAGTCAGTTTTCAAACTGTAACCATCATTGTAACACATATTCAGACAAATAAATTAATTCTATTCTATTCTATTCAAATAGATTGTGAGTGTTTGAAATCTTGAAGGAGGCCCCGTCGATCGAGAAATGAAGTCCTGCACACTGCACTTTTCACAGGGACCCTTACACTTGAATCAGTGTAGTGTAATAAGATTTAGGGAGTAAGGGTCCCTAAATTGGAAAAGTCCCTTATTGCTGTGTAATAAGCGACGCTCTATCTAGCGACCACGCCCACCCTTACCACAGGGCCCTGTAAAAAATGCAGTGTAATAAGCCTATTTGGACTAATGACGAGAGAGGGCAAAATTTTTGTCGCCCATCCATGAAAGTCAAATGACTTATCGTTAATGGCGAGCTTTCGAAGATTTAGTTTCAGTCAAAATCAGTATACAATAAGAGCGTTTTTTCATCGGCCGACACGATAACGATATATCGGCGCCGACTGGATACGTTTACATTTCAGTACCCCGATATCGGTGATTCTGTATTTTTTTCCTCCTCTTTTTTTTTTTTTTAATTATATAGGCCAGCGCTTGGCTGCAATCAGACTTGCTTAAAGCTTGCCTAGAAGATGCCTATTCACTCTTGATTTGAAGGTACCTATATTAAAAGAGGAGGGGGAAAACGGAAAGGGCATTCCATATCCTAGCGGTTCTAATTAGAAACGAGGATATCGGTGATTCTGTATCGGCTACGATATTGTCGGTCAATGAAAAATCGCTCTAAGCAGTAAATATCGGCAATATTTAATGTCAATATTGTCAAAAGTGACCTTTTAAAACGGCCCAAAAATAGTAACCATGATTTCAGTATATTGGCTGACTCATATTTTGGGGTTGCATATGGCACTATGCAGTATGCACTTCGGTGGGTACAAATATAACCCACTCGCTCCTATAACATAATTAAATGGTGTCTATGTATCGGTTGATTATATATTAATATATTTATAGCTATAAATAATTATATTAATGTGTGAACGTGAAAAGCGCTTAAAGTGCTTTAAGAGTTGCTATACTAAATAAAAAAGCGTCTCTAACTTACATAATAAATTTTGAAGAAACTTAAAAAGCATAAATGTGACATTGTTGTCCAAATTCCAGAAATAAGCAAATAGCTGAAACTAACTTATCCGTTGTCCCAGATGACGCGATGCGATACCATAGATAATGACTTTACATCTACGTTGACGGGTAGATATACGTCTGTCATTTTCTAATGCGTCGTATCGCGTCGCGTCGCTTCTGTCGTTAAGACAACGTGTGAAATAAACGCGTAATTTAGCTGTTCTCGAGTTAATTTATTCACTCGGATCACGATTGCATCGTTTCTATGAACCGTTCATAGCGAGTCTCTTACGCGTTCCAGCGAGAATTTTGCGTAACTTTTGGGTAAATTAATGTAAAGCAGACCGTATAAGTTTGCATCAAATAAGTATCGCGATTCTAAACTTATGTTTAGAATGTCAAAACGTCAGTAACTAACGCACACACGTCCAAAAACAATCGGTGCAAATTTTGTTATACCAATCTCTAATCGTATCGACAAAATTACAAAATCGACAAAGTAATGCTGTACTTTTACATACAGTATATTGTAAAAGGGATTATTTAGATTGTGCACGATTATTGTCATCACAATAATGTTTAAATATTATGTACTTATACTAAACTGAAAACTGTATACAACATGGGAGTAATATAACCGCAATTTTACCTGCGTCCCCTGTTAAAAATCTGCAGTACTAATTAGGACATATAGTTCCCCATCTCAAAATAGATGGCGTTGCTTGTAATTAAGTCGCGCTATAATGTCACACCATTCAATTGCATAAAACTAATATTGTTTGTTACCATACATTGAGTTACTTTTGTGGTAAAACAAGTAATTTAAACGTGATTTATACTATTGACTATTTCATTTTCAACATCCGTCATCCCCAATTTATCAATTTATAGCAAAGTAAGGTTGAAATTGTGACCAATAGGAATAAATTAATTACCAAAGAAACCATAATGAGAACTTTAAAACAATTATCTTAATTTATAGGTACCTGCCCCCCTATTGTGTAAAAATTGACGATCAAATCGTTTAAGTTCGGCCGCAAAGTAAAATAAACCACAACCGCATTGAATTAGAGCTCAATTTCGTGTATCAATTCTCATACGTTTAGGTATGTACGATACCATAAACGTATGAGAATGGATACACGAAATTGAGCTCTAATTCAATGATATTACGGTTTATTTTACTTTGACGCTTCTCTATTATACAAAGTATTATTACATGGTTATGATACACAATATTATTAGATATATATTTTGTGGCTAGTTTCTTCGGACGTGTGTGCGTACGCGTTAAGCTATTGTGTACAGTGGTGTGTGAGTGACATATATGCTTATTGTAAGTCAACAGTTGAGAGCGGGCTCCGGGAGATGCTTTCGGTTCCGTTTGGCTACTTGTACAACGTACAACCTGTAAGATAAATTATGCCTGAGAATTTTTAATAATGTTATATATGTACATTATAATTATTATTATTGTTGATTATGATAATAATTCATTATTTACAAAAAAGTTTGCTATTATTAATTGTTGGATTTTTCTTTATCCTTTCATAGCAAAATTGTTCTTTCTAATTACTTAAGGACTCTTTCAGTCTTCAGTCGGTAACAAGTATTTGGATTCTGCTTATGGATGTAATTACATGTATGCACATTCCGATGTAAATATAAAATGTTCGTAACGTTTATCACTTGAAATTAAAATAGTGCTCTATTAATTAATTGACAATTTAATGTAAACTAACACTGTTATAAAGGACATTGTCCAAATTCGCCTAAGAATCAACATACGTTTGAAATATACAGTAATTCTTAGCTTATTTTATAGCTTTTATTCCAAATATTAGAATTTAACGGACACTTCAAATTAATTAAAAAATAAATAAATTGGTATTAAATTGGTTACTATACGTTTCCGACAGATCAATAACTAGTTGGTTAAAATACACAATACCACCGCTTGAGCGCTAGATCCGTATCATAAGAAACAAGATAAAAGCAGCTTAGTGCTAAGTGCGCTAGTATTCTGAATCTCGCAACGCAATCTATTGAAAGTACAATAATTTAATATTTTTAACGCCATCTGTGCAGTTCTCGATGAACTATGACGATATCTGCATCCGTATAAATAACGCCATCTGTAATGTTTTTGATGAACTACGGCAAATCTTGTCTTATCTACATACTGTTTAGAGCTCTATTACAAATGGATAAAGATGATATTTATTTTTCCTATCAGATTGATCGTGAAAACTGAAATAACCTCAAAATTGAAAATATTTTTGGTAATAAGTAATTTTTTAGCAAGTGTCCGCAGTTTTAATCTGCTCTCAAGTATAAAAAGGTATTAATTTGAACCCATTAATCAATGTTTTATGACTGCAGGTTCTTAGGCGAACTTTGTATGGGGACGGAACAATGCCCTTTTATCTTAAGAATCCATAGCATTTATTTTTTACTGTACTAGAATTTGGTAGCCTTTTTTTGAGGGCACTGTTTTAACTATGGTATCACCAAGAAACGTCAGAATTCCACGGTATTAAAAATCAAGGTTTAGAGAGAACTTTTCTCAGACTTAAGACATGGTTGAAACAAGACCCGTAGAGCGAGGTTGAGTACACCGACACTATTGAATAGAAGCAGGCGTTACTTTGCGGAAGTCCATGATAGTGAATGAACTAGAAGTTTAATTCGCTATAATCCGCTACAGTAGACAAATCTGTGTGGTACAGTGCGTGTCTCTCACCTGCAGCATGCGACACCCACCACCCAGCAATGCGCACAGGCACAACACCACACCACACAAATCCTCCAAATCACTCTCAACGTACGTTTCACTCCGACACCGGAGCATCTTCAGGAGATGTTGACTCGACAATGCACGATTGTGAAGTCTTCACAAACTTCTAGTTCATTCACTACACCGACACTGTTGAGTCCTTGGCGCACCGCACACACATGCACACATGGTACCTGTGTCCGTGTGTCGCTCACTGGTGGAAGGGCAGCGACAGAGCGAGCCCGTAGAGCGAGGGTCACCGGCGCGCCTCCGACACGTACACCGACACTGTTGAGTCCTTGGAGCCCACGCCCAGCGCGCATCTGTGAAGGACAAACATTTTTCTAGGTCATATTATATACGGAAACGTGTAGAGCAAACACTGCGGGGCGAGACAGGATAGGGTATAAATGAGAAAGTGTATGCGACTGTTACCTTTGCATGAAATTTGACACAGCAATTGACACACACAAAAATTGTCCTTTACACCATATAATTTATATGAATATCTTATGAGTTATCATAGAAATAAAGTAAGTGAAATAGAAAATGGCGCGGCCGCGGCCGGCAGTGGCGGTGTGAGAGTGGGGAGCGGGCGACAGTGCGAGCAAATTAGATTACACTATCCATGATTTTATTAACGACAAAGTAGCATGGAAGCAACCGGCCTCGCATCCAGTGACCCACAAGTCAGTGTAATACTTGTAACGTATGTGTTGTGTTGTCTACATATTGTAACCTTTTCTTTTCTATGAAAAGAGCAACTGCTGAGTTTCTTGCCGGTACTTCTCAGTAGAATCAGCTTTCCGAACCGGTGGTAGAGTCTTAACGTTTCATAAGTGACACAAGTTGACCTACATGAAATAAATAAATCATTTAATTTAATCATTTAGTATCATGTACACTCACAACACACGAAATAAGGATTAAAAACCTGATGTACTTCCCAGTATCCACTATAATATGAATATTGATGAGTAGTGCTAACCGTGCAAAGCCACCCGCGGTTAGTATGAAGTAAACAAATAGAGTATTGAGTATTCATTGCGAGGCCCTCGGAACATGTCATCACATTAAAAAAAACATTATATATCTCTCTGCAACCATCAATAGCGATATGTTTAATTTGTCCATTATTTATGTATTTAATCTTACGTATGTCTATTTTATTTATTTTGTATATATTAGTGTATTGATATGTTATTATTTTATGATTTTGGTTAGTTTATGTATCTATTTAAGTTTAAGTATTTAAGTTTATTTTATTAATAATGCGTTAAATTGTAATCTTTCGACAGTTTAGAATTTCGCGAGTTAGATTATAATCTAACGGTTTTTACAATCTCCGGTGACATATACATACATACAAAATCGAACAACTAGTGGTATCACCTCAACGGATGGAAGGCCAAACAGGAGACGGGTCCAATGCGAGCGCCCATGAACCCCTCGTGGAACTTGATCGTGTTCAGAGGCGCGCCCTTCAGGTCATACACACTGATGCACTGGTTCACCGACCCACTGGAACAAATATACATGTCACCGTAAGATTGTAAAAACCGTTACATTATAATCTAACTCGCGAAATTCTAAACTGTCGAAAGATTGTAAACTGTTCAATGTTCTGAGCGTCAATTTTTGAAATATTCATTTTAGTTACGTTATCTTGTCTCTTTCTGGTAGGTTAGGTTAGGGTTCGACATAAATAATCAAGCAGTGCCCGGGTTTAAATACCTATCAGATTACAATCTACTGGAAAATAATGCGTTAAATTCTAATCTTTCGACAGTTTAGAATTTCGCGAGTTAGATTATAATCTAACGGTTTTTACAATCTTACGGTGACATACCTATTGGAGATGTCAATTGTCAAATACAAATTATTTCTTAGTGATTATTAAATTGAGTCTTCCAAAAGACTTAAAATTCACATCCTCAAATTAAGTCATAATTTAAAAAATTAAAAAACACGACTGCTTTGCCAAAACACGAACTAAAAAGTTAAAAATCTAAATTAATCTAGTTAAATTAGAATCTTATTCACATTTTTATTAAATGATATTTCTTTGCGAATCACTGGATATTGAACTAAGTTATGGTGGAGTATACAAATTCACATACATACATATATACATACATACATGAACCCTGAAAACAGTATACGCCTTTTTTCAGGCAGTCGTATAAAAAGATAAAAATTTTAATTAATCTAGTTAAGTTAGAATCTTATTCACATTTTTATTAAATGATATTTTTTTGTGAATAACCGGATATTCATCTAATAATCTACTCTCTAATCTCTACTAAATCTACTCATCATTTTCTAGATGATGATAGGTAATCTTATTTTCGAATATATTTTTTCAACTTTAGCCTATAATGCGGGACAATGGTCACCCCATCGATTTTTTTAAAATTTTACTAGCCTATATCACCTGGAATAAGCTAGGGATTCTAACGATACCTCATTTATAAAAATCGGTTCAGGCGTATAGAAGTTATGGCGGAATATACAAACTCACATACATACATACATACATACATACATGAACCCTGAAAACAATATACTCCAAATTTATTTCTCTTTTTTTTATATATTATTGAAGATAAATACTAACTTAAGATACTTGTTTCAGGATAAAGAAACGAAATTCAAGAATGGAATTCATTCCCTGCGATTAAGAAAAATAACGATGGTGTCAGAGACGAGGTTATAAAATGATGCGTTTAACTGCTGAGGGCTTTACCTTGTCACCCGTCGTTGCGTATCGCTGTTGTGTGATTTAATTTTGCCACTGTAATATTTTTATTGTTCGTGTTAATAAATGAGACAGGAGAGCTTTTACGTCTTTCTTCTTCAAGTATCCTCTAGAAATTTGCAAGAATATATTATATATGTCACCGCAAGATTGTAAAAACCGTTAGATTATAATGTAACTCGCGTAATTGCAAACTGTCGAAAGATTACAATTTAACGCATTATTTTCCGGTAGATTGTAATCTGATAGATATTTAAACCCGAGAAAACCTAACTATTACCTGATTATTTTTGTCGAACCCTAACCTAACCTACAAGAAACAGACAAGAAAACGTAAATACAATGAATATTTCAAAAATTGACACTCAGAACATTGAACGGTTCACAATCTTTCGACAGTTTAGAATTTCGCGAGTTAGATTATAATCTAACAGTTTTCACAATTATGAATATATATATATATATATATATATATATATATATATTATATATATATATAATTATATATAATTATATTATATTATATATATATATATAATTTAAATAAGGAGTAGTAATATATATATCATCATCATCACTACAGCCCATTAACGTCCCACTGCTGGGCACAGGCCTCCACTCTCATAGGAGAGAGGGACTTAGAGCTTAGACCCACCACGCTGCTCCAATGCGGGTTGGCGGGCTTTAACGACTATTATCGTGTCAGTGATAATAACCGGGACCGACGGCTTAACGTGCTCTCCGAGGCACGGGGGTGAAACACCGCCAACTTCCTAACTCCGGGCTAGTACTGGGAATTTTTAATCCGAAAAACCCGATACTTAATTATGGCCCGACCCGGGACCTCGTCGGCCGTAGTCAAACATGCTAACCACTAGACCCACGGGGCTCAGTTTGCGTATAGTTTTTTTTCCAATATTACTACTTGTTTCAGACAGTCGTATAAAAAGTTTGTCTTGATAGTTATAATGTATGTGTTACCAGGCGAGCAGACAAGCGCGGGGGTGCACGTCGAGCGCCGCCAGAGGCCCAGGCGCCCTCACCACCTCCACGGGGCTCAGTTTGCGTATAGTTTTTTTTTCTTTAATATTACTACTTGTTTCAGACAGTCGTATAAAAAGTTTGTCTTGATAGTTATAATGTATGTGTTACCAGGCGAGCAGACAAGCGCGGGGGTGCACGTCGAGCGCCGCCAGAGGCCCAGGCGCCCTCACCACCTCCACGGGGCTCAGTTTGCGTATAGTTTTTTTTTCTTTAATATTACTACTTGTTTCAGACAGTCGTATAAAAAGTTTGTCTTGATAGTTATAATGTATGTGTTACCAGGCGAGCAGACAAGCGCGGGGGTGCACGTCGAGCGCGGCCAGAGGGCCAGGCGCCCTCACCACCTCCACGGGGCTCAGCTTGCGCGTGTCGTAGATGCGGATCTCACCCTCCGTGCTGCGACACAAACAATACTTAGCACAGATCCAAAACATCTAGCTAGGATAGCCAGCTCTTGATCTTGCAACATCCATACTAATATTATAAATGCGAAAGTGGTTCTGTCTGTATGTCCATCTGTCTGTCTGCTACGCTTTCACGGCCCGATGTGTCTGTCTGCTACGCTGTTCAACCGATTTTGATGAAATTTGGTACAGGGATAGTTTGTATCCCGGGGAAGGACATAGGCTATTTTTTATCCCGGAAAATTAAGAAGTTCCTGCGGGAATTGATACTCAATAGTCAATACTCAATATCATTTATTCAATATAGGTACACTGTAGGTACACTTATTGACTTTAAAAATTACTTACATATAAAACATGATGGTGATAATTGGTTACGGTATCTTAAAACTAAAGCTACGAGGGTTCCAAACGCGCCCTGGTCTGAGAAGAGCCCACAACAAACTCAGCCGGAATTTTTTTCTTTTTATTATCATCATCACACAAATCATCTTAACTAAGGAACTATCAGAGCCATAGAGCAAATTATTGCTAAGCTTCCTTGTCGTTTAAGTAGTCCTTTACATGGTCATAAGATTTTACAATGCGTTTACGTTTTACATTAACTTTGAACTTATTTAGAGACATCTTTGACATGTCTTCCGGGAGCTTATTGTAGAAGCGGACACTGTTTCCAACAAATTAATTGCTAATTTTACTAAGCCTAGAAGCAGGCATTACAAGTGAAGTTTATTTGAATTTTAATACTTGACATAATATGGTTTACCATCCAGTGACGAGCGTGTACAGGTCGTCCCTGGGCGCGGAGTGCGATGTATCATACAAGTGGCGCCATCTAGTTGATGAATTCAAAAGCACTTAAAAAAACATTTGAATTTTAATACTAGAAGTGTGGTTTACCATCCAGTGACGAGCGTGTACAGGTCGTCCCGGGGCGCGGCGCACAGCACGGGCGCAGCGTGGTGGTGCAGAGTCGTGATCGCTCCGGACGTGCGCTCGTCCCACGCGCGCACCGACCCGTCCCCGAACCCGCACACTAGCCGCGCCGACCTACCGCCGCGCCACAGGGATGTGGCGGCCGCCTCGCAACCTATGGGGAAGAATAGGCATGATGACTGATTTTGAAAAACGGTCAGTTCATGTTCGGAAGGTTCGAATATGCACAAAAATAAGGTTTGGTAGATAAAATTGGCGTTTGAAATTTAAAATTCACGCCAAAACGCTCGCCGGTGTCATGGCGTCGTTTGTGACGTCACTATTGTTATTACCAATGTACTCTGTGCAGTGCGCAGTAAACAATAGTGTAAGTGTCAAAGCTCGAAAACAAACAATTGTGACGTCATTCGCTTCTTGGTGTTTGATCCATTATGGCGGATTGCTGTATTTTATAGTTTTATTTTATCAAAATAAATAGCAATCTCACTCGAAATAATAACGAAATAGATAATCCATATTTTATAATCCATGAATCCTATTTCATTATATAAATTCATAATTTCATTGATTCCTGGTTACTGTCATCTTGCCTATTGGGATGATGCCTATATCAAAATTAAATTATTTCTAACTGATTATTAAATATAGGGTCTTCCAAGAGACCTCAAATTCACGTCCTCGGTTAGTTTTAAGTTTGATAACCGTTTTAAAATATGGATTAAAGACAAAAAGTGCGTTGAAATTTGATAACAGAAACTTTTATTGAAATAGGCAGTGAACAAAATATAAACATAAATGGGTACAATTTAGCATCAATACACTGTAGAACCAGAAAACAAAGACGTGGTGGGGTTTGCATTCTGGTTAAACACGGGTTAGAATTTCTTTCCTTGGATTTTATAAAAAAAACATGCAGCCGATGAGTTGTTTGAATGTTGCGGTATCAATGTTAAAAGTCATAATATATAAGTGATTTGTATATACCGCACCCCTAAATCGAACGTACTATCATTCTTTCATTCTTGATGACATCGTATTGTGATTTTCATACAACTTCCATAATAGAAGCGCGTTTTTAAGTTTGATAAAGAGTTACTGATTTGATTGAGTTGTCATCATCCCTATTCCATTTCCATCAGCGGGATATAAAAAAAAAACTGGTTAGCCCGCTACCATCTTAGACTGCATCATCACTTACGATCAGGTAAGATCGCAGTCAAAGGCTAATAGGCTTATTACACTGCACTTTTACAGGGCCCTGTGTTAAGGGTGGGCGTTGCCAGTTAGGGACCCTTACTCCCTAAATCTTATTACACTACACTGATTCAAGTGTAAGGGTCCCTGTGAAAAGTGCAGTGTAATAGGCCTATTACTTGTAGTAGATATTTAAAAAAACACTTGTGACGGTCTCCGTAGTCCGCACTCAAGCCAATAGATGGCACTACTAGTAGCGCACGAACAAATACCCTGTCACTATCAACTTACCGGTGGTTATTTCAGCCTGCAATAGAGCATCGCTTATTACACAACAATAGGGACCAAATTAGGGACCCTTACTCCCTAAAACTTATTACACTACACTGATTCAAGTGTAAGGGTCCCTGTGAAAAGAGGGAAAACTTGAGCCAATAGATGGCACTACTTGTAGCGCACGAAGAAATAGCCTGTCACTATTGTTAGGCGGATCAAAATTATACACCGGAACTCAAACGTCACCACAGACTATCCGTGTCTATGGCGCATATGAGGCCCCGTTTGACATTTGACATTCCTAGGTTTTTCGCGGGTTTTTGGAGTGGAGTGGGTGTGACAGGAGAAAGGTGGAATTAATTTATCGAATTAAAAAATACGACTGCCCTGCTATATTATTTTCGGAGTTTACCTCCGTAAGAAGCGATTTGCATTTATAGCCTTTGGAATCTTATTCACATTTTTATTAAATGATATTTGTTTGTGAATCACTGGATATTGAACTATAGTGTTATATATTTTTTTGGAATCTACTCATCATTTTCTAGATGATGATTACATAGTTAATCTTATTTTCGATTTTTTTTTCAACTTTAATCTTTAATGCGGGACCATGGTCACTCCATCAATTTTTTTTAAATTTTACTAGCCTATGTCACCCGGAATAAGCTAGGGATTCTAACGATACCTCATTTATCAAAATCGCTCCAGGCGTATAGAAGTTATGGTGGAATATACAAACTCACATACATACATACATACATGAACCCTGAAAACAATATACTCCTTTTTTCAGGCAGTCGTATAAAAACCGGCTCGCGAGTAGTTGTTGTGGATTTCCTTTATAATTAATACACAAATGGATTCTACGTTTTATACTATCAACTTACCGGTGGTTATTTCAGCCTGCAATAGAGCATCGCTTATTACATAGCAATAGGGACCAAATTTGGGACCCTTACTCCCTAAATCTTATTACATTACACTGATTCAAGTGTAAGGGTCCCTGTGAAAAGGGGGAAAACTTGTAGTGGAAAAAAAAACTTGTGACGGTCTTGGTAGTCCGCACTCAGGCCAATAGATGGCACTACTAGTAGCGTGCGAAGAAACAGCCTGTCACTATCAACTTACCGGTGGTTATTTCAGCCTGCAATAGCTCCGCGTGCGCGTCCCACAGTCTCACCGAGGCGGACTGTCCCGCCAGTGCCAGCGAGCGCCGCCGTGCGCTCCAGCGCACTAGCGTGCCAGTGGGGGGCGGGTTACTGGCGCCAGCCGCTGCCGAATCACAAACAATTAACTTACATCACCATTTCTTTTAAAGTAACAATAGGCATGATGACAGTAACCAAGAATCAATGAAATTATGAATTTATCTAATGAAATAGGATTCATGGATTATAAAAAACCTATTTATTTTTCTATATCGAGTGAGATTGTTTTTTATTTTGATAAAATAAAACTACAAAATACAGCAATCCGCCATATTGGATTAAACACCAAGAAGCGAATGACGTCACAATTGTTTGTGTTCGAGCTTTGACAATCGCACTAATGTTTACTGCACACTGCACAGAGTACATTGGTAAAAACAATAGTGACGTCACGAACGGCGCCATGACACCGGCGCGCGTTTTGGCGCGAATTTTAAAATTTAAATTTCAAATGCCAATTTTATCTACCATACCTTATTTATCTGCAGAAATAATATATTTTTTCGAAATAGTAGATACTTCCAAACATAATCTGACCATTTCTCAAAATCAGTCATCATGCCTATTCTTTACTGTCATATGTTGTGTGTTGTGTGTGTGCTTGCAACTTTGACAAAGTTGCAAACACTCGGCTTCACATCCAGCAACCCACAAGTGCAACACTTGTTACGTAATATATATTATTTACAAAGTGTAACATTTTTAAATGACATGACCAGTAACTGCCCTCCGTTTCGGGACAATGCGCAGGATTTCCGTTTTTACAGTGAGATTAAAAAATTACAACCGAAACTACTATAGATTTATTATTCCGAATAAGGTCAAGGTTAAAATGTCTAAAAAAACAATACGTTTATTGTTTAACTCTTGAGCATCCGATTTCCTCTTATGAGCACTACTCCATTTTGTTCTACTCAACGTTCCATTTTATCCATGCCTAATAATAATTTTGCAACCCTACATGAATACCATTTAAGTACCTTAGTCACTATATTATGAGTGATTTATTTTTGTTCAATTAAATAGTAATAAAAAGGAAACGTATGTTTTGTTTATATTTATCTTTGTTAGTTGACGAACTTCAATGAAACGTGCAATTGATCGAACAAAGCAAAATAACCACTGCGTTTAAAGGAACGCAACGCCCTCTGCCCTTGCGTCGTCTGCCATCTGTGGTCGAGTAGTTGAAAAAACTTGTTAACCAAAACGTTTAGCGCCATCTAGTGTGGCAACAGTCCAATGTAGCGTGATTTTTAAAGGAATTACATAATTCTTGCAAATATAGTTTTATTATTCCAGTATTATCCTCATCCATGCTCAAATAATGCAAAGCTTAATTATTTTCCTAAGAAACGTGGTTAGCAATACTTGAAAATATTTTTTTTAGACTCGCTAACCATAACAACTAGCGCCATCTAGTCTGGGAAAGCAGTTATTTGGTGAAACGTTTTTATTTATTTTCTCAGTTTTCAGAGCCTTCAGACTCCTGAAACTTTTTATCTGAAAACTATAAAATATAAAAATTACAATAATAAAGAAATCATTGCTGCGCAATTGATTTTTGATCTCCAGGCAAGCTCCCATAGTTTCGCTGGCCGTCTCCTTTTATGACAAGAGCAACTGCTGAGTTTCTTGCCGACTCATCCTTGCCTATTCTACGTGAAGTAAATAAATCATTTCATTTATACATTATTTAAAGACTAACAAGGTTTTTTTTTCCAAAATTCACTTCCAACCGAACAGAACATATGTTCCGAGATCGCCATTTTTTTATCGAGGTGTTTAAGTAGTTAGTGGCATAGATTAACTTTTAAAATGGCCTATAAAATGTAGTAAAAATGGACCAGGCGTCACTGTGACGTCAAATGCATTGACTTGATGCGTGATCACCACTTGGCTTTAGATTAGTTTTTATGCATATTCGATTTATTAGTTAAAACCTTTATAATTTTTCACTTGCATACATGCTCTTACGATAAACATACTTTGTCATTACATTAGCAGACATATCCTGAGAAAATAGGAAATCCACACCCGTTTGGTTATCATGTTTACCGCGTTCAAAGCATACACGCACGTTTTTTTTAACTCGCGGTGAGTGTTACCTTGTACGAGCGCGATGTATCATACAACTGGCGCCATCTAGTTGTCTATTGCAGTCATACTTTGAATTGAACCGCTTACATGCAATGGCGGCTACCGCGTTTAAATTCGCCGCTAGAGGCGCTAGTGTAGAGTGAGGTCTCCGAAATGTCAAATATGTATTATCACTGAGCCTATAACGCGGGTCTAATTATTATCATTAATGTATTTAACAATACCGGATTAATTAATGAAGATACTCATGTCAATGATATAATACGTGTCAATGAATGTCAGCGCTCTGCGCTTTGAAAGCGGATCGGCTTTACCGAATTTACAGCTATACTAAGGACCTTACTCGCCAGTGGCGACAACTAGTGAGCATAAAACGGTAGCCCACATTATTGTGGTTGTAGTAGGGTGGTAACTACCACCCTACCGGCAAAGACGTGCCGCCAAGCGATTAAGCGTTCCGGTATGATGCCGTGTAGAAACCGAATAGGGGTATGGGTTTAATATAATTGCCATGCCCCTAACAGGTTAGCCCGCTACCATCGTACCATCAGGTGAGATCGCAGTGAAGGGCAAACTTGTAGGGGATAATTATTAAAAAAAAAAAAAAAACGTCCGTCCGAACTCACGGTTATTGTTGTCGTGTAGAGCGCGCGCGGAACCGCGTTCTTCCGGCGGCGCAAATTGCTCTGACACCAACTGCGCCAAACCTGCGATAATCAGCCCCATTGCACTCCGTCAAACTTATCTGACGCGGTGACAGCGTCGCTAGTATATATCCACTAGCTGATATATACTAGCGACTATACTAGCGACACTAGCTTTTAGGGGTATGAAAAATAGATAGTAGCCGATTCTCAGACCTACTGAATATGCATATAAAATTTCATAAAAATCGGTCAAGCCGTTTCGGACGAGTATGGTAACTAACATTGTGACACGAGAATTTTATATATTTTATTTTAATTTTAATTTTATTTTATTTAGTAGAGAATATAAATATATAAGATACTAATATTATAAATGCGAAAGTGTGTCTGTCTGTCTGTCTGCTACGCTTTTACGGCTCAACCGTTCAACTGATTTCGATAGAATTTGATACAGGGATAGGTTGTATCCCGGGGAAGGACACAGGCTATTTTTATCCCGGAAAATTGAAGAGTTCCCGCGGGAATCAAAAAACATAAATCCATGCGGACGAAGTCGCGAGTGTCATCTAGATAAAAATAAAAACAAAAACTAAACTGGCAGAAAAATTAGTTCCAATTATGGCCACCGGTTCAGATAAGTTTGACGGACTATACTCTTCGGTGGGTGGATCAAAATCCGACGAATCTATCGCCATCCGTCGTAAACTGCATGGTTTTAACTTGCAGAGATGACAGATCTACTCTTGGAGATAGGATGTGCGGAGCTCTACTAAAGATAGGAAGTGCGGAAGTGTCCTTACTGCAGATAGGATGTGCGGAGGTATATTTAGGATTCTACGTCTACTGTAGTTTGGATTGTGCAGAAGCGTATTTACGTATATAGGTTGTGCGGAAATGAACTTACTGTAGCATTGATCGTGCCGAAGTATACTCACTGTGGATAGGTTCTGCGGAAAAGTGGTCTCTATTGACGGGTTGTGCGGAAATACACTTACGTAGATAAGATTGTGCGGGAGTGAACTTACTGAAGCGCAGAAAGATTATGCGGAAGCACACTCAGCGTGCATAAATTGTCCAGAACTGAACTTAATATAGAAGTAGATAGCTTATGCGGCAGTTTACTCACTGTAGGTAGTTTATGCGAAAGTGAACTTATTGAAGCGTAAATATATCATGCGGTAGTATATTTCCGTTAGATATATTGCGCGGAAGTGACTTCACTGAAGCGTAGAAGCATGCGGATGTATTATCACTGTAGCTAGGTTGTGCGGAAGTATACTCACTGTAGGTAGTTTATGCGAAAGTGAACTTATTGAAGCGTAAATATATCATGCGTTAGTATATTTCCGTTAGATATATTACGCGGAAGTGACTTCACTGAAGCGTAGAAGCATGCGGATGTATTATCACTGTAGCTAGGTTTTGCGGAAGTATACTCACTGTAGGTAGTTTATGCGAAAGTGAACTTATTGAAGCGTAAATATATCGTGCGGTAGTATATTTCCATTAGATATATTGCGCGGAAGTGACTTCACTCAAGCGTAGAAGCATGCGGAAGCATTATCACTGTAGCTAGATTGTGCTGAAGTATTTTCACTGTAGTTAGGTTGTGCGGAAGTATTATCACTGTAGCTAGGTTGTGCGGAAGTATACTCACTGTAGATGGGTTGTGCGGAAGGCGGACGGTAGTCGGGCGCGGGCCGTACGTCGAGCGCGCGCCACGCGGATACTAGCGTTGGCTCCGCACTGCTTCCCGAAGGCCTGTGACGTCATTTACAACTTTCTCACAATATGCAATAACCTTCGTCCAAGCATATTATTTCTGTCATCATGATAATATTACGAATGAATAAGTGTGTTTGTTTAATAGTTTGTTCTTTAATCACGCCGCAACACAACGGATCGACTTGATTTGTTGTATGGGTGTAGTTGAGGAACCGGACACTGACATATATTTATAATTTAAATGGCATAGATAGACTTTTTTGTTTAGTGTGTTTGTTTAATAGTTTGTTCTTTAATCACGCCGCAACACAACGAATCGACTTGATTTGTTGTATGGGTGTAGTTGAGGACCCGGAGACTGACATAGATTTATAATTTAAATGGCATAGATAGACTTTTTTGTTTAGTGTGTTTGTTTAATAGTTTGTACTTTAATCACGTCGCAACACAACGGATCGACTTGATTTGTTGTATGGGTGTAGTTGAGGACTCGGAGAATAACATAGATTTATAATTTCAATGACATAGATAGACTTTTTTATCTAGGAAAATTAGTGTTCCGGGATTTTTTAAAATTTGAACCTTATCCATCACCTGACAACAATACTTGAAAGTTCTCACGTTAAAAACCTCAAATGTAGACAAAGCCGCGGCCATTCGCTAGTACCTGTATATAGCGAGATGTCCCTGGTGCGAGGCGACCGCCAGTAACGCTTGGTGGTGAGCGTTGAGGTACGCCAGGGAAGTGATGCGGCCCCACGAGCGACGCCATGCGCCCACGCATAGCTTGGCTGCTGTACCCCAGTCCCATATCCTGGAATAACACCGTCCCTTCAAATGGTTACACCGTAATTGTTGTAATTTAATTGTTTTTGAGAAATTCTGTAATTGGCCATTTTATTTGTGTTTTTAAGTGTCTAAATATTATCTGTTGACTGAATATCGATGTTGATTTTCTAATGTTATATATAAAAAAAATTGGCAGCCATTGGGACTGCCGATAGAAGTAAAAACGAATTTTTAAATATATTTTTTTATTATTTAATTTTTTTAATTAACAAACCTTAAAAGTAAGGCATTAAAGTTTAATAACGAATTTACTATACTTATATTTAAGATCTTTTGTCTTCGTAATAACGCGAGGTGTCGGTCACGGTGTCGGGTACGGCGTCGGTCACGGTGTCGGCCACAGCGTCGGTCACGGTGTCGGTCACGGTTTCGGTCACGCGTTTCCACATTTTTACCCCCTACCGAAAAGTGCTCAACGCGCCTAAAGAAGTTTTCACAACAAAAACATCATCAACAGTGTGAAACAACTCTTTTTAGGGATCGGCTGAAAATCAGTGCTGTTATGGTGTAGATACACTAACAGCATCACGCTGAGCCGTTGCCCTTTTTGGAATTATTTTGTCATAATCTAGTTAATAAGTTATTTTATTTATTTCTTTACTACTAAGTTTGTGTTTGTACCTTCACTGTGTATGGTAATTCCAAATAAAGATTTTATTTATTTATTTATATTTATAGTGTCAGAAGAACGTGATCTTTTTGGTCTGTGAACGTGGTTGTTTTTTTCTATTTGCTCAATATATTTAAATAATGATGCGACGGGGTTGACATGTTATTAGAAAGTCGTGTTAGTTACACTATTTATAACTCAAGAACGGCTGACCCGATTTGGCTGAAGATTGGTGGGGAGGTAGCTTAGAACCAGGAGACGGACATAGGATACTTTTTATCCCGGAAAATTAAAGAGTGTCCGCGGGAACTAAAAAACCTCAATCCGCCAAAAAAAAAACATCACCAACAGAGTGAAACATGCTACAAATGCTGTTAAGAATCATTTAATTGCAAAATAAAGACTACAATAAAAATTATTCTTTAAGCTGAGTCAAAACATTTATTATAATAAAATACATATGTATTAGTATATTTTATAATTATTATATATATATAATTTATATTTTGATTATATGTTTATTATTGGTTTATGTATTAGTATGTAGTTATTTGAATGTAAGTATATTATACAACCACCTGCAGTCTATTCTCCTTATTTTCTCCTTTTCCTAAGGTTGCCTGGTAGAGATCGCTACCTAAGCGATAAGGCCGCCTTTTGTATCCTACTTCTGTGTTTTTTTTTATTTACTATTTTTGTTATTTTTACTTTTTGTGGTGGTACAAATAAAGTTTATAATAATAATAATAATAACTCTTTAGGCCATATATGTATAGGCTAAATTTATGTAGATAAAGAGATGCCTGCCTGCCTGTCTGTCGGTATTCTACAGGATATATTTCGGAGAGTGTGCTCAGGAACTATTCGATCTGGTTCCTCCGTCACCTTTTTATTATCGAACCGCAAGGCATCGACAAGGTCTGCACCCTTACGCAGTCGAAGTTCCGCGGGCTCCTACGAAGAGATTCGCTTCCTCGTTCCTAATTAGAACCGCTAGGATATGGAATGCCCTTCCGGCTTCCGTTTTCCCCACCTCTTTTAATATAGGTACCTTCAAATCAAGAGTGAATAGGCATCTTCTAGGCAAGCGCGCTCCACCTTAGGCTGCATCACCACTTTAAGCAAGTCTGATTGCAGCCAAGCGCTGGCCTATATAATTAAAAAAAAAAAGAAAAAAAAAAGATAATTGTTAGGTATTTAATTGTTGAACGGCAACCCCAAACGTCAAATTTCACGCGTTTTCTGACAGATGACGTTGTCTGTCATATTTAAGACCTTTTGTCTTCGTAACAACGCGAGGTGTCAGTCACGGTGTCGGTCACGGTGTCGGCCACGGTTTCGGTCACGCGTTTCTATATTTTTACCCCCTACCAAAAAGTGCTCAACGCGCCTCAACTTTTCACTTCAAAAACATCATCTTAGTTCGCCTAATTGCGATGTTTGTGGCACGATATTTGCTACACATATTTATAGTGTCAGAAGAAAGTGATCTTTTTGGTCTGTGAACGTGTTTTTTTTTTTCTATTTGCTCAATATATTTAAATAATGATGCGACGGGGTTGACATGTTATACCTTTATGTCACCGTGAGATTCCGCTTCCGTCCTTCGGTTTGGTTGGAATAAACTTTTTCGGCTCCCTATTTTGGCATATTTTCGGGATTATTTATTATATTAAGTACATACCACATCACACCATTCACCACCTACTTATACACAAACAAAGTGAAGTGCAAATTCCACAAAGAAGCATCGGGCCCGATATACCGGCGAGGACACTCCACAAAGGTAACATTTCCCTTCCCACTATATTTAATATATTTCTTATTAGGTTTTTGATTCTATTATTAGCTCCGCGAACTGGCGGACGTAACAATAATAATAATAATAAGAAACGTAAGTATCTTGATCTGGCTCACGAGGTTTCCGCCATGTGGCATGTGGGGTCCACCGAAACCATCCCAATCGTCATATCTGCGAATGGGTTAATCCCAGTCAGCCTCGCTCACCATCTGAGGCGACTGGGGTTCCGTGGCAGTTCGCTCGCAGCCAGGATGCAGAAGGCGGTGTTGCTAGACTCGGCTAGGATAGTCCGCCGGTTTCTCAACCTGTCGCCCTGACCCCCGGCCGTCTGGTCTCCCCTGCCGGGGTGTAATCCTCCGCCCGCTACAACTATTTATTTGTGTATTTGTGTATGTAAGTTTATTAATTAATATTTATTTACGTAAGTTTATTATAACTCTTTAGGCCATATATGTATTTATTTTGTATGCGGGCGTGAGAGCTAAATTTATGTCGATAATAATAATAATAAGCGTACCCAAAGTTCTCCCGGGACGCTAAGGCCGCGTGCTGTTCGTACGGGTGGAATAACACGACGGCGGGCGGCAGCGGGCAGCGCGAGTGGAACGCGACCGTCTCCAACCGGGGCGGCCGGGAGCCTCGCAACGCTGCCGGTAACATATTGCTATACAGCCCATTAACGTCCCACCGCTGGGCACGGGCCTCCACTCTCATAGGAGAGGGAGTTGGAGCTCAGACCCACCGCTCCAATGCGGGTTACACATGGGTAAACATAAACACACACACACATACTCACACATTTTTTTTTTTTTTAATCCATTACAAGTTAGCCCTTGACTGCCATCTCACCTGATGGTAAGTGAAGATGCAGTCTAAGATGGTAGCGGGCTAACCTGTTAGGGGCATGGCAGTTATATTAAACCGATACCCCTATTCAGTTTCTACACGGCATCGTACCGGAACGCTAAACCGCTTGGCGGCACGTCTTTTGCCGGTAGGGTGGTAACTAGCCACGGCCAAAGCCTCCCACCAGGCCAGACCAGAGAAAATTCGGAAATTCCCAAATTGACCCTGCCGGGGATCGAACCCGGGACCTCCGCACGTTAAGACGACAGCGCTACACACTGCGCCACGGAGGTCGTCAAAAACTCTCATAAGAGAGAGAATAGGCATGATGACAGTAACCAAGAATCAATGAAACTATAAATTTATCTAATGAAATAGGATTCATGGATTATAAAAATTATTTTTCTATTTCGCGTGAGATTGTTATTTATTTTCATAAAATAAAACTATGAAATACAGCAATCCGCCATAGTGGATTAAACACCAAGAAGCGAATGACGTCACAATTGTTTGTTTTCGAGCTTTGACAATCACACTATTGTTTACTGCACACTGCATAGAGTACGTTGGTAATAACAATAGTGACGTCAATTTTAAACTTTAAAATTCAAATGCCAATTTTATCTACCAAACCTTATTTTGCTGCTGAAATAATATATTTTTTCGAAATAGTAGATACTTACGAACATAATCTGACCATTTTTCAAAATCAGTCATCATGCCTATTAGAGCTTATAGGCCTATTACACTGCACTTTTCACAGGAACCCTTCCACTTGAATCAGTGTAATGTTGTAAAATTTAGGGAGAAAGGGTCCCTAATTTGATCTTTATTCTTGTGTAATAAGCGACGCTCTATCTAGTGGCCACGCCCACCCTTGCCGCAGGGCCCTGTGGAAAGTGCAGCGTCCCTTATTACATTGCAATAAGGATCAAATTAGGGACTCTTACTCTCTATAACTTATTACACTACACTGATTCAAGTGTAAGGGTCCCTGTGGAAAGTGCAGTGTAATAGGCCTATTAGTATGACTTATTCTATGTCAGTTAATATACATAATATACTTACAAACTAAAGCCGACATCCAGTGCGCTTTGAAAGCGCTGTCCTGTCTGTCTAATTTGACTTACGATCGCGACAGCTGGGATGGGTTGACGGAAGGAAACGAGGACTTTTGACTAATATAAGTTTAATCTAAAGTACATAAACCTAACTTACTTCTGTGTTAATTTTAGAGCACAGATCTAATGTGTCCATCTTACACTAAAACTGTAGCTTATATATCCCACTATAATCCTATGCGTTGGCCGCTGGCTTCCACTTAGGTCACGTATGTCGACGTGTAGATATCTGCTTGTACATCGTCGCTGTCTTGATGCGTCCATAGCTCTTTGGAGATACCATCACGTAGGGCTATGTAACTTGTGTCTGTAATAAAGACATTTTCTAAAAAAAAAAAAAAAACAAACAAAGTTGTCTCACCCCTGGCCTCCCTCCGTATGCTCCTGTTCCTCGCTCGCCGCCACACGCGCTCGTGGTGCGCTCTGCTCTCGCAGTCCCCCCCCTCCGCCGCCGCGCTCCCCCCTCCACCGTCCGCGCGCGGCTCGAGGCCAGTCGCGCCGAAGGGCCCGGTCGCGGCGCACGCGTCCCCGCGCGAGAACTGACACGTGGCCCATTCCACGAACTCCGTGCTCACGATCACCTTTTTTGCGGATTGACCTGATAAATAAATAAATTAATGAGCGAGTAGATATTTTTTAGGGTATGATGATGGGGTAGGACACAGAAAAAAGATTAATTAAAAAACACGACTGGCCTGCCGAAAAACGAACTAAAAAGTTAAAAATCTAAATTAATCTAGTTAAATTAGAATCTTATTCACATTTTTATTGTGTGTGTGTGTGTTCTGTGAATCACTGGATATTGAACTATAGTGTTATATATTTTTGGAATCTAAACTGACACGTGGCCCATTCCACGAATTCCGTGCTCACGATCACCTTTTTTGCGGATTGACCTGACAAGTAAATAAATTATACTCAATATCATTTATTCAATATAGGTACACTTATTGACGTTAAAAATTGCCTACTTATAAAACATGATGGTTATAATTGGTTACGGTATCTTAAAACTAAAGCTACGAGGGTTCCAAACGCGCCCTGGTCTGAGAAGAGCCCACAACAAACTCAGCTGGGGGTTTTTTTTTTCTTTTATTATCACCATCTCACAAATCATTTTAACTAAGGAACTATCAGAGCCATAAACATGAACAAGTAGCATTAATGAGCAAGTAGATATTTTTTAGGGTATGATGAGGCACACAGAAAAAAAGATTAATTAAAAAACACGACTGCCCTGCCGAAAAACAAACTAAAAAGTTAAAAATCTAAATTAATCTAGTTAAATTAGAATCTTATTCACATTTTTATTAAATGATATTTTTTGATGAATCACTGGATATTGAACTACATAATATGTGTTATATATTTTTGGAATCTACTCATCATTTTATAGATGATGATTATATAGTTAATATTATTTTCGTTTTTTTTTTAACTTTAGTTTTAATGCGGGACCATGGTTACCCCATCAATTTTTTTTAATTTTTCTAACCTATGTCACCTGGAATAAGCTAGGGATTCTAACGATACCTCATTTATCAAAATCGGTTCAGACGTATAGAAGTTATGGTGGAATATACAAACTCACATACATACATACATACATGAACCCTGAAAACAATATACTCCTTTTTTCAGGCAGTCGTATAATAAGGATTGAAAGCGTAAAATAATGGAAATGAAATAATGATATAATAAGCAATAGAAGCATACTCACTAGACGTAGAAGAAGTGGATTCCCGCTCGCGGTCTCTATGCGCCACGGAATCCTCCGATATTGTGTGCGGAAGCCCTGATTTGCCACGGCGGTGACCTGAAAAAAATATTTTTTAAATTCCGGCTTCCTAAATATTTTATACCCAATTTAAAAAATCCATAAAAAATTACTCTTGGTGTTTTGGAAAGTAAAAAGCTTAAAGCTTACTATTCCATTGTATAATAAGCACAAAGATCACCTGAAAGTTGAAATAAAAACCTCATTGATGTTTGCTTAAACACTGACTTCTGATGTTTACTTAAAGTTACTGCGATTGTCGATCGTGATCAAGCCATGTTTTATAATAACTGTTTGTGTACCAAATTTTCCCTATTTTAGCGCGCATTTATTTGTATAATCGATATTAATAGTGTCTGTCTGTCAAGTACCCACAGAATTTTCGAACTCCACGATAGTCCAATATTCGGGACACTTTAGTATTGACGCAGACTGTGCTGTTTGGCGTGAGCCCCACAAACGAGCGTTAGGTCGGATGCGTAACTCCCAGCCAATTAATAACCAAGGTTTCGAAACATCATCTAGTATATTCTCTCTCTCTCGCTGTGTGTGTTTGTGTGTGTGTGTGTGTGTGTGTGTGTGTGGTGTGTGTGTGTGTGGTGTGTGTGTGTGTGTGTGTGTGTGTGTGTGTGCGTGCATGTGTCCCACTCACCCATGTGCGGCAGCGTGCGCGAGTCGTGAGCGTGCAGCACAGGGCGGGAGTTGGGGGAGGGGGGCAGGGAATTGCTGTGCGAGCCCGTGTGCCTCTCCACCTCCCGGCCCACGCTGTCCACCTGTGGAGGAAAACTAGCTTTAAATTTGGGTATTTGACTACTATAGAAAAAAATTATTTTTTAGTGATTATTAAATAAAGGTTTTTTTTTTTAACCACTTCAAGTTAGCCCTTGACTGCGATCTCACCTGATGGTAAGTGATGATGCAGTCTAAGATGGTAGCGGGCTAACCTGTTAGGGGCATGGCAGTTATATTAAACCGATACCCCTATTCGGTTTCTACACGGCATCGTACCGGAACACTAAATCGCTTGGCGGCACGTCTTTTGCCGGTAGGGTGGTAACGAGCCACGGCCGAAGCCTCCCACCAGGCCAGACCAGGGAAAATTCAGAAATTATAAATTCCCAAATTGACACTGCCGGGGATCGAACCCGGGACCTCCGCACGTTAAGACAACAGCGCTACACACTGCGCCACGGAGGTCGTCAAAAGTCCCAAAAGTCGCAATATCCACGTCCCCTGCTAGTTTTGTTAGAAATAACTACACAAAAATCGTTATCGCACATGGGGTATTTCTGATAGGTCAGGTACGAGGAATCTAATTTTTTAATTTTGACGTTACTATTTGGTTTAGAACTAGTTTTTCTTTGGGCGTCACTATTTGGGCCACTTCTGTATATCGATGTTTTGAAGTAGGTAATAACGTGTAGTTTTGAAGTAGATAATAATAAGTGTAACGTGTAACCTGATTGGAGATGTACGCCACGATGTCGGCCGCCATTTGCGCGAGCTGTGGATGCGGTTCGCGCGCCATGGCACACAGAGGGTTCCATAGATCCAGGAACACGGACCCGAAACCTGACAGCACATACACACACACGCTCAATCATCTGTTGTTTTTATTATCTAAATGTATATTTAAAAAAAAAAAAAAAACACGACTGCCCTGCCAAGAAACGAACTAAAAAGTTAAAAATCTAAATTAATGTAGTTAAATTAGAATCTTATTCACATTTTTATTAGATGATATTTTTTGTGAATCACTGGACATTGAACTATAGTGTTATATATTTTTGGAATCTACTCATCATTTTCTAGATGATGATTATATAGGTAATCTTAATCTTATTTTCGAATATTTTTTTTCAACTTTAGTCTTTTATGCCGGACCATGGTCACCCCATCAAGTTTCTTTTAAATTTTACTAGCCTATGTCACCCGGAATAAGCTAGGGATTCTAACGATACCTCATTTATCAAAATCGGTTCAGGAGTATAGAAGTTACAGTGGAATATACAAACTCACATACATACATACATGAACCCTGAGAACAATATACTCCTTTTTTCAGACAGTCGTATAAAAGCCTCACCGATGGCGGGGCGCGAGATGGCGGGCGAGTGTGCGTGCCCGTGCGGGGCGGGGCGCGGGAGGGACGCGCGCGCGCCCGCGTACGCCTCTAGAGCGGGGTCGATGCGACCCCCGCGCTCCGGGTGCCCGCTGTCCCTGCGCACGAGCAGCGAGGGTTAAAACTCAATATATTCAACTCGTCGAAGGCTTGCTTTCGCCGCAACGTACCGGTATCCCTACGTAAGGGAGCCAATTACTTAGTTCTGTAATCCATATACATAAAAATCATTTGCTGTTGGCTAAAAGTCGAGAACGGCTTGACCAATTTTGATGTTTTTTTTTGCATGATTGAGTGGGTCCAGGCATGGCTTATATTCATAATTGGACCCGGTAGGGGGCGCTGGAATCGGGTTCTAGGTTCAAGCAGGACAACGTCTGCCGGGCCATCTAGTCTTTAATATATATAAATCACGTGTCACGTTGTTTGTCCGCGATGGATTCCTAAACTACTTAACCGATTTTAAATTAAATTTGCACACCGTGTGCAGTTTGAAATCCAACTCCAACTTGAAAGATAGGATACCTAGCTTACATCTCAATCCACGCGGACGGAGTTGCGGGCATCAGCTAGTTATTCTGTATAATATGATTTGTATTACTATTCATATAACTATTATTGTAATTTTCTCATTCCTAACTGCATCTTGTAAACCTACCATACTTAAATTTTGAAATGTTTTTATCTAAAAATCTTGTTTTCTAGCCAGTTGTTTATATTTGTGCTATATATCTTTTGTGTATAAGTCTCTTTTTAATTTATATATACTTTATTTTATGCATGAATGTTGTTGGTTGGTCGAATAAAAAAAACCGCCTACCAGTAGAGCTAGCATGCGCACAACGAGTAAAATTATGTCTACCCGTTATCTCTATCTGTCTACCGAAGCTAACGTGTCAAGTATTGTTTTCTTGTAATATGCGGTATATTACAAGCAGTGGCGTGCAGTTCATAGAGGCACAAAAGCACTGCTTACCCAAATGGAAATACGTCAATGCTCATTTTATATAAATATGATAGGTATTCTGACTAATTAATGCCTACCCTAGCTTCAAACCCTGTGCACGCCACTGATTACAAGAAAAAATAGTCGGCTGCATTTTGCATATTAGGGTATTTCATATTTTGTGCATGTTAGGGTAAACGAAAAATTTGCCAACAACGACAACATCTCTCTCTTGCGCGAGATATCTCGTTGCCGTTGACGACAACATGTTTTAGATAGAATGCGAATGGGCGCGTTTGTAGCTTTAGTTTAGCTTCAGTTTTAAGATACCGTAACTGAATATAACCATCATATTTTATAAATAACTGAACGTCAATAAGTGTATACTACCCACCTTAATTGAATAAATATTATTTGACTTTTGACTCTGAATGCAAAAGGCTTTATCTGCAAGATTGACACTAACTGTGTTTAGTAACTACCTGTAGTACTAACTAACTGTATTTTATGTAAGCCAATTTAGTACAAAACATATTGTAGAGATATAGGTGTGCGAATATTAATCGATGAATCTCACCTGTTACTCCGTTTCATTCTCTCTTGTATGTAAACAGCAATAAAATGCTGCTCGAATATCATCACGATCCACTGGAGTGCTAGAAAACGACAAAAATTACACACTTAAGGATAGAAACGTCACATTAAAAAGATGTTTTTCTCAAAAACCTGGACACAAAACATCGCCTAGAAATTAGACGTGAGCTATAGGAAGATTTTGGTAGTAGACTAAGAAATAGCTGCACTTTTGGTAACTATCGCCAGGAAGGCTGATTCAGTATTAGGTAGTAGTAGGGGCTCACGGTAGTAAAGGTCTGCCCGCATGCGGATAGGCCGTTCACTAGATATGGCCTCTCAAAAACGTGGTATGGTTACCAAAAATGAACCATAACTAGGAAGGTTGATTCTGGTACAGTATTAAAGTATGCCGTTCACTAAATATCACCTCTCAAAGACGTGATAAACTTATAAACTATGAATAATTATTAGCAATTATTAGATCGTATATAATATGACGTGTCGTCACGTTGATTGCTAATAAATATTATGAAGGCGTAAGAATAGGACCGCCTGTTAGTTTTAGTTTTTATACTGTTTACATAGGTACTGCGCATACTTTAATACTATACAAGAATCAGTCTTCCTAGTTATTGTTCATTTTTGGTAACCATAACACGTCTTTGAACGGCCATATCTAGTGAAAGGCCCATCCGCATGCGGGCAGACTGACAGATTTTCCACTAGTGGAGAGCCTAGGACCCACCTAATACTAAATCAGCCTTTCTAGCGACCAAAGGTGCAGCTACCTCTCATAATATAGACAAATATAGCCCGCCTGTGAGGCTCAGACTCTGAGTTAGGGTGATGACGCGCGTGAAGTTAACGAGTTGGGTGTCCGTACACCCCTAGGCCGAGGCGTGAGTCCGAGACCCTTATAGGCCAATTACACTGCACTTTAAACAGGGACCCTTACACTTGAATCAGTATAGTGTAATAAGATTTATGTAGACAGGGTCCCTAAATTGATCCTTATTGCCCTGACCCCTAATCGGTTCCTACACGGCATCGCTAAATTGCTTGGCGGTACGTCTTTGGCGGTACTGTGGTAACTAGCCACACCCGAAGCCTACCCCCAGGCCAGACTAGAGAAAATTCTGATGTTATAAATTCCCGAATGGACCCTGCCGGGGACTAAACCCAGGACCTCCCACTTGTAAGACCACAGCGCTCATAACTGCGTCAGGAAAGTCGTCATTAGCCAACTTATGAAACTTGGCTAATAGGCCTATTACACTGCACTTATTTAGGGCCCTAATTAGAGCGTCGCTTATTACACAGCAATAAGGATCAAATTAGGGACCCTTACTCCCTAACTGTTATTACACTACGCCGATTGAAGTGTATGGGGTCCCTGTGAAAAGTGCAGTGTAAGAGGCCTATAAGTCGTGTGTGTGTGTTGCACTCACCGGCCAGTATCTCAGCGCGCACCAGCGGTGAGGCGTCCACTTGCAACCGTTCGGAGTGTATGGGGTCCCTGTGAAAAGTGCAGTGTAATAGGCCTGTAAGTCGTGTATGTGTGTTGCACTCACCGGCCAGTATCTCAGCGCGCACCAGCGGTGAGGCGTCCACTTGCAACCGTTCGGAGTGTATGGGGTCCCTGTGAAAAGTGCAGTGTAATAGGCCTGTAAGTCGTGTATGTGTGTTGCACTCACCGGCCAGTATCTCAGCGCGCACCAGCGGTGAGGCGTCCACTTGCAACCGTTCGAAGTGTATGGGGTCCCTGTGAAAAGTGCAGTGTAATAGGCCTATAAGTCGTGTATGTGTGTTGCACTCACCGGCCAGTATCTCAGCGCGCACCAGCGGTGAGGCGTCCACTTGCAACCGTTCGAAGTGTATGGGGTCCCTGTGAAAAGTGCAGTGTAATAGGCCTGCAAGTCGTGTATGTGTGTTGCACTCACCGGCCAGTATCTCAGCGCGCACCAGCGGTGAGGCGTCCACTTGCAACCGTTCGAAGTGTATGGGGTCCCTGTGAAAAGTGCAGTGTAATAGGCCTGTAAGTCGTGTATGTGTGTTGCACTCACCGGCCAGTATCTCAGCGCGCACCAGCGGTGAGGCGTCCACTTGCAACCGTTCGAAGTGTATGGGGTCCCTGTGAAAAGTGCAGTGTAATAGGCCTGTAAGTCGTGTATGTGTGTTGCACTCACCGGCCAGTATCTCAGCGCGCACCAGCGGTGAGGCGTCCACTTGCAACCGTTCGAAGTGTATGGGGTCCCTGTGAAAAGTGCAGTGTAATAGGCCTGTAAGTCGTGTATGTGTGTTGCACTCACCGGCCAGTATCTCAGCGCGCACCAGCGGTGAGGCGTCCACTTGCAACCGTTCGAAGTGTATGGGGTCCCTGTGAAAAGTGCAGTGTAATAGGCCTGTAAGTCGTGTATGTGTGTTGCACTCACCGGCCAGTATCTCAGCGCGCACCAGCGGTGAGGCGTCCACTTGCAACCGTTCGAAGTGTATGGGGTCCCTGTGAAAAGTGCAGTGTAATAGGCCTGTAAGTCGTGTATGTGTGTTGCACTCACCGGCCAGTATCTCAGCGCGCACCAGCGGTGAGGCGTCCACTTGCAACCGTTCGAAGTGTATGGGGTCCCTGTGAAAAGTGCAGTGTAATAGGCCTGTAAGTCGTGTATGTGTGTTGCACTCACCGGCCAGTATCTCAGCGCGCACCAGCGGTGAGGCGTCCACTTGCAACCGTTCGAAGTGTATGGGGTCCCTGTGAAAAGTGCAGTGTAATAGGCCTGTAAGTCGTGTATGTGTGTTGCACTCACCGGCCAGTATCTCAGCGCGCACCAGCGGTGAGGCGTCCACTTGCAACCGTTCGAAGTGTATGGGGTCCCTGTGAAAAGTGCAGTGTAATAGGCCTGTAAGTCGTGTATGTGTGTTGCACTCACCGGCCAGTATCTTAGCGCGCACCAGCGGTGAGGCGTCCACTTGCAACCGTTCGAAGTGTATGGGGTCCCTGTGAAAAGTGCAGTGTAATAGGCCTGTAAGTCGTGTATGTGTGTTGCACTCACCGGCCAGTATCTCAGCGCGCACCAGCGGTGAGGCGTCCACTTGCAACCGTTCGAAGTGTATGGGGTCCCTGTGAAAAGTGCAGTGTAATAGGCCTGTAAGTCGTGTATGTGTGTTGCACTCACCGGCCAGTATCTCAGCGCGCACCAGCGGTGAGGCGTCCACTTGCAACCGTTCGAAGTGTATGGGGTCCCTGTGAAAAGTGCAGTGTAATAGGCCTGTAAGTCGTGTATGTGTGTTGCACTCACCGGCCAGTATCTCAGCGCGCACCAGCGGTGAGGCGTCCACTTGCAACCGTTCGAAGTGTATGGGGTCCCTGTGAAAAGTGCAGTGTAATAGGCCTGTAAGTCGTGTATGTGTGTTGCACTCACCGGCCAGTATCTCAGCGCGCACCAGCGGTGAGGCGTCCACTTGCAACCGTTCGAAGTGTATGGGGTCCCTGTGAAAAGTGCAGTGTAATAGGCCTGTAAGTCGTGTATGTGTGTTGCACTCACCGGCCAGTATCTCAGCGCGCACCAGCGGTGAGGCGTCCACTTGCAACCGTTCGAAGTGTATGGGGTCCCTGTGAAAAGTGCAGTGTAATAGGCCTGTAAGTCGTGTATGTGTGTTGCACTCACCGGCCAGTATCTCAGCGCGCACCAGCGGTGAGGCGTCCACTTGCAACCGTTCGAAGTGTATGGGGTCCCTGTGAAAAGTGCAGTGTAATAGGCCTGTAAGTCGTGTATGTGTGTTGCACTCACCGGCCAGTATCTCAGCGCGCACCAGCGGTGAGGCGTCCACTTGCAACCGTTCGAAGTGTATGGGGTCCCTGTGAAAAGTGCAGTGTAATAGGCCTGTAAGTCGTGTATGTGTGTTGCACTCACCGGCCAGTATCTTAGCGCGCACCAGCGGTGAGGCGTCCACTTGCAACCGTTCGAAGTGTATGGGGTCCCTGTGAAAAGTGCAGTGTAATAGGCCTGTAAGTCGTGTATGTGTGTTGCACTCACCGGCCAGTATCTCAGCGCGCACCAGCGGTGAGGCGTCCACTTGCAACCGTTCGAAGTGTATGGGGTCCCTGTGAAAAGTGCAGTGTAATAGGCCTGTAAGTCGTGTATGTGTGTTGCACTCACCGGCCAGTATCTCAGCGCGCACCAGCGGTGAGGCGTCCACTTGCAACCGTTCGAAGTGTATGGGGTCCCTGTGAAAAGTGCAGTGTAATAGGCCTGTAAGTCGTGTATGTGTGTTGCACTCACCGGCCAGTATCTCAGCGCGCACCAGCGGTGAGGCGTCCACTTGCAACCGTTCGAAGTGTATGGGGTCCCTGTGAAAAGTGCAGTGTAATAGGCCTGTAAGTCGTGTATGTGTGTTGCACTCACCGGCCAGTATCTCAGCGCGCACCAGCGGTGAGGCGTCCACTTGCAACCGTTCGAAGTGTATGGGGTCCCTGTGAAAAGTGCAGTGTAATAGGCCTGTAAGTCGTGTATGTGTGTTGCACTCACCGGCCAGTATCTCAGCGCGCACCAGCGGTGAGGCGTCCACTTGCAACCGTTCGAAGTGTATGGGGTCCCTGTGAAAAGTGCAGTGTAATAGGCCTGTAAGTCGTGTATGTGTGTTGCACTCACCGGCCAGTATCTCAGCGCGCACCAGCGGTGAGGCGTCCACTTGCAACCGTTCGAAGTGTATGGGGTCCCTGTGAAAAGTGCAGTGTAATAGGCCTGTAAGTCGTGTATGTGTGTTGCACTCACCGGCCAGTATCTCAGCGCGCACCAGCGGTGAGGCGTCCACTTGCAACCGTTCGAAGTGTATGGGGTCCCTGTGAAAAGTGCAGTGTAATAGGCCTGTAAGTCGTGTATGTGTGTTGCACTCACCGGCCAGTATCTCAGCGCGCACCAGCGGTGAGGCGTCCACTTGCAACCGTTCGAAGTGTATGGGGTCCCTGTGAAAAGTGCAGTGTAATAGGCCTGTAAGTCGTGTATGTGTGTTGCACTCACCGGCCAGTATCTTAGCGCGCACCAGCGGTGAGGCGTCCACTTGCAACCGTTCGAAGTGTATGGGGTCCCTGTGAAAAGTGCAGTGTAATAGGCCTGTAAGTCGTGTATGTGTGTTGCACTCACCGGCCAGTATCTCAGCGCGCACCAGCGGTGAGGCGTCCACTTGCAACCGTTCGAAGTGTATGGGGTCCCTGTGAAAAGTGCAGTGTAATAGGCCTGTAAGTCGTGTATGTGTGTTGCACTCACCGGCCAGTATCTCAGCGCGCACCAGCGGTGAGGCGTCCACTTGCAACCGTTCGAAGTGTATGGGGTCCCTGTGAAAAGTGCAGTGTAATAGGCCTGTAAGTCGTGTATGTGTGTTGCACTCACCGGCCAGTATCTCAGCGCGCACCAGCGGTGAGGCGTCCACTTGCAACCGTTCGAAGTGTATGGGGTCCCTGTGAAAAGTGCAGTGTAATAGGCCTGTAAGTCGTGTATGTGTGTTGCACTCACCGGCCAGTATCTCAGCGCGCACCAGCGGTGAGGCGTCCACTTGCAACCGTTCGAAGTGTATGGGGTCCCTGTGAAAAGTGCAGTGTAATAGGCCTGTAAGTCGTGTATGTGTGTTGCACTCACCGGCCAGTATCTCAGCGCGCACCAGCGGTGAGGCGTCCACTTGCAACCGTTCGAAGTGTATGGGGTCCCTGTGAAAAGTGCAGTGTAATAGGCCTGTAAGTCGTGTATGTGTGTTGCACTCACCGGCCAGTATCTCAGCGCGCACCAGCGGTGAGGCGTCCACTTGCAACCGTTCGAAGTGTATGGGGTCCCTGTGAAAAGTGCAGTGTAATAGGCCTGTAAGTCGTGTATGTGTGTTGCACTCACCGGCCAGTATCTCAGCGCGCACCAGCGGTGAGGCGTCCACTTGCAACCGTTCGAAGTGTATGGGGTCCCTGTGAAAAGTGCAGTGTAATAGGCCTGTAAGTCGTGTATGTGTGTTGCACTCACCGGCCAGTATCTCAGCGCGCACCAGCGGTGAGGCGTCCACTTGCAACCGTTCGAAGTGTATGGGGTCCCTGTGAAAAGTGCAGTGTAATAGGCCTGTAAGTCGTGTATGTGTGTTGCACTCACCGGCCAGTATCTTAGCGCGCACCAGCGGTGAGGCGTCCACTTGCAACCGTTCGAAGTGTATGGGGTCCCTGTGAAAAGTGCAGTGTAATAGGCCTGTAAGTCGTGTATGTGTGTTGCACTCACCGGCCAGTATCTCAGCGCGCACCAGCGGTGAGGCGTCCACTTGCAACCGTTCGAAGTGTATGGGGTCCCTGTGAAAAGTGCAGTGTAATAGGCCTGTAAGTCGTGTATGTGTGTTGCACTCACCGGCCAGTATCTCAGCGCGCACCAGCGGTGAGGCGTCCACTTGCAACCGTTCGAAGTGTATGGGGTCCCTGTGAAAAGTGCAGTGTAATAGGCCTATAAGTCGTGTGTGTGTGTTGCACTCACCGGCCAGTATCTCAGCGCGCACCAGCGGTGAGGCGTCCACTTGTAACCGCTCGGCCAGCTTCTTGGCCACGAGTTGGTCCAGCGCGTTCGCGTGGTCCGTCCTCTGCGCCCCCTGCGCCCCCGCCGCTATGAACGTGGCCAGCGCGAATGTACACGCGGCGCGCACCTGGGGGCGAACATAAAGCTTGATTAAAAAACAGAGACTCCTCCCAGAGACAGAGGTCCTTGGTCTGTAGACAATGACTGATTTATAAAGGATCACCACAGACCAGTGGCGTGCAGTTCATAGAGGCATTAAAGCACTGCTTACCTAAATGGAAATACGTCAATGCTCATTTTTCATCAAAACGGCTAGTAAATAGGGATTGTCACGAAATAATGCCTACCCTAGCTACAAAACCTGTGCACGCCCACTGCCACAGACTATACACAGATACTTTAGCCATGAAGGCAGGAATTTAGTACCGTAAAACCGTAACGATACGGACTGGTGTAATAAAAAATAAATTAAGAAAGTTTTTTTTTTTTTTCATTTTATTCGGTGTAAGTGATGGCCCGTGACGTCTTGACCCTTGGGCCCCTCCTGAAAGTCAGCGTTGCAGTATGTTAGGTAGGTATATGCCTATCTCTCATGCTGTGGCACGGGCTGAGGAGGTGGCCCATTGACCGCACGTAATTTAAGTTTAATTTGTACTTGTATAAGTTTAGTTGTCTTACTAATTATATTGAATTGTAGTGCTGGTCAATAAACTTTTATTTATTTATTTATTTACTCTACAAACCTCCGAGCGAGTGTTGCGCTCGGGGAACACTGGTCCGACCGTTCATCTTTGGAGGTCGTATATATAGCGTAATTTAGAGAACGCTTCGTAATCCTGAGTTGGGCTCGAATCGTACTAGTAATGCCATCTATTGGATTATGTGCGGACTGCGAAGACCGCCACAGATGGATGGATGGATATTTGTTGCTCAATCACGCCAGAACGCCCGAACGGATCAGCCCCCCCGATGATGTAAGAATTGTCGATCAAATCGTCAAAGTTCGGCGTCAAAGCAAAATAAACCATACTGGCATTGAATTAGAGCTCAATTTCGTGTATCTGTAGCCGTAAGATTGTAAAAACCGTTAGATTATAATCTAACTCGCGAAATTGCAAACTGTCGAAAGATTACAATTTAACGTATTATTTTTCGGTAAATTGTAATCTGATATGTGTATTAACCCGATAGAACCTAAGTGCCTATCTGATTATTTATGTCCAACCCTAACCTAACCTACAAGAAACAGACAAGAAAACGTAAATACAATGAATATTTCAAAAATTGACACTAAGAACATTGAACGGTTCACAATCTGTCGACAGTTTACAATTTCGCGAGTTAGATTATAATACAACGGTTTTCACAATCTTACGGTGTCATATCCATTCTCATACGATTAGGTATGTACGATACCATAAACTTATGAGAATAGATACACGAAATTGAGCTCTAATTCAATGCTGTTATGGTTTATTTTGCGTTGACGCCGAACTTTGACGATTGGATCGCCAATTCTTACGTAGTCGCACCTCTGGATGATATTTGGCACAGAGAACCGATTTTGATGGGTATATAGAGGTAGGTAGGTCACATCTCGGGGAAGAACATATTATAAGAGATAGCTGTGCTTTTGGTAACTATCGCTGGGAAGGCTGATTCAGTATTTAGTGGGTGCCTGCATGCGGCTGGGGAACTGATAACTTGTCACCGTTATGGATACCAAAAATGAACAATAACTAGGAAGGCTGTTTCTTGTATAGTATTAAAGTATATTTAAAATAAGTAAGCTACTATTAACGTTTTATTAAGATTAACAAGGTATATATTGTGAAAATTGTCATTGTCTTATAAATCAAGGCTGTCTTAGATAAGGTTTAGGATTAGGTAGTTTTAGGTTTACTAACATTAGGTTATTGTGTTTTTCTTACTAACAAAATTTTATGATCTTTATGGTCGAATTAAAGGTTTTTTTTTTATATTTTCCATCGATCATTTTGTCAGCCCTAACCCAGACTACGGTCTATTGGGCTGCAAATTACTAACGCCAGCCTATTTTTTTATTTAGTGCTATCGTCTATTTTTGGTAATATTTTAAAGGCAGTCATAGTGTGGTATTGCGGCACGTGGGCCACAGGGAGAATTAGGCTACGTTCGCATTGCGAAAAACCTATTTTGCGTACAGATTTTACCTACTGCGAGCATCACACAACTCCGTGCAGCACAAAATATTCGCGCGAATATAATTCTTACCGCACCGCATGAAATGAGATTGCTCTTTCCCCATACAAAGTTCGCCTAAGAACCAACCGTCATTACACTAGCGGCACGCTATGATGGCCGGTTTGACACATTACAATAGTGATGTGGAATGTCAATTTATTCTCGAACAAAAAACAATTAAGTTTTGTTTTTGTACCTGATTAAATAGGTTTAATAAAACAAAAATGTATATGTTTATTTAATTTATTTGAACGAACTGAATATTTGAACGAAAATGAATATACATACTTTATATGCACACAAGAAACATATGAATACAAAAGATACCAAAAAAGGTGCCACAAAAGGCCATAATTAATCAGATTCGTCCATACTACTATTTTCACTGTCGTCACTGCTATCATCACATACATTAATAATTATATGTTCGTTTTCTATAATATTATCTATTTTCACATCTCTTTCATAATCTTCCCTTATTAATTTAACAGTTCTATTCACAACCTTTTCCCAGTCTCCTTTAGTCACATGTTCACAAGCTTCTTCTAATAATTTTAGCATTTTTTTTGTGGTAAATGGGGGTTCTGTATTGTGTCTTGCAGCATATCCCTTAATTTGAGCCCACACCAACTCAATCGCATTATACTCACAATGGTAAGGCGGTAACCGTATAACTCTGTGCCCATGTTCTAATGCTATTTCGTCAATGACGTATCGGATCTTGGTTGGTTTGTTTTCTTTTAAAAGACGTACTAATTCCGCTTTTAACATATTCATGTTTGCATCTACGCCATTTTTACGAAGCCATGCGACGATATCAGCTTTCTTTTGGGATTGGGCAGGTGGCTTGTCAATTTGCATCGAGTGGTATGGGGCGTTGTCCATAATTATAATAGATGGTTCAGGGAGGCTACACAACATTGAGGTAAACCATTCAGTAAACTTTTCTCCATTCATGTCTTCATGATAGTCTCCAGTGGTTTTTGACGCAAAAGCCATGAGAGAACCTTCGACAAACCCGTTGATGGTTCCGGCGTGACAAATTATAAGTCGCGATCCTTTTCCTACAGGAACTTTGGAAGTAGATGCTGCTGTGTCATCGTTCCAAGAACGGCCTACAGTATGGTTAGCATTAAGCCATGTTTCATCCAAGAACACAACATTTTGCCAATTTTTGATTTCTTTCACTTGCCGTAAAAAAGTATACCTTGCCATCGCTATATCAAATCTTTCCATCAATATTTTGCGTTTGTTACATTTTTTGTATCGAAATCCAATGGTCTTCAAAATCTTCGTTAAAGAACTTTCCCCACCGAAGAATAATCCAGCTTCCTTCAGTGAATGCACCAACTTTTTTCTTGTTGGATACTCCTTCTGTAAATAGTAGCCGTAAACATGTCTTCGGATAGCATCGGCATCAAAGCTATCGATGCCTACGACTGGTTTTGCTCGTTTTCTCTTTTTTGGTGTGTGAAGTTTATTTTCTTCTGTGCCAGTCTCGCCATATTTTTTTTTAGTTATCCGTCTAACAGTTCGTTGTCCAATATTAAGCGCATCAGCTACGCGTTCAACCACTGACGTTATAGGTAAAATTGGCCCTCCATTTTGAGCTTCACGATCGAAATAGTTACGAAGGCGTATTACGAACTCACGTGTCTGACTATTTAGAACAGTTCTCTGCGTACGTTCGGTCATATCGACGAAATCCACAACAAAGGGCTTGAACAGAGTCCAAATTAACGAGCAAGGGTCAACAGTAATGCAGTATCAATATTTGAAATCCAAAGCCAGGTCAAAACTATATCACAATCGCATTGCACTGACAGTTTATACTTTTCGAAGCAACGTCAATTCGAAACTGCTTTGTTTTGCATTGAGCATTGACGCGAGTTTGCCGGAGGTAGTAGTTGTGCTAGCCAGCGATCCTATGTGACGATCGTATTAGATTCCATTTTTAAAAATTTATTGATATTTTTTTGCGATTTCAGAGGTTTGTCCACATAGTGAAAATTGTTCATATTCACAAGTACATTCACCCCTTAAATGGTGCAAACTGATTTTTCTACACTTGTATACATTTAAGAAATCAATTTAATAAATAAATTTTGAGTCCTAAACCTAAAACTACATTCGATAAAATTTATGAATCTCTGCACATCACTATCGTCAATAAAGTAATACAATTATTTCCTTCAAAGTCGTTATCAATTAATACGGAACTTCATGAGAAACTACATTCGATAAAATTTATGAATCTCTGCACATCACTATCGTCAATAAAGTAATACAATTATTTCCTTCAAAGTCGTTATCAATTAATACGGAACTTCATGAGCGGACAAACGTCAAACCGGCCATCATAGCGTGCCGCTAGTTTAAACATGTATTACTTACTGGGTTCAAATTAATACCTTTTTATTATTGAGAGCAGATTAAAACAACGGACACTTAGCTGAGAACTTACTTATTACCAAAAATATTTTCAATTTTGAAGTTGTTTCGACTAGCCTCACTGTGCATTGTATTTCACAATCAATCTAATTGAACAAATAAATATCATCTTTACCCAATAATTGTAACAGTATGTAGATAAGACAAAATTCATCGTAGTTCATCAAAAGCAATACAGATGGCGTCTTTAATAAGTATGAGGTTAAAGAAGTTTCGTCGTATTTCTTCGAAAACTTCACAGATGGCGTTAGAAATATTAAATTATTGTTCTTTCAATTATTGATGTCGCTGAGAAATTCAGAATAGTGGCGCACTCAGCACTTTAAGCCGCTTTTATCTTGTTTCTTACAATACGGATTCAGCGCTCAAGTGGTGGTATTGTAACCTATAAGTTATTGATCTGCGGTTAAGAATCGACAGACGGTAAAGTATAATAATCAATTTAATACCCATTTATTTATTTTTAAATTAATTTGAAGTGTCCATGGAATTCTAATATTTGGAATAAAGGTTAAAAAATAACCTCAGAATTACTGTATATTTCAAACGAATGTTGATTGTTAGGCGAATTCGGTCCTTGACAAACCAGAGCTTTTTTTCAGGCGACTTATCATCGCAAGAGTGTGCCACAGAATTGCGAAAAAGAATGTGTGAATGTATTTAGCAGTGCGAACGTAGCCTATGTATTTTTCTTTTTAAATTAGTCAATTAACAAACAGAAACAAAGGTTACGAAAAACCATCCAAATAACAAAACCCCAACTGGAGGACACCCGTTCGAGTATTACCCAGTACCGTCCCTTATACCTCAGCACCGTCCCATATACCTCAGCACCGTCCCTTATACCTCAGCACCGTCCCTTATACCTCAGCACCGTCCCTTATACCTCAGCACCGTCCCATATACCTCAGCACCGTCCCTTATACCTCAGTACCGTCCCTTATACTTCAGTACCGTCCCTTGTACCTCAGTACCGTCCCTTGTACCTCAGTACCGTCCCTTGTACCTCAGTACCGTCCCTTGTACCTCAGTACCGTCCCTTGTACCTCAGTACCGTCCCTTGTACCTCAGTACCGTCCCTTGTACCTCAGTACCGTCCCTTGTACCTCAGTACCGTCCCTTGTACCTCAGTACCGTCCCTTAAACCTCAGTACCGTCCCTTATACCCCCCCCCCCCATACCTCAGGCCGCCGGTGCAGCAGCAGCGCGACCAGCTTCTCGTGCGCGCGGTCCCGCACGCCCACCCAGCGCGCCGCGTCCCAGCCGCGCCACAGCCTCCCCAGCGCTATGCACGCCCACTGCAGCAGCGCCGCCTCCCCCCCCTCCTCATACCTCAGGCCGCCGGTGCAGCAGCAGCGCGACCAGCTTCTCGTGCGCGCGGTCCCGCACGCCCACCCAGCGCGCCGCGTCCCAGCCGCGCCACAGCCTCCCCAGCGCTATGCACGCCCACTGCAGCAGCGCCGCCTCCCCCCCTCCTCATACCTCAGGCCGCCGGTGCAGCAGCAGCGCGACCAGCTTCTCGTGCGCGCGGTCCCGCACGCCCACCCAGCGCGCCGCGTCCCAGCCGCGCCACAGCCTCCCCAGCGCTATGCACGCCCACTGCAGCAGCGCCGCCTCCCCCCCTCCTCATACCTCAGGCCGCCGGTGCAGCAGCAGCGCGACCAGCTTCTCGTGCGCGCGGTCCCGCACGCCCACCCAGCGCGCCGCGTCCCAGCCGCGCCACAGCCTCCCCAGCGCTATGCACGCCCACTGCAGCAGCGCCGCCTCCCCCCCCTCCTCATACCTCAGGCCGCCGGTGCAGCAGCAGCGCGACCAGCTTCTCGTGCGCGCGGTCCCGCACGCCCACCCAGCGCGCCGCGTCCCAGCCGCGCCACAGCCTCCCCAGCGCTATGCACGCCCACTGCAGCAGCGCCGCCTCCCCCCCCTCCTCATACCTCAGGCCGCCGGTGCAGCAGCAGCGCGACCAGCTTCTCGTGCGCGCGGTCCCGCACGCCCACCCAGCGCGCCGCGTCCCAGCCGCGCCACAGCCTCCCCAGCGCTATGCACGCCCACTGCAGCAGCGCCGCCTCCCCCCCCTCCTCATACCTCAGGCCGCCGGTGCAGCAGCAGCGCGACCAGCTTCTCGTGCGCGCGGTCCCGCACGCCCACCCAGCGCGCCGCGTCCCAGCCGCGCCACAGCCTCCCCAGCGCTATGCACGCCCACTGCAGCAGCGCCGCCTCCCCCCCTCCTCATACCTCAGGCCGCCGGTGCAGCAGCAGCGCGACCAGCTTCTCGTGCGCGCGGTCCCGCACGCCCACCCAGCGCGCCGCGTCCCAGCCGCGCCACAGCCTCCCCAGCGCTATGCACGCCCACTGCAGCAGCGCCGCCTCCCCCCCCTCCTCATACCTCAGGCCGCCGGTGCAGCAGCAGCGCGACCAGCTTCTCGTGCGCGCGGTCCCGCACGCCCACCCAGCGCGCCGCGTCCCAGCCGCGCCACAGCCTCCCCAGCGCTATGCACGCCCACTGCAGCAGCGCCGCCTCCCCCCCTCCTCATACCTCAGGCCGCCGGTGCAGCAGCAGCGCGACCAGCTTCTCGTGCGCGCGGTCCCGCACGCCCACCCAGCGCGCCGCGTCCCAGCCGCGCCACAGCCTCCCCAGCGCTATGCACGCCCACTGCAGCAGCGCCGCCTCCCCCCCCTCCTCGCACACGCCTCCCGCCTCCGCCCACTCGCGGAGCTTCTCCAGGCACGCGGAGATCATTGACCCCTGACACCAAGAAGACAAATCAGCCTTTCGGAGATACTTGCTCGGAAATTGCTCCATTATTATTTAAAAAAAACATAATCTGTAATATAAAAATAATGTCATAAAAAATATAATCTGCTTGAAAAAATAAATATCATCTTTATCCATTCGTAATAGAGCTCTAAACAGTATGTAGATAAGACAAGATTCGCCGTAGTTCATCAAAAACATTACAGATGGCGTTATTTATAAGGATGCAGATATCGTCATGGTTCATCGAGAACTTCACAGATGGTGTTAAAAATATTAAATTATTGTACTTTCAATAGATGGCGTTGCGAGATTCAAAATACTAGCGCACTTAGCACTTTATGCAGCCTTTATCTTGTTTCTTACGATACGAATCTAGCGCTCAAGCCGTGGTATTCTATATTATTTTAACCTAAAAGTTATTGATCTGTGGTTAATAATCCAGAGCCGGAAACGTATAGTAATCAATTTAATACCCATTTATTTATTTTTTAATTAATTTGCAGTTTCCCTTAAATTCTAATATATGGAATAAAGGCTATAAAATAAGCTAAGAATTACTGTATATTTCAAACGTATGTTGATTCTTAGGCGAATTTGGACAATGTCCTTTCAATCAATAAATATTTATTTATTCAAATTAAGTACACTGTACATTGACGTCCAATAACATATAGGACAAGAAGGTTCCAAACGCGCTTCGGTTGCAATGTGATAGAGTGAAATAAAAGACAATTCAGGCACGGAGTAAGCATTGAGCCTTGATATCAATAAAATGTCTCATTGTGAATTATGAATGTCGATATTGAGTAACGTTCGAAACACTAACCTGAAGTTATTTTGATTCCATATTTCATATGAATTTTGCTGTAAGAAATGTGACACTTGCGGGCAATTGAGGGTAGTTACAAAATAATGGGAAGAATGCCAAGCATCCAACTTCAATTATGATTTATTTTAAACGTGATGTTGCAGAATATTTTAGAAAGTTTGACTCTTTATCAAATCTTCTGGCATTATTTAAATTTACTTCAAGAACATCAAATACGGCTCATACTTTATGGTCTCTCTTTATAGTATTATCATATTTTGGGATACTAAATTCCGTTGATGTATGTAAATTTTCCCAGAGCTCTTTCCTACGCTCGTCACGCTTTATACAACGACTGCGGCGGGAATTTAGTTCGTTGAAAATTTTGTTGAAGCAGTTGCGTTGAAAACAACACAGTTTTGTAGTCACACTGATGTTAATTAAAAGAAAATGACAAAGTTACATGGACAACTACTAAATCGATGCTATTTACTACATATACGGCTAATTCTGATTTATGTCTTTTATTTCTCAAGCAAAAAGTTTAAAATTCAATGCGAGCGTTACGGCAGGCAGCAGGCAGTTAACGTTCAGAGGCAGTGTTGCGCGAATAGGGTCATGAATAAAAGCCCTATTCCACTGCACTTTTTCAGTGCCCTGAGATAAGGGTGGGCGTGGCCGCGAGTTAGAGCGTCGCTTATTACACAGCAATAAGGATCAGTTTAGGGACCCTTCCTCCCTATATCTTATTACATTACACTGATTCTAGTGAAAGGGTCCCTGTGAAAAGTGCAGTGTTATAGGCCTTTTTCAAGGGGCCCTTACCCTGAACAGTGTAGTGTAATAAAATATAAGGAGAAAGGGTCCCTGTTTAGGGACATCGGGTCGTCCCGGTCGCGCCGACCGGGTAATGTAATAACACTTAGGGCGGTTAGGGAGCTCAGTCATCGCACAACCAGCGTAGAGAGTAGTTTTGTTTCTTCGGCTCGCGCGAGCATTTTGACGTTAATTTAGTTTACTTCGATAGTTAGTGCAGTGTAAAAGCGACGCCAAAACTAGCGTCCACGCCCATCCTTGCCGCAGGGCCCTTAAAGTGTAGTGTAATAGGCCCATAAGGGCCCCGGACGGGTCAGGCATTATCCGACAAAACAACCGGTGACCATATTCATAATTATAATAAAACTAGCTAATGCTCGCGACTTCGTACACGTGCCTCGAGGTATTGTGGTTCCCGCGGGAACTCTTTAAATTTTCGGGATAAAAAGTAGCCTATGCGCTATTCCAGACTATAATCTATCTCTATGCCAAATTTCAGCCAGATCCGTTCAGCCGTTGGGGCGTGATTGAGTAAAAAACATCCATACATCCATCCAAACTTTCGCATTTATAATATATATTTAATTATAGTTAGTTCATTATTATAATAAAATTAAATTGTTGATTTACCTGCAAAGCTGCCTCTTGTCCCGCGGGGTGATTGTCCACTATTCCAGCCAAAACAAACGCTGCCAGTGTTCGATGTTTAGTCTACATAAGAAAAAAAGTTTAATCAATTTGAGTTAAATAGAAAAATATAATCAATCGATACTCATAAATGAGTCTTGCTGACTGTCTGCTACACTTTAACGGCCAATCTTTTCAACCGATGTTGATGAAATTTTGTATAAATATAGGTAACTTAGGTAGGTATAGGTAGGTAAGGTAGGTATAACTTACATCCCGGGGAAGGACATAGGCTACTTTTTATCCCAGAAAGTTAAGGAGTTCCCGCGGGAATAAAGAATGTTAATTCACATGGACGAAGTCGCGGGCATATTATATATATACTTTTGACGACCTCCGTGGCGCAGTGTGTAGCGCTGTTGTCTTAACGTGCGGTTCCGGGTTCGATCCCTGGCAGGGTCAATTTGGGAATTTATAATTTCAGAATTTTCCCTGGTCTGGCTTGGTGGGAGGCTTCGGCCATGGCTAGTTATCGTACCGGCAAAGACGTACCGCCAAGCGATTTAGCGTTCCTGTACGATGCCGTGTATTTTGTATAAAGATAGATAACTTACATACTGGGGTATAGAAACCGAATAGGGGTATGGGTTAAATATAACTGCCATGCCCCTAACAGGTTAGCCCGCTACCATCTTAGACTGCATCTTCACTTACCATCAGGTGAGATCGCAGTCAAGGGCTAACTTGTAGTGGATAAAAAAAAAAGAAGTCTTATATTTTTATGTGATACTTACCTCTACTGTGGGGTCTTGAAGTATGGACAGGAAGTATTTGTGGCCTTTTGCATTCACTAGATCTACTTGGCAGCTCTGTGAATAAAATCCATTTCACTATTAGAAAAACTTAACTCGCACTCAACTTCACAATCAACTGTCGGAATTATTTCTAAAATTTTCTCTGGCATATTGCACAATTGGGTATTTGACAACTATTCAAACAAAGAATTTTTTAGTGTTTAATAAATAGATAAAAACGATCTCCCAAAAGTCCATGTCCCCTGTTATATTCGAAAAACATTTTAAACTATCGATTGAAGTAAAGTGCGTCGCATTTTGATGACATCACTGTTCAGTATTTCAAACGTTCAATACCAAGCAGGCGTTTTGACTTTTGAAAAAGAAATTGCTGATTTGATCATTTGTCAAATACCTAATTCCAATGATAAAAGTAAGGCGAAATCATCTTAAAACAAATACTGAAACAAAGCAATTTAATTGCCACCAATATTTAAGAACATCACATACGTAAGAAGAAGAAGAAGAAAGAAATAAGAAGAAGTCTTCAAATGCTTATACAGTCTGTTCTTGAACTGATTTACAGGGCTTGACATCACCACAACCTTGTTCCACGTTTGCACTACTCTAGAACGTGCCGCCAAGCGATTTAGCGTTCCGGTACGATTAAACCCATACCCCTAAAAGGTTAGCTCGATACCATCTTAGACTGCATCATCACTTACCATCAGGTGAGATCGCAGTCAAGGGCTAACTTGCAGTGGATAAAATAAATATAAAACAAGTCATAATTAACAAAATTAAAAAACACGACTGCCCTGCCAAAAAAAAATTAATATAGATAAATAGAAACTTATTCACATTTTTATTAAATGATATATTTTTTGTGAATCAATGGCTATTGAACTATAGTATTGTATATTTTTGGAATCTACTCATCATTTTAAAGACGATAATTATATAGTTAATCTTATTTTCGAATATTTTTTTTCAACTTTAGCCTTTAATTCGGGACCATGGTCACCCCATAAAATTTAACTAGCCTATGTCACCCGGGATAAACTAGGTATTCTTACGATACCTCATTTATCAAAATCGGTTCAGGCCTATAGAAGTTATGGTGGAATATACAAACTCACATACATACATACATACATACATACATACATACATACCTACATACCTACATACATACATACATACATACATACATACATGAACCCTGAAAACAATATACTCCTTTTTTCAGGCAGTCGTATAAGAATCCTGTTGTGATGTGATAAATCAAATAAAATATACCAATGACTAACTTGTAGTGTATCAAAAAAAAAATTAGCATCGCTCACCGGGTCGACGGCGACGATCTTCGCCCATATGTACACCATCGAGGCGCGCAGGTCGTTAGCGGAGGCCTGCAGCAGTTTGAGCATGTAGGGGAATATGCCCACGGCCAACACAGCGCGGACCGCCCACGCGCCCAGAGACAGGAACCGGCACAGGATATGGAGCGCCCGGACGCGGTGCAAGGTAGAGAGCAACACCTGGAGCACCATCGGCAGCTGTTCCGGTGGGGGGCGCTGCACCGACCCTGAAGAAACATACCGGATTTTTTTTATTTGATTACTACTAAATGTGATGTATAGATACTAATATTATAAATGAGAAGTGTCTGTCTGCCTGCTACGCTTTCTCGGCTTAACTACTCAAGTAATTTTCATGAAATTTGGTACAGTGATAGGTTACTTCCCGAAGATTTTTTTTCTTCAAAAGTGCAAGTGCAGTGAGTTTCTTGCTGGTGCCAGTGGTAGATTCACTCGACGCGACGATTCAAAAGCACTAGTAAAAGTTTATTTGAATAATAAAACATTTGGATTTGAAGGACATAGGCTCTATATACTCTTTATCCCGGAAAATTGAAACTTCCGCGGGAATCAAAAAACGTCAATCCACGCGGACTGATCTATCAACGCACAGCTCAAACCCCTGGAATTTTTGAAAATTCAAACCCTAAGGGGTAACAGGCCTATTGCACTGCACTTTCCACAGGGCCGTGTGTTAAGGGTGGGCGTGGCCGCTAATTTGAGCGTCGCTTATTACACAGCAATAAGGATCAGATTAGGGACCCTTTCTCCCTAAACTTTATTACACTACTCTGAATGAAGTGTAAGGGTCCCTGTGAAAAGTGCAGTGTAATAGGGCTATTACATAAGGTTTTGAAAGTTTTTCTGAAAATCAAATTTAACGTGAGTTGAAGAGAATTTGTGAAGTTGAGAATTTAAAGCTGCGGGCAAAAGCTAGTTTAAATATAAAGGGACACTTACAGTTGCCCAGGTCAAGCCAAAGCTGGAAGGCAGTGAGCTGGTCGCTGAAGAACGGTGAGTGATGGTAGTTTTGATGATGTGGCCTGTCCAGTAACGCTGGCAACTGGGCCAGAGCCAGGTCCAGGGTGTGTTCCCACGCAGCCCACAGGGGGTGCCTCGCCAGAGACGGCAGAGCTGGTGAGGAAACTGGCGTGCAGTTGTACGACCTGTAAGACCATAGCGTAACATTTTTTTTTTTATGAGCAGATGTATGGAGCCTCGTACATATATAGATAATGGATGTGCATAGGATATGGAACGCCCTTCCCGCTTCCATTTTTCCACTCATAATATTGGTATCTTCCAATCAAGAGTGAATAGGCCAGGCTGCATCATCACTTACCACCAGGTGAGATCGCAGTCAAGGGCTAACTTGTAGTGGATAAAAAAAAGGCATCTTCTAGGCTAGTGCGCTCCACCTTAGCCTGTATAATGCATTACTACTTCCAGCAAGTCTGATTGCAGCCAAGCGATAGACTATAAATAAAAAAAAAAGAGGAGAATCGCATTAGGGACAACCTGTATGGACGATACAATTGGGTATTTGAGAACTATTCAAATAAATTATTTTTGAGGGATTATTAAGTACATCAGGAAGTTCCGGCAGCGGCTCGCCGTGAGCAGGTCAGCGCGGAACAGCTGCTGGAACAGCTCTGGAGGCAAGGAGCTCCAGGCGATGGTGTTTGTGATGGAAGCGAAGGTCCAGACCTGGTGGATGATGGTCACCTCATGATACTGTCAGCCAGCAGGAAGTTCCGGCAGAGGCTGGCCGTGAGCAGGTCAACGCGGAACAGCTCTAGAGGCAAGGAACTCCAGGCGATGGTGTCTGTGATGGAAGCGTAGGTCCAGACCTGGTGGATGATGATCACCTCATGATCCTGTCTGCCAGCAGGAAGTTCCGGCAGAGGCTGGCCGTGAGCAGATCAGCGCGGAACAACTGCTGGAACAACTCTGGAGACAAGGAGCTCCAGGCGATGGTGTCTGTGATGGAAGCGAAGGTCCAGACCTGGTGGATGATGGTCACCTCATGATCCTGTCAGCCAGCAGGAAGTTCCGGCAGAGGCTGGCCGTGAGCAGGTCAGCGCGGAACAGCTGCTGGAACAGCTCTGGAGGCAAGGAGCTCCAGGCGATGGTGTTTGTGATGGAAGCGAAGGTCCAGACCTGGTGGATGATGGTCACCTCATGATACTGTCAGCCAGCAGGAAGTTCCGGCAGAGGCTGGCCGTGAGCAGGTCAACGCGGAACAGCTCTAGAGGCAAGGAACTCCAGGCGATGGTGTCTGTGATGGAAGCGTAGGTCCAGACCTGGTGGATGATGATCACCTCATGATCCTGTCTGCCAGCAGGAAGTTCCGGCAGAGGCTGGCCGTGAGCAGATCAGCGCGGAACAACTGCTGGAACAACTCTGGAGACAAGGAGCTCCAGGCGATGGTGTCTGTGATGGAAGCGAAGGTCCAGACCTGGTGGATGATGGTCACCTCATGATCCTGTCAGCCAGCAGGAAGTTCCGGCAGAGGCTGGCCGTGAGCAGGTCAGCTCGGAACAGCTGCTGGAACAGCTCTGGAGGCAAGGAGCTCCAGGCAATGGTGTCTGTGATGGCAGTGAAGATCCAGTTCAGCTCACCCAGCATCGTGCGACGGTCGGTCACTTGGCCGGGAATCCTACAATAAAAGAGACATTTTCGTATATCATTCTAAATGTTTTTGCCAGAAATGGCTGAATGCATACTGATATTGTGTTCACAACAAATAAATCAATAAATCATGTCAATGTAGTGGCGTCCACAGCATTGGAAGCCCCCTGGCTTGGTTAGGATACCTATTATCAGGCAGGGCATGATGAAATTAGGGGAGGAGGTTTTTAGTCCGTAGGCCGCTGGGTTTCATCCCCAATGGCCGACTCCATAACCCAAATGCCTCCAAAACCACTTAGATATCCAATGAGGATTTTCCTTCTCCCCAGAGAAAAAAAGGGGCATGATGAAATTAAGCTTTGATACAAGTTTGGAATGTTTGTACTCCATATTGGCCAAGCCTGATGGATGAGGTCAATGAGAGAATACATACTTGTGATTTTCCTCCTCCCCAGAGAAAAAAAGGGCATGATGATATTAAGCTTTGATACGAGTTCGGAATGTTTGTACTCCATATTGGCACAGCCTGATGGATGAGGTCAATGAGAGAATACATACTTGTGAGTTTCCTCCTCCTCAGAGAAAAAAAGGGGCATGATGAAATTAAGCTTTGATACGAGTTGGGAATGTTTGTACTCCATATTGGCACAGCCTGATGGATGAGGTCAATGAGAGAATACATACTTGTGAGTTTCCTCCTCCTCAGAGAAAAAAAGGGCATGATGAAATTAAGCTTTGATACGACTTCGGAATGTTTGTACTCCATATTGGCCAAGCCTGATGGATGAGGTCAATGAGAGAATACATACTTGTGATTTTCCTCCTCCCCAGAGAAAAAACAGAGAATTTAAGCTGTGGTACGAGTTCGGAATGTTTGTACTCCATTTCAGCGCATGAAGCTCCAAGCCTGATGATGATGAGCATAACGGATGAGGTCAATGAGAAAATACATACTTGTCGATAAGGTCCACGAGGTCAGCCCTGGCTACACGCAGCCGGGTCCGCAGCACAAACCACTTGATGGCCATCTTGACGGGAGTGGTCAGACAAGCGGTGAACAGATCAGCTGGCAGCTCCGGAGACATGGGCAGAGTCTGTCCGGCCGCACACGCTGCTAGTTGTATGCAATTCTTGTACGATACCGCTGGTATGCTGTTAGCGTCTGCACCTTTTGAACTGGCTTGCATCTGTTGGATGTTAAATTTACTTTTCTCCTATTTTTTTTTTTAATTATATAGGCCAGCGCTTGGCTTGCTTAAAGCTTACCTAGAAGATGCCTATTCACCCTTGATTTGAAGGTACCTATATTAAAAGAGGAGGTGAAAACGGAAGCCGGAAGGGCATTCCATATCCTAGCGGTTCTAATTAGAAACGAGGAAGCGAATCTCTTCGTACGAGCCCGCGGAACTTCGACTGCGTAAGGGTGCAGACCTTGTCGATGGCTTGCGGTTCGATAATAAAAAGGTGACGGAGGAACCAGATCGAATAGATAGAATAGATCGATCGAATACTTGCTCGGAATTTGCTTCATTATATAAAAAAAAGTACATTGACTCTTTTCTGGCTGCTAATAGGAGATCAGATCATTTCCATCCAACACAAGGTTATTTAGCGTGAGTTAAGGAGAGTCAACGCCATCTATCGGTACTACAGAAAAGCTTTCTTAACAAATTCTGTTCGTTGTTTCCTCGCAAATTAAAGTAAAGTACTATACAAGTCTCGGCTTTATAGCAATTCACGGACACGTTTCGAACTCGAATTCACGGACACAGACAAATGTAACGTCTCCTCAAGTGTGTTTCATAAATAAATAATAATGGATATTTGTGTGTGTTTTGGCCGCTTTATGATTAAAAAGTTTTTACCATATCTCACCTAGAATATGGCTATATTCTCATCGCAGCTTATTAATATTTAAAAAATCATGCTTCACAAAAGATTTCCTCACCTCATAGTCCCTCTCGTGTTGTAATGCAAACTGTTTGAAGTTCTCTACTATGACTCCCGCGTTAGAGCAATCGTAGACGTAGAGTGAAGGTGCACCCATCCATGTTTGTAGATCGTACATCGACAGCGGGATGTATTGGGTGTAAGACTGTAAAACATATCGGCTCTGTGAAATATGAAGTCAAAATCAGCAACATTTTTTCAAACATCAAAACGTGTGCTTATTATGGATTTTGTATGAAATTTTAAGTTGTGACGTCATCAAAGTTCGACGCACTTTTTCTACTTTAATCGATAGTTTAAAATGGTTATTCAAATTAAAACAAGCAGGGGACGTGGATGTTACGACTTTTTGGGAGATCCTTTATTTAATGATCACTAAAAAATAATTTATTTCACTAGTAGTCGAATACCCAATTGTCATTGAACATAATATAGTGATGAGAAACATTGACTGACTAGTTGTGAATGAATGATAGTTCAGGAAACAAGATGTTTGTGAGTAATTTGTGATAAACAATAGTGAAAATATTGTTAGCAAAGTTGAAATGTCGTGATTGATTTTGCCCGGTGGTATTTATTGACTGTAGACATTTCCCAGTTTGTTCGACGCCCACACATATGACAGCCCGGGTTGCCGTGACAGAGGTAAAAAAAAACCCGGCTGAGTTTCTTGTGGGCTCTTCTCAGACCAGGGCGCGTGTGGAACCCTTTAATTTTAAGATACCGTAGTTAATTATCAACATCACGTGTTTATACTTTGCAAGCATGACGTTCAGAAGGTGTATTTTGTAGGTACCTATTTTGAATAATATGTTTTGAGTTTAGTTGAGGTACGGTACTCTCTCCTAAACTATGGTTGAGAGAGGTAGAAAACAGTCGGTACAGTTCTTCAGTCCTTACTAGAGTACTGTTGTAGGAAAAATTGTTTCCTACAAACGCTGTGTATTGTTGCTGCTCCATGTTTGGACACACCTTATTATGAAATATTAAATGTAAAATTATTTGGGCTACCTCAAGTATTTGAGTTATTATTAATCTAAATACAATATTACCCTGTTGAAAACCCATATCTCTCCTTGAGAAGTAGGCTTGGGTACGCCATGTCCGTTGTAATGAAATAAGACGCGTTCTTCCTTCGCGTTCCTACGCAATGAGCAGCAGAGCTTCTTTATCTGCAAAAAATATTACAAACATGTATGGTAACTACCAAAATTCAGCTTTATTTACTATGAGAAAAGGTTGATATTGGTATACTGAATACTATGCTAAAGCAAGTAAAGCTTAGCATTATGGTGTCTGTCCACTGAAGTGGAGCGAAGATGTGATGGGCGGACCAATGAGAGGTGCAATTATGTAAGAATTGCCGATCCAATCGTCAAGTCGGCGGTATGTACGATACCATAAACGTATGAGAATGGATACACGAAATTGAGCTCTAATTCAATGACGTTATGGTTTATTTTACTTTGATGCCGAACTTATACGATTCGATCGACAATTCTTACACAATAGGGGGGCAGGTTCCTGACAGGTGCATCGATAAATTTATCTGTCAGGTATCTGAGTGCTATGCTTGGCACATCTTCGCTTCTTTTTTATTGCGGGTAACCTTATTCTGCGGGTAAGCATTAAACCTAAATGTCCGATATTATGACTTATTCTGTTGTACACTATCAGCTCAACTAAACTAAAATCGTAGATCTAAATTTATCGCTATATTTCTTAGTGATGCCTGCGAAAAAGGATGGCAATAATCCTGTAAAACAAGAGACAGTGTAGTGTAGTGACAATTAGCCACAATTAATAAAAATCTATACTAATATTACAAATGCGAAAGTGTGTTTTCTGTGGGTGCTACGCTTTCACGGCTCATCCGTTCAACAGATTTTAACGGTTGGTATAGTCACACAAACTTTTCTGACCAGCGTCGCTAGTTTATAAGAAAAATGAAATAAAAACAAACGACAACTAAACAGGCATAAATACGACTTCCAATTGTGGCCACCGGGTCAGATTGTGGGACCATACTACTTTTCATTCCGAAAAATCTAGATCGATGCGAACATCATTATCAACATCATCTAGTTCTAGATTTTAGAATAATTGTTTCAGTATAGGATAAGCATTGAATTAGCTAATTATTGTATAAACACTGGGAATGTGTGTCACATCGTTGACCCGTTTCGCTGGCCTTGCTCTAAATGCGCGTAAATTGGGCATTGGCACGACAAAATTCTAGTTCTAGATACCGTATGCTTTTCGCACTTTTAATCGAATGATGACGAAACAGTATTAGTCATATGGCCATTTAGCATGTCAATGAGGCCAAAACTTGCGTACTTGTACACAATCTCAAAACTAAACTAAAATGACAGTTCTGTTTTTATTGCTATCCCTTTCTGAATACTAACCGCGTCGCTAGTTATTATTAAAAATATACTTAATAAAAACTACAAAATATAAACAGGCATAATAAAAATTTGTTCCAACTTGGGCCACAGGTTCAGATAAATTTGTAGTTTAATGAATGTGTAATACAGAATTGGCAATTTGATTACAACTAGATGACGCCCGTGACTTCGTCCGCGTAGGTTTAATTTTTTTTAAATCTCGGGGGAGTTTGATTATTGGGAAGCCACTCTCCAGGTCCTCAACTATCTATATTCTATTCGATGCAAAAAATTACGATGATCGACGACTACTCTTTTGAGACCTCTCTGGCACATAGAGCACTGTTGTCTTATAAGCGGAAGGTCCCGGGTTTGACACTAAAAGTATTCAAAATGTATACCAATAACTAAAATAATTACACTGTAATGCCCAATACGTAACGTTTTTCGTTACATACGATGTTTCCAGGCCAGAGGTCCAATTCGTAATCGTATCTAAACAAATCGGTCTAAGCAAATTGTAATCATTTGACAGCTTAAAATGTATTACATGAACTGTTTAAGGAGTTCATAAATGCTTTTTGAAGTGCAGGCATCCATGAACTCCATAAACAGATCGAATTATACGTTTGACAAAAGATTACGATTTCCTTGCACAATCGGGGGGCAGATGTCCGCGTCTCAGTGTCAGAAAGAGCTATGTTCTAACAAGTCATAATTAAAAAAATTAAAAAACACGACCGCCCTGCCAAAAAACTAACTAAAAAGTTAAAAACCTTAATTAATCTAGTTAAATTAGAATCTTAGTCACATTTTTATTAAATGATATTTTTCTGTGAATCACTGGATATTGAACTATAGTGTTATATATTTTTGGAATCTACTCATCATTTTCTAGATGATGATTATATAGTTAATCTTATTTTCAAATATTTTTTTTCAACTTTAGTCTTTAATGCGGGACCATGATCACCCCATCAATGTTTTTTTAAATTTTACTAGCCTATGTCACCCGGAATAAGCTAGGGATTCTAACGATACCTCATTTATGAAAATCGGTTCAGGCGTATAGAAGTTGTGGTGGAATATACACACTCACATACATACATACATACATGAACCCTGAAAACAATATACTCCTTTTTTCAGGCAGTCGTATAAAAAGCAACTCACGTCATCCATAGTGGGGTCCAAGGATTGTTTGTATCTGGCTCGCGGCTGCCAGCGCTCATACTGCGTCTGCAGAGCGTTCCCGATGCTTTCCAGTGCTTTGCTCGAGGACAGCGAGTTGGGGTCTGCGGATCAGTCGGAGCTAATTCTTGAGATGGATACTGAGAGAGAAGACTGCCTCGTTGGTCTAGCGGTTAGCGTAGTCGACTGCGGATCACGAGGTCCTGGGTTCGATTCCCGGTCGGCCATAAAAATTGTTAGATATTGGGCTTTTCTATTAAGAAATTCTCAGTGCCAGCCCGGAGTTGGAAGTTGGCGGTGTTTCACCCCCGTGCCTCGGAGAGCACGTTAAGCCGTCGGTCCCGGTTATTATCACTATCATGATAATAGTCGTTAAAGCCCGCCAACCCGCATTGGAGCAGCGTGGTGGGTCTAAGCTCTAATTCCCTCTCTCCCATGAGAGTGGAGGCCTGTGCCCAGCAGTAGGACGTTAATAGGCTGTAGTGGTGGAGGGGTTCTGAGAAAGCCTTGTTCCTTCTTCTCCGTTCTACCACAGAACAGCGAGAAAACGTCAGTATTGGCATCCTTATGTACCTAGTAGACGTCCTATCTGCTTGCACGAAGCGTTTTTGCTCGACGTTTCTGACCCGAACCGCTAGGATGTGGAACACCCTGGCGCACGTGTTTCCCGCCACATATAACTTACTAACGAATGCGACTTCGTCTGCGTGGTTTGAGGTTTTTTGGTCTATGTGCCATTCCAGACTATAATCTATCTCTGTGCCAAATTTCAGCCAGATCCGTTCAGCCCTTGGGGCGTGATTGAGTAACAAACATCCATCCATCCATACATCCATACATCCATCCATCCAAACTTTCTCATTTATAATATTTATTTGAAGTACCTTCAAGGCAAGAGTGAATAGGCATCTTCTAGGCAAGCGCGTTCCAACCTAGACCTCATCATTGCTTTGCACTAAGCATGATTGTCGTCAAGCGCAAGCCTATCTCCCAATAAAAATTTTAAAAAGCTATGCAGTGAGTGATGTGGTGTCTTAAGTGTCAGGTTAATTGGGTATTTGACTAGTAGTCAAACAAATTATTTTTAAGTGATTATTAAATAGAGAATCTCACAAGTTGTAATATCCACATCCCCTGTTAATTTTATGTTGAATATCCATTTTAAACTATTGATTAGTGTAAAAAAGTGCATTAATCTTTGAACAATTCATTCAATTCAGTATTTCATACAAAATCCCATGAAAAGCACGTGTTTCAATGCTAGAAAAAAGTTACTGATTAAATTAGTTGTCAAATATCTAACTGACAAGAAGCCAGGTGTCTTAACCACTAGACTAATGGATAGTGTACAACTTACCAATCCAGCATTCGAGGCGGGCGCACGGCTGTGTTTTGATGACATCTGGTGGATCCACACCCACATTGAGGCATAGCACTAAAGCCACACAGTGTGTTTTGTACTATGGACAAAACAAACAAATTATTTTATAATTTATATTATGTTTCACTCACTAGGGAAGTTCCTAAGAATAGTTTACAAACTTCCCTAGTGTGAGAAACACTATAGTAAAAATAAAAAAAAATTTAAAATACAAATGTGTTATTTCTCATTCAAAGTACCATCTAATATAGGTCTTTGAAAGTAGTTTCGATACTGCAATATATCCCTACTAGTTTTACTACTGGCATTAACAGTCGCATGGACTGGATTGAAAAGATATGAGGACTCTGATATAGTACTGCCTCTCAGTAGACAGTTAATATATTTTTGAAAGGCGGATCCCATAGGTCCTACCGACTACTAATAGAGGTTAATAAAGCATGTAGCACAAAAGCAAAGCATGCTTTTTATCCATAGCACAGAAAGCATGCTTTCCGAGGAGCCTCTATGTTGCTACAGTGCTATGAAGCACGAGTGCGCATGGTGCTTCGTAGTTCGTTTCGTATCACTAGTAGAGACCGTTAGTCTCGCGTAACGCCCTGCTGTGAGCATACGTCATCACTCATTTATTCGTATCTAGCAGCACGCTTTTGATCACGCACCATCTAATGTATACCAAGCTTAAGACAAACAAACTTTCACATTTATAATATTAGCATGATTAATGTTAAATAACGTTAACATCAAGTATAGACAGTCCTAAGCCTGAAAAGTATGAAGGAGAGTTCATTGGTTTTTATTTACAGCTTTATATTATTTTAGACTGAAATGAGACATATTAATAAATAATATTCTTATTTAGCACTCGATCTGTCCAATGAACGACATGTAGTACAACACGCTATGAGATTAAGCGTGCTGCAAGACTTATTGCACGGCGCACCTGCCGGCTGCTCACATGCTTTCATAAAAAATGATTTCATGCTTTCAATACATGCATGCTATAGCATAGCATATTTAAAAGCATGCTTTAAATATATAGCTTATAGCCTGCAAACATGCTTTGAATTTATAGCAGTTTTGAACAACTCTAGCTACTAAGCACTCGCCACCTAACTAACCAGAGCTGAGCCTGAATTTTGGTAAATCTAACCTTAAAACTTTGAAATTTAAAAAATTTATATTTTAAAAACTATTAAGATTCGATGAATTTGGCTTGGAGGTGGGGTAGACCCCTCCCTCTCAGCCCTACCCCGCAGCACATATAAAAACTAAACCACAACCAAAATATATATCTTTATATTCATTCTTATAAATTGAGTAAACTAATTATAAAATAAAAGAGAAAAAAAAACAACAAAAAAGTATCTGTGCATCCATCGGATGCAACCTATTGCATAATATGGTCCATGAAAACACTTTTGATATAGAAATTCTTATGTATCTTGTCTGTCCATTGGAAGTGAAACTTGATTTATTATTTTCTTACAATAAAAAAGAAAGATGACACCCTCTTTTTACCAAATGTTTACATGAAGTTCAATATTCTTAATCATATTAAATAGGTACTTGTACATATTTTAGAATTAAATACAGAATAAATGTAAATAAATTTTAATTAAGTAAATTATAATAAATTGAAATAATAAAAATTGTAAATAATAATAAATTGAAATTTGCAATGTTTACATGAGAATTATCAGCTGCATGTGTTTAACTCCAAATAATTACACTTGCTAATATATTGGAGTTCATCTCAATTACCAATTCATCAATTCATAAAGAGAATTTTAAATTTCATATCAACGCCAGTAAATTATTGGGAAGTACTCAATCAATGAGTTGTAAAGTAGTATTCACCATGTGCGTTTGTTATTAAATTGCATACCCTGTCGCCGAGCTACGGACTACGCAGCACGTCGCTATGTTTATCAAACAACCACGCTCCACCTACCTTTTCCTTGACCCTCCAAGAGTACTCTACTCGTTCTTCCCCTTTTATAGGCTCCGAGTGCCTCGGCTTATTAAAACTTAGGGGCAAATCGTCTTCGAAGTCCGAGCAATCACTGTCCGGTTCACCACCGTCCTCCTCATCATTTACCGCGAGATAAGGAGGCATATCTGTCATTTTCACACAACACTTTAACACAATCCTATTTGTCCTCAACGTCTAACACATCCGAATAATATAGGAAAACATATTAAAAACCTCGCAGGCATAAATGCGCGTCCATTTTTGACCACATGGGAATAAACAATTCTTACCACAGACCACCAACCAGAAAAAACACAGACCAACATCAATATTTTATCAATTTTCGTGTTTCATTTCACGAAACTCGAATGACATTTGGTGGCATGCGAAATCGTTGATTATATATTATAGAGTGCGAAATATACTTTATTTAATATCAAAACCACAAAGGATATTTTTGATTTATATTAAAATATGAATAATGCAATATCCCTTCATGAAATGGAACAATGAATGGGTCTGGAACACTACCAAAAACTATGTTTCCTACCAATTACAATCCGGGTATCTTTAAATCAAGAGTGAATAGGCATCTTCTAGGCAAGCGCGTTCCATCTTAGGCCGCATCATCGCTTCCCATCAGGTGAGATTGTGGTCAAGCGTAAGCCTTTAATGAATAAAAAAAAAACATGTGAAATACCTCAGCTCATAGAGTTACGATACGTCTTACTGGCTCCAGCTTGACCGTAATAGTTAATATATGTTTTGACCCAAATTCTGTAATGCACGATCTCTAAAAATATTGCGTACCCTTTAAAATACCCCATGCAGAAAAGGACAGATCTAGATCTCTGTCTACGCCACAGAGTACATTATATATACTGGTCTACGCATATTTAATGTACTGTCATCTGTGGCCTACGCATTTTTCTGATCGGTGCTACTGGCTGCGCATCAGCATCAACGCACCACCAATAAGTTACTTGTCTCTGGCTAATTAAAAAAGATCTATTTAGTCTGAGATACGTAAATAACTAATAAAACGTAGAGGTTTGTGTTGTTACCTATATGTTACTTGTCTCTGGTTGTTACTATGTTTACTATTTTGATCTAACTTTTATTATGACCCAATCTAGATGCTAATAGAAAGAAACCACATTCCTGATTACATTTCCATATGTTTGGTCTATAAAAAGTAAGGAAAACATTAACGGGATATTGAGATTTATTATAGAAATTTCATATTAGTTAAATTATTACCATTAAAATATTAGGTATTAAGGACATAACATTTTGTAGCAAAATTGGATTATGTATCACAAACTAATTAAGGAGGAAAAATAATTAACAACAACACCAAAGCACCATTACAACACACATGATATCATAAACTAAATTAGTTCATTAACTTGGGCCTTATCAGGTACACTATTATTATTTATATTTAATTTAATATACACAGTCCTATCTACAAATAATTTTGAGCGGTTTGTTGGTCATATTTTAACAGCACTGCATACACTGCAATGGTCTTGATTAACTCCATCTGCCAAACACTCTATATGAAAGGAATGTCGACATTTATACACTATTAAGTCCGAAGCCTCGGATAGATCTCTTATTATAATACGTCCTTGGCACACACTGCATAGAAAATCATCAGTAACAGATATTCCCCTTTGTTGATTCACAATTAGCTTTTCTTGTAAATCAAAATAGTTTCTTAATGTTATAACTTTAAAAGCCTCATGCACAGACATTTGTAAATGGTAATCACACATCATTTTAGCAAGGGACTCCTTCAGATCATTTATTTCACAACCAGACTGTATGTTCCGTATCAACATCCTAGGGTCCACATAATTGCCAATTCTTTTAAGCAGTAATGTAACACATTCTGGTTTGTCTATGGTATGTTTAATGAGATCCGTCCAGAGTTCTCTATCGTTGTGTTCTTGACAGAAAGAAATTGCCTGGTTTATATCTTGCAACTTTTCTATTATGATTTGTAAGGCCTCTCTCGTATTGCCTATTCTGCTGAGAAGGAAAACCATTTCTGGGTAATACTCATTGCTTTGGCAGACGTCTAATGCTTCTTGTATAGGATAGTTATCACTGCACTTGAGAAAAACCAATAATTTATTTCTATCATATTTTGCATAGAGCCGAACAAGTTTCCCATGATATCGTCCATTAGACTCAACTTTACTGTATGCATCTAAATATTTAAACAAATATTCATCATTATTTTCAAGTTGTTTCTCCACTACTTCGACGGGAACCTTATCCCTGCCTTGAATGAGTATGGCAATAGCTCTATCACAATCTAAAGTTATCAAATCAAGAATTTTGTCATATATCACATAAAACATGTTATATTCTGTTATTAATTTGAATACGTCTTTGTGTTGTAGTTTCAAATAAGTTGTCAGTGCTTTGTCATATTTTTTCTGGTAGCAATAAAGTAAAGCTAAGGCCTCTAAATATATGTTTTCCACCTTAGTATTCATCAAATGTTCTAAGACTTTGTCCACAATGACAGGAGTTCTATACAAAGCTGGACTCCATTCCTGAACAAGTTTTAAGAAACCTTTTGGGTCCACTTTTAAGTACTCACAAAAGATAAGTTCGTAAATCTGTGGACTCAAACATTGTTCAGGATTTCTAGGTACATATGCACTAATTGCTCTTAGTTGCTTCACATCAACAAATTTTAAAATTTGATTTTCCCACATTACTTTATCATTTTTACATATTTTTGCACATAGAATAGCAGCTTCTTCATAGAGGTGTTCTGCCATTAAATGATCCAAATACTGAACTCCCACAGTTACAATTGAATGTTCAGACGTTTTTCCTCCCACCTCTTCCAATACTGATATAGCCTTTTCGAATCTTCCTTCTTTAGTCAACCAGTTCACCCTGTCATCAATATCATAGGGACTGGCTATCACAATGTCCTTTGGGGAAACTATGAAAAATCTATTTTCTTCAATAAGCATATCTAAATAGTAGTCATTGCATGAATACTCTTCATAGCCTCTGATATTGAGGCTGTCAGTGGAAACTTCACAGAATTCACAGTCTTTATAGTCAGCTAGTAAAAGGACTGGTCTTTGGGCTTTTCCAGTTTCAGGGTCACTCTCTTTTGGAACACCAAGTAAAACTAATTGATCATCCAGTGGTCCTAGACCACTTATGTAATAATCTGTTTGGAATGTATGGACTGGATCTACAAGATATTCAGTCACATCTCGAGTTTGCAGCTCAATTTGGCTTCTTTTACGTATAACACATATCCGGATGGTGTCCACCCAGCCAATCATGAGGGTCTTGGGTGCTGACCACAAAAGATTGCATCGGAAATCTTCTATAGAGCGGTTAGGACTTTTCTCCCATTGTATAAGTCCAAGGGAGCACCTTGCCACAAGGTCATATACTCTCACTCCTACCTCGCTGGCCCAAGCTACGAAGCGTTCGTGCCAGGAAATTGCCTGCACATAGCCTTCACATTCACACAGTACTGTACTTCTTAAACGGTTTAAGAATGTTTTCTCATACAGCATTAATTTGTTGTCACCTGAAATAGAGAATTGAAAATTATCAATATTTTTATTGTAACTCACTGTTACAGACTTACTCAAGCCTCTAAAAAGGAATAAAAATTTCAGACATTAATCTAGGCCCAGTTAATATGACTTTTCAATGGGAAAAGTCATTAAGTTAATAAGAAAAAACTATCTGCTCAGAGTCATAAGGCTGATTGCATGATATTGCACAGATTTTTTTAAAATTGTAAATCATAAAACTGACAAAGAATATTGTAAGTAATATGGGTTATGTATTCAAAAGTTAAGTATATTACTAACCCATCAAAGCCTATACAATACAACACCTAATATTTTTTGTGATGCTATAGAATTGCTTACAGCACTATTATTTCAATTCACTTCTTGATTTTATGGATTGCGTTTGTACCAAATGACTACAATGTACTTCCCCAATGATGCATGAAATGGAAGAGACGCGCTTTAGAGAGAGTTTCTAAGGGTCAAGCTTTTAATTTGCACTATGTATAAATGGCAGTTTTGTACATTATTTATGACTGCGACTTATATAAGCTTAGAATATTACCTGTAAGGAACCTTCTACCAGATCCAGATTTAAAGTAATATGGGTCTAACGCCACAGACTTCACAACTCTGCCCAGAGTCAAGTTATGAGTATTATCATCAGTGTACAGGCCATACACCAGCACCTTTCCATCATCAGAACAGCTAGCGATGTAATCTCCATTGAGATCCACTGAGATTTTGTTCACAGCGATCGCGTGAGCTTGCAAATCCTTCTGGTTATTGTCTTGCGATATAGGAACCGTGTTTCCTTCATGATCGAGCAAATGTATCACTCCCCACTGAGTTCCGAGACAGATAAACTTTGTATGCACACAGATGCAGCTCACTGCGTCTTTTAATAGTATATTTTGCACATCATTACCCATTCGATCATATTTCAATTTGGGTTCTTCGTTTGGTGATAGAGTGTCCGAGTTCTCTACGTTTACGGCCATTGCCATTGTTGTAGTGAACCATGTGAATCACTATAACAATACTATGTGCACAAGTTAATTAAAATATTAATTTTCCTGCTTTTGATAAAATACTCAAAAAGGAATTTAAAAAAATGATATCTTTTGTCAATATAATAGTGAAGAAGGTTGACATTTGACATGGTGTAAGGTTTTTACATTTTTATATTACGTTCCTTGGTTTTTATTATCTGGTTTTTCAGCTCTGGGTTCCAGCGCTTCTGAGACTTGACATTTGAAATAGTATTTAATCTCATTCCATCAAGACTAGAAACATGCTAGAGTGAAAAAAGTTATCAGTGGCTTTTATTAGTGGTCCCATAAAAAATTCTGATTGCAAATCCTCAACGCCGACTCTAAAAAGTTAAGATAAAAATTCTTTTAATTTTTATAGTTGCTATACCTACAGCTCAGCCTTAGATTCTAACTTTTTTGTACAAGTTATTATTTGTGTTTCTTTTCAGATTAAAGCTGCATCATTTTGAAAAATAACATTATTACATTAGGATAGGTCTTTACTTTGTTAATACTTTGTTAATTTTTTTAGGCTGTACGGTATTGTATCTTTGCCTGTGTGTAAGAAATAAATTAAGCATACCATAAACGTATCCGCTTCCTCAAATCTCTGCGTGAGAATGAGGTGGGAATTTTAAAGTTCAAAACTGAAATTCGAAGCAGTAAAAACTTATTCGTACGAAATAAAATTACTTGTGTGAGAAAATGGATAGAAGAATAAACAGCCAGTATCCCTTTGACCAACAAATGATTCTAAAATATGAACGATATTTATCTCCTCATGGACGAAAAGTAATATCAGCATTAGTGCATTTAAAAAAAGGTATTTTTCTAACAAATATAGTCATAGACCTATCTAGTCGTAAATAATACTATTTTGAATAGATTTTATTTACGTTTAAAAAATATTGTATAGGTCTAAAACATGTCTAGGTTAAATTTGTTTCTACGATATTTGGTGCGCGATTAGAAGAAAGTGGTAAGGTAATAAGTAGATTAAATAATTTCTCAGATCACATAATATTTCTCAGACTTAATATTATATCTATGGTCGTTTTATCTATCGCGATAAAATCACAAAGTGAACTGACAACATTGTACCTACTAATTATGTACCAATATAACTTATTTGTTTATAGAAAGAAAAAATAACTGTTTCAAGCCAATTTTAAATCCACCTTCGCGTCATCCAAGCAGGAAAGTTTTGAGGTAATGTTGCTCTGTAATCTATAATATTTTATGGCTAGCATTAAATAAGCTCCCTGGCGCAGAGGTGAGCGCTGTGTATTATACGTCCCGAGTTTGATAAGGACCCGGGTTTGATAACCGGCAGGCTAAAAAGTCAAAGATCGTCGTCACCCCGCAGCGTGCTCGGTCCCTAGAGTCTAGACGTCGCCGTCGGATGGCCGGTAGAAAAGAAATCTCCCTAGACATACTATAAATGCGAAAGTGTGTCTGTCTGTCTGTCTGCTACGCTTTCACGGCCCATCTGTTCAATCTATTTTGATGAAATTTGGTATATAGAGGTAAGTAGGTAGGTAGGTTACATCTCGGGGAAGGACATTTTAAGGAAGGCTAATTTTTATCCCGGAAAATTTAATTCCCGCGGGAACAAAAAATCTTAATCCACGCGGACAAGTTGCGGGCATTATCTAGTAATAAAATAAATGTGAGACATTTTCTCTGTCTGGCTGTCTGTTTTCTTGTCACAACCCATCTCAACCGATGGAGACGCTTGTTACAGAGATAGCATACTTACCGGATACGGACATAGGCTTTAGTTATTTTTACCGGAAAATCAAAGTAATCTCACGGTTTGAAACATCCTTATCTAATCCACGGAGGTGCGGTCGTCACCACTCACCTTGTGCTGTTATAGTATGTTTTCCCTAATCTAAAATATTTTAACATTAACATGTAAAAATTATATAAATATTTTCAGTTTTAACAGTTCTGAAACTCCAAGAACTTTACCGATATTCAACGATTTAACTACCGAACCGAACAGTGAAATCTTGTTACCAGATAGTAATTTACAACAGCAAAATAATAATAACCTTAGTGACATATCCATAGTATCTTCATCTAAAGATTTGTTAAAAACAGCTTTAAATAATGACATCGGTGTAACACAAGAATGTTCAAATGTCCTTAACTCTCACCAACAACTTATAATGCAAAATTCTGATCATACTGAAAGTAATGTAGTGAACGAAACATCTAATGATGTAACCTGGGATAATATGTTCGACACCGATATTTTACTATATTTGGAAGATGCAGATAATAATACAAATAAAGAAGATGCTCCATCTAATAAGGTAACAGCGGTGGGAACCCTCAACAATAATGAATGTTCATCCAAACATGATTTTATGAATAATAACGATGAAAATTTAACCGGAAAAGGAAAACGCAAATCAAAAAATGCTAATGCGTATGTTAAACAGGCAAAACTTGTTGCACCTAAGAAAAATAATCAAAAAATGAATTTCCGCAAAGAAAAATACACAACAACTGTGAAAAATTGGTTAAATGATCCTAGTTATATTGTGGCTGAAGAATGTATTGACAGTCTTCAAAACCAAGAAACTGAAAATTTTGATAAAATGACCATACTAGTAGAAAATCAGAATAACAGGAAACCAAAAATTGATATAACTACTAGGAAAGAAAAGAAGAACAAAAGAAGAACTATACAAGCACAACTCGCCAATAAAGATGGAATAATGAAATATAAAAAACCTAAGAAAAGTGTTGAATATCAAGTAACTACTGAAAATGATCATAAAATCTCTGCAGATAACAACAACAACAATGTTAATCTAGAAAAAGGATCTGTAAAATTACCTATATTTAAAGCAGTAACCAAACCTATAAAAGAAACTAATGTGAAGGAAATTAAAGAAAAACAACTTAAATCTAAGGAAACAACTGAACTTATAAAGGCACATCATGCTAAAGTAGTTAAAGAGGAGAAAGCTAAACCTAAATTTATGGTGCCAATAAAATCACAGATACCAGTGGAGGATGTAACGTATAAAGTAGTGATTATAAATAATTTAATTGATATTTTTACAGTTATAAGTCATTTAGAAAAGATTGAAAAAGATGAAGGTGTAATGACCTTGGTTTACAGGTAAAAACTAAAAAATAATTTTGAGTTTTGATCAATAATAATGGTCTGTTGCACTTTGATCCAACTATTGATACATCTTTTTAATTATTTCTTTTTTTTTCAATCCTTATTTTATATATTTTTTTAATGTTCATTCATGTGTCAGTTCATTAACGTTATTATTCAGTTAGCGTTATTATTTTTATTATTCAATCGAAACTTATAACAATATTTATCAACAGCAATGGCTATTGCCAGCTCAATAACCAGCACACCGACGACACTTGTTCTCCTGAAGGGATCATGTTCTACTTCCAAGATACCTTCTATTACATAGAAGGTCAAGTGAATGGCATCACGTAAGTCGATTTCTTACAAGAATATATTTTATTTTTCATGGTATTTTTAATGAAGCTTTATCATATCCAATTTTTTTCAGAAATGTTCTCTATAGAGTCTTATCATATAATACAATTATTAGTTTCGATGCTAGAAATTCTTTGGTGTATTTTATGAATCAATACGACCTCAATCCAAATGGTTTCAATATTATTGATACGAAGGTAAAAGCTTTCCAAAACTTAGTCAAAATTTTAACATGATACTAATCCATTACTCACTTGGAAATTGCTGTATATTTTGTCAGATCGGCGCAAGTCTAATAAATCCTGACGAGCCACCAGATAATTTCTCCGAAATGCAGAAGTTAATCGGCTACAGTGCGACATACACAATAGCCACAGAATGCACGTTACAGAAAGTGGCTTGGTACACGACCCTTCTCAAGGAATGTTCCTCAAAGCTGAAGAGTCTGCTGTTGCAGCAAAGGCTTTGGAAGGTCTTTGTAGACATTGAAATGAAGATCCTACCAATCATATCAGGTTAGCTGAGTCATTATTTTTATTGATGACAGGTTTTTGCAGCTTTAATTAGCAGATAACTGAGCTCCATTTGTTTAACATAAAATGCCTCAATCTGTAGAAACAATACGCTAAAGTCCCCCAAATTGGTTTTTTCATCCAATCCACGTTTGCTATCAAGCTAAACTAAGCAAGCTATCCTGCTAGACTAGAATCTTCTAGTCTTCAATAATTTATTCTTTTACACACTCCTGACTCCCTAACATAACATTTTGGTAGGTATGGAACACCGAGGTATATCAGTGGACATACCCAAACTAAAGTCTATGGAGGAAATTTTAATGACTCGTATAAAGGAAATTGAGAGCCAGTGTCACAAAGCAGCCGGCAAGGTATTCCAAATAAACTCAGCGGTGCAAGTGCGAGCCTTGATCTATGATGAGTTGAAGCTTGATACCACGTCAAATATTAAGATAAGGGAGACAATTTGCCAGGGGGCTAAATCTACATCAGAGGCGATGGTAAGCAGCAACACCCCAAGCACAAAGTATATTAGATTAAAATAATTACCATAATCTTACCAACTGCGCCAAATTTACTTTGGCTCAACGAACTTCCTAGACTGCTAACCCGCATTGGAGCAGCGTGGTGGGTCAAGTTCTAATTCCCTCCCTCCTATGAGAGTGGAGGCCTGTGCCCAGCAGTGGGACGTTAATGGGCTATAGTGGTAGTGGTGGTGGAATTCAATCCTACAATAATTCTTTTGACTGCGTGAGGGCTACTTTAGCTTAAAGCGTTTTCGACAGCGCGGGCTACTTTAGTTTAAAGCGTTCAATGCTACAATTATCCTACCGACAGCGCCACATAAACATTTGCTTGGAAGTTTTTAAACTTTAATCAAACTTTTTTTACTGCTCGTTCCTGTTGTAATATAGTAATTTATTCATTTGAAGTGTTGACCATTCAATACCACAGCTGCGTTCCCTAATCACCGTACATCCGCTGCCAAAGCTGATCCTGGAATACCGTCACTTGTACAAAGCTCATGCTACATTCCTCGCGGGGATTGCGCAGCACGTCCGAGATGGAGTCATTAAGCCCACTTGGTAAATTATGATTGCAATGCCATAAAAATTTAATAAATAATTTTCTTTGCTGCTCCAATGGTAGATTGTTGTACCTAAGTATCGTTGGATGGATGATACCTACCAAAGTGAACTCAAATACATGCTTTCTGCTTTGCCTGTGAAACCAATGAGACAAGAAGAAATGGCAGATTTTCGGACAGGGCTTCTCATCTCTTTCCAATTTGACAGACAAACTATTCATGCACCGTATAAACTAGCTTTTGCCCGCGGCTTCGCTCACGTTAACTTCGATTTTCATACAAATTTCAGGCTCGATCCATCCAGTGGTTTGAGCTGTGCGTTGATAGATCAGTCAGTCAGTCACCTTTTTCTTATAAATTTAGATTTGACTTCCCCGACATTTTGCTAGTAATTTCCGAAAATCTTTTTTAAGAGAACCAAAATGATAAACATCAAGTATCTAAATTAATTACTCAAAAATTTAAACATTGATGTCAGTTAGTCAGAAGTTATCCTTCAAACTGACATTTTAAACAATCTGCTAGGGACCAGACAGCGGCGGCCACGGGTCGTATTGCGTCCAACAACCCAAACCTTCAAGCCATTCCTAAGATGCCATTCAACCTGGTGCTATTCCCCGAACCTGATGATAAAGGTGAGTGGTAGGTACTGGTTATCATCATCGACGGCGAAACAGCTCTTTTTTTAGCACTTACCTGTTCCAAAAGATTCCTCCGTCTATCTCTATCACTAATGCTCGTTGTCCGTTATTATGCGTCTTGGGTAAGTAACCTTTATAGAGCACTGTACGACGTACTATATTCTTTCCTGCCACGTATGACTTACGAGTACTTTCTAGGCAAAAATGAATAAGCAACTTCGGGGCTAGCGTACTCCAACCCTGGGTTAGTTTTTAAGAGACATGGATGACAATTTTGTGTTTGACAACTTTATCAAATCAGCTACTCCAAACTTAAAAACGCACCTCAACGGAAGTTTGTATGAAATACATAGTTGTGACGTCATCAAATTTTAACGCACTTTTTTTCTTTAATCTATAGTTTAAAAATGGTTAAATCAAACTTAAAAGTAATGAGGATTTATTATTAAAGGGGAAAATGAGGAGGAGGAGGAAACTTGAGGATATGAATTTTAGATATTTTAGAAGACCCTCTATTTAATCATCAGTCTATACTTAATTAATATTATAAATGCGAAAGTTTGGATGGATGTATGGATGTTTGCTACTCAATCACGCCGCAACGGCTGAACGGATCTGGATGAAATTTGGCACAGAGATAGATTATAGTCTGGAATAACACATAGGCTACTTTTTATCCCGAAAAATTAAAATTTTCCCGCGGGAACCAAAATACCTCAATTCACGCGGACGAAGTCCGACGAAGCATTAGATAGTAAGAAAGAATTTATTTATGACCTAGGCACATTGATGTTTAATTTAAATCATACAGCATCATCCCAATTATCGTCAAACGCAGTAAAAACGTTGGATAATTATGTAATGTTTTTACTAATGGGAATTAACGAGTTGATGTTATCAGGCAGTCAGACCCTGAACTTCCGCTCCGTATACGTGGCAAGGGCTGGGTACACTTTACTAGCGGCAGACTTCAAACACATCGAGTGTAGAGTCTTCGCCCACGCCGCGGCCGATTCAGGCTTGCTCTCTGCTTTGGAGAGCCCTGATTTGTTCAGAGTGCTGGCTGCTAAGTGGTAACTAGAGAATCTATCTAATCCTATATCTTACTTATTTTTACTTTAACTGCAGGCTTTTCAAATACCATCTTAGGTTTAGAAACAAGTGAACATAATTTAAAAATTGTTTGAATTGAGAATCTCCTCCTTTTTTTGAAAGTCACCTACCTAGTAAATAACAAGAACACGTAATTAATCATCTGTGAAATAACTGGCTTACATATGACGCTAAACAGGTAGCGCCTGACAAACAATTCACACACTATGAGTACGGAACCCTAATTAACGATTTTCGGATTTTTTCCTATTATGCGCTGTGATACCTTGCCAAATTTCATGATTCTAGATCAAGGGGAATATCTGGTTATACTATATACCAGGTTGACAGACAGACAGACAGACAACGAAGTGATCCTATACGGGTTCCTTTTTCCTCTTGACGGACGGAACCCTAAAAAAACCTTCCAAGTTCCATGCGTAGTAGTTTTATTATCCATGATTAGTAGTATTAGGGCACACAAGTGTTATTGTCTGGTTCCCAGGCTAAACAAGCCGGAGCCCGAGGTGTCCCCGGAAGACCGGGAGCGCACCAAGCGCATCGTATACGCGAGTCTGTACGGCGCGGGCACTCGAAAGCTCACGGAGATCCTCAACCTCGGCTATGATCAAGTGCTCTCCATCATGACCAGTTTCAACAGTTCAGTACTCATCTTACACCAGGATAAGAACATAAGGAACTGACACCGCATGACAACTGGCATTGAACTGAAATTGCCTTATTAATTTGCAAAGCTTCAGCTTTTTCCCAAATTGTAGGAATAGCAGATAAGCACCATAATTAAGATGCGGTTATGGAAGAATTTAAACAACCAAGGTTTCCCTTTCGCTACACTTCAACTTTTACACAGATGCTAAATTGCGTAGAAATCATTCATTCAAATCATGACACTCGTGAATTGCAAGAACTATAACAACACATCGGTACCTCATGGTTCCGGAACTAATTACACCACCCATACCCAAAAATTATTATCGATGTCATGATTCGAATTATTTTGTGTGTAAAAGTTGAAGCGTAGCAAAATATGGGGAACACCTTGGTTGTTTTAGTTCCTCCATAACCGCATCTTAATTATGGTCCTTATCTGCTATTCCTACAATTTTGGAAAATGCTGCAGCTTTGCAAATTAAAAATGCAATCCCAGTTAAATGTCAGTTGTCATGCGGTGTCAGTTCCAACACTACAGCCCATTAACGTCCCACTGCTGGGCACAGGCCTCCACTCTCATAGAAGTGAGGAAATTAGAGCTTAGACCCACCACGCTGCTCCAATGCGGGTTGGCGGACTTTAACGACTATTATCATGTTAGTGATAATAACCGGGACCGACGACTTAACGTGCTCTCCGAGGCACGGGGGTGAAACACCAACTTCCTAACTCCGGGCTAGTACTGGGAATTTCTAATCAGAAAAACCCGATACTTAACTATGGACCGACCCGGGATCTTGTCGGCCGCAGTCAAACATGCTAACCACTAGACGAACCAGGCAGTACTAGACCAACAAGGTGTCAGTTCCTTATGCTCTTATCCTGAAAATCCTAAACACGAAAAACCCTGTCCACTTACTATTCTGAATATCCTCACCAGGAACGTTTCCATCATTGAAGAGTTTCGGTAGGTCAGTAGTAGCGCAGTGCTCCAGACAGGAAGGTCGCCTCACCACCGCCAGCGGAAGAGCCAGAACCTTCAAGAACATCACCAGCTCGGACTTCCAAGCCAAGTCCCATGCGGAGAGGCAAGCCGTCAATTTTATCATACAAGGTAAGGAAGGACGTTTCCAAATAGCGACGCCTAAAAGTTTAGCAATACTCGTTTGTGGAGTTGTTGACAACATTTCTCTATCTATTATTAAGTAGAAACACTCGATAATCATTTTAATCATACTTTATTAGCAATTTACACACAAACACTGTACAGTACAGCCATCTTTGACAAGTGCTTCCAATCGTCCGTCACTCTCGGGAGCGCTGTAGAGCAGTCAGACCATAGTTATACCATAGATAGATCCGTCAATTTCAGTCTAACACCATATATGTTACTTGTCTCTGTCTAACACTATGTTGAAGATTATCTAAATGATTTGATTAAATAAATTAAAAAACACGACTGCACTGCTAAAATACGAACTAAAAAGTTAAAAATCTAAATTAATCTAGTTATATTAAAACCTTTTTAACATTTTTATTAAATTACATTACAGCTCCCATTTACATACATTACATTTCAATTACATTTTGGTTCCCGCGGGAACTCCTTAGTTTGCCGGGATAAAAACTAGCCTGTGTGCTATTCCAGACTATAATATATCTCTGTGCCAATTTTCAGCCAGATCCGTTCAGCCGTTGGGGCGTGATTGAGTAACAAACATCCATACATCCATATATCCATCCAAACTCGCATTTATAATAATATTAGTATGCGTAGTAGTAGTATGCGGGACCATGGTCGTCCCGCAATATAGACTAAATTTGAAAAAAAAATAATCGAAATTAAGAATTACTAAATCATCATCTAGAAAATGATGAGTAGATTCCAAAAATATATAACACTATAGTTCAATATCCAGGGATTAAAAAAAATATATCATTTACTAGCTAATGCCGGCGACTTCGTCTGCGTGGATCGAGGTTTATTGGTTCCCGCGGGAATTCCTCAATTTTCCGGGATAAAAAGTAGCCTATGTGTTATTCCAGACTATAATCTATCTCTGTGCCAAATTTCAGCCAGATCCGTTCAGCCGTTGGGGCGTGATTGAGTACCTAACAAACATCCATACATCCATACATCCAAACATCCATACATCCATCCAAACTTTCGCATTTATAATAAGATAAGACAAGATTAAAAATGTGAATAAGATTTTTAACATTTATCTTCAACAGATTTGCATTTTTGCTGACAGAATTTACATTTTTGGTTTGACCGCAGGCACCGCAGCAGACTTATGCAAAATGGCGATGGTGCTATCAGCTGATCGCTTGCTACACTCCTCGCCGCGACTGGAAGCACACTTGTTATTGCAGATTCATGACGAGCTGGTGTGGGAAGTTCTGGATCAACACGTGGATACAGCTACTGGTGATTTATCTTCTGTTTACCGAGTTTCTTGCTGGTTCTTCTCGGTAGGAATGGCATTCCGAACCAGTGGTAAATGATAAATGATTTATTTATTTCATGTAGGACAACTTGTGCCAGATAGGAAACGTTAAGACTACCACCGGTTCGGAAAAATACTCTACCGAGAAGAGCCGGCAAGAAACTCAGATAACAAGAAAATCAGACTCAGTAGATTCACTTGACGATTCAAAAGTACTTGTAAAAGTTTATTTAAATAAAAAACATTTGAATTTGAATTTGTTCCTATTCAGTTGTTGCAAATATCTTTTTGAATTAGAGGATGCCCGCGACTTCGTTGATTCCTGCGGGAATTCTAGCCGTAAGCGCTGGTAATGTCGACAGTGTCCCGATACCCGTCAAATTGTAAATAAAGGCCGACTATTTATTTCTACCAAAAACTAGATAAAAACTTTTTATGGCAATATACAATTTGGTAATATTTTGCATTATTAGTATCTCAACATTTAGTCGTTGAAGAAAAAAGTACCTACCGAAAGTTTGCGTTGTCGAATATTTGTTTTTTTTGTGATGTTATAGCGCTGAATTGTCGTAGTACATGCCAGTATTCGAGATTAGTTTTGGAAGATCTGTTGGCGAGTTTGGTAAATGTGATTATTTTATACAGCAGTCAAGTTAATTTTCTAACGAAGTAATATATAAAACTGTGTTATTCCTATTATTATTTTGATTTAAGCCGTGTGACATCTATTGGTACTTTGAAATTGCTACTTGACCTAGAACTCGTCGAAATTGATACAATTTTGACGGTTATTGGGCCATACTATAAAATTGAACGTAAAAGCGACACTTTTTATATTTTAAACCTTATTGCATCGTGATAAGAGTTTCTTTCGGTTGCAGTAGGCGCGGCCCGGCATGTTGATGATGTTGAGTTTTTTTTTATCGTTAGAGTTAATGAGATACTGCTCGCTTGCTAGTTGCAATGCTTTTGGTTTTCACCCGACTTCCGCGAAGTAAAGTTTTATGATTAAAGCATGCTGTACAATGTATGTTCATTGATTCCCTGTATATGTCACCGTAAGATTGTAAAAACCTTTAGATTATAATCTAACTCGCGAAATTCTAAACTGTCGAAAGATTGTAATCTGTTCAATGTTCCGATTGTCAATTTTTGAAATATTTATTTTATTTACGTTTTCTTGTCTCTTTCTTGTAGGTTAGGTTAGGGTTCGACATAAATAATCGGTTAATATAAATAATGACATAAATAATAAGGTTTTATCGGGTTTAAATACCTATCAGATTACAATCTACCGGAAAATAATGCGTTAAATTCTAATATTTCGACAGTTTAGAATTTCGCGAGTTATATTATTATGTAACGGTTTTTACAATCTTACGGTGACATATATATTGTATACCATATACCACAAAACCTAGGTTTAGGTTAGGTTTTGGTTAGGTTTAGGTTAGGTTTAGGTTAGGCTTAGGTTAGGTTTAGGTTAGGTTAGGTTTAGGTTAGGTTTAGGTTAGGTTTAGGTTAGTTTTAGATTAGGTTTAGGTTAGGTTAGGTTTAGTTTAGGTTAGGTTTAGGTTAGGTTTGGGTTAGGTTTAGGTTAGGTTTATGTTAGGTTTAGGTTAGGTTTGGGTTAGGTTTAGGTTAGGTTTAGGTTAGGTTTAGGTTAGGTTAGGTTAAGTATCGTTACGATACCTACAAGTGAAAACTTGATGTATTTTTGACTTGTTATTCTGTAACTTGACAATATAGGCTAATAATCTATTCATTCTAGATTTCAATGTATGGGCAAAACGGCAAAATTTATAATTGTTTTAACTACTATTGTTTTATATTTACCTATGAGTGAGTTCATTAAAAACACAACTCCCCCTCTCCCGCCTTGAAAATTGTCAGTGTCCTATTTTGCAGATTTCCTAGATTTTAAGAAAACTATACAAGTTAGGACAAAACTGTCAAAATAAACATTGTTTCTTATTAAATTACCTACAAATAAGTTCTAACATATAACATAAGAGTTATACAAGCTATGGTGCATTTGATTTGACTAAAAATCGCAACTCAGTAAAATAAGCCTTAAATTTGTTTTAAAACGCCCTTGGAATCTTTAAAACTAACCAATTGAGCCCATACACGAGTGGCTTTCTGATAATCATTAAAGAGATCAGCTCGATGCTAGAGCTGGGCCTAACCCCAAAGGGACGCGCCCCCAGGTGGCGGATAGGTGAATTCTCGTCAGATGTCACTTTTGGTATCTAAAGGGAAGGGAAGGGTGAAATAAAATAGCACCTGTGGACCAAATAGGCTGGAGATGGAAACTCCATATAAAACCCCTGCAGAGCGCTTCTCTGAAATATTTGGAGTAGAGGGCTCTGCAGTGCTGTGTGCTGGCTGGAGTACACAGTAGGGTAGTCGGCGGATGAGCCTTCATAGGCCAACGGTGGCTCCCACATCTTAGTGGTTCGCCATAAAGGTGACAGTCTTGACGTTAGGTGGCAACCGGTCGTAAAAAAATACCCAAAAACCATCGTCCTCGTCTAAAATGAAGATTCAAACAGTGCGGATTATGATGGAAAAGCACCGGTCAAATTGTGAAGATCTGCATATGGTATTTATAGATCTGGAAAAGGCCTTCGGCCTGCCACGTACATTAGTATGGCAATCCATGCGATCCCAAGGCATACCAGAGTACTATGTTTGGCTGGTGCGAGATATGTACGACCGAGTTAGTACACAAGTAAAGAATCTGGCTGGATTGAGTAAACCCTTTGAAGTAAAGGTGGGGGTCCACCAAGGATCCACACTCAGCCCGTTCCTTTTTTATCTGGTTATGGACTATCTCACAAAAGATATTCAATCCCCTCTTCCTTGGTGTTTACTTTACGCCGATGACATCGTACTATAATGGATAGAGACCCAACTCAATTACAAAACACCCTTCAGAAATGGAGGCTTGCTCTAGAAAATTAATGGCCTCAGATTAGTCGAAGCAAAACCGAATATCTTGAATGCAATTTTAGTGGAAATACATCATCCAATACAGCTATCACGTTAGAGGTACAACCGCTACCAAAAGTAAGTAAATTTAAATATCTAGGGTCTATGGTAACAACAGATGCGACAATAGATGAAGATGTGACACACAGGGTGCATGGCTAAGATGGCGCGCACTGTCTGGAGTCCTCTGTGATAACCGGATGCCCATAAAGACAAAAGGCAAGGTCTACAAAACGGCAGTTCGACCTGCAATACTGTACAGAGCAGAGTGCTGGGCAACCAAAAAGACTCACACACAAAAATTACATGTCAACGAGATGAAGACGCTTCGATGGGCGGCAGGTGTAACGAGACTTGATAGAGTGCGAAATGAGCACATCAGAGGAAGTTTCAAAGTTGCCCCAATAACCGATAAAATGGTAGAGGATTGTTTACGTTGGTACGGACACATCATGCGGCGAGGAGAGGACCATGTTGTGCGGAGAGCATTGGCACTCCCGCAGAACACGAGACGCAGAGGGCGCCCTGCTGCCACGTGGTGGGCAACGGTAGCCAAGGACATGGAGCGCGAAGTAGCTTTAGAGGAGACAACCCAGGACAGAATATCCTGGCGCAAAAAGACGAGGAGAGCCGACCCCAAATAATGGGAAAAGGCTAGGGGAGAGAAGAGAGAGAAGGTCACTATCTTGCCCAACCACCCCGACATTGTTAGTATTATTCACTCCCCCAAGCGAATTACGCGCTTGTTTTGGTCATGAATTGACGACAGAACGCCTTTTATTGCTTAAAAAAAATGGAGGAATAAGATAAACAAAAAATCAGCCCTATTTTCAATACTGTCCCTGAGCCCACGCGGGTATTTTAAGCATTTTACATTTCGGATTGTGGATCTATGATACTTGTTATACAGCGCTTTGACCAACAGAGGGCACATACTCTGATGTTTACATTGTTTATGTGAGCTTCATTAAAAGGTTACGGACATAATGTTATTGTTATAGTCGACGAATATCTAGAAAACTGTACAAGTACAAAAAAACTCTAAAAGATTGAGACGGATGCTCAACGGAAAATGTCCGGAAATCGAACTTGATGAGCATATTCATACAGTCAAAAGGAAGGCAAGTTGTTAGAGTAATATTATAAACAAAGAACGCTTTATCTTGAATGAACTAGAAGTTTAATTCGCTATAATCCGCTACAGTAGACAAATCTGTGTGGTACAGTGCGTGTCTTTCACCTGCAGCATGCGACACCCACCACTCAGCAATTCGCACAGGCACAACACCACACCACACAAATCCTCCAAATCACTCTCAACGTACGTTTCACTCCGACACCGGAGCATCTTCAGGAGATGTTGACTCGACAATGCACGATTGTGAATTGTATATTATACTTGTAGAAAGAGGCTTTAAATTGTGAAGAAAAGATTGTTGAGCGTTCAGGGCGTAATTGATGGAGAAGTAATAAAAAACTGAGGGAATCAATCCTCTTTCTTCATGTAATAAGTAGCAGTATTGTAATGTAACAAGTACTTAGGTATAGCATCTTCTTCTTCGTCGTTACACTCTTGACAGAGTGGTCGTGGTCATCACGAAGTAACGGCTTTAACGGAGTAACGGAGGCATAGCATCTCTGGTACACCTCCGTTACTATCTATAGACAGATAGTAAGTTTATCTTTATTTTAAAGGCTGACTTATAATAATATCAATGACCTTAATTTGTGCAGTAAAAAGTTCATTAATTGTTGTATTATTTACACTGATATTAGACGCGTTTAATTGAGATTTCACCTTTGAGCGTATAACCAGGCATTATTTCAGCTGAAGCGGCTTTATTAAAAAAAAAATAAGAACTTGAAAATGAAATTAAAATAAACTTTATGTCTAAGACAATAGAGTTTAAATTATTGTTAAAAATTGACGAGTTCTGGGACATATTGACGATAATCGGGACAAATCTGACTCATTTTTGTATTTTTTAAAGATTTAGAATCATTATAATAATTAATTAGTTCTAAATTTATATATAAAAAAATACTGATAAATCAGCTATCTTGTAATGTAATTTGTTTTGCTTTAAGTTCACTAACAGCAAACCGACAAAGCTGCAAAGTCAGCGAGGTTCAGAATCTGACGAGTATCGGTACTTTTCCCTTATGTCCTTCCCCGAGATACCATCTATCCCTGTACCAAATTTCATCAAAATCGGTTGAATATTGAAAGTGAAGCGTAGTAAACAGACACACTGTCGCATGATTTTTACTAAACCTCACTTCTCCAAGTAGCTGATGCCCGCGACTTTATTCACATCGATTTGTTGCAGCGTAAATGAAAGACAAACCAACAAAGAAACACACTTTCGCATTTACAATTAGGATGATTGGTTTTACACTCTATTTTTCATTATATTCTATTCTATTCCTATATTTTGCATATTTTGGCTATAAAGTAAATTATTATTTTTTGTCTCTGTTATAAATGCTACTGATTCATGGTAATATTTTATGAATCGCGAAAGTGTCATCTGTTAAACCGATTTTGATGAAATTCTAGAAATAGATCCAGAGATAGGTTGCATTCCAGGGGAATTACATAGGATTGTTCATCCCGTAAAACCTCCGTAAAAATTTTAGACGACCTCCGTGGTGCAGTGTGTAGCGCTGTTGTCTTAACGTGCGGAGGTCCGGGTTCGATCCCCGGCAGGCCGGGTCAATGTGGTAATTTATAATTTCTGAATTTTCCCTGGTCTGGCCTGGTGAGGGGCTTCGGCCGTGGCTAGTTACCACCGGCAAAGAGAAACCGAATAGGGGTATGGGTAATATAACTGCTATACCCCTAATAGGTTGGCCCGCTACCATCTTAGACGGCATCATCACTTACCATCAGGTGAGATCGCAGTCAGGGGCTAACTTGTAGTGGATAAAAAAAAACTACTGATGTAGAATTTTAGTACTCATACTATTTCAATGCGTAAAACTAGAGAGTTCCTACAGGTATTTAAATTAAATCACACGTAGTCGCGGGCATCAACTAGTATAGCATATTTTTTGTAATTTTCAGCAATCATCAAGAACGCAATGGAAAATTGCGGCCAAGTATTCGGTATGGCTCAAACTCTGCCTATAGCGATGTACAAAGGCTCAAACTGGGGAGAGATGGAGGAATTCCTTCCGAAGCTTGTAGAATAAGGCTTTTATATAAAAAAAAACTAACATTGTTATTGTTACTGCACGACAGTAAGCCATTTTAAATACTATTGCACTAAATTTTTTAGTTAATTAAATAAAAAATTGGAATAAATGCAAATAATACTTTTATTTAATTTATTAAATTAACATTTTTTGAGAAAAATATCACACATACTTACACATACAAAATGTTTACAAAATTCACAAGTAAAATGTTTTAATAAATACATAACACCTATGTAAAACCTTTGTCATACAAAATCTGTCAAAAAAGTTTCGCTTTGACTTTATTTTGTACAGGGGGCATACTACCATCTCTTAAATCCGTATTGTTTTAATATTGTCGATGTTCGTGTCTTAGTATTATGATCCTTATTTTAGGAACATCAAGGTTCGTGACATTAAACTGTCATTTTGAAATAATAGTGCTATAAGAAATGGTAGTAACCCCCAAGTTCAAGGTCAGAAGAACCAAAAACGTGAAGTATGTGAGTGACTTTACAATTGTAAACCTTACTTTATTAATTTAATGTAAAAGTATAAATTGTAATTACAAATATACTTACTCGCAATCGTGGTTGAGCTGATATTTTCAAGGATACGCTAATGCCCTTCAGTTCAACATTTTGTAATTATTCCTCAAAGGAATTTTTTTAACTTTCTTAGTCTAACTTGATTTTTAATTTTACAAAATTTTAAGTAATTTAAATATTTTTGTCAGAGATCAAAAAATTACATTTAAAATGGATTCTTTCTTATGATTTTGACATTTATTAAGTTGATTATAAATATTTAGGAACACAATAATAAACACACTAACTTTACTACAAAAACTTAAATTATTCTAAAATATAATCACTATCACATAACCTTCTTGAAAACTACAGTCTATAAAACGAAAGAAACACTGAGTGTATAACTTAATTTTGAAAATAGTGTAGTAAATTAAGCAATAAATTAAATAATAGTTCAACCAGTTTTGGCCAAAAAAGCTTTTTTTGTTTTTGGTACAACATAAACGAAAATTATCTAACATTCATTCATAGGAACAACTTATGTTTAAAAACTAGACTTCAAAGTAACTATAGTAATGTAGTGCCTATACGATACAATCCGGGAGTAGTCTTGGATAATCTGAAATTTTTCTATCTTGCTATGGTTAAAAAATAAAGAAAAATTGCTATTGATCCCACTACTAATATTCGGTGGAAATTCCCCATTTTTATACGACTGCCTGAAAAAAGGAGTATATTGTTTTCAGGGTTCATGTATGCATGTATGTGAGTTTGTATATTCCACCATAACTTCTATACAATATCAATTTTGATGAATGAGGTATCGTTAGAATCCCTCGCTTATTCCGGGTGACGTAGGCTAGTAAAATTAAAAATAAATTGATAGGACCATGGTCCCGCATTAAAGACTAAAGTTGAAAAAAAAATCGAAAATAAGACTATCTATCTATATAATCATCATCTAGAAAATGATGAGTAGATTCCAAAAATATATAACACTATAGTTCAATATCCAGTGATTCACAAAAAATATAATTTAATAAAAATGTGAATAAGATTCTAATTTAACTAGATTTTTAACTTTTAGGTAGTTTTTTGGCAGGGCAGTCGTGTTTTTTATTTTTTTTATTTATTCTACTACTCTTTTAAAACGCTAGATTGTACTTGCGTTTCCGATTTTGAGTGAAAATAATGGGTTAAATCGGTGTATCTGGTAAATTTTGGAAAAAGGCATTGCATAAGTTGACTTTTAGAAACCTGCTTGAAAACTATGACTGAAATTAGTACATCCTGTCATAGAACGGGGACGGACATTACAGACTTATTTTTGGTATACAGGACTAGGATGGACATCCTAGTCCCACTTTATTATTTAGTCACGTGTAAACTAGATGAGTTACTTGAAGCACTACACCTAAAAACTAAAATATGCCAGTTGTCACTGACTTAATTAACTTATTATTAGAATTAAAATATAAATACATATACTGACTGGATTGACTTATATTTAGTTGGTTAAACCGAGTACAGTCTAGTTTCGTATTAATTTCATATAAATGACAAGTAGAATATTTCATATTATAAGCCTAATGTAAACCTTGATTTATAAGGTATAAGTGCAGTAACTTTGAATTTCAAAATTACTTTTAATTACTATAGTAGAGCATTTTGTATCATAACTTAAATCTAAAGTAACATTAAAGATTCGCCAGGCCAAAACATTAAACACAGGTTAGGTCAGTACATAATAATTGGGTATTTGACAACTAGTCAAATCAGTAACTTTTTTTTTAAACGTCAAAACGCGTGCTTAGTATGGATCTTGTATGAAATTTTAAGTTGTGACGTCATCAAAGTTCGAAGCCCTTTTTACTTTAAATGATAGTTTAAAATGGTTATTCAAATTAAAACTAGCAGGGGACGTGGATATTACGACTTTTGGGAGATCCTTTATTTAATTTAATCCATCATTACAGCCCATTAACGTCCACCTGCTGGGCACATGCCTCAAATTTTATGGGAGAGAGGGAATTAGAGCTTAGACCCACCACGCTGCTCCAATGCGGGTTGGCGGGCTTTAACGACTATTATCATGTACGACTATTATCATTATTTAATAATCACAAAAAAATAATTAATTTCACTAGTAGTCAAATACCCAATTATGTACAGTCCATCAAACTTATCTGGCCCGGTGGCCAAAATCCTTACTAATATTGTAAATGCCAAAGTGTGTCTGTCTGTCTGCTACGCTTTCACAGCTGTCTGTACAACTGATTTTGACGAAATTTGATTTAGGGATAGTTTGTATACCGGGTATTGTATACATAGGCTACTTTTTGTTTCTGGCATTTACTAGCGATGCTGTCTCCGGGTCAGATAATAAGTTTGTGGGATTATACTGTGAAATATCACATAATACATGAAACGATTGCAAATGAGACTGTCACACTCTGTGTCAATATTTGCTTATTAATCTTCTCTATATATATAAAAATCAATTGCTGTTCGTTTGTCTCGCTAAAACTCGAGAACGGCTGGGCCGATTTAGCTGATTTTGGTTTTGAAATGTTTGTCGTAGTCCAGGGAAGGTTTAAACGGTGAGAAAATGTGGAAAAATTAAAGAGGATTCCCGCGGGAACCAAAAAACCTCAATCCACGCGGACATTAATTCTATTTGATATTTCCTGAATAAGCAATCTAACTCAAAGTCACCTGTAAATAAGATTCTACCTCTCATCCACATGAGAAAACGAAAAAACAAAGAATTTCGACTGTCTAAAGTCTAAACACTAACATTTAAGTAAAATGGACCTTATAGGCCTATTACACTGTACTTTACACAGGGACCCTTACACTTGAATCAGTGTAGTGTAATAACATTTAGGGTTGAAGGGTCCCTAAATTGGTCCTTATTGCTGTGTAATAAGTGACGCTCTAACTAGCGACCACGCCCACCCTTCCCACAGGGCCGCACAGCACTTTTTTTTAAAGCTTTCGTCCATTTTCATCATGCGGATTTAAAATTGGTAGTAATGCATTTCAGACTTTAAAGTTAGAGACGTTAGGTCAAGTTTACCTTGACGATTTTTTTGTAAAATGTAAAATGAGATGTAAAACCTTATACTAAACTTACAGTACAAATCATAGTTATATCATACCCTGACGCCTATCAGAGTGAACAGGCGGGTTGGTTTGACATTAATGGCCTCAAAGTGTATAGAGTTCAACCCGTCTTTCTCACTATTCCTCTTGGACGTGTTTTCACTCATAATGTCGTACCGAGCTGAGTTCTTGGCTTCCTGTTTGTGGAGGAGCATCTTATAACGTGACATGTAGTAGGGAAATCTGTAAAAAAACAAATTTTTTTTAAAAATCCACTACAAGTTAACCCTTGACTGAGATCTCACCTGATGGTAAGTCATGATGCAGTCTAAGATGGTATCGGGCTAACCTGTTAGGGGCGTGGCAGTTATATTAAACCCATACCCCTATTCGGTTTCTACACGGCATCGTACCGGAACGCTAAATCGCTTAGTGCACGTCTTTGCCGGTAGGGTGGTAACTAGGCACGGCCGAAGCCTCCCACCAGGCCAGACCAGGGAAAATTCAGAAATTATAAATTCCTAAATTGACCCTGCTGGGGATCGAACCCGGGACCTCCATACGTTAAGACAACAGCGCTACACACTGCGCCACGGGGGTCGTCAAAAAATAATATATATCGTAATAATAAGAATTAACTTAGTTTTTTCTTTGGTGTACTGTAAAGTATATTTTACTTTTACTTTAAATCACTAAAAAACTTGTCTGAAATTTCGGATATAACATCTTTCATGCACTTAGAATTATCAGAACTAGTTAAAAAGTTAAAGACCACAGGTGCGATTATGTAAGAATTGCCGATCCAAAGTCAAAGTTCGGCGACAAAGCAAAATAAACCATATCATCATTGAATTAGAGCTCAATTACGTGTATCCATTCTCATACGTTTAAAAAACTTGTCTTAAATTTCGGACATGACATCTTTCATGCACAAAGAATTTTCAGAACTAGCGGATTCTTACTGAGGTACTTATAAATAGTTAAAGACCAGGCCTTTCGGTCACTACTGTCCGACTTAGATCAACATTGTTTACCTAACAGTAGAACCAATTTTTGAAGTAAAAACTTCTCTAGGGCATGGAGCACTTTTTGGTAGGGGCAGTGGCGTGCAGTTCATAGAAGCATAAAAGCACTGCTTACCCAGATGAAAATACGTCAATGTTCATTTTTCACCAAAACAGTTAGTAAACAGGTATTCTGATCAACTAATAATGCCTACCCCCCCACCTTCAAACCTTTTGCACGCCACTGGGTAGGGGGTAAACTTGTGGATTCGTGTCACCGACACCGTCACCGCGTTGTTACGAAGACAAAAGGTTTTAAATATAGGGTGTCCCTGGATAAAGTGCAACCCCGAAAGTGAAAGGGTGAAACTAGACCATAAATTTTCGACAAAAAAAAACTGAAAACAAATTCTGACAAATTTATTTGCGAATTAAGATTTTTATTTAAGTAGACTCTTATGTAAGAAAAAAACGATTTTTTCAAAATTAGTGGGTCGATTGCTTTGAAATAAAAAAATAATTATGCCACATACGCTGCGGTAAAATAATAAATCGTAAAATTTTCTGGTATTGGGCGCATAATTATGAGAAATTTAGAGATAATTGAAAAAAGCAGTCATAAAAAATGATTTTTTTTCACAAAAAGCAAAGTTTAAGTCATGATGCCACTTTTTTGCGAGCTAATTGTTATTTTATCCTTACCGCCAAATATGTGTGTATGTTTGTCGTAGGTATGTTTTTTTCAACCGATTTTGATGAAATTTGGTACAGACACTGTTTGCATCTGGGGAAAAGACATATTAATACCGAAAAATTAAGTTTTCGCGGATACAAAAAAAGCTTATTCCACATCTAGTAAAATCATAATTTACCTCCAAATATTCAATTCATTTTCCATTATCCTGGTAGCAAAATCATCATCTTCACCGCCCCAGCCTTGAAACCGATTCGAAAAACCGTTCAACTTTTTATACTGATCTGAAGTTATAGCCAATACGCCCCCTACCAAAGTCTTGTAGATCAGCACAAATCTAAACTTGTCTATACTAGCGCTCATATGTCTAGGCTGGTGGAGACATGCGTATAAGTTGCTTTCATCGAGCGGCAGCAAGTCTACATCATGAAGGATAAGGCAGGGGAAGTTTTCTGCGATTGCTTGCTTCGCTCCGATATTGTATAACAGACCTTTGTTCCATGGTTTGTCGTCTTGCTGTTCGATGACGTAGATTCTGAAAAAGTATACATAACCATTATACCTATACATGCCACGTTACGCATTTATATGCCACTATACATACAAGGAGCTTTTCAAGAATTTTCCCTGGTCTGGCCTGGTGGGAGGCTTCGGCCATGGCTAGTTACCACCCTACCGGCAAAGACGTGCAGCCAAGCGATTTAGCGTTCCACTACGATGCCGTGTAAAACCCGAATAGGGGTTTGGGTTTAATATAACTACCGTGCCCCTAACAGGTTAGCCCGCTCCCATCTTAGACTGCATCATTACTTACCATCAGGTGAGATCGCAGTCAAGGGCTAACTTGTAGGGGTTAAAAAAAAAGCTGAAAATAGGTAGGTAGGGATATTTATTAGTTATTTGGTAGTTGACGAAATAGGGCGTGCCGCGCGATTGGTTTATCATTTAACCTTTTATTTTCAATTGATAACTAACAATTAGTTGATTACACTAGTGTCATCAAACTAATATTTAATATTTTACAGTAATAAACTCTCTCTCTCTCTCGTCGTATTCCTCGTTGCGGAGGGTCGTGACCTCTTTCCATTAATCACATAATGGCAGGGGTTACCTTGGGATAAAACTGCAAGTTTCCTTGTTTTTAAATATATATAGCGAGCAAATGAGCAGCGGGTCACCTGATGGTAAGTGATTACCGCCGCCCATGAACATTTGCAGAACCAGAGGAGGCGCCAATGCGTTACTGGCTTTTGAGATATTTTTTTATTCGCCACTTGAAGAGCCCCATATTATGATCATGAGGGAACACAGAAGATGGGATTGCGTAGTTTGCAGGTTTTTCCGCTTACGACTCAACTAAGAGTAATATTTTTAAAGTTTCTAATGATTATTATCAGATGTCAGTGGTAATAACCGGGACCGACAGCTAGCGTGCTCTCCGAAGTATGGAGGACGCGAAAAGGCCATATTTGGTCACCCATCCAACGTTGCTTAACAATCACAATCGACTGATATGCGTAGTCGCAACTAGGCCACTCGTCCGTGATTAATAAACTAAATATGGTAAACTCGGATTTTAAAGAAAGATAAACAATAGACTAGAGGCGACAAAAAGTTTAAAACATCAAAAAAGTTATAAAAATATATCACTTACTTGTAATGTATATTCTGTTTCCTTAAAAAATTGTGCATGTATGGAATAAATATATCCAATTGACTCTGCCTTTTTCTATATGTCACTAGTATGGCAACACTTAAACTAGGGTTGCAATCCTCAGGGGAATAGCTGCCATTCATAATACCTTTAGGTACAAAATCATCAAACTTCTTCATAACCCCCCAAGTATGCAGCGACTTTGTACTTTGTAGTATTCTCTCAGATTTACATTCTGGTTTTGATTTTTGTATCACTAGTTTTGGGTTTACATGTTTAAACAAATATTTGGTCAAATTCTCTTCTGCCAAATGATCATATTTGTAATATCCATATGCAGCGAAGAATTGTATGATTGCAATGAGAAGTAGTATGATCCAGGCATATTTGGTAAGCCTTAATTGTAAAAGCCTATGTATTGGTAACCATTTAGGCATTTGGATATATTATTTGTTAGTATTATATTATCAGGTTGCTTCACATAATTTTATTGTAAATTCTGAAATAAAAAAATATTATAAGGATTAATTAAAGAACTAGATGATGCCCGCGACTTTGTCTGCTTGAACTAAGGATTTTTGAATCCCGCACGAACTATTTAATATTCTGGGATAAAAAGTAGCCTTTGTCCTTCCCCAGGATACAATCTACTCCTGTACCAAATTTCATCAAAATCAGTTGAACTGATGGGCCGTGAAAGCAAACAGACACACTTTACCATCCAAAAAAAAATACAACAAAAATAATAATCTTTTGGACATGGCACAGCTTTCTGCTTTGCATATTGATTTGTTATTTAATATTTTTTGGTTAAATATAGTAGTGAAAATTACAAAAAAAGGCAGACCCGAGACGAGATGGAGGAGGGAACAGAACCGGTGGAAGCTGGCTCCATAATTTTCAGGTAGGGAGGTACGTGGCAGAAAGAACTAATAACACTGTAGGTTAGTACCTAACAGTAATACAGCTGTGAACACTGATTTCTTGTGAGTTTATTAGTAGAGATTAACTTACCCCAATAAATCAATGTAAGTATAGTTTTGTATTTAAATTTATTAGCTTATTTTAAATCCTAGCACCCCACACAATTTTTTTGACAACAGATTACATGACATGAATACTTAGGTGCATCGTTTGAGGTACGCCCATCACGCAGTTGCCAATGAAAATGAAGCTATCAGAACATTATAAATTAATGATAGCAGGTATATTGATGAAATTCAATCGTAACAATTAGCAATCAAGAATGTTTGCGAATCATCAGCAGAGACAAGTAACTTATGATCATCAGTTTGTGAATGTTATTTTTTTGATCTGTTTTTGATTGCTTGTCAAGTTGTCTCTGTTTGATTGTTGGTGGCTCAGATTTATGATTTATCTGTAGAGCGATTGTGTAAAACCTGTATCAATCATTGTTACAGTATCAATTGTTGTGATTGGCTGAATTTATAGTATTCTTGATGCGTCAATAGATTTTATCCAATACTGGAAGAGAGTCCAATCATTTTTAGCCAGTCGCCCTGCTGAGGTTAGTGGATTTTGAGATTTTGACACACTTGTTACTTGTCTCTGGACAACGGGACCTTTGTGTCTATGGTAAGCTTACACATTGTTTTTTTTTTACTTCAAGTGTAGGCTTTCGCTTCCCTGGAATTCGGTATCTCCCACGTCTATTTTTTTTGTAAGTTGCTAGAAGTGATATTTGAATTTCCCTAAACGCATTCCCCCAAATCCAAAATAATGTTTTACAACCACATAGGTATTATTATCAATGCAGATCGTATCCATAGTCCATAGTCCTTTCCCGGCCTACCTTTTCTTCCCATTTTGACAAACGATACAGAGATATTAGTACCTAATAGGTTGCATCCCGGGGAAGAACATAGGCTACTTTTTATGCCGGGAAATTAAAAGGGATCCTACAAGAATTGCAAAAACCTTAGTCCACACGGGCGAAGTCGCGGGCATCATCTAGTTGAATATATTTTTGTCTGCAGACTAATTTTTTTTGCAACTATTACATCTACGCGTATGCACTTTCATTTTATAAATTGATATTTTGCATTGAACAAAATTAATTTTTGTTCAGAACTGCCACTTTCACTGAACACAAAAGTGTGTTGAAAAACTGAAATTACTACTCAGATTAATCCAAAGTACCTAATTACCTATTTAGTAAATAGGTAAGGTACTTTTCATATAAATAGTATTTTCATAATATTAAAGATGTAAATAAAGCATCTGCGATTTATTGATAAAATAGATGACCGTAACAGATATTCAATTAGTTCAATGCAATAATATTATTATTATGTAGGCCACATCCTGACTAAGTTTATCATCAAAACTAGAACAAGCTAACAAAGCATTATTATACTTTGCAATGTACCTATCTCTGTCTGTAACAAGAATGTTACAATTATCTTCTCCCCCTAGATTTGTAATCAGTCTTTACAAATCAACGATATTTGTACGTTGTACGTTGTACGTTTTTTTGTTGATATACTGTTGATTACAAAATATTGTTGATTACAAATAACTCATCGAACAATTACAGATAATATATACCTACTGATTATTATCTTCAGTGCACTCTATTGTGGTCCTGTAATTCCTATAATAATGCAGATCAGTGGCACAGTTGCATACTATTACAAATAAAAGAAATTGATTGTAGTTTATAATAATTAGAACGAGGTCAAAATATTGCGACGAAACAGGGAGAGCTAGTTTCATTTATAAGTACTGAAATAATGATAAAATCAATTAACATGCTATAAAAGTTTTGATATCTTTTATCGTTGTAGTATTCAGTATTAATAATAAATTACGGGGTATGTTTGTGTAATTTGTACAATATTTGATATTTTATTTTTTGTCAACATTTTATTTTTGGTATTAGTTAACCAGTGGTTTTGCCTCTTTGATTTTTGAATCACGCGCTATCACTCGTTTGATCAGTGATCACTCTCGGACAAGCCTTGTCAAAGTCATATGGTCGCGTAAATAAACACAAACATTAAAATAATACAATTTTTAAATAATATTATTTCGACAGGCATGTAAGAAACGCGCGTCTTTTATAATAGAATTCAATATAGTAATTTGAAACTTAAAAAAATGACCGAAAAGAAAATCTGGATACAAACTGAATTAACCTGTAAGCCGCTAGATACATTGGAGGAAGTTGCATCGTTTCTTCAAGATCCGCCAATTTGGAGGACTTTGTGTAAAGAGCTAAAGCCCCACAGCCAAAACGTAGTCAAGAATTGTGATATAAATAAGTTTTTCGGCGAAAATATACTGGAAACGCCGCAAACCTTCTGCCATTATGAGTCAGAAGCGGAAGACGTCCAGCACCATGATCGGAAAAAGTTGCCAAAAACACTAGTTTGTCACGACATGGCCAACGGATACCATGACGATTGGTGAGTTTATTTTATTTTAATAGTAGAAACAATAAAATTAAAATGATTGTTGTGTTTACATTTAACTTTTTTTTTATAGAGTAATCGCTCTGGATTCCAGATTATTCATTGCATAAATTTAATGTTGCCTGCTTATAGTAGATTTCCCCATTTTGTTTCAGTTTTTTGAGTTATTAATAAAATGCAATTTTGTCTTTTCGAATTTCGAATTCACGTCGTTGTGACACGTGATTCGTGAATGCGTAAGTTTGGATCCATACTAGGGGGTCACGGGTTTGTGTCGCTTTCCAGTTTCGTCGACGGCACGGGCAACTACGACGCGTACACGTTTTACAACTGGGGCGCCATCGACATCTTCTGTTACTTCAGCCATCACTTCATCACTATACCACCGTTGGGTTGGATCAATATTGGGCACGAGCATGGGGTCAAAGTTATTGGTAAATACATGCATGCTTCACTGATAAATACCTATTATGACCTAGCACCCAATCTGTAAGCAGTGCGGTGTTGTTGGACACCCCGTAAGAATATAGTTACTTTTGATATTCTATAAAAAAAATAAAATATGCCATAGAGTATGCAAAAGTGAGTGAGATTCAATAATGTTGCTGCTTTTTACGCGGCTCTGTTCTCGCTGAGCTACTGAGAGCTACTTGGAATTGTTCTAAATATTCAATACTGACTAAAATAATTACATACAGGTATTCTGACTCTCCCCATCTATATTAGAGAGAGAGAGAGAGACAGATGTTAACGCTTTTTTGCACACATACGATTTTTCTAGGTCTTAAAAAACAATGTTTAAACATGGAAATTCGTTTGGAGGTGTATGTCGCCTTACGAGTATAAAAACAGGACTCCAAATTAGTCGTTTTGGTATCACATTCAAACAGCTTTATCTATTAGCCCCTAACATCTAAAATGAACCTTAATAGTATCGACTTAGAGCTCATTTTCGTGATTGCATTCATATATACGCTTACGTATACGATGGGTTTCCAAATTAAAATTTCCATATTAAAATCGGTTGCACTGAATTTGTGGCTTTAATTCATATTACCGTTCAATGACATCGAATGCTTATACAATCAATCGAATTAAAACTTAGAGTAAGGGTACAGCTTTAACTGTTCGCGCTGTGTTATCAGGTACAGTGATAACGGAATGGGCGGAGGGTATAAAGATGTGGGATAGGATTCTGTCGTCGGAGGTGGAGAGTGAGAACTTCGCGAGCGCTCTCGTGGCCATCGCCAGCACTCTGAAGCTTGACGGATGGCTGCTGAACGTGGAGAATAAGGTTGTCCCATTTCTGATATTTCCTCGCATCTGATCCTGGCATAGATCTTTTGTAGGATAAGAATCTATACTTCTGTACTATATTAATATTATAAATGCGAAAGTTTGGATGGATGGATTGTTTGTTACTCAATCACGCCAGAACGGCTGAACGGGTCGGATAGATTATCATCTGGATTAGCACATAATATGATACTTGTTATCCGGAAAATTAAGGAGTTCCCGCGGAAACCAAACAACATCAATCCACGCGGACATAGTCGCGGGCATCAGCTAGGGGCTGAATTAACGTACCTACGTACGAACGTATATTGATTGAATTTTCAGAAATCCTTTCTTACCGGATGCTTACGTCATATTAGCTATCTTATACCTGTATGCCAAATTTCAGCCCGATCTGTCCAATGGTTTGAGCTGTGCGTTGATAGATCACTCAGTCAGTTAGTCACCTATTCCTTTTATATATTTAGACTCGGCTAGGCAAGTAGTTACACTTTATGGATCCACGCATGTGAACTGTATTGAAAAAGAATATTATTAGAGTTAATAAACACCAATCCCCTCAGATAGCCAAACCTCAAGAGTTGCTACAGTTCGTCCGCGTGCTTCACGATGCTTTGCACCAGGAGCTGGAAGATCCCGTGCTGATCTGGTACGACAGTGTCACTATAGAGGGACACCTCAACTGGCAGAACGGACTCAACGAGAAGAACAAGTTAGTGAACACTTGTTCTTTATTCCACCACTAGCTGATGCCCGCGTTCGTTCGCGTGTTTCAAGTTTCTTTATTCCAGCGGGAACTCCTTAATTTTCCGGGATAAAAAGCCTATTTCACTCTCAATATCCTCAACTATACTAGCTGGAAGACCCCGTGCTGATCTGGTACGACAGTTTCACTATAGAGGGACACCTCAACTGGCAGAACGGACTCAACGAGAAGAACAAGTTAGTGAACACTTGTTCTTTATTCCACCACTAGCTGATGCCCGCGTTCGTTCGCGTGTTTCAAGTTTCTTTATTCCAGCGGGAACTCCTTAATTTTCCGGGATAAAAAGCCTATTTCACTCTCAATATCCTCAACTATACTAGCTGGAAGACCCCGTGCTGATCTGGTACGACAGTTTCACTATAGAGGGACACCTCAACTGGCAGAACGGACTCAACGAGAAGAACAAGTTAGTGAACCCTTGTTCTTTATTCCACCACTAATTGATGCCCGCGTTCGTTCGCGTGTTTCAAGTTTCTTTATTCCAGCGGGAACTCCTTAATTTTTCGGGATAAAAAGCCTATTTCACTCTCAATATCCTCAACTATACTAGCTGGAAGACCCCGTGCTGATCTGGTACGACAGTTTCACTATAGAGGGACACCTCAACTGGCAGAACGGACTCAACGAGAAGAACAAGTTAGTGAATACTTGTTCTTTATTCCACCACTAGCTGATGCCCGCGTTCGTTCGCGTGTTTCAAGTTTCTTTATTCCAGCGGGAACTCCTTAATTTTCCGGGATAAAAAGCCTATTTCACTCTCAATATCCTCAACTATACTAGCTGGAAGACCCCGTGCTGATCTGGTACGACAGTTTCACTATAGAGGGACACCTCAACTGGCAGAACGGACTCAACGAGAAGAACAAGTTAGTGAACCCTTGTTCTTTATTCCACCACTAGCTGATGCCCGCGTTCGTTCGCGTGTTTCAAGTTTCTTTATTCCAGCGGGAACTCCTTAATTTTCCGGGATAAAAAGCCTATTTCACTCTCAATATCCTCAACTATACTAGCTGGAAGACCCCGTGCTGATCTGGTACGACAGTTTCACTATAGAGGGACACCTCAACTGGCAGAACGGACTCAACGAGAAGAACAAGTTAGTGAACCCTTGTTCTTTATTCCACCACTAACTGATGCCCGCGTTCGTTCGCGTGGTTAAGGTTGTTCATTCCAGCGGGAACTCCTTGATTTTCCGGGATAAAAAGCCTATTTCACACTCAATATCCTCAACTATACTAGCTGGAAGACCCCGTGCTGATCTGGTATGACAGTGTCACTATAGAGAGACACCTCAACTGGCAGAACGGACTCAACGAGAAGAACAAGTTAGTGATCACTTGATCTTTATTCCACCACTAGCTGATGCCCGAGTTCGTTCCCGTGGTTTAAATTGGTATATTCCAGCGGCAACTCCTTAATTTTCCGGCATAAAGCCTATGTCACTCTCAAGATCCTCAACGATACCCATGCCAAAAATCACGTCAGTCCGTTGTTCCCTTGCGGCGTAATTGAAGGACAAACCAACAAACAAACAGATTTTCACATTTATATTTTTTTCCCACAATAGCTTCTACAGTCCCACAAACTTATCTGGCTAGCCTTGGATGATATGGGGTATCGGTATAATCCTTACATCCTCCAAGTGACACTGGCTATAAATTTAATGGCAGGGCAGTCGTATTTTTATTATATTCACTTATTTTATAGCGCTTTTCACGCTGGGGCAGCACCCATATTGCATGTGAGTTCAGCCATCCCAGGAATCCCAGGATAGGCCAATTTGGAAATTTATAATTTCTGAAGTTTCTCTGGTCTGCCTCCCGATTGTGTAAGGAAATCGTAATCGTTTCTCAAACGTATAGTTCGACCTATTTAAGGAGTTCATAGATGCCTACTCGAGAAAAAGCATGTATGAACTCCTTACACAATTCGAGTAATACGTTTTAACCTGTCAAATCATTAGAGGGGGGCTGGTCAACTAGGAGGCAAAGCCATAAAGCCAAAACTGACATACGTCTAATAAAATAGGTCGCTACCATCTTAGATTGCATCATCATATACCAGGTGAGATCCCTGCAGTCAAGGACTAACTTTTTTAATATGACAAGATAGGCTTACGCTTGACGACATTCACGCTTATGAAAAGCAATGATGAGGTCTAGGTTGGAGCGCGCTTGCCTAGAAAGTACCTAATCACACAATCACTAATTAATTTAATCACTCTTGCCCTGAAGGTAAGGAAACCTGGCTGAGTTTGTGGTGGGCTCTTCCCAGGGCGCGTGTGAAACGCTCGTAGTTTTAGTTTTATGGTACCATGGTTAATTATCACCCTTACGTCTTATACTTTGTAAACGTGACGTTCAGAAGGTGTACTGTGTACCTATTTTGAATAAATATACAATGGTTTGAGTTTGGCACTCAAGTCATACTTGGCAGTAATCACCCGGAAGGGCGGTCCAAACCCTAGCGGTGGAATAGAAGTAGAATAATAGTGTGTGTGCAATTCACATTCGGGAGAAACTTCCAAAAAGTAGCCTACGAGAGAATGAGATAAATATAACTTGTATTCTATCTCATTCTCTCGCACGCAAAATCCTATTATGAACATGTTTGTCTCTTTTAGTGTTTCTCTACAAGTCACTTTTTCGTTTCATCGAATTTTCAAATCACGACGATTCTAAAGAAGTTTCACTTAATAACAAAAGTGTTTCTTGTCCAGGGATTTCTTCAGCGTGGTGGACGGGTTCTTTACAAATTACTCGTGGTCGCAGAAGGACATAGAGTCCAGTGTTCTGCACGCGGGAGATCGTATCACCGACCTTTACATAGGCATCGATGTGTGGGGGCGGAACTTCTACGGCGGCGGTCAGTTTAACACGCAAGAAGTATGAACTTTTTACTTTTAATTTATTTTCTCGACTAGCTTTTGCCCGCAATTTCGTCAGCAAAATCGCGGACGTCGGAAAAGTCGGACGAAATAATTTCATCCGCGTGGACAATACAAGTTTGTAATGCCTATTTTACTCTCTTAGCGGTTGAATTTTCAAAAATCCTTTCTATGCCTATGTCATTAAAGCTATCTGCCCCCAAAGGCCCCGATCCGTCCAGTGGTTTCACCTGTGCGTTGATAGATCAGTCAGTCAGTCACCTTTTCCTTTTATATATTTAGAAAATCACCTTCGTTCACTCGTTTCATCTTTTTAATGTTTCTTGTCTTATTTGATTTCAGGCAATAAAGATGGCCTACGACCACGGATGTTCGCTGGCCATTTTCGCACAGGCCTGGACCCACGAAGCCATGAGCGAAGACCCCGAAGATATCAACTCAGTGGTCAATTCGAAAGATCTAGATAGATACGAACAATTTCTGCTCAGAGACAGGGCTTTTTGGTGCAGCATATGGCCCTATCTCTTCACAAAACTTCCAACAGAGCTACCTTTTCAAACTTCGTTTTGTAGAGGGCAGGGGAAAAAGAGAAGATTATATGGAGAGGTAAAATATATCAGTGAGGCTTTGCTGTACTTAAGTCTGATTTATTATTTAGCTCTGCCGGCGGAATATTTACTGTCAGAAATTGTCACAATCATAGACTTTACTACCGTCAAACAATACAAGAAAAAGTGTCATCCTACACTGTTTTTCTGACAGATAATTTCTGATAATTTGCTGTTTACCACAGGCATCTTGTTAATTTTTCACAATTTTGCAGGTCATATGTCCCGTGCCTTGGTACAATCTACGCCACATGCAGTACCAGCCAAATTCAGCTCTCGGACCACATGGTTACCTACTGTCGACCCAAGAAAATATAATGGGTCTATCGCGCCTCGGTTTACTAAAAAATAAGGCGGGCATACTTCAATGTCGACGTTCTCTAGATGGAAGCAAACTAGATCTCGACGACCGGCAGGCCAGTGATGTCTCAATAACGGTGAAAAACGACAGCCTAACAATCGTAACGCAGGAAGAGACGCGGACGGTTGAAATCACAAGCGACGAAACCAAAACTACTGCAAAGAAGACCAAAATTATAGACATAATTCGCAACTTCTTCAGAGTGAAAACAACAAAAACTCAGACCAATATCCGGAAAAGAAAAAGATCGATTGACGAGGAAGACAGGCAGGAAACAACCACCAGAGAAAGTACAGAAATTGAATCGCGTTTGATATCCGGGCGTTCTATGGTGCAAATGTCAGTTCGTCTTGATTTGGGGGAAAAATCGGAACGCACTCGATACGCTTTGGCGTATGTATCCAGGGAGCTGGAGTGTTTGGAGCCGTTCTTTGAGGACAGCTTCCAGGGCGGGTCCTGTCTTAAGATCAACCCTTCTGACGAGGTTTGCACGGAACATCGCCTGTCTAGGTTATTCCATTGTGATTTCTTCTGTGAAGACAGTTTGATTGCGTGCGTGATTACTAAGAAAATGGAGGGTCATGAGAATCAGTTCTTGAATGTCAAGCTTCACGTACAAGATAGTGGTGAAAGCTACAGAAAGATTGTACTGGTAGGTCGAGATATACCACACGGGAGGGAGGAGGCTTCGGCGGCTGAGATCATGAATTTATACCCCTTGAGCAATCCGAACGATCCAGAGTTCCGGGATTTGCAGAAATACATGGTGCTGAACGAGCCAGATTTCTATATGTCAGTAGCAAATGCTTATGGATGGAAAGTTAGGTAAGTAATCATGTGTATAAACGACATAACCGGCTTAAAAGATTTGACCTAAAGAATTTGATGTGATGAATTTCTTGTTTTCCTTTTCTTTCCCTTCTCTCTCTTCTAAAAATCAGTTATCTTGTTAAAGAAAGAAACAGAATAAACGTGCCGTTTTATTGAAAACCTAAGTATTTTGAGGTTCTAGAAACAAGGCATTCATAAAACTTTATGAATATCGTCTAAATACTTAACAATTTTTATTATATTTCAGATATTATCAAATAGACCTGCCTGGTTCCCGGGTGACGACTGTCAACGTCCAAACCGGACTTAGCGTGGGACCGATCCTTTTGGGATACATTGGCTTTTGTGCAAGAAGACAGACAGAGTCCAATCATGTTTTATGAGGTACTTTTTATACTTGATTTGTTGGAATATTTGGATATAAGATTTGATCTGACCTTGTGAGTGACTGAAGTAGAGTTCGGTAAATTTAAGGCTGTAATATGGGAAACTGGGTTTTGTTGATTCTGTAACAGCTTTTGATAAGATATCACACTCATAAAAGCAGATGTGTAATTTACATTATATGAGTTTGTTGTGGGCTCTTCTCGGACCAAGGCGCGTTTGGAACCCTCGTAGCTTTAGTTTTAAGATACTGCAACTGATTATCATCATAATTTTTTATAAGTTATTGGACATCAATAAGTGTACAGTGTACCTAATTTGAATACATAAATATTGATTGATTGATATGTATGTTGTAAGTTATTGGAATTATTTGCTATGGGCGGTTACTAAAAATTGAAAGTTAAATTAATAACTTTTACCGAGGGGTCTTACAGGGTAGTTTATTGTGGCCTATTTTATTGAAATAGAGTTTCGTGATTTCTGTTCTAGGTTCGAAGGGGCTGGATTTGACATCCAAAGATGTCAAGATATAATTATGTGAATAAGTTAATGAAATAAATGTTAAATAACCATTGTATATTATGTAAAATAAGAATTTATAAACTAAAGTTTAAATAAATAGTATTTTATTTCTCAAAGCGTCTATACGGATTTAAGCGATGATAGTATGCTCCCTGTTGGGAGACTTCGGCTGTATTCGGTTACCACTCTACCAGCAAATACATGCCGATTAGCGTTCCGGTACGATGCCGATTAAGGGTGTAAGCTTAATATAACTGCCATAACCTAACAGGTAAACCCGCTACTGTTTTAGACGGCATAATCGCTTACCAACTGAGATCGTAGTCAAGGGGTACTTAACTTGTAGAGGAATAAAAAAAACGGTCAAGTGCGAGTTGATTGCGTTGACTTAGAAGATTTGATTTTTACAGCTCCAAGGGACCGTGGACCTAATAAGTTAATATTAATTTCAACTTGATACGTCCACACGATATACGGAACCCTAAAACTATGGGAATTTATCGGTCTCGTGGGGGAGGCATTATAATCGGAGTAGCACATAAATGTCCGTTATAAATACTTAACCCTACATTAGGATTTCCCAAGTCATTGACATATTATTGCGATCTTTGGTCATTTACCCTCTATAATTAATCGGCTTTTAATCTCCAATAATTTACTTATTTATTAATATAAATACTAGATCAATTAATTGGAATACCCTTGACTCATTACGTAAATAATACGCTGAGGAAAATGTAAACATTAAGATAGTAAGTTAGATAAAATTTAAACGCATTTAACTAGGGGACTCGCGCAGGCTTTTCACATTTTCTCTGAAAGACAAAATATTTTTTTGTGAAAACTGAATCAAATCCGTGTAATGTACCTTCAGCTAATAGGAAGCTAAGTTGCGTGTGGTGAAATTCGAAGCGAATATATTATAATCTAATTCTACACCATGTTCATCATAGAATACTTAATTAGGTAAAAATCTATGTATTTTTGACTAGGCATTGACTAGGTATTTAGTACTTAGATAGTGGCGACTCCAGTTATTCAGCCACAGATATTGCCAAGCTATACAGAACTACAAATCGAAACAGTACGGTCGATAGTGACAACTTATCTGGCTCTTTTCCACAAACTTATCTGGCTCGGTGGCGAAACTTTTTTATTTTTTTTATCCACTACTAGTAACCCCTTGACGGCGGTAAGTGATCTGAATCGTCACTCACCTGATGGTAAGTGATGATGCAGTCTAAGATGGTAGCAGGCTAACCTGTAAGGAATTGGAACTAATATTTACGCCTGTTTTTTTTTTTTTTTAATATATATGTACTACCGTCGCTGTCACCGGGTCAGATAAGTTTGTGGGACTGTACCCTAAGCCCGTGTTTCCCAAACATTGTTCTGCGATGGCCCGGTAATTTTCACACTGCCCCTTCGTGACCCACATAATACTTTTAAACCCAAGCTGGTTCCATTAGGTAAAATAATAGTGAAAACTTTTTATTAATACTCCAAATTTTTTGTATCGCCTATTTAGTCACAAAATTTTAGTGCGAAGTATGGAGATGCTGCTTATTTTTTACCAAAGAATCCAAGTTCATGGAAAATGACGTAAGTTTTATCCTAAGATTTGGTTCCACTTCAAGTCGGTGTCTATATTTATTTTTAAGGTAAACTAGTGTTGAAAATCCAGCTTCACATTTATAAGTTGTGATGACAAAAGGCATTAAAAAAGTTATTGCTTGGAATTAAAGGACATGACCCCTCGTAATTGCTCTCCGATTCGGGACAATGTGCAGGATTTCCGTTTTTACAGTAAGGTTTAAAAATTCAAAACGAAATTATTATGGATTTATTATTCCAAATAAGGTCAGGGTTCAAATGACAAAAAAAACAGTACGTTTATTGTTTAAATCTTGAGCGTCCGCTTTCCTCTTTAAGCACTACTCCATTTTGACGTTCCATTATATCCATGCCTAATAACAATCTTGTAACCCAACATGAATACCATTTAAGTACCTTAGTCATTATATTATGAATGATTTATTTTTGATCAATTAAATAGTAATGAAAAGGAAATGTATGTTTTGTTTATAATTATTTTTATTTTTTGACAAGTCTCAAACTAATAGATCGAACAAAGTATTTTGAAATACTGCGTTTAAAGGAACGCCCTTTCACATTGCATATGCTGCCATCTGTGGTCGAATAGTTGAACTTGTTAACCAAAAGTAGTGAGCAATCCTTAAAAATATTTTCTAGACTCACCACAATAACTAGCGCCGTCTAGTGTGGGAAAGCAGTTTTTGGTGAAACTTTTTTTATTTATTTTCTCAGTTTTCAGAGCCTTCAGACTATTAAAACTTTTTTATTTGAAAACTATAAAATATAACAATTACAATAATAAAGATATTATACTTGAAAATATTTTTTTAGACTCGCTCAACACAATAAATAGCGCCATCTAGTGTGGGAAAGCAGTCTTTTGGTGAAACTTTTTTTGTTCATTTTCGCAGTTTTCCGAGCCGTCAGACTCCTGAAACTTTTTTATCTGAAAACAGTGAAATATTACAATTACAATAATAAAGAAATCATTGCTGCACATTGATTTTTGACACCTAGGCAAGCTGCCATAGTTCCACCGGTCAAGTCCTTTTGTGTATTCTTGACGACATTACAATCATGTTGTAGTACTCTTTTTCACCGCTTACGAATATAAATTACGATGCGTCGATCGATATCAGGTATTATTTTTAAAACAAGGCGGGAATGATGCGACCCGGTATTTAATTTTGAAGGCCCGGTACCGGGTCGCGACCGGCTAATGGGATGCCCTAAGCCTTAAGGCACGGTGCGGTCACCCATCCACTTACCAGCTTGGTCCAACTCTCCTTAACCCGCAAAATCTAGACTTAGCACCCTCGATTTGTACAGACATACCTTAGAAAATGGAAAATGTGACCCCACTTGTGATTATAGTAATAATCACTCCATTTTATGCAGAGGTCGCATTGTATAAATATAAATAGAGCTGTTTTAATGCCTTCAAATAGTTGTAGACTAGTGGCCTTAGAACTTGTATTATAAGTGCCTACTAAAATATAAGGCTTTGGAAAACTTCTGAAGTAGTTTTGAATAGTTATGGTAAGTTTGGTTTTTTTATTTGTTTAACGCTAATAAGGGTTCCATACCTTGTATTGGAATATACAGGCGCCATACTGCGAACGCTTAAAGCAATACTTAAACAATATTACTCATAATGATAGTTTGATGTCACGTACTTATAGTTCGCGTACGAGTTGAACGGTGACACATACATAAGCTCTGCAATCAACTCGCGCGCGTACCTCGATGTTCGTAAAATGAGGATTATTAAAACTCTAAAGCACGAAAGTCAACAATAATGAAACAATGGCTTTAAACGTAGGGTATGACCCCTGTGTTTAGAGTGGTTTGGCTTCACACATCTTCGAGAAAATTATGAAAAGAACTTCTAGCATGCAGGTTCCTCAAGATGTTCTCCTCCATCGTGAAAGCAAGTGATATTAAATTTCTTATTATCGCGCACTAAACGAATTGGATTAAAGCCTCCTAAAATATAAATAGCAATATTATTTTAAGGCTGCGGGGTTGGGGTCTCTGGTTATTATAAAAAAATATTTAATATTTAATAGTTATGAATGCCAAAGTTTTGATGGATGTATGGATGTGTGGATGTATGGATGTTTGTTACTCAATCACGCTCCAATGGCTGAACGGATCTGGCTGAAATTTGGCACAGAGACAGATTATAGTCTGGAATACCACATAGGCTGTTTATCCCGGAAAATGAAGGTGTTCCCGCGGGAACCAAAAAACCTCGATCCACGCAGCTAGTATTTAATAAAGTCAAGAAATAGCAGCCCCGGAAATGGGAAGGGTGGCTAGCGTTACAAAGCGCGAGACGTCCGTCCAAATGAAGGGTCTACCAACACTGCAGCCTACTCTCTATTATCTATTACTATTATCTCTATGACTGCAGCGCTTCCATGGGACCCCAATTGGTAAGTACAAAGCGAAACTTGGGGAAAATTAATAATTGCCTTACCATAATCAAAAATTGAGTTTTATAATTATATTAAAAAAGGTAGCTTAGTGGACTGTATTTAGCGTGTTTTTCCCCTAGTGAATTATTGGTCAGTTTTTATGATATTATATAAGGTAAATGAAATGGAACTTACGGATGATTGCATTAATTAATGTCACTCACAAATTCACTGCAATTCCACTTATTTTACCTGCGGCCGCAGCTTATTTTATAGGTTGAACACAATAATGACACAAAATGTTTATGATTTTCGTGGATTGAAATTGTTCACGTGTCGGATTAACTCGGAATGGCGTCCCGATAGGTAGGTTTTTCACTAGATGCGTGCACGTCTTATTACAATGCAATTTTATACGGAACTAATTAGATTTTTGCGAAATGCAATTGACAAAAATGGAAAGAGAGGGAGATAGGATGTAGGATGGTCAATGAGTGCGAGAGAGACAATATCATAGTAAGTCTGTCATAGTTTCCAAGATTCTACGAGTCTATTTTGCGATAGATCACAGATTATAATTTTGGTATCAAACATCCCCGCCTGCATGAAGTCTTGACTTCATAAAATTAAAAGATAGAGTTAAGGGACAAAGAGATCATAACTCATTAACAAAGCCCTACATCATACAGGTGCGTAATATTGCAGTGAATTAATAACTAAAAAACTAAGTATAAGTAACTAAAGTAAATATAATAAATAAATAAATTTATTGAGTTGGTAACGGACAAAGTTTTACTACAGGTCTATCATACGTTCCAGAATTAGTTCGAACCTGAGCGACACGAACGACCCCGTCTTTACCTGGCATTACTTTGGTAATAACTCCGATTGGCCATTTCAATGGAGGTGCGTTTTCAACTAGAATTAATACAATAGTCCCTACGGTAACAGGATTACTAGGCGTATTCCATTTTTCACGCGATTGCAAATTATGTAAATACTCCGTTTTAAACCGTTTCCAAAACGATTGGACAATTGAGTCCAATAGAGAAAACCTAGTTAAAAGGTTAGCGCGTTCTCCTGTAACATCAGGAGCGGGAATAAATTCCAATGGTAGAGTAGAGAGAAAATGCGATGGCGTTAATGCAGTGGGTTCAGAAGGATCTGAACTTAGAACGTAGAGAGGACGACTATTTAGCACAGCCTCAATCTGACTAAGTACGGTAATCATCTCCTCGTAAGTCAAAATTTGTTTTCCTATTACGCGAAATAAGGCCGCCTTTACACTCTTAACTTGACTTTCCCAGGCCCCTCCGAAATGGGATGCCAAAGGCACGTTTGGTTTCCAGTGGATACGATTCTTTGTTAATTCGGAGCTAAACTCCTTGTAATAGTCTTCAGAGTGTAAAAAGGTATGTAACTCATTTAAATAAGCCTTAGATGCCATGAAATTACTCCCTCGATCGGAGTAGAGCATTTCAACGGTTCCTCTTTTTGAAAGAAATCTTTTTAAACAATTTAAAAAAGTCGCGGAACTAAGATCGGATGCTAATTCTATATGAATAGCCTTTGTGACTAGGCAAACAAATAAGCAAATGTATGCCTTCTGACTACGTACGCCGCGTTTTCTCGTTAAAGTTATGTAAAGCGGTCCTGCATAATCAACGCCGGTATGTAAAAAGGCTTTACTTTTTTCGACTCTACATTTAGGAAGATCTGACATAAGCGGAAAAGTAGGCTTAGGATTTTGCCTAAAACATGCGTTGCATTTATGAATGCGGTGGCGTACCACACGACGAGCGGACAGTATCCAATATTTTTGCCTTAATATGGATGTGAGTAATAGAGGACCTGCGTGTAACTGAGTACGATGATAGTGATCTACTAAGAGATCAATTATATGTCCATTCTTGGGTAATAAAGCTGGATGCTTATGTGAGTAATCCAAAGTGGATTGAGAGAGTCGTCCGCCTACGCGTAAAATGTCATCAGAAATAAAAGGAAATAATTTTTGTACCTTTGACGAACATGGTTTATTATTTTTAATATTGTCTATATCAGACTTAAAGGCGGAACGTTGTACTGCTCGAATAATCATTAATTCAGCAGTTTCGATATCTTCAACTATAATAATGTCTCTTCGCGGAAGCCTTTTTATGAATCTGAGTACATAAACCACAGCGTGGACGAACTTAGTCCAAGAAGAACATTTTGATCCTAGCGTAATGATTGGATGCTCGTCCTGAGAAATAACTACGTGAGTCATAGTTTTCTTCTCAGGTAGAGAAGAATTGTCGCGAGGTGAGAATTTGGTTATAGGCCACTCTTCCGATGGTAAAGAAATCCACGAGGGTCCTTCAAACCACAGTGCGTGTTCCGAAAACTGAGCGGGCATGAGGCCACGTGATATACAATCAGCGGGATTTTGAACTCCAGCGATATGATAAAATGTTACATTAAGCGGCGACAATAGCGTGTGAATTTGAGAAATGCGATTAGCTACATAAGTATTAAACTTATGTGGCGAAGAAAGTGCCCAACAAAGGGCGACTTCTGAATCTGAGAATGCGAGTACTTCATTTATTTTTATGCGAGAAGACAATGTATAATACATTGAGTTTACTAGACGAGCAAGTAGTACTATACCGTTCAACTCTAGTCTAGCTAGTGTTACCGTGGGCTTTATGGGCGCTACACGCGATTTCGAACAGATCAGTGTAACTATAGGCGGTTTATTTTCATTTTTAACGTGTAAATACACGACACAACCATATGCCTTTTCGCTGGCATCTGAAAATGCTAGAAGTGAGACTTGCGAATTTTCCTCAATGCCCAAGTGGCGAGGGAACTTGAGATTAGAGATAATAGGCAATTCGGATATATAATCCTGCCATTTATCGATTATGTGTTTAGGTGGGGAATCATCCCATCCCATATTCAGAAGCCACAAATCCTTTATGATTAATTTAGCGGATAGGATAACTGGGCCAACGAGGCCTAGGACGTCATAAAGGCGCGCGGTTGCGGAAAGAATGGCTCGTTTTGTACAAGCTTGAGGCGGTTGCGAGACTTTAAAAATAAAGTCGTCGGAAGCGGGAAGCCAATGGAGGCCTAGAATTTTAAAGGAGCTATCTGTGTCGAGAGAGATTGACTCAGACTGGCGATGAGACATAGGAATGTGACCAAGCAATTCAGTGGAATTGCTGGTCCATTTCACTAAGTCAAATCCACCAGCCTTAAAGAGTTCTATTAACTCATGTGCTATCTTTACTGCTTCATCGAGAGATGAGGCAGAAGAAGCTAAGTCGTCCATGTAGACGTCTCTCTCCACAACAGAAGCAGCGAGCGGCCATCTCTGGCGCTCATCGCTGGCCAGCTGCCGTAAAGTACGCATGGCTATGAAAGGTGAAGAACGTAGACCAAAGGTCACTCGAGTAAATTCATATACTTCGAGCGGGTCCTCGGGCGAGAAGCGATAAATAATACGTTGATATTTGCGGTGCGGTGCGTTAACATAAATACATAAATACATTTGCCTAACGTCGGCAAAAAATGCGATGCGGAATATGCGTACATTCAAAAGAATGTTAAAAATATCTGATTGCAAATTGCAACCAGTATGCAAAATATCATTTAGCGATAATTTTTTATCAGGGGAGAATTCTTCTATATTAAGAAGAGAAGAATCAGTGGGGCAAGAACCATCTAGAACGATGCGAACTTTCGTACTTTTGTCCTCCCGAATCACTGGGTGGTGCGCTAAATAATAGCCTGATGAGATAGGCTCACCAGGTGGCACGCGTTCAATAATGTGGTTTTCTATGTAACTTCTAATTACATCGTTATACCTAGAGTGAAGCTCAGTATCTCTTTTGAATCTCCTTTCTAGATTAAGAAAGCGTTTCTTAGCGGTTCTGTATGAATCTCCTAAAACATCAGGATCAGTATTAAAAGGGAGATTCACTGAGTATGAGCCGTCCTGATTGCGGATGGTTGAAGAAACATATATATCTTCACAGTTTTGTTCATCAGAACTTAAGAATTTGCGTGCGGGGGGTTCTTCAATAGTCCAAAACCTCTCTAATAATCTATCTAACGGCTCGCTTGTGAAAAAGCACAAGGCGCGAGATTTAATATTTTGAGAAATAATAGGTGCATCGCCCATAATTAAATAGCCTAATGAGGTCTCGAATGCGGAAGGCGTATTTATATTACCAACTATTTTATTATTTAATGCTATTTTACAGTAAATATTAACGCCCAGTAATATGTCTGTCGGACCAGGTTCATAGAAGTTATCATCCGCTAATGGTAAATTTTTTATCAGATCGTCAAACTCTGCGATATCGACGTGCGAGTCTGGCAGTTGTGAAGTGATTCGTTCTACCACCAGAGGGCGTATCGAGTATTCCTTTCCGTTATCAAACCGTGACTCAAATCTAAACTCGGAAATACCTAGTATTTTTTGCGAAGATCCGCCGATACCTTGGACTTCAGCAAAACGGTTTTGAGAATTTATGGGTAGTGAATACCTTTTACAACAATCGATAGATATATAATCGTTTTGCGACCCTGGGTCTATTAGACACCGTACAAGATGTGGACGATTGTTACTGTCATATAATCTTATTTTTGCAGTACCTAACAGCGTCGTAGTAGCAGTGCGGTCTATACAATCGTAAGACACGTTACACACAGAAGTATTATTCGTGCTACTAGAACTAGATTTAATTTTATTGGCGTTATCACTAGAGGAGGGCGTAGGTTCCGTAATATTAACAGAGGATAAGCGTGGCGATGCTATTGCGTTTGAAGTTAAAGATGGATTATCTAACTTAGGGTGGGACGATTTTGAGTTATTATTGTTATTATTCTTTCGTTCAAAATGTATCGCTGAATGATGCGAAGACGATGAACACTTGGAGCAGATTCCCTTTGATAAGCAGTTCATAGTGCGGTGAAGGGTTGAAGTACAACGATTACAAAAAGAATTATTTTTTATAAATAAATGCCTATCTTGAGGAGATAATTTCATGAACGATGGACAAGAGTAGAGGTGTAAATGTTTATTATTTTTACATAAACTACAAGTTTTACTCTCTGACGGATTGAGAGATTCAGTGTTAACAAAACTCTTAGTTGAAGGCTTTGGAAGCAAATTAGTCTTGCTGCGGTTTTTATTTTGTTGAGATTCAAAACCTTTATCAATGGAGCGTGTTATCACCTTATTTTGTTCCTTAACAAATTCTATTAAATTTTTATAAGTCGGAATTTGTTTTTTACGATTGATAATCTCAAACATTTTGACAGTTTCTGCGTCCAACTTAAGCGTGGCTAGATGAAAAAATATGAAGTCAGTTAAATCAATCTTCAACTGTTTAAGTGCTTCCACTGATGAATCAAAAGTATTTATAAAATTATCTAGCGCGTTTGCATTAGTGTTTGCGAGCGGTTTAAATTGTAATAATTGATTCAAATAAGCGCAGGCGAGCGAGCGAGGGTCATCATACTTTTGAATTAACCTTTCCCATATAATAGAATAATTTTCGGCAGTGGTTGGCAAACCTGCGCATATGGAAGCGGCTTTATCCTTTAGGCGACCAACTAGATAAAAAACCTTTTCACTATTTGATAAGTTAGGATTGTCATGAATCATGCTTTTAAATTGTTGATAAAACAAGGGAAATTTAGTTATCTCACCATCAAAAGTCATTAAGTCTATAGGTGGGAGATGCGATTTCAATTTAGGAAAATTTGAGATTGGACGTGAGGCGTCAATCTCATTGCTAGCGGAATTTCCATTATTTTCGTTTAGCGTTAAAATCTGTTTGACATAGCAAAACATTTCTTCGAATGATGTCCATGACTGATAGTTAGGAATAACCTTAGGATTTATTTTAAATTGAGCTTCATTATATAGATCCAAATTTCGTTCGAATTCCTTGCGCAAAGTTTCTAAGTTGGAAGCCTGCGTAATTAAAGAAGACAGTTTTGATTTATCAACTTCAAGTTAAGTTGCGATATCGTACAATCGTTGCATTCTTGCGAATATAACATCTCTTTTACTCTCCAATAATAATAACGTACATTCGTCTTTATTATATGGTTTAGAAGAAGGAGAAGCTTCACCCTTACTCATTTTGAAAGAATAATAAATTTAAATTATAAAGATATGAATTTATAATAATTAATAGCGTTTATTTTTTATATTTAGCGTAAATAATGCGCGAGGTATAGATATAACGTTGTCTAAATGCGTAAGATACAAATAATAATATGCGTTTGCAGTTTTTATGTTGTAAAAAAACATACAAACACTATTATTTGCGTGCGTAAATAGGTGCGATGAGTTCCGAACAAAATATAGTTACCTACCTACTGAGATACGCTGCAAGCGAGCGATCGGTGCATTCAATTTAAATACCTATCGAAAACAAACTGAGCCGAGCGGAGTTAAATACCTAAATATTGCCTTGTTCGATGTCGTAAACTTATTATAGAATTTTACCAACTATCTATACGTTTGTACATAACTAGATATGCGGAGATAAGTATATATACTTGTATAAAATGAAGTAATAAGTGCGTGAATAGGAAAATATAAAAATTATAAATCTTATTACTTCTATCTAGTAGTAAACGAGAGAATTACGTAAATATAATAAAACAATTCTGCAATATTACGACACAGTACAATAATTAGGGCGTTTTTAAATGTTATGAATATTAAATTTGACCAAAATTTTGTTTAGAAATTACAAAATTAATCGTAAATTCAAAGTTATGTTTAAATTTACTACAATTAGATCAAAAAATCCGGCTCGTAAGTGGCCAAAATTATGGTAACTACAAAGCGAACTTGGGGAAAATTAATAATTGCCTTACCATAATCAAAAATTGAGTTTTATAATTATATTAAAAAAGGTAGCTTAGTGGACTGTATTTAGCGTGTTTTTCCCCTAGTGAATTATTGGTCAGTTTTTATGATATTATATAAGGTAAATGAAATGGAACTTACGGATGATTGCATTAATTAATGTCACTCACAAATTCACTGCAATTCCACTTATTTTACCTGCGGCCGCAGCTTATTTTATAGGTTGAACACAATAATGACACAAAATGTTTATGATTTTCGTGGATTGAAATTGTTCACGTGTCGGATTAACTCGGAATGGCGTCCCGATAGGTAGGTTTTTCACTAGATGCGTGCACGTCTTATTACAATGCAATTTTATACGGAACTAATTAGATTTTTGCGAAATGCAATTGACAAAAATGGAAAGAGAGGGAGATAGGATGTAGGATGGTCAATGAGTGCGAGAGAGACAATATCATAGTAAGTCTGTCATAGTTTCCAAGATTCTACGAGTCTATTTTGCGATAGATCACAGATTATAATTTTGGTATCAAACACCAATGTCAATCGGTACTTCGAACTATGTTTCCGCGCATTGAAAGTAAAGAAAAGAAAGAAAACATTTATCGCCAGCACTAGCGAATGCCCGCGACTTCGTCTACGTGATTTGAGGTTTTTTTGGCGTGATTCATCCAAATCATCAAATTCAATCATCATTCATTCATTCAAACATCCAAACATCCATCCAAACTTTCGCATTTATAGGTAAAATAGCGAATGCCCGCGATTTCGTCTGCGTGGTTTGAAATTTTTTGGTTCCCGCGGGAACTCTTTAATTTTCCGGGATAAAAAGTAGCCTATGTGCTATTCCAGTCTATAATCTATCTCTGTGCCAAATTGCAGCCAGATCCGTTCAGCCGTTGGGGCGTGATTGAGTAACAAACACCCATACATCCATCCAAATTTTCGCATTTATAATATTAATAAGATTAGTAAGAATTAAGATTAGTAAGAAAAGATTGCCACTTTATTATTGAAAGCCTTTGAGCTATTATGTAGCATATAGTACGCACTCGAATGCAGTCGGGGCCTGGGGTGAGGGGTGGGAGCATCCCCCTCCCCCGTCCGCCCTCCCCCCCGCTGATAGCGTTGTCAAGTGCTGTTTTAGTTAGCTTAGCTATCATACGATTTAAATACGTATACTGTGCGTATACGAAGTGATTTGTATGTGACGGTTAAAGTCGTTTAAACCGTTTATTTTCACATTAACGCTGTGATGTCAACATTAAAGTATCAAATCCCTTGGAGTTGGAATAATTATTTTCTTGCTCATACTACCTAGGTTATGTAAGTTGACATTTCTTAAATAATACGGAGTCTAACGGCCAAGCGTTCGTTAGAGTTGAGAAAATAGTAGTAGTGTCAGTGGTGGTTATGGTATACTGTCCCAAAACCGAATCAGCATAACCCGACTCAACGTAGTCTTGTTTGCTCTACCCCTAGAGTGTTTTTGTAAAGTGTGAACCCAGAAGATCGCGAAGGAGGTCCTGAATGAAGCGAGTCTTCTGGTGTAGCCCATCCTTTTTAGTTCTACATTTTTATGGACAACATTAGACGTTTGATCATAATACATATCATCAATTAATTAGGTGATCATTCTTGAGGAAAACTGACTATTCAATGATATACTTGAATGTTTCATGAAATGATCAATTCAGCTGTATGATTTCGCGATTTAACGGTGTTTACTATTCATAGGTAAAGTTCATAAATCATCTCATTCACGAAGTTTTAGCTCTAAAAACGACGCACAACGACCGCTGTATGGAAAACAGTAATTATACCTACGACAAAGTGACAAGTAGGTAGTACGTACTTAGTGGGACCGTAGATTTTCCTCATTATTATAAAATTATCTCTGGTAGTATTACAAATAGCTTAACCTTGAGTGATCGTGCATCTAGATAATATGCCACTGCGCGGATATATAAAAAAGATAAGAAAGACATTTACATGTTCCATTGACATATTGATATGTGATAAGGTTAATTGATAGGAGATCGCGAGTGAATTTTTTTTGAAATCGGTCTAGATTTGAATGAAGTGTGGATAAAAAAGGTGTGTTTTTAAGTACATTTTAGTTATGTAATGGATTGAGTGGCTTTAGGTTTTTCCTGAGGCTACGTTTAGCCTATAGATATTAACCATTTTATACATAAGTACCTAAATTAAAAGAATAAATATAATATAAATAGCTACTTAGCTTAAGTACTTAGCCTAAGTAGCTATTTGTCTTTTACTAAATTACATATCTACCTTATAATTTTGGTAAGTACTTTGTTGTGTTAAGTTTTATTAACTAACTAGCGGTCCGCCCCGGCTTCGCACGGGTGCAATTTGGATTTGTAATTTTATCGTAAAAAAAATTAAACAACTTACAGATTTTTCATATTATGCACTATCTTTACTTAAATGTAAATTAATTAAAATTAATACTTGTAATGTAAGTAAGTATTTCTAGTAATCATTATCAAAGTTTTCATTAGTACAGCTATTATTACAGAATTGCGTATTTAAAACAGTTAGAATATTATAACTAATCACTCGCGTGGATCTTGATCCCGTGAGGATATCGGGATAATAAATACGTAGCTAGGTTCGTCTGGATAATTTAGAATTCTAAAAGTGAAAGAATTATTAAAATCGGTCCAGCAGTTTTTGATAGCTGACCCGCCCCAATATATATTGGCTTCGCACGGGTACATAGATAGATTTACAGTTGGAGCATTATATCTGCCTCGGTGTTCTGTTTGTGGTGTGCGGTCTGAGTGAATAATTAACTTTAAGTTATCTGAAGAGTTAAGTTCTAAGTTTTGTTTAAAACTTCGTATTCAAAGATTGTGACTATTTAAAGCGGTCTGTAATTCCCTAATTAAATCAATTTTCAGCATTGGGGCTGTTTGACCGCAACGATAACTGATCTGCGTCTGAAATGAAATATTTTTGCAAGTATTGTGGGCTTTGGTCTGATGGTGGTAAAAGGCTATCTATGAGATGATAAACTTGTTCTTCTATTTTATAAGGGGGCATAAAATTTCCTTCTCTAATTTATTTCATGCCAAACGAAGTCATTTGTAAGACGCTATTATACCTGCACATGTTCGTAAAAAAATGACCAGATAGTGGATGACTATATTTGTCAAAAAAAAATTATTGGTTGTAGTGGCTCCAGAATATTAGGACGATTAATTTTCCCAGAACTACAGCACATACCATTAGGTTTAACTGCCCATTTTTTGGCAGAGCACCTAGAGCAGATTTTGTTCATGGCTCCGATTTGCACGGAGGTCTGTTGAGAATAATCAACCAGTGGATCGTATCTGAAAGCCAATCTGTTACTGTGAGCTGAAACTCGATCGCGAAATCTAATTGTTGTCGCCTGCTGTCTTTCTCTCTGTGCTCTAAGTCGTTGGGAACGCTCGGCACTCGACTCTCGTGCGCGTAGCTGTGTGGTTCTCAAATTTTGTTCTTCAAGCCGCTTTGAACGCTCGGCACTCGACTCGTGCGCGTACATGTGTGGTTCTCAAATTTTGAAGAATCTTGCGATTTTCTTCCAATATCATAACGTTGCTTCCTACATCCTGCTTCAGCGTGCATGGCTTCAGGCTCTTGAACTTCAGAATCTACTCCGCGTCGCCTAAGAGAAATTCCACCAAGTATTCGGAATAATTGAGCTCGACTCGTGACAGTTTGAGCATATAATTCACGACTTATCGAATTATCCTTCTGACACAGTAACGATATAACGAACCCAGTAATTACTTCTTCAGACATTGTAGATTTAGGAATTCGTTCAATGAGATTCCATAACTGAAGAGCAGATTCAGATGCCGTCTCTTTAACGTCTATTTGGAATCGTAAGATATCGTCAAAGTAGTTTTGAGGTTTAGCAAATCTAGCTATAAAAATCTCTTTAATCGAATTCCGTATAGTTTCATTTAGATTTAACTTCACATTACATGCAGCTACACGACTTTTCAGTGCATCCGTAAGGGCTAGGAGTAATAAAACTCCTTCCAGACGTTTATTTTGCACAATAACTATTGCTTTACACCAATCTTTAATATCTGAATCCGACTCATCTGGGTCAAACTTTAATACCACTATTAAAGTGGCTTTTAATTAGTACTCACGGTTGGTGTTTGTTGCGCTGCTAAAACTCGGGTAAGCAAAACTTCCATACTACATAAAAGATTCTCAGCATTTACTTTATCCAGCTGTTTTGATTCATTTTGTAATCCGTTACATCCCACTTCTGATAAAGGCGCAAGACAGCCTTCATCATCATCTCATCAACAACTCATCTTAGCTGGCTTGGGTATGTGGGCATCAGATTGATTTTCTTTGGAACAAAAATTATAATAACCCTGTGTATATGTTGTGGCCGCAAAATAAATCTTCTAATAATTAATTATCAGTCCGTTGTCTTTAACTCAACTCAAATTTAACTTTTAACAACTTAGATTAAAATATCAGATAGCGATTCGTCGCAGACATGGTGCGCTGGTCCTTTTTCATATTCTAACTGCCAACAAGATGGCTGCCTCGCTACCATAGACGCTAGAGTGACCAGCAACACTCTTGATCACAGACTATAATATCATATCATTGACGCGCGCGCCGTCATATTTATTATGTTTGTTTTGACAAATATGATATAAGAGAGAGTCAGAATTTGAAATATACATACACACCGAGGCAGATATAATGCTCCAACTGTAAATCTATCTACCAGTCTATCTATCTACCGGTGCGAAGCCGATATATATATTTTGGCAGGTCAGCTATCAAAAACTGCTGGACCGATTTTAATAATTCTTTTACCTTTAGAATTCTAAATTGATATGAATTTAGAATCTAAAGGTAAAAGATAATTTGATGTCACGTACTTATAGTTCGAGTTGAATGGTGACACATACATGAGCTCTGCATTCAACTCGCGCGCGAACCTCGATGTTTGTAAAATGAGGATTATTAAAATTCTAAAGCACGAAAGTCAGCAATAACGAAAAAATTGCTTTAAGCACCTTGGAGAACATTATGAAAAGAACTCTCTGGTATACAGTTTCCTCAAGATATTTTCCTCCATCGTTAAAACAAGTCATATTAAATTTCTCAATAACGCGCAATGCACGAATTGGATTAAAGCCTCCTAAAATATAAATAGCAATATTATTAAAAGGCTGCGGGGTTGGGTCCCTGGTTCATACACTATAAATTGAACCAAAAAAATATTTAATATTTAATAATTATAAATGCGAAAGTTTGGATGGATATATGCATGTATGCATGTATGGATGTGTGGATGTATGGATGTTTGTTACTCAATCTTACTAATCTTACTTCTTTATTATAAATGCGAAAATTTGGATGCGTGGATTGAGGTTTTTTTTGGTTCCTGCGGGAACATCATTTCATTTCTTCATTTTCCGGGATAAAAAGTAGCCTCTGTGCTATCCCAGACTATAATCTATCTCTGTGCCAAATTGCAGCCAGATCCGTTCAGCCGTTGGGGCGTGATTGAGTAACAAACATCCATTCAAACTTTCGCATTTATAATATTAGTACTTAAGACAAAAAGTCAAATTATTAAGATAAGATAAGCTATTATATAGCATATAGTACGCACCCGAGTTGAATGCAGTCGGGGCCTGAGGTGAGGGGCGGGAGGGAGGTCACCCCCGCTGATAGCGTTGTCAAGTGCTGTTTTAGACATCTATCATACGATATACATGCGTATACGGAGTGATTTATATGCTACGGTTAAAGTTGTTAAAACCGTTTATTTTCACATTAACGCTGTGTTGTCAAGATTAAAGTATCAAATCCGTTGGAGTTGGAATAATTATTTTCTTGCTCATACTACCTAGGTTATGTATGTTGACATTTCTTAAATAATACGGAGTGTAACGGCCAAGCGTTCGTTAGAGTTGAGAAAATAGTGGTAGTGTCAGTGGTGGTTATGGTATACTGTCCTAAAACCGAATCAGCATAACCCGACTCAACGTAATCTTGTTTGCTATACCCCTGGAGTGTTTTTGTAAAGTAAAGTGTGAATCCAGAAGATCGCGAAGGAGGTCCTGAATAAAGCGAGGTGAAGCGAGTCTTCTGGTGTAGCCCATCCCTTTTAGTTCTACATTTTTATTTACAAAATTAGACGTTTGATCATAATACATATTATCATCAATTAATTAGGTGATCATTCTTGATGAACACTGACTATCCCATCAAAAACATAAATGTAAAATGAGAGCCAAGTTCAAAATTGTGATATATATGCCTTGGTTGTTGACTTCAGCGACAAAAGAAGTGAGATCTAGATGGGTGCCAAGTTCAATGGTCAGTCCTGCAATTTATATATCCCATCAAAAACATAAATGTGAAATGAGAGCCAAATTCAAAATTGTGATATATATGCCTTGGTTGTTGACTTCAGCGACAAAAGAAGTGAGATCTAAATGGGTGCCAAGTTCAATGGTCAGTCCTGAAATTTATTTATAACAACATATAATATTTTATAACAACTTAAAATATCATTTCTTCTTATAACTTAGTATAAAATGTTGAAGACTAAGGCTTTGGCTTGGCTAGTTTTCATATACGAATTATAGCGTTCACAAGTTGTAAAGCTGTAAGTTCTTATTTTATTCTTCCGAAAATTTGGCTTGCTGGTAGAAACTGTACTTTTAGGTACCTACTTAATAATAATTGCAATTGCAAAAGTTCAAAATCAAAAGTTTTTAGTGAAACATTGAAAACAAGCACGGTAAACAGTCGATATCACTAAAACCACTATAAACAATGAATACCAATCACAATGACTGACAGCTTGAACTGACGACTTCAAATACGTTTCTTCTTCTTTTCTGTCAATGACGTTTCGTTCCACAAAATGTATGAATACGAAGGTAAGGTTTTAATGCAACTATATTATTATTCATTATTATTTACATTAAAATAATAATTATGTGTCATTTTCAATAGTTAAGGAGTTACTACCACCGCTTAAAGCAGTATTGTTTCAAAATAACGGTTGAATGTCACGTTCTTTGACGTCCTTAAAATAATGATTATAACACTACAACATAAACGTCAACAATATTAAAATAATACGGCTTTAAGCAATGGTAGTATGCCTCGTGTCAGAGTTTTGATCTATACCTAGGTAGATCATAAAAATGACGATTTTTGTACGTTTATATCTAAATAACCATTTGAGGTGTGCTTATGAAATTTGGAGCACATATGTATCTCACGGGTCTCAATATATGCGCCAAATTTGACATGTTTATGTGAAATAGTTTTTGAGTTATGAGGGGGTCAAAAGTGGCTCCAAATGGTTCGTGTAATATTACACACGGTGCTGCTCGCCAGTTTTTTTGAACTTTGGCTGGACACGCTTCCGCGTGTCTTGATTTAATGATATACTTGAGTAAGTATTTCATGAAATGATCAATTCAGCTGTATGATTTCGCGATTTAACGGTGGAGGGACCGTTAATGTTTACTATTCCTAGGTAAAGTTCTTAAATCATCTCATTCGCGAATTTCTAGCTATAACGTATCGAAATCGTTTATGCCAACATTTCCTAGGAAATGCTGACATTATTAGTGATAAGGTCACAGCACTAGCACATTCCTAAGCTCTGCATTAAACTCAGGTGCGAACAGTACTTTAGCCTTCTAAAGTACTGTTCGTACCTGAGCCACTCATATCAGAGGCCCAATTGTTTGAGAAAATCATTTGACATATATGCCTTTTGACGTTCAGTTAAAAATAGGTCGAATTATCAGTTTGACAAACGATTACGATCACCTTACTTGTGTAAGGTAATCGTAATCCCCCGATTGTTCCCCTCAATTGTGTCCCCCATAGCTGAGTGACTTTGAACTCTCCGAACTCTTTTGAGCACTTTTCACCACGAAACATCTAGAACGATACCTAAAAATGCCTCTATGTATTTAGTCTCAAAATTCAATTGGTAAATGTTCCTCGCTCTAGGAAATTCATCTCTCCGCCTACTTGTAAAAGTATAAAACGTTGCGGTCTGCATTAGATAAGTATCATTAAAATGGGTTCAATGACCGCTGTATGGAAAACAGTAATTATACCTACCTGCGACAGTGACAAGTAGGTAGTACGTACTTAGTGGGATTAGATTTTCCTCATTATTATAAAATTATCTCTGGTAGTATTACAAATAGCTTAACCTTGAGTGATCGTGCATCTAGATAATATGCCACTGCGCGGATATATAAAAAAAGATAAGAAAGACATTTACATGTTCCATTGACATATTGATATGTGATAAGGTTAATTGATAGGAGATCGCGAGTGAATTTTTTTTGATATCGGTCCAGATTTGAATGAAGTGTGGATAAAAACGGTGTGTTTTTAAGTACATTTTAGTTATGTAATGGATTGAGTGGCTTTAGGTTTTTCCTGAGGCTACGTTTAGCCTATAGATATTAACCATTTTATACATAAGTACCTTAATTAAAAGAATAAATATAATATAAATAGCTACTTAGCTTAAGTACTTAGCCTAAGTAGCTATTTGTCTTTTACTAAATTACATATCTACCTTATAATTTTGGTAAGTACTTTGTTGTGTTAAGTTTTATTAACTAACTAGCGGTCCGCCCCGGCTTCGCACGGGTGCAATTTGGATTTGTAATTTTATCGTAAAAAAAATTAAATAGTATTTAGGTATTTCTAGTAATCATTATCAAAGTTTTCATTAGTACAGCTATTATTACAGAATTGCGTATTTAAAACAGTTAGAATATTATAACTAAGTTCTAAGTTTTGTTTAAAACTTCGTATTCAAAGATTGTGACTATTTAAAGCGGTCTGTAATTCCCTAATTAAATCAATTTTCAGCATTGGGGCTATGTTTGACCGCAACGATAACTGATCTGCGTCTGAAATGAAATATTTTTGCAAGTATTGTGGGCTTTGGTCTGATGGTGGTAAAAGGCTGCCTATGAGATGATAAACTTGTTCTTCTATTTTATAAGGGGGCATATAATTTCCTTGTTTAATTTATTTCATGCGAAACGAAGTCATTTGTAAGACGCTATTATAGTTGCGCATGTTCGTAAAAAAATGACCAGATAGTGGATGACTATATTTGTCAAAAAAAAAATATTCGGTGTAGTGGCTCCAGAATATTAGGACGATTAATTTTCCCAGAACTACAGCACATACCATTAGGTTTATCTGCCCATTTTTTGGCAGAGCACCTAGAGCAGATTTTGTTCATGGCTCCGATTTGGACGGAGGTCTGTTGAGAATAATCAACCAGTGGATCGTATCTGAAAGCCAATCTGTTACTGTGAGCTGAAACTCGATCGCGAACTCTAATTGTTGTCGCCTGCTGTCTTTCTCTCTGTGCTCTAAGTCGTTGGGAACGCTCGGCACTCGACTCTCGTGCGCGTACATGTATGGTTCTCAAATTTTGTTCTTCAAGCCGCTGTGAACGCTCGGCACTCGACTCTCGTGCGCGTACGTGTGTGGTTCTCAAATTTTGTTCTTCAAGCCGCTGTGAACGCTCGACACTCGACTCTCGTGCGCGTACATGTGTGGTTCTCAAATTTTGTTCTTCAAGCCGCTGTGAACGCTCGGCACTCGACTCTCGTGCGCGTACGTGTGTGGTTCTCAAATTTTGTTCTTCAAGCCGCTGTGAACGCTCGACACTCGACTCTCGTGCGCGTACATGTGTGGTTCTCAAATTTTGTTCTTTAAGCCGCTGTGAACGCTCGACACTCGACTCTCGTGCGCGTACATGTGTGGTTCTCAAATTTTGTCCTTCAAGACGCTGTGAACGCTTGGCACTCGACTCTCGTGCGCGCACATGTGTGGTTCTCAAATTTTGTTCTTTATGCCGCTGTGAACACTCGGCACTCGACTCTCGTGCGCGTAGCTGTGTGGTTCTCAAATTTTGTTCTTTAAGCCGCCGTGAACACTCGGCATTTGACTCTCGTGCACGTACCTGTGCGGTTTTCAAATTTTGTTCAGCTAAGCGTTGTGAAGGTTTGGCGCTCGATTATCTGGCACGCGACTGCGATACGTATTCTCTCTGACTTGCAAGACGATTTTCATTTTCAAATGACGATTCTCCAATACGACGTATTTTCGCCCTCGCCTGGGAACTATGTTTAGAAAGTTGAGACTTGGCTCTTTTAGTCATTTCGCAGTCTGTCTACAGCTGTTAGATATTAAAATGTTTAAAAAAATGTTCTTTTGTATTTACTATGTTTGTTTTGACAAATATGATATAAGAGAGAGTCAGAATTTGAAATATACTATCAAAAACTGCTGGACCGATTTTAATAATTCTTTTACCTTTAGAATTCTAAATTATCCAGAAGAACCTAGCCACCTATTTATTATCCCGACATCCTCACGGGATCAAGATCTACGCGAGTGATTAGTTTTAATATTCTATCTGTTTTAAATGCGCAATTCTGAATTAATAGCTGTAGTAATGAAAACTTTAATAATGATTACTAAAAATATTTACTTACCTACATTAAAGGTATTAATTTTAATTAATTTACATTTAAGTACATACTTAAGTACATACAATATGAAAAATCTGTAAATTGTTTACTTTGTTTTTGTCACGATAAAATTACAAATCCAAATTGCACCCGTGCGAAGCCGGGGCGGACCGCTAGTATTTATTATGTTTGTTTTGACAAATATGATAATTTATGAGACAGTCAGAATATGAAATATAATAAAAAAATTAAAAGACGAATAGAGGTTTGACGTAAGAAGTTGCAAAAATCACATATTTATTGCAATAATTTTCGTAAAAGGGATGTCTAATTTTTTGAAAATAAATTTTAACCTGTATTACTCGCTGATAAAGCAGCTTTCTATAGATGAAAGAATTTTTAGAGAGAGAGAAGAATAAGAAATAGGCAGTTTAGTTGTAAGACACAAAAAGCCTAGAACCCAAAGCCGTTTAAGAAGGCAATTAAAAATAAGCAGGACAAAAATTTTTAACGTGTGGGTAGATTAAAAATAACTGTCGTTTGTGAAAAACAACATCGGCATAGTATCTTATCGCTTCGATAAACAAAATAATTATGAGTTTTGTTAATTAAAAGTTACTAATTAACTAACGCAGTAAATAATTTTATATACTTATTTCAATATTTAAAGTGAAAAAACCCAGGTATAGTGATAATATTTGGACAATATTTATTAAGTACCTACTTCAAACTGAATGAATGATGAAATGTTTGTAATTTAATCACGCACAATAGGCTACCTAACTATTAATATAACTAAGTGTTCGTAGAAGCCGGATGTTTTGCCAGTCACTGAATGACCAACGAGGTGACCCAATGTTTGTATTGCCACTACATAATAGTATTGCTTACACATAATAAGCATGTGAGTGTAGCGTGTTTGTATGTGTGTAATTAGTGGCGCGTTAATTTTTTGATAAAGACGACTTTAATATAATTTGTTTATTTCATAAAGGACATACAGGTGATCTTATGCTACGTCATATTTTGACTCCACTACCGGTTCGGAAGTCCGGTTCTACTGCGAAGAGCCGGCAAGAAACTCAACAGTTGCTCTTTTCGAATTAGCAAAATGTTACATTTTAAGTACGCAGGTACATACATATTATGTACAGTGGCGTAAGTTAATAAAAGTATTGAATAGAACAGGCGTTACTTTGCGGAAGTCCATGATAGTGAATGAACTTGAATTTTAATTCGCTATAATCCGCTATAGTAGACAAATCTGTGTGGTACAGTGCGTGTCTTTCACCTGCAACATGCGACACCCACCACCCAGCAATTCGCACAGGCACAACACCACACCACACAAATCCTCCAAATCACTCTCAACGTACGTTTCACTCCGACACCGGAGCATCTTCAGCAGATATTGACTCGACAATGCACGATTGTGAAGTGACTATCGTATCGCAAGTTCCGGCTTATATACCTTTTTGGCATGGCTCATACTGAACTGTACCACACAGTGCCGTCTACTGTAGCGGATTATAGCGAATTAAAATTCTAGTTCATTCACGATGACGATGGACGAGGACGATGGATGCAAAGTCGATTGCTTCCATACAACTTTGTCATTAAGAAATTCGTAAATCTAAAAGCTATTTTTGAACCATATTATAAAAGCTTACTTAATATAAAAGTAAAATAAACTTTATTGTACACAAAGAACTGAAAAGACAAAAACAATAATATTAATAGATACGGCACAACAGGCGGCCTTATCGCTTAAACAGCGTTCTCTTCTACCTTAGGGCAGAGGAAACTTTTAAAACAAAGCGGGAGGGTAGTACTGAGACATAATATTAATAAATAAATATTATATACATAAAAATAATGTAAAAAAACATATATAGAATAAATACACAGTGTAGATGTAATAGGTAATAAACGACAGATGAATAAATTGATTATAATGATAGATAAATGTTGTTTCAATTTAGTTTTGAAGACAGGAAGAGATTGAGATAGCTTAATATCTAAAGGGAGAACGTTCCAACGCCTAGCAGTTACCGTAAAAGAATTTTGATAGAAGGAAGTTGAGTGTCTAGGAATACTTAATAAAAGATTACCCCTGCGAAGGTGAATCGGGAGCCACTTGAGTTTACAGCCGAGCTCAGAAACGTGGTCATACATTCGCAAGCCAAATATGAACCTTATGCAGTAATTTTGAAGCCGCTCAAGTTTATTTAGTTGCTCCTCAGTGAGATCAACATAACAAGTGTCCGCATAGTCAATATACTTATTATTGTTTGGAAAGTTGGGACTGACGTTCTTTATTTTGTAAAGAAAAGTCCCCAAATACAGTGTAAACTCTTTATAACGAAACTCAAGGGACTGAGCATTTTTTGTCGTTATAGAGAGTTATCGTTATATGGAGTGAACAAAAAAACAACCAAATTAACAAGAATTTTAATATGTATGTCTTAGACGACACACATCACACAAACATTTTCGTCAACACTAATCGCTTTCCGTTTACTGGCCATGTTAACAGTTTCAAAGTAGGGTTACGACTAATAATACGATAGGTACCCATTATGCTTGGTCGAAGACCATCACTTCCGAGAAAAGCCTTGTTCAAGGCAATTAAGGATAACAAAAGCTAGACCGACCTCGGATGTTTCGGAGCTTGAAAGTCTTTTGTTACCTGATAACATAACATAAACAATAATACCGATAATAAATATTTACTGTCTACAAATATGAACACATTTCTTCGTAATAGAGAATGGCGTATCGCTATAAACAGTGTTTCAATATGTGGGTTTTAACGCAAACCAACCAAGTTGGGCTCACTTCAACGTCACAGGGAGTTTATTGTTATAAAGGATAACGTTGTAAAGAGTTTACACATTAGATTACAAAATAATAAAATCATATTTGATAACAAAGCTGAAGTTACGTTACTCAATAATCACTAGGTGATGTTGGAAGCGACATGCGCAAGCGGCGGGGCTGCCGGGACGACGATCGCTGCTGCGCTGCAGTTCTTCGCTGCGTCACAGTGTCTGCTGCAAGAGCCCTGGCCCCCGCAGGCTGACGTCACAAGTTAGTATCCTTTTTACGTTCTAACTTTCCTACATTTTTTACCTAACTTTACCACAGTTTGTCACGTACCTTTACGTTTTTTTTATCTACTACAAGTTAGCCCTTGACTGCTATCTCACCTGATGGTAAGTGATGATGCAGTCTAAGATGGTAATATAATATCTGCTCTATGCATGAGCGCGTTTGTTTGGCTTTAGGGACGTCGTATATCGCTAGATGGCGCTAATGCAATAATAGGCATGATGACTGATTTTGAAAAATGGTCAGATTATGTTCGGAAGTATCTACTATTTCGAAAAAATATATTATTTCAGCAGAAAATTAAGGTATGGTAGATGATATTTCAAAATTCACGCCAAAACGCTAGCCGGTGTCATGGCGTCGTTTGTGACGTCACTATTGTTTTTACCAATGTACTCTGTGCAGTGTGCCGTAAACAATAGTGTGATTGTCAAAGCTCGAAAACAAACAATTGTGACGTCATTCGCTTCTTGGTGTTTAATCCACTATGGCGGATTGCTGTATTTTATAGTTTTAATTTATAAAAATAAATAGCAATCTCACTCGAAAGAGATAAATGAATCCTATTTCATAAGATAAATTTATAATTTCATTGATTCTTGGTTACTGTCATCATGCCTATTCTCAGTGTTAATTCTATACCCATAGGTATTCAATGTACTCTGTGGTATAGTCCTCAAGTCCTTAGTTTTTACCAGCACGCGGCAGAATAGGCATGATGACAGTATCCAAGAATCAATGAAATTATGAATTTATCTAATGAAATAGGATTCATGAAATATACAAAACGTATATTTATTTTGCTATTTCGAGTGAGATTGCTATTTATTTTGATAAAATAAATCTATAAAATACACCAATCCGCCATAATGGATGAAACACCAAAAAGCGAATGACGTCACAATTGTTGGTTTCGAGCTTTGACAATCACACTATTGTTTACTGCACACTGCACAGAGTATATTGGTAAAAACAATAGTGACGTCACAAACGACGCCATGACACTGGCGAGCGTTTTGGCGTAAATTTTAAAATTTATATTTCAAATGCCAATATTTTCTACCAAACCTTATTTTTATGCTGAAATAAGATATTTTATCGAAATAATGGATACTTCCGAACATAATCTGACCATTTTTCAAAATCAGTCATCATGCCTATTGTATTCTGCAAACGTCTCTTGATGATGCCGCGCACTTTCCGCTCTATATTTGGAAACACTAACGTCAATCAGTTGTGAAAAACGATACCAATTAGCAGCTTACAGCTGCTTTTTTTAACCACTACAAGTTAGCCCTTGACTGCGATCTCACAGATGACAGGCTAACCTGTTAGGGGCATGGCAGTTATATTAAACCCATACCCCTATTCGGTTTCTACACGGCATCGTACCGGAACGCTAAATCGCTTGGCGGCACGTCTTTGCCAGTAGGGTGGTAACTAGCCACGGCTGAAGCCTCCCACCAGGCCAGACCAGGGAAAATTCAGAAATTATAAATTTCCAAACCCTGCCGGGGATCGAACCCGGGGCCTCCGCACGTTAAGGCAACAGCTCTCATCACTGCGCCACGGAGGTCGTTACACTACGCTTACGCTACGCTTATGGTTGTAATCTTACCTTATCTTCCACGGTCTTCCAGATGGATCCACATTCGACTTCATAGTGGTTGGCGCAGGAACGGCCGGGTCTACCCTCGCTGCGCGTCTCTCCGAGCTGCCTCACCACACTGTTCTGTTGCTGGAGGCTGGTGGAGATCCGCCAGAAGAGAGCATCGTGAGTTTATTTATTATTTCACTTCTTCTTCTTTAGGTGCCCCTTCTATCGAAGGTTGGCGATCATATTGGCAACTTGAACTTTCGACACTGCAGCTCTAAATAACGATCGGGTGCTTTTGTTGGACCACTGGCGTAAGTTCTTCAGCCAGGATGTCCTCCGTCCTGTTATTTCATACATCGCCCTTGACTGCGATCTCACCTGATGGTTGGAAAGTGATGATGCAGTCTGAGATGGTAGCGGGCTATTCTGTTAGGGTTATGGCAGTTTATTAACCCTATCGTACTGGATCGCTAAATCACTTGGCGGTACGTCTTTGCCGGTAGGGTGGTAACTAACTACGGCTGAAGCCTCCCAACATACAAAGTTATTAGACTACATAATAATATTGTGGTAAGCAATGCTGGAATACGTGCTGGAACGTTAGGGACCACCGAGCATAAAAGCGGTGTTAGCCAAGTGGTTTAGACGCTTCTTATTCGAGTGGTTGGAGGTTCGAACCCGGGCATGCGCCTCTAACTTTTCCGAGTGCCTAGTGTGTGTTTTAAGCAATATTAAATATAATAAATCCATGGTTTTAAGAAATTGTTATGCCACTTAACGGCGAAGTAAAACATCGTGAGGAGTTCTTCATAATGTTATCGAAGTTGAGTGAAGCATACCAATCCACACTTAGCCAGCATCGTGGACTGTGGTTAAACCCTTCTCATTCCGTACGGAGACTCGTGCTCAGTAGCAAGCCGGCAATCGGTTGAAATGATGAAGTGCTGGACTAACGATCTTAAAGTCACCGTAGGCGGAGGGCTAGTTGCGTGGCGCATTCTTGGAAAGGCCGCTGCCTAAGTTTAGCTGTGAAAGAAAACAGGCTGATGATGATGAGTGTCTTAAAAAACTACCATTGTGGCCGTGACTACAATTCTAATAAAAATCCATAAAGACGGTAGGATATTCCAGGACTCGCATAGGAGCTAGTTTTCTCTCTCTGAAAAACAATAAGTACTTTAAGTTATGGGTGGTTTGGTATAATAAAAAGATGCTGAATGCTAATTGTTTTTTAAATTAAATTTATTGTCATAAACCTCCGATGAACTGATCGATAGTCCAACAACATTCAAACTCTCTAGTATCAATATCGACAAATCAAACCCAATTTATTTACTTACAGATTCCAGCATTTAAAGACTCTATGAAGGGGAGCTTCTACGACTGGAATTTCACCACCATTAATGACTACTATTCAAGCCAAGCACTAAAAGATGGTCGCCAAAGTCAACCTCGCGGCAGAATGTTAGGAGGCAGTGGATCCATCAACGACATGATTTACGCTCGAGGGTTCCCTGCAGACTATGATGAATGGGCTGCTAAAGCAGGGGAAGACTGGAGCTGGTCAAATGTTCTCAAATACTTCATGAAATCTGAACATTTGACTGATGAAAGGATTACCATATTCCCGGAACTAGCAGAGTATCATGGCTTTGATGGAGAGATCGAGGTAACAGGCAAGAGTGAGTCTACATTTACAATTGATAAGTTTCTCGAAGGTTTTAAAGAACTAGGCTTTGAAATTGTCAATGACATGACGAATCCTAATGTTATAGGCGCTGGAAGATTTTCCCACACGTTGAAAGAAGGTAAAAGACACAGTTCTTTAACAGCCTTATTGAATAAAGCATCTAATAGAGACAATCTATTTATTTTAAAAGATGCGCTAGTTACAAAAATATTAGTAGAAGAAAATAGAGCCCATGGCGTTAAAGTATTATTAGGTGACGATGAGTTTCACTTCTATGCAGAGAAAGAGGTCATAGTAAGTGCAGGTACATTTAATACACCTAAATTGTTACTTCTGTCTGGCATAGGACCAAAGAAGCATTTGAATGAAGTAGGAATAGAACTAGTCAAAGATTTACCAGTAGGCGAGAATTTGCACGACCATATCATGGTGCTTACATATTTAGCTGCAGAAAATGGCACTTGTCATGTCGATGAGAGCACTAAACATATCAACGCAATCAAATATCTTTACGATAGAAGTGGAACTCTAACTAAGTCCTCAGATTTAGGAGCATATATCTCTTTCAATAGTTTAGCCCCAAACGTGCCAGATTTTGCAATTTATCCCACCTGTTTGTCGTTGAATTCAAATTTTTATGAAGCTTGCTCAAACATTCTATTATTTAGTCATGAAATTTGCGAGAAAATAGATACAATGAACAAAAACTATGAAATTTTATCATTGGCCGTTGTGAAATTGAAACCGAAATCTAGGGGTACAGTTACCTTGAAATCAACTGATCCTTTAGATGACCCCTTGATATATTCTGGGACTTTCAGTGATAGCAGCGATCTAATGAATTACCCGGAAGCCATACGAATCGCTCATTCATTAGCTAATACTACTTATTTTAGATCTAAAGGCGCTTTTGTGTTAGATTTTGAATTGGAGGAGTGTAAAGGGTTGAATGATAGGAATAAAAGGAAATGTATAGCTAAAGCGACGGCTATGTCTGCCTGGCATGCGGTTGGTACGGCAGCCATGGGAACCGTTGTGGATTCAAAGTTGAAAGTGAGAGGAATGCATGGTTTAAGAGTAGCTGATGCCAGTATAATGCCTAAAGTAGTTCGCGGTAATACGAACTCTCCTGTCGTTATGATTGCCGAAAAAGCAGCGGATTTTATTAAAGATAGCCTCGTTACTAATAATTAATGGTGATTGATAGTTTCCTTTAGAATACTACTGTACCTAAGTTATCATAAAATACTAATTGGTTAAGTTACCAATTTAGACTATAATTGGGTTTATTAAATCGAAAGTACCTAATTTTAGATTAGAATATAACATATATTGTGTAAACAAAACAATATTAATTGCCATGGGAACCGTTGTGGATTCAAAGTTGAAAGTGAGAGGAATGCATGGTTTAAGAGTAGCTGATGCCAGTATAATGCCTAAAGTAGTTCGCGGTAATACGAACTCTCCTGTCGTTATGATTGCCGAAAAAGCAGCGGATTTTATTAAAGATAGCCTCGTTACTAATAATTAATGGTGATTGATAGTTTCCTATAGAATACTACTGTACCTAACTAAGTTATCATAAAATACTAATTGGTTAAGTTACCAATTTAGACTATAATTGGGTTTATTAAATCGAAAGTACCTAATTTTAGATTAGAATATAACATTTAGGTGTAAACAAAATAATATTAATTATTGTTCATTATAATAATATTAAACTAATTACAAGTGAGGTACTTACATAGTTACATGTTGTGATATCAGGGTTGTATAATAGATAAGTTCCTACTAGATAGATAAGAATTTTTTTTTATTGTAATTGTTAACTAAATTATTTGTCATTATATAAAATCTGAGCCGCCGAATGAGACGTAATATAATAAGATGACTTAATTTTATGTTTTTTTTTATTATTTTACAAGCGAACATGATAACGCGATGTGGTTATGCAGTCGATATGTCACCGTAAGATTGTAAAAACCGTTAGATTATAATCTAACTCGCGAAATTGCAAACTGTCGAAAGATTACAATTTAACGCATTATTTTTCGGTAGATTGTAATCTGATAGGTATAGGTACTTGATTATTTGTGTCGAACCCTAACCTAACCTACAAGAAAGACACAAGAAAACGTAAATACAATGAATATTTCAAAAATTGACACTCAGAACATTGAACGGTTCACAATCTGTCGATAGTTTACAATTTCGCGAGTTAGATTATAATCTAACGGTTTTACAATCTTACGGTGACATATATATGTGTTGACTTTTGTTTATTTTAGTAAACTGGTCTCGTGTACGCTAGCATGCGCACTACGAGTAAAATTATGTCTACCCGATATCACTACTTGTGATATTTCTTATCTGTGGTATTTTTCTCTACGAACCTTTACATGTCGGCTATTTTTTTTGTAATATACCGCGTTTTGTGCATGTTAGGGTAAATGAAAAATTTGCCGGCAACGACAAAATTTCTCTATCTCGTCGCGAGATAATCTCGTTGTGCGCATGCTAAGCACATAATGTGTCTTTTGTGGTCAGTTACAAGTTGTTATAGTAGTTTCTTATGAATTTTCAGGTTGTATACTAATTTATTTATTATTTATTGTACACTAATTGACACAATATTTACAAACTAGCGCTTTAAAATAATTTTGTTGCAATAAAAAACAACAAAGTTAGATAATAAATATAAGATAATAAAGTACCTGTTAGATAATAAATTTTCCAATGGCCTTTATTTAATCACAAACTGAACTGTTAGGGGCATGGCAGTTATATTAAACCCATACCCATCATGTTGTCCATACCCCTAAACGGTTTCTACACAGCCACTTATCGGATTATCGCTTGAAGACATGTCTTTGTCATCCCACCAGACAAATTCAGAGATTATTAATTCCCAAATTGACCCTGCCGGGCAGGTTGTCCGTCATAAGAATCTCTGTCTGTGTCTGTGTCTGCGTCTGTGTAGGTCTGTCTGCTATGCATTCACATGTTGCCCATGTCCTAATCGGTTTCTACACAGCCACGTATCGGATTATCGCTTGAAGACATGTCTTTGTTATCCCACCAGACAAATTCAGAGATTATTAATTCCCAAATTGACCCTGCCGGGCAGGTTGTCCGTCATAAGAATGTCTGTCTGTGTCTGTGTCTGCGTCTGTGTCTGTCTGTCTGCTATGCATTCACATGTTGCCCATGTCCTAATCGGTTTCTACATAGCCACGTATCGGATTATCGCTTGAAGACATGTCTTTGTCATCCCACCTGACAAATTCAGATATTATTAATTCCCAAATTGACCCTGCCGGGCAGGTTGTCCGTCATAAGAATGTCTGTCTGTGTCTGTGTCTGCGTCTGTGTCTGTCTGTCTGCTATGCATTCACATGTTGCCCATGTCCTAATCGGTTTCTACATAGCCACGTATCGGATTATCGCTTGAAGACATGTCTTTGTCATCCCACCTGACAAATTCAGAGATTATTAATTCCCAAATTGACCCTGCCGGGCAGGTTGTCCGTCATAAGAATCTCTGTCTGTGTCTGTGTCTGCGTCTGTGTCTGTCTGTCTGCTATGCATTCACATGTTGCCCATGTCCTAATCGGTTTCTACATAGCCACGTATCGGATTATCGCTTGAAGACATGTCTTTGTTATCCCACCTGACAAATTCAGAGATTATTAATTCCCAAATTGACCCTGCCGGGCAGGTTGTCCGTCATAAGAATGTCTGTCTGTGTCTGTGTCTGCGTCTGTGTCTGTCTGTCTGCTATGCATTCACATGTTGCCCATGTCCTAATCGGTTTCTACACAGCCACGTATCGGATTATCGCTTGAAGACATGTCTTTGTCATCCCACCAGACAAATTTGGAGATTATTAATTCCCAAATTGACCCTGCCGGGCAGGTTGTCCGTCATAAGACTGTCTGTGTCTGCGTCTGTGTCTGTGTGTCTGCTATCGGTTTCTACGCAGACACGTATCGGAATAAAATCTTAAATCCCATCTCTTCAACCGATTTTGGTGAAATTTGGTACATATGCCACCGTAAGATTGTAAAAACCATTAGGTTATAATCTAACTCGCGAAATTGCAAACTGTCGAAAGATTGCAATTTAACGCACTAGGTATATTAACTCGATAGAACCTAGGTTACTAGGTTAGGTTCTTTATTATGTACTACCTGGTTATATATGTCGGACCCTAACCTAACCTACAAGAAAGACACAATAAAACGAAAATACAAGTAATATTTAAAAATTTACACTGAGAACATTGAACAGTTCACAATCAGTCGACAGTTACAATTTCGCGAGTTAGATTATAATCTAACGGCTTTTACAATCTTACGGTGACATATAGATAAGTTGCATCCCAAGGAAGGGATGCAACTTATCTATAACTCACTCAATTTTTTCCCGGAAAATTAAGGAGTTCCTGCAGGAATAGAAAAGACGAAGTCGCGGGCATCCATCTAGTAATATGAGTATATTATATAAAGTAAAATATGTTAATAAGTAAACATTATGATGAACGAGTGCGGAAATGTCACTAGCATTAGGTAAGAAGAGGCTACACTTTCTACAATAGCTCTGTGTCTTTAGAACGAGTTTGTTCATATAATCTATATATGAACAAACCTATCTATGAACTATATAGTATAGTTCATAGATTTCGAACATCGAAATACTGGGTTAGTAATGCCTCAGATAAATTCCCCTGTGTTTACTCTCATGAGATTCAGTCTAATCATTGTAAAACTGATACAAAAACCGGATCTTATCCTTCAATAAAATCTATTTAAGTTGAATTTAACTGAACTAAAATTGTCACTATTGGATCGAGTTCTATGGATTCGATATTAATTTCCCATATATTATTAAGTCGTACACCAGTACTAAATTGATGGTACAACTCTATCACAAACTCAAGCTTATTTCATGTAGGACATACTGGTGTCACTTTTAATTCGTCTTGTTTTGACTCACCACCGGTTCGGAAGAAATTTTCCGAGATAGCCTACACGGGGAAGGCCCCGGAACACAGCCAATCTATATCGATTTCCGTCAAAATTTGATGTAAATAGAGGACCAGAAACGTAACAAACAAACTCACACACGCATTATGACAGAAGTAAAGTATTATTCGAAATACATACAATCCGCGCGCGAGCTCCGAGGAATCGGGGTCTGAAGAATCGACGGCTGTACGTCCCCCTATCGTCGCTCCATATCCAGCTCGCTCCCAGCACTAGTTTCGAGCTTGACGCGTGTAATTTTGCGATAGCAGTATTGTTTTGCACTTTAAACAACTCTAGGTTGTGGCGAAGTCCCACGAGACCTACTGAAACATCGGGAATGTCCGTTCCGACTCGTTTTCGGTCGGGATTCTCCCGGGCGTTCCAGTCATTCTGAACACCGACGACGGGAGGCCGCGTACACGCAACTTGTCCGGCTAATTCACTCGATACCAATCAATTAATTATTATACTTATTGTAACGTCCATAGTCCGTATATAGTGTTTTAAATCGTTCATCATAATATATCAATAGAATTTTGTAACTAAATTAAAACTAAACTAATTTAAAACTAAATTAAATAAGCAACTTTCAATATATAATAAACATAAATTACATTTGTTTAGCTTCAATCCTAACATTCCCCATAAGGTCATTACTTTACTTCACTTTGGGGACTTCAGTCATTCCATGTTCCATCTCATAAGTGGCCTTGGAAAGATGGCAGCTTGCTGTGGCACAAGCTGCCATAGCTCATAACGAGTGCAGTCTGGTGTGTGAGCACTGGGACGATGCGTTCTTTATGAGATCTCGGAGCCTCCCAACGAGCCTACAAAGCATGTAGATGGTAGCCACCGAGGGGGTTTTAGTAGGTACAAATCCTACATAACCCGACTTCTCCCCCTGGAAGTTGGGAATCTTAGGAAGATTTCTCCCTTGAAAAAAAAAGGTCATTACTTTACCATTCCATAGGATTCCTCAGAGCTCTAAAATTAAAGAAAGAAAGAAATGATTTATTATTATTATTTAAGCTTGTCGATTAAATAGAAAGCCGCATCATATACAGTCAGGTAACCCTGACGTACAATTTTTTTTTACATTATATTTTACAATTATTATTATCAACGTTGTCGATAGGCGCAAACTTGTACTAATTCCAGGGAAGTATGTACTAACTATGTAGCCATGGGTATAATGTATGCAACCAGCGGCGTCCACGGTTCATCGTATGTGGTGTCAGTTTCACCCCCGGAAAGGAGACACATCACCTTTGTGGCTAGACGTAACGTAACGTAACGTAAAACGTATACGTAACGCACGCGCCTGCGCAATCGATACGGCTCTCGGCAGACCACATAAAAGTGTTTAAAAAAACTTATTTTTGGAAAAAATCCGGCCAAGCGCGAGTCGGATTCGCGCAGCGAGGGTTCCGTACAAACCTGTAGTAGGTTTAAAATTATTGAAGATATTTTTATTATACATATGATGTAACTAACGGCTCTCGAGTCTCGACAGACCAGAAAAAAGTGTTTAAAAACTTATTTAAAAAAAATCCGGCCAAGCGCGAGTCGGATTCGCGCACCGAGGGTTCCGTACAAACCTGTAGTAGGTTTAAAATTATTGAAGATATTTTTATTATACATATGATGTAACTAACGGCTCTCGAGTCTCGACAGACCAGAAAAAAGTGTTTAAAAACTTATTTAAAAAAAAAACCGGCCAAGTGCGAGTCGGCTTCGCGCACCGAGGGTTCCGTACAAACTTGTAGTAAGTTTAAAATTATTAAAAATATTTTTATTATATATTATATGATGTAACTTAACTGCCTCGTTGGTCTAGTGGTTGTCGTGTTCAACTGCGGCCGGCGACGTCCCGGGTCGGGCCATAACAAGTATTGGGTTTTGGAAGTTGGCGGTGTTTCACCCCCGTGCCTCGGAGAGCACGTTAAGCCGTCGGTCCCGGTTATTATCCCTAACTCATGTTAATAGTCGTTAAAGCCCGCCAACCCGCATTGGAGCAGCGTGGTGGGTCTAAGCTCTAATTCCCTCTCTCCTATGAGAGTGGAGGCCTGTGCCCAGCAATGGGACGTTAATGGGCTGTAGTGGATATGATGTAACAAAGAATTTATGGTTTTCGCAATTTTCCTTTATCTGTGCTATAAGACGTTGCTTCGTACCAAATTTCAAGATTCTGAGTTCACGGGAAGTACCCTGTAGGTTTTGATTCCCTTGCGAGTGTCGAAAATTTGCATCATAAACGGCTGTATCTTTTGATTGCGTTGGCTTAGAAGTTTGATTTTTATACAGCACCAAGGGATAGTAGACCTGAGTATTTGATATGAATTTCAGCTTGATACGATACGTTCCTGAGAAAAAAAGGGTCTTGCCAGACAGACGGACTCGGAACAACAAAGTGATTCTATAAGGGTTCCGGTTTTTCCTTTTGAGGTACGGAACTTTCTAGTAGTTTAACTAGTAGTATGGTAGGTCCATGTTTTAAGTACGTTAGAAATAGAAATTGTAGATTTTAACTCGGGTTTCATAAAAGCCTGTTCAGTAAGTGTACGCCTAGGTTTTTATAAAATGACATATTTATGGAAACACCAGTTTTGGGAGTGAAATATTATAATTTGATTGCAAGGCTAAGCCTTCGAGAAAATCTCGTGATAGGTGCAAAAAAAATTGCTTAAAATATTTTTGATGGTAAGGGAGTAACCCTATCGTACTTAGCCAGTTTGTTAGGTTTTTTTTATCCACTACAAGTTAGCCCTTGACTACGATTCCACCTGATTGTAAGTGATGATGCACTCTAAGATGGTAGCGGGCTAACCTGCTAGGGGTATGGCAGTTATATTAAACCCTATTCAGGTTCTTTATAATTTACAGAAGCTTCAACCCAGGAATCGATTTGAACGAAGTTTGGCAATTTTGACTACACTGAAGAAAGCCATTATGATATTATTAATTCTGTAAAAACGATTTATTTTCCAGGTATTAATAAAATAACTTATCAATTAAAGGCTTTAACCTGAGTGACTGACAGACAACCTACAGCCAAAATGGCTGAACGTAGGAAATTTTGAGAGAATATTCCTTGGAACACCCTAGAGGTGTACTAAGTAAGGAATTTTCAAAATTCCACCACCAAGGAGGTTAAATAGGCGATTCAAGTTATATCCATGAAACTTGCTATTTTAGCTATCGGTGAAAAATGAAGAATTTTATGTGTTAACAATTTTATGACAATTATATTTTTGAGAACCTAATTACACGTAAAAAACGTAGTGCTACCTAATATTGCCGAAGATTTTGCGGGAAAAAAGCTCGTTTTATTAGTCTAAACAGCTGGAGCAGTTTTTGATTTTTTCTACCCCTCCACATTTGGGCAGGTGCAACGAGGGTTCTTAGGGAAGTTCCCCTGTCTCGAGTTACTGCTTCCGGTGACCGTTAGCATCGGAAATGGCTATGCAGATGCCGAAACCTGGCCGAGAGGTTTTAATTTTAAAATTCTAATTTATATTATATAGATAGAAGTGAAAATATTGTATTAACATCAAATTATATCATTATTTGCGGTTAATTGCCTCATCTGGTGACAGAAGGGCTGGCTCATATTTTGCGGAAAGAATCAGTCTGGCTGACCAGCGCGGAAATGCGCCCACCATTCTTGCCACTGTTCCACGCGGGCATGATTTATATAGTAACTAGCTTATGCCCGCGACTCCATCCGCGTGGATGGAGGTGTTTTAGGGGTATGAAAAATAGATAGTAGCCGATTCTCAGACCTAATGAATATGCATATAAAATTTCATAAAAATCGGTCAAGCCGTTTCGAAGGAGTATGGTAACTAACATTGTGACACGAGAATTTTATATATGTCACCGTAAGATTGTAAGAACCGTTAGATTATAATCTAACTCGCGAAATTCTAAACTGTCGAAAGATTAGAATTTAACGCATTATTTTCCGGTAGATTGTAATCTGGTAGATGTTTAAACCCGATAAAACCTAATCAAGTAGACCCTAACCTAACCTACAAAAAAGAGACAAGAAAACGTAAATAAAATGAATATTTCAAAAAATTTACACTCAGAACATTGAACAGTTTACAATCTTTCGACAGTTTAGAATTTCGCGAGTTAGATTATAGTAATCTAACGGTTATTATGTCTTACGGTGACATATATAAGATAAGTTAGGCTAGCTAACTTTAAGTTTTATTGTATGGTTTTAAATAAAGGTTTAAAAAAGGTTTCTTAATTAAAATAGTACATTATAAGTATCTATTTGTTAACGCAACACTTTTGCAAGCAGATATAGGAAGTGAAGTTCCAAACAACGTGAAATGCCGGAGATAGCTCGGACGCTTTCTCCACAACGATTGGTGCCTCTTGCCGATGTAATACAGTTTATCAATGTAGCCGGCTGTGTAAACAAGTGTTCGCAGGTTCACTCGTATCATTTACCTAGATGCACCGATTTTCTTGCTTTCCGCCAAATTTAAGTCTTCTATCTATCTATACATATATAAAAGCGAAATACCACTCATTCACTGATTCGCTGACTAACTGACTGACTGGCTAATCACGATAATTCAGGAACTATACAGCATACAGACTTGAAGTTTGACAAGACAGACTTGAAGAAGACCTGAAATGGGGGTTGGAAAATTGTTTGAAAGTCCTTTGTTTTTGAAGAAAGCGGCATGAATTTTTTTTTAACCACTACAAGGTAGCCCTTGACTGCGATCTCACCTGATGGTAAGTGATGATGCAGTCTAAGATGGTAGCGAGCTAACCTGTTAGAGGCATGGCAGTTATATTAAACCCATACCCCTGTTCGGCACACACCGGAACCTACACGGCATCGTACCGGAACGCTAAATGGCTTAGCGGCACGTCTTTGCCGGTAGGGTGGTTACTAGTCACGGCCGAAGCCTCCCACCAGGCAAAAATTGACAAAATTTAAGTGATAAGTTTTATATTACAAAAATCTGTATATAAGCAAATAATAATCTGTAAAAACTTCTAATTGGCGTTATAATGGTCTCATCATAATAAGTAAGAAGGACGGAAAAGAAAAATAAACTTAAAAATTGACGTAGAAAATTAATGCCCTAATCCATAAAGCCTAATCAACAGTTGTAGAGATAGCCAAAAAAAAACCAAATATTCTCATGGCTCTACAACACAAATTGACCACAAAAAAAAACGTGCTTAACGCGATTATAAAACCTCTTTCGCAGCTTCCATAAAGCCTAATCAACAGTTGTAGAGATAGCAAAAAAAAAACCAAATATTCTCATGGCTCTACAACACAAATTGACCACAAAATAAAACGTGCTTAACGCGATTATAAAACCTCTTTCGCAGCCTTTTTTCCAATGAAACCCGAAACGCGTCAGCTACAACCAGAAACTAGTGTTTTATTACGCATAATTAACAAAAACAAACGCGAAAATCGCGACATCGTAAACTTTCACCGCGTACATGCGCTCGCGCAGCTTAGTTCGTATTTCGAACGCGTGCGAGACAGCCGCCATGTTGTCATAGCTCCCAAGCCGGTGATGCATCGAACGCAACAATGACGGAAGAACTCGAGAAGTCTTCCACGGAGAATGTGACCGTGGTCACGGGGAACTTCCCCACAGTCTCCAGCTTGAAATCCGAGGACTCGACCGAGCAATTGATCTGTAAGACCCCACAGAAACTGCCGAAAAAGAAAAGTGAAAGAAAAGAAAAGCCTGCAAAGCCTAAGCCTAGTGTTAGTTCGAAAAGTGTTGAAGCCGGGAGTGTCAGTGGGGGTACCCGGGTGGTGGTGTTACTAGGGTTGGCGCAGTTGGTGTTGGGGGTTGCGCTGGTGGGCTCGGGCGCCTTGGCCGTGGTCAAGGGTGCTTCGCTGTCGAGGGTTGGTGCCGGACTGTGGGCGGGGTGCATTTCTGTGGTCGCTGGCGTTGTTGGCGTGTTAGCTGGCATCAATGATTGCTATGGACTCAACAATTCTTCTGGGTAAGTCTTTATTAATCACATCTTCCGTACTAAAGTCGTCACCTCGTCATGACCACAAAGAATTTTACGAAGAAGTTTGAAATAGTAAATACTGACTTGTAATATCTTCTTTAGATATAAAAATCGTTCGTTTGTCGATTTTTTGGCGCGTGTTTGTGTGGGTCCCGGGATGGTTTAGACCCGGACCCGGTAGGGGGCGCTGCAATCGGGTTATAGGTTCAAGGCAGGATAACGTCTGCCGGGCCCACTAGTAAATAAATAAAGAATGCCCGGTTTTTTACGTTATAAACTATAACTAACACTTATTGACACACACGAGTCTCCTCTCAAAATGACGAGGGCTTGGCTATAGTCTACCACGCTGGCCAAATGTGGATCGACAGACTTTACAGGCCATTGAGAACGTTATGAAGAACTCACAATGTTTTATTTCGCCGTCAAGTGCTATAATAATTTCTTAAAATGCATATTAGGTACTCAGAAAAGTTAGAAGTGCGTGCCCGGGGATCGAACCTGCGGCAAGTCAAATCAACATATTTTTTTCAAACATCATCCTTAGCATGGGATTTTGTATGAAATACTGAATTGTGACGTCATCAAAGTTCGACGCACTTTTTTACTACAATCGATAGTTTAAAATTGTTACGTATACAACATTAAACTCTGTAGCAAACAAACAATAAACAAACTCAAATTCACATCGTACATGCGAAAATTCGTTTGTTGTTGCTTAACTTGACGTAAAGACCTCATTATGATTTCTGTGTTACCTGTAATAATCAAGACTTTTCGACATTTCAACGTTATTTTAAAATTGTTATAAATTGTATTTAGGATTATTTATGTATCTAAGTAACAAATATGTAAATAATTTAATTTTATAAGTTTAAGATATATTTTATACACCACACTGTAGAATAGGAGCACTTGTATACTGATACCACCTCAAATGTAATCTATTCACAAATAAATAAATGAATTGAATTGAATTGTTTGTTGGTTCAATCACGTCGCAGCAGAGCGGCAAAAGAAGGACAAACCAAATCGACGTGATTTATTGCATGGGTGTAGTTTTTTTTAAACCTTATTTGTAGAGATTATTCGCTTGGCGAATATGTATTTACTCTTTGTAGAAAACAGGATTAATAATTAAGTAAACAATAATTATAGATACATACCCACTCCATCCACTAATCATTATATTTTATGACACACAGCAAAAATGGCTAGGATTTCCATCGAACTTCGAGATACCTATTGATTGATATTGAGGACCTGGTGACATAGGCTATTTTTATCCCGGAAATTAAGGAGTTCTCGCGGGAATTGAAAAAAGTTATTCCACGCTTTTAATTATTATAATAAGATTAAAATATTATTAGGATGAACTACTAAAAATCTGAATAAGTAGCACTGATTGAGCAATATTCTTCTTTTCCCACAACTTAGTCTATGTTGGGTGTGAATATGTTAAGCTGTTCTTATAATTGTCTCTACGACCTATTCTGATATCACCATTCATTACGATGTTGTCTAAATACTAATCTAATACTTACCCATGTGATACGTGAGGTATACGAATAAATAAATAATCATTTAGGTATCTTTCCGATCCACGTTTAACGACCTCCCTGGCGCAGTGTTGAGCGCTTGTTGTCTTAACGTAGGAGGTCCAGAGCTCGATCCCCGGCAGGGTCAATTTATAATTCCTGAATTTTCCCTGGCTTCGGCCGTGGCTAGTTACCACTCTATCGGCAAAGACGTACCGCCAAGGATTTAGCTGATTGTAGTACGATACCGTGCAAAAACGAATAGGGGTATGGGTAACAGGTTAGCCCGCTACTATCTTAGACTGCATCATCAGTTACCATCAGGAGAGATCGCAGTCAAGGGCTAGCTTGTAGTGGATAAAAAAAAAAAGATACGACGCCATAGAAAATGACTAATTTGTCTATGCTACAATGTGAACCACGTGAAGGGTCAGCTACTTGATACTGTCGCGTCATTGTGTCGGGTTTGTCGCTCACGTAGGACAACGGGTAACATTGTGTGGGTCTTCTCCGTTTGGCCTGAAAGGGCCAAGCTGGGGTACGGGCCTCGAGGCTGAGCCTCCTTACCCGGGCGGGGCGCGGGGCAACATTGTGCCCCGGTGACTACCTTAAAGCCGGTGAACCGGCTAGGGCCTGCCTTGTAGGCTACGGGCCCCTAGGTCGGATGTTATTTCCGGAGTTGGGTCCGCACTGCGGGTGACATCATCACCTCCGCGTGCAGAACCCATGTCTAGTCCAGGTGTCTCGGCGCTGCGGGCAATGGGGTCGCGGGTCAGTAAACTAGTGTTGAGGGTCTTCTCCGTTTGGCCCGTGAGAGCCAAGTGGGGGCTACGGGCCTCGAGGCTGAGCCTCCTTATCCGGGCGGGACGCGGGGTCAACATTGTGCCCCGGTGACTATCTTAAAGCCGGTGAACCGGCTAGGGCCTGCCTTGTAGGCTACGGGCCCCTAGGCTGGGTGTCATTTCAGGTGTTGGGTCCGCATCATCACCTCCGCGTGCAGGACCCGTGTCTAGTCCAGGTGTCTCGGCGCTGCGGGCAATGGGGTCGCGGGTCAGTAAACTAGTGTTGTGGGTCTTCTCCGTCCCGTGAGGGTCAAGCGGGGGGTACGGGCCTCGAGGCTGAGCCTCCTTACCCGGGCGGGGCGCGGGGCAACATTGTGCCCCGGTGACTATCTTAAAGCCGGTGAACCGGCTAGGGCCTGCTGTAGGCCACGGGCCCCTAGGTCGGGTTTAATTTCCGTTGTTGGGTCCGCACTGCGGGTGACATCATCACCTCCGCGTGCAGGACCCATGTCTAGTCCAGGTATCTCGGCGCTGGTGTCAAGGCCGGTGGACTCCGCGCTGCGGGCGATAGGGTCGCCGTCGCGCGCGGAGTCGGTGTCAGATCCGGTGTGTGTCGTTGTCGTCATCGTGATGGCGATCGTAGGAGCTCACGAGGTAGTGGACGCCCGGTCGGGGGTCGGGTGGTCGGCGGTGCGATCCCGTGGAGGTGTTCGTACGACCCGTTGTCCGTACGGACGTACCCCTCCACGGTGGGCGTCTAACATTTCATCGCGTCGCTTTCGTCGCTCACTTAGGACATCGAGTAAGTAGGTGAGATATGTCGTAACTCGTAGGTGCGCTCTGGCGTGCACGGTTCCGCGGCAGATTCACGCACCGATGATATGTAGGAACAAGCCGAACCAATTATATGCCATTTCAGAAACAATTAATGCCAGTTGCATTATGCGGTGGCTAATATTTGAAATCTTCATGCGTTCTTACTGCTTTTTATACGACTGCCTGAAAAAAGGAGTATATTGTTTTCAGCGTTCATGTATGTATATATATATGTAGGTTTGTATATTTCACCATAAATTCTATACGCCTGAACCGATTTTAATAAATGAGGTATCGTTAGAATCCCTAGCGTATTTCGGGTGACATAGGCTAGTAAAATTAAAAAGAAATTATGAGGTGACCATGGTCTCGCATTAAAGACTAAAATTGAAATTATATAATCATCATCTAGAAAATGATGAGTAGATTCCAAAAATATATAACACTATAGATCAATATCCAGTGATTCACAAAAAAATATAATTTAAGAAAAATGGGAATAAGATTCTAATTTAACTAGATTAATTTAGATTTTCAACTTCTTAGCTCGTTTTTCGGCAGGGCAGTCGTGTTTTTTATTACGCTATTTTTATACATCTAACTGCCTCTACAATTAACGATAGGGTAACCTTGATGTGCTCGAAAGTAGAGATTAAGCAAATTCGCCTCTTAAAATTATCTGAGATTTTTAAAAATTAGGCGTGCAGTTCATAGACGCATAGAAGCAAAAACCCAAATGGAAATACATCAATGCTCAGTTTTCATCAAAACAGCTAGTAAATAGGTATTCTGACCAACTAATGCCTACTCCAGCTTCAAAACCTGTGCACGCCACTGACGATAGGGTAACCTTGATGTGCTCTAAAGTAGAGATTAAGCAAACTCTGAGAGTTTGTTTGAGTTCGTTGACTGAAATTCGTTTTAGAGCACAGAAACTCTGAACCAATGAAATTAAAATATTTATTTAATCAAAAATATATCTAAGACAAAAGGAAACCAAAACTAAGTAGTTATAAGCTGTTGTAGTAAAACTTAATTCTTGTACATTTATACTTTGTTCCTAATCAAAATTGATAAAAATGTCAACGATGCGAATTGCGATCGCATCAAATTGGACGACAAAATGTAGGACTTTAACGATAGCTTTCATTTAATAACCACCTGAGCCTTTACAAAATCTTCCCGTTCTAAAAAAAGGAACACTTTTTCTACTGTGAGTAGAGTAGAATCGTGAAATAAATAGTTTGTAGTAAAGTTATAACACAGTGCACTAAAAGTTATAATATTTTTTCTCGCGTTTGTAGCCATTAACGACGAGTTCATAATATTAATCATGCAGATTTTTTAAATAGGAAAACCTACTTCCTGGCCTTCTCCCCACATCACAATATACAGTTATTTTCCTTTTGATTGATGGCCGTCCAGGCGTCTTCGAGTGAATAGTTTTTTGCGTCTGTGTGTAATGAGCGGGTTCCATTAGAAACAGTGGCTGGAGGTAGCTCGAGCGGAACTCTTGGCTGCATCATTAATGCACGCGAGAGCAGCAATGATCCAGAGGCTAGCTTATTTGGCTGCGGATCATGAGGTTCCGTGTTCAAATTCTGATATGACTGTTTATATATATTTATATATTTAGTACCAAACTTAAAAACTAAACATACAAATTTAAAGGACATGTACAAGGACAACTTACTTGAAGAGATTTCTTCCAGCAGCCCTAGAATGTGAGAATGGTGAAAGATAGATAAAGCTGAGTAGGTACTTATAAACTAGAGAATAGATTTTTTTTATATTTCTTCCTTAGTAGGGACTGCGGTTACATAAGTATTTACACTTTCATTCAGTAAGCAGACTGTCAGTTTTTCCACCAGTGGAGAGTCCTACGCTCACCAAATACTCACAAATTACCAAAGCTGCAGCATATTTCCTTAACTATAAATTGAGAATAATACAATAGAACTTAATGCTAGCTACAGCTACCTCTAATAATATCATCAGGAATGCTGTTCCTTCTAATGATTTTGATTAATTTACAGGAAATTTAAAAAATCTCAAAAGGCCACTTTCTGGAATAAATACCTAAAATATTGAGACATTATTAAGTACCTATGCGGTTAAGAAAATATAAATAGTTTAGTTACAATAATGACATCGTTAAGTAGGTAGCAACTGCAGTTGATAATCTGAACGAAAAAAAGAAAAATAAACAGATCGAGTTAGATAAAACAAAAAAAAATACTTTCTCACAAAAAATGTGACCGACGCGATCGCTTATTATTATCATTCCGAATTCCAGTATTTACTTGTTTTGCTCACGGCTCGAGTCTTTTTGTTCCGTTGCTTGGATTTCTATTCTAGATATTGGAGAAAACGGCGGAACGCATTGGGCGTCAATTGTCGAATGCTCCAAATCCCTTGGACACTGAAATATCTTGCAAAAGGTTAGGTTGATTAAAAAATCTGCTTTTTTTTAACCATTATAGCCCACAGGGTTTTATCAAAGACCTAAAGTCAACATAATATTATCAAATTTTCTGCTCTACGGTCTGATTCGAACCACCAGGATGTGGAATACCCTTCTAGCGCATGTATTCCCTGCCACGTATAACTTAAGTACCTTCAAGGAAAGAGCGAATAGACATCTTCTAGGCAAGAGCGTTCCAACCAATACCTCATCATTGCTTTGTATTAAGCATGATAGGTTGGTTGATTAAAAAATCTGCTTTTTTCTTAACCATTATAGCCCAGAGGGTTTTATCAAAGACCTAAAGCCAACATAATATTATCACATTAATTAAAATAAATTTTCTGCCTAACCTTATTACTATATAAATCATGCCCGCGTGGAATGGTGGCAAGAATGCTGGCTGCATTTCCGCGCTGGACAGCCAGGCTGATCCTTTGCGCAAAAAATGAGCCCTGTCACCAGATGAGGCAATTAACCGCGGTGAAATATCTCGCAAAAAAATTTTGGCACTAAGACTCCAACCCCCCAGGGTCTCCACGGCAAACGGAACAAATATGTACCTAACTCTCTCTGAGAGAGGCATATTTAATAATACTTAGTCAACATAATATTATGACATTAATTAAAATCAATTATCTGCTCTACGTTTCTGATTCGAACCACCAGGATGTGGAATACCCTTCTAGCGCATGTATTCCCTGTCACGTATAACTTAAGTACCTTCAAGGCAAGAGTGAATAGACATCTTCTAGGCAAGCGCCCTCCAACCTAGACCTCATCATTGCTTTGTATTAAGCATGATTGTCGTCAAGCGCAAGCCTATTCTTTAATTAAAAAAAAAACAAAAATTCATTTTAATAAGGTATTGTAAATAAATAGAGTTCCACAATGCAATGTGAGTGAATCCATACTATTATTATAAAATATAGGCGAAATTGTCTGTCTGTCCACTTGTCTGTCCATCGATTCTGTCTGCCTATCTATCCGTCCGATTCCGATTTTGATAAAATTTGGTTCAGAGATATCTTGCATCCCACAGATAGATCCACAGATCCTTTTTATCCCTAAAAATTGGAGATATCACGAAATCCACGCGGACGAAGTCACGGGCATCTTCTAGTAATCAAAACTCATAACCAATGGAATCTTTGCATCTTTGGATCCATAAGATTTAACTATATATTGTAAAATAGTTAACTTTTAACATTAGACGTAAAAGAGCAATAGAGTTATTGGAGGAATGAATAAACTTTTACAGAGCCCCATCTACTGACATCATTGTGAAGTTGTGTTAAAAATACTGAAGCTCATTAGAAATTAAATAATTTCGTTTCCTTATTATATTTATCTAATTTTAGCATTTGTTATTCAAGTACAGGATATAATTCAAATAATTGATCAAGTTTCAGGCTCAGCCTTTTAGAAAATTGAGAGTTCTGAGGTCAACTTTGGACATTAGAAAAGGCCCCCCATTTCGTCAATTTTAGGGGAAAAATTTAAAAAAACAATATTTTTGGACTATATTCCTAATTATCTTTAGAATGATATACCGCAACTCTATGTAACGCTATAAAAAATATTTTACTTCGCATTCGCTCCTATGAGTGCCCCCCTGAAATAATGATTTTTATAACTTTTTAAGCCATATTGGGCTGGAGGACATCGGTTTACATATTATATTTAGATTTTAAGTAACTACATTCAGTAATTCAGAAGTTATAAGGTTCTGACAGACGGACGGACGGACGGACAAGTGCAAATTCACTCAAGTAGACTCAGAGACCTTCCCTTCGCTCGGTCAATTAGTTAGATCTCCCGCGCAGATGGCTAATCTCTCTGAAGATAAGCCGCCATGGTTGAAATTCGGGAGAAGAGGGGCATTATGTTTAGTTTAGTCTTTAATTACAGAACCATAGTTGGGTCAGCTTCGCACTTGACCGATATGTTTTACGTGTTTAACCGTTTGTTCACTCACTCGAACGTTTCCTCAGTTCCGTTCGTTACTGTTTGTGTTATCAAGTATAAACATTTTATTGCCATTTAATTGTGTTTCCACTTGGCGTCGGTTTACAGTTTTATTATCCTCATGTATAATGACTTCATTTCTTTTTAGCCTCATTCCTCAGTATATCGTCGTCGTTAACCGATATACGTCCACTGCTGGACATAGGTCACACTCGTTTGAAGGGTCCCAGGTGCGATCCCCGGCAGGGTTTGGAAATTTATGATTTCTGAATTTCCCTGGTCTGGCCTGGTGGGAGGCTTCGGCAGTGGCTAGTTACTACCCTACCGGCAAAGACGTGCCGCCAAGCAATTAAGCGTTCCGGTAGGATGCCGTGTAGAAACCGAATAGGGGTATGGGTTTAATATAACTGCCATGCCCCTAAAAGGTTAGCCCGCTACCATAGGTTGCATCGTCACTTAACATCAGGTGAGATTGCTGTCAAGGGCTAACTAGTGGTGTGGCTTGTGGCTTGTGGTAGTGGCTTGTTTAAATATGCACGGTTCCGTTTTATTGATGTCTTAGTAGTTCCTTTGCAATAACTTATGGCACTAAGCCCAATTTCGAACTGTCAAAAGGAACTAGTGGGAATAAACGCCTATTAGACCGTAGCGTTGGCAAACTTTCCACTAGGCTAAAGGGCGCCCCTACTACTCCACGTATCCACGTTTAGGGAGTAGGGGGTAGGTATATATTTTCGAAGGAACGCTAAATCGCTTGGCGGTACGTCTTTGCCGGTAGGATTGTAACTAGCCACGGCCGTAGTCTGCCGTAGCAATAAGACTCATGGTTGAAGCAACGAAATTATAAATTCCGCATTAATTGACCCTGCTGGAAATCGACCCCGGGACCTCCCACTAAGACCTGTACTAAAATTGTAATGCCTGCATTTAGGCTTCGTAAAATTAGCAATTCATTTGTTGGAAACCGTGTCCGCTTCTACCATAAGTTCCCAGAAGAAATGTTGAAGATGTCTCTGCATAAGTTCAAAGTTAATGTAAAACGTAAACTCATTGAAAAATCTTATTACCATGTAAAGGACTACTTAAACGACAAGGAAGCTTGGCAATGATTTGCTATAGGGCTCTTATGGTTCCTTAGTTAAGATGATTTGTGAGATGGTGATAATAAAAAAAAACCCGGCTGAGTTTGTTGTGGGCTCTTCTGAGACCAGGGCGCGTTTGGAACTCTCGTAGCTTTAGATACCGTAACCAATTATCACCATCATGTTTTTTAAGTAATTTTTAACGTCAATAAATGTACCTTCAGTGTACTTATATTGAATAAATGGTATTGAGTATTGAGTATTGACCACAATGCTTACCGCTGTGCCAGGTCGGTCATTCTTAGTTCTTAAGACTTGTTTTGCCATGTCCTAGAATCCTAAATGATACTTTGATGGTGATGATGACGACGTTGATTACAGGAAGTAAAATTATAATCTTATTTACTTCCTTCGTAAGTTTTTCTTTGAGGTAAATATAGACTCATGGAATCGCCATATTTATTATTTACCGGCAGATGTGCAAACGTGTTTGTGTGCTTTCACCCGTTTCTCTAACGTTATCATATATTACGTCAAACCACAATACAATAACAACCGTATTGTTACTTTCTTTAGGTTCATTTTCTAATGATTTGTCAAGTGACTCGTTGATATAGAAAAGCCAAAGATTAATAATTTAATAAAACATGATTAGTTTAACGGCAGTGATAGCCTAGTGCTTAAGACTTCGGGGATCCGAGCTTCGATCCCCGGGCACACATATGCCTAATTTTTTTGGAGTTAATGTGCATTTTAACTTTTAACTAATCCATACTAATTACTTATATTATAAATGCGAAAGTGTGTTTGCGTCCTTCTGTCTGACTGCTACGCTTTAACGGCCCATCTTTTTAACCGGTTTAAATGAAATTTGGTATATAATAGAGAAAAGGGATGCATTGCAAAGGGAGGGACTTAGCCAGCGTGGTGAACTATTGCCTAAACGGTAAACCTTTCTCATTCTGAGAGGAGGCCCGTGCTCAGAGTGGGCGGGCCATGGGTTTATGATAATGATTAGGTAGTTTAAATATAACTTCCAAAACTGTTCTAATTTTGTTATTCTTGTCAAAAATTTAAAAGTTTAGAGTTTTTTGGCAATTTGTAATTGAATATTTGACATGGCTATTTATCGGACGGTCCGCAAATAATCTATTTTAACACTTGTTCGCCTCGGTTCTCACAAAATATTGTAATTCCTTGACGCTGCATTATATCTTGTCAAATCTGGTGTTTGCTTTTTAGCATTTCTCTTGGGTTGAGTTAAAATAAGCTTTCACACAGACTAGATAGTAGCTAATCAAACTATTCATTAACTAGGTTCCGTGAAGCTTAGCTGGTAGCTTAATTTTTTTATTCTTGAACTCTTTAATTTTTTCTTAAATCTTTAATAGTAAAGTATTACTACTTTTTATCCCGGATATAAGCCTATGTGTTATTTCAGACTATAATCTATCCCTGTGCCAAATTTCATCCAGATACGTTCAGGCGTTCTAGAGTTATAAGTGTTCGAACAAACCCGACATTGTTTCATATAATATATTAGGATAATATATTAGTATGGATATTAATCTCTGCTATGAAATTATTGCAGCCTATCTCGAATTTGAATAAAATTAAATACCCTATAGCAATTTTCAACAAATTAATTCTTATGTTGATTATGATTGGGCTTTATGAACAATTTGCGTCTATTTACACAACTTTCACGTGAAACAAGAATTTAAAGTGAATATCTCTGGCCGCGTATGTACCAATGGGTACTTATGGCTCTAAAGTGCGATATATCTTTGTTTCATTATATCCATAAGTACAAGTAATAACAGAGTAGAACCGGAATAGTGCAATTAATATGATGTAAAGTGTTGCCATCTTCGTGATTGAGGTTCTTACGATCTGCATTGCTTACTCGAGATAAGAATACATTCTACTACGAGAGGTTATGTGATAGCCTACTTCCTGTATGGTTATGATTACGACGTGGTTATGACATTCCGAAATGTGGTTATACAGAAATTATGCGCAGTATTTTGTAGTTGGATCTAAATATTCATCACTTTTTCATAATATCAAGTCTATATGTAAAATAGCAAATAGAAAATAGCATCATAAAAGGTTCAGATATTAGTGAGTTCATAAAATTCCCTCTCGTTTGGTACCTAAGTAGATTTATTATTTATTAAATGATTCAATTTTAATTTTATTTAGGTAGGTATACAGTTTTATTTAAATACATTAAAAAGATTTTTTGTTTGTTATATTTTATTTTGTAGGTATAATTTATACATAAATAAAGTAAATATTTTTTTACTTAATCTATAATTATATTTATAAGTGTATTACTTAATTATGAACAACTTCTTGCGTATAAATAATATAACGTCTTTATACATAGCTGTTAATATTTAAAATTTTAATACATTATAAAGACTTTTTGTTTATACGTAAATAATTTTCTACTTAATCTATTATTATATTTATAGGTGTATTACTTAATTAGGAATAATTTATTGCGTACAAATAAATTAACGTCTATAAACACAGCAGTTAATATATTAATAGTTATCATTTTCGAGTCTCATGCGAATGATTGCGTCTCTATCACTATCATTTGGGATCCGTAGCAGTAATAGCACCTCGGAAGATAATTCGTCGCTTTCTCCAGTTATTTAATTCATCTGCCCACCGACCATTGATGTAGCGTTGTTACGTTAGCACGTGCACTAGAGTATTACTCTGTGGCACGTGTCACTTTAAAATTATTACCTTGATTCTTTTTATACGACTGCCTGAAAAAAGGAGTATATTGTTTTCAGGGTTCATGTATGTATTATGTGAGTTTGTATATTCCAACATAACTTCTATACGCCTGAACTGATTTTGATAAATGAGGTATCGTTAGAATCTCTAGCTTATTCCGGGTGACATAGGCTAGTAAAATTTTGAAAAAAATTGATGGGGTGACCATGGTCCCGCATTAAGGTCTAAAGTTGAAAAAAAAAATCGAAAATAAGAATAACTATATACTTAATCATCATCTAGAAAATGATGAGTAGATTCCAAAAATATATAACACTATAGTTGAATATCCAGTGATTCACAATAAAATATCATTTAATAAAAATGTGAATAAGATTCTAATTTAACTAGATTAATTTAGATTTTTAACTTTTTAGTTCGTTTTTTGGCAGGGCAGTCGTGTTGTTTAATTTTGTTATTTATGACTTGTAAGGTACCTATACCTAGCATGCAATCTATAGGTACTAATCAATCACCATAAAAGGCTGTGTCCTGAGTGACTTACAGACAACCTACATACAACCGAAACCGATTAAGGCTATGGGTTTAATATAACCGCCATGCCCTTAACAGGTTAGCCCGCTACCATCTTAGACTGCATCGTCACTTACCATCAGGTATGATCGCAGTTAAGGGCTAACTTGTAGTGATAAAAAAAAAACTCAATACTTGTTATAGCCCGACCCGAGAATCGAGCCCAGGATATCGTCGGCCGCAGTCGAACGTGCTAACCGCTAGACCAACGAGGCAATCAACTTATAAAATAAGAATCAGAATAAGACTAATATTTATTTTCATAAATGATTGACATGATTAAATAACGGTCCCTACCCTCTACGCTAGGATAACCTGTATTGCAGAGGGTAGTTCTTTCCAGCGATACATGTGAAAATTTAATAAAAAACTAATTACTTATTTACGTGTGGAAAACTGGGCGTATCTGCGTGTGTATGTGTGAAAATATTATCACTATCATCGTTATCATTACGGTAATGATAGTGGCCACAGATCCACGTCAGCAATATCACCTCGGGCGATCACTCAGCGCTTTCTCCTACTCAATTAATTCATCTGCCCACTAACCATTAATTTTAGTGAGCTTGTACGGTGTAGCATTGTTATTCACTTGTCATAATCAATTCATTCCAAATTACTCCCATGTTAGCACTTGTCACTTTTTAATTAACTTTTTTTTGTTACTAAAATAATTGACTCCTGACTGCGGATCGGACTTCTAAAGTCCGCAAAAAAAATATTACGACGGAACGGGTACGCGGATTTTAGAAGTCCGTTGTAAATAGACGCCACGCGTTGTACGCAGATGACGGGTTTTTTGATACAATACTGTCTCGATTCCTCTCTAACTTTAGTAGAAACTAATAGGATAGACAAAGAAACAGTAGGAATTTTTTGGAGGCCCTACTCAATGACATAAATATATAAGTAGAAGTTTCGTGCGACCTGTAATTTGATACTTTTCTTTTTTAATTCTTGGTGTTTGTTCTAGAGTGAGAAAAATGGAAAAGAGTCTTTGTTTCGTGTTTTAATTCTGTGAAATGACTAACCATAGAGTGAACCATAGATTTAAACAAAGATACTGGTGTAATTGTTTATTTTTCTGAGGTTTTATTTTTAAAAACGGGGTATTTTCTTTTTTTTTGTTCTTTTTATGTTATTTTTTTTGTAAACCATAAAGAAGAGCGATAACCTTTTTAACTTTAATATAAAGTACGATCGTAACGATTATCGTAACGAGTAAGTTCGTAACGATTTGAATGACGTACGCTGTGTTCTCGTACAAGTAATACGAGACAAAACATTTATATTTGCGCGGCCACGAAATTCGACACCAGTCAATTGGCGTCCCAGTCGCGAATTTATAAATTAGCTATACCAAGAGAACAATATTATAAATGCGAAAGTTTGGATGGATGTGTGGATGTGTGGATGTATGGATGTATGGATGTTTGTTACTCAATCACGCCCCAACGGCTGAACGGATCTGGCTGAAATTTGGCACAAAGATAGATTATAATATAGATAAAGATAGATATAAGTCTGGAATAGCACATAGGCTACTTTTTATACCGGAAAATTAAGGAGTTCCCGCGGGAACCAAAAAACATCGATCGGCATTAGCTAGTAATTTATCAATATCATTTATTCAATATAGGTACTCTGTAGGTACACTTATTGACGTAAAAAAATACATACTTATAAAACATGATGGTGATAATCGGTTACAAACGCGCCCTGGTCTGAGAAGAGCCCACAACAAACTCAGCCGGGTATTTTTTTTTTAGTATCACCATCTCACAAATCATCTTAACTAAGGAACTATCAGAGTCATAGGGTAAATTAATGCCAAACTTCCTTTTCGTTTAAGTAGTCCTTTACATGGTCATAAGATTTCTCAATGAATTTACGTTTTACATTAACTTTGAACCTTACTAATAGACTAATATTATAAATGCGAAAGTTTGGATGGATGTATGGATGTTTGTTACTCAATCACGCCCCAACGGCTGAACGGATCTGACTGAAATTTGGCACAGAGATAGATTATAGTCTGCGATTGCACATAGACTACTTTTTATCCTGAAAAATTAAGGAGTCCCCGCGGGAACCAAAAAACTTCGATCGGCATTAGCTAGTAATTTATAAGGTATGTTATGGGTGCATTACGAGAGTGTCTGTAGCTCCGTCATGCCGTTTAATCATGTAACACAAGAAGCGGAGTACCTACGTCATTAGTCATTACCCGTCATAACAGCCAAGCACGAAGATGGTTTCTTTTTGATTGATAACGCCTTTTTCTTTTTACTATTATCTCTTTACGGTAACGTGACTCGACCAACTTGACTATTCGTACAATAATGAGTAAAATTATAAGTAGGCACATCTTACTAACTGCAGGGCAAGTAGCTTTTTTCGACGAATTCGATATTATCGTGTGCACACAAGATAATATCTGTAAAAATATAAAATATGTAGGATAATTCGCTACCCCGGGATGCAAGCTGTCAATGTACCAAGTTTCATCAAAATTGAAAAGATGGGCCGTCAGCGTAGCAGACCGACAGACACACTTTTGCATTTATAATATTTGTGCGGATCAACGTATTTTGTCTGTTATATCAGTAACGATATTATATCAGCAATTCATTTATTTTACCCTTTCTTTTGTTTATATTTAGTAGCAATTAAGCAGGCCAAATAAACTCTTCTTTGAACTGATAAGTAAATACTGTGCTGGGGCCATACTGCTAAGCAATACTCAAGCAATATTACTCAAAATGACAGTATGATGTCACGTTCACCTTGACGTTCTTAAAATAAGAATTTTAATTCTAAAGTCTATTAATTATAAAAACACGACTGCCCTGCCAAAAAAAGAAACTAAAAAGTTAAAAATCTAAATTAATCTTGTTAAATTAGAATCTTATTCACATTTTTATTAAATGATATTTTTTTTGTGAATCACTGGATATTAAATTATACTGTTATATATTTTTGGAATCTACTCATCATTTTCTAGATGATTATATAGTTAATCTTATTTTCGATTTTTTTTTCAACTTTAGTCTTTAATGCGGGCCCATGGTCACCCCATTAATTATTTTTAAATTTTACTAGCCTATGTCCCCCGGGATAAGCTAGGGATTCTAACGATACCTCATTTATCAAAATCCGCTCAGGCGTATAGAAGTTATGGTGGAATATACGAACTCACATATATGAATATATGAACCCTGAAAACAATATACTCCTTTTTACAGGCAGTCGTATAAAAATATATCTAAGACAATAGGAAACCAAAACTAAGTAGTTATAAGCTGTTGTAGTAAAACGTAATTTCTTGAACTTGTACTCATTTATACATTGTTCCTAATCGAAATTGATAAAAATGTCAACGATGCGAATTGCGATCGCATTAAATTGGACGACAAAATGTAGGACTTTAACGATAGCTTTCATTTAATAACCACCTGAGCCCTTAAAGAATTGGCGCGGTCTACAAAAAGGAACACTTTTTCTACTGTGAGTAGAATCGTGAAATAAATAGTTTGTAGTAAAGTTATAATGCAGAGCACTAACAGTTATAATATTCTCGCAATTGTAGGTAGCCATTAACGATGAGTTCATATTAATCATGCAAATTTTTTAAATTGGAAAACCTACTTCCTTATCTTCTACCCACATTACAATTTACAGTTTTCGTTTTTTCAGGCAGTCGTATAAGCAATATGGCTTTGGCAGTATTGCTCCAAGATACTAAGAGCCTCACTCAACAGTGTTGTTGTCTACAGCAGCGGGCTGCTGACCGCGTTCCTGGTGCTGTCGCTGCTGTGCCTCGCGTCTGGAAACAGCGCCGCCGTGTTGGCGGCCACCGGCCTGCATCGCGACTCGCTGCGGCAGCAGGAGCCGCTCACCAGCTTCCGAGTGAGTGAACTACCCCCCGATTGTGTAAAAAAATCCTAATCGTAAACGTATGTCAAACGTATAACTCGAACTGCCCCCCGATAGCTTCCGAGTGAGTGAACTCGAATTTCGTGTATCTGTCACCGTAAGATTGTAAAAACCGTTAGATTATAATCTAACTCGCGAAATTGCAAACTGTCGAAAGATTACAATTTAACGCATTATTTTATTTTTAATTGTAATCTGTTACGTATATTAACCCGATAGAACCTAAGTGCCCTACCTGATTATTTATGTCGAACCCTAACCTAACATACAAGAAACAGACAAGAAAACGTAAATACATTGAATATTTCAAAAATTTACACTCAGAACATTAAACGGTTCACAATCTTTCGACAGTTTACAATATTGCGAGTTAGATTATAATCTAACGGTTTATACAATCTTACGGTGACATATCTATTCTCATCCGTTTAGGGTATCGTACATACCTATTATTATATTATGGTTTATTTCACTTTGACCCCGAACTTTGACGAACGCCTCTGTTTATAAAGTCCCACAAACTAGTCTAGGCAATGGGGCGGTTCATTGTATGGAGACCCCCGAATTAAATCCTCAGTTGATGAAACGTCTTGTCTGATCCAAAACTTACACGAAAATATCCACCAAAAAAAACATCCGGAAGTTAGGTATTTATACCTAAAACTTAATATTTATGACGGAATATTTTCTAGATTTCTTTTTAAAATAATAGTAGGTAGTATATTTACACTCAAAACCGAAATATCAAATGTATCAAATATCAAATCATGCAGAACATCGCTTTAAGTATAGTTCGTCCATCCGGTGGCCAAAAGTGAAACTAATTTTTATCATACGACTGCCCGAAAAAAGGAGTATATTATTTTCAGGATTCATGTATGTATGTATGTATGTATGTATGTGAGTTTGTATATTCCACCATAACTTCTATACGCCTGAACCGATTTTGTTAAATGAGGTATCGTTAGAATCCCTAGCTTATTCCGGGTGACATAGGCTAGTAAAATTTTTTAAAAAAATTGATGGGGTGACCATGGTCCCGCATTAAAGACCAAAATTTAAAAAAAAAATTCGAAAATAAGATTAACTATGTAATCATCATCTAGAAAATGATGAGTAGATTCCAAAAATATATAACATTATAGTTCAATATTTAGTGATTCACAGAAAAATATCATTTAATAAAAAATGTGAATAAGATTCCAAAGGCTATATATGCAAATCGCTTCTTATGGAGGTAAACTCCAAAAATAATATGGCAGGGCAGTCGTATTTTTTTAATTCGTTATATTAATTTCACTTGTGCCTGATAAGTTTTTGTTTTTATTTTAATTTTAATAGATACTAGCTAGCGACACTGGCATCGGGTCAGATAAGTTTGATGGACTGTAACTATCTATTAAAAATAAAATAAAAACAGGCATAAGAATTAGTTCCAATTTTGACCACCGGGTCAGATAAGTATGTGTGTGCCCCGCCACTTAAATACTTAAATCACGATCAATTGGTTCCTTAATTGTGATTAAATACCATTAAACAAACAGGTAGTTTACATAATATAAACACGAACGGAATTGCTGATTTAAATAGACAATGGCCAAGACAAAAGACGAGGCATTCAATATTAGGGAAGTATAATAATATTATGCGCAGACGCAAGTATCTATGGCTTTATCTCGGATTAAGCTATTTATTATGCACCAGTTACTACAGCCAACATGTACACTTGCTGGCGAAAATGTTGATTTAATACCTACTCGGTTTTCGGTTGATAACCTGAAGAAAAAAATTCTCCTAAAATTCTTAAGGGGTTTTAACAAAGATAATCACTCTACAGTCCAACTGCCTTTTTAGGTCGACTGTAAGGGGTTGCTTTTTAGCGTTAAGGCCGCTTATTGTTAACTAGCTGACGTCCGCGGCTTCGCCAGCGCGGATTGAGGTTTTTAGGATCCCGCAGGAACTCTTTAATTTTCCGGATAATTAGTAGCCTATGTGTTATTCCAGACTATACCTCTGTGCCAAATTTTATCCAGATCCGTTCAGCCGTTATCACGTGATTGAGTAACAAACATCCATTCATCCATCCAAACTCTCGCATTTATAATATTAGTATAGAGTATTTTTTGTTGTATAGACCGTATTAAAATATAAAATAAGACATACTTTACTTTTCTAATTGCATCATCGCCAAACGCTTAGGCGTTAAGTCTTAAATTCGACTCCAATTGTTTACTATCCAAGAATGCATATATGTGCGAATCCGTAGGTAAAATCATAGATTAACTTACCTATGTAATACTAACGAATGTGAAAAAAATATATCTTACTCTTATTTTAGACTAGCGAATACCCACAACTTAGTCTACTTGGTTTGAGGTTTTTTGGTTCCCGCGGGAACTCTTTAATTTTCCGGGATAAAAAGCCTATGTGCTATTCCAGACTATAATCTATCTCTGTGCCAAATTTCAGCCAGATCCGTTCAGTCGTTGGGTTGTGATTGAGTAACAAACATCCATACATCCATACGTCCATACATCCATACATCCATCCAATCTTTCGCATTTATAATATTAGTAAGATTACTAAGTAAAAAACTGATATTAAAAATGCGTTAGCGTTGTGATTGCAAGAGTACAGGCTAAATATTTTGTCAACAAAGAGATAGAGGCGTGGACGGGTGCGATCCAATCTGGTTATTGTTCTGACAACATTAATTATACAGTCGATAAATACGTGTACATTATAGCATTTAATAATACCTACTTAATTATGTAGGTATGTGTGAATTGATTTCATCTTTTCTGTTAAATAGGTCATTGCAATTGGGGTAATTGGGTAGTTGTACCACGTGGATTGAGGTTTATTGGTTCCCGCGGGAACTCTTCAATTTTCCGCGATCAAAAGCAGCCTATGTCACTCTCAAGTCCTGAAGTATACCAAATACCAATGCAAAAAATCACGTCGATCGTTGCTACCATTGAAATAAATTATTTTTTATACGACTGTCTGAAAAAAGGAGTATATTGTTTTCAGGGTTCATGTATGTATGTATGTATGTGAGTTTGTATATTCCACCATAACTTCTATACGCCTGAACCGATTTTGATAAATGAGGTATCGTTAGAATCCGTAGCTTATTCCGGATGACATAGGCTAGTAAAATTAAAAAAAAAATGGGGTGACCATGGTCCCACATTAAAGACCAAAATTGAAAAAAAAATCGAAAATAAGACTAACTATATAATCATCATCTAGATTCTAGAAAATGATGAGTAGATTCCAAAAATATATAACACTATAGTTAGTTATAGGTAAACTCCAAAAATAATATGGCAGGGCAGTCTTATTTTTTAATTCGTTATATTAATTAGTGATTATTAAATAGAGGATCTCCCAAAAGTCGTAATATCCACATCCCCTGATATAAACTCGCCGGCATATTTAACGGAACATAAAAAAAGGTCCATAATTAAAAAAATATGGTTTTATTTTAAAATCTACTTACTACACTTCTTTTGTTATTTAAAGTTTCATTTGTTTTACTTAAAATGAGATCACATTAAGAACAGATTTTGCGAGTAAAGGCTATTTGTGAAAAATGGTACATTTTTGAACTTTTCATGTAACCGGGAAAAGTGAAATTTAATATCAAAATAACAATTAATTAAATTAGAAAAATGGTGATTAATATCGCGTATTTCCTCCACGTGCTCTTATTAAAGTTTCTACCCGTCTAGGCATACTGAGAATGATGTTATCGATGGTCTCCTGGGATAGTCTCCGCCATTCCTCAACTACGGCGATTCGCAGTTCTTCCACGTTGGCAGGAGCTGGAATTCTGGACTTAACTTTTCTTTTCAGCAAGTCCCAAACGTGCTCTATTGGGTTCATATCCGGATATGCAGGATAATGCTCGGCCGCATACCGCTCGGGTAACTCAAGCTTACCTTAATGATATGAATATCACTGTTATGGAGTGGCCGGCGAGATCACCGGATATGAACCCAATAGAGCACGTTTGGGACTTGCTGAAAAGAAAAGTTAAGTCCAGAATTCCAGCTCCTGCCAACGTGGAAGAGCTGCGAATCGCCGTAGTTGAGGAATGGCGGAGACTATCCCAGGAGACCATCGATAACATCATTCTCAGTATGCCTAGACGGGTAGAAACTTTAATAAGAGCACGTGGAGGAAATACGCGATATTAATCACCATTTTTCTAGTTTAATTAATTGTTATTTTGATATTAAATTTCACTTTTCCCGGTTACATGAAAAGTTCAAAAATGTACCATTTTTCACAAATAGCCTTTACTCGCAAAATCTGTTCTTAATGTGATCTCATTTTAAGTAAAACAAATGAAACTTTAAATAACAAAAGAAGTGCAGTAAGTAGATTTTAAAATAAAACCATATTTTTTTAATTATGGACCTTTTTTTATGTTCCGCTAAATTTGCCGGCGAGTTTAGTTTTATGTTTAATAACCATTTTAAACAATCGATTAAAGTAAAAAAGTACATCGAACTTTGATTACGTCACATTTTAGGATTTCATGTAAATCCTATACTCAGGACGCGATTTGACGTTTGAAAAAAAGTTACTGATTTGACTATTTGTCAAATACCCAATTAATATACCTGTAATAGATTTATTCTTTGAGATTTTTTAAAGGTTTTCATTTGAGAACTCATATTAATTATCAGTTTTATTTGAAAACGGTAAAAGGTTTGATTCTTCACTCTCTATTCTTTATTTAATAATAACTACATGAGGCCCTGTCAGAGCATTGTAATAATGCAGATGCAATTTAGCAGGTGACATTTAATTTTAATGATTTCTTAATTTTAAACATAATTATGAATTAGCATTAACAATACAATAATAAAATTAAATAAATATACATAATGTCAATAAATATTTTAAGATCGAATTCAATAAGTATATTATAAACTATGTCAGGTAAATATCAGGTGTAATGACTTTCTATCAAATCGATAGAAACCACTTTTAGATATTTGGCATTCAAAGCGTTCAGATGAATGAGGAATGACGATGAGTATTAAATCAGTCAAGTACTATTGAAGATCGAGAAAGCTTTTTTACCAATGCCAGAGTGGACGACATTGGACTTTCAAAATTTCATGTCCTAAAGCCTGAATTTTATAAATATAAAGTTCTGCAGTGAATTAAATTACAAAATAAATAATTAATAGGTGATGTCTGTCTGTCCATCTGTCTGTTAAGCTGGCCACAGATGCTAGGTTGTGCAAGAAAGTTGTAAATGTGCAAGCTAAACCGTCAAGGCACAAGTAAGTGTACTCGTATCTTCCTGAAGGATCAAAAAGACCGAAAAAGGTAGATTTTGATTTTGTCCAAATCCTTAAATCCAGTAGGTGAAATCTTAGCTATAAGCAAGTTTCCACTATTTTTCAAATATTCGTTTCTTTACCTCATATTAAACTAGCTGATGCTCGCGATTTTTCCCGCGTGGATTGAGGTTTATTGGGTCCCGCGGGAACTCTTTAATTTTCCGGGATGAAAAGTAGCCTATGTCACTCTCAAATCCTGAAGTACCAATGCAAATACCAATGCAAAAAATCACGTCGATCGTTGCTCTGTTGCAGCATGATTGAAGGACAAACCAAGAAACAAATACACTTCCTCGACGTCGACTCTATCGACGACCTCCGTAGCGCAGTGTATATAACGCTGTTGTCTTAACATGCGGAGGTCCCAGGTTCGATCCCCGGCAGGGTCAATTTAGGAATTTATAATTTCTGAATTTTCCCTGGTCTGGCCTGGTGGGAAGCTTCGGCCGTGGCTAGTAACCACCCAACCGGCAAAGACGTGCTGCCAAGCGATTTAGCGTTCCGATACGATGCCGTGTAGAAACTGAAAAGGTATGGGTTTAGTATAACCGCCATGCCCCTAACAGGTTAGCCCGCTACCATCACTTACAATCAGGTGAGATCGCAGTCAAGGGCTAACTTGTAGTGGATAAAAAAAAACTTTCGCATTTATAATATTTAGTATAATACTAGTTATTCCGTAATCTATGCGAGTAAATATCGTAAAGGTGAATGTAATATTTATTTTGCCAACGGCCATAGTTCAAGGCCCTCACGCACTGTAGCGATGATGCTTCACTATTACCTACGGCCCATTATTTTTATATCATCCCATGATCATCGTTAACAGGTGCTCGAACCTTGGACCGACCGCGGGAACTTCGGTACAAATGTTTTATAATGATGGCTATAAATGTCGTTTATCGTCATGAATTTAACGGATTTGATGATTATTTTTCCATGCAAATATCATAATGGTAAAAATTTTGAATTTTTTGATTTAGTGTGGAGAGTTTTTGCTTAGTTTTCGTGCATTTTTACAAGTATAAATAGTGATAAGTACAGTTTCATTTTATATCTAACTACCAGATGAACGTATGACATCTTCGTCCGCGTGAAATAAGGTTTTTTAATTTCCACGGGAATTCCCTAATTTTTCGGACTTTGACACTCACAAATAATGTGGCTTTCTATTGGTACCTACTAGAAATTTCAAAATCGGTTCAGTCGATCCAGAGATTACCCCCTACAACCTCACAAACTTTACCTCTTTATAATATTAGTAGGATAAATAAACTAACTGAGATGAAAACTTCCGCGAGCCGCAAATCAAATCGCGAAGAAAATGGACGTGAAATCCTAGATACAGTTAACTACATAGTTAGTTCACCCACACAAATGGCCAAATTATTACTTAGTAAGTTTTTCTTGTAAGTTTTTTTTGCGAAAATAAGTAGAAATTGTTTTTTTTTCGTTTATTGGTCTACCAACAGCAAAGCATTTAAAACATACATCAGAAACAAAATCACAATCAACTTTCCCGCACTGAAGAGATCTTCAAATAGGAAACGTAGTTGACCGTATTTATTTTTACTCTTCACAGCAAAACAATTACTACGCTGTTATTATTGTTGAATTGGTGTGTAAAATTAAATAATGAGTAACTCTGACCGTGGAACCTATTGTAACGGTAAAAATGGTAAAATCTAAGTACCTACTCGTTGTGACCGCGTTTAACACAACTACTCTTAATTTCAGAACGCATTAGATTGTGCATACTCATCTCTCACGAAGCAGTTGAACTCATTCCTAATTCATTTTATAGCTATATAGCGATTAGTAGTGTGGGCACGTAATTTATGTAATTTAAAAAATTAAAAAACACGACTGCCATGCCAAAAAACGAACTAAAAAGTTAAAAATCTAAATGAATCTAGTTAAATTATAATCTTATTCATATTTTTATTAAATGATATTTTTTTGTGAATCCCTGGATATTGAACTATAGTGTTATATATTTTTGGAATCTACTCATCATTTTCTAGATGATGATTATACCTAAAGTTAATCTTATTTTCGATTTTTTTTTTCAAATTTAGTCTTTAATGCGGGACCATGGTCACCCCACCAATTTGTTTTTAATTTTACTAGCATAATATGTCACCCGGAATAAGCTAGGGATTCTAACGATACCTCATTTATCAAAATCGGTTCAGGCGTATAGAAGTTATAGTGGAATATACAAACTCACATACATACTTGAACCCTGAAAACAATATACTCCTTTTTTCAGGCAGTCGTACAAAAATAGCATAATATGAAACAAGACAATATTGACATCGAAAGTTATAACCAAGAAAAGGAAGAATACTAATAAGTGTAATCTACTAGTACCTACTTGCTAGGAAAAAACTAAATTACGATTCTATAATAATTAATAATAATTCTATAGGTCCAGTCAAAGTTCCCAGTTATACGGTGTAGATCACATAGGACGAGTGGTATAGTTGTGACAAAGTATATCAGTCGGTTGCGATTGTTAAGCAACGTTGTCCCAAGTCGGTAACCGGATGGGTGACCGAATTCGGAAGTCCGAATTTGGTATTTTCATATCCTCCGTGCCTCGGAGGGCACGTTAAGCCGTCGGTCCCGGTTATTATCACCAACATCTAATAATAATTGTTTGAAACTAAAGTTGAAATAAAACTGTTTTCACCACACTTGCTCATAAAATGGCTCTAATTTCACCGCAATCAGGCACTTAATGAGTAATAACACCTATAATCAAACTATGACTTTTCATTAACGTCCTCGGCTATCTTAAGACCCTCACCTAACGGCTCGGGTATCAATGGCGCCTCAGCAAACTTACACACTTGTACCATACTTTACTAAAAACTTTTAGTCGAGTCGTATGCCTACTTACGCGGAAGGACGCTATTTTTTTAAACTACGAATGTTATTAAGGGTTTTTTTTCTCTAAGCCCATGATTTGTCGTAGGTACCTATGCGGAAGGACGCTTTTTTTTAAAACTACGAATGTTGTTAAGGGTTTTATTCTCTAAGCCCGTGATTTGTCGTAGGTACCTATGCGGAAGGACGCTATTTTTTTAAAACTACGAATGTTATTAATGGTTTTATTCTCTAAGCCCATGATTTGTCGTAGGTAACTATGCGGAAGGACGCTATTTTTTCAAAACTACGAAGGTTGTTAAGGGTTTTATTCTCTAAGCCCGTGATTTGTCGTAGGTACCTATGCGGAAGGACGCTATTTTTTTAAAACTACGAATGTTATTAATAGTTTTATTCTCTAAGCCCATTATTTGTCGTAGGTACCTATGCGGAAGGACGCTATTTTTTTTAAACTACGAATGTTATTAATAGTTTTATTCTCTAAGCCCATTATTTGTCGTAGGTACCTATGCGGAAGGACGCTATTTTTTTAAAACTACAAATGTTATTAATAGTTTTATTCTCTAAGCCCATGATTTGTTGTAGGTACCTATGCGGAAGGACGCTATTTTTTTTAAAACTACAAATGTTATTAATAGTTTTATTCTCTAAGCCCATGATTTGTTGTAGGTACCTATGCGGAAGGACGCTATTTTTTTTTAAACTACGAATGTTGTAGACTTTTTTCTCTAAACACCATGATTATTTTCAGGATGAAATGGAAGCATGGACGCCCGTGCTGACCAACATATCTTTACTCATCATCGCCTCAGTCCACTGTCTGGTCTGCATCGTCTCCATCTACCACCTGTCCAAGCGCGTCTGCCCGTGCTTCAGGCCCAAACAACCCTTCGACCACAACCAGTTCGATCCGACCTTCAAGCCGGTCCAGCCTTGTGTCTTCCACGTGGACGAGATCAAGAAGGCTCAGGATGTGGAGAAGGTCCGGGGGCATGAGCTGTGCAAGGAGTTGGAGGCGAAACTGGACAGGGATACGATGAAGAAGAAGAAGGTACTTACTAATCCATACTAATATTATAAATGCGAACTTCCTCGTTGGTCTAGTGGTTAGCGTGTTCGACTGCGGCTGACGAGGTCGTGGGTTCGAGTCCCGGGTCAAGCCATAATTAAGTGTTGGATTTTTCTGACTAGAAATTATCAGTACTAGCCCGGATTTAGGAAGTTAGCGATGTTTCACCCCCGTGCCTCGGGAGAGCACGTTAAGCCGTCAGTCCCGGTTATTATCACTAACATGAAAATAGTCGTTAACCCGCATTGGAGCAGCGTGGTGGGTCTAAGCTCTTATTCCCTCTCTCCTATGACAGTGGAGGCCTTTGCCCAACAGTGGGATGTTAATGGAATGCAGTGCTGTGGCAGTGGTGGTGGAAAGTGTGTCTGCCTCTCTGGTAGTGGTACTTGGTATAGTGGTGGTAGAAAGTGTGTCTGTCTGTCTGCTACGCTTTCACGGCCTATCTGTTCAACGGATTTTGATGAAATTCGGTGTATTTTAAGTTCCATTCTTCTCATTCTTAAAATGAAATGAAATCGTTGTACAATCATACGAGTAATATATTAGAGTATTGTTTTTACGGAATGTTCACGCACTCGAGTCAAGGCGAACATCTTGTGAGGTTATTTTTTCCAACAAAATTGTCCTAACCTGATCTATAATTACTACGCTATTATAGACTATGGCTTAGTAATACTTTAATGCTGTAAACAACCAATTTCGTGTATCTAATAATCAGGTAATAAATCTAAAATGTAAGAATTTCATGACTGGGATGATCAACATGATTTCGTCTTCGTCTGCGTTAATAAGTGCTTAAATAAAGGCTTTTGAAATATCGCGTAGAAACTCTTTAATTTTCCGTCATGAAAAATGTATGTTCTTCCTCGGGACGCTACCTTCTTAGGCATCATCAAAACCGGTTCAACAGATGGGCCGCAGCAGACTAATACTACTGAGGCTAATAGTATATAATAGGTAATACTAGATGATCTGCGTTAACTTAGTTATTTTATTCCCGCTTGAACTCAATTTTCCGGAATAAAAAGTAGCATTAATCCGGGTGCAAACTATCTAATTTAATTATTGTAATTTCATCAATATTATGGTACGGTTCTATTATGCAAATATTATGGTATCATTTATTATATTAATATTTCATCAATATTAGTTGAAAAGATGGACTGTTAACGCTTTAACAGTCCATCTTTTCAACTAATTTAAAACAATAGCAATAGCAGACAGACATACACTCTGTCGTATTTACAATATTAGTATGGAGGATTTTTATTATTTTTTATATGACTGCCTGAAAATAGGAGTATATTGTTTTCAGGCTTCATGTATATATGTATGTATGTGAGTTTGTATATTCCACCATAACTTCTATACGCCTGAACCGATTTTGATAAATGAGGTATCGTTAGAATCCCTAGCTTATTCCGGGTGACATAGGCTAGTAAAATAAAAAATAAAAATTGATAGGGTGACCATGGTGCCGCATTAAAGACTAAATTTGAAAAAAAAATCGAAAATAAGATTAACTATATAATCCTCATCTAGAAAATGATGAGTAGATCCCAAATATATATAACACTATAGGTCAATATCCAATGATTCACAAAAAAAATCATTTAATAAAAATGTGAATAAGATTTTAATTTGACTAGATTATTAACGTTTTAGTTCGTTTCTTGGCAGGCAGTCGTGTTTTTTAATTTTAAATAATAAGTGTTGTAACTAATACAAAAATAAGTGGGCAAAGGTAAAGCTTATCTCTCGAATGGAAATTTCTTCCGGCTCTCCTTGAAGGTGTTTCCGTGTGTACCAGGAGGCGTCGCCGGAGTTCGGCAGCGCGAACAGCAAAGAGAAGCTGGTGACGCACTGGTTGGGCCGGCACCAGGGGCCCCCCACCGTCCCTCGCCGGGCCAAGGGCGTGCGCAAGCCCCGCAAGCCGGCCCAGCCGCCCGTCGTGCTGCTGCCCGCCCATCCCGCTAGCACGGTGAGTGACAGCTGTCAATACCCCATCCCAGTCATCACTTATGAAGCGCTGGAACCCAGAGCCGTAAACTTAGATCATAAAAAAATATAAGACTCCGTTTTGACGACCTCCGTGGCGCAGTGTGTAGCGCTGTTTTCTTAACGTGCGGAGGTCCCGGGTTCGATCCCCGGCGGGGTCAATTTGGGAATTCATAATTTCTGAATTTTCCCTGGTCTGGCCTGGTGGGAGGCTTCGGCCGTGGCTAGTTACCACCCTACCGGTTAAGACGTGCCGCCAAGCGATTAAGCGTTCCGGTACGATGCCGTGTAGAAACCGAATAGGGGTATGGGTTACAGGTTATCGGGTTAACAGGTTAGCCCGCTACCATCTTAGAATGCATAATCACTTACCATCAGGTGAGATCGCAGTCAAGGGCTAACTTGTAGTGGATAAAAAAAAAAAAAAAAAAAGACTATATAATCTTATATATAGGCACAGGATGGCTCTCGTTGGTCCATGGCTAATCCAATCCACTAAACCCAAACTATTAAATTTAACCACAACTTATAAAATTACTATTATTATTAATACAATTAAATAAATAATTAGAATTGCGTCAGATAAAACGATTCGTCGTGAAAGCGATGCGCCGGCGGCAAAAGTTGGTTTTTCCCGCCATGCTACCACCAATGCGACGCTCCGTCAGAGTGACAACTTTTAAAAAACATCACTCTTATCCGACGTCTGTTAATTGTCTATGATATCAGCGAATGTCATGTTTCACTCCATTTGCACCGTCAGATATATAAAATTCTCGTGTCACAATGTTAGTTACCATACTCCTCCGAAACGCCTTGACCGATTTTTATGAAATTTTATATGCATATTCAGTAAATTTGATAATCGGCTACTATCTATTTTTCATACCCCTAAAACACCTCAATCCACGCGGACGGAATCGCTGGCATCAGCTAGTATATACATAAAATATATAGATGCAATAATTATTATTTAACAGTTCCAACATTTTCTGCCATTTCGGCGTGCAAATATTGAGGGCGATTGAAAATATTGTGAATGAATAAAATGAATTAATGTTTTTATTATAATTTAATTTAATTAATTTGAACTGTGTGCAACTGTATTTACTAAATGGTCGTGATCCCGTTTCATTAATCACATAATTACAGGGGTTTTCTTGGAATAATAATATGGTGGGTTCCCAGGTCCTTCCGCATAGTATAGGATAGGCTCATACCAATAATAGGCATGATGACTGATTTTGAGAAATGGTCAGATTATGTTCGGAAGTATCTACTATTTCGAAAAAATATAATATTTCTGCAGAAAAATAAGGTTTGGTAGATAAAATTGGCATTTGAAATTTAAATTTTAAAATTCGCGCCAAAACGCCCGCCGTGTAATAGTGACGTCGCAAACGTCATTGCGCCGTTTGTGACGTCACTATTGTTTTTACCAATGTACTCTGTGCAGTGTGCAGTAAACAATAGTGTGATTGTCAAAGCTCGAAAACAAACAATTGTGACGTCATTCGCTTTTTGGTGTTTAATCCAATATGGCTGATTGCTGTATTTTATAGTTTTATTTTATCAAAATAAATAGCAATCTCATTCGAAATAGAAAAATAAACACGTTTTTTATTATCCATGAATCCTATTTCATTAGATAAATTCATAATTTCATTGATTTTGGTAACTGTCATCATGCCTATTGTTTTGCGAAAACACGGCAAAATTATCAATCACGAGGCGGTCATTGGGTCACAGTCACACCGCTGAATAGATAAACTTTACCTATTCAGTGGGTCACACTGACCAACGCCAGTCACGATTTCGCGCTCCTTATAGGCTATTGTTCAAGCCTACTTTGTCCTGTATTCTACATTTCTAAAAGTATTGAGCTTATCTTCGTCCCACAGATGCAAGTATAAAGATATATCTATATCTACCAAATTTCGTCCAATTGGGTATTTGACTACTATTCAAATAAATTATTTTTTGTGATTATTAAATAAAGGATCTCCCAAAAGTCGTAATATCCACGTCTCCTGATAGTTTTATGTTGAGTAACCATTATAAACAAACTTTGATGAAGTCACATTTTAAAATTTCTTTCTAAATCCCATACTTATGGTGCGTTTTGAAGTTTATAACAAAAGTTGCTGATTTGACTATTTGTCAAATACCCAATTCAGTTAAAGATATGAACTGTGAATTTTGTATACGCCATCTATGTACTATTTCATGTTCTGTACCTATAAATAAAATAAGTAAATAAAGTTTTGACAACCATGTCTTGATGCCATAAAGAAAAATACTTTTATACCTTAGATGTTCGATGTATAACCAAATAAGAACATAAAAGTTAAATCTTATTAAATATATACAGTGTATACACCTATTTTCTAACCGGCCTCTAGGTTTCCATCTTTGGATTTTCCTTATATATAGCAATACGTTTTCTAGCAATCACCTTATTTGCCTTATCCAGAATTTAACTGAATGTTTTTTTTACGCGCACGAAGTCACGTCATCAGCACGTGAAATCACATATGTGATAAATGATAAATGATTTATTTATTTCATGTAGGACAACTTGTGTCACGGTCAACCCCGTGCCTCGGAGAGCACGTTAAGCCATCGGTCCCGGTTATTATCAGTAACATGATAATAGTCGTAAAAGCCGCCAACCCGCATTGGAGCAGCGTGGTGGGTCTAAGCTCTAATTCCCTCTTTCTTATGAGAGTGGAGGCATGTGCCCAGCAGTGGGATGTTGTGTTGTTGTGTAGATAAATATCAAAACAAGTTTTTTTTCTGTGCAAATATAGTTATATTAGCTAAGTATATTTAAACGATAGGAACCGTGCCTATAATATGTTATCTAACAAAGACACAAGACAAGTTTTAATCGCTGATCGATTCCGCATACCGCAACCTCTCTTCCTGAACCTGTGCAGATAGATACAGATTACAGACAGACAATTAAACAGACATACTAATCGTTTGTTTTGTTTGTATAAATAAGTATGACCTATACATGCCTATCGAGAGATTAGAATATGAAATGCCTACATACTAGCAGCGATAAGGTCGATGCTTTGAATGAAATGCAACGACTTATGAAATGATAATTCTTTTTATTACCAAGGTACTTATATTTATATTTTGTTTTAGTTTTCGTGATGTAAATAAACAATAATACATTATTCAATAGATAAGTACCTAAAAGTAATAAAAATAATCATTTATTTATTTCATTTTCACGAAACAAATGGCGTGCACAGCTTTTGAAGCTAGGGTAGGCATTAGTTAGTCAAAATACCTATGTACTAGCCGTTTTGATGAAAAATGAGCATTGAGGTATTTCCATTTGGGTAAGCGGTGCTTTTGTGCCTCTATAAACTGCATGCCACTGGTGGTAACTAGCCACGGCCGAAGCCTCCCACCAGGCCAGACCACGGAAAATTCAGAAATTATAAATTCCCAAATTGACCCTGCCGGGGATCGAACCCGGGACCTCCGCACGTTAAGACAACAGCGCTGCACACTGCGCCACGGAGGTCGTCAAATCCAAACCGAGTTTACCAAATAATAACGATTGCAACTGTCCCAATACAACAACAAAACAAGATATTCAAACAGGAAAGGACTTGACCGGTGGAACTATGGCAGCTTGCCTAGGTGTCAAAAATCAATGTGCAGCAATGATTTCCACCACTACCACCACTACAGCCCATTAACGTCCCACTGCTGGGCACAGGCCTCCACTCCCATAGGAGAGAGGGAATTAGAGCTTAGACCCACCACGCTGCTCCAATGCGGGTTGGCGGGCTTTAACAACCATCATCATGTTAGTGATAATAACCGGGACCGACGGCTTAACGTGCTCTCCGAGGCACGGGGGTGAAACACCGCCAACTTCCTAACTCCGGGCTAGTACTGAGAATCGCTAGTCAGAAAAACCCAATACTTTGGCCCGACCCGGGACTCGAACACGGGACCTCGACGGCCGCAGTCGAACATGCCAACCACTAGACCAACGAGGCAGTTTATTCAGATATGAGGCAAATATGATTTCCATAATATTGGAATTGTAATATTTTATTGTATTCCACAATTTCCACCGGATTAAATAGTATTAAACGTTTCTGTTATAAATTAAACACTATAACTTGTGGCTTGAATAATTTTATTATACTTTTCTTGGCACTTTTATTATCAAGGTTAAAATTTGTTCTATTCTTAGCTTCACCACAGAGTCTAACGTCACAGACAAAAACTATGTTCATAGGCAAAAATACCACAGACCAAAATACTACAGTTTCCTTAGGAAACGCTTCATTACTATGTAGTAGGTATCCAAAACTGCGGAACCAGCGTTGCGACTCGCACGCTAGTGTTTTTGCCTGTTCCGCTCTCATAAGCACGGACTGGTTACTACCATCGCTTAAAGCCGTATTATTTTTCTAAATTTTGTCATGAAATTCTAGTTTTATATTCTGTGGAACGACATTCGCAATAAAAATATATAAATATATAATAAGGATAAAGTACTTGAATCCAGGGCCGTAAAATAAAATAATTAAAAAAGGGGGAATTCTGAGAGCCAATGGGGACGCTTCCCGCCAATTGAGCGCGAAGGACGAAAAGAAAATGAGAGGGAAAAAGGATTGTGAAAAATAATTAAATTAGGTACTCTAGAATGTGATATTATCGGAAGGAATAAAGTATATTAATGAACATTGGATTTTAATTTACTGAAACTCAGAAGTGGGATGTGATCCGTCGACCCACATAATTATTGAGGTATTTATACAGTATTCTAAATTCTAATTCTTGATTCATATTAATTATCAATTTTGTGACCTCCCATGACTCAATAATAATAATAAAATTACGAAACAGGATAAGTTAGTATGCATGTGGATTAATGATATTCGCATGTTTTGGTCTAGCTATTTTAGGACAATGTTAAACTGATTGATTTAGAGTATCATTTGAATAGAGCTACTATTCCTACTTACTCCAATCATGACAATTCTTTTTCTAGTTTCTCAATACTCAATACTCTATACTCAATATTATTTATTCAATATAGGTACACTGTAGGTACACTTATTGACGTTAAAAATGACTTACTTATAAAACATGATGGTGATAATTGGTTAAGGTATCTTAAAACTAAAGCTACGAGGGTTCCAAACGCGCCCTGGTCTGAGAAGAGCCCACAACAAACTCAGCCGGGTTTTTTTTTCTTACCGGCTCTTCTCAGTAGAATCAGCTTCCCGAACCGGTGGTAGAGTCTTAACGTTTCATAAGTGGCACAAGTTGTCCTACATGAAATAAATAAATCATTATCATTTGTCATTTATCATTTAAATTGCAGTTTTATGTCACGTACCTTGACGTCCCTAAAATAAGGATTATTATTGGGTATTTGACTACTAGTGAGTTATTATCAAATAAAGGATCTCCCAAAAGTCGTAATATCCACACCCCCTGCTAGTTTTATTTTGAATAACCATATTAAACTATCCATTAAAGTAAAAAAAGTGCGTCGAACTTTGATGACGTCACAACTTAAAATTATATACAAATTCCATACTAAGCACACGTTTTGACGTTTGAAAAATCAAGATAGTAAAAAAAGTGCGTTGAACTTTGATGACGTCACTACTTAAAATTTCATACAAATTGCACGCGTTCTGACGTTTGAAAAACAAGTGGCTGATTTGACTAGTTGTCAAATACCCAATCGTGAAACACGAACGTAAACAATGTTAAAACAATACGGCTTTAAGAGATGGTAGTATGCCCCCTGCAATCATCGCACGCCTACAGGCTGTGACTGTAATGCAGTCAGATGACTTCTTAATCGCTCATAATTTGTAATGCTCGCCATTCACGACAAGTCATTTGACTTAAGTCGCGCTATAAACCAAAATTTGATCATTTGATCGTGAGTGTGAAATCTGCAAGCCAAACATTGCCGCCATGCGTGACCAAGTTCGATATTTTGCCGTCGTAGGAGCAGAGGCGTGCACAGGGTTCGAAGCTAGAGTAGGCATTAGTTGGTCAGAAAGCCTATTTACAGACTGTTATAATGAAATGAGCATTGAAATATTTCCATTTGGGTAAGCATTGCTTTTATGCCTCTATGAACTGCACGCCACTGCGCAGGAGGCCCTATCGCCGATGGAGAATGCGAGATTCGAATGTCATTTGGACTGATGAACTGTTAGATCTTACTCGCGAAATTGCAAACTGTCGAAAGATTACAATTTAACGCATTATTTTTCGGTAAATTGCAATCTGGTAGGTATATTAACCCGATAGAACCTAAGTGATTACCTGATTATTAATGTCGAACCCTAACCTAACCTACAAGAAACAGACAAGAAAACGTAAATACAATGAATATTTCAAAAATTGACACTCAGAACATTGAACGGTTCACAATCGGTCGACAGTTTACAATTTCGCGAGTTACATTATAATCTAATGGTTTTTAAAATCTTACGGTGACATAAACATCCTAATAATATACTTACGGTCAACACGTTGCAATGTTGGATTCGCCTTAGTCACCTCAGTCAATTTAAAGAGTCAAGTCAGTTGACTTAGGTAGTTTGACTACGTCCGGTCGATGCTTAGAAGTTAGAACAAGTGACTTATCGTCAATGGTGAGGTTTAGTGTTTCTTAAATCTTGGTTTAGATAGAGAAATAGGTAGAGATGAGATCGTGAATAGTTATTCTACTTCGTCTGCGTTGATTTAGGGGTTTTTCGGATAAAATTTAGCCTATTTGCGTCTTAGGGATGCAAAGCATCTCTGTATCAAAGTCTTAGTCGTTTAATTAAGACGAGATAAAAATACACAATATTACCTACTTAGTATGGATAAGGATGAATGAACTCTCGCATAAAGTAGAATTGTGTAAAATTTAAAGAATTATTATAATGTTTTCTTCGTGCGTTGAATCAAGAGGTAATTCAACTCAGTTTCATTGTAATTATGAGAAAATTTCATAAAATCATAACAAATTCTTGCGCGTTGCTGCGGTTTTCGGATTGCTCTACATTTTTTAAAAGAAAGTCGTTCAAATAAATATTTTTTATATTAATTAATTAACTCTAGAAACTTAATTTATACTTAACACCTTTAATCTTATAAATTCCGCATAGTAATTTTTGGGTACAATATGTGTTCTAGATTTTCCAAAGGGTTCCTCAATATCTGTAACGATTAAAACTTAAAATTGAAGAGTCTTGTAAAATTTACGAACATCTTAATATTTAAAAGCGCCTTGAAAAGGTCACCTTATTCTAAGTATACCTACATAGTACAGAATATAAGTAAGCTAACCTACTATTGGAAAACCTTATTACCATGTAAAAGATTACTTAAATGACAAGGAGGCTTGGCAATAATTTTCTCTAATTGCTCTGATAGTTCCTTAGTTAAGAAGATTTGTGAGATGGCGATAATGAAAAAAAAACTGGCTGAGTTTGTTGTGGGCTCTTCTCAGACCAGGGCGCGTTTGGAAACATCGTAGCTTAAGTTTTAAGATACCGTAACTAATTATCACCATCATGTTTTATATGTAAGTAATGGACGTCAATATGTGTACCTACAGTGTACCTTTTTTTTTGTTTTCTTTTTCGAGGGGGAAATCTTCTGAAGATACCCGATCTCCTGGGGGAGAGTGCGGGTGATGTGGGATTTTTACCCACTAAAACCCCCTGGGTGGCCATCCTCTGAGCATAATGGGAATCTCGGGGAACTCTCAAAGAACATGCGCTGGAGACTCCCTTGGCCCCTTGCCCATTGCGCTCGTTCTGGGTGATGACCAGACCGAGGACCCAGGACCTATAGTGTACCTAAATTGAATAAATGAATTGAATTGTACCTAAAGTATACCTACATAGTATAGAATATAAATAGAAATAAGTAAGCTAACCTACTATTGGAAAACCTAAGCACCTATTGTTTCAGTAACAGGTCGTAAAGTTAACCTCAAAACCAAATCTGCGAAATCTTGTCAGTTTGCAGTTGCTATTGCGATCACGTACGAGATGCGAGAGTGGAGTAAACACCGGAATGTGGTCCAAGGATGGACGGCGAGCGGCGAAAGTGTATTGTTGGCAACCGTGTTAATGTTATGGAAGTAAATCACTAATTTCCCCGACTCGACGTTACATTCGGACGGAACTAGTATGATCCGGAACTGAGAATAAATATTCCATACTAATATACAAACTAGACTACATATAACCTTACTAATATTAGATACTAAGATTATAAACTAGACTTTATCCATTTTTTCTTATTTCAATTCAATTCAGATATTTCTTTTTATCAACAAACATTTAGGTACGAATCCATACTAATCTATGAATGAATGAATTATACCGATACCGAAGTGTATTAATAAATTAATAACCCTACCTAGTTATTTATGTCGAACTCTAACCTAACCTACAAGAAACAAACAAGAAAACGTAAATACAATCAATATTACAAAAATTTACACTCAAAACATTGAACGGTTCACAATCTTTCGACACTTTACAATTTCGCGAGTTAGATTATAATTTAACGGTTTTTACAATCTTACGGTGACATATATAAAAGCGAAAGGTCACTGATTCATCACGATATCTCAGGAACTATAAAGCATATAGACTTGAAATTTGGAAGATAGGTTCCTTCTATGGTGTAGACGGCCGCTAAGAAACGGTTTTGAGAAAATTCACCTCTAAGGGGTTGAAATGGGGGTTGGAAGTTTGTATGAAAGTCCTTTGTTTTTGAAGTTAGAGACATGAAAATTGGCAATTAATTTAATAGCTATAAATAATAAAAATCCATATAAGCAATTTTACGAAAAGTCACCCCAAAGAGGGTGTAATGAGGGTTGGAAGTTTGTATGAAAGTCCTATATGTTTGAAGTTAGAGACATGAAAATCAGCATTTAGGTTATTAAATTTAGACCTGCATAAGCAATTTTACGAAAATTTACCCCAATAGGGGTGCAATAGGGGTTGGAAGCTTACATGAGGTTTTTAAGTTTTTAAAATCGGCATTAAGGTTATTACTTATTCATTTCAGCCGCTACATGTACCTAGGCTTTTTGCAGCGGGAAAATCTCATAGGAAATCAGAAATTGTACGCGGACGAAGTCGCGGGCGACCGCTAGTAGTATTATAAATGCAAAAGTGTGTCTCAGTCTGTCTGTCTATCTATCCGTCTGTTTGTCTGTTTGCTATGCTTTCACGGCACATCTGTTTGAATGATTTTATTGAAATTTGGTACAAGGACATAGGCTACTTTTTATCCCGGAAAATCAAAGAGTTATCGCGGGAATCACAAAACTTAATTAACGCCATCATCATACTAATATTATAAAAGCAACAGTATGATTGTTTGATAGTTTCTTGGTTTGTCCTTCAATCACGCTGCAACAGAACAACGGATCGACGTGATTTTTAGCATGGGCATAGTTGAGGTGCTGGAGAGTGACATAGGCTACTTTTTATCCCGGAAAATTAAGGAGTTTCCGCTAGAATTAAAAAAAAACTTATTCCACGCAGGTTATATTACCTACCTACTATCAAGGTGGTCCATAATCAATTTATGTACACTTTCCCATAGATATAAAATGTGCCCGGCGAAATGAAACATGTTATATTCGTTTTACAATATAAAAACGTTTGATGGCACACTAATAACACTTCTAAATGCGGCAAAACAATCATTAGTATGGCAACACTGCCAACTTGAAGCGCAGTTTTATGCGTTGCATAATAAAAGAGCTATCAAACCTGGCTTCTTTCCTGTACGACGGTATTTATTTGATTAAATAGCCTTATATTAATGTAGGGAGATGAATCTTTATTATTTTACTGGATGATGGCCGCTGCTTCGTTCACGTGGACTAAGTTTTTTCGATTTCCGCGTGATGCAATTACAAACATCCAAACTTTCACATTTATATGCATTATGCATATATCACCGTAAGATTGTAAAAACCGTTAGATTATAATCTAACTCGCGAAATTCTAAACTGTCGAAAGATTGTAAACTGTTCAATGTTCTGAGTGTCAATTTTTGAAATATTCATTTTATTTACGTTTTCTTGTCTCTTTCTTGTAGGTTAGGTTAGGTTATAAAAATAGGATTAAATTATTTTGCCTACTTCAGAAGGAATGCTAGTATACTTATAGCAACACTTTCCAATCCACCGGCGAGCGCAGTCATTGCTCTGTTACATCACCACATACTGGCTTTGCCCCCGGGCGTGCCTACTTTCCCCGCCCCATACGACTCACGCTCAAGACACTATGGTGATGCCTCATGGGACCGGTCGAGAAATCGCCATGGCCATTCCTCAGAGCCCTGCCTTAACACTGTTTCTATCTATGGACGACCTAGCCCTGCCTTTAAAGTTTAAACACTATTGCTATCTATGGACGACCTAAGTCTAAAATCGTAATTAAAAATCCATACTGTAGTGATAAATGATTTATTTATTTCATGTAGGACAACTTGTGCAACTTATGAAACGTTAAGACTCTACCACTACTGAGAAGAGCCGGCGAGAAACTCAGCAGTCGCTCTTTTCATAGAAAAGAAAAGGTCACAATATGTAGACAACACAACACACACGTTACAAGTATTACACTGACTTGTGGGTCACTGGATGCGAGGCCGGTTGCTTCCATGCTACTTTGTCATTAATAAAATTATAGATAGTGTAATAACCTCGACTTAACAAATGCTGTTTAACACAGTCTTTAAATCTATGTAATGGCAAATCCAGAAACTCTTTGGGAACTATATTAATACCATATAATAGAGAATAGGGGTATGGATATAATTTAATATAACTGCCATGCCCCTAGCAGGTTAGCCCGCTACCATCTTAGACTGCATTATCACTTACCATCAGGTGAGATCGCAGTCAAGGGCTAATTTGTAGTGTATTAAAAAAAAAAAAAAACATTCGAAGCGTGTGTCTTTTAAAGTATGTACCTAGTTTGATTCTCATTAATTGAATAATAACCCTCAGTGCGTCGGGTAATGAGAACCGATTAGGGGTATGGATATAATATAACTGCCATGCCCCTAACAGGTTAGCCCGCTAGCATCTTAGACTGCATTATCACTTACCATCAGGTGAGATCGCAGTCAAGGGCTAATTTGTAGTGTATAAAATAAAAAAATAAAAAAAACATTCGAAGCGTGTGCCTTTTAAAGTATGTACCTAGTTTGATTCTCATTAATTGAATAATAACCCTCAGTGCGTCGGGTAATGAGAAATCCTAGATTTATCACCCCCGAAACTAAATGTAATAACCCTCAGTGCGTCGGGTAATGAGAGATCGATTTATCGCCCCCGAAACCCCCTGCGTTCTAAATTTCATGAAAATCGTTGGAGCCGTTTCCGAGATTCCAATTATCGTACTTATCTTATTTTACTAATATTGTAAATACGAAAGTTTGGATGGATGTATGGATGTTTGTTACTCAATCACGCCCCAACCGCTGAACGGATCTGGTTGAAATTTGGCACAGAGATAGATTATAGTCTGGAATAGTTAATGATTAACTTAAAAAAAAATAGCACACAGGCGACTTTTTATCCCGGAAAATTGAGGAGTTCTCACGCAGGCACGCAGGCATTTGCTAGTGTATTAGATAATTGCTTGTAAAGATTAATGTTCTAAACAAACGTTTCACGTAAATTAACCTGAATCTGAATAGATATTCGATAGATAGAGACTTTCCCCACGCTATATACTGCCATGGCTCATGGTGGCATCGGGGACCGGTGTAGAAATCGCCCTACTGCAACGATCACTCCTTTTATTTCCTATCTTTTTTCTAGAGCTTTCTAAGTCGCTATGCTCATTACACGTAATTGCTTGCAAGTGTTGAATTCTTTATGACTAGGAAACTAGCCGTAAGTTTAATTTGAACTTGAATTTTTTTGCTTTTGAAAGCTTTCAACTTTAAATATTTATCTAATACTGCTTATTTAATTAGAATTAACGATTGAGTTTTTGTGGAATTCATCTCAGACTAAGGCGCGTTCGGAACCCGCGTAGCTTTGGTTTTAAGATTCAATCTTTTATTTATTCAAATTAGTCACACTTGTACAACTTTAAACGTCAAAAACGTAAAGTATTAAATGTGATAGTGACAATCAAATAAGGTACCTATATTAAAACTAAAACTACGAGGGTTCCAAAGCGCCCTGAAGAGCCCATAACAAACTCAGCCGTCGGATTAAGAAAAAAATATACTTAGTAGGTACCTGTGGGTGACACATACACATACACATCATAACTAATATTTATACTTAAGTATTTAAATAACCATCTACCTACTACTACCTACTCCCTATTATTAGGTATTATTAGTAGGTATTTCCACTACCTAGCAAGTACCTTTCAACAGTACACACAACTTTTAGTAAGTGCATTTCAAACGTACACACAAATAAGTCACATATGACGACATAGGCATTTCACGAGTCACTGAAAAAAAAACCCGACTGAGTTTGTTGTGGGCTCTTCTCAGACCAGGGCGCATTTGGAACCCACGTAGCTTTAGTTTTAAGATATCACCATCATGTTTTATAAGTAAGTAATTTTTAACGTCAATAAGTATACCTACAGTGGACCTATATTGAATAAATGATATTGAGTATTGAGTACTGATACCTGTCGTACTTGCGAAGGAGAAATAAATTATCACCATCATGTTTTATAAGTATTTTTTAACGTCAATAAGTTTACCTACAGTGGACCTATATTGAATAAATGATATTGAGTATTGAGTACTGATACCTGTCGTACTTGCGAAGGAGAAATAAATTATCACCATCATGTTTTATAAGTAATTTTTAACGTCAATAAGTTTACCTACATTGGACCTATATTGAATAAATGATATTGAGTATTGAGTACTGATACCTGTCGTACTTGCGAAGGAGAAATAAATTATCACCATCATGTTTTATAAGTAATTTTTAACGTCAATAAGTTTACCTACAGTGTACCTATATTGAATAAATCATATTGAGTATTGAGTACTGATACCTGTCGTACTTGCGAAGGAGAAATAAATTATCACCATCATGTTTTATAAGTAATTTTTAGCGTCAATAAGTTTACCTACAGTGTACCTATATTGAATAAATCATATTGAGTATTGAGTACTGACACCTGTCGTACTTGCGAAGGAGAAATAAATTATCACCATCATGTTTTATAAGTAATTTTTAACGTCAATAAGTTTACCTACAGTGTACCTATATTGAATAAATCATATTGAGTATTGAGTACTGACACCTGTCGTACTTGCGAAGGAGAAATAAATTATCACCATCATGTTTTTTAAGTAATTTTTAACGTCAATAAGTTTACCTACAGTGTACCTATATTGAATAAATCATATTGAGTATTGAGTACTGACACCTGTCGTACTTGCGAAGGAGAAATAAATTATCACCATCATGTTTTATAAGTAATTTTTAACGTCAATAAGTTTACCTACATTGGACCTATATTGAATAAATGATATTGAGTATTGAGTACTGATACCTGTCGTACTTGCGAAGGAGAAATAAATTATCACCATCATGTTTTATAAGTAATTTTTAACGTCAATAAGTTTACCTACAGTGTACCTATATTGAATAAATCATATTGAGTATTGAGTACTGATACCTGTCGTACTTGCGAAGGAGAAATAAATTATCACCATCATGTTTTATAAGTAATTTTTAGCGTCAATAAGTTTACCTACAGTGTACCTATATTGAATAAATCATATTGAGTATTGAGTACTGACACCTGTCGTACTTGCGAAGGAGAAATAAATTATCACCATCATGTTTTATAAGTAATTTTTAACGTCAATAAGTTTACCTACAGTGTACCTATATTGAATAAATCATATTGAGTATTGAGTACTGACACCTGTCGTACTTGCGAAGGAGAAATAAATTATCACCATCATGTTTTTTATGTAATTTTTAACGTCAATAAGTTTACCTACAGTGTACCTATATTGAATAAATCATATTGAGTATTGAGTACTGATACCTGTCGTACTTGCGAAGGAGAAATAAATTATCACCATCATGTTTTATAAGTAATTTTTAGCGTCAATAAGTTTACCTACAGTGTACCTATATTGAATAAATCATATTGAGTATTGAGTACTGACACCTGTCGTACTTGCGAAGGAGAAATAAATTATCACCATCATGTTTTATAAGTAATTTTTAACGTCAATAAGTTTACCTACAGTGTACCTATATTGAATAAATCATATTGAGTATTGAGTACTGACACCTGTCGTACTTGCGAAGGAGAAATAAATTATCACCATCATGTTTTTTAAGTAATTTTTAACGTCAATAAGTTTACCTACAGTGTACCTATATTGAATAAATCATATTGAGTATTGAGTACTGACACCTGTCGTACTGGCGAAGGAGAAATAAATTATCACCATCATGTTTTTTATGTAATTTTTAACGTCAATAAGTTTACCTACAGTGTACCTATATTGAATAAATCATATTGAGTATTGAGTACTGACACCTGTCGTACTTGCGAAGGAGAAATAAATTATCACCATCATGTTTTATAAGTAATTTTTAACGTCAATAAGTTTACCTACAGTGTACCTATATTGAATAAATCATATTGAGTATTGAGTACTGACACCTGTCGTACTTGCGAAGGAGAAATAAATTATCACCATCATGTTTTTTAAGTAATTTTTAACGTCAATAAGTTTACCTACAGTGTACCTATATTGAATAAATCATATTGAGTATTGAGTACTGACACCTGTCGTACTGGCGAAGGAGAAATAAATTATCACCATCATGTTTTTTATGTAATTTTTAACGTCAATAAGTTTACCTACAGTGTACCTATATTGAATAAATCATATTGAGTATTGAGTACTGATACCTGTCGTACTTGCGAAGGAGAAATAAATTATCACCATCATGTTTTATAAGTAATTTTTAACGTCAATAAGTTTACCTACAGTGTACCTATATTGAATAAATCATATTGAGTATTGAGTACTGATACCTGTCGTACTTGCGAAGGAGAAATAAACTGCAATCAGTAGTACAGTGTAGTGTGGTGTGGTAATAAACAATGGCGGTTCGATGACCCCGCCTCGCCGCGGGCTGGGAAAGCCGCGCTGTAGGGTGCGCATGCGCTTTGAACTTTGAACACTTTACCGATATTTTTGAGAATTTTAATCATTATACTGTTGAAGATTACGTAAATGATAAAAAATTAAAAACTACGACTGCCCTGCCAAAAAGCGGACTAAAAAGTTAAAAATCTAAATTAATCTAGTTAAACTAGAATCTTATTCACATTTTTATTAAATGATATTTTTTTGTGAATCACTGGATATTGAACTATAGTGTTATATATTTTTGGAATCTACTCATTATTTTCTAGATGATTATTATATAGTTAATCTTATATTCGAATATTTTTTTTTCAAATTTAGTCTTTAACGCGGGACCTTGGTCATCCCAATTTATTTTAAAATTTTACTAGCCCATGTCACCCGGAATAAACTAGGGATTCTAACGATACCTCATTTATCAAAATCGGTTCAGGCGTATAGAAGTTATGCTGGAATATACAAACTCATATACAAACATACATACATACATTAACCCTGAAAACAATATACTCCTCTTTTCAGGCAGTCGTATAAAAAGAGCATGGATTTGACTCGCTCCAGCAATGCTTTAAGGACAGCGGTTACTTATTTATCTTTTTTTTTTTAAAATTTATTTATTTATTAACAAAGAAATTTTATTTTTACATTGTTTCTTAGCTCAAAATCTACAAATAAATGAAACTGTACATTATCATTTTTCAAAAGAGCAACCACCGAGTTTCTTGTTGGTTCTTTCTCGGTTTTCTACCGAAACTACCAAATAATTCAAATAAACATTTAAAGTGCTTTTGAACTGTCGAGTGAATCTACCACGGGCTCGGAATACAATGGAAATTAATGCAATGGCAATCAAATGTCTCTCGCTGTCCTCTATTTTGTATCGTGTAAATATGAGGCCACCCATTAAATTTTCCTACCTTATTTTTTTCGTAATTTTAAACTTACCATATTATAATTGTATATTCCACGTGATTTTGGAATGATCTTTGAAATTCTTAATCCAGGGGTCATACTGCTAAGGCTTAAAGCACTATTGTTTCATTATTGATGACTTTTGTGTTTTAGAATTACAAACCTTATTTTAAGAACGTCAAGGTACGTGCATGAAACTGTCATTTTGAGTATATTGCTTTAAGCGTTGGCAGTATGGCCCCAGAATTGCGCTAATAATAGAGACACCTGCTGTGGTTCGCCCGAAAAAAAAGGGCTCGCCCCTAAAAATAATATTCGTCGAGACTTTTCGGATATTCTCCAGAGTCCTGTGGTGGCTTTCAAAGTTACCCTAGCCCATTGTCTTGCCCATCTATCATGGCCACCCCTTTCATCTCTGGCTGTCGTTTTTGCGGTCCATTCATATCGGCAAAAAGCAATTCAACAAAAGCCGTGTGTCTGCCGTATCTTGCCCGCTAACCATCCACCATTGTGTTGTGACGTCCAATATTTGATCCTATAAAGAACAGTTATATTGAAATGACAATTGATCGGCCATTGATCATTTCATGACATGCCACTGAGTACTGAATGTATCTTAGCCCTTTAGCACTCTTCTTGACTTCCAAGGACTCTCTAAAGATCCAGTTAGAATTTGTGGAAATATTTTTTCACTGGGATAGGTATTATTGAAATGACAAGGAATGATCGGTAATTAATCATTTCATGACATGCCACTGAATACTGAATGGATGTCCTTTTAGCACCCTAAAGACTAGCTACTTCCCGCGACTTTGTCTGGGTGGTTTTCTAAAGATCGAGTTGGAATTTCTGAAATTTTTTTCTCACTGGTTGTGAATGAAATGACAAGGAATGATCGATTATATTGGTCATTTCACGACGCGTCACTGACTACTTTTAATTATCACAGATCTCTAGAGGATGACTTCGGTCATGTACAACTCTGCAACTCAGACCTAGGAATATAGAATATGTACATAAGTACCTATATATACTAAATAATTTAAAAAATATAACTTTTCTCCCGAATAAAAAATGCGTAAAATCATCTTGATGATATTTTAAGTACTTAACTGGTAGTTTTTCTATATTAGACATTTGTCAGTGACGTTTTTTATTGCTATCTGTACTGTTCCCATGGCTTCTTCGCTGGTGTACATGTATGTTTTGTATGCTATTTTAATTTTAAGTATTTTGTAAACTGTTTGGGCCGCAATAAATTAAAAGAAAGACTAACGTCATTCCACTGACTGTGGGGTAATAGCTAGGCGAGTAAAATTATCGATCTATTCTCCTCGATTATAGCTATATACTGATCCTTTTCTAATTTACTGTTTCCCATGAGGTACGTCGCCACGTCGTCGCATCGCTTCAGAACTCAGCCGCGAGAGTTTTTATAAGGTTGTGTAATTTTATAAGTGGCGAGTGAAATTTCAAATTACCGTTTCAATTGATTCGATTAAGTCCGTTACTTAACTTGGTAATTGGGTTCCGAACGGTGTTATCTTATTATGGACAAGTAACAACTTATGTCGTCACTTAGGTAGCTAATTGTCTTATTTATTTATTTTATTTCACATATAAAATGTACAATATATTAGTTTCTTCGTGCTCGAAAGCGCTTGATGGCTATTATATCATTTCTTACAAAGGACCGTGGTCCATGACCCTTTTCCAATGAATTTGGGGTGAATCTTTGTATCTGTATGTAGCATTGTAGCTCCAAAACGAATTCATAGCAGAATTTGATTTAGTTTTGAGGGTTCCGTACTTCAAGAAGGAAAAAAACAACCCTTATAGGATCACTCCTATGTGTGTCTGCCTCTCTGTCTGTTGTCAACCACCTTTTCTTTTAAGCGCGTGCGAGGTATCCAGTTGAAATTAGTATCAAATGCTTAAGTCTGCTCGTTAGTCTAGTGGTTAGCATGTTTGACTGCGGCCGACGAGGTCCCGGGTTCGAGTCCCGGGCCGGGCCATAATTAATAATCGGGTTTTTCTGATTAGAAATTCCCAGTACCAGCCCGGAGTTAGGAAGTTGGCGGTGTTTCACCCCCGTGCCTCGGAGAGCACGTTAAGCCGTCGGTCCCGGTTATTATCACGAACAAGATAATAGTCGTTAAAGTTAAACCCGCATTGGAGCAGCGTGGTGGGTCTAAGCTCTAATTCCCTCTCTCCTATGAGAGTGGAGGCCTGTGCCCAGCAGTGGGACGTTAATGGGCTGCGTCTGGTCTTTTTGCATGGGTATAATGGAGAACCAGAAGAGTAATAAAAGCCTTATCCCGGAAAAGGATTTCCCCCGGATATTAAAAAGACGAAGTCGCGGACATCATTTACTAACCAGCGAGTACTAACAAGTCACATTACACGTAGGTATTAAATGAGTGCTTTAAGCATAAAGTGGGTACCTAGTTGATACGGCGCAAATGGCTGCGGTCATTAAGAGCACACGTATGGGGGTTAATGAACTCGCAGTATTGGGGTCAGGGGGGGTTGTGGCACAGTGGCTCAGTCACGAACGAAAAAACCATTCACCTACTGAGCATGTATACCTGAGGCCCAATTGTCTAAGCCAATCGTATTCATTTGACAGCTCATAACGTATAACTCGAACTTTTTAAGGAGTACATAGGTAGGTACATGCGTTTTGACGTGCAAGCATCTATGACCTCCCTAAACAGGTCGAATTATACGTTTGACAGACAATTACGATTACGATTTCCTTACATAATCGGGGGTCAGCCCCCCAATCTTGTAAGAATTGTCGATCAAATCGTCTAAGTTCGGTGTCAAAGTAAAATAAACCATAACAGCATTGAAATTGTGCTCAATTTCGTGTATCCATTCTCATACGTTTATGGTATCGTACATACCTAAACGTATAACGACTACTTTGACGATTGGATCGGCAATTCTTACATAATCACACCTCTGATTACCTAGTTTAGGTTAGAATGTTTAGGTTTGCATGTATATCTGATTACTTAGTTTAGGTTAGGTTACCTAGTTACAAGCTATAACCTTTTCTGTGGTACCAGCACATTTTTTATTCAATACTCAAACCAGCGACCTTTTATAATATGCTCGATTATGCCCGTGACTTCGTCCGCGTGGAGTAAGGGTTTTGATTCCATCTGTCTATTACCATTAACTGCCTAACTAACTGCCTCGTTGGTCTAGTGGTTAGCATGTTTGACTGCGGCTGACGAGGTCCTGGGTTCAAGTCCCGGGTCGGGCCATACTAAGTGTTGGGTTTTTCAGACTAGAAATTCTCAGTACTAGCCCGGAGTTAGGAAGTTGGCGGTGTTTCAGCCCCGTGCCTCGGAGAGCACGTTAAGCCGTCGGTCCCGGTTATTATCACTAACATGACAATAGTCGTTAAAGCCCGCCAACCCGCATTGCAGCGTGGTGGGTCTAAGCTCTAACTCCCTCTCTCCTATGAGAGTGGAGGCCTGTGCCCAGCAGTGGGACGTTAATGGGATGTAGTGGATCTATTACCATTAGGTGCAGAGATCGCAGCCATAGGCTAACTAGTAGTGGAATAAAATAAAAAGAATGGTATTGACTTGAGTGCTGGTATATTATATACTCGTAGTTTGCCACAAAATCCTTGACAAATCCAGTATATTTGTTTAGTCGGTGGTCGCATACATAGTGCGTGAAGTGTGAACCCGATATGCGATATTTCGTCAGAGCTGCGCTTGCGCAAGTAACGTAATGAATAACCGCAGCGGGACATTGCGTACTGACTGACTGAGCCTATCTAGCATTGCAGACTCGCGACTGTACAGGGGTGTCAGCTTATAATAATATTATAAATGCAAAAGTGTGTCTGTCTGTTTGTCTTGTACGGGAGCAGGTGATATGGCTCAACCGTAACAAAGGATGATCATCCTCCGAGCGGGTGATGTGCTCGGGGACCACTGGTCCGACCATTCATCGTTGGAGGTCGTATATATAGCGTAATTCAGAGAACGCTTCGTAATCGTGAGTTGGGCTCTTCGTGGTCGCGTGAATCGTACTAGTAATGCCATCTATTGGATTATGTGCGGACTGCGAAGACCGCCACAGTCTGTCTGTCCCATATTTTCAACCAATTTTGATGAAATTTGGCTACTTTTTATGTCGGTAAATTAAGGAGTTCCCGCGGGAACCAAAAAACATCGATCCACGCAGACGAAGTCGCGGGCATTAGCTAGTAGATTTATATTTTGGTTTGATGACTAAGCAGCCCTGTTCGCATCGCATTCTTCTGTGACACGTGATACTTGAAGTGAATATAATCTGTATTCCCATGCAATAGAGACGACGCGAGTGATATATGCATCGAATAAATAATAAATAAATAATAATTTATTCATGATATAAAGTTGACATGATTACAGTTTGAGAGCCTTATACATTCTACCAATTAATGGTGTATGAATATTTGGTATAGATAGATCATCAAAGTTGTATAGCAAATTTAAAAAAAAAAAAAAAATGGATAAAATTAAATTAATGAAAGGTCATACAAAATTACAATTAAAAACGAAAGAAAATAGAGATAATATGATAATAGTTCACGAATGCACGCATAGTTCACTGTAGCACTGTACAAGTAGGTATAAATAATGAAATATTGCACGCTATTCCAGTAATCGCTTGCTACACTTGCTGTTGTGTTGTATTTCTAGTGAATTGGGTTAGGCGATTGCTGTTGCTTGTAACAATTTCATTGAAGTGAGATAAATTGTTTGCCTATTTACCTAACTTGGTCGTAAAGGTTCTCTTACTTCACCGCTAGTAAAACTGTAAAGTACCAGCTAGACCCGTCCCATCCTTGGCCAATAATAAAATTTTACCGCACTGCAATTAAAACTCAGAGTAAGTACTCTGTTCGCATCGCATTCTTCTGTGACACGTGATACTTGAAGTGAAAATAATCTGTATTCCCATGCAATAGAGAATATGCATCGAATGCACGCATAGTTCACTGTACAAGTTACACTATACAAGTAGGTATAAACAATGAAATATTGCACGCTATTCCAGTAATCGCTTGCTACACTTGCTGTTGTGTTGTATTTCTAGTGAATTGGGTTAGGCGATTGCTGTTGCTTGTAACAATTTCATTGAAGTGAGATAAATTGTTTGCCTATTTACCTAACATTTGGTCGTATAGGTTCTCTTACTTCACCGCTAGTAAAACTATATAGTACCAGCTAGACCCATCCCATCCTTGGCCAGTAATAAAATTTTACCGCACTGCAATTAGCCCTCAAAGGTGTGCGCGGTAATAATATTAATTTTCGCACTTGTACGATAATATTATAATTTACGACATACGAAATAACAGCTGTTGTTTAAATATAATAATTAAAATAACCAAGAGAATGTTAGTAGCAGGCCTAATTTGTGTCCAATGAAGGGTAACCTCAAGGGTCATTTAATACCAGAGGCTCAATTGCCTAAGCAAATCGTAATTGATAGCTTGAAACGTATTACTCGAACTGTTTAAGGAGTTCATACATGTTATTGAGCTTTTTATTGTGCCGGCATCAATGAACTCCTTAAATGTCGAATTTGACAAAAGATTTTGATTACGATTTCCTTACACAATCGCGGGGCAGATTTGAATGTCAAACTGTGACCCGTTAATTCACCCGACTGCGCAGGTAGAGGGTGCGGGCGCGTGATCACTTGCGAAACTTGAGCGGTGGACTGAGACCCCTGCTATTAGGTTGCCGATATAGCAATTAATGCTTCATTACTGACATCCTGTATGCGCAACCTTTACACCGATATTAAAAATTGGCTGAAAGAGGTTAGTTTTGACCAATAATAATCAATAAATAAATAAGAATAAGTCTTACTTATTGTAGCCACAGCTTCAGGATAATGGGAACTTTAAGTAAAAACCAGCAATACGATAACATTTTCTATATTTTACACTTCTTCGAGTCACACGATTACCATCACAATGCCATTAAAAAAACAAAAGACAATCTGTCGTAACTCGTTGGCGCCAAATTCAAATACAGTTTACGAATTCATTATGTTAATAAAATACTATTAATGAATAACTTTAATAGTATTTAATCTAGGATATTTATAAAATAATAGAAAAACAATTTAAATAAAGCTGAACGATAGCAACAGGCGAATATTATTTAATAATCATCTTAACAACATGACTTAAACTAACAAAAAGTAACTTCCTCGAACATTCACTAGATGTCGCTAGAATTCTGACACGGTGAATGAGTTTTGTTATATTAGGTTGTATATAATTAATAAAATAATATTAGAAATACAAACACCGACTTAGACGATATAAATCTATATACCTAAAATATGCCCAAAATGATAAGTGGGTTTACATTATGTATACCAAATCCGTTACAGGGAGCATACTGCCATCGTTTAAATTTGAATTGTCTTATTATGGTTGACGTTCGTGTTTTATAATTATAATACTTATTTTAGGAACGTCAAGGCACGTGACATAAAACTGTAATATTGACATAATACTGCTCTAAGCGATAGTAGCAATCTCCCAGAATTTAATTTTTGTATATGTCACCGTAAGATTGTAAAAACCGTTAGATTATAATCACACTCGCGAAATGGCAAACTGTCGAAAGATTACAATTTAACGCATTATTTTCCGGTAGATTGTAATCTGATAGGTATTTAAACCCTATAAAACCTAAACCTACTTGATTATTTATGTCGAACCCTAACCTAACCTACAAGAAAGAGACAAGAAAACGTAAATACAACGAATATTTCAAAAATTGACACTCAGAACATTGAACGGTTCACAATCTTTCGACAGTTTACAATTTATCGAGTTAGATTATAATCTAACGGCTTTTAAAATCTTACGGTGACATATGGTATATATCTTCATTATTGCTTGAGTATTTTTCTTTTCCAAAACCTTTGAAATCACATCATACCGGACGAAAGAACCAGGAATTGCGCACTGCCTAACGTAATGGGTAAATAAGGTAATAGTAATTATTCAAGTAATTATAGTCAAATTCTAAGGGAAGCAGGCATCTATATCCTTTCATAACTAAATAGTCCATTAAAAGGAAATAGATACTTAAATTTAAAAATAAAATAATCGTTCAACCAAAGCCTTCGCATTTCGCATACCTACTTCCAGTTCCATCCGCTGAGATTCAGGATTTCTCCTTTTTTATTATATTTCTCAATTATTTTAATGGGATTACGTAAAATAGTTGAGGGTCTACCACATATAATTACAAATAAGATTTGCTAAAATGCTCTAAGTCGCATTTAAATCATTGATGTAGATTTTTAGATGATTTAAATCAAATTAATTTGGCACTTAACCTTTTTAATATAATCAAAATCGGCTAGTAATAATTATATTTAGTAGCAATACTGACGGCCGTGTGAACTGCGTTTGCGCAACGTACGGAGCATGAACTAGGGGTTTACTACCATCGCATAAAGCAGTATTATTTCAAAATTACAGTTTTATGTCACTTACCTTGACGTCTCTATAACGTCGTAATAAGGATTATAATACTAAAACATGAACGTCCACAATAATATAACAATACGGCTTTAAGTGATGGTATAAGCCCCCTGTGCTGTAAATCTTTGGAACACATTAAATTTATATTAGGATACCTGTAAGGATTAATATTGCATTGAATATATGCAATCTAGTTCAAAAAATGTAAGCTAGGTTTCTAGTAAGTGAACTTTTTAGCCTTAAGTTACCTATTTGAATCCGCAGATGGACTCCAAATATTTTTAATATAAGGGTATTGTCTTTAAAAATTAAAGTACTTAAATACTTACTTAATTTTAGGCCTTTCAGAGAAATTGAGTTCGAATATCTTGGTACTTTATCTTTTTTAAAGCTTTTTCCCACGACTTCGCTCACTTTGTAACGTAATGTAGGATTAAGTATTAGTTGCTGTTTTTATCTTGCAATATTTATACATCATAGAAAGCATAATAAAATGGCATAATGTAAATTACAAATAATTAAATAACAAATAATCACAAATCACCAGAGTCAAGTAAGCAAATCACATTTTATGATTTTACATTCTCTAATCTATCCTATATGTTACTTGTCTCTGCTCGCACATTCAGTTTGATTTTGATTTGTTAATTTAAAACCCCTATCTATCTCCTTCAGGGGTTAAATATTCAAAAATCCTTTCCCAGCGGATGCCTACATCTTAATAGCCACCTGAATAGTTTAAGAATGCGTTGATTTTAGAGCATCGTTGATAGATTAGTCAGTTAGTCAGTCACCTTTACTTTTTTTTAGATTATTATGAGAAAATTATATACCCTCAATCACCTAAGCCATTGCTCTATCATTAATTCATCGGAGAAGAAGCAAAAGTCTCTTAAATCGATATTTTTGATGAAAAGAAACCTTGGATGAAATATTCGTCCAAGATAGGTAGCCCAAGTACTTTAAACGAGTGGTATTTGTTAGGTGTGGCAACATTATCGAGCAGCAATATTCGTCAAGTTTACAGCTATTATATTGTCGTGGCAACCTGACCTTTCATTCAGCTCTGTTTGTGTGTTTGTGTGTTTGTGTGTGCGCTGCAAGTGCTAAGGATATCTCGTAAGTTCGCGTTTCGTAAAACTGTAGTACTCGTGACCTTAGTACTATCGGGCACTAACTTGCTTTCAATTTAATGAAGAATGAACAACTAATTGATAATAGTTTATCATTATTTCAACGCATTGCCAGCTCTCTACAGAGCACGGGTTGTTTTAAGAATGAGAGAGCTAAGGTCATAGTTCACTACAGTGCCTTAATAGAGCCTTCACAATATGTATGGTCTATAGGTAGTCTAATCTGCACTCGATTTGAGACTATCGCAAATATATCCGACTGTTTCAAAGAGGATGCCCGCGACTTCGTCCGCGTTGTTTAAGGTTCTATCTGATTCCCACAGCCCGCAGGATCTCTTAAATTTTCCGGGACAAAATGTAGCCTAGGTATATGTTAGTTCAGGTGATAAGCTATCTCCATTCCAAGTCTTAGCCAAATCGGTTCAGTAATTGTAGCGTGAAGAAACATCCAAACTTTCACATTTATTATATTATACTAGTATACAGCATATAATACCACCACCACTGCAGCCCATTAATGTCCCACTGCTGGGCACAGGCCTCCACTCTCATAGGATAGAGGGAATTAGAGCTTAGACCCACCACGCTGCTCCAATGCGGGTTGGCGGGCTTTAACGACTATTATCATGTTAGTGATAATAACCGGGACCGACGGCTAACGTGCTCTCCGAGACACGGGGGTGAAACACCACCAACTTCCTAACTCCGGGCTAGTACTGAAAATTTCTTGCCAGAAAAACCCAACACTTATTATGGCCCGATCCGGGACTCAAACCCGGGACCTCGTCAGCCTCAGTCAAACATGCTAACCACTAAACCAACGAGGCAGAGCATATAATAAGATAAGATTAATTCAAGATAGTTTGACGACCTCCGTGGCGCAGTGTGTAGCGCTGTTGTCTTAACGTGCGGAGGTCCCGGGTTCGATCCCCGGCGGGGTCAATTTGGGAATTTATAATTTCTGAATTTTCCCTGGGCTGGCCTGGTGGGAGGCTTCGGCCGTGGCTAGTTACCACCCTACCGGCAAAGACGTGCCGCCAAGTGATTTAACGTTCCGGTACGATGCCGTGTAGAAACCGAATAGGGGTATGGGTTTAATTAACTGCCATGCCCCTAACAGGTTAGCCCGCTACCATCTTAGACTGCATCATCACTTACCATCAGGTGAGATGGCAGTCAAGGGCTAACATGTAGTGGATAAAAAAAAAAAGATTCAATAAAATCTTTATCTACTCGTCAGTACAGCGCGCTAGGGCCGTCCCTTTCACCTGCCGTAGGGCCGACAGTCTAGAATCTAGACCGAAGCAGGCCAAGACTAGCCACCGGCGGCGGATGGCGTTCATTCCGCTACGCTAAATATATCCTGTCATATAATTAACAATTTTATGACAAATTTGCTTCTATTTCTATTTTTATACGACTGCCTGAAAAAAGGAGTAAATTTTTTTCAGGGTTCATGTATGTATGTATTTATGTATGTATGTATGGATGTGAGTTTGTATATTCCACCATAACTATTATACGTCTAAAACGATTTTGATAAATGAAGTTTCGTTAGAATCCCTAGCTTATTCTGGGTGACATAGGCTCAGAAAATTTAAAAAAAGATTGATGGTGTGACCATGGTCCCTCATTAAACTCTAAAGTTGAAAAAAAAATATTCGAAAATAAGATTAACTATATAATCATCATCTAGAAAATGATGAGTAGATTCCAAAAATATATAACACTACAGTTCAATATCCAGTGATTCACAAAAAAATATCATTTAATAAAAATGTGAATAAGATTCTATTTTAGATTAATTGAGTTTTTTAACTTTTTAATTCGTCCTTTGGCAGGGCAGTCGTGTTTTTTAATTTTTTTATTATGCCTTTTTCTTTTTCTTTTTAGTTTTTTTGGCTTTTATTTGTCCCCAACACAATTTACTTCGCCATTGACACGTTGCTTGGAGAGCTTCTATTTATTTATTTATATACTAGCGCTTGGCTGCAATCCGACTTGCTGGCAAGTGGTGATACAGCTTAAGATGAAGCACCCTTTGCCTAGCAAATGCCTATTCACTCTGGATTTGAAGATACAAATATTACATTATCAATATAGTATATTTAATATCGTGCTCTGTAGTAGATGGGTTGAATTGAAATTAAAATCATCATCTTTTCCCATTGCCGGCTCACTACATGGCACTATAAGTGTCCTAAAATAAAAAGGGTAAGGCCACTGTTCACCACACTGACCGAGTATTGGTTGGCAGACTCCACACACTATTGAGTTTGTAAAAATAATTTTGTTGTACCTAAGTTGACGAGCCGCACGCGCGTTGAATGTTACTCGAAATAAACTTCAATTTATTATTATAAAACTAGCTGATGCCCGCGACTCCGTCCGCGTGGATTGAGGTGTTTTAGGGGAATGAAAAATAGATAGAAACCGATTCTCAGACCTATTGAATATGCATATAAAATTTAATAAAAATCGGTCAAGCCGTTTCGGAGGAGTATGGTAACTAACATTGTGACACGAGAATTTTATATACCTATAAGAAAATATCTTGGATTATATTTTCGAGGTATTCTTACTGCTCTGCATTCAACTCGCGCGCGAACTATACTCAAGACATTGGAACTATTTTGAAAGATTCAATATTTTAAGAGCTGTATCGAATTCGTTTCGCAACTAAATAGTCGTGGAATTTAATATAATAAACAATAATGCTTTAATGAGTGTATTGCCCAACTGTCGGTCGAAGCCCGCGGCATAATGTGGCCGTTCTCACGAGATAAGTACCTACTTACCTAAATATTATGTGAGTGTTTACCTACTAATCTAGACCAACGTGTCTATTTTCGATTTGGTCTAGCGGCTAGCATGTTCGTCGCGGGTTTGAGACCCGGGTTAGGCCATAACAAGTATTTACAATAATCTCTCAGTACTAGCCCAGAGTGGCGGAGATGGCTGAAATTCGGTCGGTAGGACATTATTTATTGTATTTATATATCTACACAGGCTTTAAATAGAATATTACATAATTGAAGTTATGAAAAGAGTATATGCCGTGTTTCGTGCTGGTCCTTCTCGGTAGACAGGGCATTCCGAAGCAGTTAAAGAGCTATAGTTTCACTTGAAAATTTTCTATAACAATTGGCAAGGTTAAGAATAAGAATAAGAATAAGAATAATAAGAATAATATTTATTTTCATCAATGATTGACATGATTAAATAACGGTCCCTACCCTCTACGCTAGGATAACCAGTATTGCAGAGGGTAGTTCCTTCCAGTGATACATGTGAAAATATAACTAAAAACTAATTACTTATTTACGTGTTGAAAACTGAGCGTATCTGCGTGTGTATGTGTAGGGTTGGATCAAGTAAGTCATATTTAATCTGTAATAGACTTTATTAGTCTGTTTTACCTGACTGCTGCAAAGTCAAAACGAAGGGTTATGATTTTAGCAGTCTATGTGTGTGTGCATCTATGTTTGTATTTATGTAGGCTCCACCGTAGCGCCTAAATTACTGAGTCGATTTTGTTCAATGAAGTTTTAGTCGATTCGTTATTATGGTCCGGGTGGCAAAGGCTACAGTTTACTCCAAAAAAATCTATATTACGGATGTTACATCCAAAAAAGTGAGGACGGGGAAAGAAGTGCTTTTTTAAATTATTTCTTACGGCTTGTATCCTATAAAATACACACTGTAGAGATACTTTCTTTCCTACCAGTCATTCGACGGAGACATCAAGACAGAGGCGGTACGGGGGAGGATATATGTATATGCAAGCTGGAAGAATTTTCAATACAAAACTCTGTAGTAGGTAGCGTACCTAGCAAAAATATTATATGTATGCAGCTATAGGTGTAGTCTACAATTTGCATGGACTCTGTTGGTAATATTTAAGCGCTATTAGATATTATTTTTGCAATGGTCATTGACGTTGTATTCGATTATTTCTAATACTAGTGCAGCAACTTGGTATTTCAATGTCTGTACATTAGTTGAAGCAATGTTTGGAAACACAGTAAAGGTCGGTCCGTGACCAATAGTAGGTACGCACCCTGCAATATCATAATTTGTAATTACCGAGTATTACAGCGATGAACAAACATTTTGGAATCACTAAATTGACTGAGGATTAAATCCATGCAAAGGCAGGTGGAAATCCTTACGTTACCATTTGCCTCTGAAAAAATATATAGATAGCTTTATTGCCATACAAACATTAAAAATAAATTACAAAGTTACATAACAAGCAAAAAAAAATTACTAGTGCGCAAAGGCGGTTAAAGCACTAAAAGTAAATCTCCTCCAGACAACCATTACCTGAAATTGGGTATTTGACAACTAGTCAAATTAGGAATTTTTTTTCAAACGTCAAAACGCGTGCTTAATATGGATTTTGTGTGAAATTTTAAGTTGTGACGTCATCAAAGTTCGACGCACTTTTTTTACTTTAATCGATAGTTTAAAATGGTTATTAAAAATAAAACTAGCAGGAGACGTGGATATTACGACTTTTGGGAGATCCTTCATTCAATAATCACTAAAAAATAATTTAATTCACTAGTAGTCAAATACCGTGGCACTAATAAAATGAAGCGGGATACAGTATATAAACAATCACACAAATAAAAATAAAATAACTACTATACTGTAATAAAATAGTTTAGGTCTTCGATTTTCCCTAGACGCCTCTGAACTATGATGATATCTCCTTAGAATATGCCCGTAGCGAGAAAGACGTAACCAAGGAAGAATTCTTGAGCCGATTTTTTTAATTTTATTCGATTTTAACTACGTAATATTCATATTACGAACTGAAACCTGTACAAATTACAAAATCGTTAAAAGGTTTGTTTCTTAATTCAAAGCAAACACATTTTAATGCTTCGCCTTCACCGCGTATCGGTGTCATGCGAGCAGTATTACTTTTCGACATGTATGTTGAAGCTTGTCTTGTGGCACGTAAATCATACAAACCTGTTTATTTTAGAGAGCAAATGTTATGCAATTAATGTTTTTCTTCGATACTGTAAAGTTTAATCTACGAAAAATGCTAAACGTGAAGGGCCAGCTACGGTTTACGAAATATTTATTTCGTTAAACCTTTCTATCACTGTTGTGATATGAGTAGATTATAGTTTCATTAAATATTTTAAAGGTAAACATGAGATACATGTAAAGATTTTTTCATGAATCGTTTTTTTTTAAATTGTATTTTAAGAACCATCAATAGCTGCTAAGCAATATTCAAAGCATAAGCCACCGTTTAACAGTTGGTACTAAAAAAACTCTGTTTAATTTACGCATTGACAGAGCAATAATTCAATGCGCGGATTTCCGCTAAAATATACCGAATTTTAAAACCTCCAAATCATGGACTGATTAGTATAAATAGCTTGTTGTTTTTGAACTTATAAATTATCATTTGCACGAACAATTCTCATGACAATCAGCAGGTGTGTAGCTACTGCAAAGGGTTGCGCCTGCGCAGGTTTATAGCGCTTTGCCTGCTATCAGGTGTCGCCATAAGTGCCACGCCGCATGCCTAAGCGTTGCACAACTACAAACATTGCCTACCTGCCGTTGTTTTCGTCCGTGACAGACTCACAACAAACAAAATACCTTTATTGAATGGCTTAGAGGTATGTCTTTGCCACGTCTTTCTTCTATCGTACCGCAAGGCTTCAGGGTCTGCATTCGTATTAAACCTAGTCGAAAAGTCACATACGAAGGGATTTGCTTCTTCGTTTCTTATTCGAACCGCTAGGATATGGAACGCTTTCCCGGCTTCCGTTTTTCCATCCGCTTAATATTGGTATCTTCAAATAGGCATCTTCTAGACAAGCGCACTCCACTTTAGGCTGCATCACTACTTCCAGCAAGTCTGATTGCAGCCAAGGGCTAGTCTATAAATAAATAAAAAAGACAACAGCGCTCACCTCTGCGCCAGAGAGGTCGTCAAAAAAGCTGAATTTCGTAGTGGCTCTTCTCAGTAGGAATGGCACACCAAACTGTAGTTGATACATTCACCAGACGATTCAAAAGCAAATACAAAAGTTTATTTGAATAAAAACATTTGAATGTGTTTATGAATTTGATTTCTAGAGTCTAGACTCTATGAGCTGTCCACAAGATGACACTAATACAAGACCACTATCTCTGATGGCGTTATGTAATACTTCCGGTTGCTATCAGCTTTCTAAGCCGCCATAGAGATGAGTTTTGCCGCCATGCTTTAAGATGACATGCAAGTTGTTATATACTTATTACATAAGTATCTACTGCTAAAGTTTTTGTAATACTATTACTAATAAATCCATACTAATCTATACTAATATTATAAATGCGAAGGTTTGGATGGATGTATGTATGTGTGGATGTATGGATGTTTGTTACTCAATCACGCCCCAACGGCAGAACGGATCTGGCTGAAATTTGGCACAAAGATAGATTATAGCCTGGAATAGCATATAGGCTACTTTTTGTCCCGGAAAATTAAAGAGTTCCCGCGGAAACCAAAAAACCTCAATCCACACAGACGAATTCGCGGGCATTATTATAAATGCGAAAGCTTGCCTGTCTGTCTGCTACTCTTTCACGGTTTGATGAAATTTGGTAACTATATCGGTAGGTTACAACCCGGGGAAGGACATAGGCTACTTTTTATCCCGGAAAATGAAGTAGTTCCCCTGAGAATCTCCCCTCATGACGTATTGTAGATAGCAAATGAGCTGGTCTATTTATGCGATGATGCGACGCGGCTTTTTAACTGACTTCCAAAAAAGGAAGGGTTCTCAATTCGGCTCGTATTTTTTTTAAAGTATGTCGGTGCATATCTACGTGTTTTTTTTTAAATTTTTTCAGTGTTAGAAGAAACTCTCGAAGTGGTCCCATAAAAAATTCTGACTCCAAATCCTCAACCCTGACACTAAAAAGTTAAAAATAAAAATTCTTTAAAAATTTTATAGACTATTTCATAGACTATTCTAGACTAGCCTAATCAAATTAAAGCCAAAAATAATTCTTTCCAAAAAACCGACATCCAAAGCCACTGTAAAGTTAAAAACTAATTTTGATTTCTACACACTATGTTGAAGTCGGGCGGGTATAACAAGGATAAGCAAAGTTGACGCATCAGGTTAGCCCTACTTCAACATAGAAAGTAGTGTAGAAATCAAAATTATTTTTTACTTTACACAGTGACTTTGGAAGTCGGTTTTTTGGAAATAATTTTTTTCGGCTTTAATTTGATCAGGTTAGTCTATAAGATACGTGTTCAATTTAAATAAATCTAACAATTTCCAATATTCTAGTCAAACCATAATAACTTATTCAATAATATCAAACGAATGTTTGAAATAAAGAAAAAACGAAAGCAATCAAGTTTATAAGTGAGTATAAAAATGAAAGTGGTCAAATAAAAATCTAGTTAATGTTAGAAGTAGGCATAATGTGCTAAAGATCTGTAGATAATCTTCGCAATATGGTAATCGGTGGCCCACTTGGGTGCGTGAGAAGTGTGGTGGGTCACCGGTTCAAATCTGACACGTGGCGATATTACCGCTATATTCATGTTTTTTGTTTAGAACTTGCGTATTTCAATATGTGGTATTTTAATGTGGAAATAGTAGAAAAAACCTTACCGAATTGTCTCTCGCGTATAACCATTAACAATATAGCCTATTCTATGCCTCCTTACTATAGTATAATATTGTAATACTTGTAAAGTATGTGTTGTGTTGTGTACATATTGTAACCTTTTCTTGTCTATGAAAAGAGCAACTGCTGAGCTTCTTGCCGGCTCTTCTCAGTAGAGTAGTTTTCCGAACCGGTGGTAGAGTCTTAACATTTCATAAGTGACACAAGTTGTCCTACATGAAATAAATAAATCATTTATTATAAATGAAAATGTAAGGATGGACGTTTGTTACTCAATCATACTGAACGGCTGAACGGTTTCGAACGAAATTTTGCACAGAGATGGATTATAGTCTGGAGAGTACCCGCGGGAACCAAAACCTCAATTCACTCGCACGAAGTCACGGGCATCAGCTAGTTTACTAATAAGTACTAGGTAGTAGGTACCAGGTTCTAGGTGTACCTAGTATGGGTGGGGTGGGGTACCAAACCCTACCCTATACAAAAAAAAAACTCCCTGCTTCAAGTGCCGACAGCGGTAATTTGGATCGTATTTTTATTAAACTAGCAAATGCCCGCGACTTCGTCTGCGTGCTTTGAGGTTTTTTGGTTCCCGCGGGAACTCTTTAATTTTCCGGGATAAAACGTAGCCTGTGTGCTATTCCATACTATAATCTATCTCTGTGCCAAATTTCAGCCAGATCCGTTTAGCCGTTGGGGCGTGATTGAGTAACAAACATGCAGACATCCATACATCCATACATCCAGACATCCATACATCCATCCAAACTTTCGCATTTATAATATTAGTAAGATTCATCTAAAAAACATTGAGTTCGACTCTAACACTTAGGTAAGCGAAAAACGATTAATGTCGTCATTATTCATGTCGTCATTAATTAATATTATTTACGTCGTCAAACGGATTAATATTATTTTGACTGCCTACGGATTATTTAGATCCACGGTCTAGCGGTTAGCGTAGTCGACTGCGGATCACGAGGTCCTGGGTTCGATTCCCGGTCGGACATAAAAATTGTTTGGTATTGGGTTTTTCAATGAAGAAATTCTCAGTGCCAGCCCGGAGTTGGAAGTAAGCGGTGTTTCACCCCCGTGCCTCGGAGAGCACGTTAAGCCGTCGGTCCCGGTTATTATCACTAACATGATAATAGTCGTCAAAGCCCGCCAACCCGCATTGGAGCAGCATGGTGGGTCTAAGCTCTAATTCCCTCTCTCCTATGAGAGTGGGGGCCTGTGCCCAGCTGTGGGACGTTAATGGGCTGCAGTGGTGATGTCGTCATAAGTTAACACCAATATTGAGTTCACATATTATTATTTATCTATTGATCTTTAACATAATATTATTTTAAGAACCTATTAAGTTATACAACATGTTAATATTCTCGCAATGATAATTAATGTCGAAATATCCAATCAATATATCAAGCAAGTCCGTAACTAAAAGTTAATTAGACATGTTTCGATAAAACTTGTAAATACAATAAGTACAATGATTTTTCATGATCAAGAAGTGTTGCCTAATTAAGAAATAGTAATTAACAATTTATTTATGGAAGTTATTATTTAAGTAATTTTTTACCTCCTGAAGTTTTATTTGAAGATTAGCTGATGCCCGCAACTTCGTCTACTTAGATTGAGGTTTCTTGGTTCCGGGGGAAACCCTTTAATTTTCCGAAATAAAAAGTAGCCTATGAGCTATTCCAGACTATAATCTATCTCCGTGCCTTTCATCCAGACCCTTTCAGCTGTTCCATTCATCCATCCAAACCATTAATTAATATTAGAATAGATAAGTAAGAGCTTGCTTGAAAGTTTCCCTTCTCATTTCGAGAGGAGACTTAGTAATTCACTAAGTCTCCTATTGAAATGAGAAGGGTTAAAGTCATAGTTCACCACATTGGCCAAGTGCGGATTGACAGCTGTCTTGTGACTTTTGCCAACATTATCGTTCACTCTCAGGCACGCAGGCTATCGCAAGATGTTTTCCTTCACCTTTAAACCACTTTATATTGAATAGGGATGATAACAACTCAATCAACTCTAAGAACTCTATAGCAAACTGATATACGCTCTTCTTTAAGCATAGAAGTTTGTATAAAATAGATAGTTGTGACGACATGCAACGTACTTTTTTCTTTAATCTATAGTTTAAAATAGTTATCAAACTTAAAACTAACCGAGGATGTGAGTTTTAGCTTTTTTTGGAAGAAAATCATCCCATAATCGTTCATAATACCTAAGATAGCGGTACCAACGCACGTCTACCGTTTTTTCAGCCGGTTTCGAACCCCAGACCCTACGAAAAAAAGGCTGAAGTTTTAACGAGTAGTCTATCACCGCAGCCATCAAGAATCTTTATATGTAGTTACAATAAATATTAGACCGTGTATCAATTAATATGTATTGAGTACCTAAATGCAGTTACCTACCAAAAGCTTGCTAAAATTCAAAGGTCATTTATTTATTTAAGAAATCTGAATTGGTAATCATTTTGGAATTCCCACGAGCCAAGACGGGGTTTAGTGTTTACTAGTTATCTGGGCTATAAATACAGGGGTGCTGAACTTTTTATCGTCGACAAGCTTAACTAAATCTAGTTTTATTAAACCTATACCTAAAGAAGCAATGGAAAGGAGTATGCTGAAAATAAGAAAAATACAAAAAATTTCAAGTGCCATTATAAGGGAAAAAACAAACTTGACTGACGCACTTAGTCAAGCTCTTACACTGAAATGGCAATGAGCTGGACACATCTCACGCTACTCCGATATTAGATGGACCATACAGACTACACAGTGGAGAGGACCTTCAGGAAAAAGGGGGGTTGGAAGGCCAAACAAACGGTAGACTGATGAGATAATCCAAACTGCAGGGAAAGGATGGATGAATGTGGGCAAGAACAGGGAGTAGTGGAAGAGGTTGGGGGAGGCCTATACCCGTAAAGGGGCCGTAAAGGGGCTCTTTTCTAATAAGCAATATCAAATGAAGCGACACTAACCATACTAACCTAGGAAATAAGGAAAATGTACTACTAACTCATCTACAAGGATAAGAGAGTAAAAGGCTTTTTATTTTATTTTTTATTACCTAAAGAAAACTCAATAACAGTGGGAATCTTTTGTTTTTTCCGGGATAGAAATTAGGCGTGTCTGGGATGTGAGCTATATCAAGCAGACAACCGGAAACCTTTGCATATTTTTTACCTATCTAAATCTTGTCATTTTTTTGCTCGCCTTGCAAAAAACCGGTTTTTTCAAATTCAGTTATGTAATATAGTTTTTGCATACTGTCTCTAACAGTAGATTGTTTACGGGAAGTTTCTACTTATACACCTGTTTTTACCCACAATTTTACAAAATAAATGATTATTTATTTATTTATTTAGCATTCAACTTGCAGACTTTGACGTAAAATTAGTTTTTTAGCTTCCAACGGGAACTCCCAAATTTTTCGGGTTAATAATGACACTCACAAACAATGTGGCTTTCTATTGGTACCAGAATTTTCAAAATCAGTTCAGTAGATCCAGAGATTAATTACACCAAAATCACAAACTTTACCAATTTATAATATTAGTATAGATATAGATTAGTTTAATTTCGTGATCTCATATCGTGATATCATTTTTAAGAGTCAATTGACATGAAAAGGACAATAATAGAAAGATATTTAACTGCTTTGTGTAAGTGGAACTTAGAGTTAACTAACAATCATGTCTGAACTGACATCCGCAAGAAAACAAAAGTCTTAGTCTTAGTCTGTCTTTGCCTGGTGGGAGGCTTCGGCCGTGGCTAGTTACCACCCTACCGACAAAGACGTGCCGCCAAGCGATTACGCGTTCCGGTACGATGCCGTGTAGAAACCGAATAGGGGTATGGGTTTACTATAACTTCCATGCCCCTAACTGGTTAGCCCGCTACCATCTTAGACTGCATCATCACTCACCATCAGGTGAGATCGCAGTCAAGGGCTAACTTGAAGTGCATAAAAAAAAAAAAAAAAAAAAAAAAAAAACAGTCACCGATGCCTTAACCTTCTCTACAAAGTCTCGCTACAAAGTAAATGGAAGTGGTCAGGTATATCGACGATAGATGGACCATAAGGACAGTTAAATGGCCAGGACCAAGAGGCACTAGACCGAGAGGGAGGCCATATGCCAGATGGTCAGATGAAATAATGGCGATAGCGGGTCGAAGATGGCTAGATACAGCCAGGGACAGAGCTGAGTGGAAATCCTTGGAGGAGGCTTTTGCCCGAAGGGACTCCATACAAAATACAAACACTAATTTTAATTAACAAGTCTGAGTTTCATTAAGTCCACCACCACCACTACAGCCCATTAACGTCCCACTGCTGGGCATAGGCCTCCACTCTCATAGGAGAGAGGGAATTAGAGCTTACACCCACCACGCTGCTCCAATTGCGGACTTTAACGACTATTATCGTGTTAGTGATAATAACCGGGACCGACGGCTTAACGTGCTCTCCGAGGCACGGGGGTGAAACACCGCCAACTTCCTAACTCCGGGCTAGTACTGAGAATTTCTAGTCTGAAAAACCCAACACTTAGTATGGCCCGACCCGGGACTTGAACCCAGGACCTCGTCAGCCGCAGTCAAACATGCTAACCAACCAACGAGGCAGTTAATTAAGTCATGTGATAATAATTTCATTTTATTTATTTATTTTTATTGTCTTTGATAACTTACCAAAATCATCTTTTTTTTTAAATTCTAATTTTAGTATTGTTAATTAATTAATACTAATGATGTATAATTAATCAATAATTAACTTTGTATGGAATTAAATAAAGCTTTATTCATTCATTCATTATTCATGTCTGAACTTCAAAGGTCACTTATGTGCTCCTATACTGAGGAACTAATTATTTTTCTCTTCTCTATGATTTATATTGTTTATTTGCTCTTTTATTTATATTATTTATTTGCTCTTTTATTTATATTGTTTATTTGTACTTTCTTTTGTTTTTGTTGATTGTTGGTGTTGGGTAATTAGGTATAGGTACTAGTGCTAATTTTAGATTTAACTTAAATTAAAATGTTTAGAACGCCAACTCTCCAACAAACTGGCCCACCAGTTTGGCGAGATTTATATTTTGTAAAATAAGTTTGACTGACTGAAGTGAAGACTGCCTCGTTGGTCTAGCGGTTAGCGTAGTTGACTGCGGATCACGAGGTCCTGGGTTCGATTCCCGGTCGGGCATAAAAATTGTTAGGTATTAGGTTTTTCAATTATGAAATTCTCAGTGCCAGCCCGGAGTTGGAAGTTGGCGGTGTTTCACCCCCGTGCCTCGGAGAGCACGTTAAGCCGTCGGTCCCGGTTATTATCACTAACATGATAATAGTCGTTAAAGCCCGCCAACCCGCATTGGAGCAGCGTGGTAGGTCTAAGCTCCTAATTCCCTCTCTCCTATGAGAGTGGAGGCCTGTGCCCAGCAGTGGGACGTTAATAGGCTGTAGTAGTAAAATAAGTTTGTTTCTATTTTGAAATAAATATATTAAAAAAAAAAACTAAAGGTTCTCAACCACTGCAACCAACAAGGTCACCAGAATATAATATATAGTTTGTGGTGTTATAGTTTTGACCGGAAACTGGAGTTTTTGTCGTATCCAGCTTATAATTGACACCTGCATCCGCCGGCAATGTCGAAAATAACAATTTAATTGATAAAATATAAAAGACTAGATGATACCCGCGACTTCTTCCGCGTGGACTAAGGATTTTTGACTCCTACGGGAACTCTTGATCTTAATCCCTATCCGGGATAAAAAGGGACCTATTTCATGAAAATCGGTTGAATAGATATTTTTTTTCGGTTCTCCGCGGGAACTCCTAATTTTCCGGGATAAAAGGTAGGCTATGTCCGTCCCCGGGATACAACCTATCCCTGTACCAAATTTCATCAAAATCGGTTGAACAGATGGGCCGTGAAAGCGTAGCAGACAGACAGACACACTTTCGCAGTTATGATATTAGTATGGATTTGATAATTTTTTGTACGTATTACTAAATCTGTAATCTAATTAGGATGTTCTCTCATTAAATCACATTAGCATTTAGCATTAACGATATAAATAACTAGATACTTAAAAGATGTAAATAACTAGATAATTCCCGTGACTTCGTTCGCATGGTTTAAGTTTCTGATTCTCGCAGGAACTCTTTAATTAGCCTATGTCCTTGCCCGGGATACAATCTACCCCTGTACCGAATTTCATCAAAACCGGTTGAGCAGATGGGCCGTGGAAGCTTAGTAGACAGACAGACACACTTTCGTATTTATAATATTAGTATGGATTATAATTATTAGCAATCGATAAATTATTAATCGACTAGCTGACTTCGTCCGCGTGGGTTGGTTTTACGGTTCCCGCCGGTACTTTTTAATTATCCGGGATAAAAAGCAGCTTATGTATTTTTCCAGACTATAATCTATCTCTGTGCCAAATTTCATCCAGATCTTTTTAGCCGTTCCAGCGTGATTGAGTAACAAACATACATCCATCCATCCAAACTTTCGTATTTATAATATTAGTATTGAAGTATAGATAAATCGATTAATTATATTTCAAGCATCTCTATCATTTAACTTGTTCTTAGAAGGTTCGAATTTTTTTTTATCCACTACAAGTTAGCCCTTGACTGCGATCTCACCTGATGGTAAGCGATGATGCAGTCTAAGATGGTAGCGGGCTAACCTGTTAGGGGCATGGCAGTTATATTAAACCCATACCCCTATTCGGTTTCTACACGGCATCGTACCGGAACGCTAAATCGCTTGGCGGCACATTGTTGTTGGATTTGTATTTATTAATTGGAAGTGTAATTATTTGTATTTGTAGTAATTGGTATTCTAACTGTAGCCTCGCAATATATTTACAGTAATATAATTTTTGTTAAACAGCACATCCATATTTACAAAAAAAAATGCGATCTGCACGACAGGCAAACTAAAGGCCGTAACAGACTCGTGACTCCATCGCTCCGCCTCAAAAAATTCAAAAGGTCATTCGTGGGAATGAGCGAAAAAAGCTTATTATACTGTTGAAGATTATGTAAATGATAGAGGAGCATGGATTTGATCACTCCAACAATGCTAAGAACAGCGGTTACTTATGTATACATTGATATAATAATTGTAAATGAAATATTTATTTAAAAAGAGCAACCACCGAGTTTCTTGCTGGTTCTTCTCTGTAGGAATGGCATTTCGAACCAGTGGTAGATTCACTTGACGATTCAAAAGTACTTGTAAAAGTTTATTTGAATAAAAAACATTTGAAATTGAATTTGACTATTGTTGTTGATACAAATTTAAACAATATACGTGTGCTGTGTAACGACACAGCAAGTGATTGACAGATGAGCAATTGTGCAACAGCAAGCGGACCGAACCACCTTGATACTTGCCACATTGCTGTCCAATACAGCTATAGGTAATATGCAGTAATAAACAACTATACAACTATGCAAGCTTTATTTGTAATAAACAGTGTCGAAAAGCTTAATTAACTTTAGATATTACTACAGCGACGCACTTGCTTTTTTGAAGTGAAACTTCGTTAGAATCGTTGTGATTTGAAAATTCGATGAAACGAAAAAGCAACAGAGAAACATACTTATTCATAATAGGATTTAGACTGCTAGAGAATGGGATAGAATTTAGAATACAAGTTCTATTTATCTCGTTCTCTCGTGGGCTACTTTTCTGAAGTTTCACTTCTGCCGTGTTTTTTTTTTTTTATTTTTTTTTTTTTTTGTGCCGAAAAGGCATGGGGTTGAAACACCGATATATAAACCGACTTTATTTAACTTTGGACGGTCTTCAGTTCAGGTACAATCGTGCATTGAAGAGTCTCTCCTGAGTTTTCTCATAGAAGATGCTCCGGTGAAACGTTCGTTGAGAATAATATGGAAGATTTGTGTGGTGTGGTGTTTTGCCGGTACGAATTGCTGGCTTGTTGGGCGGTAAATATCGTAAGCTACACAATGTATCACAGATTTCTCTGATCGGATTATAGCGAATTAAACTTCTAGTTCCTTCACCGCTAGATAAGTTCCTAGCTCCGTCCTAGTAGAACAGAGAACCACTACAGTCCATTAACGTCCCACTGCTGGGCACAGCTCCACTCTCATAGGAGGCCTCCACTCACATAAAACCAATTTTTTCGGAAATTCATTCACTGTGCAGGCAATTGAACTGTGGAATACACTCCCACTGAATATAAGACAGTCGAAATCGCTGGGCGTGTTCAAAAATGCTCTTAAGAGGCCGGTGATCGCCGCTCGCAATTTAGCAATATGAGCGTACAGAATTCGTTATACGTTTAGTCTTGTTCCGTAAATACCAAAAATGATGAATGATAACTTGTTGTGTTTTTCACTTCGTGTTGTTATTCGGGAACTTGACAATATAGGCTATGCTCCTGGTCAATTAGTACGTAACATATCGTCGGTTTTAATATGATACAAATAAGGAGAAAACATGTCATTCATGTCGTAAAACCAAGCAAAACGCTATGCGCTTACATTTAATTTTGGGAAAATATTTTGAAAACATAATTATCCAGGGGCCTAGATAAATACAAGTTCAATCTTAATAACCGCATAATCTGGTGGAAATATTCTCGAATTACGAATCATTTTGGTATTACGTTTGTATGGGCAATTCACCCTCCGCTGGCACCTTAAGACGCACTTCCTTGCAAATTGAAGACAACTTTAGTTTATATTTAATTTTATTGTAGTATATGTATGTATAATATGTAATTGTATATTTAAGTTTATATGGTATGTATGTATTATATAATATGTTATTTTATAATATATTCATGCATTGTATGTATTAAGATATATGTGTATTGTTGCCTATGTATTGTTATGTAGTTTTTTGTATGTAGTATTAGTATAATTGTGCGCCACCTGCAGCCTGGTTTCCTTGTGTTCTCCTAATAAGGTTGCCTGGAAGAAATTGCTACTTAGCAATAAGGCCGCCCTTTGTACTTATTTGTTTTATTTTATGTTTTCTGTAATTTACTTTTGTTATGTGTGGTACAAATAAAGAGTTATATAGGAGAGAGGGAATTACGGCTTAAATGCGGGTTGCGGGTTGGGTTATTCTATACAATAGGACAAATACTTTTTCTACCGAGAACAACCAGCAAGAAACCCGACTCATGGAATCGAACCCAGAATATTGTCATCCGCAGTCAAACTTACTAATCACTAGACCAACGAGGCAGTCAATTTATTAATAGACGTTGATTTAAATACATTTCATGTAGCTATGAATTGTATCGCTAAGCAATGGTTGCGAAGTTACGATCTTGTCATACGACGCTTTCGGAATGTGGTTCACCTCTCTACCTTGCGGCTTGATTCAACCTCAAATACTCGCTAAATGCTGGGATTCAATGACATAATAATAATAGGTAGGTACTGTTAGGTGTTGTTAATAGCATAAATTATACAATAATAGTAAAAACATATTAAATTAATAATAATAGTATAATTGATCTAGATGAGGAGCGATCTTGAATGTAGCCAAAGCGATTTCCGTCATTCAGACCGGTTGCCAGGGGAGGAAGCGAGTAGACGACGAAAGAAATGCTATCACATTAGTGTTGCTAATAAATCTATACTATATAATATTATAAATGCAAATTGGATTATAACCTGGAATAGCACAGGCTAGTTTTTGTAAGCGACAATCCAGAAATAGGTATTACTGAAACACTCTTAATATATTTGTACTCTCATTTGGAACTTGCACGAGTGAAGGGTCACAACGTGTAGCGATTCCACGAGGGATTTAATGTACTAAGATAAAAGTTAGCTAAACTTAAAGACAATATTCATTTGATCTGGCTACGATTGCTATCGTTAAGCTCTAGACACAAAAGTATTCAATAATCGCTGAGTCTGCCTGCAGGAGCATAGATAATACACTATACTGTGGGCAGGACACTGAATCGACACCATCGTCAAAACACTCGTATTTATTCTAACTATTTTCAATATTATCCGCAGATTAAATCGAATGACATGAATTGAGTCAAATTGATTGATATTATACTTCCTGTTTCATGAGATATAATGACAAACAGTAATAATGCTAACATTTTTATCCCGGAAAATTAAAGAGTTCCCGCGGGAACCAAAAAACCTCAATCTACGCGACGAACTCGCGAGCATCAGCTAGTTACTAGTATAAAAAAATAAGGACCAAAAATTAACAGTCTTAACAATTAGATCTAGTAGATTGATGATGATTTATTTGTATGAATATGTGAATATGAGATTTTCATATGTTCATACAAATAAATCATTTCTTTCTCTCTTCTTTCTTTCCAATTTTAGCCACCGGGCCAGATAAGTTGGTGGTATAGTCCCACAAACTTTTCTGGCCCGTAACAGCGTCGCTAGTGAATATTTAAAACATTTATATGATTAAAAATTAGATAAAAACAAAACAGGCAAAAGAATTTGTTCAAATTTTGGCCACCGAGCCAGATAAATTGATGGGACTATACATTCATTCGACGTTATTATATGGAGAAAGTTCCGGAGGCGATCCCCGGCGGGGACAAATTGGGAATTTAACTTCTGTGATCTGGTCAGTTGGGAAAAAAGAAAAAAATCTGAAATTATAAATTTCCAATTTGAGCATGCTCTGAGATCGTACCTACCCAGGACCTCGCATATTCAGGGAGTCAGGGAGGTCGTAAAATGTAGCATTATGTGCCTTCTCCGATGTGACCTAAGTAGTTATATCTGCTTTCGTCATTTATAAAATTATAATATGGCAGTATGGATTCAGGAAGTGGACCAAATTTCGTCAAAATCGATTGAAAGCGGCCGTGTAAGCATAGAAGACGGAAACAGTCCCGCATTTATAAAATCAATATGACTATATGGATTCAGGAAGTGGGTCTAGGTAAACTGCAGGAGTCCAGGCAGGATCGCCTGCATTCCATTGTGCTGGCATCACGTTCTGAATGCCAGCAGGCGGCAGGCGTGACCGAATCATTGTTTACAAACCACACACGACCTTAGCACTGGTGAATTGATTCCGTGAATAACTTATAGGTTGAGCTTTATAATTCATTCATTTATTTCAGGCAACAAGGCCCATATTATAAAATACAAATTAGTTAAAAAATAAAACAATATAAAATAAAATACAAACTTAAAATAATATACGAAGGTAAATACAAAATAATAAGACTACTTCGCGACGGTACACTATGCCCTCAGGCCAAAAGCCCGCACTGAGGAACACATTTTTGGACCAAACTGGAACTGTAAGTACATAGGAGTTAAAATAGGTCGTCCTACTCGACTTCAGTACTTCCAGGTTGATCTGCACTTCTTCAGTTGGTCTTCCATCTGCAGATGTACCATAGCGTTCTTCGTTATGTTTATGTTACCTACTGAAGCTTACTTACCTTCAGTTCTTAACAGATTTCCAAAAACTACGCGTATTTTCTTTTGTCATGAGTAGAATAATTAGTCAGGCGATCACTATAATTAGATGATGCCCACAACATCCGCGTGGATTGCGGTATTTAATGGCCGCGGGAACTCTTTACTTTTCCGGGATAAATTGTAGCCTATGGCCTTCTCTGGAAGGCCTATTGAAGCTAGAATATTTTCATCAAAATAGATTGAACGCGAAAGCATAGCAGGCAGACAGACCGATAGACACACTTTCCCATTTATAATATTGGTATTGGTATCAAAAAAGAAGTGTTTTTGATAAACGTTGGATTTGTTTTCAAACTTTCTCGGTTCCAATCTTCGGCTTTAACCGCAAATGTATCCTGGGCAAAGGCAATTTTCTAGAGATACCTAATTTTACTTATTTTTATAATCTTGTAAGTTGTACGCTCCAATGAAGTGAAACATTGTGAGTGGATCTTAGCGTGATTTCCTAGTAGTTGTAGACAATCATATTTATCTCCTCTTTGTATAGGGAGAATAGTCTAGGCAACGGGGCGGTTTGTTGTATGGAGACCCCCGCATTAAATCCTCAGTCGTTGAAACTTGTCAGGGTTGTAATATGGTATGAACCAAACTTATACAAAAATATCCAACAAAAAATCCATCCGGAAGTTAGGTATTTATACCTAAAACTTAATATTTATGATTGAATATTTTATCGATTTTTTAAAAAATAATAGTAGGTAGTATATTTAGACTCAAAACTGAAATATGAAACGAAATAATCATGCAGAACATCGATATTTAAACCGATTTTATTATCAAACCTAAACTGCGTTTACGAGATAGTTGTACCTTCCTCCTTTAACAATTGGGTAGGTATAACATAAAAGTCCTTACTTCCATTATGATTTTTTATTGGATATTTATAATATACGTTTAACCCATGATACTTTATCATACTGTAAAGTTTCGTCGCCTGAGGAATTATTGTTGCGGTCGACTAGTTACTGCCTTTTTTTTTTTTTTTTTTTTTTTTTTTTTTTTTTTTCGCTGGGAAATGCATTTAGGCATCCCTCTCGGAAGCAGGCAGTGTGGAAACTACGGTGCTTCCGAGAGGGTATGTGGGACTCACTGGCACTCCAGAATACCCACTAAAACCCAGCGGCGCTCCTGCGCATCGCCTTAAGGCTGGGTTACGGGAACACGCAATCATCCGCGACCCAGCCAGCGACGTCCGCCCAAGCGGACCCTCCTGCGGGGGGCATGCTGCCCCGACTCCCCCTCATGTTCCTCCGCGACTGAGGCTCAACGGGCGACAACGACGACGACGACGACGACGAAAACGACGACGACGACGACGGTCTGGCCGCCCGGAGCTCCCGTCAGGGTGGGAGGCGCCGATCTTGCGCGCGCCTCCTGCGCCCGGCCCTTCGGCGGCGGAGAGGGTCTGCGTCGGCAGCAGCCTCACGCAGCCGTTCCGCCGCCTCCTTCTGGGACATCACCTCCTCGCAGAAGGAGGCGACGGCGTCCCAGGACTCTTCTCTGCCCACCATGGCTCGGACGACGGCGGGCAGCGAGAGGTCCGGCCCCACCACTGCCGCGAGTGCGGCGCGCTGGGGCGCCCACTCGACGCACGACTCCAGCGTATGCTGAGCCGTGTCCTCCGCGTGGCCGCACTCGTGGCACACCTCGCTGGGCTCCCGTCTCGCCACCCCGCACAGGTATCTCCCGAAGCAGCCGTGCCCCGAGAGCACCTGCACGAGGCGGAAGGAGAGGGCCCCGTGCGTCCGGCCGGTCCAGAGCTCCAGGACGGGCCGGATCGCCTCGATCGTCCGCCTGCCGGCAGTCGGCGCCAGAAGTCGGTCCCGCCAATGAGCGGCGAGATCGGCCTCCGCCAGCCGCCGCCAGGCGCGATCCTGCGCCGGCGTAGGGTGTTCCCCCCGGATGCGGGCATCCAGCCTACGCCAATACGCCGCCGCGAGCACTTCGGCGTCTAGGTCCCATGGCGGCGTCCCCGCCAGCACACAGGCCGCCTCGTGCGATACGGTCCGATAACCCCGTATCACTCTGACCGCCATGACCCTCTGCGGTCTCCGCAGCAGGGCCCGAGTTTGGGCGGTCAGAGTGTCCGACCAGACAGGCGCTCCGTAGAGCGCCATGGATCGCACGACGCCCGTGTACAGGCGCCGACACCGCGAGCTCGGTCCGCCCAGGTTTGGCAGGAGCCGACTCAGGGCTCCAGCAGCTCCCACGAGCTTCGGGACGAGACGCCGAAAGTGCTCCTCGAATGTCCACCGGCTGTCGAGGACGAGTCCCAGGTACTTCATCGTACGCTCGACGCCGATGGACACACCACCCACCACCAACTCGGACCGGGCGGGAGGCGCCCTCCGAGGCCCGTGAAAGCACAGGGCCTCGGACTTGTGCAAGGCCACCTCCAGGCCCAGGGCCCGAATCCTCGCTACGACGTGGGCCACGCCAGCCGTGGCCCTACGTCTAGCCTCCCGAAAGGTGCTGCCGCGAGCCGTGACGAGGGTATCGTCGGCGTAACAGATCACGTCGACGCCCGTCATCAAGGCCCCGCGCAGCACCCAGTCGTACCCGACGTTCCACAGGAGTGGCCCGAGAACCGAACCCTGTGGAACACCGCACGACATCGTCCTCTCCGACCAGTCCGAGCTGGTCGGATACCCGACCGATCGCCCGGAGAGGTAGGCGGCCACGATCCTCTCGAGGTACAGAGGAACCTCGTGGTACCTCAGCGCTTCCCGAATGCAGCTCCAGGGCAAGGTGTTGAAGGCGTTCGCGATATCGAGCGACACCGCCACCAACACCTCGCCCCGGGACACCGCACTCTCCGCTAGGGCCCTCACGCATAGTATGGCGTCTACGGTGGACCTGCCCCTGCGGAAACCGTACTGGTTGTCGCTGAGGTCCGGCCCCACACTCTCCAGGTGGTGAACGAGGCGAGCGGCGACGACACGCTCGAAGAGCTTGCTCACCTCGTTCAGCAGCACGATCGGTCGGTACGACGACGGCTCATGGGCCGGGCGGCCGGGCTTCCCGATCAGGACCAGTCTCCCCTTCTTCCACTCCCCGGGAAACTGGCCCCTCTCGAGGCAGGGACTAGTTACTGCCTAGACTAGTGAGCTTAGCATGCGCACCACGAGATTATCTCGCGACGAGAGAGTGAGATGATGTCGTTGTCGGCAATTTTTTTTTTACGCTAACATGCACAAAATGCGGTATATTACAAGAAATAAATAGTTGGCATGTAAAGGTTCGTAGAGAAAACTACCACAGATAAGAAATATTACTTTTATCTCTATTTTTGACATAACGCGACAAGTTACCATGTTATCTTCGGTAGACAAATAGAGATAACGGGTAGACATAATTTTACTCGTTGTGTGCATGCTAGCCATATAGAAGGCCCGTCTCTATATAAATGGTTTAAATGTATGTTTGCCGCAGCTGGGCCGGATGCCGATGAGTATGGTGGTACCGCCCGCGCCGCGTTACGCAACGCTTCCGCTGCCGCCCAACGCTTACGGACCGCCGCTCTTCTACCCCGTGCCGGACGCGGTATGTACCACCTACCTTACACAGTTACACTTCTTCTTATTCTTCAATCGATAGACGGGACCGCCGCTCTACTACCCCGTGCCGGACGCGGTATGTAGCACCTACCTTACACAGTTACACTTCTTCTTATTCTTCAATCGATAGACGGGACCGCCGCTCTACTACCCCGTGCCGGACGCGGTATGTAGCACCTACCTTACACAGTTACACTTCTTCTTATTCTTCAATCGATAGACGGGACCGCCGCTCTACTACCCCGTGCCCGACGCGGTATGTAGCACCTACCTTACACAGTTACACTTCTTCTTATTCTTCAATCGATAGTCGGGACCGCCGCTCTACTACCCCGTGCCGGACGCGGTATGTAGCACCTACCTTACACAGTTACACTTCTTCTTATTCTTCAATCGATAGACGGGACCGCCGCTCTAATACCCCGTGCCGGACGCGGTATGTAGCACCTACCTTACACAGTTACACTTCTTCTTATTCTTCAATCGATAGACGGGACCGCCGCTCTACTACCCCGTGCCCGACGCGGTATGTAGCACCTACCTTACACAGTTACACTTCTTCTTATTCTTCAATCGATAGACGGGACCGCCGCTCTACTACCCCGTGCCGGACGCGGTATGTAGCACCTACCTTACACAGTTACACTTCTTCTTATTCTTCAATCGATAGACGGGACCGCCGCTCTACTACCCCGTGCCCGACGCGGTATGTAGCACCTACCTTACACAGTTACACTTCTTCTTATTCTTCAATCAATAGACGGGACCGCAGCTCTACTACCCCGTGCCGGACGCGGTATGTAGCACCTACCTTACACAGTTACACTTCTTCTTATTCTTCAATCGATAGACGGGACCGCCGCTCTACTACCCCGTGCCGGACGCGGTATGTAGCACCTACCTTACACAGTTACACTTCTTCTTATTCTTCAATCGATAGACGGGACCGCCGCTCTACTACCCCGTGCCGGACGCGGTATGTAGCACCTACCTTACACAGTTACACTTCTTCTTATTCTTCAATCGATAGACGGGACCGCCGCTCTACTACCCCGTGCCGGACGCGGTATGTAGCACCTATCTTACACAGTTACACTTCTTCTTATTCTTCAATCGATAGACGGGACCGCCGCTCTAATACCCCGTGCCGGACGCGGTATGTAGCACCTACCTTACACAGTTACACTTCTTCTTATTCTTCAATCGATAGACGGGACCGCCGCTCTACTACCCCGTGCCCGACGCGGTATGTAGCACCTACCTTACACAGTTACACTTCTTCTTATTCTTCAATCGATAGACGGGACCGCCGCTCTACTACCCCGTGCCGGACGCGGTATGTAGCACCTACCTTACACAGTTACACTTCTTCTTATTCTTCAATCAATAGACGGGACCGCAGCTCTACTACCCCGTGCCGGACGCGGTATGTAGCACCTACCTTACACAGTTACACTTCTTATTCTTCAATCAATAGACAGGACCGCCGCTCCACTACCCCGTGCCGGACGCGGTATGTAGCACCTACCTTACACAGTTACACTTCTTCTTATTCTTCAATCGATAGACGGGACCGCCGCTCTACTACCCCGTGCCGGACGCGATATGTAGCACCTACCTTACACAGTTACACTTCTTCTTATTCTTCAATCGATAGACGAGACCGCCGCTCTACTACCCCGTGCCGGACGCGATATGTAGCACCTACCTTACACAGTTACACTTCTTCTTATTCTTCAATCGATAGACGAGACCGCCGCTCTACTACCCCGTGCCGGACGCGATATGTAGCACCTACCTTACACAGTTATACTTCTTCTTATTCTTCAATCGATAGACGTCCATTATAAGCAAATTTACTACGTAAACTCGCGTTTTTTGTCAGAGAATACCAGATTAGTTTTGAATCCTTCCAGGGTTCCTTTTGACGACCTCCGTGGCGCAGTGTGTAGCGCTGTTGTGCGGAGGTCCCGGGTTCGATCCCCAGCAGGGTCAAGTTGGGAATTCATAATTTAAGAATTTTCCCCGGTGGGCGGCTTCGGCCGTGGCTAGTTACCACCCTACCGGCAAAGACGTGCCGCCAAGCGATTACGCGTTCCGGTACGATGCCGTGTAGAAACCAAATAGGGGTATAGGTTTAATATAACTGCCATGCCCCTAACAGGTTAGCCCGCTACCATCTTTGACTGCATCATCACTTACCATCAGGTGAGATCGCAGTCAAGGGCTAACTTGTAGTGGATAAAAAAAGGGTATTCATGAGCCTGCCATTCTAGCAACTTGGGATCCCAACTATGTGCCTCGCTATTATTGTCACTTAAACTTCGCAACACGTCGTTAGCTAGTTTAAAATTATTCTGCACTGTTTGCTATCCTACGATCAAGCGGATATTATATGGAGGTATGGAGTTTTATTAAGTAATAAATTTAAAGTAAAAAATAACAAGCTTTTATTTAAATGCGCTAAAAAGAATAAAATAAACTTTTTCTCAGCAAACCCTTTCATTTGATACCCATATTGTAGGAGTGCATTAAAAATATCTAGTCGGCCATTTTGGACTTTCCGCCATGTTGTATTCAGAATGACGTCACACAGCTAACCATGCTTCGTCATCCAAACTAAACGTGTTCAGCTCAATCGGTTGAATATATCTGCTTTAAAATTGAGTTCCAAGATTCCACGAGAACAAACATAGTTACCTACATACATTGCAAGTTAAATAAAAGCTTTTAAAAAGCCATTCAAGAAAGTTATATTATCCGTTATCGCTTTTCTACGCGGCATAGAACATATATGGCAATCAAATGTACTTGGTTTATATTTCCCTGAAACGTTGTAATGTCATTTCCAGCGCATGCGCCGTCGCCGGTCGCCTCGCGGAGCGCGCACGGAGCGGCAGCGACGCGGCCGCGCGCGACGCGACGACACGCAGCTGACGCGCTCGCTCGAGCGGATACACCGCAAGCGACGCTCCGACAGGGACAACCCCACTGTGGACGACTTGAAGAGGACTTACACGGGATTAGACAGGTACGACATTGTTCTCACTGTATTGATAAAAGCTCGGAACTCACCCGATGTCCTGCTTGAGCGATAAACACCACACCTCGATACAACGCGACGCGACAGTATCTAACAAAAGCTGACCTTGAAGACCTGACTTGAAGAGGACTTACACGGGATTAGACAGGTACGACATTGTGTTCTCACTGTATTGATAAAAGCTCGGAACTCACTTGTCCTGCGTGAGCGGCAAACACCACGACTCGATACAACGCGACGCGACAGTATCTAACAAAAGCTGACCTTGAAGACCTGACTTGAAGAGGACTTACACGGGATTAGACAGGTACGACATTGTTGTCACTGTGTTGATAAAAGCTCGGAACGCGACGCGACAGTATCTAACAAAACTGGTACTTGCTGACCTTCCACGTAGACTTCGTTGTCGCCTAGAAAAGTTTGTCATTTTCTATGGCGTGGTATAGCGTCGCGTCGCTTCTGTCGCTCACCTAGGACAACGGGTGACACGCTTGCTCGAGCGAATACCCCGCAAGTGACGGCTGACTGGGACATCCCCACTGTGGACGACTTGAAGAGGACTTACACGGGATTAGACAGGTACGACATTGTTCTCAATGTATTGATAAAAGTTCGGAACTCACTTGTCCTGCGTGAGTGATAAATGCAACACCGAGACTCGATACAACGCGACGCGACAGTATCTAACAAAAGCTGACCTTGAAGACCTGACTTGAAGAGGACTTACACGGGATTAGACAGGTACGACATTGTTTCTCACTGTATTGATAAAAGTTCGGAACTCACCCGTTGTCCTGCGTGAGCGGCAAACACCACGACTCGATACAACGCGACCCGACAGTATCTAACAAAAGCTGAACTTCCACATGACCTTCGTTGTCGCGTAGAAAAATTCGTAATTTTCTATGGCGTCGTATAGCGTCGCGTCGCTTCTGTAGCTCACCTAGGACAACGAGTGACGCGCTCGCTCGAGCGGATACACTGCAAGCGACGCTCCGACAGGGACAACCCCACTGTGGACGACTTGAAGAGGACTTACACGGGATTAGACAGGTACGACATTGTTCTCACTGGATCGATAAAAGCTCGGAACTCACCCGCTGTCCTGCGTGAGCGATAAATGCAACACCGAGACTCGATACAACGCGACGCGACAGTATCTAACACAACTGATACTTGCTGACCTTCCACGTGGTCTACGTTGTCGCGTAGACAAGTTTGTAATTTTCTATGGCGTGGTATAGCGTCGCGTCGCTTCTGTCGCTCACCTAGGACAACGGGTGACGCGCTCGCTCGAGCGAATACCCCGCAAGTGACGGCCGACCTGCAGCCCGATTCTGTAACTCAGTGGTTATCAAAAATGAAAGCCACTGACTTTTATTTGTTATCCATTGAAGATTTACTATGAAATGTTCTTTCATTTTTTCATAGTAAACCTTCAATGGACAAAATATATATGTCAGTGGCTTTCATTTTTCGATAGCCACTGAGTTACAGAATCGGGGGGCTGGAAACCCTACTGCGGACGTCTTGAAGAGGACTTACACGAAGCGTACACGGCATTAGTTAGGACAATTTACCACATCTAAACTACCTAATATTATTGAGAGAGATTTGATTGTGAACTGAAAAACTACAAAACTGATTTTAAAAATTATTTCACCTATAGATAGCTACTTTATCAACGAATAACATAGACTATATTTTATTTTCAAGAAAATTAGAGATCCCTACCAAAATTGCAATCATGTGAATGAAGTCGGAAAAAATCGTCTCATGCGTGCACTGCGTAAATGGTAATACTTACACGAAAACAATGTATGGTGGAATTCTTCGTCCCAAAAAGTTCTAAAAAAAGCACGCGATAGCGTACATCTATTTTTTAAGGTTGTCTCACTATAACAATTTTTATGATTTTTAATTTGGTCTGAAACAAAGCTTTACTTTCGAAAGTGTTTTACTGACATTGCTTTAATCCTTATCAAATTAAAATGGTTAAGGTAAAATATAGTCTATGTATACTCGCTCTATCACTCGCTGATAAAATAGCTTTCTAAAAGTGAAAGAATTTTTAAAATCGGTTAAGTAGTTTTTAAGTTTATCCATCACAAACAAACAAATATTTCCTCCTTATAATATTACTTTAGACATAGGATAAGTCTGGTCACTGGACCTCTGTAGTGTGGGCAGTAAAATATTCATTCATTCATTCATAACCACTGTTGACCACTATCGCTCTGTTTCCAGGGCGTACGCGGAACAATTCATAGCGGTGTGCGACGAGAGCAGACACGCGGCTGAACATCACGACTCACTCGCCAGCTCCAACACAGACACCTCCCACGGTCACTCACACTAACACACACACCACACTTCATCGCAATAACGTCCCACTGCTGGGCACGGGCCTCCACTCTCATAGGAGACAGGGAATTAGAGCTTACACCCACCACGCTGCACAATGCGGGTTGGCGGCTTTCACGACCATTATCATGTCAGTGATAATTTAACCGTTATTTGTTTAACACACTTGCACTTCATCACACACTGAGATCAATAGGCATGATGACAGTAACCAAGAATCAATGAAATTATGAATTTATCTAATGAAATAGGATTCATGGATTATAAAAAACGTATTTATTTTTCTATTTCGAGTGAGATTGCTATTTATTTTGATAAATAAAAACTATAAAATACAGCGATCCGCCATATTGGATTAAACACCAAGAAGCGAATGACGTCACAATTGTTTGTTTTCGAGCTTTGACAGTCACACTATTGTTTACTGCACACTGCACAGAGTGCATTGGTAAAAACGATAGTGACGTCACAAACGACGCCATGACACCGGCGAGCGTTTTGGCGGGAATTTTAAAATTTAAATTTGAAATGACAATTTTATCTACCAATCCTTATTTTTCTGCTGAAATAATATATATTTTCGAAATAGTAGATACTTCCGAACATAATCTGACCATTTTTCAAAATCAGTCATCATGCCCATTCTATTGTACGCACTGACATTTTAGTTTAGCCTGTAAGAGATTAATATTGAACAGAATTGGGCAAAATGTCCCAGTATCCAGTCCACACACAAACAAACACGAGGTATATGCCGCTTTACAAACCACAACACAAAAAAAGATCTACACTAGGAACAAGGGTTAAAAAAAACCATAGTACCGAGAAAGGGATGGCAATAAAGCAAGCGACGGGAGTAAAAATAATTGTTAATTGAGCATCGGAAACGGTAAAATTAAAACAAGATTTACAGTAAATTACCGTTTCTTTGAGCAACTAGCGGCAAAACAACTTGCAATATTCGTTTTTGAGCAACCAGCGACCAAGCAACTTGCAACAAACAAACTAGATGGCGCTAGCAATAGTTTTCAATCGCGCTAGAGAAGTTTTTTATTTTCGACAACTTCTTTAATAGGCCTATTTACACAGGGACCCTTACACTTGAATCAGTGTAGTGTAATAAGATTTAGGGAGGAAGGGTCCCTAAATTGGTCCTTATTGCTGGGCCCTGTAAAAAGTGCAGTGTAATAGGCGTATTACTAGGATGCAGTCGCACATCGTCATAAAAATGTATAAAGATAGCTATTTAAGTGTAAAACAATAATTTTATAATAATGTTATCAAAATATATTGTAAAATAATAGGTTAAACATTACATATCAGAAGACTTTCTATACATACCCACTTTAATTGTAATTATTAAAAAAGAATTAATTTTATTCATAATTCAAGTAGTTAATTAAGTTTTTGCGAATGCATATTAATATTATTATGTTCCGCAATTTTTTTATTACTTTTTTAATGGTCAAAGCATATTGGCGCAATCAAAACAAGTGACACATTTGATTATAGATTTCATTGACTTTAGATTTTTTAAATATAATTTCAACTTATTCATTTTTCTCCAACCAAATTCGTCCATTACCTAATTGAGATAAAGTTCAGTATCCTTTGTAACGTTTGGAAAACACTCACGCCATTTTGGTTCGCTTCTGCATTGCTATTCTGCGTGAATATTTTGGCTTTTTATAGGAAACAATTACAAAACCTTCCAAAAGGACTTAAGTACTTTATAAATATGTAGTTTTTATTTAGTAGGTTGTATATTATAATACTCATAGTACTCATAGTTTTTCTAAAATAGAACCAAACTAAACGCGATAGCTTTACCTACTTGGGTAGAAATTGTAAATATATTATTAACTAAATCACTTAATTGTTACTAACCTAGCACTAATAATATACACTAATATTATGTATCTAATAATGATAGGGATGATAAATTCATGCTAATATTATAAATTCGAAAGTGTGTCTGTCTGTCTGCTCTCACGGCCCATCTTTTCAGATGACCGATTTTGATGAAATTTGGTAAAGAGATTTGGTTGCATCCCGGGAAGTACATAGACTACTTATTGTATCGGAAAAATAAGCAATTCCCGTGGGAATTTAAGAAATTTAATCCACGCGGACGAAGTCGCGGGCATCATATAATAGATATTTAATGTATACTTATATATTTAAACCATTTAAAATTACCATTATAGGACTTATTGTAACAGTCATCGTAGAATAAGGAAGCTTTTTCGTACACGATATTGTTCTAAAACCAAAACCCTACTCTTAAAGATACATCCACGGACAGACAGATCATATTTTTCTTTACAAATAATATTATATTGGTATCACAATCCTAAAGGCAACGCTCACCTGCACCGTGTAGTGAAGATGAGGCGCAGCGTCTTTTGATAGCAATTTCAACCTTATAGCAATGAGAATAAAGCTTAGTTTAAATTGCTACCAAAAAAGACTTCGCCTCGCTTTCATTAATTCTCTCTGTAGGTACTAGCTAGGTAGGTATGCGCCGGATCTAAATAATGTGATTTTTTTCTGATACGAAACTCGATACAATTTTCTTAATAAGTTTTTTCTTAATTTTTGGTGTTTGATAAAATAACAAAACGGTCACTTTTTATTAACCCTCACGTTACTAACACGAACAAATGTAAACTTGTTCTGTATCGTCAAATATCTGTGTTATAGGAATCGATTTAAGTTCCACTTATTATTTATCTAGTTTTAATTGATGTAAGTAAGACATACTAATTATTAGAAAAGAAAACTTTTCTTAATGTGTGTTTTATTTATATTTATATTAATGTAACTCTTAGTCTACCGCTGCTTTACACGGGCCACAAAGAATATTAAATTCGCTGACCACAGAAAATTGCTCTGAATTCTGTTTTTACTACCTTAGCTACTTACATCTAGTCGAGTAACTATTTATACGATTTTAATATACTCCACTAATGCCTTACCTACTAATTGGTAAGTTCTTAATTTTTTTCATCAAAGCTTATCGAAGCCGGCTTGGATGACAAACTCTATTAAGTACCTGAATCTTGTAAAGTACCTATGTGACTACTGACTACTAAAAATTATAAATACGAATTTTCTGAAGAAATAAAATAATTAATATAAATGCAATGGATCTGTGGTTTAACATGTAACTGATTGATAAAACATCAAAAAGATTTTGGTGTGTATCCTGCAATTTGTTAACATAAACCTACGTTTATTGTACGGCTCAGGTGTAGGTAGGTACCTACACCTGTACATCTAGGTACCTACTAGCCTATTATTTTAGTTTTTAAAACATTTTTAATTATCCACTAAATAAACTCATCCAATTTATTTTAAAACAATGAAATGATTAACGAAGATGTGTGAGCGAGTAGTAATTATTTTAACTTTGGTCCGTGATAAAGTAGTTTTATCTTAATCTATTGTTAACTTTAGTGTTTAGCTTGTATATATTTGAACTCGAAGTCCGATGTACCTAACCGGTGCCAAATTCTCGTACAAGGGAAATCAATAACGATTGGAATGTACTAATTATTATAACACATCTAAATTTGCTCAATTCATTTTACTTAGCTCTAATTTTAAGATTTTCAATGCAAATATGTGTATTTTTTAAAATAAAGATAGATATACTGAATACGGATGCCCGTTTACAAGTTTGAGTGTTAACTTAATCCACAGATTTATTAGCTCACTTGAGCTTACCCGTACAAGTATTAGTAAATCTAATGGCCTGTTTACATTAAGTCGGTGACCGATTGCCGCATAAGGTTTAACCGGATTCGTTAACCGAATCGGCTTGTCCCCCGTTTGTGTAAGGAAATCGTAATCGTAATTCCTGTCAAACGGATAATTCGACTTTGGATTTAATTTTAAGGAGATCATAGATGCATTCACGTCATAAAGCATGTGAACTCCTTAAACAGTTCGAGTTACAGGTTTTAAGCTGTCAAATAATTACGATTTGCATAGACAATTGGGCGTCTGTTTGTTTACATTAGCTCAGTGACAAACCGCATTCGGTTTTCGGCCAACAACGAGTGTTATGACCGAAGCACAAGTCAGTTATGACCGAATACAGCGAACTGTAACAACTTTTATAGCAGGTTGGTCACCGCAAACGGGCTGTAATCGAATGCGGCCAACCGAGTTTTAGTTTACATTCGTCGGTGACCAAAGATGGTTACAGTAGAGTATGGTCAAACTGAACTAATGTAAACACGCCTTAACTGTGACGAAATTTGGTGCAGCATATGCTTTTTATCCCGAAAAATCCGAAATCCCCACAGGATTTACAAAAACCTCAAGCTAAAAGACTTGCAATAATATTCTTGTCCAAGTGTTTCGAAGTTATGACAAGTTATGGGCATCATTATAATTAGTAAGTTTTATTATACTTAGCGTCTATTATTCTTGTTACCAATTTAATGTATATTTTGGTTTTTGTTTTATTCTTTGTTATTATAATAATATAGGAGCTATGATAGTTTATAAATAGGCAAGTAATTAGATACCCAATTTTAGTAAATAGGAGTGTAAATATGTTGAATATATTTGTTTTAATGTATTTTTTATATTGTTATTAATAGGTACTCAAATATTGAAATTATTATATAAAATTAAACACGCCTTGTTTCATAATATATTGTGCGTATAAAGGGCGTGCAATTTTAATTTCAGACCATCTCTTGAATGTATATTACCGTAAGGTAGAAGAATGTAGTTATTCACGAAGATATCTATCTATATGTCACCGTAAAATTGCAAAAACCGTTAGAATGTAGTTAATCTAACTAGCGAAATTGTAAACTGTCGACAGACTACAATTTAACGGATTATTTTTCGGTAGATTTTAATCTGTTAGGTATATTAACCCGATAAAACCTAAGTGCCCGTTAGGTCGAACCCTAACCTAACCTACAAGAGACAAGAAAACGTAAATTCAATGATTATTTAAAAAATTGACACTCAAAACATTGAACGGTTCACAATCTGTCGACAGTTTACAATTTCACTAAATAGAATACAATATAACGGTTTTTACAGTCTTACGGTGACATATATAGAGGCAAGTATTCGCAAATATATATATAACGCAAACATGTATCGCTTGTGATGTGAATAAATTTTATTTTTCACAACCAACTATTTTATTAAAATTCCTTATTATCTTTTTTGGCATCTTTAGACCAAAAGTTCTAAGCTACGACAATGTCGTTACGTCTGTGATAACGTAGACGTAACGACATTACGAACTAGAGGCCGTAATAGGCTCGTGACTCCATCGCTCCGCCTCAAAAAAAAAAGTCAGAAGGTCATTCGTGGGAATGAGCATTCTTTTCTATAATAAAATTTCACAACCTATTTTAAACTTGCCTTTACACAAATTTAAGAAATCCATTAAAAGTATGCTCTTGAAAAAAGCTTATTATACTTGTTAGGTTTCGAGTTATTTGCTATTAGTTTGATTATTGGTTGAATATAAAATTAACAACTTAGAACCCGGGTCGTGGTTTTGTTTAAAAAAAAAACAAGAGTAGTCTGTGGCACGCGTCAGGTGTCAAAAAAGGAGATATGTCATGTACGGCGGGAATGGTAACGGAACTGGGCGATATTCGGGGGATTGGGCTGGCTGTGATTTTGTTAAATTATTAGAAAGTGAATATAATGTCGGAGATTTGAAATAGCTGCTTGATTGCTGAGAGAGTTTCCTTACATACTGTTGAAGATTATGTAAATGATGGAGGAGCATGGATTTGACAATGCGAAGGACAGCGGTTAGTTATGTAAACATTGATATAATTGTAAATGAAATTCCGAACCAGTGGTAGATTCACTTGACGATTCAAAAAGTACTTGTAAAAGTTTATTTGAATAAAAAATATTTGAATTTAATTTAATTTAATACGTCTGTCATTTTATATGGCGTAACAGCGCATCGCATCGCATGCCGTCGCTTCTGTCGCTCTCCTAGGACAACGGGTGACCCCTCACATGACTTAAGTTGTCGCGTAAATTAATTTTTCATTTTGTATGGAGTCGTATCGCATCGCGTTGCATGGCGTCGATTTCGTTGCTCACCTAAGACATAGGGTGAGAAACGAAACAAGAGACTTTGCTCTTTAAATTCCTGATTGGCGAGAGAGTATCATTCCAACATCTAGTCGCAGCATCCAAATGACTACCAAAGTTGCATAGGTTTGTAAATTATAAAATGATAAAGCTATGGAATTGTGCGTGAAAAGTAAGAATTGTTGCATTGTAGTAATGAAGTGATCCTCTTTTATTATTATTTAATTACAGGAGTTCAAAAAAAACTACAAAATATTCACACAGTTTTATTTTCAAGTTTTCAATTACAGAATCTCAATTTGATAACGTCACAGTTCAGTATTTTATACAAAATCCCATAGTTACTAAGCACGCGTATTGGACGTTTGAAAAAAGTTGTTGATTTTACTAATTGAACTGTTTACTTTTGTTTCACCGTGTGTGTTTATAGTCTAGGCAATAAAGCTAGTTGTCCCCAACAATAATTCCTCAGGCGACGAAAATTTATAGTATGATAAAGTATCACGAGTTAAACGTATATTATAAATATCCAATAAAAAATCAGAAAGGAAGTAAGGTTTTTTTAATGCTATACCCAACTGTTAAAGCAGGAAAGTACATTACCGCGTAAACGCAGTTCAGATTTGATAATAAAATCGATTTAAATATCGATGTTCTGCACGATTATATCATTTGATATTTCGGTTTTGAGTGTAAATATACTACCTGCTATTATTTTAAAAAGCAATCGAGAAAATTATCAGTCATAAATTTTAAGTTTTAGGTATAAATACCTAACTTCCGGATGTTTTTTTTGTTGGATATTTTTGTGTAAGTTTTGGATCATCTAAAGACTAAAACCCGACTGAAGTTTCATCGACTGAGGGTTTAATGCGGGGGTCTCTATACAATGGACCGCCCCATTGCCTAAACCAGTGGTCGGCAAACTTATAAGCCAAAGAGCCAAATATGAACATTACAACAATTTCAAAAAAAATTGGGAGCCAAATCTGCTTATTTAGTAAATTTTTATTACACTACATCAGTAGTACACTAAATAAAACTAAATTTCATACTTCATAAATATTTATTAATGCGAATTAGTGCTCGCATCTCCTTGGAAAGTTTGAGTAAGTCAGGTTTGTATGTTGTTTGTTTTTAATTTCGGGCATGATTCCGAGTTCTCATCAACAAGACGACTTCTCAGTTCACTCTTGATAATGTTCATGCTTGAAAAAGATTGTTCGCATATACATATATATGTAGAACCGAAAAAGGAAAGAACAGCAAACGCCGCACTAAGGTGTCAAACAGCCACATGCGGCTCTGGAGCCGCACTTTGCCGACCACTGGCCTAGACTTAATAGTCTAGGTCAGTGGTCGGCAAACTACACTAACTAACCAACTAGCAATTAATATTGCTAGCGCGTGTTCAGAACTCGTTGTCGCTGAGCGCGGAGGTTCTCCCGGGATGAGCGCTGGTGATGCGCAGCTCGCTCTCCGACGAGCTGCCCAGGGAGCCCCGCGAACCCTCGTCGCCTTCACCCCTCGCCGCTGCCGACCGAAACAATACACACACGATAAGCAATAGGCATGATGACAGTAACCAAGAATCAATGAAATTATGAATTTATCTAATGAAATAGGATTCATGGATTATAAAAAACCTATTTATTTTTCTATTTCGAGTGAGATTGCTATTTATTTTGATAAAATAAATCTATAAAATACACCAATCCGCCATAATGGATTAAATGTCAAAAAGGAAATGACGTCACAATTGTTGGTTCCGAGTTTTGAAAATCACACTATTGTTTACTGCACACTGCACAGAGTACATCGGTAAAAACAATAGTGACGTCACAAAAGACGCCATGACACTCGCGAGCGTTTTGGCGTGAGTTTTAAAATTTAAATTTCAAATGCCAATTTTTTCCACCAAATCTTATTTTTCTGCTGAAATAAGATATTTTATCGAAATAGTAGATACTTCCGAACATAATCTGATCATTTATCAAAATCAGTCATCATGCCTATTGGATAGTTGACAACTAGTCAAATCAGCAACTTTTTTTCAAACTTCAAAACGCGTGCTTAGTATGGGTTTTTGTATATATTGCATAGTGACGCCATCAAAGTTCGACGCACTTTTTTATTTTAATCGATAGTCTAAAATATTTATTCAACATAAAAATAATAGGGGACGTGGATATTACGACTTTTGGGAGATTCTCTATTTAATAATCACAAAAAAAAATGTCTACTAGTGAAATAAATTATTTTTTAGTGATTATTAAATAAAGGATCTCCCAAAAGTCGTAATATCCACGTCCCTTACTAGTTTTATTTTGAATAACCATTTTAAACAGTCGATTAAATTAAACAAAGTGCTTCGAACTTTGATGACGTCACAACTTAAAATTTCATACAAAATCCATACTGAGCACGCGTTATGACGTTTGAAAAAAAAGTTGCTGATTTGACTAGTTGTCAAATACCCAATTAAATCATGACATTTACGCAGTCGAAATTCCGCGGACTAGTACGAAGCGATTTGCTTCCTCGTTTCTAATAGGCCTATTACACTGCACTTTTTAGTGGCTTTCATTTTTCGATAGCCACTGAGTTACAGAATAGGGGAGCAGTTATCCTCTAACGATATTGTGTCAGAGACCTTTTTTGTTGCGAGTTTTGGTAACTGTCAGGTTCATTTGCGTACATATTTGAGGTAATTGGGCGTCCTATTTCAATTTAATCTGGGAAAAGAACCATTGTATGTGCTCTCGCCATAAAAATCGTCAGGTCTAAAGTGAGCACTACATAACCTAGCCGATGAACTGGATTCTAATTTTGTTTGGCGCAAGGCTTTGTACCATAGTCTTCTTGACTCCTCATCAGCAGGAAAACGGTGTGCGCCTTTATTATCACATTTGAATGCACAACATTTCGGCATTATAATGATATTAATCTAAGAAAATTGCGTCGCAGTGATAAAATCTTGTGCAGTAGGGACAATGGTGTGATTTCCTGCTTGAATGTCAGAGGTCTGAACGAGCCAATATATTATTGTTTTTCGTAAATAATGAAGCAATGCCAGAGCAAGAAGAGAATACGGTATTTACCGTGTATAAGGTCGGCGTAATCGTCGGCGGCCGCCAGCGTGCGTGTGGCCGGCCGCAGCCGAGACCACCGGCCACCACCGTCTCCGCCTGGCGACACGGAAACTGTGCTGTCACTAGCTGATTCTAATCTCTTAGGAATTTTATCTTACTAATATGCTATGCTATAAATTATTTATGTATTTGTTTACTTTTTGTTATGTAGTGTTTAGTTTTTGGTATGTAGTGTCTATATATATATATATGTCACCGTAAGATTGTAAAAACCGATTAGATTATAATCTAACTCGCGAAATTCTAAACTGATAGATACTGATAGATAAGATAAAATGATGCGTTTAACTGCTGAGGGCTCTACCTTGTCACCCGCCGTTGCGTATCGTTCTTGTGTGATTTAATTTTGCCACTGTAATATTTTTATTGTTCGTGTTAATAAATGAGACAGGAGAGCTTATACGTCTTTCTTCTTCAAGTATCCTAGGAATTTGCAAGAATATATATATGTACTAGCTGACCCGGCCACGCGTTGCTGTGGCTAAAGTTTTTGTTATATTACATTATAGTAAACAATTGTGACTGTCAAATAATAACAGACAAATAATTAGCTGAATTATACGGTATTTCGTTCACTACAAAATAAATTTAATTAATTTTATAGCGTCAACAACACGTGGTAATTATGCTGTTAAAATGTAGCTTATATGACACGTTCGTAGATTTACCATAGCAGCGCCATCTATTGATTACTTACTCAACCCAGTCGAAAGGTATCGACATCTGTTAGAATCATTTGGAGTTAACAGATAATTGTGACTGTCAAATAATAACAGACAAATAATTAGCAATAAATTAAAATTGCGACTATAATTTGAGATTTAAACTGTCCTATCTCTCAAGTTGGATCGAACTGCACATGGTGTGCGAATTTTATTATAATCGGTTATGTGGTTTAGGAGTCCATTGAGGACAAACATTGTGACACGAGATTTATATATATTAAGAATAGTTACCGCCATAGAGCTGAGTGTCGGAGAGATCGGTGTCGGAGCTATCGTCGAGATCTCGGAGCTCGTCGCGCGCTTGCATCGCACCGAAAGCTTGCCGACTCTCCCCGCCCGCTCCTGGCATAGACAATAGTTTTTTTTTTTATCCACTATAAGTTATAGGCCTATTACACTGCACTTATCACAGGGACCGAAAAGAACCGAAAAAAAAAACCGACCGACCGAAGAAGAAACCGAAAAGGTACCCCTTTATCTTTACCCCCGCGCAATTTAGAGCGTCGCTTATTACATTGCAATAAGGATCAAATTGGGGACCTTTACTTCCTAAATGTTATTACACTACACTGATTCAAGTGGAAGGGTCCCTTTTTTTTTAACCATTACAAGTTAGCCCTTGACTGCGATCTCACCTGATGGTAAGTGATGATGCAGTCTAAGATGGTAGCGGGCTAACCTGTTAGGGGCATAGCAGTTATATTAAACCCATACACCTTTTCGGTTTCTACACGGCATCGTACCGGAACGCTAAATCGCTTGGCGGCACGTCTTTGCCGGTAGGGTGGTAACTAGCCACGGCCGAAGCCTCCCACTAGACCAGACCAGGGAAAATCCAGAAATTAATTTGCACTACTCCGTCCGTCAGTCCGTCCGTCAGTCTGTCAGAGCCTTATAACTTCTGAAGTACTGAACGTAATCACTTCAAATTTGAATATAATATGTAAACCGATGGCCTCCAGCCGAATGTGGCTTAAAAAGCTATAAAAATATTTATTTCAGAATATTCGAAAATAAGATCAACTATATTAATCATCTAGAACATGATGAGTAGATTCCAAAAATATATAACACTATAGTTCAATATCCAGTGATTCACAAAAAAATATCATTTAATAAATATGTGAATAACATTCTAATTTAACTTAATATGTAGATTAATTTCGATTTTTATACGACTGCCTGAAAATAGGAGCATATTGTTAAGTTTAAGGTTCGTTTTTTGGCAGGGCAGTAGTGTTTTTTATTTTTTTTAATTATGACTTGTTTGAATGTTATTTCCACTGAAAATGCGTTTACCGGCAGTTTTAATGCGAAGTCTGGTCTTGGGCCTCGTCGCGGGTCTCGGTTGTTTCACTGACTCCTTGTCTTCGTCACTCGAATCCGCATCATCTTGAATAGTTTACACGTAAATATAATAAGAAATATATATCTCCCTTTATAATTGTACCAATTGTTCCGGGATAAAAATGTGTTATTCCAGACTATAATAAATCTCTGTACCAAATTTCGGACAGATTCGTTCAGCCGTTCTAGCGTGATTGAGTAACAAACATCCATCCATCTAAACCAGGGATTCCCAAAGTGGTCGATTTCGGTTTCCCAGGGGTCGAAATAAACGAAAACTGGTTTGGGGGTAGACGTGGTCTAAAATCGACCCCTATTAATAAAGATAAGTTCTTATTTGAAATTTCAAGATACTGTATACATTGAGTTACGTGTACCAACTTATTATAAGAATAACTAATATTTTAGTAGGAAGTATCATTATTGTACTTTTAAAAAACTTTTGATCACCATACTTAGTCGAAAAAGGCGGTTATAACTATTTTGACAAAACAAAGAAACCGTTTGAAAAACAACGAACGCGGAGATTTAAGGCTGGATTTGTAGAAAGTCACCAGGTTCATCCATTACACTGTTTTTTTTAATCTTTACTTTAATTTCCTACTTAAGCATTTTTACGTAATTTATATTAATAAGCAATAATTACACTTGAAATTTACTGAATTTTATGTTTATTTATTTTGTTAAATTTTGAAGAGAAAATGACATCTAGTATACTCACATACCAACCGCAAAGTTTTTAAATTGGCAAGTGTTTTTTATCAATACGAAAAAATAGAGATATTTTTAGTAATTTGGCTATGGGGTGTGAGGTATCAGTTCATTTTGGAAAAGGGTCTCTTGCCCAAAATAGTTTGGGAATCCCTGATATAAACTTTCGCATTTATAATAAATAGTAAGTATAGATGCTGTTTTAAAGATTATAGCAGAATCAGGGGCATAGACCACTTGTAACAGGCTCTAAGGTTATCTATTTTAATATATAGTACATATTCCGTTCACCAGAATCGCTTAGTTTCCCCAGCACATCCTCGGATTCGTATTTATGGATCAGCTGCATGATAGCCGCCTGCTGTTCCTCCGCCGCCTGCAACCAACACCGACCCTGATCTGACGCCATATTGCAATAAGCAAATCCTAATCATTTCCCACCTTAAAACGTATTACTCGAACTGTTTATGGAATTCATCATCATCATCACCACCATCAGCCATGATCTGACGCCCTATTGTCTAAGCAAATGATAATCATTTCACACCTTAAAACGTATCACTCGAACTGTTTATGGAATTCATCATCATCATCACCACCATCAGCCATGATCAGACGCCCTATTGTCTAAGTCAATGATAATCATTTCCCACCTTAAAACGTATTACTCGAACTGTTTATGGAATTCATCATCATCATCACCACCATCAGCCATGATCTGACGCCCTATTGTCTAAGCAAATGATAATCATTTCACACCTTAAAACGTATCACTCGAACTGTTTATGGAGTTCATCATCATCATCGGCCATAATGCGTCCACTGTTGGACATAGGCCTCGTTCAAGTAGCGCCAACGTGCTTTATCCTCGGCTTTTCGCATCAAATCGATGCCAGCCACCCTCCGGATATCATCGCTCCACCTCGCTGGGAGGCGCCCTACGCTCCGTTTACCAAGACGCGGTCTCCACTCGAGGACCTTTCGACTCCAACGTCCTACCGTCCTCCGACACACGTGACCAGCCCACTGCCACTTCAGCGTGCTAGCCCTAATAGGCCTAATTCTTTGAGGGATAAAGTCCGGAACGAAGTGATTCGCCAAAGATAAGCTCCTTGGCGAATCACTTCGTTCACAGTGACCGACATAGCTGCACTTTTCACAGGGACCACACACTACACTTGAATCAGTGTAGTGTAATAAGATTTAGGGAGAAAGGGTCCCTAATTTGATCCTTATTGCTGTGTAATAAGCCCACCCTTACCACAGGGCCCTGTAAAAAGTGCAGTGTAATAGGCCTATATGAGCTATGTCGGTCACTTTAGCTCTTTGGCGAATCACTTCGTTCCGGACTTTATCCCTCAAAGAAATTGGGTATTTGACAACTAGTCAAATCAGCAACTTTTTTTTCAAACGTCAAAACGCGTGCTGTAGTATGGATTTTGTATGAAATTTTAAGTTGTGACGTCATCAAAGTTCGACGCACTTTTTCTACTTTAATCGATAGTTCAAAATGGTTATTCAAAATAAAACTAGCAAGGGACGTGGATATTACGACCTTTGGGAGATCCTTTATTTAGTGATCACTAAAAAATAATTTATATCACTAGTAGTCAAATACCCAATTCCGAGCGTAGCTCTTTCCATAGCTCGCTGAGCGACCTATAGTCGTTGAACTAGTCTCGTTGTCAGTGTCCACGTTTCATACATGCTTTTTGATGGGCTCATGATCATCAGGGAGATCATGATGATGCTCAGGGCACTTGATGGATCTATGAACTCCTTAAACAGGTCGAATTATCCGTTTGACAAACGATTATGATCACTGATCTACCAATATCTGTGGCGGTCTTCGCAGTCCGCACATTTGAGCCAATAGATGGCACTACAGGTAGCACTCGAAGAATACGAAGAGCCTGCATCACGATTACGAAGTTCTTTCCGAATTGCAATATTATATCAAAATGACAGTTTCAAGAGCCGCAGGGTCAAATTTAGTAATTTTTACCTCCCTTTTGAATGGACCAATTAAGCGGATCCAAACACAAAAATAACTAAATCTACAAATCACATCTTTTTTTGTTCAAGTAAGTTTAGTATCACATTCAGGTGGTTCTGCTCTATGTTACTGTTCCGAACCGCCAGGATGTGGAATGCATTTCCAGCGCATGTATTCCCTGACACGTATAAATTAAGTACCTGAGTGAATCTTCTAGGCAAACGCGCTCTAACCTAGACCTCATCATTGCTTTGTATAAAGCATGATTGTCGTCAAAAAAACAACTTCTTACCTCGGCCTGCGCTGTCTCCAGTAAGCTCAGTTGATGTTTGAGAGCCTCCACGCATCGGTATCGCATCACGTACTGATCCCAAAGCTCCTCTATTTCGCTCTCTAGGGAGTTCAGCTCGCTCTGATACGCTGGCCTGGAAAGACATTATATGCGTCACCACAGCCGATGAAATATGAAAAGGCTACAACAAGCTAAGTATATTTTGTCAACAAATATGTATGTAGGCAGGTGTCAAAGCAGATATGTTGGAAAGGAAAGCCAGATCATGTGCTTCACTTGTGCTTGGGTGCAAAAGGAAGCGTAGCGAATCAATGTGTTCGAAAAGTATCTACTATGTACCGACTACTGATCGGTATGATGCATCGCATTTCTTTATACTTATTACGGAATTGTCTTTAGTGCAGATCTTATGAACAAACTTTATTAAATCCCAGAAGCCCTAACCCTAAATCCCAGAAGCGCATTTTCAGCAGGATCTTCAGAGATCTTTCTTGATTTTCTGCTGATACCCACATTATATTCTGCAAAGTGTTTACTCGAAAATGATTCCATAAACGACACGTTCAGGGGACAAGGTTGAGCCTGGTGTTATACTCCTAAAAATTGGTCTTACTTGATTTTCAGCAGTATGGAGATGGATAACTGCATTGAGAGGGATTCTACCGCACGAGACAATGCTTTTTCCAGATGCTCTCAACAGACAGAAATTGAGCCTTCTGACGATGCCCTAGAGCTTGTTCTTACTTGATCTTCTGCACAGTGTGGAGCCGCTTCTCCGCTCGCTGCAGCTCCGCTCGGCGCCGCTCACTCGCGCCGAGAGAGATTCCACCGCTCGAGACAACGCTGATTCCAGAGACGATGCTCTCGGAAGACGAAATTGAGCCTTCTGACGATGCTCCTAAAATTTATTCTTACTTGATTTTCTGCAGTGTGCAGTCGTTTCTCCGCCCGCTGCAGCTCCGCTCGGCGCCGCTCCAGCTTCGCATCGAGCACTGCTTCGCTCGAGGCAACATTATCTTTCTATTCCCGCACCGCGCTCACCCGCACTGAGAGAGATTCCACCGCTCGAGACAACGCTGATTCCAGAGACGAAGCTCTGAACAGTCGAAATTAAGCCTTCAGCCGATGCCCCTAAAGCTTGTTCTTACTTGATCTTCTGCACAGTGTGGAGCCGCTTCTCCGCTCGCTGCAGCTCCGCTCGGCGCCGCTCCAGCTTCGCATCGAGCGCTGCCTCGCTCGAGGCAACATTGTCTATCTGTTCCCGCACCAAACTCACTCGCGCTGAGACAGGTTACACTGCTCGAGACAACGCTGATTCCAGAGAGGAAGCTCTGAACAGACGAAATTAAGCCTTCAGCCGATACCCCTAGAGCTTGTTCTTACTTGATCTTCTGCACACTGTGGAGCCGCTTCTCCGCTCGCTGCAGCTCCGCTCGGCGCCGCTCCAGCTTCGCATCGAGCGCTGCCTCGCTCGAGGCAACATTGTCTATCTGTTCCCGCACCAAACTCACTCGCGCTGAGACAGGTTACACTGCTCGAGACAACGCTGATTCCAGAGAGGAAGCTCTGAACAGACGAAATTAAGCCTTCAGCCGATACCCCTAGAGCTTGTTCTTACTTGATCTTCTGCACACTGTGGAGCCGCTTCTCCGCTCGCTGCAGCTCCGCTCGGCGCCGCTCCAGCTTCGCATCGAGCGCTGCCTCGCTCGAGGCAACATTGTCTATCTGTTCCCGCACCAAACTCACTCGCGCTGAGACAGGTTACACTGCTCGAGACAACGCTGATTCCAGAGACGAAGCTCTCAACAGTCGAAATTAAGCCTTCAGCCGATACCCCTAGAGCTTATTCTTACTTGATCTTCTGCACAGTGTGGAGCCGCTTCTCCGCTCGCTGCAGCTCCGCTCGGCGTCTCTCCAGCTTCGCATCGAGCGCTGCCTCACTCGAGGCAACATTGTCTTTCTATTCCCGCACCAAACTCACTCGCGCTGAGACAGATTACAACGCTCGAGACAACGCTGATCCCAGAGACGAAGCTCTGAACAGACGAAATTAAGCCTTCAGCCGATGCCCCTAGAGCTTGTTCTTACTTGATCTTCTGCACAGTGTGGAGCCGCTTCTCCGCTCGCTGCAGCTCCGCTCGGCGCCGCTCCAGCTTCGCATCGAGCGCTGCCTCGCTCGAGGCAACATTGTCTATCTGTTCCCGCACCAAACTCACTCGCGCCGAGAGAGCTTCCACCGCTCGAGACAACGCTGATTCCAGAGAGGACATGTCCAAGGGACGAGATAGGGCCTTGTCGCGATGCTCCTAAAGAAGTGCCATATTTGAGAAATGAGGCCCACAAGCGATAAACACTCCTCTATACTTATAACAAGATTTGTCCTAGGCGACTGATTGACTGTACACTCCCACAAGCGAATGAAAGTTTGCATGAAAATCTGTAAGTTTACAAGCTATATTAGGTACCTATTTGAAAAATTACATTCATCATTACAAATCTATTTATTGTAACTAAACAAGTGTTTGGACATTCGAGTAACCATGAAGTGTTTCAGGATTTTAGGATATACCTCCAACTATTGTCTGTTCACGCGAGTGGAGTGGCAAAATCCACTGTCGGACATATGCCTCTCTTTTAGCCTTTCACCACTAGCCGGGCGCACTCTGTTGTCTATACGTACATCGTGTTAAAGAGCTTAGGAATGTGTTCGATGGGAAGAACGATAAAAGAAATGTTACAAGTGCATTAACACCTACGTCTTCGACTTCAGTTAACAACTCACCTTGTTCTCCGGTTCCTTAGCAAGTAGATCATATAAGAACGCCCCTTGAGCGGTGATATCCGTTGCCAACGCTCGGGCTTGTTTGATCTCGCTCACCTGCAGAATGACAATTTAATTTTATAATCTTTTCTAGAAAAAAACACTGCTTTTCTAGGTATCACTAACATAATTTTGTAAATTATTAGTTAAAGAAATGATTACTTTTTTCTACTCGACCAAATAACCGTCGACTGTTTTCAAATTATCTTATTCTTGTCTGATTGGGAGAGTGTGTCTGTTTCTTGTTTGTAACAAGCTGCGTACTTTACTGAAGGTAAGGTTTGTCTGGTGGTTGGTGTCAGCCGAGGCTAGTTACCACCCTACCGGCAAAGATGTAGCGCCAAGCCTTAAAAGCTACCCTTAAAAGCTTAGCCTTAAGACTGCCCTAGACCGCATCATAACTTTCCACCTGGTAAGATTGCAGTCAAGGGCTAATTTGTAGTGGATTTAAAAATGCTCGTAACTCAGAAAACACTCAAAGGCGTGTCTGAAGATCGATCCCCGACGTCAAAACTACTTGACTATCACGCTACAAGACTTTTTACCCTTACTGCAAGAAGATTTCAAATCATACCAACGTGAACCAGCATCTAAACATTGGCGTAAAATATGTGGTAAAGATACATAAGGTAGATAATGAACTTACTCGATTGCTGACATCGTAAACCAAAGGATTGGAGTCAGCGAGCTGTTCATCCGGGCTTGGAGCCTCCAACGCGGATCTCAGGAGGCTGGCCACTTTCAGCAGCTCCCGGACCGCCCACCCGTCTGCGCCGTAGATCTTTTTGCCGTTCAGCTTCAGATTTGCGCGTGAGTGCTATGGGAAATAAGGAATAAATATATTTTTTAAAGTAAAACAATGCCAAGAGAAGTTTTATGACAGGTGAACAAATATAACGGTAGGTAACTTTTTTGTAAGGTATAACCTATAACAATGCACGCGGGCGAAATAATTTATTTAGACAGCCAAGTGAGTACGGGGCAAGGGCTCGTGCAAAAGGTTCTTGGTCGTGCAACGTGCCGGCGATTTAGCTCGACTTCCAGCGAAGACAATGTAGTGTACCTATAGTCTTTGTTAGGCAGAACATTATAAGCTAATAAGTAGGCGATGATCACACGATGTAAGTACTAGAAACCGTCATACGCTAGTAACAGCGTCATATCGTATGCGCAAGGTGCAGAAATCCTTTGTGGGGTCGAATGTAGGTACGCTTTTCTAACATGGTTCCAAAAGAGTTTCTGGATTTGTCATTGCATGAATTTAAAGTCTGTGCTAAACAGCGTTTTTTAAATCGAGGTTATTATACTATCGATGATTTTCTTGATGACAAAGTGTCATGGAAGCAACAATCCTCGCATCCAGTAGCCCACAAGTCAGTGCAATACTGTTCGTATTCATGTAATATTTGTCAGTATTGTATTGTTTACTTATTGTAAATAAAATCTCTTTTAGAAAAGAGTAACTGCTGAGTTTCTTGCCGGCTCTTCTCAGTAGAATAATCTTTGCAAACCGGTGGTAGAGTCTTAATGTATCATAAGTGACACAAGTGGTCCGCAGTCCTACGTAAAAGTCATTTATGACTGTGATTTGTCGATGGAAGACCCGTTTGGCAGTCTCACTCCGAATCTCACTAGGCTACCCGTTCCGCACAAACACGGTCATGGACTGCCCACTGTTACTTCAGCTTGATGATCTTTTGGGCAATTTTAATTAAGTAGGTACGGTGATATATTTTGGTTGGTATTACGACAATACGCCAGTAAGTACAGGCAATAGTAAGTAGGTAAAAAGTGATTTTAACTTACCAAGTACGTAAGTAAAATAAAATCAGTTTAGAGTTTAGTTACCAATAACATCTTTGTTTCATTTAATCTTAGCACCAGTTGTACTCACGAACAGTTCAGTAGCATGCGTGACCATGGCGACTCTCTGCTCCACCGTCTCCCGCCCCCCAGCCAGCGCAGCATCAGGCTCGACCCTGGCCGCCAGCCAGCGCAGGCAAGCCTCCACCAGCTCCCAGTTGGGGTTGCGGAAGCTTTCCACAGATATCTGATGCGGAAAGCCTAGTGCCCGCATGGCTTCGCTAAAATCTACGACATTTACGTAGGTGTAAACTGTATACAAGTGAAATTAATTTAACGAATTAAAAAATACGACTGCCCTGCCATATTATTTTTGGAGTTTACCTCCATAAGAAGCGATTTGCTTAGATAGCCTTTGCAATCTTATTCACATTTTTATTAAATGATTTTTTTTTGTGAATCACTAAATATTGAACTATAGTGTTATATATTTTTGGAATCTACTCATCATTTTCTAGATGATGATTATATAGTTAATCTTATTTTCGAATTATTTTTTTCAACTTTAGTCTTTGATGCGGGATCATGGTCACCCCATAAATTTTTTAATTTTTACTAGCCTATGTCACCCGGAATAAGCTAAGGATTCTAACGATACCTCATTTATCAAAATCGGTTCAGGTGTATAGAAGTTATGGTGGAATATACAAACTCACATACATACATACATACCTACATGAACCCTGAAAAAAATATACTCCTTTTTTCAGGCAGTCGTATAAAAAGACTGAATTGCCGTTACACAAATTAAAAAAAGTATTAAAGGAACACTTGTTGAGTCTTGGCTATTTTACAATTACATATTGACGAATTTCTTAATGACAAAGTTGTAGGGAAGCAATCGACTTTGGGTCCAGCGCCCCTTACACAACTGTATTTAATTTATATAGCTACATATTGTATCATCTTGTTTTTTTTTAAAAACAAGAGCAACTGCTGAATTTCTTGCCGGCTTAGCAGCACTCTTTTCCGAACCGGTGGTAGAGTCAAAACATGATATTACATACGACTTAAGAGACACCTGTATGTCCTACTACATGTTATAAATAAAATTAGTATTATTTATTGAGTATAAGGCTGAAAGCCTAGAGGTTATGATTTTCTACCTCCTGCCCCCCTGTTCTCTAACTCAGTGACTATCAAAATATGAAAGTCACTGACATATATTTTTTATCCATTGAAGGTTTGCTGTGAAAATGTTATTTTTATGTCATAGGAAACCTTCAATGGATAAAAAATGTTGCTTTCACTTTATGATAGCCAGTGAGTTAGATAATAGGGTTCAGGTGGTCATGGTTCGATCGCCAAACACGCCCCTCGTAACTTTTCTGAGTTGTGCATTTAAAGCAATTAAGTAAATATTGCTCGGCAACGTGAGGAAACCTGCACGCCCCAGAGTTCTTCATAATGTTCTGAAAACTTTCAGTGTGGAGTCAATCCACACTTGGCTAGCGTGGTAGATTATGCCCAAACCCTTCTCATTCTTAGAAGCTCGTGCTCAGTTGTGGGCTGGCAAAGGGTTGTAATTTGAAATTATATACACTTACTACTTAGGTTAGTAAAACTAATAAGAAACCTGTATTTATACTTACTTCTTAAATCCCTATAGGACATTTTGAATCTGAAATAGTAAGTACGTAACTTTTTTAAGGTAAAAAGTTATTGTAAAACTCAGCAAATAGTACTTTTATTTCCATTTGTTTGCCAATGCTGTTGCCATGGAAACCGAAAAAAAACATAGACTTACAGTAAACAAAGGAAACCCGACGTGTTTTTTTTTAAAAATCAATTGTCTTTATGGCTGTGTGTGCCAGCCCTTCTAAGCCTTCCGGCGTGTTTTTTTTTTATCAACTGGCTTTACAGCTGTGGGTTCTAGCCCTTCTGAGCCTACCGACGTGTTTTGCTATAGACGTTACAGACTATGAACAAAGTCCTTTTTTTCGGGATAAAAAATATCTTGCCAAGAGTAACTGTCTCCTTAAAATTTTCAAAAATATTTAAGTACAGAAATCGTCTAGCTACAGTACGTACAATTTCTGTTCCATGAGAAAAATATCTATTCCTCAAAAAGGCTACATATTTATATTTAAATGAAAAACAAGCCTTTCTGACTAAAACGTTTATTAATTAATAATCTAAGTAGGAATAATACAGCTTATTACATTTCTTTTTAATTACACACAATACAATATGCGCCATGACTGTTGAAAACCCAAACTGCCTGCTTCTTATCTCTACTCTCTCTCTCTGAACATCGTATTCATCATTACTGAGGATCGTGACCCCTTTCCATTAATGACATAATGGTAGGAGATTTCTTTACGCGTTTGGAACCCTCGTGCCCTTAGTTATAAGATACCGTAGTTAATTAAAACCATCACGTCTGTACTTTATAATTATTGACGTAAAAAATAGGGTAGTGTAACAATGACGTGCGTTTCATAGAGGCATAAAAGCACTGCTTACCCAAATGGATACGTCAATGCTCATATTTCATCAAAACAGCTATTAAATAGGTATTGTGACTAACTAATGACTACCCTAGCTTCAAAACCTATGCACGCCAGTGCTAGGTAGGTAGTTGGTATCAAGAAAAAGCAATGGGTTTCCAGATCGTTCCACATCTATTTAACTCTTTATACAAAATCTTACACTGTTGCGCAATTTTAACCATCATGGCGAGAGCTGTACTTATTTTATTTAATTTAAATTGGGCACACATTTAACAGTTGTTGTAACTAAGCATTGAAAAAAATCATTAACAACAGCTGTTAAAGAAATCACCATTTTATATCCAAAATGGCGTACCGGGCATTGAACTTTAACGACTATTCTAAAATATCATTAGATCCAAAGGTGTCAAATGTACTATTTTCGATTCCTGGCCGGGGCAAGTATACCCATACCAAATTAGCCCACTAATGGACTCTACAATTACTTACCATTAAGATCGCAATCAAGGACTAATAGGCCTATAACACTGCACTTTTCACAGGGACCCTTACAGTTGAATTGGTGTAGTGTAATAAGATTTAGGGAGAAGGGGTCCCTAAATTGGTCCTAATAGGCCTATTCCACAGCATTTTTGACAGGGCTCTGAAGTAAGGGTGGGCGTGGCTGCTAGTTAGAGTGTATCTTATTACTCAGCAGTAAGGACTAATTTAGGGACCCTTACTCCCTAAATCTTATTACACTACACCGATTCAAGTGTAAGGGTCCCTGTGAAAAGTGCAGTGTAATAGGCCTACAAATTGTAGTAGAATAAAAAATGTACTAACAAGGAGTGTCAAAATTTAGTTAAATTAAAAAATAAATTACGTCTTTGGGGAAACCCTACAGAAAACACAGGTAACCAAATAATGCACTATAAAAGGCTCTATTTAGCTGCAGTCAAGGTGGGTAACATTAGAACTATTACTGTAACCTTCATATATTTTATTGTTTTTAAATTGTCAATCATTGTTGTTCATAGTTTGCTAATCAATTGTATAAATTCTTTACTTAATTTCTCTGATTTGTATTTCTAACTTTAAGCACTATTTATTTTTATATTCATTCATTCACTAGTCTTTTATATTTAGTTTATATATTCTGTGTATAAATCATGATGTGTGCACATGTTTTGGGTTTTAACTTAGAACCGATCCTGTAATTTAATACTTACCTGAAATTTTGTAGTTATTTCCTGTTTTGTGTACCATATAACCAATAAAGAAATAAAGAAATAAAGAAGAAATCAAGAGTGAATAGGCATCTTCTAGGCAAGCGCACCTTAGGCTGCATTACCACTTGAAAGCAGGTCTGATTGCAGCCAAGCGGTAGCCTATATATTTAAAAAAAGGACTGCATGGTAACATTGGACAAGTTTTTTTTTAATCCACTACCAGTTAGCCCTTGACTGCGATCTCACATGATGGTAAGTGAAGATGCAGTCTATGCTGGCTAACCGGTTAGGGGCATGGCAGTTAAATTAAACCCATACCCCTATTCGGTTTCTACACGGCATCGTACCGGAACGCTAAATCGCTTGGCAGCACGTCTTTTACCGGTGGGGTGATAACTAGCCACGGGCGAAGCCTCCAGTTGAATATAGATTTAGTCGTTAAAGTCTCCCGGTGGTTCAGAAGTGCCCAATTTAAGGGAAGAATCATAAGTCCACCACAGTGGGCGGCCGCCTCTGAGCACGCTTCAAAGCGTCCTCGCGTTTCACCGCCACGCGGAGGCGGGATGCCTTCAAGTGCCTGCAATTAAGGCAGGTTTCTATTATACTTACTAGCTATTCGATAATAGCACAGTATACATCATACTAATACTTATCATATTATATGCTATCATACTAACTACTAATATTTCTTTACTAATCATACTGATCAACTAACTGCCTCGTTGGTCTAGTGGTTAGCATGTTTGACTGCGGCCGACGAGGTCCCGGGTTCGAGTCCCGGGTCGGGCCATAATTAAGTATCGGGTTTTTCAGATTAGAAATTCTCGGAGCCTCGGAGAGCACGTTAAGCTGTCGGTCCCGGTTATTATCACTAACATGATAATAGTCGTTAAAGCCCGCCAACCCGCATTGGAGCAGGGTGGTGGGTCTTAGCTCTAATTCCCACTCTCCTATGAGAGTGGAGGCCTGTGCCCAGCAGTGGGACATTAATGGGCTGTTGTGATGAGTGATGAATCATACTAATACTAATAATATAAATGCAGAAGTGTGTTTGTTTGTTCGTTTATTGGTTTGTCCTTCAATCACGCCACAACAGAGCAATGGATCGACTTGATTTTCCTCCTTAATTTTCCGGGATAAAAAGTAGCCTATGTCCTACCCCAGGATACTATCTCTATACTAAATTTCATCAAAATCAGTTGAACAGGTGGGCCGTGAAAACGTAGCAGCCAGACAGAAACACTTTCGCATTTATAATATTAGTATGGAATTAAGTATGGATTATTATTAAATTTTATATAGAAAAATATTGTATCTTTACCTCTGTCGGATCCTCTCCTCGGTGTCCGGAGAGGGTTCCCTCTTAGTGGTGGCAGCGTGTCGGATCATGTTCCTCAGCTTCTGCAGACAGTCGGCCAAGTTGAGCTGCTGGGTTCTGGTCACGTCGGAGCGGATGATCAGGTAGCCTTCCTTGGTTAGCTTGTTACAATGCTGAGAATTAAAACAAAATGTCATATTTGCAATAATGACAAAACTAACTCGCAAACCTGAAGAAATAATGGTGATAAATGAAAAAATGTGAAAAATTAAACAAAAAATTTGGTTTTTATTTAAATAGAATTAAAAAGTACACTAAAAGTAAAAAGAACTTTAGTTAAAAAATTTAGTTACTTATAGAACTTTCTTATGTACATTGTAGATGTAGTTATGGAAATCATGAAGACGTATGTGTTTCAATCACCATTTATATCATTCTTTCTTTATTCCTTCATTAACCAAGTAAAGGAATAAATTCCAAGTAATTATGGATTACTGGAAAATACCAGAAAACTTATTCAGTTAGTCAAGAAACAAGAAGTTTAATTTGCTATAATCTGCCAATGCAGACAAATCTATGTGGTACAGACTGTAGCTCACACCACATAAATTGGGGTATTTTGGTGGATTATAGCAAATTAAGCTTCTTATTCCTTGATATCATGGGCTTCGGCAAAGTAATGCCTGCTTCTTCAAATATTTTTTCAGTTAGATATTATAAAATGATTTGGAAGTTAATAAAAGATATAAAGTAAATTAACAAGAACATAACTTACAAGTTCAATCATTTTGTCTCTTATTTCTGCTGGAATCCAGTCGGCTTCACTGAGTTTGAATCTTAAATCCACTTTTGTATGCACCTGGAGTAAACAATTAAATAATATTATTACCCAATCTTCATTGGCCTGCTTGCAGGGACGCCGGGTTATGTTTAACACAGGAATAAATAAATTTTGATAGAAGTTTTTCACGAATTCTGTCAATGTAGCTAAAGCTAATCATTAAACTAAAATGGAAGTTCTAAATCTTGTGCAAAATCTTTCCGCAGGGAGCATTACCAAACTGATAGCAATTACACCTGTAATTTTAGCATTACATTGATTTCAAATGTTTTTCTGTACCTACCTTATTCACATTTTGTCCACCAGGTCCCGAACTTGCGCAGTATTTAATCTCAAGTTTTTCCATAGGTATATAGCCTGAAAACTTCTCATTAGGATTTGGGGTCTGAAAAATTAAACATTAATTGGTTTAGTCATCAAAATTTGCTAGGGTTTTTAAAGATTGCTTACTTGAATTCTCTAAACACAGTGAAGTCTTGATTTTACCAAAACATTTCTGATTAGTACTGTTAATGCTTATGAAAAAGTATTTCTGTTTAGTTAAATTGCCTGCCAGATATAACTATGAGGTAAGATTACCAGCTTGATAACCAGCAAAATTAAGAGCAAGAAAGCAAGAAATTTGGCAGGCAGACTCTTCCAGGGTCATCATACATATGTTGTTGTTCTGTCCTGTTCGGTCCATAGTTTGTTTTTGCTTACTTGCTGCTTAGAACACGAATTTGCGTACCTACAGATCAAAGATCGTAAAACTTACGACGAAAACTATTACAAAAACGCACTGCGAAAAGGATTCCTTGGTTCTTGCTATGACTTATTATCAAATAGTAGATACTTACGAAGGAAGGTGTAGTGAGTTTCAAGGAACTGTTTGGATACAGAGTCTCCAAGGAAATAGCACTTTTGTATGCCATGGATCGTTGCAGCAGTGTGGAGTAATTGCCACACCGTGCGATAACTCGCATGACTTGCGAACGTAAAGGCATTAGAGCCATTGTTAAATTTTATTTTTTTCCCAAAATGCTAACAGTTGAAAAAACTACTGCGTCTGCATTTTCCAATTTCCACAACAAATCAGAGCAACAAATTAACCTCACTTTCATAACATGACATTGACATTTTGCGATCCTTTGATTGACGTTTTTTTTCTTTTAGCTCTGGATGGTAGTAATAATATTTCAAAAGTTAGCTTATTCTAAATAGCACAATTTTTATGATTTATCATTCCTTTCTTTGTAATATTAGTTAGAACTTCTTCCCTTAATAATATGTCTGTGGTTCTGACTCAGCCGCTGATTTCTTTTTCAAACTGAAAAATTATTTTAAATATGTATTTAATAGTATGTAGTTGAATGGTGCTGCCGGCTAAATAGTAAATACTGAAACCATCGATACTGAAAATAATCTTGTTATTTTGAGCATTCCCAAGCGCATAATAATTTATTTAGTTGTCTTACAATAGGTACAAACAAATGTGAAAAATCAAGCTATGGACGCTCTTATCTTAAATTGACTTGGCCGTTATTCTCAGATTTTACCGTACTTAATATAAATTATCCCTAGTTAATTCAATTTTGTAGAAAGTAGTATACTTTCATGACTATATAATGTATATTTTAATTCAAAATTAATTTCTTTTATGTTTTAGCAGCGAGACCAGACGTGAAGAGTAAAGACGCGGTTTAATTCCACTTTAATTCGCCTTATGAAAAATGTTAATGTTCAAATCGCTCGCTTCACGCTCTGAATGGTCTAATTAGGAGCGCCGTTCCACTCGGTGGCGCCCTCTCTCGTTTCTACGAGACTATTTAGACAATAATTTTATCACAATTGACGCGCTCTAATATGGTAACTGTACTTTTCACCCGCTGTTACTTTTGTGGGTTACTTGATTTATGATTAAACATTTCAAAGCGCGTTTTCTAAGTAATCGAAGCCTGTAGACGTCCGCTGCTGAACATAGGCCTTTCCTGATACTGGCAATCATCAAGCCGCTGTCCATCACACACACTAAACTTACCCGTACGCAGTCTCCATTCAAAGACTTTCCAGATCCAACAGCCATCCTAAAAAATTGCTTAGACAACTTAACAATCAAAATGATCCAAACTTCCAATTAACCTGTTCAATGAATCACAAAATCTAATAAAGTTTGAGATGATAACTCAAACTATAGTTATAGTTAGGTTACATGGAGGCCAATGAATTCAAATTCGCGCTTACTTACCAATTATAACCTGTCGATGTAACCACCATCAACAGTAACCAATTATATTATGCCTGCTAGAGACCAATCAATTAAATGGTTGTCATCCAATTTCCAAGGCGTGAAAACATGCAACGCTCAGCTGAAGCGTCGAGTTTCATACAAACCGCCGTACGCACATTCCTCGCTGACCGCTGTGCGTCCATGCATAACTGATGTTACACCGATGATTAATTTTACCAAACGCGACTGGCGACAAATGGCTTTTCATTTCTCATTAACTCTTATTGATTCGGATGCGTTTTTGGTTCTGCCGCGAGCAATAAGCTTCGAAACGATACCCATTTTCAATCATTGTAAAATTTCACAGACTCAGAGTCTTATGTGATTTTAAAAGGATCTTGGGTGTATCTGTTATCTGAAGCTGCCTAATGTCACACGAATCACAATCCTTGGCCCTTTGGAGAGCTTGCATAATATGATTACCACATTTTTTTAAATTTACAGTCTAGCACTTGGTTGCAATCAGACTTACCTACTGGCAAGTGGTGATGCAGTCTAAGGCGCTTGCCTAGAAGATGCCTAATTCACTTTTGATTTGAATATACTAACGGAAAAACGGAAGGCAGAAGGTCCTTCCATATCCTAGCGCTTCGAATTAGAAACGAAGAAGCAAAGCGCTTCGTATACGTGTCCGTGGATTTCCGACTAGGTTTATCCGGATGCAGACCCTGACAATGCCTTGAAAATTTGAGATAACGACAAAAATGGGCAAAAACATCCATCTCAATAGCGTTTCAAGGCTGTCTTCAGATGCAGAACTCATCGTCTTTAGCAGTAACGATAGACGTCATTTGCTAGACGAAGATCTGCAGCAATGATCTAAGAACACAGTCCCGTGCTGTCCGTGCTGTTAACGGCGAGCCTCTCCCACACATTAACCCAACTCAGTGCTTGAGATTGTCCACCGAGTCGGATCTTCTAACGTTTGCAGGTGGTATATACGGTGCAATTCCGCAAATCATATTTGAACCACACCACCCTTACTTATGATAAATCTGGTTTGAAGCAAAACTCAGTAAGAGAGGCAATTCATAATATCAGCATAGATTTAGCAATGGAGACCAATCATCTATACTTATTTACTTAATATTTAAATGCGAAAGTTTGGATGGATGGATGTATGGATGGATATTTGTTACTCAATCACACCCCAACGGCTGAACGAATCTGAATGAAATTTGGCACAGAGATAGATTATAGTCTGGAATAACACATAGGCTACTTTTTATCCCAGAAAACTCGGAAGTTCCCGCGGGAACCAAAAAACCTCAATCCACGCGGACGTAGTCACGGACATCAGCTAGTATGAGATATATACTTTCTCAGGTGCTGCAATCTGATCTTAGATAATCGGATTTTCGTGCTAGAAGCATTATACACCTATTATTTGTCCACGCAAAGGTCCACGTGCACAGATTTGATTGAAGACTTTATCAAGTTGTTTGTCAGCTGTCTCTGTTGTCTATTTTAAAACAAACGAGCCATCTAAACAAAAATTAATTATGTCCAAAAATATAGGCGATTTCTTTATCAGCGGATTAGAGAGCGCCAAAAATAGGCGATTTCTTTATCAGCGAATAAGAGAGCTTAGCTTAACTAAGTAACTAGCTGGATTAGATTACAAGATCGTTATCTAGAGAATTAACTTAACTCGGTAAGTAATATACTGGATGCGATCTAGTAGAGTGGCAACTGGTAACGTCAAGATTCGCCTCGTTAACCCGAATGTACGGAATTCGGAAAGCAGTCGCGTGCGTCTCTCGGACGCACGGACGGACATTATCATAATTGATGAAAGCAGCGGAACCGCCCGTGTGGGGGGTAGGAGGGGGTACAATAATGCAGCCAACGAAAACTATTCAGATACAATTGTATGCTCTGTATTCCTCATTTGAAGAATCCGCCTTACAAATTAAGTAAAATAATTTTCCAAGTTCTTGGATAGAGCCCAGAGGAAAGAAGAATAGGAAACTCGTAGGTTACGGTTGAAGTCCAGTTAAAGAAGATAAAATAATATGCAGTTAGCATGGTCATAGATCAATTGAATAACTAGTTGGAAAAATTAGAAGTCCTTATCTGGTGACTATAGTGAACTTCGACTAAAAATCAATAGGTATTCCAAGGGTTATCTTTGATTCCATCATCACAAGCTTACCAAGTTACCAATCACGCTGGCCTTATACAAATCGGCAGATATCAAACAGACACTTATGAGAATACTAGCTCAAGCGTGCGACTTCGTCTGCGTGGTTTGAGGATTTTCGTTTCCCGCGGGAACTCTTTAATTTTCCGGGATAAAAAACCTAGCCTATGTGTTATTACAGACTATAAACTATATATGCGCCAAATTTCATCAAGATCTGTACAGCCATTGGGGCATTATTGAGTAAAAAACATCCATCCATACATCCATACATGATACATCCATCCAAACTTTCGCATTTATAAAATTATCAGCTGATGCCCGCGACTACGTCCGCGTGGATTGAGGTTTTTGGTTCCCGCGGGAACTCCTTAGTTTTCTAGTTTCTAGTTAGACTATAATCTATATCTGTGCCAAATTTCATCCAGAACCGTTCAGCCGTTCGGGCGTGATTGAGTAACAAACATCCATCCATCCATCCATCAAAACTTTCGCATACATATAGATTATGTAGCACTTTCAGGCAAGCAGGTTTCCTCACGATGTTCTCCCTTCACCATTATACCAAGTGATTTACAATTACTCTGGAAAATGCGAAGTCTTGACCACGAGGCTAGGTAACTCATAGAGGGACTCTTGAGGGAGGTTCCTCATTAAGGGAGAGGGCGTTTTTTTTTTAAACAGTAGTTAAAATGAATGTTATATAATTATTGATAATGATATATAGTTGTTTTCATTATTTTTTTATAGTCTTGTATCAGTAACCATTATTTATTAATAATTCCCCAATGTATTCTTGTGTCAGTTATGTACGACTTTTCCTATGTGCATGATGTAACTACCTATAAATTGAATTGCTTGTTACCTATTGCCCAAGCCATTCAACATTTTGTATTCCTACTACTTGTAATTCTGCTGGTAGTTCAAATAAATTAAATTAAATTAAATTACAGCCATCTTTTGACATTCATCCACCGGTCTCCCACCAAAAACGCCTTCCATCGCCCGTCACAGTCGAGAGCGCTGTAGAGGGAATCAGACCATAGATGGACCATAGATAGATCCGACAATTTCAGTCTGACACTATGAAGATTTCCCCCGCAATACCAAAAAAAAAAAAAGTTAACTCATAGTTTAACACTAATTTGCCTATACTACTGCACATTACTTGTCCGAACACTGAGAAATCCAGTGTTGACGGATATTAATGATAACAATTCTCATACAATAATTCACTACTAACTACATTATGCGGCAGTTAACTCCAATCTGAACGATGGAAAGTGCGCGGTAACTAATAGCTCTAATTCAGTTAATCGCGTTAGAGTAGATAAGTGCCGTTTTTACAGCAAATATTCGATTAAATATCGGAAAATTATCCAATAAATACTGCTGTAGTAATTAATTTTGGATTAGCTTAGCATAATCTCTTGGTGTTTTTTTTTGTATTGATTTAAGATTTAGCAATTTAGAAATAGCAATTTTTTTTATCCACTACAAGTTAGCCCTTGACTGCGATCTCACATAAGTGACGATGCAGTCTAAGATGGTAGCGGGCTAACCTGTTAGGAGCATGGCAGTTATATTAAACCTATACCCCTATTCGGTTTCTACACGGTATCAAACGTTAAATCGCTTGGCGGCACGTCTTTGCCGGTAGGGTGGTAACTAGCCACGGCCGAAGCCTCCCACCAGGCCAGACCAGGGAAAATTTAGAAATTATAAATTCCCAAATTGACCCTGCCGGGGATCGAACCCGGGACCTCCGCACGTTGAGACAACAGCGCTACACACTGCGCCACGGAGGACGTCAAACCGTGGCGCAGTGGATTAAGATTTGACGACCTCTGGGTTGGTAGATATGGTGGACTAGGGGTATGGGTTTAATATAACTGTCATACCAAGCTTTACTCCTAGCAGGCTAGCCCGCTACCATCAACTACATCATCACTTACCATCAGGTGAGATCGCAGTAAAGGGCTAACTTGTAGTGGAATTTAAAAAAAGATTATTTCTACATTAGCACGCTTAAATTTTTTCCAGGGCCTTGTCGTATTATTTGTTTTTCTAACAAATGGTCAAAAAATGATAGAATTAGAAAATCAGACGTGAATATGTACAAGTACGTGAATATGTATGTTGGATCTTGGATAGAAGCAGGCGTTACTTTGCGGAAGTCCATGATAATGAAAAAACTAGAATATAATCCGCCACAGTAGACAAATCTATGTGGTGCGTATCCTAAACTTGCTGCCCGCGATATTTCCCACACCACATAAACCCTCGAAAATACCCTCAACGTACGTTTCACTCCGATACCGGAGCATCTTCAGGAGATGTTGATTCGAAAATGGACGATTGTAAAGCACGATTCTTTATGTGGTGTGGTGAATATCGCGGGCAGCAAGTTCAAGATACGCACTGTACCACATAGACTTGCCTTCTGTGACGGAATATAGCGAGTTAAACTGCTAGTTTTTCAAGTTTGGATCAATTAATAACTGCCTCGTTGGTCTAGTGGTTAGCATGTTTGACTGCGGCCGACGAGGTCCCCGGTTCGAGTCCCGGGTCGGGCCATAATTAAGTATCGGGTTTTTCTGATTAGAAATTCCCAGTGCTAGCCCGGAGTAAGGAAGTTGGCGGTGTTTCACCCCCGTGCCTCGGAGAGCACGGTTAAGCCGTCGGTCCCGGTTGTTATCACTAACATGATAATAGTCGTTAAAACTCGCCAACCCGCATTGGAGCAGCGTGGTGGGTCTAAGCTCTAATTCTCTCTCTCCTATGAGAGTGGAGGCCTGTGCCCAGCAGTGGGACGTTAATGGGCTGCAGTGGTGGATCAATTAATTCGTCCAAGTGTAGTAAGCCATCCTGCTTATTTAGGTGGTCATAACCAAGTCAAAACTGTAACGGTTTATAACCAAATTCTAACCGCCTTAAATTTTGTTACGTGCACAAACCCTCTTTAGTTTGATATAGGACTTGATTAGATTAGTTCGATTAGTGCTTTGTAGGGTTTCTATTGATATAATGTCTCCTTGCTAAGAAGACTGCGTTCTACATTTTATACGACTGCCTGAAAAAAGGAGTATATTGTTTTCATGGTTCATGTATGTATGTATGTATGTATGTGAGTTTGTATATTCCACCATAACTTCTATACGCCGGAACCGATTTTGATAAATAAGGTATCGTTAAATTCCTAGCTTATTCCGGGTGACATAGGCTAGAAAAATTTTAAAAAATGATGGGCTGACCATGGAACCGCATGAAAGACTAAATAAAAAAAAAACTAAAATAAGATTAACTGTATAATTATCGTCTAGAAAATGATGTGTAGATTCCCAAAATATATATCACTATAGTTCAATATCCAGTGATTCACAAAAAAATATCATTTAATTAAAATGGGCAGTCGTGTGTTTTAGTTTTTTTAATTATTCACAATAATTATGTGAGTAGTTAAATAGGTACTCGACCACAGTCCCAATTGTCTATGCAAATCGCAATCATGTGACAGCTTAAAACGTATAACTCGAACGGTTTAAGGAGTTCATACATGATTTTTGACGTGCACGCATCTATAAACTCCTCAAACAGGTCGAATTATCCGTTAGACAAACGGATTACGAATACAATTTCCTTACACAATCGGGGGGCAGGATCTGATAACTGACTGCCAAAACCTAAGTTGTACTAGAGTTGCATTAAACGAGATTAGTCTGAGTTTTCTTTCTTCAGTGAAACTGGAAACCTAATTTTGATCATCTGAGGCAAAAAGATTATTCCTTTATAAATGGCTTCTATTATATTTAGCGAAACATTCATAATGATATTCAAATAAGATAAAGTGTGTCCGCCCGTGAATTAGAGCTTTCGTCCACATTATAAATTCAAATTTTTGAACGTGAGCAGTAATAAAATGAGATAATTAAATTTTCTCTTCATAAAATCAGCTAGTACGAGTTTGCACATCTCGGCAACGGTGGTAGATTCAAAGCACTATAAAGTTAAGGGAAAATAGGTTCAATCTGTGCTTTTTATTCGTATCGTTTTTTCTTTCTAGTGCAGATGTTGGACGAACTCGATTTAATTTTACTTCGTTTAACCCAAGTACTGTAAACTTTTAAAGACCGCGCTCATTTGTGGGTGAAATGAAATGAATGTTCATTTCATTATGTTCTCTACTTGTACACCCACCGCTATCCATAATCCACGCATAGGCCAATCCATGAAATCCTTCTCACAATCTCCTTCCTTATAGAAGTAATATTCTCTATTCTGTGCTTATAGGCAGTCCAGAAGAGATCACACTTACCTTTACGCATTTACAGCTTAACCTGCTATCATACTAATATTATAAATGCGAAATTTGTTTGTTGGGTTGCCCTTCAATCACGTTGCAATAGAGCAACAGATCAACGGGATTCTTTGCATGTATAGTTGAGGATAGTCACTTAGGTTACTATTTATCCCGGAAAGCTAAGGAGTTCCCGTGGGAATCAAAAAAATAATTAAACGCGGCCGAAGTGGCGGGCATCAGCTAGTAGGAATATAAATAATCCGCTATGATATTCATTATACGTACTTCTGTTGATGTGTGCATATTATGTCACCGTAAGATTGTAAAAACAGTTACTTTCTAATCTAACTCGCGAAATCGTAAACTGTCGAAACATTGTGAACCGTTCAATGTTCTGAGTGTCAGTTTTTGAAATATTCGTTGTATTTACGTTTTCTTGTCTGTTTCTTGTAGGTTAGGTTAGGGTTCGACATAAATTACTTGGCACTTAGGTTCTATCGGCTTAATATACCTATCAGATTACAAACTACCGAAAAATAATGCGTTGCATTGCTATCTTTATAGCAATCAATCTATATAATCTTAAGGTTTTTGCAATCTTACGGTGGCATATACATATACAGAATTTGAACTCAGATATAACTGCTGCCGATTCTGTCATGTAACATCTCTAAAGTATCAATTTTTGGAAAACTTATGGAGTTTCGATATTCGGACACTGTCATAGTTGTGCTAGCTCACACTAAGCCAACTGAACACGGGAGAAACGTCTCTGATAAAGAGATATGTAACATGTAATTAAATGCGACGCCGGCTGAACCAACGGCTTTCGCTTCACGCTCTTTTTCATTGGACGATAATTAAACAAACGCTAAGACCTCTATGCTTTACTGTTAGCCACCTACTTTGCTGTTTTGGTCGGATTATCCGCTAATTTCGTATTTTTGTGGTGTTTTATGAAGCTTTTCTAATTTTTATACGACTGCCTGAAAAAAGGAGTATATTGTTTTCAGGGTTCATGTATGCATGTATGTATGTATGTATGTATGTATGTGAGTTTGTATATTCCACCATAACTTTTATACGCCTGATCCGATTTTGATAAATGAGGTATCGTTAGAATCCCTAGCTTATTCCGGGTGACATAGACTAGTAACGTTTAAAAAAAAATTGATGGGGTGACCATGGTCCCGCATTAAAGAACAAAATTGAAAAAAAAAACGAAAATAAGATTAACTATATAATCATCATCTAGAAAATGATGAGTAGATTCCAATAATATATAACACTATAGTTCAATATTGAGTGATTCACAAAAAAAAATATCATTTAATAAAAAATGTGAATAAGATTCCAAAGGCTATATATGCAAATCGCTTCTTATGGAGGTAAACTCCAAAAATAATATGGCAGGGCAGTCGTATTTTTTTATTCGTTAAATTATATTTTATTTTATTTTATATATTTGTATGTAATCAACAGCGTTGCAAACTAATATTAATAACAATAATTATATCGTGACATTAAATAAAGCCATAAAGGATTACAAAATAAATATATGAAAAATATTTTAACAGTTTATTTTAGTTTTTTTTTGTATTTTTTTTTGGTGCTTCTAGATAACTAGCTAACCGGGTAGCTTGGAAGCTGAAATGAGCTCGGCTGGTTGGGGGTTATCCATCAGAGCTGGACTCAGGATCATTGGATAAACAACCTCTAAAAAGAACCCAGGAATACCAGGATATGAAAGAAGTAGGCGATGCCCATAGGGCTCATCCTAAATCTTTCCGTAGGTACTGAGTCAGGTTAACGCATCAGCAAAATCCATACTAAAATTATAAATGTGAAAGTGTGTCTGTCTGTATACAACGCTTTCACGGCCAAACTACTCAACCGACTGATGAAATTTGGTACAGAGATAGTTTGGTGACGGTGGTAGAATCTCCACCCGTATAAAAGCTAGAATAGGTCACTTTAAGCTTTCCCACAAAAAAACAATATACAGGCTATACAAATAGACCCATTTGGGGATAACAAATATATTTTTTTCAATTTGAATAAGACCTTAGTCACGACTTTAGTCATCCACCGCTTTTAGTTCTACGTTGGAAAACAAACGTGTTTTCCTGTAACGGTTTCCTCGATAAACAGTTTATGCAGATCGCGCTATCGTCGTATCTTTCCGCTGTCTTCATTCAATTGTCTAGATCTCGAGTGGCTGAACCCAGACGTGTCTATTGGAACCAATTAGCATGCCATCTGGGGCAGCTTAAGGTACACAACATTGTATTGTGATATGCGGCACACTCAAAGAATAAACGAATACTGCTAAGCGGATTTCCATTTCTATGGTGATATTAGAATTTATTTATTACATGACACTGTATTAGCCCATTTCAGTAAAGGTTCCATTCCAAATTCACTATTCAGAAAATGAAAGGTCATAGAAGAAACCTGCATAGGATCTAAATTGCTTGATTCTGGGATACGTGTTCTTAATACCAAATACTGCACTCAGCACTCTTCTAACGGTTTCCTCGACAAACAGTTTATGCAGATCGCACATCTTTCCGCTGTCTTCATTCAATTGTCTAGATCTCGAGTGGCTGAACCCAGACGTGTCTATTGGAACCACTTAGCATGCCATCTGGGGCAGTTTTACACCACAATGTATTGTGTTATGCGGCACACTCAAAGAACAAATGAATACTGATAAGCGGATTTCCATTTCTATGGTGATATTAGAATTTATTTATTACATAACACTGTATTAGCCCATTTCAGTAAAAGTTCCATTCCAAATTCACTATTCAGAAAATGAAAGGTCATAGAAGAAACCTGCATAGGATCTAAATTGCTTGATTCTGGGATACGTGTTCTTAATACCAATTACTGCACTCAGCACTCTTCTAACGGTTTCCTCGACAAACAGTTTATGCAGATCGCGCATCTTTCCTCTGTCTTCATTCAATTGTCTAGATCTCGAGTGGCTGAACCCAGACGTGTCTATTGGAACCACTTAGCATGCCATCTGGGGCAACTTTATACCCCAATGTATTGTGATATGCGGCACACTCAAAGAACAAATGAATACTACTAAGCTAATTCCAATTTCTATGGTGATATTAGAAGTTATTACTCTGTACATTTCAGTAAAATTTCTGATCTAACTATTCGAAAAATGAAGAAGAAACTAAGATCTGGGATACCTACGGTGGGGATACTTTTACTCAATATTACCTACTGCACTCAGCAGTCAATACGGGTTCAGCGTGGATGATCTAAGGCCCGTATTAATAAATCAACATCAGCTAAGAACAGGTTCTCAAGTATCGGTCGATCTATGGTAAAAACCGGTCTTAAGACCGGTTGACCGATACCTGAGACTCTGATCTTAGCTGATATCGGTTTATTCTCATATGATTATGAGAACGTCTGGAAATCCTTGTCCATAGTGTTGGTAGTTCCTTACACCAAATGCTATCAAAGAGTATGAGGCTAAAATAGTTTGTGGTGATATCTTGAAGCAACTATAGCTTAGTGGTAGACTTAAGACGTTGAGCGTCTTAGTCGGAAAGATAAGGGTACGACTACACTTTTCGAGGCTATATTATAAAGGTATTATGCGTTTTAACTTGCAAATCAATTGAAGAACATATTATGAGGAATAAAGTACACATTATGCCCGAGTTCTCCATTTTGTTCTCTAAAATGTGTGTAGCCTGCTCAAAATAATTAGTATAACCGGTAGTCTGTCAATCCACACTTGGGTTGCGTGTTGGACTTGGTACGAAATAAACAATCTCTTCTTACTTTGAACTGTCTTAGTAGGTAGTGAATCTACGATAGGTTGAGGTGATACGACGATGATGAAAAAACTTGCAACTCACATCATTATCATCATCATCATCGGGTGCCATCTTCTAATTAAAGTTTAGCTGCCTTACAATCTTGAGCGTAATTGTGTGTAATTATGACGGGTCATCTCCTTTACGTCGTCCATCCACTTCCTCCTCTATCTTCCAGGTGCTCTTTTCAACTCACATCGCTGAGAAATTCATACCTAAATCCGTTGCTTAAGTATTTTAAATACCGACAAAGGCATACCGCCAAGTAATTTTGCGTTCCGAAACATTGCCGCGTACATTATCTTAGCAGAAAGCATAGATATTTTATCTGATTTAACAGATAATAAAATAACAAAGTAAAGCTTGCAATAACCAATAGCTCGGAATCAATGAGGCAAACACGGCCATGTTACCATAACGTAACTGTTCCCGCACAGTACGGCAACAGTGGACAAAAAACAATCAATTGACTTTCATATTAGTACATCATTCAATACTTTACTGCGATTTTCGCATTGGTAGGTAATATTATAAATGCGAAAGTGTGTTGGTTTGTCCTTCAATCACGCCACATTTTTGGCATGGGTTAGTTGAGGACCTGGAGAGTGACACAGGCTACTTTTTATCGCGGAAAATTAGTGAGTTCCCGTGGGACCCCTCAAGAAAAAAATTTCAAACTACGCGGACGAAGTCGCTGGAATCAGCTAGTTTAAAATAAAGGTACCAGTCAATGGTCATAGAACCATGAACTTGCCAATAGATTCCAAGTGTCAACATTAGAACAGCGATGAAGTACCTACCTACCAAGCACAACCTTTTTTTTAGCCCACTCAAACAAGATCAAGAAACAGTTTAAAATTTTAACAAAGCAATTTCTAGTCATGATTCATATCAAGACTATTCAGACAATGCTATCACAATTTCACTATAAAAATGAATTTTTTAAGAATTACAACACAAGAAAAAAACTGAATAACTTTTGAAATTCGAAGTTCAAACTTTCACATACAAATATCCGCACTCCGCCGTCTTATTATTTGCCTATTGGCAATGTTCGTACGCACTGCATTTCTATTGGTGCATTCTCTAACGGGTTTCCCGTTGCTACATTCACTCGCGTCATCTCAAACGCTCGATCAGCGCAAAGTTCATCCCGCTCAGTCCGCCGCGGAAAGTCGTGGGGGTTACATGTGACATCGCTGTTTGGAGATTAGAATTTGAAATTGCATCGGTCCCTATCTAACCGGTAGACCTGATTTTATCTATTTATATAGAAATATAGACGTTTTATTTAAGTAAAATAAAACTCGAGTGCTAAGTTAATTTATGTTTGTGTTATTATACGACTTTTTAATCAGTGCAAGTGGTTTTTTCGCGATTTACCCGACTGCACTTTGGTTTGTGTGCTTCGTCAACGGTGAAGAAAGGTGAGTTTTTGCTCGGTTTCTATGGTTGATGGTTGTATTTTATGGCGTGGCTGGTGCCGGGTGGTTGCCCCGGGCCCGGCGCGACGGCAGGGGAGCTCGGAATCGATTGTCCCGGCGTAGTCGACAGTCGACATACCTACCTATAATGCCTACTTACACCCTCGCTCTCGCACTGTCTCTAGCTATACCCATTTCGTTTTACAGGGCTCCAATTTAAATACATTAGTTCATTCCAACTCATATAATTCAAGCATTGAAAAGTCAGCCAGCTGTATTACACTCTGATCGATTATCCAGTTCAGAATAGGCTTCAACCTTACAGATGGGCTGTTGTGAATTAATACTTATTATGTTATTATAATTAGGTACTTATGTAGATGCAAATGCAATGAGACTACATACCTAAATGAATATTGAATATCCCTATTTAGTATTTAACTAATGTAACGCTCGGTTTTATGAGGAAAAATTACTTTAAATAGGTACCTAGTTAGTTAGGTAACAGGTAGCAGTAAAAAAATACCCTATTCTATAGGGTATTTTTATAGGGCCTGTAGAATATGAAAAGGTTTTTTATAGGTAGGTAGGTAATTAGATCTCGTAATTTTTTCCTACTTTGTAAGCTATCTTTAAAATTAACCTAGAAAAGTGCCTACTTTCTTATAATAAGATTTACCTATCTCAAAGAAGAAATTTAAATAGACATGAGATAAATGATAGATAGGTAGGTCACGTTTACCACGATCGCGATACATATCGATAGGTACGTGACAGTAACAAAACTGCCAATCTATATTGCATTTTGATCAAAACTAAACAGCTATGAATAATCGCCTAGGTATATCAAACTATTATATGTTGAGAGTGGAGGCCTGTGCCCAGCAGTGGGACGTTAATAGGCTGTAGTGGTGGTATATCAAACATTTATTTTCTACTTTGAGGGTATCAAAATATTTTCAGTTACGGCCATTGATTGATGATTGAGCAGATGCGGCACTCAGTGTCAAAATGTTTAGCCAAACAATCCCAAGAATTAGTATATTTTGTAAAATCACTACATAAGTAGCTCTTTGGACATAACCTCGGCATGGGATGCACAAATGATTTCTAAATAAACTTTGCATTTAAACAATGCAACCATTTTATTTTTTGCCTATAACATGATAAGTTCATGTCGTCGGATTTACCTAGGTGGTATTTATAGAAACTTATTTGTCCCTCTTCCGCTCCAGTGTGGCGCCATTAGCTGTCCTCTTCATAGGGTAGGTATAAGTGTACGTCTGGAATGTTGGCATTTCGCGCTGAAGGCACGCGGGGGTCGCAGAATCCTGGCTTAGAGACCTAGCATTCCAACTACTCACAATTTATGGTTTAAATGGCGTTTTGTTGCAATTTGCATTCATTGCGTGCTTAACTAGCTTTTTGGAATGCGTATGTTTTTAATTTCTGGGCTATTTATCGCATGAAATCTTTAGAACCCATCTTTGAATCTTGTTTGACGTCTTGTTAACTAATTAACTAATGAAACCATAACATTGCTGTAAGTAATTAAGCTTAAACCATAAACCTAAATCTCAATGTAGATGGACCTCAAAGAGTGTTGTATCTGTATTTTTGTATTGTAAATTTCCATTGCTCCATAATCTGCCTTAAAGAGCCTGCCTTCTGCTAATTTCACTCACTAATGGTACCTAATAATGTTAGTAACTTTACGACGCGTGTAAATCAGCCTGATTTGTCCAGTTGTACCGTTTAACATTTAGGTAGGGGAACTAAGTTTTGAGCAGAGTTCAGGCTCAGGTATAACTAAGGACTGAAACAGTAACCGAAATAAGTGGTTTAAACACTGTTTTTTGAAACTGTTATAAAACAGAAACACTTATAACGGAAATAGAAACGATACTGTAACCCGATCAATCTGGAACCGTTTATTTCTGTTAAGGAGTGTTTTTATCTGTAACCCTAATAGGTACATGCCCTAACAAACTGCACGGTATGACAACGCGTTCTTCTCACTTCATTAGACTTTACACAAACTGGCACAACATGACCATGTTTTTCTCAAAACAATTGCAACCATCGGTGCTTTCATCTTAGGTTCAAATTTGAATACGCTTCAACAGTAAATTTGGCAAAGTCGCTATTTCGATTACACTTTAAAACTCTTTATTTCTAGTACAGATTTATTTCTGTTACAGAAATATAAGTGTTTCGGGTTAACAGAATTAAAAACTAAAATGACCTATATTGGCTGAATTCTCAATCACTTATATCAATCAGTCGCATAACGCGATTAACTAATTCAATTTGCGGCGATGAGGCAAAATTAGGTTAGAGCGTAGAACTGAATCCGGATGCGATATCGTTCCGGCCCACGGCAGATAACCACGATTTATCAAGCCAATGAGCTGAAATGGCGATCCAGTCGTTAACTCGGATTTAGTGTCTGGTAGCACGCACTGGGTAAAAGATTAAGTTTTTAGTTTTGCCCACCTACCTTGTTCAAAAACCGTTTTGGTATAAATTGGTTAATCGACACCAGAATAAAGTAAAATTGACTTAAATTTTCAATTCTACTATGAGAGTTTACATTTCAAATGAGATGAAGTAGGTTGGGAATTAGATACTTAACTACTTTGTGTTACTACAAGTTACAAATAGCTAATCATCTGTAATCAATGCGTTAATTAGTGTTTCAATTTACATAAGTACTTAATGCAAAGAATTTTATAGTTTTAAAGCATAAGTATGAGAAGTATAAAATTAAACCCGTTAAGTTTAAGTAATATAATGATTCATGATTCATGCTTAAACGATTAAGTCTTAATGAGACAAAAAATGAAGAGTTACAGTTATTCATATTCATCAAAGAGGCAGAGTAATTAAAATATCACCAACGGATTACGATGATGGCATAAAAACTGTCCAAATGAGACTAAAATAAGAATGCGCAGTCCTAGCAAGTGCGTTCCGGTGTATGAGCCCCCAAGAGCTGTAGTTAATTAGTTAAGTGTTAATTATTAAATACCACTTCACAGTTTTCTTATTTTAACACAATGTGCGTGAAAGTTTCTAGTTCCGGTGTAAATAGACAAATATTTGTTGGGATATCTTCCTACGTATTTCTTGCTACCCGAACTCTTCCCACATATTATTATTTAAAGCGGTTTAAGCCTTTTAATTCGAGAACAAAGCTATGATAATAGACAATATAGAAGGCAATATGCAATATATATGCAAGGCCTTTAACTTGCCCAAATTTCATGTGCGATCAAACGCAAACAGGAAGTCAAAACCAGGTAACCTTCGAAATTTTATTATCCAAGTATAGTCAAAATATTCCTTTAATAAAACGCATTCCGCGAGGGGCGAGGATATCATTGGCTAGATCCTTATCACATACAATCCAAAATGTCTTATCAAATTCACTTTTGGCTTGGCAAAATCTTTTTTTGTTTTCATATAAACATTTTTCAGTAGATAAATCAGAAAGCGGGTCGTTATGTTCAAAATTGAAAAAAAATTGTTCGGTTGATCGCGTTTTCCAAATTCCTGACTGCTCATTTCGAACACAAAATTACAATTTGAAAAAAATAGTGGAAAACAAGGTTATGGATGGGGATCTTAAAAACGCAGCCCGCATTTTGTTTTCTAATGATACGCTGGCTCCATTTAATGATGAAACGCTAGAAGCCTTACGTGACAAGCATCCTTTACCAAATCCCGACTCTTTACTTCCAGACCCACCTTCAAACGTTTCATTTTTACAGATAAAGGATGAAGAAACTTACGCTGCGATAATGTCATTCTCCAGTGGCTCTGCTGGTGGCATGGACGGCATAACACCACAACATCTAAAGGATCTTGTGGGTGTTACTGCTGGGGACGCCGGCAAGGCGCTTCTGAGCGACATTACCAGACTTTGTAATTTTATGTTATCTGGCGAGGTAAATTCATCCTTTTTGCCATTCCTTTACGGCGCGAGGCTCTGTGCTTTTAATAAAAAGGACGGTGGGATCCGGCCCATCGCTGTTGGCTGCACTTTTCGCCGTTTGGCATCAAAATTAGCGTGTAGACACATAGTTTCGACCCTAAAGGATAAATTCCAACCCATTCAAGTTGGATTTGGCAGTAAAGGTGGTTGTGAGGCAGCGGTGCATTCGGCTCGTACTTTCTTATCGAATGGCGAGGTTGAGGTACTGCTGAAAGTAGACGTAAAGAATGCTTTTAATTCATTGGACAGGGCAACTCTGCTTAACGAAGTTTCAACACAGCTTCCCGAAATTTACCCGTATGTTTGGCAATGTTACAGCTCTGCTTCTAAATTATTTTTTGGAGATGGCGATATTAAGTCCTCTGTAGGTGTTCAGCAAGGGGATCCTTTAGGTCCAGCCCTGTTCAGCTTAGGGATCCACAACCATATCTCAAATTTAACATCAAAATTTAACATATGGTATCTTGACGATGGAACCATTGGAGGCAACGTGGATGACGTTCTTAAAGATCTTAACAATGTTAAGCAGCAATTTGGCAAAATTGGTTTAGAACTAAATTTTTCCAAATGTGAACTGTTTTTCACAGAAAAGCTATCGCAAGATAGAATATCATCGGCCTCCGAATTATTTAATGAAATTGCCCCTAATATTAAGATTCTTGATAAACATTCACTTTGTCTTCTTGGTGCTCCTCTTTTTAACGAAGCCATACAACCAATCTTGGACAAAAAAGTCAGAACATTTTCGGCACATTCTGACAAATTGGGCGCTCTAAATTCTCACATTGCATTTTCGATCCTAAAATATTGCCTTTTTGTACCTAAATTAATTTATATTCTCCGTGCGAGCCCAATTTGGAAATTTCCTGGACTACTCGATATCATGGATGCCACCTTAAGAGATACGCTAGAAAAAATTCTAAATTTATCTTTTGATGATCAGTCTTGGAATCAAGCTACTTTACCGGTCAAGTATGGTGGCATCGGCGTGAGGAAAATTTCCAGTGTTGCTCTTCCGGCTTTTCTGTCCTCTGTGCATAGTATAAAAGAGCTTAGTTCTCAGATTCTTAATTCTAATTCAGTTTCACTGACCTATGCCACAGAGGCCTTAGAGAGTTGGAAGGTCAGGTGTCCCAATGACGATATCCCGAAGGAATGTTTCACACAAAAACTTTGGGATGTGCCGTTGGTTCGGCTGACACATACAAATTTGGTTCAAAATCTTACAAGTGAAAGAGATCGAGCAAGGCTTCTAGCCTTATCTGAAAAAGAATCCGGGTATTGGCTTCATGCCTTGCCATCGAAAAATCTCGGCACTCTTTTAGATAATGAAAGTTTTCGTGTGGCTCTAGGTCTCAGATTGGGAACACCCCTGTGCTTTGAGCACAGATGTCCGTGTGGAAAAGAGGTCGATAAATTTGGAATTCACGGACTCTCTTGCCAAAGGAGCGCTGGTAGGCTTTTTCGGCATGGCTCTCTCAATGATACGATCAAAAGGGCTCTTGCCACCATAGATATTCCTGCGCTCATTGAGCCGGCAGGGATTAGTCGGGATGATGGCAAGAGACCTGATGGATTGACGCTGGTTCCCTGGGAACGGGGACGGGCGCTAATGTGGGACGCAACATGCGTAGACACATTGGCCCCGTGTCATATCAGGGAGACAGCATCAAAGCCGGGAGCCGCAGCAGAAAAGGCTGAAACCGGCAAGCGGCGGAAGTATGCCTCTCTCATAGAGAGTTACATATTTGTTCCGTTTGCCGTGGAGACCCTTGGGCCGTGGAGTCTTAGTGCCAAAAATTTTTTGCGAGATATTTCACCGCGGTTAATTGCCTCATCTGGTGACAGAAGGGCTGGCTCATTTTTTGCGCAAAGGATCAGCCTGGCTGTCCAGCGCGGAAATGCAGCCAGCATTCTTGCCACCATTCCACGTGGGCATGATTTATATAGTAATTAGGTTAGGCTAGCTACCATTAAGTTCTATTGTATTATTTTCAATAAAAAAAAAAAAAAAAAAAAAAAATATAGAATAAAAAAACATATTTTAACTTTTTAACGGACACTGTCACGTCTTGTTTTTCTCTAACTTGTTGTTTACCATAAGCCAAGATTGGTTGGCAGAATGAATGAAAATTCATAGTTAACTTCTCGGGCACTACTTGTTCAGAGATCAAAATAAAAACAAAACGAATCCCTTACAAAATGTCTCTGCGTAGATTCCTAGTAAAAGCAGATATTTAATCGTAAAATCGTGAGAAAAACACTGACGCGATAAAACTTTTTATGCAAACATTAGGGGTAATATAAGAGCCATCGTGATTCGGACATGATAGCTTATCGCTTGTTGAACTTATCGTTCCGCTTATTAACGTTTGAAGAGGAATTCGGGATGCTGTTGACATTATAGCCCTTATCGCTGTATTATCAATGCAGGCATTTGGTGCTGATAAAATCTATCGCGTTTAGCTTTTATCTGATCTCTGTAATCGCGATGCTCCTATCTTTGCCTTAGAAAGGAGAAAGTTTGTATTGGCTGTAGTTTTATGATAAGTTTGAACGTTTATTTTTTAATTGTTTTAGATTACTGTAACTTATTTGTAGATAAGCCAACTCGCATGAAGATCTGTGGATTTTCATTACTAGACTTTATGAATTAATGCTTGGAGTCACATAACTACATCTTGCTTATTCCTAGAAGATGCACTGGGGATACTAGCCATATTGTCAGCTGGCACATTTTATATGCACGAGAATCAAAAGATAATAATAATCTTTGGTACCATAACCGAGGTATTGTAATGAACTCTCAAATTTCAACCTAAAGTTTTCATTACAACTCTTCATAATCGTAAAAACATTTACTTACTCGTAAATCATAATATTACAGTGACTTTCGTAGACGATACAATTCACGGTGCTACAGTCAGGGCTGCATAAAATCTAAATAATTATACATTTAATAAAACTTTGAAACTTATTCAACTGTATCAGGTGTCATTTTGGAACAACAAAGCACCAAGTTCATGCATTATTGACACAGGTGATGGTAATGCTATGGTGTAAACAAGAGGTTTCAATAATTTATTAAGTGTAACAGTCAGATCTGTAAATGGAGTTGTATTTATAATTTAAATGTGCTTCATGTCGAGTGTGTCTAAACTGAATACATAATGTTTCATTGGACATGGGTATGACAGGTTGACATTTTCAATGGTTTTGTTCAAAATTAGCCTGAAACATGCTTCTCTTAGAATCGATATCGTAGAGTGAGATTTATCTGAAATCCCAAAGTTAGCAGGATTTGCTTGTCTCTGAAAATTGACGGAACCTGGTCGATTAGAACTTGGAACAAGATAACTTCTCCGCCACCGCCATTAAAACGCGTTCATAAACAATAATAACGAAAAAACCCCGCCATATGATTTCAAATACGTATGTCGGTTGTCGGTATATTAGAAGGTACTAAGGTAGTACCACTATCACAACCGCCGGGACTAATTATAAATGTAAGAATGTATTTGCTTCACTTGAACGATCCTTTATTATCTCCACAGGGAGTCCTTTGCATAATATTCGCCTTTGCTAAGCTTGGCTAATTATGCAATGCCAATTGTACATTACGCATAATTACTCCAAGTGCAAGCTCAATAAGGAGCGAGGAGTGAGTTTTATGAGTAACATGTCCTTTTAAATTGTATGTATGGTGTTCCTTGCTCATGAAAATGAAGTTTTAAAACGGAATGAGTCAATAGTCAATACTATCAAGCAAGGAACTGAAATACTTTATACAGAGCACCAAATATTATAATACAAAAGAGTACGATCGATCTTTTAAGTCGTCGAATTTCTATATAAAAGGAAAACTATAAATCTATATTCTATATAGAAAGAATTTTTTAAAGTATTGAATTTGGCAGAGGTTCAATAGGCTCAGAGGGGTTTGGGAGTGGACAGAGGCTGCTCGAATAGATAGGAGGTTTCTTACGACGATGCTTTAAGATTAGTTAACCTTTGCCTCTCGTCTTGGAAGTGGTAATAAAAAAAAGGATTTGTCTATGTCACATCCTCTGCGATGAATGCGTTTCGTTTATTATGCACGATGCGTCGACCAACACGGCTCCAGCTGCGTCCAGACAATGGAGCGCTGAATTAATCATATTGTTGTAAACCATTTCTATTGCTACAGTGGCTTATTGTGTGAAAAATCAAAGATGGCTCTGTTGAGAACCTATGTTGAAGATATAATATAATGAAGTCTGAACCCGGCGCATGAATACCGACTGAAGTACTTAACTATTTATTCTGTGTTGTTCCTCGTGCTTTTCTCGAACTGTCTTCTCATCAAACTTTTTGAGACTCCTTTATTTTTAAACTATGTAGGTAATGTAATAGATTCAAACAAAATATAGTACCTAGCTACGTGAATTCCAATCATATAACAAATATATACATTCATTTTTTTCTGCTTTAATTCATGAATCGAAATCGGAAGCATAATTTTAATTTTGTATTTGTAGTCATGTACCTTTAAAATTGAAAAGAATATTTCAGACTTTTGGACAGTATCATGACGGTGGATCCTAATTTGGAAATGGAATTTACTTTCCGAGCTGCAAGTTTAAATTTGGAAGTGGCGTTCCAGCCCAACATGGCGCGGGCGACAGTGTCAAGGTCACGGGCGCAGCGGCAGAGCGTTGACTGTTTTTGTTTTTGCTTTTTTCTTAAGCCCTTTTAAACTCAATTGCGTGCAGCTGCATGAGACATGAGTACGGAGTAACGTATGAGTCATTAGATTTATTTCGTCGCAAAGCTTTTTATCTTTTCTTTAACGATTTGTTTTTGACTTACGATTGTCATTGACATTGATAGATGTGAGATGCGAGGATTTTAATTTGAGTGGGAGGTTAACTGTGTTGCCTTTTTACGAATATTGACAAAAATCTTGATTTATCAATTGTACTTAGCATATTTGGATTAAGTACAAAAGTAGCAGTGTTTAGCAGTATGATTTAATTTACTTTATGCATTTCACTGTTGTGAATTGTGATGCTAAGAGAACATCCGCTGTAAAATATGGTTAGGTACTTAATCAAGAAATTATTGTAATAATAAGGAAGTAGGTAGTTATTATTAGTAAATTTAAGGAAAATCAAATTTAATTAAGTACTAAATTGAGGCCAATCCTGTATAACACAATCTCTAAACTAAACTAAAATGACACCTCTAAAACTAGTTCTGTCCCTTTCGGCAGAGATGAGTCTCTTGCCGGCTAGTCTCAGTAGAATCGGTTTACCGAACCGAACAAAAAATGAAAAAGTAAAATACATGATTAAATTTTACCTCTTATCAAAAGTTAAATTTAAACTATCAACAATAATACATTTTTCCTAGGATTTTATCAACATAGAGAGCAATCAAAACATGTCTATCGTTATTTAAGTAAATTTACTATAAGTAGGCAGTTGCTTATCTGCCGACCTGTCCCGGCGAGAGACGAGCAAGCTGGATAAATCCAAAAGCAAAACAAACAACAAGGAGTGCGTTGAATCTCGATGATACTAAAATAGAACTTCGCCGCATAAGGCAAACCAGTGAATAAATGTAAACAGCTAGTTACTTACCTATTTAGTTTTATTAAGTCTGTAATTCATTTGTCAATTCTACAATAATCAAATGAACGATGGTGCCCATTTAACAGAACTTAGAAAAGGAACAATATTATTCAGCCTTGACAAGTTTAAGTTATTTCTTGTTATTTAGTTTAAGTTGTAGAACTGTCAAATGCCGAAATAACGCATTTTAACCACCATTTTTTTAATAAAAAAAAAACATTTAAGTGCTTAAGATACTTATTACTTAGGTTATAGGTATCATGACATGAAAAGTTTCATGACACGTTTTATTTAACTACCGCATCCACTGAATGAACGCCCGTGTTAAAAGTTGAAACAATTTGTCAAAGTATCTATTAGTAGCAGGGAAGGATTTTTAAGGGCGTTAGTTAAAATTAGATTAACAGCTCTCCATTCGGTTAGTTTAAATAGGGTTCAAATGATAATGGCGGTTATAAATAACTGAGATTTCGGCTTGTTTGTTTAGGATGGATGTTTCATGTTATACCTATATATAACTTGATAAAGAACAGAGTTTTTGAGATAAAAGATCGCTGGATGAATATAATTTTAACATTCGTTGTTAATTTTAGCAGGTAAGTGTTATTGTTTGTTTTAGCATGTTTGAAATTTGAATCCCACTACAAAGCAGAAACATTTAAATTTTTGCAAAGATTAATAATATAATAATGTCCTCCCGACCGAATTTCGGCCACGGCGGCCAATCTCCAGAGAGATTAGCCATCTGCGCGGGAGATATTATAGTGCACACGTGTGTGCGCGTACACAGGTGCATTCTCTATTCCTTTACTCTCATAGCCCGATGGGACGGAAAATCCGACACGACCGGAGAGAAATCAGGCGCTGGACCGACGACTTAACACGGCACGGGGTTGAAATACCGCCAAGTTCCTAACTCCGGGCTAGTACTGAGAATTTCTTGTTCGAAAAACCCAATACTTGTTAAGACCCGACCCGGGACTCGAACCCGGGACCTCGTCAGCGGCAGTCGAACATGCTCACCACTAGACCAACGAGGCAGTTAAGTAGGTATCGGTCGGTATTGAACACCCGACCACCCGACTAGGAAGCCGGCCGTCTAAACCACCAGGCTATCACCGCAATACATATCCACCACCACCAATACAGCCCATTAACGTCCCACTGCTGGGCATAGGCCTCCACTCTCATAGGAGAAAGGGAATTGGAGCTAAGACCCACCACGCTGCTCCAATGCGGGTTGGCGGGCTTTAACGACTATTATCATGTTAGTGATAATAACCGGGACCGACGGCTTAACGTGCTCTCCGAGGCACGGGGGTGAAACACCGCCAACTTCCTAACTCCGGGCTAGCACTGAGAATTTCTAGTGTGAAAAACCCAATACTTAATTATAGCCCGACCCGGGACTCGAACCCGTGACCTCGTTGGCCGCAGCCGAACATGCCAACCAATAGACCAACGAGGCAGTCATAGACATATACCTAGGTCCAATTTGAACATCTGTCTGTGTCATGGTCGGCTACCCACACAACTCCTAATGAGTTTTACTTGTTTTTCTGTTCCGGTGCAAAAACTGTATTATATTTTGGACAGTGATTGCTCGAATTACTTGTTTATTCCGCAAAAAATACCTTGATTATTTTATTTCAGAGAAATAATTGCGTTTGTTTGATATGGACCATGAAATTAGGATTTATATGCGAGCTTTGTATTTAAAAAGAATCTTTACTTATATTATACCTAGGTACTTAAATGCAAATGATTGAATGGCTGTTTGTTACTCAATCACGCCAGAACGGTTGAACGGATCTGGCTGAAATTTGGCACAAATATAGATTTATAGTCTGGAATAACACATAGGTTACTTTTTATCCCGGATAATTAAAGGGTTCCCGCGGGCATCAGCCGGTAAATGATTAATTATTTGCAAAAATAATTTATTTTCTTATATTGCCTGCGATTTTAGGTTTAGCTCTTAGGTTTTTCGGAATCAAGTGGGAACTAGGCCTTAAAGGACTTGTATCCAGGGCCGTAAAATAAATTAAAAAAAAAAAAAGTGGGAACTCTTTGACTTTCCGGAATGAAAAGTAGCTTTTGTCACTCTCCAAGTCTGTAGATACAAAAAATCATTACCTACTCCGTTCCATCTATTACTTCTCTAGGAGGCGGTATTTGACCGCCATCCATCCATCCAAACTTTAACATTTTTAACATGTAGTATTTTAGTCCTATAGATAAAAAGTAAAAGAAGATAAATTATTTAGTTAGATTGTGATGTATAAACACCGTGGCCATTAAAATATAATAATTTATCATATTTTATTGATAGGCGTTAGATAATTCGCAGCCGGTGTGCGGTGCTGCAGTATATCGGTAGTCATCTACCTTCAAGTTCGTATGCTTTATAGTTCCTAAGATATCGTTATTAGTCAGTGAGTGAGTGGTACTGCTTTTATATATACTGTAAAAAGTAAAAAGAAGATAGATTACTTGCTTAATTTATTTTTATGACACAAAAACACCGTGGCCAATAAAAAATAAGTAATTTATCATTTATTGATAGGCATTAGACGATTCGCGTGCGGCCCGTCGGCCCTATGCTGCAGTACCTATATCGGTAGTCGTCTACCTTCAAGTTCGTATGCTTTATAGTTTTGAGATATCGTTATTACTCAGTGAGTGAGTGGTACTGCTTTTATATATACTGTAAAAAGTAAAAAGAAGACAAATTACTTGCTTAATTTATTTTTATGACACAAAAACACCGTGGCCAATAAAAAATAAGTAATTTATCATTTATTGACAGGCATTATACGATTCGCGTGCGGCCCGATCGGCCCTATGCTGCAGTACCTATATCGGTAGTCGTCTACCTTCAAGTTCGTATGCTTTATAGTTTTGAGATATCGTTATTACTCAGTGAGTGAGTGGTACTGCTTTTATATATACTGTAAAAAGTAAAAAGAAGACAAATTACTTGCTTAATTTATTTTTATGACACAAAAACACCGTGGCCAATAAAAAATAAGTAATTTATCATTTATTGACAGGCATTATACGATTCGCGTGCGGCCCGATCGGCCCTATGCTGCAGTACGTATATCGGTAGTCGTCTACCTTCAAGTTCGTATGCTTTATAGTTTTGAGATATCGTTATTACTCAGTGAGTGAGTGGTACTGCTTTTATATATACTGTAAAAAGTAAAAAGAAGATAAATTACTTGCTTAATTTATTTTTATGACACAAAAACACCGTGGCCAATAAAAAATAAGTAATTTATCATTTATTGATAGGCATTAGACGTTTCGCGTGCGGCCCGATCGGCCCTATGCTGCAGTACCTATATCGGTAGTCGTCTACCTTCAAGTTCGTATGCTTTATAGTTCCTGAGATATCGTTATTAGTCAGCGAGTGAGTGGTATTGCTTTTATATATACTGTAAAATGTAAAAAGAAGATAGGTAAATTACTTACTTTATTTATTTTTATGACTGTGTTGTATTAAGAAAAACACCGTGGCCAATAAAAAATAAGTAATTTATCATTTATTGACAGGCATTATACGATTCGCGTGCGGCCCGATCGGCCCTATGCTGCAGTACCTATATCGGTAGTCGTCTACCTTCAAGTTCGTATGCTTTATAGTTCTGAGATATCGTTATTACTCAGTGAGTGAGTGGTACTGCTTTTATATATACTGTAAAAAGTAAAAAGAAGATAAATTACTTACTTAATTTATTTTTATGACTGTGTTGTATTAAGAAAAACACCGTGGCCAATAAAAATAAGTAATTTATCGTTTATTGATAGGCATTAGAGTCTAATTTATTGATAGACACGCGAATCGTCTAATGATTAGACGATTCGCGTGCCGCCCGATCGGCCTGGTGCAGTATATCGGTAGTCTGTAGTCTGTGGTAATCCTCGGTCGTTGACCTGTAACGGCAAAGCCGCTGGCTCGCCGGCCGCCGCTGCTCGCGACGCCTCAGGGTTAAGGTCCAGATTACGATGACAGCTAAACGTGCTAACGTCGTGGGAATCATGATAAATAAGCGGTTTTGGGGCAAAATAGAACCTTAGAATAAATTAAACACTACAAATTTTGTGGCAGAAGTTAATTTATTAAAGGCACGATATAATTTATATTATTTGCTCTATTCAAAGAGGTTTTAAACTTTTAAAGGCACGATTTAATTAATGTATTGGAATATTATATAGGACTGCTTCGTTGGTCTAGTGGTTAGCATATTCGACTGTGACCGACGAGGTCCCGGGTTCGAGTCCCGGGTCGGCCCATAACAAGTATTGGGCTTTTCTGACACGAAATTCTCAGTAGTAGCCCGGAGTAAGGAAGTTGGCGGTGTTTCACCCCCGTGCCTCGGAGATTATTTGCTCTATTCAAAGAGTTTTCACAGAGTCCAAACGTCACAGACTATAACTACGTACTCGTAGATTCTCGGAGGTAAAAATACTACAGACAATATTAGATTAAAAAATAAGACACTTATTAGATTTGTAAATAAAATAAAAATACCTACCTAGACTATGGAACGCGATTCAGACTTCTTATTTTTCGCTCTCTGTAATTGATTCCTTCAAAAGATATCTCCTGGGCAGGCGTGCTCCATCTCACCCGTTGTCCCAGGTAAGCGACGAAAGCGTGATACGGCACCATAGAAAATGTCAAATTTGTCAACGTGACAATGTAGTTCACGTAAGACAGCTACTGTTCGATACTGTCGCGTATCGTATCGACGCGTTATCGCGTTGGTCGCTCACATAGGACATGCCCGTTATCCTGGGTGAGCGACAGAATGACAGGCGTATCTACGCGACAACGAAAACGTAACATCATTGTCTATGGCATTCACGTAGCTTCTGGCGCTCCTTGGAGAACGGGTAAGGCTGCATTGCCACCAAAATGATTGCAGTATTACGACAAATGCAGTCCCCATATAAGTTTACTTAGATAAACAAGTCAGAATTTAACAAAAAAACACGACTGCCCTGCCAAAAACGAACTAAAATGTTAAAAATCTAAATTAATCTAGGGTTAAATTAGAAAATCTTATTTACATTTTTATTAAATTATATTTTTTTGTGGTCTTACTTTCGATTTTTTTTTCAACTTTAGTCTTTAACGCGGGTACCATGGTCACCCCATGATTTTTTTTTAAATTTACTAGCCTATGTCACCCGGAATAAGCGAGGTATTCTAACGATACCTCATTTATCGGTTCAAGCGTATAGTGGAATATACAAACTAACATACATACATACATGAACCCTGAAAACAATATACTCCTTTTTACAGGCAGTCGTATAAAAAAATGGCACGCAAGTTAAATGGAAAGTGAAGAGTAAAATTAAGTGGAAATAATTGACTAAAACCTACTATTAGTACATTCTTTTTCCACTTCATTCTTTCTAATGTTAAGTTATCCCAGTACTTAACTTTCCTAGTGTCTTTACATCAGATGCGAATCCTTTGGTGATCTGCACACAGCCTATATTATCGGGTCGTACCACAAATAGGATGACGTTAAAAAATGCTCCTAGGCTTGGGGAACAACAATTTTGCATACTCGACTTAACTGCTTCAAGGGACTCCCAAAGAGCGATGGACACCCTTCAAACTTACTTCATTTAACTTTCAATTTTATCTCAAGGGTCGAAGAGCCACATTTGTAGCTACTCGAGTGTAGGGCTCTTGAAGACACGTTCCATCTCAACAGCTCTCCAGCATCTTTGCCGCATTTCTCTCGAGTCAATGCATGCTAAGTGGTTTTTAATTCGTTTGTGCCATTTGTTCCGGATCGCAGATAAAATGGAGATGTTATATTATACTGTGATGTGATATGTGAGATACAAACTTTTAACACAGAAAAAAATCCAATAGAATAAGATAAAAAGGTTTAAAAACCATTAGTTAACCCGACTACGAAAATAATATTGCGAAATAGTTTTTCTATCGCTTGGTAGGCAAATACATAATATTTGAAAATTGTACTTTCAGATATAAGTATGTTGCATAACTTGTATCCCCGGGAAGGATATCCCTACTACATTTTATCCTGAAAAATTACCGCGAAAGTAACAAAAAAAATTATCCATGCGGTCACACAAGGACATAGTGTCTTTAAATTGATTAAAGAAAGACGATTGAGAAGATTGAGGTGGACTACTTCTTAGTATATAAGATAATTTATAAGTTTAGGTTAAAGTAAAATTACTCATTAGTCTAATTTTTAGGCTAGATTGTAATATTAGTGAGTATAGGTTGTATAAAAAAATATACTCATATGAATGAAAAAAAAAACATGCGGTCGAAGTCCCGGGCACCATCTAGTCTCAAAAAAACTAAAGTACGCTAAATAAAGACTGATCAAGAGGCATTGTTCGGACTGATCTTAACCCATAACCCCAGATTTTATACGCGATTGGGATACCGTGTGATATTCCGGCATTCCAACGGAACCCCCAGCTGTGGACCGGTCAAACTGGTTACTGTAAAGCTCTCAAATCCCCGACATTTTGTTATGGTGTCAGAACAACCGCAGATGGTCGTTGATTGCGGGTATTCCGTATCAGATCGATTACAGTTGAAAAAGTAGTCGCTTTAACTCACCGGTGCAACCAGCATTCCAAATCTGTTGTGGTCCATAGAGCCGAAGAGTAACTTTTACAGTTCAGACGAATCTTTATTAGCTAACTAGCTGATGTCCGCTATTATTATAGTACTAGTACATTCTTTTTCCCCTTCATTCTTTCTAATGACAAGTTATCTCAGTATTTAACTTTTCTAGTCGAAGAGCCACATTTGTAGCTACTCGAGTGTAGGGCTCTTGAAGACACGTTCAATCTCAACAGTCGCGGGCACCATCTAGTCTCAAATAAACTATAATAAATAAATACTGATCAAGAGGCATTGTTCGGACTGATCTTAACCCATAGCCCCAGATTTTATACGCGATTGGGATACCGTGTGATATTCCGGCATTCCAACGGAACCCCCAGCTGTGAACCGGAAAAACTGGTTACTGTAAAGCTCTCAAATCCCCGACATTTTGTTATGGTGTCAGAACAACCGCAGATGGTTGTTGATTGCGGGTATTCCGTATCAGATCGATTACATTTGAAAAAGTAGTCGCTTTAACTCACCGGTGCAACCAGCATTCCAAATCTGTTGTGGTCCATAGAGCTGTAGAGTAACTTATACAGTTCAGACGAATCTTTATTAGCTAACTAGCTGATGTCCGCTATTATTATAGTACTAGTACATTCTTTTTCCACTTCATTCTTTCTAATGACAAGTTATCCCAGTATTTAACTTTTTTAGTCGAAGAGCCACATTTGTAGCTACTCGAGTGTAGGGCTCTTGAAGACACGTTCAATCTCAACAGTCGCGGGCACCATCTAGTCTCAAATAAACTATAATAAATAAAGACTGATCAAGAGGCATTGTTCGGACTGATCTTAACCCATAACCCCAGATTTTATACGCGATTGGGATACCGTGTGATATTCCGGCATTCCAACGGAACCCCCAGCTGTGGACCGGTCAAACTGGTTACTGTAAAGCTCTCAAATCCCCGACATTTTGTTATGGTGTCAGAACAACCGCAGATGGTCGTTGATTGCGGGTATTCCGTATCAGATCGATTACAGTTGAAAAAGTAGTCGCTTTAACTCACCGGTGCAACCAGCATTCCAAATCTGTTGTGGTCCATAGAGCCGAAGAGTAACTTTTACAGATCAGACTTCAACTTTAAGAATCTTTATTAGCTCACTAGCTGATGCCCGTGTTTCCGTCCGCGGGGAGAAAGATTTTTAATTCCCACGGGAACTCCCTAATTTATGTCAATCTCCAGGTCCTAAACTATGCCCATGCATATTTTACATACGTAGAAACAGAAACATAGCGGACAAGCAAGGAGTTTAAATCTCTATAAGAGATCTCAACCAGTGACCCTTGGCAGTGGGAAAGGCTTATTAACTCCATGAGGAATTTCTAAAAAACCCGAGGGAATTTTAATTTTCCGGTATAGAAAGTAGAACCAATGTACCAACCAAAGTAGGAGAACCAATGATCTTTTATATATATAAATATTATATATATTTTATATATATTTATATAAATAGCTAGATGAAGCCCGCGACTTCGTGCGCGTGGATTTTCGATCCCCGCAGGAACTCCTTATTTTTTCGGGATAAAAAGTAGTCTATATCTTTCCCCGGGAAGCATACTACATCTGCACGGGGGATATTATAGTGTACAAGTGTGTGCACTGTTGTTTGTGATTTTCCGTCCCATCGAGCCATGAGAGTAAAGGAACACCTTTACTCTCATAGCTCGATGGGACGGAAAATCCGACACGACCGGAGAGAGATCTGGCGGTAGGACCGAGCTTAACGTGCTCTCTGAGGCATGTTAAGGCGAGTTAGGATACCAATAGCATGGCGTGCGCTAAACGATGACCATCTGATAGGCATCATTACCAGGACGACAAGGTATGATGACCAGTTTCCGTCACACCCGTCACTTAGTCGCTGCGTCTCAACCTCGGCTCTCAATAATTGCATATAAACAACTTAATGCTCTTCAACCCAATCATTACACCAGTCTTTAGGCTGGACATCCATAGAACAGAATGAAAATATATTTATTTCAGCTTAACTGTAAAGTTATTACAAAGGTATACTTAGTACATTTTTACCAACTTTTACATTTTACAGTTCACGATTTAATGTTTTGCTATCAGCTACACTAAGCGCAGCTTGTTTTTGTAGTTGACTGCTTACCCTCTTGTTACCATATTTTCTATATTACTTAACGGTCTTTTGTTTTCGATAGTTATTATGTTACTTATTAATTGTTCTTACTCTAGTGTTAGTATGGTTAGTTTATTAGAAGAATATAATACATAAAATGTACATATAATAATAAGAATATAATAGAATGACCCGTCACTTCAATATTGTGAAACCTATAGAGCTTCGACTTAGTTCTAACTAAAGACCGAATTAAAAGTACTTATTTATTAAAAGTCATACTAAACAAATATTATTAGTACATTAATATAATAAAATCTAAATATTAAAGTAACTATAAAATATATTTAAATAAATCCTTATTTACCTACTAACAAAAATAAAAATAAACCCTAATCAAAAATACCACTTGCAGTATTGCCACGCTGAATGGCGCTGGATAACCTTTGAACGAGGTAGAATTAAAATTTAATTCTACCTGGTTTTAATTATTAAAATGAAATAAATTTATATAGAAAGAAAGAAAGAAGAAAGAAAGCCTTATATATTATATATATTTATATATTTATATATATCTTATATACTCGTTTTTACTGTAAGTAATGCCTGAGTAAAGTCCACTCCACTTCTAACACCCTTCAATTTCCCACAACTGATGTAAAGGCAGCCTTATATTACCGGTTTAATGACTGTTCGACTCGATATAATACCGGTGCGATCAGCGGTAATTGGGTAATTAGCCTTATTGCACTCAACTGCTGTATTTACTGACAACATCATTATCAGAATCCGGTTGAATCTTGGATAAATTATATACAAAACAATGATATTTTTTCTTTGCATGATAGAATACACTTAGGTATATCGCTTTGTTCGCTTATTTTCACTTGGGCCTGTGAAAATAACCACTAAATATTCAGTTGATCTTTCATTCCTGGATATGTGACCGAAGAATGTAAATAAATACATAAGAAACATTGAAAAAGAAAAAGAGTTTAAGGACATTAAAAATCTATTAAATTAACAAGTGTTACTTACTACACTACTAATTATATTTTAATGATACGGACCAACCAAGTAAAATCAGTCTCCCTACCACAATGCACTGTTGTTGCTAAACCCAAACTGGGTATCCATAGCCTACCTTACCTATTATTGACTAAATGTTATATTATAAGGAATAAGTGTACTTACTTAGGGAATTGCAATAAATAAATTGAAATTGAAAAGAATATCAGAATCTCTAGTTAATTAGTTAAAGGAGTTTACCTATTATTGACTAAATGTTATATTTTAAGGAATAAGTGTACTTACTTAAGGAATTGCAATTAATAAAGAAATTGAAAAGAATATCAGAATCTCTAGTTAATTAGTTAAAGGAGTTTACCTATTATTGACTAAATGTTATATTTTAAGGAATAAGTGTACTTACTTAAGGAATTGCAATTAATAAAGAAATTGAAAAGAATATCAGAATCTCTAGTTAATTAGTTAAAGGAGCTTACCTATTATTGACTAAATGTTATATTTTAAGGAATAAGTGTACTTACTTAGGGAATCGCAATTAATAAATAAATTGAAATTGAAAAGAATATCAGAATCTCTAGTTAATTAGTTAAAGGAGCTTACCTATTATTGACTAAATGTTATATTTTAAGGAATAAGTGTACTTACTTAGGGAATTGCAATTAATAAATAAATTGAAATTGAAAAGAATATCAGAATCTCTAGTTAATTAGTTAAAGAAGCTTGTCTTTTATCAATAAGTTATTTTAAAATGGTAGACCCACAGACAGACGGACGGACACATTAAATGTGAACATGTATGTTGGCCTATATGTTACCTTTGTCACCTTATCGAAGCTCGGCACAGAGATAGGGGAAGGACATAGGCTACTTTATATCCCGGAAAAATGTCCACGGGAGTTTTAAAAATTCTAAATCTACACTATGATTTGACCACCATCATACATAGTAAATAAGGGAAACACACTCGCCTCAATATCAAATATTATATTAACGGGCAAAAGTAGTACCCCCGCGAATTCGTCCGCGTAGACTACGCAAATTTCAAAGCCCTATTTTACCCCCTTAGGGATTGAATTTTCAAAATTCCTCTCTAAGAACATCGACAAGCGTCATAATAGCTATCTGTATGCCAAATTTCAGCCCGATCCGTCCATTGGTTTGAGCTGTGCGTTGAATGTTGATAGACCAGTCAGTCAGTCACCTTTTTCTTTTATATATTATTTAGACTACGCTTCAAGACATACCTAGACTAAATTTATATATTTACTACATTGATGCATAATTTTAGTAAAGATTTAAGTACTACTATGGTTCAAAAGTTCAATGTAAAGACCAAATAATGTTTAGGGAGACATTTATAGCTCCCGTAAACAAAGAGCCGATAAAAAGCTGATATAATACAGATTCTTCAGAGGCTAGCTAGCGGCTAGCCGGTCTAGGTTTCTGTTTGTTTACGATCTTCGGCCCAACGCTCAGATTACGCGTTCGAAGACCTTTGAACTGTACGACCCCAGTCGCACTCCCTCGATTCGATAGACACTATAGCTTTAGAAGCTTCTATTTGTTAGATATTGAATAGAACACAAATATTGAATTGAATATTGAAGGAAACACGTGTTTCCTGCCACGTATAATTTAAGTACCTTAAAGGCAAGAGTGAATAGGCATTCTCTAGGCAAGCGCGTTCCTACCTAGACCTCATCATTGCTTTGCACTAAGCATGATTGTCGTCCAGCGCAAGCCTATCACGCATTTTTTTTTATACACTACAAGTTAGCCCTTGACTGCGATCTCACCTGATGGTAAGTGATGATGCACTCTAAGATGGTAGCGGGCTAACCTGTTAGGGGCATGGCAGTTATATTAAACCCATACCCCTATTCGGTTTCTACACGGCATCTTACCGGAACGCTAAATCGCTTGCCGGCACGTCTTTGCCGGTAGGGTGGTAACTAGCCACGGCCGAAGCCTCCCACCAGGCCAGACCAGGGAAAATTCAGAAACGTACATGCATACATATAACATACATACGAAAGTCTACTTTATAGTTTGGCGGTAACGTAAGAGCAACTTTACATTTTTACACCATAGGGGTATAATATAATACTCTATGCTTTACACGCTTTATTGTACAAAGATTTTATGCCTTGGAAGCTATATCTCGGTAAAGTCGCGTAGGAAATAGGAATATAAACAGCGCCTGTACAATCTTAGGGCCTAGAAAACGATTTAAAAAGCCGTACAAAGTGGCTGAAAAGGCAAACTCCGGTGAACAAGTTTTATTCAACCATAAACAACACTCCAAGCTTTTGTTCGAAGCCGTACATAATCACCCAAACAAGGGACACGATCGAATAGGCTGTATGGTTTTAGACCTTTGCCTGTCCCAAAGAGGGACAAAATGAAAAACAACAACAACCAAACATGGGTCTTGAGACTTGACAGGCTTTCACTCGAAGTTCACAAGCACATCTATTGGAACGTGATAAAGGTGTTATTTATACCTTATCAGTATCAGTTGGACTCCGGCGTCTGTGACTCAGATCATAACATGCCAACAGATATAGTTATCAAAAGCATCGTATGGGTTACTTGAATCCGCGACTTTGTCCGCGTGGAATAAGTTGTTTTGCTTCCCAGGGTAACTCCTTAACTTTCCGGGATAAAAAGTAGCCTATGGCTTCCTATTCCAGACTATAATCTATCTCTGTGCATGCAGATCCGTTAAGCCGTTCTTCCATGATTGAGTAACAAATATATATCCATCCATCTATCAATCTATCTATCAGCCCACTATTGATGATTTTATTAATGACAAAGTGTCATGGAAGCAACCGGCCTCGCATCCAGTGACCCACAAGTCAGCGTAATACTTGTAACGTATGTGTTGTGTTGTCTACATATTGTAACCTTTTCTTTTCTATGAACAGAGCTACTGCTGAGTTTCTTGCCGACTCTTCTCAGTAGAATCAGTTTTCCGAACCAGTGGTAGAGTCTTAATGTTTTATAAGTGACACAAGTTGTCCTACATGAAATAAATAAATCATTTATCATTTAACTTTTAAATTTTTGAGAAGAATATCAAAATATATTTAAACTGCCTAATTATTATCATAAACCCATGGCCCACCCACTCTGAGCACGGGCCTCCTCTCAGAATTAGAAAGGTTTACCGTTTAGGCAATAGTTTACCACTCTGGCTAAGTCCGGATTGGCAGGATAAGGGAAAGAAAAGAAAAGATTTTTTTTAAAGAAAAGAGCAACTGCCGAATTTCTTTCCGGTTCTTCTTAACGTTTCATAAGTGACACAAGTTGTCCTACATGAACAAGTCATAATTTAAAAAAATAAAAAACACGACTGCCCTGCCTATATATACATTATATAAATTTTGCTCCCGCTATCCTCTGAAGCCAATATCCGTTTTTCGAATAGGTATGATGAAAACGAATATTGGCTTCAGAGGATAGCGGGAGCAAAACGTAATTTTTAGGTCCATGGGACTTTTCATTTCTCTGTTCTGGATGGTCCACGTTCGTGCTTCTGATTGGTGCTTAAACGTATAGGTAATGTCCATACATAGTACGTTGATACTCCTAGCTTTTTCTCATACGTAATGATGTAAAATAGTGTGGGTAGGGGCCAAATTTTTTGTTCTCGGGCGGCGTATATTGAATTCCTCGCTACGCTCAGGATTCTACTGTAGAATCCTTCACTTCGCTCTGAATTCAAATTAACGCCCTCGGGGAAGAAAAATTTTCTTTGGCCCCATATAACACAAATAACTATATCATTTATCCATACCAGCGCGGTATGAGCCATGAGGAGGTATTTCGTCAGTATCTGCAATGCGCCACGACTCGATTTCGCTAATTCGGTCGACAGTGGGGATGACACACCCCCTAGCTAGCTGCTAGCTATTAATAGGCATGATGACTGATTTTGAAAAATGGTCAGATTATGTTCGGAAGTATCTGCTATTTTGAAAAAATATATTATTTCAGCAGAAAAATAAGATTTAGTAGATAAATTTGGCATTTGAAATTCACAAAAATTCACGCCAAAACGCCCGCCGGTGTCATGGCGTCGTTTGTGACGTCACTATTGTTTTTACCAATGTACTCTGTGCAGTGTGCAGTGTGCATTAAACAATAGTGTGATTGTCAAAGCTCGAAACAATTGTGACGTCATTCGCTTCTTGGTGTTTAATCCAATATGGCGGATTGCTGTATTTTAAAGTTTTATTTTGTCAAAATAAATAGCAATCTCACTCGAAATAGAAAAATAAATACGTTTTTTATAATCCATGAATTTTATTTCATTAGATAAATTCATAATTTCATTGATTCTTGGTTACTGTCATCATGCCTATTATACGACTGCCTGAAAAAAGGAGTATATAGTTTTTAGGGTTCATGTATGCGAAGGTGTGTCTGTCCGCTACGCTTTCCCGGCCCATCTTTTCAAACGATTTTATTGACATTTGGTACAGGTAGGTTGCATCCCGGGGATGGAGATAGGCTATTTTTTATCCCGAAAAATTCAAGAGTTCCCGGGGGAATCAAAAAACCTTAATCCACCCAGACGAAGTCGCGGGCATTATCTAGTAATTTTATAAATGCGAAGGTGTTATTGTCTGCTACGCTTTCCCGGCTCTTCTTTTCAACCGATTTTGATGAAATTTGGTACAGAGGTAGGTTGCATCCCGAGGAAAGACACAGTTACTTTTATCCCGGAAAATTCGAGAGTTCCCGCGGGTTTCAGACGAAGTCAGAAGCATTTTTTTTTTTAAATATTTATTTCAAAATAGATACAAACTTATTTTCCAAAATATAAATCTCGCCAAACTGGTGGTGGGCCAGTTTATTGGCGAGTTGGCGTTCTAAACATTTTAATTTAAGTTAAATCTAAAATTAGCACTAGTACCTATACCTAATAACCCAACACCAACAATCAGCAAAAACAAAAGAAAGTACAAATAAACAATATAAATAAAAGAAATTTATTAAGAATTTGAACGTGTGGTTATAATGCCGAGTTCTCAAAATACCGTTAGATAGATAGTCGCGATGATTTTTTTTTTTTTTTTTTGAAATTTCACAAAAATTTATGTTATTCGCCAAACTACACATGTGGTTTCAATCGTTACTTTGTACCTACATCGATGTTTAAAAAAATTAAAAGTTATTTTTGCACGTGTTCCGCCAAATCGATGTTTATGATAACCACTGCTGGGGGCTGGGGTCGATGACCGACGCCTAAAGTTCATGAAGTATTTTTATCCCTACCCGCTTTATTGGGTGAGTACAAAGGAAAAGTAAAACAATTATATTTAACAATTGAGTTTTTATCCATGGAGTAATGGATATCATAATTCATATACATCATACCTACTATTAATATTATAAATGCGAAAGTGTGTTTGTGGGTTTGTGCCTCAATCACGTCCTTCTTCTTCTTAGTAAGTATGAAAGTATCACTACATCACTACAGCCCATTAACGTCCCACTGCTGCGCACAGGCCTCCACTCTCATAGGAGAGAGGGAATTAGAGCTTAGACCCACCACGCTGCTCCAATGCGGGTTGGCGGGCTTTAACGACTATTAACATGTTAGTGATAATAACCGGGACCGACGGCGTAACGTGCTCTCCGAGGCACGGGGGTGAAACACCGCCAACTTCCTAACTCCGGGCTAGTTCTGGGAATTTCTAATCCGAAAAACCCGATACTTAATTATGGCCCGACCCGGGACTCGAACCCGGGACCTCGTCGGCCGCAGTCAAACATGCTAGCCACTAGACCAACGAGGCAGTTGAAAAGTATGGATTATGTAAGTATGAATGAAAGTATGGATTGTTTTAAAATAATAATACTCAAGACTCGGCGAAAAGAAATAAAAAACTAGTAAAAAGTTTAGTACAGAATAGCCGAGTATTTAAAGCACAGTTTGGAAGCTTTATACTTGTAAAACCGATCCGTCATCCTCAGCCGAGTTCGTAACGGGACGAGATATAACAGTTTACCGCGAGAGAATAAAGCCTTGGTCAGACAGAACGCGTGGCGAGAACCACTTGTCGAGGCAGTACAATAAGCGTCACATTGAGATCGAGAAAGCACGAAAGTTGTTCAAATCTACTGTTGTAAGTTTGCATTCATTAATAGCATTCCGAGACGCGGTGAGAGGCGAGAAGACTAATTTAATTTAGGTACACTGTACACTTATTGTGACTGCCTCGTTGGTCTAGCGGTTGGCGTAGTCGACTGCGGATCACGAGGTCCTGGGTTCGATTCCCGGTCGGGCATAAAAATTGTTAGGTATTGGGTTTTTCAATTATAAAATTCTCAGTGCCAGCCCGGAGTTGGAAGTTTGCGGTGTTTCACCCCCGTGCCTCGGAGAGCACGTTAAGCCGTCGGTCCCGGTTATTACCACTAACATGATAATAGTCGTTGAAGCCCGCCAACCCGCATTGGAGCAGCGTGGTGGGTCTAAGCTCCTAATTCCCTCTCTCCTATGAGAGTGGAGGCCTGTGCCCAGCAGTGGGACGTCAATAGGCTGTAGTGGTACACTTATTGACGTCCAATTACTTATACTCGTAATTCACTTCTGAAAGGGGGGCCTATTTCTTTGTAACAATCGCAGTTGGCTCAGTGTATAGTTAAGTTAGTTATTGCAATGCATGCCAAATTAAAATTAAGTTAGATCACACCACAAAACTAAGTAAAAATTTTTTTTTTTATACCACTACAAGTTAGCCCTTGACTGCGATCTCACCTGATGGTAAGTGATGATGCAGTCTAAGATGGTAGCGGGCTAACCTGTTATGGGCATAGCAGTTATATTAAACCCATACCCCTATTTGGTTTCTACACGGCATCGTACCGGAACGCGTAATCGCTTGGCGGCACGTCTTTGCCGGTAGGGTGGTAACTAGCCAGGGCCGAAGCCTCCCACCAGGCCAGACCAGGGAAAATTCAGAAATTATGAATTCCCAAATTGACCCTGCCGGGGATCGAACCCGAGACCTCCGCAAGTTAAGACAACAGCGCTACACACTGCGCCACGGAGGTCGTCAAAAAATTAAGTTAAATATACCACACTGGTAGAATACTAGGATCCTCTATTTTTAAGAGCATCTATGTACCGTATTCCACAAATAAATAATTTGAAGTTTGAATTTTATAAAACATGATGGTGATAATCAGTTACGGTATCTTAAAACTAAAGCTACGAGGGTTCCAAACGCGCCTTGGTATGAGAAGAGCCCACAACAAACGCAGCCGGATATTGGATAGAAGCAAGCGTTACTTTGCGGAAGTCCATCATAATTATTATTATTATTATTATTATTATTATATACTTTATTTGTACCACCACAAAAAGTAAAAATAACCAAAATAGGAAATAAAAAAACACAGAAGCAGGATACAAAAGGCGGCCTTATCGCTTAGGTAGCGATCTCTACCAGGCAACCTCAGGAAAAGGAGAAAATAAGGAGAATAGACTGCGGGTGGTTGTATAATATACTTACATTACATTCAAATAACTACATACTAATACATAAACCAATAATAAACATATAATAAACATAAAAATTATATATATATTTAAATATATACTAATTATAAAATATACTAATACATATGTATTTTATTATAATATATATTTTGACTCAGCTTAAAGAATAATGAAGGAACCAGAAATTTAATTCGCTATAATCCGCGACAGTAGGAAAATACTATGTGGTACAGTGGTTCTCACCACACCACAGAAATCCCCACATGGTGTGGTGAGAACCACTGTACCACATAGATTTTCCTGTTGTCGCGGATTATAGCGAATTAAATTTCTGGTTCCTTCATTAAACTCAGAGGTGTTTCTTGTGTCGATTTAATAAAATTAATATTACAAATTTTGAATAGCAATTAATAAAATCAGTGAAATAACTGAACGTTAGTACATCCTATTCAGTAACTAGGCACGTACTTTTAGGTACAAATGAGTAAATGAGTAAACTATTATCGGTTAGTTAGCATGTAAACATCCTCCATTGCAGCAGGCTATCGGTTAATTTATTTATACCCGTCTGTCGCTGATTGATCGCTCTCTGTCCTGTCAAAACATCAGATCTAGTTAATTTACAAACACTATCAGATGTCTCTGTCACCGTAAGATTGTAAAACCGTTAGATTATAATCGAACTCGCGAAATTGCAAACTGTCGAAAGATTACAATTTAACGCAATATTTTTCGGTAGATTGTAATCTGTTAGGTATATTAGCCCGATAGAACCTAACCTACCTGATTATATATGTCTAACCCTAACCTAACGTATAAGAAAGAGACAAGAAAACGTAAATACAATGAATATTTCAAAAATTGACACTCAGAACATCGAACGGTTCACAATCTTTTGACAGTTTACTATTTCGCGAGTTAGATTATAATAATAATCTAACGGTTTTTACAATCTTACGGTGACATCTCGATCTTATCCATTCCAGGTGCCATACTGCCAACGCTTAAAGCCATATTGTTTCATTATTCTTGACTTTCGTGTTTTACAATTATTATCATCCTTATTTTATGAATGTTAAGGTACGTGACATCAAACTGTCATGTTGAGTAATATTGCTTAAGTATTGCTTTTATCTGAATTCAAAATAAAAAATCAATAGCTTATCGACTGAAGGGGTTGACTGAAAGGTCATTGAATCCTACCCTTGCTAGAAGTCGTATGAGCTGCAAGTACTAGCTTTAGGTTTAGAATAAAAGTATTAGTCATTCTCCCTTAAAAATAAAAGTTAGTTAATTAATTACATTTACTTACCCATGTTCAGCATAATTACAATTACTTCCGAGGTCAGATTAGTCATTCTATAAGGTCTATGCCCTAGAAATATCGTGTTAGGTATAGGTTACTTCTTTTGCATTGCAAATTCCTTATGCTTATTTGTAGCAAATAACTGACTTAATTTAATTATGCATCTTTTATTGCATTTCCTTCTGAGATCAACCTTTTAATGCGTCCTTTGCCCTAAGTAGGCCCTAACCGCTTCTCAGCTATGGCCATTTCCTTGCATTTTTGCATATTCATTGAAAATTTAGAGTCTAGTCACATTTGAGGTCGGGTAATTCGAAAATGTAGGATCCATATTCCATTACAACTGAGAATTCCATTAGAGCTGTTAAAGAATCTTGAGGAATCTTTAATAATGTAATGACCATTTTCCTTTTCTTACGTAACACTGTTCCTGACAACCAAATTCCAACTGCAGACCAACCAACCAACCACCAATTTCAACTTCGTTTGTCTCCAGTCAACTACGTAGGAGATGAGAGATATTATAGCACACAAGCGTATGTGTAACAATTTTTTGTGTGTGCGTGTTGAACACAGGAGTAGTCTCACGGACATCCGTATTATCATCCTGTAATTCATCAAAGATCATGACCGTTTTATCAAGGTCTGTTGCTGGATCCAGGGTCTGCTAGTACTCTTAGTTCTAGGCAATAGTGACGTAACCACCAACAGGCACCTCCAGGTAACAATGGCAGGGCGGTGGCTTTGACCTCTCAGCGTACCGTGACGGCTGCGCCTGCGCATTGTGCGCTGTACGCTAATTAGCTATACTCCACTCATGTACGCACTTCATGTGTCGCATGGGAAAACAATCAAATGTTACGATAGGACTTTTTTGACTTATTTATTGAATGATTTTAAAGATCATTAAATTATGTTTATATATTCACAATGTCGCGATTTTCCAAGGCCTGGATTATGACTTATGAACTTTGCGGGACGATTAAAATCTAGAATCTTGAATGAATGAATGAATATACTTTTATTGTACACCAAAAAACAATAACAACAGTAAACTTAGCTAACAACAAAGGAAGTATACAATTTGGCGGCCTTATCGCTTCACAGCGATCTCTTCCAGGCAACCAATGGTTTAAAAGAATATAGCTACAGAAACAACCGGTAGATGGTGCAGAAATAATAAAATAAAATAAAACATTGATATAAAGCTACAAATTATAATACATATTATACATATTTAAACTAAGTATAACAAAATAAATAAAATATTATAATATACTAAATAAAAACCATAAATACTACACATATAATATATAAATAAACATACATACTTATATATACTCACAAATAAACAAAAATATAAATAAATAAACGTTAACCTCAAAACAAAAAAAAAGAAAGAAACAATAGGTATCAAAATATATAGAAATAAACTACAAGGTAAATAATATTATTGTGACAAATAGTATTTCTTTACAAGTCTTTTACAGTACAGTAATTCAATCTTCTACAGTAATTCAAGAGCATGCTATAATAAAAAGTTTGCAATTGCATATTATGTCAGTGCCGACATGCTATTATTGGGTATGGACTATTATGATGATTATACAGCTAGTATTATATATTTTACTAGCTGATTCCTTCGACTTCGTCCGCGTAGATTGAGGTTGTTTGGTTCCCCCGGGAACTGTTAAATTTTCTGGTATAAAAAGCCTATGTGTAGCCAGACTATATAATCTATCTCTGTGCCAAATTTCATCCAGAGCCGTTCAGCCGTTCTGGCATGATTGAGTAAGAAACGTCCATCCGAACTTTCGTATTTATAATTAATCGTATTTAATATAATTTAACGAATTAAAAAATACGACTGCCCTGCCATATTATTTTTGGAGTTTACCTTAAGAAACGATTTGCATATATAGCCTTTGGAATCTTATTCACATTTTTTATTAAATGATATTTTTGTGTAAATCACTAAATATTGAAAATATAGTGTTATATATTTTTGGAATCTACTCATCATTTTCTAGATGATGATTATAAAGTTAATCTTATTTTCGAACTTTTTTTTTCAATTTTGGTCTTTAATGCGGGACTATGGTCACCCTATCAATTTTTAAAAAAAAATTACTAGCCTATGTCACCCGGAATAAGCTAGGTATTCTAACGATACCTCATTTATCAAAATCGGTTCAGGCGTATAGAAGTTATGATGGAAAATACAAACTCACATACATACATACACGAACCCTGAAAACAATATACTCTTTTTTTCAGGCAGTCGTAAAAAAAATAACCATTTCGTTAAATTCGTGTATGAAGTATGTAATTATCTAGTATGTAGCCTCTTCATACTAATGCTTCAAACTATCTCTCTTCAACCGCCAGTCAAAAGCTCTGCATGAAAGCTCTTGAAGTACGTTTCATGTAATGAAGCATTAACGTGTACTGTATAACGAAATGTGTCCCACTTCACAATAAAGAGAGCCGTCTAGGAGTAAAGCCTTGGACATACACAACGCGTCACGTCACGTCATGCAATACACACATATTATAGCGTCCAACGCTTGGTACTTGGAATATAGGGATGATGACAGCTCAATCAAATCAGCAACTCTTTATCAAACAAAACGCTCTCCTAGTATGGAAGTTTGTATGAAATACATAGTTGTGACTTCATCAAAGTTCAACGCATTTTGTTTCTTTAATACATTAAAATTGTTATCAAACTTAAAACTAACCGAGGATTTGAAATTTAGGTCTTTTGGAAGACCCTATGAATCATTTATTTTTGACATAGGCATCATCACTATAATGTAATAAAGGGTTGCTTGTTGTTTGTTATTTGCGGAGTCGCATTATGACAACAACTGGTCTACCCAGAGTGGACTATAGCTGTTCAAATCGTATACCTAAGAGTCGTGCTGTTTGAGTTTCGTGCCTTTGCATTCTGTGCCTGAACGAAATTTAGGCACCTCTGTTCAGGATTAAGAAGAATTAAGGCAACGCCAACAATACTTTAAAATACGAAAATTTCCTCATGCTCTATAGTGAGACCTGCTTCATACAGATTCTGTATGTTAAAAATCGTTGCACTCGTTACACACCCGATTTATAAGACGTCCTGCTGCACTGCTTACCTCGCACTTTTTAAAATATATTGTGTCGCCATAACGCTCTGAAGTTTTTATTTTTATTTTTTTATCTACTACAAGTTAGCCCTTGACTGCGATCTCACCTGGTGGTAAGTGATGATGCAGTCTAAGATGGTAGCGGACTAACCTGTTAGGGGCATAGCAGTTATATTAAACCCATACCCCTATTCGGTTTCTACACGGCATCGTACCGGAACGCGTAATCGCTTGGCGGTACGTCTTTGCCGGTAGGGTGGTAACTAGCCACGGCCAAAGCCTCCCACCATTCAAAGTTAAAACCACCAGTTATGCATTCATAAACATGTTAATAAAAATCCACACGTACGCGGTAGTTTGATATCCTGCCAAGCTGTTTCCGTCGCGCGTTGTGTTTGTCCAATCCTATACTTCTCCCTCAGCAAAAGAGCGATCTATGTTGAACTTGCAAAGTACGCCGGCATTTGCGATGCAAAACGCATACTAATACGGCTTTTATGCTAAATGTATGCACCAAGTTTACCGACTACAAGACGTTATGGTACCCTGTGCCTGGATGGAGAATGGAACAGAATAATTAAAAAGTTGCTGCTTGACTAAATTTACTTTGTATGAGACGGTAGGTACAGAAATGACTGCCTCGTTGGTCTAGTGGTTATCATGTTCGACTGCGGCTGACGAGGTCCTGGGTGCGAATCCCAGGTCGGGCCATAATGAAGTGTTGGGTTTTTCTGATTAGAAATCCTCCGTACTAGCCCGGAGTTAGGAAGTTGGCGGTGTTTCACCCCCGTGCCTCGGAGAGCACGTTACGCCGTCGGTCCCGGTTATAACCACTAACATGAGAATAGTCGTTAAAGCCCGCTAACCCGAATTGGAGCAGCGTGGTGGGACTAAGCTCTAATTCCCTCTCTCCTATGAGAGTGGAGGCCTGTGCCCAGCAGTGGGACGTTAATAGGCTGTAGTGGTGGTGGTGGTGGGTACAGAAATACCTGTAGGTAATAAATAATTGGACCTGCTTATGCAAACAGGAACCAATCCACCCACATGCCAAAATGAGATAAGTATACAGAAAGCTTTTAAAATGCACCTTCTATCGACATAGTCACAGACCATAGGTTTACTACTCGGTGGACCCAGTTAAGATCAAAATGATCTGACAATTTTGGTGACACAATTTCAAAATTGTCATTTCATTTCATTTATTTATTCATTCCATTCATGTACATACAATATAATATAATTAATTAATTATAAGAACATGAGGCCCCGTCAGGGCATTGCAATATGTATATTTGTACTACTAAACAATCTTATACCTATTAACAATTCCAGTAAGTCTTACACATTACATTTTAATTTATCGACCTACGAGTACATGTACTAATTAAAATTAAAATAATGTCTAATCCCACAAGTTATGTTGAATTCAAATATTAGTTAGTATTTTTTAACTATTACGAATATAAATAAAAGTCAAATTTTAATAGATATGTCAAAAAATTTGACTTTTAATTATATTCGTAATAGTTTTGATCTTCATCGGGTCGATAGAAGGTGCATTTTAACAGCTTTCTGTATACTTATCTCAGTTTTGGCATGTGCCTGGATTTGTTCCTGTTTGCAATAAGTAGGTTCAATTTTACTTCTCGTGGTTTTCTTCTTTTTGTTGACTCCAGAATTGCTTCCTATCTATTCTACTTAGCCCTAAAGCTGTCTTATACAATAGGACTTTATTTTTTATTTTATTTTATTTATTTATTTGACATGCCAGCGATCCAAATACAGAGTCATTTTATAATAAGAAAAGGTTTACAATTACTAGTGCTATTATATATGTATCAATTATAGGCATATACAACATTGCCACGGTGTCTCCAGTCAAATTTTCAAAACATAAACATAACAATTAAAACAGAGATGGGTACAATATGTCAATAAAGATGTCAATACTATTACAACTATTAATATTTACAATTTTAGTAAGATTAAAAATCAACAACAATACATTAACATAAATGATAGTTATGTGAAATTAAATTAGATTTAATTAAATTAAAATTAAAATTAGATTAAATTAGGGATTACAATTAATTAGTTATTCGTGCAAATAAAATTTTTTCTTAAAGCTAACAAAAGTGTCATGGAAGATGTCAAGGTCAGGGCATGTCGAATTGTTATAAGCATTTATGAATCGATCTTACTTACTTACTTAATCCCTATGTGTTAGTTTCCTTAAAAATTTCACGAAGAATGATTTTATATTCACTTGATGCAACTGATACATATTGTTATGGAGGAAAGATGAACTCTTGAGAAAAGAGATTGACCATGGGTGGTATCGCTGCAACCTAAGTTGTATCACTACTTTAAGAAATCAGTAATTCCTATTTTTAATTTAAAAGATTTTTGCAAATATTACGAAATAACAAATTCTCCGGAAAAAACTGAAAAAAATAAAAGTAGTTGTACTGTCAATTTTGTTGCCACAGTGTCGACATTACCAAAATAGGGACGCGGATCGATAAGTTTAGACCGATTATGATGACATGTGTTGAGTTTCGATTAATATTTTTTGTCCATTGAATTTATACTTCAGATCTCAGCTTCTGACGTTATTTTTACTTTATTCTCAAAGTAAGAATAGAAGTTTCGACTATTTTTTAAATATAAATAATTTGTTGGTTTGTCCTTCAATCACGCCGCAACAGAGCAACGTATCGACCCGAGTTTTTGCATGGGTATAGATGGGGACCTGGAGAGTGACACAGTCTACTTTTTATTCCGAAAAATCAAGGATTTCCCGCGGGAATCAAAAACTTAAACTAAGCGGACGAAGTCGCGGGCTTCAGCTAGTTTAAGTTAAGTTTGGTGATTCTAACTTGCTGAAATCCATTGAGTTAGTGATAAGGTATGCTAGTAATTCTTAATAAAGCGAAATATTTCAGAAAAACACAGGTTTGCACGTCTTAACAGTTTCAAAAATTCTAATTTTAGAGGTAATTCATCCCCATATTGCTGCAAAATGCCAAGAATTATAAATGTTTTTTAATGTTTAATTAAAAGTAATAAATCCATCCTAAAAATTAAGCTCAATTATATTAAGGCACAACAGATTTGATAGCGATACTGAGCTCCATAGTCACTTGGGCAATCTCCTTTTCTTACATTCTAAATCTATTTAGCCCTTTATCATTATTGACAGGGTATTATGTAACTATAGTTGCTTTTTATATTTCTAAAATGATCTACAATTTATTTTGTACGCTTACATGGACAAACTAAGCCATTACAATTTACAAGTTTTTGAAATATTAAAAAAAAAAAAAAACGGCGATAAAATGCAAATTCCGCCATTACCGCGGAAGCTGAGTGAAGTGACGGACGCCGCAATCTGGAGCACTAGACTACTAGAGTGTTCGCTCGTTAGGCGCTTACATCGATTGTGCAGACTACTTTAATAGTCTACTAGTGCTACTATAATAGTGCTAAAGATGTTTTGAGACATCGACATAGTGGACTACAAGTTAGCCCTTGACTGCGATCTCACCTGAGGCCCAATTGTCTAAGCCAATCGTATTCATTTGACAGTTCATAACGTATAAGTCGAACTTTTTAAGGAGTACATACAGGCGTTTAGACGTGCAAGCATCTATGACCTCCATATACAGGTCGAATTATACGTTTGACAGACGATTACGATTACGATTTCCTTACATAATCGGGGGGCAGATGGTAAATGATGATGCAGTCTGAGATGGTAGCGGGCTAACCTGTTAGGGGCATGGCAGTTATATTAAATCCATACCCCTATTCGGTTTCTTTCTACATGGCATCGTACCGGAACGCTAAGTCGCTTGGCGGCACGTCTTTGCCGATAGGGTGGTAACTAGCCACGGCCCAAGCCTCCCACCAGGCAGGCAGGTTTTGCGAGAAATATAGCTATAGCTAACTACAAGTTGTGTAAAGAAATCCAAATAGCTATATCGATAAGTGTGAGAGATTTTTTTTATTGTGAACAAAAGATACAAATGAGGAAATCGTAAATATTAGAAATGTTCAAATTTTTTACGTACCTACTTAGTTACAAATTAAAATATTCTAAAACTTACTGGTCAGAGTGTATTCTTGAAGGTTTGATTATTTTTCACCGATATATCAAAAACGAGGAGGTTCTCAATTCGGCACTTATTATTATCGGAATTCGCCGAAATTTCTGAACCGATTTGGATTTTTAAACAGTTTGTCGATAACAGCCACATCACTATAGCTGTTGTACCTAATTCGTAAGCGACCTATTTCTTTAATTGGAACTACCTACTTACCTCTCTTCTAGACTACATTTGAACTCAAAATTCCGCGTCGCTTTTTAAATCAAAGATTAAAAAACACATAGTGAATTAGTTAGTTTTTTTATCATATTCGATTCATAGATATTTCAATTTTATATTATCTACATTATTGCTTTTGGCCTGTTTATTTTTTTTTTGTCTAATGTAATTTTTTGTGTTCTTTTTTTGTAATTAATCTAACTACTTTTAAATAACTCTTTTTTTTGCATGTTGAGTTAGCCTGTAAGTGTGTAATCAACTTGATAGACATAATATTAAATAACTAAGTTGTAATAAAAGATCATTGTATTACCGTTGGCTTCCTATTTAAAAAAAAAAACATTTAATTTACGCACAAGTGTGGATTTTGTCCTAATTCTACTAGAATCCTACCTATTACGGCCCACTACTGAGCATATCTCCTCTCAGAATGAGATCCATGATCAATTTTAACTTACGGTTACGAAGTTTTTTTTTCGATTAAATACCATCGAGTATTTCGTTTGGTTTTTTGACAGAAATCACAGATTAAATCTGTGATTTCTGTCAAAAAGCCAAACGGATAATTCGACCTGTTTAAGGATTACCTATGTATTCCTATGCCTGCATGCATGAACTCCTTCAACAGTTCGAGTAATGCGTTTTGGGCTGGGCTAATTGAGACACTTTTAATATATTTGTACTCTCATTTGCAATTTGCACGATTATATAGTTAAACGTCTAGACGTTCCACGAGAGCTGTAATGTAATTAGATTAAAGTTAGCGAAACTTAAGACAATATTCATGAGATCTGGCCACGATTGCTATCGTTAAGCTCTAAACCAAATTGCGATCTAAACACAAAAGTATTCAATAATCGCTGAGTCTGCCTGCAGGAGACTGACCATCGTCGAAACACTCGTATTTTTATTCAATATTTTCAATATGGCGCCCGTATCAGATTAAATCGAATGACATGAAACGAGTGAAATTGACCGACATTATACTACCTGTTTCATGAGATATAATGACAATAGAATAGACAATAAACAGTAATAATTCTAACAAATGATTACGATTTGGTTTTACTATTGAGCCTCTGGTTCTACCATGGAGTAAGGTTTAAACGTAGGAACACTTTATCCAATACGTTTTTATACGACTGCCTGAAAAAAGAAGTATATTGTTTTCAGGGTTCATGTATGTATGTATGTATGTGAGTTTGTATATTCCACCATAACTTCTATACGCCTGAACCGATTTTGATAAATGAGGTATCGTTAGAATCCCTAGCTTAGTCCGGGTGACATAGGCTAAAATTAAAAAAAATGATAGGGTGACCATGGTCCCGTATAAAAGACTAAAGTTGAAAAAAAAAATTCGAATTATAATATATTAACTATATAATCATCATCTAGAAAATGATGAGTAGATTCCAAAAATATATGACACTATTCAATATCCAGTGATTCACAAAAAAATATCATTTAATAAAAATGTGAATAAGATTCTAATTTAACTAGGTTAATTTAGATTTTTAACTTTTTAGTTAGTTTTTTGGCAGGGCAGTCGTATTTTTTAATTTTTTTTAATTGACTTGTTATTTGTTTGTCCACAGACAGACACAATGAACGGTGTGAACGGTCACAGCAACGGTGATATGAACGGCGCTGGCGACATCATCACCCAGAACCAGCAGCGAGGCTGGTGGACCATCGGCCTCATCAACTCGCGGTACCGCTACCTCACCGCAGAGACGTTCGGCTTCAAGATCAACGCGAATGGCACCAGCCTCAAGAAGAAACAGATTTGGACCTTGGAGCCTGCTTCAGGGAACGCCAATGACAGTGAGTTTTATTTTTATACGACGAAGTGGGACAGATTTCGTTATACAGTACACGTTAATGATTCATTACATGAAAAGTACTTCAAGAGCTTTCATGCAGAGCTTTTGACTGGCGGTTGAAGAGAGATAGTTTGAAGCATTAGTATGAAAAGGCTACATACTAGATAATTACATACTTCATACACGAATTTAACGAAATGGTTATATTTTTATACGACTGCCTGAAAAAAGGAGTATATTGTTTTCAGGGTTCATGTATGTATATATGTATGGGAGTTTGTATATTCCATCACAACTTTTATACGCCTGAACCGATTTGATAAATGAAGTATCGTTAGAATCCCTAGCTTATTCTGGGTGACATAGGCTAGTGATTTTTTTTTTAAATAATGGGGTGACCATGGTCCCGCATTAAAGAGTAAAGTTGAAAAAAATATTCGAAAATAAGATTAACTATAAAATCATCATCTAGAAAATGATGAGTAGATTCCAAAAACATATAACACTATAGCTGTTCAATATCCAGTGATTCACAAAAAAATATCATTTATTAAAAATGTGAATAAAATTCCAATTTAACTAGATTAATTTAGATTTTTAAGTTTTTAGTTCGTTTTTCGTTTCATTTTTTAAATTATGACTTGTATAGAATATTAACTGATGCCCGCAATTTCGTCCGCTTGGAAAATTTTCTTAATTCCCACATGAACTCCTTAATCTCCGGAGATAAAAAGTAGCCTATGTCACTCTCCAGGTCTTAACCTATAACCATGCAAAAAATCACGTCGATCCGTTGCGACGTGATTGAAGGAAAACCAACAAACAAACACACTTTCACATTTGTAATATTAAAGTAAGATAGCCTTTTCCCCCGGCTTCGCTCATATTAGGTTTGATTTTATAAAAAATTCAAAACACCATTTTACCCCCTTAGGGGTTGAATTTTAAAATATCCTTTCTTAGCGGATGCCTACGTTATTATAGTTATGTGTATGCCAAATTTCAACCCGATCCATCCAGTAGATTGAGTTGTGCGTTGATAGATCAGTCAGTCAGTCAGTCACCTTATTAAGACTAACGACCGCTTTTGGCTATGCTCCCGTGGGAATTTACAAAATCCAGCCTTATTTTCCTTGTCCACAATATAAAGTCAACCTGTGTCAAGGCAAACTTTTAGCTGTCTATGTCCTCCAAGGGTTTGTGCTGATGATTGCGTTGATGAGTCTGAGCTGACTGACTGAGTTAGGACTTTTATTTTCAATGTATGGTAATGTAGTTATTAAGTTCCCACAAGAAAGCTAAAATACCAAATTTGGCTTCTTAATTGACCTTTATTCCATCAGTGTAAAGGAATAATAGTTATGGCCCCTAGAGTCCCTTGGGAAACCCAAAGAATTACTTTATTGATCATAAGCACGAGCTGTTTTTTTTATGTTATCATGATGAGCTTCGAAAGGAAAACTTTTAATATTATATAACTGACTTCTGAGTTCTGATACTATAGAAGTTGATTTGAACAAACTTTACAAAAATGTTTTCATATTTTGTTTTTATGTCATTCGAAATCTATGTACGAGTTATCTTTCTGAGAATGCTAATCTCACAAAATTCATCAGTGATTGCATAACTCGTCAAATGACAATAATATCATCACGGCACGGCAGTACTTAGCATTATCATGATGTCACGATTATCCAGTTCAATGTACTCGAAAGCCTTCGTGGTTCTAATGGTAGGTATAGGTAAAGAGTAAAGTGATTGAGTCGCAAATTAATTTGTCATTGTCAATTTTCATTTTCTTTTCTATTTAATCATAGAATGTTTTTACATTTATAAGGTTTCTTAGCACCCTTAGGCTTTCCTTAGGCTTTGTCGACTTGTCTGAGTGTTGCACATTCCTCTAAAATCGAGTCTGTTCAATACAATATACCCGCGTATGTCAAACACATTTTCGCATTTTTAGTATGGATATTATATTTTTTATTAGAACGAATTTAACCTAATTCTTTTGAGAAAGACTGGTTAAAGTGCTGGATACGAGGAAAAGCTTTAGGTTTATAATGTCGCACTCAGGATTTATTGCCCTTTTTATTACCATGAAAGGTAATTAAATGCAGTCATCAAACGCCAAAGATAACAATACAATCATGGCGTTGTTTGATGGATATTTATGGCCAGTACTACAGTTGTATCAAAGTTAGAAATAATATCATTATAAAAATGAAGCTGTTCCATTTTATGATCCATACTAATATTATATAAATGCGAAAGTAAATAATAAATAAATGTCTGTCTGCTACGTTATCACGGCCCATCTGTTCCACCGATTGTGATGAAATTTGGTGTAGTGATAGTTTGAATCCCGCGGAAGGGCATAGGCTAATTTCTATTCCGAAAAATTAAAGAGTTAAGCTAAAAAGTACTAAATGATACCCGGACGAAGTCGCGGGCATCATCTAGTATTTTAATGAGTAGAAAACTACACTAACTGGTGCACTCATAGTAGCTTTCAATACGAATTCTATACTCTAGTGCTTTAAGTAATGATTAAGCGACTCTGAAGTCTGAATGTGGCAAAATTTCCACTTGCACAAGGCCGTTATATATGTGCTAGAGTTTAATTTTCTATACCTACCTGTGTTTTGTTCATGGGGTAAACTTATTAAAATATGACAGCATCAAAAACTTAGAAATTATAGTCCAACTAACTTTTCTGGCCCGGTGGCCAAAATTAGAACGAATTTTTATGCCTGTTTAGTTTTGTTTTTATTTTATTTTTAATACATACTAGCGAGATAATTTTTTGAGAATATACTTAATACACCAGTATACAAAAATCATAATATAGGCAATGAAGTTATCGTCATTTTAAAAGTTGGAATAAACAGCGTCGTCCGTTTTACTCGTTACCGTCGGACCACAGATAATGCTAGTTTGCATAAAATCTAGATAGGGATGGAATTAAACGCATTCCGAGCGTAACAAAAACTAGCCAGCAGCGAACCTGCTCACGCCGTAAATTGCGTCCATCGCACCCCGTGCTAATTGATGCAAAACCCCCCCCAGGGTTCCTCTCTGAATTGGTTAAGCGGTGGTAGCCTGGTGGTTTAGACACGTGGGATGTTAATACGGGGTCGCGGGATCTATAGCTTTTCGATGACATAGCTCAGGTCAGAATACATAATAGTACCTTTCAGGTCGTTAAAGTACGTTTTAAGTTTGCTTCAAAGGATGAAGGAAAATATCTGAAAGCAACCTACATGCCTGAGAGTTCTTCATAACATTCTCGGAGGTGTGTTGAGTCTGCCAATCTGCACTAGGCCAGCGTGTTGGACTATTGCCAAAGCATTATCATTCCGGGAGAAGACTTGTGCTCAGTAGTGCAGGCAATGGGTTGAAATGATGATTTGCGCGTACACTATGGCTCGTATACTTAGCTCTGCCGAGAGGCTGCGGAAACGCCTTTAGCCATCTGTTAGTGCTCTGCACTAATGCACAAACGTAGCCTTCACCTGAGGAAGCATCTAGTTCACCCGGTGGAGGGTAAGAATATCCCGGCCAAAGAGCTGATGCTGTTCGTGGCGGCGTTGTATTGATCAGGAACTAATAAATGCTCGCGATGACAATAGATCGGTCAAAGTGACAGGGTCTCCAGGAGCCCGCAAAGCAAGACCAAGAAGAAGATTGGTATACCTTCCTATAACACCTTAGATATGATAGCATGTATACAAACCTTGTATGATTGTATAATATTATACTAGGAAGCTCCGCAAATGATTGAAGTCATTAAGCTTTTCCTCCTCTCGAAGAAATTGCTTCAAATGACTTCCCATCATCTCGAACTAAATTACCTAATCTGCTTTCTATGGTTTACCTCTTCCTTTACTGTTTATGTTACTTACATTATTGTAATATTCATCAGAGACATTATAGGAAGAATTTATTTCTTTATGGCAAAAGGCGAAATGAAATCTAAAAGCTCCCCTAAGTTCGAAACTTAAGTATCAGGTGTCCTCAAAACCTTACAGTCTTAACTAGTTATAGTTTTACCTAACATTTTTAGTTCAGATTTTATTTGTTTATCATTTTTCTTTGCGTTCAGTGCATATTTAAAAAAAGCCCAAACGCGTATGCCATACTCTTTGACCTCAGCTTTCGCTTTCGTTAAGCGAGGGGATCCTTTGAGCCCAGTTTGTATGAGGCTGAAAAGTTTAACTATTGAATTCAACATTTTATACACGTGTAAGAGAGAGTTCGTGCACCCTCGACACGACCAAATAGCATCTACAGACGTGCTGACTCTAAAATAATGCGCTTGTCTGCCCAACGCAATCGGCTGGTCGATCCCAAAAATGTATAGCTGGCACCAATCATTTACGGACTTTGACTTCGACAGTTTGTGTGAGAGCTGCGCAAACAGACACTCGTACCTCAGCTCAGAGACGACTATTTGATTGGCGCTAACGACGACAATTGAAGAGCACCTGTAAAAGTTAAAATTTAATGAAAAATCTTTTGACTAATAAGTTAAACATGTCCAAGAACAGATTTGATGCTTTTCTCACCGGACTGGACGTATTTTCCCATGAAATTATCTGTTAGGGTTTTCAAGACCCGTGCACCGTCTTCAATCCGGATTCCGGGTTGATCAAAGTGCTCAAGCTTTGTAGTTTGTAACTAGTATTTTCTTTAAAATTCAGTTGTTTAGTTAAGCTTTCTAATCAACAATATTAAGTAAATAAATATGTATGTATCACCGTAAGATTGTAAAAACCGTTAGATTATAATCTAACTCGCGAAATTCTTAACTGTCGAAAGATTAGAATTTAACGCATTATTTTCCGGTAGATTGTAATCTGATAGGTATTTAAACCCGATAAAACCTAAGTGATTATTTAATTAAACCTACTTGATTATTTATGTCGAACCCTAACCTAACCTACAAGAAAGAGACAAGAAAACGTAAATAAAATGAATATTTCAAAAATTGACACTCAGAACATTGAACAGTTTACAATCTTTCGACAGTTTAGAATTTCGCGAGTTAGATTATAATCTAACGGTTTTTACAATCTTACGGTGACATATGCAATGACTAGATTGGAACCAGTCGATAGCGGATTTGTCGGCACATCTGCATCCGCTTTAATTCGTGTGGAAAGTAAATTCGTACACCCCGCCCGGCGGTCTAATTGAGAGGCGAGGGTTGCACCCCAGTCCCCATTGCCAAGGTCTCCAGCTGTTTGGCCCTCCCCCTCCCACCCCCGATCAATACCACTGTTTCCTGGTTTCCGCCCGCCCTGTTAGCTCGGATCATTCATGACGATCATACATATTGATAACTGTGATACTAATATACATTGAGTTACTGCCTCGTTGGTCTAGTGGTTAGCATGTTCGACTGCGACCGACGAGGTCCCGGGTTCGAGTCCCGGGTCGGGCAATAACAAGTTTTGGGTTTTTCTGGCAAGAAATTCTCAATACTAGCCCGGAGTTAGGAAGTTGGCGGTGTTTCACCCCCGTGCCTCGGAGAGCACGTAAAGCCGTCGGTCCTGCGCCTGATCTCTCTCCGGTCGTGTCGGATTTCCGTCCCATCGGGCTATGAGAGTAAAGGAACAGAGAGTGCACCTGTGTTTGCGCACACACTTGTGCACTATAATATCTCCCGCGCAGATGGCTAATCTCTCTGGAGATTGGCCGCCGGGAGGACATTATACATTGAGTTGCAACAGCAGGTAGATATCGAGAATTTTTGATGACCTCCGTGGCGCAGTGTTGAGCGCTGTTGCCTTAACGTGCGGAGGTCCCGGGTTCGATCCCCGGCAGGGTTTGGAAATTTGTAATTTCTGAATTTTCCCTGGTCTGGCCTGGTGGGAGGCTTCGGCCGTGGCTAGTTACCACCCTACCGGCAAATACGTGCCGCCAAGCGATTAAGCTTTCCGGTACGATTCCGTGTAGAAACCGAATAGCGGTATGGGTTTAATCAGTGGCGTGCACAGGGTTTGAAGCTAGGGTAGGCATTAGTTAGTCAGAATACCTATTTACTGACTGTCATTATGAAAAATGATCATTGAATTATTTCCATTTGGGTAAGCAGTGCTTTTATGCATCTAAGAACTGCACGACACTGGGTTTAATATTACTGCCATGCCCCTAACAGGTTAGCCCGCTACCATCTTAGACTGCATCTGCACATAAAAAAATCATACTAATATTATAATTAATGCGAAAGTGTTTTTGTTTATCCTTCAATCATGTCTTGCCGCAACAGAGCAACGGATCGACATGACTTTTTGCATGGGTATATTAGTTGAGGACCAGGAAAGTGACATATTAATAAACAAATATCTTGCACTAAGTTTTGAGTAAGAGATTTATCTAATCTTTTACTCGAAACACCAATTATTTTATATTCATAATAATAAAATTCTAATTTCTATTCGGATCGCGACTGAAGCCGATGAAGTTAGCATATTATTTAAATGTGTACCCGTTAGATGTAAAAGCTTACCGCAAAGCGTTTTAGAAACTATTCAGACGCACGCCATTAATGGTTTGTTCGATGTGTTTTATGTTATTACCCGAGCATCAAATAAATTAAGATAAAATAAGAGTTAAAGATTTTCTGGTCCAACATAATTGCATCTGTCTAGATGTTAAATAGTTTTCTATGAATATAACGGGTACAGTAATTGCTTGAGAGTTGCGGTGGCCGGTTAAGTAAAATTATATTATTCTGTAAATTGGTTCAGGTCTGGTTATTCTACATCCTAATCTTTAAAAAAATTCTAGAGCGCACTAGTTCTAGCATATAAATCGTACATAAAATATAGTTAGAATTTAATTAAGTTAGCTTGGTAGAAACTCTTCGGAAGTCACTTGAAAAAACAACAATTAACTATGCGGTGAATTTATATTTATTTAAAGGCCAATGTGAAAAAATCGATTTTGTTGAATAATATTAAGTATATGAAATGAAATCGAAAGAAATGATTTATTTCACGTAGGACAACTTGTGCCAGTTTTGATAAATCAAGACTCAAGACTACCATAACTCGACTTTTCAGAAAGCTATCGAAATCTATACTAATAATATAAATGCGAAAGTTTGGATGAATAAATGCGTGGATGGATGGAAGTTTGTTACTCATAACATCTGAACGGATCTGGATTATATTTAGCATACATACAGATTATTGTGGCTACTTTTTATCTCGGAAAATTAAAGAGTTCCCTCGAAAACCAAAAAACCTCAATCCAACATCCATCCACCCAAACTTTCAAACTTTCGCATATTTATAATATTAGTAAGATTTTTAGATTAAAATATTTTGCAATAAAAAACTATGGAGTTGACGAATGACAGAAGCGAGTGGAAGAAAAAGATATGTGCAGACCGCATATAGCGCGGGACAAGGAAAAGAAGAGTCATTTTTGCTAATCAGCCATGTACAGTCCCTCAAACATAGATAGATAAATTCTTTATTGTCACACATAATATAAAGATAACTTAATTATAAAAAAAAAAAACAGAAAACAACGCAAGGGCGTTCTTATCACTAAAAGTGATCTCCTCCAGACAACCTATTTCATAAGGAATTAAAAAAAAAACTGACAAGCGTCGCTAGTATGTATAAAAATAATATAAAAACAATCTGAACAGGCATAAAAATTAATTCCAATTTTGGCCACCGGACCAGAGAAGTTTGTGACTTCTTCAAACTATGTCATTCGGTAGACACACTAACAAGTTATAACATAATTAAAAAAATTCCAAAAAACGAACTAAAAAGTTAAAAATCTAAATTAATCTAGTTAAATAGAATCTTATTCACATTTTTATTAAATGATATTTTTTTGCGAATCACTGGATATTGAACTTTAGTGTAAATATTTTTGGAATCTACTCATCATTTTCTAGATGATGCTCATATAGTAAATCTTATTTTCGAACATTTTTTTTCAACTTTAGTCTTTAATGTGGGACCATGGTCACCCCATCATTTTTTTTTTAAATTTTACTATCCATGTCACTCGGAATAAGCTAGGGGTTCTAACGATACCTCATTTATCAAATCGGTTCAGGCGTATAGAAGTTTGGTGGAATATACCAACTCACATTCATACATAATAATAATAAATATCTTTTATTTGCAAAATTACATAGTACATATTAATAATTGGGCCTCTATCTCCCAAAAAAGCAAAAACTGTGTTATGGGAGCTAGTGCCTTCCCTGTTACATAGGTGCTTTTTGCGTTTTTAAATTATAATTACTTAATTTTAACATGCAAAATAAAATACAATTATAAAAATGTGTATATGTGTTGGTGTGTGGTGAATGTGTGAGTGTTGTTTATGTGTGTGTGATGTTTGTGTGTGTATGTGTGTGTAAGCTATTGTTATGTTATGTGCGAATATGTTAGCGTTTGTTTGTAACTAAGCGTGGAATATCAGGAATTATTGTGGAATTTTTAAAACTTCTTTAGTATTTTCGTAACTAAGATTTTTAAGAAAGGTAAGAATTTTTGTTTTGGCCGAGTAGGAATTACTATTTTTAATAGGGGTTTTTCTATGAACCCTAAAAACAATATACTCCTTCTTTCAGGCAGTCGTATAACAAAAACATAATCTAAACAGACATAAAGATTAATTCCGATGTTGGCCACCGGACCAGATAAGTTTGTGGGACTATACTGTGTATAGTTATACACTGTTGCATGTGACTTCTTCAAACTATGTCATTCGGTAGACACACTAACAAGTTATAACAAAAACCGTGTTCAAGCAACTGTCTACATAGTGCCTAGTATTGTTTACAAGCACTAGATCAGTATTCTCACGTGAAAGCAAAGCTGCACTTGTTATGGAAATGAAAAGAAACGTGTTGAATTGTTTATTATCTACCTACGAGTACTTGTGTGTCTACTGAACGACTGACTGACACGGTTGCATGTTTAGACACTATTTGACCTAACTTGTAACTGTCACCGTAAGATTGTAAAAACCGTTAGATTATAATCTTACTCGCAAAATTGTAACTGTCGACAGATTGTGAACCGTTCAATGTGCTGAGTGTCAATTTTTGAAATATTAATTGTATTTACGTTTTCTTGTGTCTTTCTTGTAGGTTAGGTTAGGGTTCGACATATATAATCAGGTAGTGTAGTGTATAGGGTTAATATACCTATCAGATTACAATCTAGCGAAAAATAATGCGTTAAATTGTTATCTTTCGACAGTTTCGCGAGTTAAATTATATTCTAACGGTTTTTACAATCTTACGGTGGCATAACCGTTGTTGACTGCCTCGTTGGTCTAGTGGTTATCATATTCGACTGCGGCTGACAAGGTCCCGGGTTCGAGTCCCGGGTCGGGCCTTAATTAATTGTTGGGGTTTTCTGATTAGAAATTCTCAGTACTAGCCCGGAGTTAGGAAATGGCGGTGTTTCACCCCCGTGCCTCGGAGAGCACGTTAAGCCGTCGGTCCCGGTTATTATCACTAACATGATAATAGTCGTTAAAGCCCGCCAACCCGCATTAGAGCAGCTTGGTGGGTCTAAGCTCTAATTCCCTCTTTCCTATGAAAATGAAGGCCTGTACCCAGCAGTGGAACGTTATTATTATTATTATATACTCTTTATTTGTACCACCATAAAGATAAAAAAAAAACACAAAAAGAATATAGAAAAAAAAACACAGACATGATACAAAAGGCGGCCTTATTGCTTACTAGCGATCTCTACCAGGCAACCTTAGGAATAGGAAAAAATACGGATAAAGCATTGCAGGTGGTGACATCCTATAACATACATACATTCAAATAGCTACATACTAATACATAAACCAATAATAAACATTAATAAAACAATATTGTATATCATATTATTATATAATATACATATATATATATAAATATAAATAGACTAATATATATACTATAATTCAGTTTGAAAGATAATAGTTTTTTACAGCATTTTTGAACATGTCTAGTGACTTTGACCGGCGTATGGTCAGTGGAAGTGCATTCCAAAGCTCAGTAGCTTGCACAGCGAATGAGTTTGTATAAAACTTCGTTTTATGAGGAGGGATTTTCAGGGTTAAAGTACGGCACGGTCTTAAGTCGGATTGCACTCCAAGAAAACTAATCAAATATAAATAAACGTTAATGGGCTGTAGTGGCGGTGGTTGTGGTGGTGGTGGTGGTAACCATTGTAACCTACTCGTACTCTTGTATCTTGTATATCTGTCAAATGGGTAATCTTTTTAACCGAATAAGCAGCAGAACTTAGCATGTTCGATAAGTCATTTATGTAATGGCCCCATTGGAGTCTAGCACCTAACGTTTTTTCGAGTAAAACAGCGGTTTCCACCAAATCTAATGCATGGGCGTGTAATGCTTAGGGATGACAGGCATATTACGAGAAGAATGATAGATATGCATGTGGAAGGAAAAAATAATAGAGATAGACCAAAGAAAAGATGAATGGATTGTGTGAAAGAGGAAATGCGTATAAAAGGGGTGAATGATAGATTGACGGATAACAGAAGTGAATGGAAGAAGAAAATATGTTGTGCCGACCCCACGAAGCGTGGGACAAGGGCAGGAAGAAGAAGAAGAGTAGGTATATGATATGATCATCGAAAAAGAATGAATGCTACTAAAATTCTATGTCAATGTCATGATTGTTCTTAATGTAGTAGTGCCTCCATATGCAACTTACATATATTTTAAATATTCAAAATCATACTCCAACCAATTCTTTTCTGAACAGGATTTTGACCCCGAATTTACACACATTCTTTCATGCATAATAATTTCATTGATTTATTTTTATTCTATTCAAAACTTTGTCTAAGAATCTGAATACTTAATATAAAACAGTAAATATTAATGAGTAAGGCAGTAATGAAAAAGCATAATAAATATTATGAATCAGACAAAAATTTCTTTAATATATACCTACTCGTAGTTAATATATTGGAACAAAATGCAATTTAAACGCTTAAACACGGTTCGATTAGCAAAAATTAATCATGTTCATTATTTATTTACTCAATTTACATTTAAACATCGTATAAATTCAGCGTTCAATTAATTAATCAACGATTTCTTTATAGTCAACATTTATAATATAATTATCTCGTCGATGGTAATTTACCACTGACATTTTCTTTACATATTTTTATAAATTAATCATTTAGAAGTTAAGACTTTTAGTTTTTAGTCCAACTCTCGAAACCTCCTTAAGTTTCTTTACATCTTCTTTAAAAATCAGCAAATCATACTTCAGTTATATTATAAATATATATAGTATAATGCGAAAGTGTCTTCGTTTGTTAGTTTGAACTATAGATGAATTCTTAAATTTCAAATAATAAAAAATATAAACAAAATATATAATTTTGCATTCCTTATTATAAGGTGAAACATTCATACTGAAAACGAAAAAATAACATCTCATTGTGAACAATGTTTCTGCAAATAAAGAATTTTGAATTTGTCTTTCTATTACGCCGCAACAGAGTAAATGACGTAATTTTTTGCATGGGTATAGTTGAGGACCTGGAGAGTGTTGAGTAACATATATCATGCAACTGTTTGAAGAAAAAAGAAGATCAGAGGCCAATCGTAATCATTTGACAGCTTAAAACGTATTACTCGAACTGTTTAATGAGTTCATACAAGCTTTAAGACGTGCAGGCATCAACTCCTTAAACAGGTCGAATTATCCGTTTTACAAACGATTACGCTTTCCTTACACAATCGGGGGGCTGCTATATGATAAATTTCGTATCTGAAGTGGTACACGATCGGCTGAGAAGTAAAAAAGAAACACATTTTGGATTCTTGTACATGTAAAACGTATGGAGTTTTGACGTGACCTTTTGTTGCAGGCATCATCTACCTGCGCTCGCATTTGGACAAATACCTCGCTGTGGACTCATTTGGTAACGTCACGTGCGAATCGGAGGAGAAGGAACCCGGCAGCAAGTTCCAGATCAGGTAGATATGGCTAAGCTATATATTAAAATAAACCGCGAGAGATTGAGGCATTGTGTCTAATTTAGGTTACCCTACTTGATCCCGGAGACTCTTGGTTCAATCCCTGGCAAGAACAATTTATTTCTGAATTTTCTATTGTGCCTGTTGGGAGGCTTCGACTGTGACTATTGACCACACTTCCAGTAAAGACGTACCGCCAATCGATTTAGCGCAACCAAGGGGTTTGTAGTGGAATAAAAAAAAACACCTGTCTCTTGTCCTAATAACTATTGCCTTCTGTTGAGAAGAAGTGTCTCTGAACCTCATACAATACCGGTTCACATTTGCGAATCCAAAAAACGCCACCGGTGCTCAATATACACCGTTGACCGTAAACGGTAAACAGCTTAGCGTTTCCCGTTGCACACAAATCACCAGTTCTCGTATCGTCCCCGGATACCGATAAATCTCAGCCGCGGCCCTCTCGAATACTAATCCGCGGCCCTGACTCACCGGAAACACGTCTTGAGACTACATCTTTTATAAAAAGCTGAGACCCATTGATAAAATCCGCGAAAACCTGTTTCTGATCAATGGAAAGGTAAATGTTTCGTTGTTTATTCTCTGTCAGATTTAATATTAATCGTGTTGACGCGATCCTATTTTGAATTCCAAGGAATAATGCATTTCAAGTATCAAGATCATAAGCATCAATCATCTCTTAACTCTCATCTTCTCTTGATCGATAAGGCCGCCTGTTGTACTCTAACTGCCTTCTAGTTCTTTTATTAGGCATATTTTCTTTTGTAATTAAGAGTATAACAATATTCTGATATTGGTAGTTAAACAAATCTGATGCAACTGCTGAGTTTTTGCCGGCTCTTCTCAGTAGAACTACTTTCCGAATCGGTGGTAGAGTCACGACATTTCATAAGTAGCACAAGTTGTCCAACGTGAAAAAAAAACATTTCAATTTTAATTTCTTTATTATTCCATAGTTACATTATTTCTTAATTAACATATTGCCATTTATAAATTATTATTATTATTATTGCCATTGGTAAATTAGGCATGCTACGGATACCCATTTAAGTGTAGCAACATTATCTTGAACTTCACGATGCAGTTTCATTTCATAATAACTCTTATTGGTTCTATTCGCTCTTATCGGTCTTCTTCTATAGCTGTATCAAAATTGTCTTGTGATAAGTTTGCATTTTTAATATAAACGACGTAGAAAATGCAAGTTAGGTAATGTTGAGTATCAAATTCGTTAAACACACAAAATTGGTTGAATAAACTCTCGAAGCAAATGGGAACCGCCCTTCAAGAGAGTTTAATGTACAAGTATGTCCACCTGAAGAAATTATAATTGCTATCCTCAACATGAAGAGGCGATTTGTTAAGATCGCTCGAGGTGTGAAGGGGGTACACACAACAATATTTTTTTCAAAGCACCCTACAACCCTTACGGGCTTTTCGTAATCCAATGAGTTATTTGGCACGCGCTCATTAAAATTCACAATTCAACCCCTGTTTAGAAAGGGGAACTTTTTAAACAAAATTATTGAGATAAACTTGACTTTAAAACAATGGAATAAACTGCTTTTTGCATTTTTGCCGTTTCTCATAATTATTTTATTTTTTACGTTTTCACCATCTAATGGACAGTTTTATGTTTCCGTGTCGTGAATTAGTCCAAATAATTAATTTTCGTGCTTCTCTTGGTGTTTTTTTACATGCGAGATAATAAATTTTCAGTCCTTTTTACCATCAGTATGTTTTACAGTTTTGAGAAATATTAAGTAAATTTTAAATTATACTTTTAAAAGATTGGTTGTCAAATATATTAATTCCATAAATACCATGTAAAACGATGTGTAAACATTTCATAATACTGAAATCATAATAAGAATTATAAGGCCGAACGTGCATATTTTGGCACACGAGAAAATGCGCCAAAAGAAAGCCAAGAAATGCAGAACACTTGTACAAACTGAGGGATGATTCAGTTACTGCATGAGTCACGAGGCTTATTTGTTTATCTTGGAGAAATGCTGTGAACTTGTGAGTCAGAGCCCAGACTATCGATTGCGAAGCCTGTTGTACGAATGGCGGACTGTGGACGGACGTTTTCGTCGACATGGCTGGACCTTATTGATAAATGCCTCCCTTTAACTTGACTTTTTTGACGACCTCCTTGGCGCAATGTTGAGCGCTGTTGTCTTAACGTGCGGAGGTCCCGGGTTCGATCCCCGGTAGGGTCAATTTGGGAATTTATCATTTCCGAATTTTCTCTGGTCTGGCTAGGGTGTAGAAACCGATTAGGGGTATGGGTTTAATATAACTGCAATACCCTTACACTTCATCATCACTTAGGACTACCTTCTAGTGGATAAAAAAAACTGTGTGAATTGTAATTGAATTGAACAATGTGGCCAATTCTGTTTAACACTATCACAAAACTAAAACTACAGGGACCCACTATTGTTGTTAGTCACAATTTGGCAAAATAAAAATTATGAATTATGAGCTTTAAATCTAATTCCGTCCCTTTCCGCAGGTAGAATTATGAAACGGTTAGAAATATTTTGCTCTCATTTTAGTTTAGCTTAGAGATGCACAACAGAATCAGCCCCAATGTCTTTAATGGTTCCTTGAGTACAACAGTGATTTGAAAATGGAGAGACACTCAGCTCCCCTTCATCTTTACGCCCTTTGATGAGTCTCGAAGCGCCTACATTTTAATTAACTGCCAATCCCCTGTTGTGACGAGGCCTTTCATTTGTTACGACTGCATATACGATCACGGCTGGCCAAACAACGAGCACCGATTGTGTGGTGTGTCATAATAATCGATTGTACTGGTTAAGCACGTTAAGCTAAGTTTTAGCAAGTTTGATGGTACGCGATGATGCAGCCTAAGATGGTGGTGGGCTAACCTGTTAGGGGTATGGCAGTTATATTTAATCAATACCCCTACTCGATCTCAACTCGGCATCGTACCGGATGGCTAAATCGCTTGGCAGCACGTCTTTGCCGGTAGGTTGGTAACTAGCCACGGCTGAAGCCTCTTACCGGGCCAGACCAGAGAAAAATCAGAAATTATAAATTCCCAAATTGACTCTGCCGGGGATCAAACCCGGGACCACCCACGTTAAGACAACAGCGCTCATCACTGCACCAGGGAGGTCGTATAAACGCTTCTGCAGTAATTTATTGTACATATTCGAAATTTGCAATAAGTGATGTCTTTCTGTGTTTATTATGTGTTTGTTAATTTGATTCCGGAGACCTCTGTTAGTTTGTGGATAACTAAGGTTATGAGATATGTTAGGAACATTATTTATGGACGGAAGGAAAATGATTCAACATACTATTAGTAGAATCAAACAACCACCAACTTTATTAAATAACTAGCTAATACCCGCGTGGAATGAGTTTTTTAATAATTCTCAGTACCCTATGTCACTCTCTAGGTCCTCGACTATGCCCATGCAAAAACTCACGTCGATCCATTGTTCTGTTGCGGCATGATTGAAAAACAAACCAACACACTTTCGCATTTATAATATTAAGTAAGATTGTTTCTTTGTCCAGTGTATCAGACGACGGCACCGGTCGATGGGCGCTACGCAACGTGGAGAGGGGCTACTTCCTGGGCTCCAGCTCCGACAAACTCACGTGCACTGCCAAGGTGCCTGGAGATGCAGAACTGTGGCATGTCCACCTGGCTGCAAGACCACAGGTGAGGCCCAGCTCCTTCCCCTGCTTCTATTGCCGGACAAAAATACATAAGAATATCAACGTGGACAGAGGCTCCTTCCTTGGCTTTAGCTCAGACAAACTCACATGCACTGCCAAGGTGTCCGGTGACGCAGAACTGTGGCATGTCCACCTGGCTGCAAGACCACAGGTGAGGCCCAGCTCCTTCCCCTCCCTCTATTGCTGGACATAAATACATAACAATATCAATGTGGACAGAGGCTCCTTCCTTGGCTCTAGCTCAGACAAACTCACATGCACTGCCAAGGTGTCCGGTGACGCGGAACTGTGGCATGTCCACCTGGCTGCAAGACCACAGGTGAGGTCCAGCTCCTTCTTCTCCCTCTATTGCTGGACAAAAATACATAAGAATATCAATGTGGACAGAGGCTGCTTCCTTGGCTCTAGCTCAGACAAACTCACATGCACTGCCAAGGTGTCCCCGCAGCACAAACAAAGTTGCAACCTAGTTTCTTCTTTTGCCTCGATTCTTGGACAGATATCGGGAGGTGACCAGCATTAAAAGAACCTAAAGATGAGATTACTTAGCTTGTAAGGGGTGAGAAATTACATTTTGTAATTTTACAGAGAGAGTTTTCAGGTATGCTGGGATTTCTAATGTCTACTATAAAATCATTATGGGTTTTTTTTGGGTTTAAGTTATTTATTGTTTCATAAAGAATATATATATATTTACTTCAATGGAACTTACAGACTATGTTAAAGAGTTACATAGGTATATAAAATCGCATCTTTGAGCACACAAATGGCAATAATTAATAATTAAAATACATTCCTAATAAAATACATATTTTTTTTGGTTTAGAAATGATAAGCCTATAATGAAACAAGCCAAGGAACTCTTCGAGTTGGTTTGATCTCCAATTCGTTTAAAGCTTGTAATGTCAAAACCTTACGATGTTTTCATTACTACCCATGCTCAAACTTGAAAGATTTGGATCCAAAGATGAAAATATCAAAAATTTAAGACCATTGATGGATACCAAACAGTAATTTTCACCCTATTAAGAATATAATTTCATTCTGTGATCAATATAAAGTTTATTTTTGTGTTAACGACTCATATCGCATCGAAGTAAGAGTAATAAAACATGAAATAATCACTTTCTAACTTGGAAAGTTTACCTTTATACTTTACCAATAATAATTTCAAAGCCATATATCGTAGTGTCATGTTTTAGCCAATAAATGTTTATAGAATTCACGTGAAGTGAAACGCTTCCTAATTCGAGAGTGAGTGCGCACAAATGTAAATGAAAGTCACGCTCTATTCAATCCCATCTCATCTTATCTAAGGCTGAGAATACATTAAGAATAAGAATAATAATATTTATTTGCATAATACACGTAATATAGGATGGTTTTACAAAAATTGACGTCACAGTGTATTGCCATGCAAGGCGTGCAAATTTGGCTATGTCAAAGATACATAAATTTTTAAATGTCAAGTAGTAAAGCATATTGATAAACATCACATAAATTACAATCATCATTATATTAAATTTAAAAACCAAAAAAAGATTAAACATACACGTAATAAAAAGTCAGATTAGTATTAAGTCATCTGAAGGGATCTATAAGTACTCATTAATCGAGTAGAAGCACTTCTCTAAAAGCCACTTGTTTAGGTATGATTTGAGTGCTGGCAGTGACATAGTTTTAACGTGAGGAGGAAGCTGATTAAATATGCAGTAGGAATTATTCTGGAATAAGCGTAATTTCATGTTGGGCAGTAACAATCTGTCCATATGTCTAGTTACTTCCCCAAATATATCTCCATGTTTGATGAAAAGATCAGGATTGTTTTTACGAATATGCACATTTCTTTTATATAAATACAAGGCAAAGGGAGTAAAATAAGCGACTTAAATAGAGGTTTGCAGCTGTCCAAATTTGTCAGGTTTGCAACATTCCATACTTTTAGCATGAACTCTCTGCTATATGATAATGTGCTACTTACCATCCATCTCTAACTTTTCGGAATTAGATATTGTGTGCATTTTAAGCAGAGGCCCAATTGTCTAACTCTATGCAAATCGTAATCAACTGAACTCCTTATTTGAAATATACGTTTGACAAACGATGATGATTTTCTTAAACAATCGGGGGGCAGATATCGCTTTATTTATCGGTAAAGGAAAACCTGAAACCTCGTCCGCGCCTGAGAATTCTGCAAAGTCTTCTGATTGGCAGTGAAAGCCCTAAACCCTTCCCGTTCTGAGAGGATACCCGTGCTTAGTTCAGACTGAAATGACGATGATGATCACAGATTTTACTTAACACATTTGATTATATTAATATCAACTGCATCACTGCGAAAACTTTTAATCCTGTCGAGACTATGGCATTACGGATCATCCTACAATCAGTGAGACGTGCGATTTTAATCCTCTCTGGATCCGATGGTATTAAAAACCCGGCTATCGGCAAAGAGAAAAGCAAAACGGGACGCAGAAGCTATCGTTTGCATATTATGGTAAAAGGTTTGAGTGTGCTAGTGCTTTTAGATCTCATTTGCGCTCAAGCCTTCGTGGCATTAGAATGACGTATCATTTCTGTATATTATTATGTCGTGTTTTCATTTGGGTAGAGGAAATTGAAATGACTTGCGCCTGGGAATTTCTTCTTATAAGTACCGGATTTATTTCTAAAGTAACGAGATTAAGGTTAATTTATATTGCGCTTTGTAAAACGTGGGTCTTTTGCAACAAGTTCACACATAAAAAGTCTTACTCATGAACTAGTGTGAAATTTTGGGGGAATTTTTCGTTGTATATGTCACCGTAAGATTGTAAAAACCGTTAGATTATAATCTAACTCGCGAAATTATAAACTGTCGAAAGATTGTAAACTGTTCAATGTTCTGAGTGTCAATTTTTGGAATATTCATTTTATTTACGTTTTCTTGTGTCTTTCTTGTAGGTTAGGTTAGGGTTTGACACAAATAATAAAGTAGTGCCCGGCCGCAGGCCGGGCACTTAGGTATTATCGGGTTTAAATACCTATCAGATTAGAATCTACCGGAAAATAATGCGTTAAATTCTAATCTTTCAACAGTTTAGAATTTCGCGAGTTAGATTATAATCTAACGGTTTTTACAATCTTACGGTGAGATATAAAAGTTAAATTATCTGTAAAATAAAGTGTCGATTGCGTTTGTCACTTATTTAAATCTTGATTGATTATCTTCTGTTAAATATCCTAAACATTTCCTTTATTAGGAACTTAACTTTTTATCAAGACTGCATTTAACTCGCATATTAGATAGAATACGAGTTATTACATAAAGTATTTGGTACTTTCCTTCGTTTGATCTTCTTCTTCTAATAACAATGTGCTGAGAAGGCCTCGACACTGCAGTGCGTCGGCAATGTTCGCGGACGCTCGCGTGGATGATTTCTACGCGATCGTGAGCAAGCGTACCTCGTCTCTGATGTCTAGTCTAGAGAGTAGCACCAACACCCTCCTCAGTACATTGACTACTAAGCTAGACAGCCCTCTCTGAAGGTGCCGCAATGGTGCACACATTCTCATTAGGAGGCCCCAAAGAGCCCTGTAGATGTGTTTGTGACGCTTTAGGTATATAAGTAGGTCAGGTTAGGTTAGGTATTTCGTTTTGTTTTTTACTAACGTAGGTCAAGTAATGGTTACTAGCAAATTATGGGCTGTCAGTTTGTATTTGCCTGAAATAAAAAGTTATTATTTATTTATGAATTAAACTTAAACTTACTGACTGACGGACAGAAAACGCACGCAAGTCGGTGATGGTCTAGAAGTAGGTATGACATTTTGCACTAGAGCTCTAGAGTTCTTTTGCACTAGAGTTCACTCGTTTACCCTGCTACTATTGAATAGCAATGAAAAGGACGTTTTCATACCCAATGTAAGACGACGACCCTAAAAGGATTAGAGAATGATGGCAAATCCCATCACGCACACGGTTAGTCATTAACATAAACCATGAACAACAAAGGTCCCAAAAGTGTCCCTTGTTCTAAAAACTAACGATCTTTGTACCCAGGTCAACCTCCGCTCGATCGGCCGCAAGCGTTTCGCCCACCTGTCTGAATCCCTGGATGAGATCCACGTGGACGCCAACGTGCCCTGGGGCGAAGACACGCTCTTCACCCTCGAGTTCAGGGCTGATGAAGGAGGGAAATACGCTCTGCATACTTGCAATAACAAGTACCTTAGCGCTGGAGGAAAGGTTAGTATTTTTTCTTATATGTGTGTACTAGTTGGCAGACTCAGGAGCAGCGTTAACAGACCCTACTCGCTGGACAGACAACATCAGGCTAGTCGCAGGGAGCCGCTGGATCCAGGCGGCGCAAGACCTCTTGCAAGAGGCCTATAAGCAGAGGCAAAAATAATTCATAATAAAAATAATATATATAATAAATGTTAAGGTAACTAGATGTAACTACATTAAGTGTCCAATAGTAGATATTCTAGTGACTAAGTATAAATTTAATATATTAAGGCGTGTAACGCCTTTAATATGGCAAAACATGTTTGACATCTTATGTATAATTATTGTAATCATCTATCTATAATGTAACCCATGTTTCAAGCAAATAAATGAATTTATTATTATTATTATGTCCAGCAGTGGACGTCTGTCGGTTGATGATGATGATGTATATATGTAACCGTAAGATTGTAAAAATCGTTAGATTATAATCTAACTCGCGAAATTGTAAACTGCCGGCAGATTGTGAACCGTTCAATGTTCTGAGTGTCAATTTTTGAAATATTCATTGTATTTACGTTTTCTTGTTTCTTTCTTGTAGGTTAGGATTCGAGATAAATAAGCAGGTAGCGCTTATCGGGTTAATATACCGAAAAATAATGCGTTAAATTGTAATCTTTCGTCAGTTTACAATTTCGCAAGTTAGATTATAATCTAACGATTTTTACAATCTTACGGTGACATATACTTACTTCGTTAGCTCAGTTAAGCTTGTCATTAACGGTAAGACAAATGATATCTTATCGTCATCTTCATGACGCCAAATGACTTAAGACTGCAGTGGCTTACGGCAATGAATTTCAATGGTGATAATCAGTCAATATTCATTTAATCAATTTAGGTACACTCTACTTTTATTTACGTCCGAAACTTTGGTGATAATCAATAACGGTATCGTAAAACTAAAGCTATATATTGGTATGACATCGCGCCGAAATTTGGCTTACAGATTTCACAATCACAATAAATTTTTTGTGCTAATACCGTGACGATTTCCGTCAATGGCCAGCATTACCATTGACGTTCAACACAAGAAACTGTCACTCTTGCTTTATCTTCGCCGTCTCACGCTAATACGTTGATGTAACGAGACAAACTAACATGGTACCTAACCATGTTAGCTTCGGTAAACAAATAGATCTAACGGGTTGACATAATTTTACTCTTTGTGCGCATGCTAGCCCTACAGGAGATTAATTCATTCTTGGCTAGATTCTAGACTTTGTATTTCCTTTTTTAAATATAGTGTAGCAAAGCACGTTGGACGCGTGTATCAATTCTCACGTCGCGAGTTTGTTGTTCTGTTGTCTGCATGATTATTGAGCACGCAGCGTACGCGCCCGCACTACCGATTAACGAATGTCTGGCACTGTACTTATTGTTCATTTGTAGTAATCATAGAGACTTTATGTTGCTCTCGAATACGTACATCTTCTTTATTTTAAAGCTTTTTTTCTTCAATCAGTTCCAGCTACTGTTTATTTTGTAGCAAAATTAAACACTTTAAAGCGTTAAAACTAAACTCAAATATCAATTGACTCACCAGAAGCTTCATCATACATACATCCATCAATATCCACTATTTGACAAAGGCCTCAACGTTAAGTCGCATTGGTTTTTCGCATCCAATACCAGACAAAGGCCTCAACATTAAGTCGCCTCGGTTTTTCGCATCCAATACCAACAAGCCACCTAATGAATATAATCGATCCTCAATGATCATTCCTCTGGACCCTAACGTCGATCGCTACTTCGGCCACCTGATCAGACCAACTTTTCTTTTGGTGGATCAGACACCTTTCGCTTCAACCAAGATTGGGGATTTGGCATATCACTTTAATTTATACTCGGTCACATAATAATAATCTTCAAGTATTTACCTTATTAACAGATCTTACCTTCAAAAATGTTTTCAAAAACTCTGCATCACTAGTAAAAATTGCAACAAATCGCAAGTCCCTAATTTTTTTTTAAAATTCATTATAGGCTTACGCTTGACCACAATCACACCTAATGGGAAGTGATGTTGCGACCTAAGATGGAACGCGCTTGCCTAGAAGATGCCTATTCACTCTTGACTTAAAGATACCCGGATTGTAATTGGTGGGAAACACAGTGCTAACAGTAGAATAAATAAAAAATCCCACACTAAAACAGCACGTTTTCCTCACAGCTGCTGGACACGTGCACATCAGAATGCCTGTTCAGTGCTGAGTACCACGCGGGAGCCCTAGCGCTCCGCGACAGCGCGGGCGCCTATCTCGCCCCTATCGGCTCCAAGGCAGTGCTCAAGACGCGCTCCACCGCCGTCACCAGGGACGAGCTGTTCTCTCTGGAGGACAGCTTGCCGCAGGCCGCCTTCATCGCTGCCCTGAACGAGAAATACGTCTCCGTCAAACAAGGTCAGTGAACTAGTTTAACATACTGTAGCGTTTACTAAACTAGATGGCGTTAATTGTATCTACTTCGCGGGTTAAAAAAACTACAGCAGTGTAAACTAGATGGCGCTTATTGTATCTACATCGCGGGTTAATCGACTGAAAACTTATAAGACACATACAAGCCTGCATCGCGATAACGAAGTTTTCTGAAAATAAAATGGAGAAAAATCGCGCCCATCAGCTCCAAGATGGTCGCCATCAATCAATCAAACAATCAATCAATATTCATGTATTCAATTTAAGTACACTGTACGTTATTGACGTCCACGACTTATAAGACATGTTGGTGATATTCAGCTGCGGTATCTTAAAACTAAAGCTACGAGGTATCCAAACGCGCCCTGATCTGAAAAGAGCCCCCAAAAAACTCAGCCGGGGTTTTCCCGAAAAACATAGTTTTCAACGTTTTTCAATGAGTTACGTTTTAAATTACTGCAAATACTTATCTACTTACTTACTTATACTGCAGCAAAATTCTTATATTCTACCGTTACGTCGAATATAAGTACCAAAAACATGTGGTAACCTAGAGCGGTATTAGCAAAGCAAAAGGGGGTAGGTACCAAAAAATAATTTGAAATTAGAACGGTAACGGGCACTGGATCTGGTAATGATTCAAATGATACGATACTGGCATTATGTATATGTCATCGTAAGATTATAAAAACCGTTAGATTATAATCCAAATCCAATTCGCGAAATGCAAACTGTCGACAGATTACAATTTCGCATTATTTTTCGGTAGATTGTAATCTGTTAGGTATATTAACCCGATAGAACCTGAATGAATATATCAAAAATTGACACTCAGAACATTGAACGGCTCACAATCTTTTGACAGTTTACAATTTCGCGAGTTAGATTATAATCTAACGGTTTTTACAAGTATCTATAGTATAGCAATTTCTTCACGCAGTAATGAAGAATTATTATACTCTCATTATTTCATTCGATATTAATGATTCTGAGAGAACACTAAACCGTTAACGCACTGAATAATAATTGCACCGATTTCTTAACTCGGAATCTACAATAAACGTAATTATTTTCTATCATTATTTTATTAACTACAAAAACTGGATTAGATACGATTGGCCCGCATCTAATCCCATTTTCGATTGGCTTTTCTTAAACAGCACTGATACCTTAATAGTTAATAACCACTTTAAAGTAACAACATAATAAAGTGCAATCAAGTCGGACGCGTTCCTCGGAATAACAGTAACTAGTGCCTTTGATTAGTCGCAATTATACGAAATAAAACAAATGTTATCTGTACAGAGAAGATTGCAGGCTGAGTGTAATTAAGGTTCCTATACTTATCACAGGCGCTCGGCATAGTCGGGTATTTTGTGGTTGGCGGTACATTGGTTTGTGGATGAATGAAATTAATTTAACGAATTAAAAAATACGACTGCCCTGCCATATTATTTTTGGAGTTTACCTCCATAAGAAGCGATTTGCATATATAGCTTTTGGAATCTTATTCACATTTTTTATTAAATGATATTTTTCTGTGAATCACTGGATATCGAACGATAGTGTTATATATTTTTGGAATCTACTCATCATTTTCTAGATGATGATTATATAGTTAATCTTATTTTGGAATATTTTTTTCAAATTTGGTCTTTATGCGGGACCACGGTCACACCTATCAATTTTTTTTAAAAAATTACTAGCCTATGTCACCCGGAATAAGCTAGGGATTCTAACGGTACCTCATTTATCAAAATCGGTTCAGGCGTATAGAAGTTATGGTGGAATATACAAACTCACATACATACATACATGAACCCTGAAAACAATATACTCCTTTTTTCAGGCAGTCGTATAAAAAGAAACCGCCTGCCAGTACATGATATTCGTTCGAGGAGGGTAGAGAAATAGGTACGGCTATAACTTCAACACGCGTTTACAGGACAGTATTTCATATTTTCTTAGTTATTCTTCGTCTGAGTAGAACATTTTTCCAAACCGGTGGTAGAGTCTTGACGTATCATAAGTGGCACAAGTTGTCTTACGTGAAATAATAAAAGGGGCGAAGAATTAACTATCGGCTTATACCGTTAAGTATATATAAATACCGATTATGAGTTGAGCTAAAAGCTGAACGGAGCATGCATAAAACCAACGTTTTGACAATCGGTCGACCGAATTAAAGTGTAACTAACAAAGTGCAAACTGCCTCGTTGGTCTAGTGGTTAGCATATTCGACTGCGGCAGGTGAGGTCCCGGGTGGGGCCATAATTAAGTATGGGGTTTTTCTGACTAGAAATTCTCAGTACTAGCCCGGAGTTAGGAAGTTGGCGGTGTTTCACCCCCGTGCCTCGGAGAGCACGTTAAGCCGTCGGTCCCGGTTATTATCACTAACATGATAATAGTCGTTAAAGCCCGCCAACCCGCATTGGAGCAGCGTGGCGGGTCTAAGCTCTAATTCCCTCTCTCCTATGAGAGTGGAGGCCTGTGCCCAGCTGTGGGACGTGTATGGGCTTTAGTGGTGGTAACAAAGTGCTTGAATCACCCGATTTAAAGATTTGCTGTCCGGTTTTGGTCCAAACGCGAAATGCAAATAGCATTCGTAGCTTACTACTAGTAAGATACAAATAGGTGCTACGAAAAAAATTATTTTCAAAAAACCGACTTCCAAAGCTGTAAATTAAAAAATAATTTTTATTTCTACACAAGTTGAAGTCGGGCGAGCTTGACTGTCAACTTTGCCTATCTTAATTATACCCGTGCGACTTCGACAGTGTGTAGAAATAAAAATTATTTTTTACTTAAAACTTTTCAAATCGGTTCAGAAACTTTGAAGAAATCGGTATGTAAAAAAAACCGCGACGAATTGAGAACTTCCTCCTTTTTTGGAAGCCGGTTATTAACACAAATGTAATGGGGATGATGCCTATATCAAAAATAAATTTCCTATTTCTAACTGATTATTAAATAGAGGGATAACAAGACCTACAATTCACTTCCTCGGTTAGTTTTAAGTTTGAAAACCATTTTATGATATAGACTAGCGGACGCCCGCGACATCGTTCGCGCGGCACAAGTTTTTAATTTCCACAGGCACTCTTTAATTTTCCGGGATAAAAGGAAGCCTATATCACTCTCCAGGCGGAGGACCTGCAAAAAATCACGTTAATCCGTTCATCTGTTGCGGCGTGAGTGAAACTCTATTTAACGTCCTTGGGGATGGAAATATTGAAATACATATTTCATAATTTTAAAACGGAAGCCCAAATACCTACCAAGTTTAATGGCTGTAACTTGAAAAACGATGGAATTTCATGCGAACTTTCAACCTCTATTTTACCCCTTTAGAGGTAGAATTTCGAAAAATCCTTATAGTAATATATATGTCACCGTAAGATTGTAAAAAACCGTTAGATTATAATCTAACTCGCGAAATTCTAAACTGTCGATAGATTGTAAACTGTTCAATGTTCTGAGTGACAATTTTTGAAATATTCATTTTATTTACGTTTTCTTGTCTCTTTCTTGTAGGTTAGGTTAGGGTTCGACATAAATAATAATAAAAAGTAGTGCACTTAGGTTTTCCCGGGTTTAAATACCTATCAGATTACAATCTACCGGAAAATAATGCATTAAATTATAATCTTTCAACAGTTTAGAATTTCGCGAGTTAGATTATAATCTAACGGTTTTTACAATCTTACGGTGACATATACATATTATCTTAGTGGATACCTACAGATTCTTCACAAAGAACACACCCTCCAAAATTCATGTCTCTAGAACCAGCGGTTTAGGCTGTTCTTCATAAAGAACACACCCTCCAAAATTCATGTCTCTAGAACCAGCGGTTTAGGCTGTTCTTCATAAAGAACACACCCTCCAAAATTCATGTCTCTAGAACCAGCGGTTTAGGCTGTTCTTCACAAAGAACACACCCTCCAAAATTCATGTCTCTAGAACCAGCGGTTTAGGCTGTTCTTCATAAAGAACACACCCTCCAAAATTCATGTCTCTAGAACCAGCGGTTTAGGCTGTTCTTCATAAAGAACACATCCTCCAAAATTCATGTCTCTAGAACCAGCGGTTTAGGCTGTTCTTCATAAAGAACACACCCTCCAAAATTCATGTCTCTAGAACCGGCGGTTTAGGCTGTTCTTCATAAAGAACACACCCTCCAAAATTCATGTCTCTAGAACCAGCGGTTTAGGCTGTTCTTCATAAAGAACACGCCCTCCAAAATTCATGTCTCTAGAACCAGCGGTTTAGGCTGTTCTTCATAAAGAACACACCCTCCAAAATTCATGTCTCTAGAACCAGCGGTTTAGGCTGTTCTTCATAAAGAACACACCCTCCAAAATTCATGTCTCTAGAACCAGCGGTTTAGGCTGTTCTTCATAAAGAACACATCCTCCAAAATTCATGTCTCTAGAACCAGCGGTTTAGGCTGTTCTTCATAAAGAACACACCCTCCAAAATTCATGTCTCTAGAACCGGCGGTTTAGGCTGTTCTTCATAAAGAACACACCCTCCAAAATTCATGTCTCTAGAACCAGCGGTTTAGGCTGTGCGTTTATATATATAAGTCAGTCAGTCCGTCAGAGCTTTGAATTTTATATATTTATAGATTATAGAAAAAGTGCGTTAAAATTTGATGACGTAACAATTTTGAATTTTATACAACTTCCGTAGTAGAAGAGCGTTTTTAAGTTTGATAAAGAGTTGCTGATTTGATTGAGTTGTCATCATCCGTATTCAGCGCAATCGCGTGTGGAGCAGATTGCGGGCTCAGTAATGACGAGCCACACTCGAGACTCGAGAGCATTCAGCAATGAGATCGACGGATGAGAGTTAATTGCTTTGAGCCGTGGGGCTCAGGCTGGACTGCACTAACGTCTGTCTACAGACACAATTCTTTTTTAAAACTGCAAACAGACCGTGCAAGTAGCAAGCAGTTAATTATGTCGAACAAAAAAAATTGGCAGTCAATAGGGAGGGATAAAAGTGAAAACGATTTTTTTTTATTTTTTTTTCTAATAAAAAAAATTATAATGATGAAAATATTTTAAATATTAACCTTTTTATGGCATAATGAGAAAAAGAGCGGCATCTGTGATGAATAGAGTGCGCGGAAGCTCCAACAGTATTCTGAAAACACTAGTAGGAAAGTGGGAAAACCCTTATATAAGGCACTGGGTGGGTTTGCATGTGAACTCCAAATATCCAAGGAGGTATATGAATTAAAAATAGTTAAATTAAATGATAAATAGTTTATTAATAATGTTGAAATATTCAGTAGGTATTAATCAATTATGAATGTGGAAATTTTATTTTTATTACTAACGTAGTTTTTTAAGATACATTGTTACTAACACTTTATATGGATTCTATGATCTGAAATAAAAGTTATTATTATTATTATTATTATTATTAAAACGAAGGCATTAAAGTTTAACTGCAACTTGAAATAATACTGCTTCATGTGATTGTAGTAACCCCTTCAGCACAATCGCGTGTGGAGCAGATTGCGGGCTCAGTAATGACGAGCCACACTCGAGACTCGAAAGCATTCAGCAATGAGATCGACGGATGAGAGTTAATTGCTTTGAGGCTGGACTGCACTAACTGTTAATAGTTTTTAAATTTTAAACTTTTAAATAAATTAAAAAAAAAATAAGTAATAGTAAAAAAAAGGCATATTCCAAACACTTGTTTTATTCTTCCTTTAGTTCCAATACACCAGTGGCGTGCACAGGGTTTGAAGCTAGAGTAGGCATTAGTTAGTCAAAATATGTACCTATTTACTGACGGTTATGGTCAAAACATAGCTATATACCTACTGCTACTACTATTGTTTAATTGTACTATATTTCATTCTTAAAAAATCAGTGTTTATGTGTGTTTTCGTGAAATAAATAAAATAAAAAATAAAATAAAAATGAGCATTGACTTATTTCCATATGGGTAAGCAGCGCTTTTATGCCTCTATGAACTGCACGCCACTGCAATACACATACCTACATTTTATTTTAACAAAATCACTTCCTGTACGGTGACCGCCATTTTTCTTGCCTTACCATAGACTACTGACTGCTACACATTAAGACAGAGACACATAAAGTCATAGTGAAGGTTGCGTTCAATAACACTAACGTCTGTCTACAGACACAATTCTTTTTTTAAACTGCAAACAGACCGTACAAGTAGCAAGCAATTAATAATGTCGAAAAAAAAAACTTTTCCAAATTGAATAAAAAAATCACTTATTCATTGGGTTTTTTGTCAAGATAATTATTAATTCTAGTTAGGAACTTTGCAATGTTTGATCCCGTGCCTCTCAAGCTGTAATATGCCTGATCTCTCTCGCCAGTCGTGTCAGATTTTCCGTCCCTTCGGATGGGGTTAGGGAACAGAGAGGGCACCTGTGTTTGCAGTACACACTTGTTCACTAATTAATATCAGCCGCGGACTAATCCCTGGTGTAAAATTGTAATGCAATGGCGGACTAAAGAATAATGTAAAATGTAGCTCAAATTATGTAGTTTTTAACAGTTAAGATTACACCAGAGATTCCCAAACTATTTTGGGTCATAACATAGCCAAATTACTTTAAAAATCCTATCTCTAGTTTTTTTTCCTATTGATACAAAATACTTAAACTTTACGGTTGGTTTAGTGAATAAACTTGACATCATTTTCTCATCAAAATTTAACAAATTAAATAGACATAAAATTCAGTAATTAGATATCAAGTGTAATTAATAATTATTAATTAAAATACTTAAGTAGGTAATTATTTTTAGAAAAAACCATTAAAATAGAGGTCGATTTTAGACCTTGTCGACCCCCAAAATCAGTTTTCGTTTATGCCGACCCCTGGGAAATCGTTATCGACTCCAAGGGGTCGATATTGACCACATTGCTTTACTCATGTATTTGTCTGCAAGAACACAGGCAAAAAGTTCAAAACAAAAAGTCGCCAGTATGGCTCAACTTTTCCCATAATAATAGGAGTTTAGCATTGGGCTTGCAAAAACAACGAGCTCGTCTATCCCGACACGATTCTGACGACCTCCGTGGCGCAGTGTGTAGCGCTGTTGTCTTAACGTGCGGAGGTCCCGGGTTCGATCACCGGCAGGGTCAATTTGGGAATTTATAATTTCTGAATTTTCCCTGGTCTGGCCTGGTGGGAGGCTTCGGCCGTGGCTAGTTACCACCCTACCGCCAAGCATTACGCGTACGATGCCGTGTAGAAACCGAGGGGTATGGGTTTAATATAACTGCCATGCCTCTAACAGGTTAGCCCGCTATCTTAGACCGCATCATCACTTACCATCAGGTGAGATCGTAGTCAAGGGCTAACTTGTAGTGGATAAAAAAAACACTCCCGACAGCCAGACGGGAAGCCCTGGCTGCGGTCAGTTAGGCTGCTTACGAACTCAGGATCGTGTTACCTACTAATAAGGACTTTAACAGACACTGTTGCTAATTCTGTTTTTTAAATTAAACTAGATGATGCCTGCGACTTCGTCCGCGTGGATGAAGTTTATTCCAGCGGGAACTTAATTTTCTGGGATATAAAGTATATGTCCTTCCCCGGGATAAAATCTACATACCAAACATCAAACTCGGTTGAACACATGGGCAGTGAAATCGTAGCAGACAGGCACACTTTGCATTTATAATGTTAGTATGGATATAGATTAGTATGGATATAGATTTTAATTGATTTACCGCTCTATAATATACCTATCGCATGGAATAGGGATGATGCCTATATCAAAAATAAATTACTTCTAACTGATTATTAAATAGTGGGTCTTCAAAAAGACCTAAAATTCACATCCTCGGTTAGTTTTAAGTTTGATAAAAATTTTAATAATATAGATTAAAGAAAAAAAAGTGCGTTGAAATTTGATGATGTCACACTTGCGAATTTCATACAACTTCCATACTAGAAGTGCGTTTTTAAGGTGCCAGCGGAGGGTGAATTGCCCATACAAACGTAATACCAAAATGATTCGTAATTCAAGAATATTTCCACCAGATTATGCGATTATTAAGATTGAACTTGTATTTATCTAGGCCCCTGGATAATAATGTTTTCAAAATATTTTCCCAAAATTAAATGTAAGCGCATAGCGTTTTGCTTGTTTTTACGACATGAATGACATGTTTTCTCCTTATTTGTATCATATTAAAACCGACGATATGTTACTTACTAATTGACCAGGAGCATAGCCTATATTGTCAAGTTCCCGAATAACAACACTAAGTGAAAAACACAACAAGTTATCATTCATCATTTTTGGTATTTACGGAACAAGACTAAACGTATAACAAATTCTATACGCTCATATTGCTAACGCGTTTGCACGCGATCATGTGTCATCAGCCAAGTAGAGATAGCAATATACCGGCAAATTTATATTTGCGGGTTGAATAGAAATTGCGAGCGGCGATCACCGGCCTCTTAAGTTTTTAAGTTGCTGATTTGATTGAGTTGTCATCATCCCTATTAGGAAGTACTTAGCTATACTTATCTCCTACCCTACCTTCAGGAAACTAGATTTGGGGGTGATTTCAATATAAATTTTACATAACATTACATGCAGTAATGTTAAATTACCCTCTTTATACAATATTATTCCATGTTTGCAAAGCGAAAATACTTTACAAGTATTTCGCTATACCTAATTATTAAGTTTATAGTACTTTAATTAACCCTATGATTGAAAATGTAACATATTATTTCCCTTGTTCTGTATGTAAACTTTAATAGGCGTAAGTTAGTCTGTAAGTATCACCATAATTATGTAAAATTTTTGTAAATTCGTTTTTTTTTACAAAATATTTTTATATCATTATTTGTTAATAAATAAGTTATAAAATAAATAAATAATTAAATATAAATTTTTACGCAAAAATAAACTTTCTACCAGATATTTACAACACTTGTGTGTGTAAAAGACGCCATCTTGCTAGATATTTCATGGCAACTCAAGACACGGGAAAGCCGTGGTGAGATTCGTGGTCACGTCCCGGAGTAGCCTCGAGTCGCGTTAACGACCTGCGAGTGAATATGGCCCATACAATGTCACGTAGAAGAAACAATAAAACCATAACACACTACAAGGTACTAGGCCAGAATGGCCGTGCGTGTTTGCAAATAAAAAGAAAATACTCTGCTTCTTTCTCAGTGTCGCATATTTTTTTTTTTTTATCCACTACAAGTTAGCACTTAACTGCGATTGGCGGCACGTCTTTGCCGGTAGGGTGGTAACTAGCCACGGCCGAGGCCTCCCATCAGGCCAGACCAGGGAAAATTCTTTCTTTCTAATTTTAATATAAACTTTAACGCGTGCAAAAAGAAACTTTCTACAAAATATCTGTAACACTTGTGTGTGTAAAAGACGCCATCTTGCTAGATATTTCATGGCAACTCAAGACATGGGAAAGGCTTGTTGAGATGTGTGGTCACGTTCCGGAGTAGCCTCGAGCCGCGGTAACGACCTGCGAATGAATATGGCCCGTACAATGTCACGTATGTAACACGACATAATTAATCTATACCACATTATTGCTCTATGCGTAATATCCGTGGTATAATCTATGGTTAGTTACTAGTCGGTTGCCGCCATTTTTTTTAATTCAGTTTTAGAACGGGGCCTGCTGTAAGAGTGTGCGTGTTACTATTGTATATTTTTAAAACTGAGATTTATTTGATAAAGAAATATTATTGTCATGCTTAACTATTAGAAAGATTATAAAAGTGATACCAAATTGTAAATTCATACGAATTTCATAAATATTGATTATCGAGAGTAACATTAACACTTGTGTGTGTAAAAGACGCCATCTTGCTAGATATTTCATGGCAACTCAAGACATGGGAAAGCCGTGATGAGATGCGCGGTCACGTTCCGGAGTAGCCTCGAGCCGCGGTAACGACCTGCGAGTGAATATGGCCCATACAATGTCACGTAGGAGAAACAATAAAACCATAACACACTACAAGGTACTAGGCCAGAATGGCCGTGCGTGTTGGCAAATAAAAAGAAAATAGTCTCCTTCTTTCTCATTGTCGCAATATTTATAGCACATAATATTTGTAAATTGTAAGCACAAACGAATAAACTTTAACAGAGCGCCATCTATTGACATCATTGTGAAGTTCTGTTAAAAATACTGAAGCTCATTAAAAATTAAATTATTTTGTTTCCTTATAATATTTATCTAATTTTAGTATTTGTTGTTCAAGTACAGGATATAATTCAAATAATTGATCAAGTTTCAGGCTCAGCCTTTCAGAAAATTGAGAGTTCTGAGGTCAACTTTGGACATTAGCAAATCTCCACTTGGAAAGCCCCCCATTTCGTCAATTTTAGGGGAAAAATTAAAAAAAAATTATATATTTTTATACGACTGTCTGAAAAAAGGAGTATATTGTTTTCAGGGTTCATATATGTATGTAAGTATGTATGTGAGTTTGTATATTCCACCATAACTTCTATACGCCTGAACCGATTTTGATTAATGAGGTATCGTTAGAATCCCTAGCTTATTCCGGGTGACATAGGCTAGAAAATTTAAAAAAAAATTATGGGGTGACCATGGTCCCACATTAAAGACTAAAGTTGAAAAAAATTTTTCGAAAATAAAATTAACTATATAATCATCATCTAGAAAATGATGAGTAGATTCCAAAAATATATAACACTATAGTTCAATATCCAGTGATTCACAAAAAAATATCATTTAATAAAAATGTGAATAAGATTCCATAGGCTATATATGTAAATCGCTTCTTATCGGAGGTAAACTCCAAAAATAATATGGTAGGGCAGTCGTATTTTTTAATTCGTTAAATTAAGTTCACTTGTTGGACTCTATTCCTAATTATCTTTTAAATGATATACCGCAACCCTATGTAACGCTATAAAAAATATTTTACTTCGCATTCGCTTCTATGAGAGCCCCCCTGAAATAAAGATTTTTATAACTTTTTAAGCCATATTCGGCTGGAGGCCATCGGTTTACATATTATATTTAAATTTGAAGTACTTACGTTCAGTAATTCAGAAGTTATAAGGCTATGACAAGACAAGTGCGAATTCACTCGGAAACCTTCGCTTCGCTCGGTCAATAACTATAATAATGTTCTCCCGACCGAATTTCGGCCACGGCGGCCATTTTCGAAAAGATTAGCCCTCCGCGCGGGAGCTATTTAGTGCACAAATGTGTATGCAAACACGGGTGCACTCTCTGTTCCCTTACTCCCATAGCCGGGACTTGAACACGAGATCTCTTTAGCCGCAATCGATCTTGTTAACCACTAGACTAGACCAATGAGGCAGTAACTATACAATGCAAGCAAGACATAGTTGAATTGAATGCAGAGTATGGTGCCACATACATTTACTCTGCATTCAACTCGCGCGCGAACTGTAGCTATATACACTACAGCCCGCAACAAAATCTCCGACAATACATCAAGCAATTTCCAAATTCCGTTAGCGTTGATCGCTGGAGGAATTCTCTAGCGCAGCCAGCTATGTGCGGCAAAAAACCGTCCATTGTGATGTTACTGCTGACGTGCCGGCCGCGGGCTTTCTCGCGTTTCTACTGCACGGTTGCCTGCGCGTGCGCATCACTAGTTGACGACTGCTGGCGTTTTGACAGGCAAATTGATACGTGGAATCCATTATAGTTAAAAAAAATACGACTGCCCTGCCAAAAAATGAACTGAAAAGTTAAAAACAATAAATGATATTTTTTTTATACGACTGCCTGAAAACTGGAATCGATTAAAAATGCATTAAGATGGTTAATTGTATGAAAAATTCCGTCCGAAAAACTCTTAAAACGCAGGAAATCAAAATTTTTATACGACTGCCTGAAAAAATTTGTATATTGTTTTCAGGGTTCATGTATGTATGTATGTATGTGAGTTTGTATATTCCACCATAACTTCTATACGCCTGAACCGATTTTGATAAATGAGGTATCGTTAGAATCCCTAGCTTATTCCGGGTGACATAGACTAGTAAAATTTTAAAAAAACATTGATGGGGTGACCATGGTCCCGCATTAAAGACTAAAGTTCAAAAAAAACAATTCGAAAATAAGATTAACTATATTATCATCATCTAGAAAATGATGAGTAGATTCCCAAAAAAAGTAGTGATTCACAAAAAAATATCATTTAATAAAAATGTGAATAAGATTCCAAAGGATATGCAAATCGCTTCTTAAGGAGGTAAACTCCGAAAATAATATAGCAGGGCAGTCGTACTTTTTAATTCGTTAAATTAAATTCATTGTGAATCACTGGATATTGAACTATAGTGTTATATATTTTTGGGAATCTACTCATCATTTTCTAGATGATGATTATATAGTTAATCTTATATTTTTTTTTCAACTTTAGTCTTTAATGCGGGACCATGATCACCACATTAATTTTTTTTTAATTTTACTAGCTTATGTCACCCGGAATGAGCTAGGAATTCTAACGATACCTCATTTGTCAAAATCGGTTCAGGCGTATAGAAGTTATGGTGGAATATACAAACTCACATACATACATACGTGAACCCTGGAAACCTTTTTTCAGGCAGTCGTTTAAAAAGAAAAACAAAAATTCGAAATTACGAACATAGGTAGGTATATAATACCTAACTCTCATGCTGTGGCACGGGCTGAGGAGGTGGCCCATTGACCGCACGTTTAACAATTTAAGTTTAATTTGTATTTGTTTATGTTTAGTTATGCTTATTTGCAGAACCATAAAAAAAATTGTTTATAGTATGATTTACTTAATAAATTTTAAAAAATCATCTATTGTGCCCTAGTCTGTCCTCGGTTAAGTCTAATTTTAGGTACCTAATCATAATACGGTCTCCGTGATACAGGTTCCCTAGTGCGGATTCCAAAGTTAAAATAAATTGACTGTAAGCTGTTTATGGGCAATCAATATATTTTTATTTTATTTTATACTTAACGCTTACAATATTACTAAAAATATAAAATGTAATTTGACGACCTCCGTGGGGCAGTGTTGAGCGCTGTTGCCTCAACGTGCGGAGGTCCCGGGTTCGATCCCCGTCAGGGTTTGGAAATTTATAATTTCTGAATTTTCCCTGGTCTGGCCTGGTGGGAGGCTTCTGCCGTGGCTAGTTACCACCCTACCGGTAAAAGACGTGCCGCCAAGCGATTGAACGTTCCAGTACGATGCCGTGTAGAAACCGAATAGGGGTATGGGTTTAATATAACTGCCATGCCCCTAACAGTTTAGCCCGCTACCATCTTACACTGCATCTTCACTTACCATCAGATGAGATCGCAGTCAAGGGCTAACTTGTAGTGGATAAAAAAAAAGTCAGTTTGATCTCACGTACCTCTTGTTTTCTTCACCAGGTGTTTAATATAAATACATATTTAGTATAAAAGTAAACGTTAAAATAAGAATATTGACCAGAATGGCTCAGATTTAATGCAATTTTTCCCTCAATTTCGCTTTACGGTGACAAGTCTGTGTTACTTGTCCTATCAATAAAAGATTATTCCGATATTAATCCGTGTTTCGATTCGTTTTCACTTCATTAAGATGTCGCGTTTTTTGCGATCGAAGCGATGACAGTTTACGTTTAACGTTCGACTGTAATTTTACTCATCATTGCTTTTCCTAAGCATGACTGTCGTAAAGCACAAGCCTGTTATAAAAAAACAATTAATCAAATCATGACTACCAGGTAAGCCTGATTAAATAGGGTTATTTTACGAAAGCTTATGTGTACGATGATGTTTTCTTGCCATTTGCTTACCTAATTGAGCATAATTTTGCAAGATTTGGCTTAAGGACAGCAAAAAGGCGATTGTATGAGAAATGCCTCTTGTGTGTACCAAGTTGCAACTAAGATGGATTTTAGAATGTCAGGAATATCAAGCGACCTTTAAAAGGTAGGCTAATTACAGTTTATGTAAGTATCTTATCTTACTTCTTGCTGATATTATAAATGCGAAAGTTTGGATGGATGTATGGATGTCTGGATGTATGGATGTTTGTTACTCAATCACGCCCCAAAGGCTGAACGGATCTGGCTGAAATTTGGCACAGAGATAGATTATAGTCTGGAATAGCACATTTTTTATCCCGGAAAATTAAGCGACTTCCCGCGGGAACCAAAAATCCTCGATCCATTAGTCTAAATAACATAAAGGCTGGTCCAAATAGTGACGTTTAAATTAAAAAATTAGATTCCTCGTACCTAGACCTATCAGAAAATACCCCATGGTTAATAATTGTTGTTTTTTTCCAAACTTGTAAAAATGCTTGCTATGAAGTGTGCTACTTTGCATAAAATATCGGGGTTAAATAGGGGTTTGGAATTTGTGTAGTCCGCGCGGACGAAGTCGCGGGCAAAAGCTATTGGTTAATAAATGCTCTACGCTCTATGCAAAGTTTCACCTTTCCTAGGTCAGTGATTGAGTGAGTCAACGCTTTCCTTTTTATCGTATGAGATTTAATCTTGATTTAACCCAATCTTATAGCCTTAGGTATAAGGAACATAACGTAGGTATAATGTGTATACAGCCTTACTAAAACGAGCGCTACTCGAGAACTGAGAGGCTGAAAGCAAAAAGCCATTTCACAAATGCAAAAGGCGACAGACAATACTTTGTCTGTGTGTTTGCAGATGAGTTTGCGACTCGTGGTGAACGCACACAGAATTCAGAATCGGAATAGAAATGCCATTACTGTTGTGTTTCCTTTTATAGCTGCGCCATGTTGTGTTTCTCGTTTTAATGAAACTATTGTGTATTTTCTTTAGCACTTTTACTTTCTTTTATTTATTCAACTATTTCTATTTTTTATTAATTAAAAGTACAAGCTAGGTTACTTACTGTTTATTACGGTATTACAGATCACCCAATCTTACCACAGACAAGTCAACCACAAACAATTACTCGTGGCATAGACACACTACAATTACCTTATTCTATTTAAATGCTAACACACGTGTCACGTCTCAATATTTATTGTAATCTGTTTTGATTGCCTAATAAATAAAATAAAATAAATCCAGGGTAACAATTTCTTTTGGTTTGTTTCTTTCTCGTAAATGGTAGACGGCTCGTCTGAACAAATGAACTCTGCACAATGCACATTCTATATTAATCAGTAATTATTGGTCTAAACATAAAAGCGGCCTTCTATCATACGACAAATCAAACTTTTCTTGCTACTGTACCACAATTTCAATCTCAGCAAACTTTGTAGCAATCTCTTTTTTCGGTAAGCATTACTTATGCTTACCGAAAAAAGAGATTGCTACTTTTGTATGTGAAGTTAGTAGGTGTGAAACCGGATGTGCTAGCATGAGTAGCGTTTGCAGGACGATCATTAAATCCCCGCATCAATGGCAACGCATGGTGTAAAAAAAGATTTTGACATAATATAAACTCTACCCGAATAGGAGCATGAACTTTAGTGGATATGTGGATTGAAACATTGACCAAAAAAGCGAAACTTTTTCCGTCGATACCAGTCTATTGTTTATCTTAATTGCTTTCGATTATTCGATGTGAACACATTCGCTGTCCGGTACTAATGATTTAAGGGGTGCAGATACCATATCTATTCCCGTATTTTTAATTCCGCGGCGCCTACTCTCGAATGCTAATAGAAAATTACCGCACGTCGTCTGTCTGCACAAACGTGCTCTTTACTTGTGTAAATACACGACGAAACGAATAGATCATTGCAATATTGACTTTTATTCGATGCGCCACTGTGCTGTAACGGTTTGGTATTGATTCAATAGAAACGTCGATGTCATGGAATGCTCTAGTTAAAATTGAGACAACAGTTATCGCACAAGCGGTACCCCGTTGTGTTTATTCGAAGGCCAGTCAATCAATCAATATTTATTTAAAGTCCCACAAACTTAACCGACCCGGTGACAGGGTCGGTTAAGGTAAAAAACAAAAACTGATCAGGTAGATATGAAAACGTAAATAAAAACAAAAACTAAACAGGCATAAAAATTGGTTCCGATTTTGGCCACCGGGCCAGATAAGTTGGTGGGACTATATTCAATTTAGGTTGTCACTTGTACATGTATGACGTCCAATAACTTATAAAACGTGATGGTGATAATCTGTTACGGTATCATAAAACTAAAGCTACGAGGATTCCAAACACGTTTTGAGGTTTATTGATTAGGAGATAGCCAAGCGGTTAAGAGTTTGTCTTCTTTTCATCAGTTTTCGTGGTTTAAATACCCTGGCTACCTCTAACTTTTCGGATTTATGTTCCAAACAAATAAATATGGAAGGAAAAAGCGTCTATCTGCTTTAATATGGAGAAAACTATCGTGAGGAAACCCCTGGAAATGATCAGGCGGCGGTACGTGATTGGCTAACGGTAGTACTTTGTTCGGGCTGTGTCGTGTTTACGTTGTAGATCTATCAGCGCCATCTATTATTATATTATCATGTAGGTATTTCCCCTACAAGTTAAAATGGCTGAAGTTCAAAAAAACTGCAGTCTGTATCTTTTTATACGACTGCCTGAAATAAGGAGTATATTGTTTTCAGGGTTCATGTATGTATGTATGTGATTTTGTATATTCCACCATAACTTCTATACGCCTGAATCGATCTTGATAAATGAGGTATCGTTAGAATCCCTAGCTTATTCCGGATGACATAGACTTGTAACGTTTAAAAAAAAATTGATGGGGTGACCATGGTCCCGCATTAAAGACCAAAATTGAAAAAAAAATATCGAAAATAAGATTAACTATATAATCATCATCTAGAAAATAATGAGTAGATTCCAAAAATATATAACACTATAGTTCAATATCCAGTGATTAACCAAAAAATATCATTTAATAAAAATGTGAATAAGATTCCAAAGGCTATATATGCAAATCGCTTCTTATGGATGTACTTAAACTCCAAAAATAATATGGCAGGGCAGTCGTATTTTTTAATTCGTTAAATTAAGTTCATTTGTTTAATTATTTTAATTATGTATTGTTGTCCAGGAGTGGACGTGACAGCGAACCAGGACGAGATCTCGTCGCACGAAACGTTCCAGCTGGAGTTCGACTGGGGCACCAAGCGCTGGTACATCCGCACCATGCAGGACCGCTACTGGACGCTGGAGACCGGCGGCGGCATCCAGGCCAGCGGAGATAACAAGTGAGCGCGTGTACAGCTGCATATACGAGTAGTTACAGCGAACCAGGACGAGATCTCGTCGCACGAAACGTTCCAGCTGGAGTTCGACTGGGGCACCAAGCGCTGGTACATCCGCACCATGCAGGACCGCTACTGGACGCTGGAGACCGGCGGCGGCATCCAGGCCAGCGGAGATAACAAGTGAGCGCGTGTACAGCTGCATATACGAGTAGTTACAGCGAACCAGGACGAGATCTCGTCGCACGAAACGTTCCAGCTGGAGTTCGACTGGGGCACCAAGCGCTGGTACATCCGCACCATGCAGGACCGCTACTGGACGCTGGAGACCGGCGGCGGCATCCAGGCCAGCGGAGATAACAAGTGAGCGCGTGTACAGCTGCATATACGAGTAGTTACAGCGAACCAGGACGAGATCTCGTCGCACGAAACGTTCCAGCTGGAGTTCGACTGGGGCACCAAGCGCTGGTACATCCGCACCATGCAGGACCGCTACTGGACGCTGGAGACCGGCGGCGGCATCCAGGCCAGCGGAGATAACAAGTGAGCGCGTGTACAGCTGCATATACGAGTAGTTACAGCGAACCAGGACGAGATCTCGTCGCACGAAACGTTCCAGCTGGAGTTCGACTGGGGCACCAAGCGCTGGTACATCCGCACCATGCAGGACCGCTACTGGACGCTGGAGACCGGCGGCGGCATCCAGGCCAGCGGAGATAACAAGTGAGCGCGTGTACAGCTGCATATACGAGTAGTTACAGCGAACCAGGACGAGATCTCGTCGCACGAAACGTTCCAGCTGGAGTTCGACTGGGGCACCAAGCGCTGGTACATCCGCACCATGCAGGACCGCTACTGGACGCTGGAGACCGGCGGCGGCATCCAGGCCAGCGGAGATAACAAGTGAGCGCGTGTACAGCTGCATATACGAGTAGTTACAGCGAACCAGGACGAGATCTCGTCGCACGAAACGTTCCAGCTGGAGTTCGACTGGGGCACCAAGCGCTGGTACATCCGCACCATGCAGGACCGCTACTGGACGCTGGAGACCGGCGGCGGCATCCAGGCCAGCGGAGATAACAAGTGAGCGCGTGTACAGCTGCATATAGTTATATAGTTACAGCTCACCAGCCCCATAACCAAGTTACATACGTTTCGTGTCTGTTCTCTTTTTTTTTGTTTTCTTTTTTTTTTTTAATTATCCACTACAAATTAGCCCTTGACTGCGATAAGTGATGGTAAGTGATGATGCAGTCTGAGATGGTAGCGGGCTAACCTGTTAGGGGCATGGCAGTTATATTAAACCCATACCCCTATTTGGTTTGTACGCGTAATCGCTAGGGGGCACGTCTTTGCCGGTAGGGTCGTAACTAGCCACGGCCGAAGCCTCCCATCAGGCCATTTTTCTAAAAAAGGGATGATGACAACTCAATCAAATAAGCAACTTTTTATCAAACTTAAAAACGCACTCCTAGTATGGAAGTTGTATGAAATTCGCAATTGTGACGTCATCAAATTTCAACGCACTATTTTCTTTAATCTATATTTTAAAATGGTTATCAAACTTAAAACTAACCGAGGATGGAATTTTAGGTCTTTTGGAAGACCCTCTATTTAATAATCAGTTAGAAATAATTTGTTTTTGATCTAGGCATCGTCCCTAATGTTGGCTGCAAATTTCAAATGCCGGCGTGTGTTTTATTCTAGTGCTTTTGGTCTATATAGAGTGAGTGGTCTTCTTCCCCCACTCCCCTGGTGTCCCCTTACTTGGGTATGGGCGCGGGAAAGAACGCTTTCCCGGTAAATTTCTTTAAGCCGACACAATATATTCGGCTAAGGCCTGGGCATCATAGTTTAGGGCCTCGAGGTTGGGTGGCCAAGTCCGGGGTCCCTGCGCTGTGGGCGGTGGGCTGCCCGCGGTGTGCGGGGATGTCCTCTATATAGCAGCAGGGGTCTTCTCCGGTTGGTCCGTGACGGCCAAGCGGAGGCACGGGCTTCGAGGCCTGGCCGCATAACCCGGGCGGGGCGCGGGGAACATTGTACCCCGGTGATTTTCTTGGAGCCATGTTTTGTCGGCTAGGGCATATGCCTTGAAGGCTACGGCCCACTATATAATTGTGGTGTTGTAGCGGTTACCACAGTGTCAACTAGATGGCGCTAATGGTATCTATATCACTGGATTGGTGATGGTGATATATTGACTGAAAACGTATAAGAAACATACACACCTGAATCGCGATATCAAAGTTTTCTGAGAATAGCGCTAGAATAGGGCATAACAACAGCCCAGAGGATGTTCTTCCTATTGTTGCGGACGAGTATACATCACTCAATCCCACATTGTAAGTTTGTGCATTTTTTAAAGGTGTCGGATGCGAATGGTATGCTTGACCGATGCTGTAGGAAGATCTTCGTCCGAGCCGGTGTTAGGCTCGGGGATCCCAGCTGGGCCGACTGTTGTAGGTTGATAATTCCATATACAGTACAATTCCGAAAGAACTTCGTTATCGTGATTCAGGCGGCGGCACGTGATTGGCTAACGTGGCCGCGTCATGTTTGCGTCATAATGTAGGTGATTGGCTAACGTGGCCGCGTCATATTTACGTCAGCATGTAGGTATGTGTGCCCCTACAAAGGCAATAACTAAATTAAGTGTGATATTGTCTCCTGTGGCAGATCGTCCAACGCTCTGTTCGAGTTGGACTGGCAAGGCGACGGTGCGGTGGCTTTCCGCGCCAACAATGGCAAATACCTGATGACCAAGCGTTCAGGACACCTGTACGCCAACGCTGACGCCATCGATGACAACTGCAAATACTACTTCTACCTCATCAACAGGTAGGCTTTTTTTTCAATACAAGTGAGCCCTTGACTGCGATCTTTGTTTTTTTTTTTCACTATAAGTGAGCCCTTGACTGCGATCTTTTTTTGTTATTCACTACAAGTGAGTCCTTGACTGCGATCTTTTTTTTTTCACTACAAGTGAGCCCTTGACTGCGATCTTTTTTTTATTCACTACAAGTGAGTCCTTGACTGCGATCTTCTTTTTATTCACTACAAGTGAGTCCTTGACTGCGATCTTTTTTTTTATTCACAAGTGAGCCCTTGACTGCGATCTCACCTGATGGTAAGTGATGATGCAGTCTAAGGTAGTAGCGGGCTAACCTGTTAGGGGCATGGCAGTGATATTAAATTCATACCACTATTCGGTTTCTACACGGCATCGTACCGGAACGCTGAATTGCTTGGCGGCACGTGTTTGCCGGTAGGGTGGTAACTAGCCACGGCCGAAGCCTCCCATCAGGCCAGACCAGGGAAAATTCAGAAATTATAAATTCCCAAATCGACCCTGCCGGGGATCGAACCCGGGGCCTCCGCACGTTAAGACAACAGCGCTACACACTGCGCCACGGAGGTCGTCAAAAAGAGGAGGAGGAGACTGTCTATGGATGATGTGTCATGTTTATAGCCTGGATGCTGGAGGAGTGTCTATGGATGATGTGTCATGTTTATAGTCTGGATGCTGGAGGAGTGTCTATGGATGATGTGTCATGTTTATAGCCTGGATGCTGCAGAAGTGTGTATGGATATGTGTCATGTTTATAGCCTGGATGCTGGAGGAGTGTCTATGGATGATGTGTCATGTTTATAGCCTGGATGCTGGAGGAGTGTCTATGGATGATGTGTCATTTTTATAGCCTGGATGCTGGAGGAGTGTCTATGGATGATGTGTCATGTTCATAGCCTGGATGCTGCAGAAGTGTGTATGGATATGTGTCATGTTTATAGCCTGGATGCTGGAGGAGTGTGTATGGATGATGTGTCATGTTTATAGCCTGGATGCTGGAGGAGTGTCTATGGATGATGTGTCATGTTTATAGTCTGGATGCTGGAGGAGTGTCTATGGATGATGTGTCATGTTTATAGCCTGGATGCTGCAGAAGTGTGTATGGATATGTGTCATGTTTATAGCCTGGATGCTGGAGGAGTGTTTATGGATGATGTGTCATGTTTATAGCCTGGATGCTGCAGAAGTGTGTATGGATATGTGTCATGTTTATAGCCTGGATGCTGGAGGAGTGTGTATGGATATGTGTCATGTTTATAGCCTGGATGCTGGAGGAGTGTCTATGGATGATGTGTCATGTTTAATAGCCTGGATGCTGGAGGAGTGTCTATGGATGATGTGTCATGTTCATAGCCTGGATGCTGGAGGAGTGTCTATGGATGATGTGTCATGTTTATAGCCTGGATGCTGGAGGGGTGTCTATGGATGATGTGTCATGTTTATAGCCTGGATGCTGGAGGAGTGTCTATGGATGATGTGTCATGTTTATAGCCTGGATGCTGGAGGAGTGTCTATGGATGATGTGTCATGTTCATAGCCTGGATGCTGGAGGAGTGTCTATGGATGATGTGTCATGTTTATAGCCTGGATGCTGGAGGGGTGTCTATGGATGATGTGTCATGTTTATAGCCTGGATGCTGCAGAAGTGTGTATGGATATGTGTCATGTTTATAGCCTGGATGCTGGAGGAGTGTGTATGGATGATGTGTCATGTTTATAGCCTGGATGCTGGAGGAGTGTCTATGGATGATGTGTCATGTTTATAGTCTGGATGCTGGAGGAGTGTCTATGGATGATGTGTCATGTTTATAGCCTGGATGCTGCAGAAGTGTGTATGGATATGTGTCATGTTTATAGCCTGGATGCTGGAGGAGTGTTTATGGATGATGTGTCATGTTTATAGCCTGGATGCTGCAGAAGTGTCTATGGATGATGTGTCATGTTTATAGCCTGGATGCTGGAGGAGTGTGTATGGATGATGTGTCATGTTTATAGCCTGGATGCTGGAGGGGTGTCTATGGATGATGTGTCATGTTTATAGCCTGGATGCTGGAGGAGTGTCTATGGATGATGTGTCATGTTTATAGCCTGGATGCTGGAGGGGTGTCTATGGATGATGTGTCATGTTTATAGCCTGGATGCTGGAGGAGTGTCTATGGATGATGTGTCATGTTTATAGCCTGGATGCTGGAGGAGTGTGTGTGGATGATGTGTCATGTTTATAGCCTGGATGCTGGAGGAGTGTGTGTGGATGATGAGTCATGTTTATAACCTGGATGCTGGAGGAGTGTCTATGGATGATGTGTCATGTTTATAGCCTGGATGCTGGAGGAGTGTCTATGGATGATGTGTCATGTTTATAGCCTGGATGCTGGAGGAGTGTCTATGGATGATGTGTCATGTTTATAACCTGGATGCTGGAGGAGTGTCTATGGATGATGTGTCATGTTTATAGCCTGGATGCTGGAGGAGTGTCTATGGATGATGTGTCATGTTTATAGCCTGGATGCTGCAGAAGTGTGTATGGATATGTGTCATGTTTATAGCCTGGATGCTGGAGGAGTGTGTATGGATATGTGTCATGTTTATAGCCTGGATGCTGGAGGAGTGTCTATGGATGATGTGTCATGTTTAATAGCCTGGATGCTGGAGGAGTGTCTATGGATGATGTGTCATGTTCATAGCCTGGATGCTGGAGGAGTGTCTATGGATGATGTCATGTTTATAGCCTGGATGCTGGAGGGGTGTCTATGGATGATGTGTCATGTTTATAGCCTGGATGCTGGAGGAGTGTGTATGGATATGTGTCATGTTTATAGCCTGGATGCTGGAGGAGTGTGTATGGATATGTGTCATGTTTATAGCCTGGATGCTGGAGGAGTGTCTATGGATGATGTGTCATGTTTAATAGCCTGGATGCTGGAGGAGTGTCTATGGATGATGTGTCATGTTCATAGCCTGGATGCTGGAGGAGTGTCTATGGATGATGTCATGTTTATAGCCTGGATGCTGGAGGGGTGTCTATGGATGATGTGTCATGTTTATAGCCTGGATGCTGGAGGAGTGTCTATGGATGATGTGTCATGTTTATAGCCTGGATGCTGGAGGAGTGTCTATGGATGATGTGTCATTTTTATAGCCTGGATGCTGGAGGAGTGTCTATGGATGATGTGTCATGTTCATAGCCTGGATGCTGCAGAAGTGTGTATGGATATGTGTCATGTTTATAGCCTGGATGCTGGAGGAGTGTGTATGGATGATGTGTCATGTTTATAGCCTGGATGCTGGAGGAGTGTCTATGGATGATGTGTCATGTTTATAGTCTGGATGCTGGAGGAGTGTCTATGGATGATGTGTCATGTTTATAGCCTGGATGCTGGAGGAGTGTCTATGGATGATGTGTCATGTTTATAAACTGGATGCTGGAGGAGTGTCTATGGATGATGTGTCATGTTTATAGCCTGGATGCTGGAGGAGTGTGTATGGATGATGTGTCATGTTTATAACCTGGATGCTGGAGGATTGTCTATGGATGATGTGTCATGTTTATAGCCTGGATGCTGGAGGAGTGTCTATGGATGATGTGTCATGTTTATAGCCTGGATGCTGGAGGGGTGTCTATGGATGATGTGTCATGTTCATAGCCTGGATGCTGGAGGAGTGTCTATGGATGATGTGTCATGTTTATAGCCTGGAAGCTGGAGGAGTGTGTGTGGATGATGTGTCATGTTTATAACCTGGATGCTGGAGGAGTGTCTATGGATGATGTGTCATGTTTATAGCCTGGATGCTGGAGGAGTGTCTATGGATGATGTGTCATGTTTATAGCCTGGATGCTGGAGGAGTGTCTATGGATGATGTGACATGTTTATAAACTGGATGCTGGAGGAGTGTCTATGGATGATGTGTCATGTTTATAGCCTGGACGCTGGAGGAGTGTCTATGGATGATGTGTCATGTTTATAGCCTGGATGCTGGAGGAGTGTCTATGGATGATGTATCACGTTTATAACCTGGATGCTGGAGGAGTGTGTATGGATGATGTGTCATGTTTATAGCCTGGATGCTGGAGGAGTGTGTATGGATGATGTGTGATGTGATGTTTCAGGCCGATCCTGGTGCTGAAGTGCGACCAGGGCTTCGTGGGGCCGAAGGGCGTTCGCCTCGAGTGCAACAAGGCCAACTACGAGACCATACAGGTCATCCGCGGACCCAAGGGCGCCGTCTACTTCAAGGGTGAGTACCGAGTACTTGTTCTTTATTTATACGACTGCCTGAAAAAAGGAGTATATTGTTTTCAGGGTTCATGTATGTATGTATGTGAGTTTGTATATTCCACCATAACTTCTATACACCTGAACTGATTTTGATAAATGAGGTATCGTTAGAATCCCTAGCTTAATCCCTCATCAATTTTTTTTTAAATTGATGGCGTGACCGTGGTCCCGCATTAAAGTTTAAATTTGAAAATAAATAATTCAAAATTAGATTAACCATATAATCATCATCTAGAAAATGATGAGTAGATTCCAAAAATATATAACACTATAGTTCAATAATCCAGTGATTCACAAAAAAATTTAATTCAATAAAAATGTGAATAAGATTCTAATTAAACTAGATTAATTTAGATTTCTAACTTTTTACTTCGTCTTATGGCAGGGTAGTCGTGTTTTTATTTTTTTAATTATGACTTGTTGTTATACAGAGATGTTATAGGCCTATTACACTGCACTTTCCACAGGGACCCTTACACTTTAATCAGTGTAGTGTAATAACTAGGCAGAGGGAATAAATAGGGAGAAAGAGTCCTTAAATTGGTCCTTATTGCTGTGAAATTTGTGACGGCCACGCCCACCCTTACCACAGGGCCCTGTAAAAAGTGCAATGTTATAGGCCTATTAGTCAGAATACCTAATTACTGACTGTCATGGTCGAAAACGAGCATTGACTTATTTACACATATTATGGGTAAGCAGTGCCTTTATGCTTCTATGAGCTGCACGCCACTGGACTGTTCAGGAATGACAAATGTTAACATCCCCAGAATACCTATTTACTGATTGTCATTGTCGAAATCGAGCATTGACTTATTTACACATATTATGGGTAACCAGTGCCTTTATGCCTCTATGAGTTGCACGTCACTGTACTGTTCAGGAATGACAAATGTTAACGTCCCCGCAGGTCAGAACGGCAAGTACTGGCACGCGGACAGCGAGAGCGTGACGTGCGACAGCGACAGCCCCCAGCCCTTCCACCTGGAGCTGCGCGAGCCCACGCGCCTCGCCATCCGCGCCGCCGCGCCCGCGCTCTACCTCGCCGCCGCCAAGAACGGCAACTTCCGCCTCGCCTCGCCCGACCTCGCGGCCGCCACGCACTGGGAGTACTAGCCGCCCCCTCGCGCACCCCCGCTGCAGCTGCAGCTACGCGCCGGGAGTACTCACCACCACCCGTACCCCCGCTGCAGCTACGCGCCGGGAGTACTAGCCGCCCCCTCGCGCACCCCCGCTGCAGCTGCAGCTACGCGCCGGGAGTACTCACCACCACCCGTACCCCCGCTGCAGCTACGCGCCGGGAGTACTAGCCGCCCGCCCCCTCGCGCCCCCTCGCGCCCCCTCGCGCACCCGTACCCCCGCTGCAGCTACACCACCACCAGTACCCCCGCTGCAGCTACACCACCACCAGTACCCCCGCTGCAGCTACCCGCCGGGAGTACTAACCACCACCCGCACCGTGCGACTAATACGCCTATTACAAAACACTTGCGAGGGACCCTTACCCGCTGCGACTACGCACTGGGAGTACTTACCAGTGGTAAGTTACCACTACCCTTACCCGCACCGTGCGACTAATACGCAGAGTAGGCCTATTACACTGCACTTTTTACAGGGCCAAACAAACTTCAAAGCTACAAAGGTCTGCCATCTTGGCTAGGGGCTTTCACTGCAAAAGGACAATGAACGGGTAATGGCTAATAGGAACCCTTTCTCCCTAATTCTTAATACACTACACTTAATCAGGTGTAAGGGTCCCTTGCAAAAGTGTAGTGTAATAGACCTATTAGTCGTACGGTACGGGTGGGGGTTATAGGCCTATTACGCTGCACTTTTCACAGGGTCCTGTGGTAAGGGTGGGCGTGGCCACTAGATAGTGTCGCTTATTACACAGCGATAAGGACCGATTCAGAGATCCTTACTCCCTAAATCTTATTACACTACACTGATTTAAGTGCGGTCCCTGTGAAAAGTGCAGTGTAATAAGCCTATTAGTGCTTAAAGAATCCCCAATATGATTTCTCCTACGCCCCAGTTTATTTTTTGGGTTTCTTACCTAAAAATATCTAAAATCCCAATTCTAAAGCTATGGGAGTAATCATCAATCATCTCGAATCCTTATGTTTTGCCAAAGTGAAGAATACCCAGGGCAGTACGCCCTGCACTTACCTTTTTAAAAAAATTCGGGGACCTCTTTTTACACCTTTTTAAAAAAAAATGGGGGCCCTTTTTTTCAGCAATTCATCTGGTATCAAATGTCTTTTTTCACTGCCACTTATTTTGTGCTAATAAACATGTTTGAAGCAACAAATTATTATAACGAGTGCCAAACTTTAAGTTAATTTTGCAAAAAAAAACAACTTAAAATTTCATAGCACATTTTTGATTGAATAATTATTTACCTACTGCATTCGATGCATATACTTACTGTTGTTGATAAATCGATACCAGATTTTGATATTAATATTTACAAACATCATTTGAGTAATCAGTGGTTCATAGGTCTATAGTTGTCTCTCATTTTATTGTATAACAAAAATTACCTGCTGGAAACTCAAATGAATCTTCACAATACTCTTCCACGTGCAAAATAGGCCACATCTTCTCGGCGAATAACTTAATTTGAATGTATTTTCTCAAATTAATTGAACTTGCGTGCGCGCGTCTCCACTTGACGCCATTGTAATTAATACAGCGGCCATTTTGAATAACAAGATGGCTTCCGAACGAGCCAAACAGCTGGTTACAGGTCGAATCCGCTGAAAATGGTGCATTTAAATATAAAACAGGAATGTTCGCAATGCAGGAAGCATTGTTTTACTACATTTCACAAAAAAAAACTAAAGCGTCAAATGGAAGCGTCGCCGACGCAGCATTTAGTAAGGTTAAGGTTATTTATCGCGTGCGAGCGCGAATGTGATCGTATATAAATATCGCTTGTCTAATTAATTATTATAATCATAGATTATTTTCTTAATATCGGTAGATCTGCGGAAATTAATGCTTCTTGATAAGAATTATTTTTACATTTTTCCGTCACTCCGTGTATCGCTTGAAATGATAATTTATATTTTTGAACAAATATCGAAATTTAAGTATTGTAAGGCATTATTGGAATTTTCGAAGGATATTTATTGGATGTCGTAGCGTCTAGTCGATGAATTTGTAACAGTTTTGTATGAATCCGACATACGAGTAGGTTAGTGAATCAACATCGTGAGACTGAAACCTACGCGAATTAAAGTGGGTACGTAAACCTACATAAGTAAATCATTGTACCGTAATTTAAGTTTTTAACTGGGCTATTCGCAATACCAGACGTGCTGCAAACTGTCTCGTAATTTCCTTACAAATTAACATTAATCCCTTTCACCTAGCATGACGAGAGAATTTCTTAGTTGCTGAATCGTCCAAGCACGAAGTCTGGCTTAAATAATGAATAAGCTAATTAAGTTAATGTAAGTAACATCGGTATAGGATTAAGCCGAGTTCACACCGCTCCCAAAAACGGACGTCCATTCCAAGATTTTGGGCATAGACAAGATTTTTTACATTTTTTAAGACTTTTTACACTAGCAGGTGCATACTGGAGCTACATGTAAGGTGTAAATGCGTGTTATCTGTACTTGTGTTTGGGACGAGGTGTGATAGTTTAATGACTATGATGAACAAAACGATGAATGTTCTGCGTATATTATAATGCTGATCCTAAATGTTTGTACGATAACGTCTTTGTAAACTATTAATGAATAAATTATAATCATATTGTAAAAAATGAGTTGTTTTATTTTAACAATCTTTACACTGTAGCAAGTATAATGCCTCGTATATGTCACCGTAAGATTGTAAAAACCGTCAGATTATAATTTAACTCGCGAAATTGCGAACTGTTAAAAATAAAAAAAAAAACTGTCGAAAGATTACAATTTAACGCATTACTTTTCGGTAGATTGTAATCTGTTAGGTATATTAACCCGATAGAACCTAAGTGTATGATACCTGATAGTATATGTCGAACCCTAACCTAACCTACAAGAAAGACACAATAAATGTAAATACAATTATTATTTCAAAAATTGACACTGAGAACATTGAACGGTTCACAATCTTCAGTTACAATTTCGCGAGTTAGATTATAATCTAACGGTTTTTACAATCTTACGGTGACATATACACTTGATCGACGTTGGGCGTTTTCGCCGCGCAAGACTAAAGGTGTCTAAGATCGATAGACACATTAGTCTTGCGACTTTTTACTTACCTGTTCCCAGACTTATCTCCAGGTTAAAGAATTTATTTTCTCAAAAGAATTGTACAATTCGCTTATAGAGAAAAAGCACTGTTTTTTTAATATACTTACTTAAATATTACGGCAATCACAATAATTTAACTTTATATTTATTACATATTTTTTAGGTCTACCCTCTTAAGTTTATTGTAATAAAAAAATGCTTGCGATACTGGGCGAAGTTGAGCGACGTCGTACGACATATCTGATCGTACACGCATTTTCTGATAACTTCAAGTAACACGCACGCGTGTCGCATTGAATTTCGGGCCCAGAGTTAATGTGGGGTTCTAACTTCTAACCTCGATTAGTCATCCACTGTCCGCACACCTTCGAAGAAGACCTGCAGAGTGATGAAGTCCTAGACATATTTTGCACAATTACCTTATTAGTAAGTGAGTATAGTAACAGTAGACGACGCGACGAAACTAGGTTCTCAGGGCTCGAGTGTATTCAATTCCCGCGCGTACTGTATCTACGGGCAACATAACAGTGACAGCGTCGCTAGTTTATATGGAAAATAAAATAATACCTTTAAGTTCCGTTACCATAACGTCATTTTACAAAATTTCAAACCTTGCGTAGCCGTTAAACGATGGTTGGCACTTCATAATCAAAGGGTTGGCACTCATATATAGCTATGGCAACACACAATTTGCACGTTCTCGTCAAAAATTGGAGCGAACCCAAGTGTCACCATACGTCAGCTGCTTATTCGTGAAAAACCATTGAGGTAGGAATTTATAACCGTTGCACTGAACGCATCGCGCGTGATATTACGATAGGGATCCCTACTATTTAGGTGCGCTAAAAAGTGCAGCGTTGGGAGACAAGGTGGCCGGAAGGAGTCGCGGAATCCAGCAGGGCGACCGCGTATCTTCTGCATCAATCATTGTTACAGTATCAGTTGCTGTGATTGGCTGAATTTATGGTATTGTTGCTGCGTCCATGGATTTTGTCCAATAGTGGAAGAGTGTTAAGCAACCAGAGGTGATTGCGATCGTTACACTGTAGCTGTCAGAGATACGCGGTCGCCCCACTGAAAAACCCAAGTGTCACCTGCTTAAGTCAGCTGCTTATTCGTGAAAAACCATGGAGGTAGGAAATTAGAACCGTCGCACCAAACGCATCGCGTGCGATACGATAGGATCCATATTATTTAGGTGCGCTAAAAAGCGCAGCGTTCCAGGTGCGTAAAACTCAGCACATGTTAGACCCTACAAGAGAATAGAGACGTGTCCAATAGTGAACTTCTATTGGTCGACGATGACTGCGAATCAAGGGGAAAAAATGAAAACTCAGCATTGAAAAACTTATATATTTTAATTAAATAGTTACATTAATCTTTACAGTTTGTCCCTAGCTAAGTGACGTTGGATTAGCATTGACGCATTTTATTGGTCAAAAAATTAATATATTAAAAATAATTTATCTACAGATAACTGATAAACAAAATGAATAACCATCGATTCCGCTATATTAAAATTATATAGAGCAAGAAAAAAAAACCATTTGTCGGATCCATTCGCCAGTGTAGAAACAATCGCATGATTAAAAAGTTGATTACATAATAATAATATAATAATGATTTAGTGAATAGCACACGTATAATATTAAAAACATATTTTTTCCCCTGGCAACCCACCGACATAAAAACTAACTTCAAATAGCAACACTACCATTTTTAAATCTCTTAACTATGAAAGAATTTCAATAATTGACTGTAAAATTAAATTAATTTTTTAATGTTTTTTTCATTTGTCCAAAAATGACAAATAGTTCAGAGCAAAATTCACTATTTAGCAACTCAAAGCCAACCTTTATTTTAAAATCTGGCTCTACAGCTCTAGGTTCCAGCATTTTTGAGCCGATTCAGATTTGAAAAATCATAGTGTTGCCATAACTTATCTTCGACTAACAATTGAGGGTATTTAAATTATTTCGATATACCACCATACACATATAAAATGGAATATTTTGTACGCAACACACACTCACTCAAGTTATAAAGCGCGGAGCTGTCATATGGACATCATTCAAACATCTATAGACGTGCCAACCAGAGGCCCAATTGTCTAAGCCAATCGTATTCATTTGACAGCTCATAACGTATAACTCGAACTTTTTAAGGAGTACATACATGCGTTTTGACTTGCAAGCATCTATGACCTCCTTAAACAGGTCGAATTATTCGTTTGGCAGATGATTACGATTACTATTTCCTTACATAATCGGGGGGCTGTTCTGCCGTTGTTACAAGTTTCAACTAGCATATATACACAATAGTAGTAATGGTAGATTCATTCGACTATTCATAAGCACTTGTAAAAAGTCTATTTGAATAAAAAATATTGTATTTGTATAGTAGATTAGGTCTGGCAAATAGCAAGCAAGCAAGTGAGAAAATCTAACTAATAAAAGTATTTTAAGTCTGATGCAACCGACCGCTGTTTTGAAACTTGTTTTTGACAAGTTAAAAATGGCATTGGTTGAAAATATGCCTAAAAGATTGATTCGTTTGGAAACTAGTTTTGGATAAGTTGCAATATGTGTTAACTGATAAATAATTAATAGATTGAGTTAGTATGAAGTACATTTTTAACTGCATTATAATAATTTTGATAAAGTTGGCGACCGAACTAAGTTGGAGAAAGTAGTTTGCACGTCTATAGATGCTTTATATCAAGAACTCGCCTGCCGTATCACAAATTTGCATACACATAATTATTTACGATTTTTCAATCGATAAAAAATTCTATAAAAGTTATACATTCATAATATTTTGATGTATGAATATAGCCACCAAACTCAAAAAAAAGTGCATTATTTAAAGACAAAATACTAATAATTATTACTACTATGACTTGCCGAATAAAATGTAGAACAGATTTTGAAAATCATGGACTAAGAGGTGGTGGTAAGTATTGATTAGGCTAACTTACAGTGGTAGATTAATTTGACCATTCGAAAGCACTTCGAAAGTTTAAATAAGAACGTTTTGTATTCTAAATCTTGTCAACTACCGCAACCTAGATCACATTCAGTTTCCATGCTATGTTATTTTTTAATTACTTAGAAGTATTATTAAACGAAAAACATAATTATTAGTACTATTTTGACTTTGAGTTTTATCCACAAGCTAGCCCTTGACTGCGATCTTACCTGAGGGTAAGAGATGATGCAGTCTGACATGGTAGCGGGATAACCTGTTAAGGGCATGGCAGTGATAATTGACCCATACCCCTAATCGGTTTCTACATGGCATCGTTCTGGAACCATTGGCGGCACAGAATCGCTTGGCGGCACGTCACGTCACGGTAGGGTGGTAACTAGCCACGGCCGAAGCCTCCCACCCGGCAAAATAATGCAGTTCCCTTCACTTAGTATGTTTGCACTGATCTAATTTTAAGCTTGCGAAACAAAAGGCCGACTTGACGAACCAATGCAGTGCAGCATAGGCGCCTAAAAGATTTATAAATCGCCTACTACGCAAATACAAGATCAGTAGCCTCTATGTGAATTGTACTGTACAGCTGCTCCTAATATAAAACAAGGCAGAAGATATTATATAAATTGAATATTTAGAGATTATTATTAAATAAAACACTTATAGTTACCTTGTCAAAATTACCACCAGCTCTCAGTCGAATGTACGAGTTATTATAATAAACATGAATACTGGGAGCATTATCTATCAAACTATGTACTCAGTCACACAACAATCATCACACACGTATTTTGAACGCCTTAAGGTTTATATTGCTTTATTATATTGGTGTTGAACATTGAGGCAAGGCAAGTTAATGTAAAATGGACCATTTCTGTTTTAATGCGGGTAGATCAAACATCCAGTTATTTTCTAAAGAAATCATGAGCTATTCTGATTCTATCATGTAAGTTTACCTCGGTTTTGTAAAAGTTTGCTTTTAATCTCCAACATAATATTTGTAAAACTTGATATTTGATCTACCTCCAAATACAAAGACTAAAATAGATGGTGGCAAGAAACCAAAAAACTGCATAGTTACACTAGTCGAGAATTAGAATTGACAGCATCAAAAAAATTCCAGCCAGTCAGTGATTAATAGTTTTTGACGTGAAACTTCTTTAGAATCGTTGTGATTTGAAAATTCGATGAAACAAACCGAAAAGTGACAACAAAAAGAGACAAACATATTCATAAATAGGATTTAGCCTGCGAGAGAATGAGATAGAATACAAGTTATATTTATCTCGACTCTAGTAGGCTACTTTTCTGAAGCTTCACTTCTGCCGCGTGTGAATTGCACACACATTAAAAAAAACAGCAATGAAATACAACAATTTCATCTTACTTAATATTATAAATGCGAAAGTTTGGATGGATGTATGGCTGTATGGATGTTTGTTACTCAATCACGCCCCAACGGCTGAACGGATCTGGGTGAAATTTGGCACAGAGATAGATTATAGTCTGGAATAGCACATAGGCTACTTTTTATCCCGGAAAATTGAAGAGTTCCCGCGGGAACCAAAAACCTCAAACCACGCAGACGAAGTTTACACGCATTCGCTAGTAGTGACATAATTATATTAATAATACAAGGAAAATGTGAGGAATTCTGATGCACAAAAAATGACGGATATAAATTAAATTAAGCGGTAGGGAGCGATTATGAAAGGGATACCAATATATTTAGACCAATTATTTTAAGTTTAGTTCAGAGCCTAAACTTAAATGACACGTCTGAATTTATCTTTATTCAGTAAAGATTGATTGCCGGAAAAATATAAGGACTTCTATTTTTTTTTTAATCTCTATAAGTTACCCCTCAACTGCGATCTCACCTGATGGTAAGTGACGATGCAGTCTAAGATGGTAGCGGGCTAACCTGTTAGGACTTTTGGGTATTTTACGGTCCTGCCACCTTTCTATACTAGACTAAACTATGTAAGAAAATGCACCTCACTTTCTCAGTAAATACTAAAATAGTGAATACTGAGTGCTGACTTATTAATTATAGTAACGATCGTAATCGGGCGGCCATCTTGAAGCTGGCCAACGGGGGAAGTCGGGGTACGAAGCTAGTATACAATGCCTTTGCTGTTCTGTATACTAGCTATTAATAGATAGTTAAAAAAAAAAGACAGAAATTGAAACTGTACACCTTGCGATTTAAGAACTCCAAATATTTCGTAAAATTACTTATTTTACGCACTTGTATCGTAATACAAATGCGTAAAATTACCTATTTTACGCACTAGTATCGTAATACAAATGCGTAAAATAAGTAATTATCACAGTAATAGTCGTGATAATTTTCAATGAAAAAATTCAATTAAAAAAAGACGAGTAAATATATATGCGTCAGATGAAAAATTTTGAGACAGAATTTACTGTACAGTGGTGTTTCGGTTCTGATAAAGGCTGAATCACAAACAAATATCCCCATCCACTGCAGCCCATTAACGTCCCACTGCTGGGCACAGGCCTCCACTCTCACAGGAGAGAGGGGATTAGGGCTTACACCCACCACGCTGCTCCAATACGGGTTGGCGGGCTTTAACGACTATTATCATGTTAGTGATAATAACCGGGACCGACGGCTTAACGTGCTCTCCGAGGCACGGGGGTGAAACCAACTTCCTAACTCCAGTACACGTCAATAAGTGTAGTGTTTTTTAATTCACTAGAAGTTATAGGCCTATTACACTGCACTTTTCACAGGGACCCTTACACTTGAATCAGTGTAGTGTAATAAAATTTAGGGAGAAAGGGTCCCTAAATTGGTCCTTATTGCTGTGGATTAAGCGGCCCTGTAAAAAGTGCAGTGTAATAGGCCTATTAGCCCATGACTGCGATTTCACCTGAAGTGATAATGCCGTCTAAAATGGTAGCCGGCTAACCTGGTAGGGGCATGGCAGTTATATTAAATCCATACCCCTATTCGGTTTCTACACGGCATCGTACCGGAACGCGTCTTTGCCGCTAAGGTGCTAACTAGCCACGGCCGAAGCCTCCCACCAGGCCAGATCAGGGAAAATTCAGAAATTATAAATTCCCAAATCGACCCTGCCGGGGATCGAACTCGGGACCTCCGCACGTTAAGACAACAGCGCTACACACTGCGCCACGGAGGTCGTCAAAATGCATTTTGTATAAACCGGTTTGGTAGAAACCGAATAGGGGTATGGGTTTAATATAACTGCCATGCCCCTAACATGTTAGCCCGCTACCATCTTAGACTACATCATCACTTACCATCAGGTGACATTGCAGTCAACGGCTAACTAGTAGTGGTTAAAAAAAAAAATTGGAGAGCAGCGTGGTGGGTCTAAGCTCTAATTCCCTCTCCCCTATGAGAGTGGAGGCCTGTGCCCAGCAGTGGGACGTTAATGGGCTGTAGTGGTGGTGGTTTTCCCCAATCCCCCCCCCCCCTTCCCCCCGCCGGCCCCACTAGACCCCGCAAGCTACACACTACACGCGGCACAACACAAGTGTTCTAAGGCACGTTTTACACACCACACGCCGACGCCCGGGATCCTGAACCCGGGACTCACGGTGCAATTATTATCAAAATTGTATATGTAATTTTTTTTAACGTCAATAAGTGTACCTACAGTGTACCTATATTGAATAAATGATATTGAGTATTGAGAAAAAAAAAAGTATCAATTTGTACCGCAGTGATCGTGCTATTAGGCCTATTGCGCATTATAAGACAATGCTTTGTCTTATGAGTAATGTATGTGTCTGATCCGACACAAGAAAAATATTTTACAATAATCTGTATCTATCTATACTAATATTATAAATGAGATAGTTTGGATGGATGTATGGATGTTTGTTACTCAATCGCGCCCCAACGGCTGAACGGATCTGACTGAAATTTGGCACAGAGATAGATTATAGTCTGGAATAGCACATAGGTTTTTATCCCGGAAAATTAAAGAGTTCCCGCGGTAACCAAAAAAACCTCAAACCACGCAGACTAAGTCGCGGGCATTCGCTAGTATTGAATCAATAATCTTCTTTTTTTTTTTTGAATCTAACACAAGCTAGCCCTTGACTGCGATCTCACCTGATGGTAAGTGATGATGCAGTCTAAGATGGAAGCGGGCTAACCTGTTAGGGGCATGGGAGTTATAATAAACCCATACTCCTAATCTATATCTATCTATACTAATATTATAAATGCGAAAGTTTGGATGGATGTATGGATGTTACTCAATCACGCCCCAACAGCTGATCGGATCTGGCTGAAATTAGATTAGATGGATTATAGTCTGGAATAGCACATAAGCTACTTTTTATCCCGGAAAATTGAAGAGACCACAAAAACTCGATCCACGCGTACGAAGTCGCGGGCATCAGCTAGTATGTTATATGGTCTCATACAACCATTGCGACTGAATTTCTTATAAGCCATTACTCATAAGACGAGAAATTTTCTTATAATGTGCAAAAGGCCTTACCCTATTAAAATACTAACAGGCACGGATTGACACTTTCAAACAGTGCTTATTATTATTCTAATATCTCCATTAAATTACCGCACTAGTGCGCGTAATGTCAGGAAAAATGCAATGCAAAAGAAAAACATTGCTAAATTATCAATTTTTCGAGCAAAATTACAAATTATACTCTTCAGCTTTCTTTAGTTCCTCTATTCCGTGAAAGCTGCAACAATCATTATGACAATCTCAATCTATCAATTGTTGTATAATAAATCGATTTACACTTTCTAAGATAAATTTTTGTAGCCTTTCTTTTTAATTTTTTTTTTCAAAAAATGAAATTTTTTCTTTTTCCTTATAAGAATGAAAAAAACTTTTCAGATAATAATTACACCGCGAACAAAACTTCGTTTAATCTATTTAATTCCTTATACAGCCGATTTAGTAAACTCGAACCCTAGGGACGTCCCTATCATGTGAACTAATATATAGACAATTGGGTATTTGACAACTAGTCAAATCAGCAACTTTTTTTTCAAACGTCAAAACGCGTGCTTAGTATGGATCTTGTATGAAATTTTAAGTTGTGACGTCATCAAAGTTCGACGCACTTTTTTCACTTTAATCGATAGTTTAAAATGGTTATTCAAAATAAAACTAGCAGGGGACGTGGATATTACGAGTTTTGGGAGATCCTTTATTTAATAATCACTAAAAAATTATTTATTTCACTAGTAGTCAAATATCCAATTGGTGTTATTGTGTTATATATAGACGATAGGGATGTGCCCCGAGGTCGATCTAACTCTATTACATTGTTCTAGAATTGTCTATGCTAAACTACCATAAATATGTGCGTTCAAAAATAGTGAAATATTAAACAGAGAATAATTTATTAGCAAAATTGATTGAGATTTTCTAGAAAGTAACATATTAAGATTTTATTGGTATTCATCAATCGTTAATTATATATATAAAAAAAATTAATATACTTTAAAATATTAAGAAAATACCATATTATCGCATTCAGTATACAATTAAAACAATATTTCACATATTTCTGAGCACAACGGATATTCACTGAGGCCCTTATTATGTACGAAGTTTGTAATTTCAAAGACACATCTTCAAACAAGAACAGGGGCCATACTGTCAACGCTTAAATACATATTGTTTCATTATTGTTGACTTTCGTGTTTTACAATTATGATCCTTATTTTAGGAACGTTAAGAGGCCGGTGATCGCCGCTCGCAATTTCTATTCAACCCGCAAATATAGATTTGCCGGTATATTGCTATCTCTATTTGGCTGATGACACATGATCGCGTGCAAACGCGATAGCAATATGAGCGTACAGAATTTGTTATACGTTTAGTCTTGTTCCGTAAATACCAAAAATAATGAATGATAACTTGTTGTGTTATTCACTTCGTGTTGTTATTCGGGAACTTGACAATATAGGCTATGCTCCTGGTCAATTAGTACGTAACATATCGTCGGTTTTAATATGATACAAATAAGGAGGAAACATGTCATTCATGTCGTAAAAACAAGCAAAACGCTATGCGCTTACATTTAATTTTGGGAAAATATTTTGAAAACATAATTATCCAGGGGCCTAGATAAATACAAGTTCAATTTTAATAATCGCATAATCTGGTGGAAATATTCTCGAATTACGAATCATTTTGGTATTACGTTTGTATGGGCAATTCACCCTCCGCTGGCACCTTAAGGTGCGTGACATCAAACGGTCATTTTGAGTAATATTGTTTAAGTATTGCTTTAAGCGACGGCAGTATGGCCCCTGACAATTTTGACACATGACGTTCACGATTTTATTGATATAGAAAATAAAACACTTTTCACACAGAAATCCTGCAATATGCAATCCTATCACCAAATTATAGTTTGTTTAGTTTTGATCCACGCAATACTCTAACCGTTGTACACTACTCGAAACGTTGAAACGAATGAAAATCGACCAAAGACAATAATCTTGTCAAAAAACATAAAAATATATTTAGATTTTATTTATTTTAATATAACGAACGCACATAATATACACAATTCTCTTAGTTCAAGCAGAAATAAAATGATGCCATTTTTCGTAATTTTTGAAAAAATCAAAGGCGTAATGAATAGCATTTTCGACTGATTTAAGTCGAAGCCCTAGGTCATAGATTAATCGGAGAAGATAGACTGAGCATCATAAACTGACATCTTCCTTCAAAGTATGAAATATAAGCGATATTCTTGACGATTGAGTGTTAATTCCGATCAGCCTGTTAGCACAAATAGGCCTATTACACTGCACTTTTCACAGAGCGTCGCTTTTTACACAACAAATTATAAGCAGTTTAGTGTAATAAAATTTAGGGTGTAAGGGTGGGCGTGGCCGCTAGTTAGAGTGTCGCTTATTATACAGCACTAAAGACCCATTTAGGTACCCTTACTCCCTAATTCTTATTACACTACAGTCTACACTGATTCAAGTGTAAGGGTCCCTGTGAAAAATGGAGTGTAATAGGCCTATAAGGACCAATTTAGAGACCCTTACTCCCTAATCTTATTACACTGCACTGATTCAAGTACAGGGTCCCTGATAAAATTGCAGCGTAATAGGCCTAAAAGGACCAATGTAGGGACCCTGACGCCCTAAATGTTATTACCCTACCCTGATTCAAGTGTAAGGGTCCCTGTGAAAAGTGCAGTGTAATAGGCCTAAATATTAGACCTCTGAGGGATGCGTGTTGTTTGGAGTGTGGTTTAGAGTTAGTGTCATTGCTTAGAGTTTTAGTGTGTTGCAGTTATAATGATGTACCGGCGACACAAGTGACGTCACACCGAGTCACTGCGCATCTGGAAAATGTGAAAAAAAAACTTTATAAGAGATATTGTTACTTTTCCCCATTTCTTTTCATGAGCATTGATGTTTAAAAGTGGGAAACGACCAAAAATACAACTTTATAAGAGATATAAGAGATATTGTTACGTTTCCCCATTTCTTTTCACGAGCACCGATGTTTAATAAGTGGGAAACGACCAAAAATAGAACTTTATAAGAGATATAAGAGATATTGTTACTTTTCCCCATTTCTTTTCATGAGCATTGATGTTTAATAAGTGGGAAACAACCAAAAATACAACTTTATAAGAGATATTTTTTTTTTTTTTTTTTTTTTTTTTTTCGGTTATTGAGTACCAATTAGCAGGGGTGCTCAATATAATTACAATCTAGCCAGACTATTTGACTAATAAGTAATTTTTCTTTAACCTAAGCTTATAATTATCTTATGTGCTAAGAACTTGTCCAATGACGTATCTTAGTCTTTATTGTTGCTAATAGACACTTTGTTCATGTGTTCTTTTATGCAGCACTATCACTACACTATCACTAGTCACTATGCACTAACTCAAAGGGTTTTGTCCTTTTTAGTCTTCTCACTAATTGCGTAACGTCGAGCAACTGGATTGCCTCAACGTTAACGTGATGGTGAAGCCGATGATCATGGACTTCTGCAAATTTGGTGATGACTTTGTCGACGTATTCAATTTTCAGGTCCCGATGAATTACGTCATTTCTAATGTACCACGGTGCATTCACGATGTTACGAAGTACTTTGTTTTGGAACCTTTGTATTATTTGTATATTGGTTTTTTTAGTGCAGCCCCACAGCTGTATGCCATAAGTCCAAATAGGCATTAGGACTTGTTTATATAATAGAATTTTATTGTGTATTGACAAACAAGATTTTCTGCCAAGTAACCAATACATATTTTTATAACGTATTTCTAACTGTTCTCGTTTCTTTTTAACATGCGTTTTCCACCTCAGTTTAGTATCCAGTGTCATACCGAGGTATTTAGCTGTATTAACATACGTTATCTGTTGCCCATTGATATAAATCGGGTTGTATTTCGGTGCTTTATTTGTGAAATCTATATGTACCGATTTTGATTCGTTCAACTTAATTCGCCACCTGTTCGTCCAGTCGTAGACTTTATTAATTGAAGCTTGGACTTTTGTGACTGCTTCATCGTGACTTTTTCCAATTCCTATTATGGCAGTATCATCAGCGAAAGTAGCAATCACATTGTTTTCTGACACCGGGATATCACTGGTATACAAAAGGTACAGGACCGGACCAAGTACACTTCCTTGTGGAACCCCAGCTTTTATTTCCTTCAGTTCTGAATATGCATCTTCTTGACGAATTCTGAACATTCTGTTAGTAATATATGATTTCAAAATTTCTGTAAATGCTTTGGGCAACATCATATTCAGCTTATATATAAGTCCTTCATGCCAAACTTTGTCGAAGGCTTGCGCTACATCTAAAAATACAGTAGTGCAAACCTTTTTTTCTTCTAATGTTTGCTCAATTATGTTAACTATTCTATGAACCTGATCAATTGTAGAATGCTTTACTCTGAATCCAAATTGGTGATTTGGTACGAGATTTTTGTCATCTATTATGGGTTTAATTCTCTTAAGCAATAGTTTTTCAAATAGTTTGGACATTATGGGTAGCAGTGAGATTGGCCTGTATGACGTTGTTTCTTGGGGAGGTTTCCCTGGCTTGGATATCATAATAACTTCAGCAATTTTCCATAAATCAGGTACATACTTAAGTCGAAATGCTGCATTGATTAAATTAGTAAGCTTAACTAGAGCTTTGCGCGGTAGATTATTTAAGACTTCCCCGGTGATAAGATCGTAGCCCGGTGATTTCTTTTGACTGAGACTATATTTTATTTCCCGTAATACTTCTTTTGGTGTGACAAGTTTTATATCGATGTCTCCCTCTATTGGTTGTGTTTGCTGGAGGTCATTTTGATGAGTGTGACCATCGTTTGGTTGGAATATACTTTGAAGATGATTTGCAAATAATTTAGCTTTTTCTGTATTGTTGATTGCCCATTTGCCATTAACATCCCTGATTGGAGGAATTTGTGTTATAGGTCTTTTCATGTTTTTTGTGACTTTCCAGAGGGCATAGTTAGAATCACGATCAGCGGTCAAGCTTTGAAGGTGTTTTTTTAAGGTGGCTTCATTAAATTTTTGTATTGCTCTCTTAATTTGTTTGGTTAAATTGTTTAGAAGTCTTTTATCTTGTGGGGATCGTGAATGATGCCATTTTTTCCTCTGTTTTCTTTTTTCTTTAATGAGCTTAATGATTTTACTGGGGTACGTTGCCCCATTTCGCCACTTCTTAGAAGTTGGCGTGTTCTGCCAAGCCGATTGCTGTATATCTATTATAAATTGTTCTAGTTCAAAGTTAAGTTGCTCAGGTGTTTTCAAAGGAACTTGTAAGTTTATCCTATTATTCAGGTCAATCTTAAAGCTATCCCAGTCAGTATTTTTAGTAACTAGTGTAGCGTTGATCTCTTTACATGCTATGTTTTCGCTAACTGTCAACATGATAGGAGAATGATCGGAGTTCATGTCGTATTTTTGTTCAATATTTAGATATCTTGGTGATATATTTTTATATATGTAAAAATCTATGAGATCTGGTATCTTTTTAGGGTCTGTAGGCCAGTATGTTGGCGTTCCTGTGCTTACTACATCGCAATCAATACTTTGGATAGCACTCAAGAGTTCTTTACCTTTTGTTGTAGTAAGTCTCGAGCCCCAGAAGGTATTCTTGGCATTGAAATCACCTCCAATGATGAATCTGTTGCCAAATAGTTTTAAAAAATCTGTATAATAATCCTTCTTAAGCGCATATCGCGGCGGAAAATATACAGCAACAATGGTTAAGGGAAAACGTTCTGTTTGGACACATATTGCCACTGCTTGTACTTCTAGTTCTTCGTACTTGCTTTGTTCGTAATGGTTTAGATGTTCTTTTATTATGACTGCACTACCTCCTCTTGCAGAGTTATTAGGATGTAGTGCATGATAAACTTTGTATCCTCTTAATCGGATGTAAGATTCTTTTGTGAAGTGTGTTTCTGATATTAAACACACATCAATGCTTTCGGTATCAAGGACTACTTGTAACTCATGCTGGTGTTGAAGTAGTCCATTTGAGTTCCAAGCCATAATCTTTAATCCCATAATTAATTATTTTCTTGCTTTGTTGGTAGCATTGTTGTTGCTACTTTCTAGTTTGCTTAATCGTTGGTCAAATGAAGTCATAAGTTTGAGAATTGCGTCTAGTTTCTCTTCGAAAGGGCTATTTGAATGTTCATTGTTCTTTGTTCTTTTATTAGCTGCTATTTGAGCATATGTAACAGTCTTAGAGCTTTTCTTAGTTTCTGCGCATTGCTTATTATTGGATGTTTTTTGCTTACCTGTTTCACGGGGTACCTGTGAGTAATTGACAACAACTGGGGGCTTTTTGGTAGCCTTGTTCTTAAGTGATTGCATTTCTTTGGCAACTATGCATCCTCTATAATTGGCCGGGTGAGATTCACCACAGTGAACACATTTAGGTTTTTGATCTGCTGGTTTCTTGCAGTCTGCGCTTAAATGTTTGCCAGTGCACTTTACGCACCTTGGCTCTCTGGAACAGTATTTCTGAGTATGCCCATAGGTTTGGCACCTTTTGCACTGAGGAACTAGCTTCGATGTTTTTAGCGGTTGGATTTCCACTTTACATCCTAATATCGATGTAATTCCATAAATTTTATTTATGTCCTCACCATTTTCGAAGGTGAGCATAAACATATTTAATGGATCCTTGTTTTTCCACCTTAATTTGTTAGCTGCACTTTCTATTTTAAAACCTTTATTCTTTAAATCTTCAACGATTCTTTCCGGCTTGTACGTGAAGTGCAACCTTTTTGCCATAACTCGAATTGGCCTCTCTTGTTTGTTTTCATAGGAGTGCCAGAGTAACTTGTTTGTAGATAATAACTTTGTTATTTTTCTATATGCCTCTTCACAGTTGGTGTTAATTTTGACATTTTCTCCATTCATCATTTTTATCTTGAAGGAGTCTTCATTTTGATTTTCCGATAACATGTCAAAAAACGACTGATAGTCTTTTACCCCATCATTTATAAGAGATATAAGAGATATTGTTACTTTTCCCCATTTCTTTTCACGAGCACCGATGTTTAATAAGTGGGAAACCACCAAAAATACAACTTTATAAGAGATATAAGAGATATTGTTACTTTTCCCCATTTCTTTTCACGAGCACCGATGTTTAATAAGTGGGAAACAACCAAAAATACAACTTTATAAGAGATATAAGAGATATTGTTACGTTTCCCCATTTCTTTTCACGAGCACCGATGTTAAATAAGTGGGAAACGACCAAAAATAAAACTTAATAAGAGATTGAGTTGAGAGTGGTTGTTAATAAATCTAGCAAGGCCCGCCTGCAGAAACACCGGGTTATACTTTTAAGTTAGCTGTCATTTTGACAGAATTCGTACAAAATTTCTGTCAAAATGTCAATTTTACTCAAATATTTTTAAAATGTTAATTCATTTACTTTGATCAAATTTTGTTGATTATTTTATTTACTTGGTCAATTTATTAATGACTAGATGATGTATGGATTTACACTTAAAATATTGCATGCGGTAAGGTATTTGGACGCTATTGTTAGCATTATTACTGTTTGTCATTATATCTCATGAAACAGGAAGTATAATATCAGTCAGTTTGACTAGTTTCATGTCATTCGATTTAATCTGCGGGATACCGACGCCATATTGAAATTAGATAGTATAAATACGAGTGTTTTGACGATGGTAATTCAGTCTCCTGCAGGCAGACTCAGCGATTATTGAATACTTTTGTGTCTAGATCGAAATTTGGTTTAGAGCTTATCGAAAGCAATCGTGGCCAGACCAAATGAATATTGTCTTTAAGTTTAGCTAACTTTTATCTTATTACATTAAATCTCTCGTGGAACCGCTACACGTTGTGACCATTCGCTCGTGCAAGTTCCAAATGAGAATACAAATATATTAAAAGTGTCTTAATACTGTTTCTACTTCTGGTTTGTCCCTTACACTATATTATAAGTTTGAATATGACCACCCTGAACCCAAAGGACATTGACCAAATTCGCCTAAGAATCAACACGTGTTTGACATATATACAGTAATTCTTAGCTTATTTTATAACCTTTATTTCAAATATCAGAATTCAACGGACACTTCTATTAATTACAAAAAAAAATAAACGGGTATTGATTACTATACGTTTCCGTCTCTCGATTATTAACCACAGATCAATTAATAACTTACCGGTTAGAATAATATGCAATACCACCGCTTGAGCGCTAGATCCGTATCGTAAGAAACAAGATAAAAGCAGCTTAAAGTGCTAAGTGCGCTAGTATGCTGAATCTTGCAACGCCATCTATTGAAAGTACAATAATTTAATATATCTTACGCCATCTGTAATGTTTTTGATGAACTACGGCGAATCTTTCCTTATCTACATACTGTTTACAGCTCTATTACAATTGGATAAAGATAGTATTTATTTGTTTAAGCAGATTGATTGTTAAAGTTGAAATAATCCCAAAATTGAAAATATTTTTGGTAATAAGTCATTTCTAAGCAAGTGTCCGTTGTTTTAATATGCGCTCAAGTATAAAAAGGTATTTATTTGAATCTAGTAATTAATGTTTTATGACTGTTGGTTCTTAGGCGAACTTTGTATGGGGACGGAACAATGTCCTTTGCAATAAAATTGATTGATTGACCCCTGGGATATTACCTGCGGCTAGGAGAGGAAGGGGTTGGGGGTGTGTCTAGTGGCGGGCGGCGACCACGGGGACGAGGCTCGCGCGGGCGCCCACGGGTCCGCGGCCGCCGCGCCCATCACGGGCATCGTGGGCATGGTGGGCATCGTGGGCATTGTGGGCGCGGCCGTGGGCAGCGTGAGCGGCGCGGCCGGGTACGCCAGCCCCGGCGTGAGCCCCATCTGCTGTTGCTTTATTTCGTTGATCGACAGTTTCGCCTGAAAAACAACAAAACAAAATTATTATTGACATGACTTCCCTATAGCTTTAAGTCAAAGTCAAAGTCAAATAATCATAATCTAGCTCATCCGCGTTATACTCTAGGAATATCAAGCCATTGTAGTCCGTACTTTAGATCAATTATTATTTACAATAAACTCCCTAATACTATAAAAGAAGAAAACACGTTAAAGAAAACGAGAAAGAAAATTGAGACATTGGTTAATACAAAAATGTTTTTATAACATTCAAGAATTTCTGACTACATAGACCTCAATAGCACGATAAATGTATTTAAAATAAATTATGTATTAGAATTTATAATTATTCAAATATTTTAATTTTATTCTAATAACTTATTTAATATTATTTTAGCCATTGACTACGACTTCTAGATTTAATAACTTGACGACACTGTTTAATTATCTAATATTTGTAATAGATTTAATGAATCTTGTGTAATTAATTTAAAATTTGTAATGCCCTGACAGGGCCTCATGCCGATGTACTTGTATGTAGACTTGAATGCAAATAAATGAAATAAATAATGTTTATTCAATTTAGGTAGGTATACTACACTTATTGACGTCCAGTTATTTATAAAATATAATGGTGATAATTAGTAACGGTATCTTAAAACTAAAGCTACGAGGGTTCCAAACGCGCCCGTCTGAGAAGAGCCCACAACAAACTCAGCCGGGGGTTTTTCTTTTCATTATCACCATTTCACAAATAATCATCTTAACTGAGCAACTATCAGAGCCATTAGATCAAATTATTTATTTATTTCTCAAAATTACATCGGAGCCTTAAAAACTATAGAAGAACAAATACATGAAACATAATATATAGAATACATGAAAATTCTTTAGAATCGTTGTTATTCGAAATTCGATGAAACGAAAAAGCGACAATAGTATGGAGGGTAGAGTAGAGGAGTAACATCTCTGTATATGTCACCGTAAGATTGTGAAAACCGTTAGATTATAATTTAACTCGCGTAATTGCAAACTGTCGAAAGATTACGATTTCACGCATTATTTACCGGTAGATTGTAATCTGATAGGTATTTAAACCCGATAAAACCTAAGTGCCTTGTGTACTTGATTATTTATGTCGAACCCTAACCTAACCTACAAGAAAGAGACAAGAAAACGTAAATAAAATGAATATTTCAAAAATTTACACTCAGAGCATTGAATAGTTTACAATCTTTCGACAGTTTAGAATTTCGCGAGTTAGTTTATAATCTAACGGTTTTTACAATCTTACGGTGACATATATAAAGTGTCGGGGGCGCCATATTAGCATCAGGGTAAATATAAAAGGAAGCACCAAATATTATTAGTGTAGGTTTGAGGAATAAACAAGGAAAGGTCGAACCCTAACCTAACAAGAAAGTGACAAGAAAACGTTAATACAATGAATATTTCAAAAATTGACACTCAGAACATTGAACGGTTCACAATCTTTCGACAGTTTATACAATCTGAGATAAAAAGCATTACATTGCAATCTGACGGCTTTTGCAATTTTACGGTGACATATATAATATCCATATTAATATTATGAATGCGAAAGTGTGTCTGTCTGTCTGCTACGCTTTCACGGCCCAACCGTTCAACCGATTTTGATGAAATTTGGTACAGGGATAGATTGTATCCCGGGGAAGGACATAGGCTACTTTTTATCCCGAAAAATCTAGGAGTTCCCGCGAGAATGATAAAACTTAATCTACGCGGACGAAGCCGCGGGAATCATCTATCATCTAGTTTTTAATAAAACGCATACATAAACCGCCTTTAGGGGTAAAAATGACCACTTACCGGTGGTGGTGGTGCAAACAACTGTCTCTGGTCGTTAGTGAAAGGGTTGGGAGCGGTGGGCTCGGGTCCCGAGGGTTGTAACAGTCGCTCCAGGTTCACCAGCGATGAGTTCTCCCCCAGGAACGCCGACGGGGATTTCTTTATCGCCCCCGCTGGGGACCCGCTTTTAGGGGCTAGGCTGCTGTCTGGAAATAAAATGAAATTGTGTTATTAAATCCCAAATAAAGATTTTATTCATTTATTTATATGAATACAATTTTTAATTTAAATTTATTGGTCTGAATATGTGTTACAATGATGGTTACAGTATGAAAAGCCGTAGCATATCCAGTAAGGCAACACTGATGTACACATTTTGATGTATTCGAATAACACAGGTAGTATATGTACGTTCTGTTATTCAAATACAAGTATCTTGTGTTAATGGCAACAAATATCAACGCAACGCAATCGATCGAGCATCGGATCGAAGTGATTTTTTGCATGCGTATAGTTGAATACCTGGAGAGTAACAAAGGCTACATTTTATCCCGGAAAATCGAGGTGTTCCCGTGGGAATCGAAAAAACTTATTCCACACGGACGAAGTCGCGGCTAGTAATTACAATAGGGATGATGACAACTCAGTCAAATCAGCAACTCTTTATCAAACTTAAAAACGCTTTTCCAGTATGGAAGTTGTATGAAATTTGCAATTGTGACGTCATCAAATTTCAACGCACTTTTTTTCTTTAATCTATATTTTAAAATGGTTATCTAACTTAAAACTAACCGAGGATGTGAATTTTAGGTCTTTTTGAAGACGCTCTATTTAATAATCAGTTAGAAATAATTAATTTTTGATATAGGCATCATCCCTATTCCATTTCTATTACTTTTATTGTTTGGTATATCCCTTCAGTGTGTGAGTGTGTGTGTGAGAGTGTGTGTGAATGTGCGTGCGCGTGTGTATGTGTGTGAGCGTGAGTGCGTGCGTGCGTGTGTGTGTGTGTCAGTGTGTGTGTGTGTGTGTGTGTGTGTGTGTGTGTGTCAGTGTGTGCGTGCGCGTGTGTAAGCGTGTGTGTGAGAGAGCGTGTGTGCGTGCGTGCGTGTGTGTGTGTCAGTGTGTGTGTGAGCGTGTGTATGTGTGTGAGCGTGTGTGTGAGAGTGCGTGCGTGCGTGCGTGTGTGTGTGAGTGAATGTGTGTGTGTGTGAATATGTGTGCGTGTGTGTATGTGTGTGTGAGCGTAAGCGTGTGTGTGATTGTGAGCGTGTGAGTGCGTGTATGTGTATGAGCGTGTGCATGTGTGTGAGCGTGTGTGTGAGTGCGTGCGTGCGTGTGTGTGTGTGTCAGTGTGTGTGAGAGTGAATGCGTGTGTGTGTGAGCGTGAGCGTGTGAGTGCGTGTATGTGTATGAGCGTGTGTATGTGTGTGAGCGTGTATGTGTGTGAGCGTGCGAGTGAGTGAGTGAATGTGGGTGTGTGTGTGTGTGTATGAGCATGTGTGTGTGTGAGCGTGTGTGTGTGTGAGCGTGTGTGTGAGCGTGTGTGTGTGTGCGTGTGTATGTGTGTGTGTGAGCGTGTGTGTGTGTGCGTGTGTATGTGTGTGAGCGAGTGTGTGAGAGAGCGTGTGTGTGTGTGTGCGTGAGAGTGCGCGCGTGGGTAACCCTCCTCACCGAGTATGGTCAGGTCGAACGGGTCGGGCGCCACGTCGGCCGCGTCGGGCGCCACGTGGCGGCGCTGCGACAGCGCGTCGAACTGCTCCAGCTCCGACGACGGCGACGACAGCAGCGACGCGGGCGACACGGGCGACGCGCCCGGCTTGCCCTGCGCCCACACACCACCGTCACTTATACTCATCGACATATTATTATGTATTTTTTTATCCGCTACAAGGAATAGGCCTATTACACTGCATAACTACAGATAGACCGGACATTCGACAAGTTGACCAAGCATTAAGAAATATTTGAAACTCTGAATTTTACAAACTCCGAGTAACTTTTAATCTGGGAATAAAATTTATATTTTGACACAAGATAATTCTGTCACAATTTGTAAGTGGTTATAGTGCTATTACACTGCACTTACCACAGGGCCCTGTGTTAAGGGTGGGCGTGGCCGATACTTAGAGTGTCGCTTATTACACAGCAAGAATGATCAAATTAGGGACCCTTGCTTCCTAAATCTTATAACACTACACTGATTCAAGTGAAGGGTCCCTGTGAAAAGTGCAGTGTAATAGGTCTATAAGGACCAATTTAGGGACCCTTAATCCCTATATCTTTTTACACTACACTGATTCAAGTGTAAGGGTCCCTGTGAAAAGTGCAGTGTATTAAGCCTATAAGGACCAATTTAGGGACCCTTCCTCCCTAACTTTTATTACACTACACTGATTCAAGTGCAAGGGTCCCTGTGAAAAGTGCAGTGTATTAAGCCTATAAGGACCAATTTAGGGACCCTTAGTCCCTAAATGTTATTACACTACACTGATTCAAATGTAAGGGTCCCTGTGAAAAGTGCAGTGTAATAGGCTTTTAAGGGCCAATTTAGGGACCCTTACTTCCTAAATGTTATTACACTACACTGATTCAAGTGCAAGGGTCCCTGTGAAAAGTGCAGTGTATTAAGCCTATAAGGACCAATTTAGGGACCCTTAATGCCTAATTGTTATTACACTACACTGATTCAAGTGTAAGGGTCCCTGTGAAAAGTGCAGTGTAATAGGCTTTTAAGGGCCAATTTAGGGACCCTTACTTCCTAAATGTTATTACACTACACTGATTCAAGTGCAAGGGTCCCTGTGAAAAGTGCAGTGTAGTAGGCTATAAGGACCAATTTAGGGACCCTTAATGCCTAAATGTTATTACACTACACTGATTCAAGTGCAAGGGTCCCACTGAAAAGTACAGTGTAATAGGCCTACAATAGGAGCGTGGACTAACATTGGTGACGTGCGCGCGCGGCGCCCACGGGTCCGCGGGCGCGGTGATGGGCGCAGTGATGGGCGCAGTGATGGGCGCGGGCGCCCACGGGTCCCGTGCGGGGCTCGCGCCTGACCACGCGTCCGGTGACGTCTCCTGCACACGCAATACAACACACGTGTTAATTAACCTGTAGTGTATAACCACATTACTGCAACGGCCAGCAAAACAGGCATTGAAGAACGAACATGTAAATGTGGCCCGAGGCGAAGTAGAGGCACACATACGTGAGTCCATCGATGCCTAGTTGTGGCCAAGGGTTGTATATTGCTTTTCTCAAATAATGCGCAGAAATTAAAACTAAGTAGTACCTAGACAGAACTTTTTATTTAAAAATATTTTTCTTACGATTTTGGCGGTAACAAGTTTTCTATTACGGCTCTTGCTGCCTCTTGAATTTCAGATGGTGTTAAAGTAAGTTCATCACACTCATTGTATTCACTTGAACTCATCTTGACAAATACATTCAAAATTAATGACGAACAACGAATAACAATAATTAATAATTTTTCCCGCGTTATAGTGTTCATTTGTTTTTTTTTCAATAAACAGCTTTCTATTTGCAAGCTAGTTCGAAATTTAAATAAAACCTTTGATAAGTTACCTCCTGGGTTGCCATGTTTCGGAGTAAGAGATCGTTCCATTTTTAAATTAAACGACAGATATGAATTTACTATGTAATTTATTTGGCCGCTAAACCACGACAAATATGGATTTTCATACAACATTTGCCGGCCGCTGCTCGCATGTAATTGGTCAGCACGGCAAGTTCGATTTATCTCGAAGAAGGTTGTCAAAATAATGCTCAAATTTCCAAGCATGTTTGGTACGGAACACACGTGTTTCAATTATACCTCAATTGGGTATTTGACTACTAGTGAAATAAACTGTTTTAGTGATTATTAAATAAAGGATCTCCCGGAAGTCGTAATATCCATCGTCCCTTGCAGTTTTATTTTGAATAACCATTTTAAACTATCGATTAAAGTAAAAAAAAGTGCGTTGAACTTTGATGACGTCAAAACTTAAAATTTCATACAAAATCCATACTAAGCACGCGTTTTGGTGTTTGAAAAAAAAGTTGCTGATTTGACTTGTTGTCAAATGCCCAATAATATGCAAATTTCACTAGCAACCATTAGGTATTTACTTTTTTTTTAATTTATTGATCAAGATAACAAAAACAAAAATAATATATTTATATAAACTAGCCATCCTCTAAAAACAACGTTTATGCGAGGATGGCGAGTTCACATAGATAAATAAAGTGCTTATAAAATAATTACAAAATTTTGGTTTAACTATTCAAATAGGGTTATATTTTCAGAATGCCGAAAATGAAACAAGTCTTACGTGTAGCGTTTCCTAGACAATATTGTTACAAGGTGCCACCTTAATCCAGGAAAACTAGCGTAGCGTATCCAGGGAAAACTACTAGCGTAAGTGGGAGTGAAATGTATGTTTTTTAAGGCTTTTTAGCATAATTTGCTTGTGAAAAATGTATGAACCGCGTCATGTTGGGTCGCTAAACACACATTCCTAGCGGATACTCTCCAGTGTATAGTTACCATAGGTAGGTCCACAGCGGGCAGATCAAACTCCAAATGGAAGGACTGGTCAAATAAACGAAATATCAAGTTAAATCTACAACCGAAATCGTCATGTATCTGTCACCGTAAGATTGTAAAAACCGTTAGATTACAATCTAACTCGCGAAATTGAAAACTGTCGGAAGATTGTGAAACGTTCAATGTTCTGAGTGTCAAGTTTTGAAATATTCATTGTATTTACGTTTTCTTGTCTGTTTCATGTAGATTAGGTTAGGGTTCGACATAAATAATCAGGTAGTGCCCGGCCTCAGGCCGCTTCAGGGCACTTAGGTTCTATCGGGTTAATAAACCTAACAGATTACACGTGAATGCCCACGGAGGGTGAATTGCCCATACAAACGTAACACCAAAATAGTTTGTAATTCGTAAAAATTTCCACCATATTATACGATTATTAAGATTGAACTTGTATATTTATCTAGGCCCCTGGATAATTATTTTTTCAAAATATTTTCCCATAATTAAATGTAAGCGCATTGCGTTTTGCATGTTTTTACGACATAAATGCCATGTTTTCTCCTTATTTGTTGTATATTAAAACGAACGATATCATACGTAACAATTGATCAGGAACATAGCCTATATTGTCAAGTTACAGAATAACAACACGAAGTTAAAAACACAACAAGTTTTCATTCATCATTTTTGGTATTTACGGAACAAGACTAAATGTATAACAAATTCTGTACGCTCATATTGCTATCGCGCTTGCACGCGATCATGTGTCATCAGCCAAATAGAGATAGCAATATACCGGAAAATTTATATTTGCGGATTGAATAGAAGTTGAGAGCGGCGTCCGCCGGCTTCTTAATAGCGCAATTAGGTATTTGACTACTAGTGAAATAATATGTTTTAGTGATTATTGAATAAAGGATCTGCCAAAAGTCGTAATATCCACGTCCCCCGCTAGTTTTATTTTGAATAACCATTTTAAACTGTCGATCAAAGTAAAAAAGTGCGTCGAACTTTGATGACGTCACAACTTCCGCTTCCGCAACGTAATCTTTCCGAACCGGTGGTAAAGTCTTAACGTTTCATAAGTGACATAAGTTGTCGCACATGAAATAAATGAATCATTTATTTATTTATCATTTTATTTATTTATTTATTTACTTACTTAAAATTTCATTTTTTTCCCCCTTTTTTTTTTTTTTTTTTTATTGAAAATAATACAATAGAACTTAATGCTAGCTAACCTAACCTAATTAATATATAAATCATGCCCACGTGGAATGGTGGCAAGAATGCTGGCTGCATTACCGCGCTGGACAGCCAGGCTGATCCTTTGCGCAAAAAATGAGCCAGCCCTTCTGTCACCAGATGAGGCAATTAACCGCGGTGAAATATCTCGCAAAAAAAAATTAATAAATTAAAATTTCATACAAAATCCATACCAAGCACGCGTTTTGACGTTTGAAAACAAAGTTGCTGATTTGACTAGTTGTCAAATACCCAATTCAGACTCCGACATTTTCTTTTTGTACTAGTAGCGCCATCTATTATTCGCTTCGCAAATAAAATGCAACAGTAATGCACCTGTCTGTGCGGGACGGGCGGCGAGGGCAGCCCCCAGGGGTCGAGCGGGGCGGGGGCGGGGGCGGGGGCGGGGGCGGGGGCGGGGGCGCCCAGGTTCACGTCCAGCAGGTCCAGCAGGTGGGACTGCTGCTCAGGCCTCTTGTCTGACGGCGTCGCCCTGAGAACACCGCACAGTGAAAAAAAAAATTTTTTTTTTAAATCCAATAATTCGCACTATGACTGCGATTTTTTTTTTGGGACTGCCGATAGAATTGAAAATTGAATCCATTCAATTTGGATGGAAGCAGGCGTTACTTTGCGGAAGTCCATCATAATGAAGGAACCAGAAATTTAATTCGCTATAATCCGCGACAACAGCGCATTCACTGGGAAATGTAGAACGAGTCATAATTAAAAAAAATAAAAAACACCACTGCCCTGCCAAAAAACGAACTAAAAAGTTAAAAATCTAAATTAATCTAGTTAAAGGACATTGTTCCGTCCCCATACAAAGTTCGCCTAAGAACCAACCGTCACAAAACATTGATTACTGGGTTCAAATTAATACCTTTTTATACTTGAGAGCAGATTAAAACTACGGACACTTGCAAAAAAATTACTTATTACCAAAAATATTTTAAATTTTGAGTTTATTTGAGCTTTCACGATCAATCTACTTGAACAAATAAATATCATCTTTATCCATTTGTAATAGAGCTGTAAAAAGTATGTAGATAAGACAAGATTCTCCGTAGTTCATCAAAAACATTACAGATGGCGTTATTAATAATGCAGGTATCGTCATAGTTCATCGAAAACTTCACAGATGGCGTTAAAAATATTAAATTATTGTACTTTCAATAGATGGCGTTGCGAGATTCAGAATACTAGCGCACTTAGCACTGTAAGCAGCTTTTATCTTATTTCTTACGATACGGATCTAGCGCTCAAGCGGTGGTATTGTATATTATTTTAAACTGTAAGTTATTGATCTGTGGTTAATAATCCAGAGACGGAAACGTATAGTAATCAATTTCATACCCATTTACTTATTTTTTAATTAATTTGAAGTGTCCGTTATATTCTGATATTTGGAATAAAGACTATGAATTAAGCTAAGAATTACTGTATATTTCAAACGTATGTTGATTCTTAGGCGAATTTGGTCAATGTCCTTTGAATCTTATTCACATTTTTACTAAATTATATTCTGTTTTGAACTATAGTGTTATATATTTTTGGAATCTACTCATCATTTTTTAGATGATGATTATATAGTTAATCTTATTTTAAACTACACTCGTTAGACATAAGCGCACTAACTCATTTACATTGATTGCAAGCACTCGATACATCCGAACAGCCAACACGTGCGACTCTGTTCTCTCACTGTAGCATTGCTTTCTTGGAACACGTACTGGGTTTGGATGTATTGCTCTAATCTGCGGGATAAGGGTTAGGATAGGATAAGGGTATCGGGCACATAACTTAAGATAGACCGGACATTCGACAATTAGACCAAGCAAGAAATATTAGAAACTCCGGATTTTACAAACTCAAAGTAACCTTTAATGTAGGAACAAAATTTATATTTTGACACAAGATAATTCTGTCACAATTTGTAAGTGTTTATAGGCCTATTGCACTGCACTTTCCACAGGGCCCTGTGGTAAGGGTGTGGTAATTTAGGGACCCTTTCTCCCTAAATCTTATTTCACTACACTGATTCAAGTATAAGGGTCCCTGTGAACAGTGCAATGTAATAAGCCTATTACAATATTTTTGTATGGAGCTTCGCCTGCCTACCGTTCCGCCATTTTTATTTTTTCTCGAAATAATACTCATATAACCCGGGACAAAACCATCAAAATCGGTTGAAAACCTAACTCACATTCGCATTTCGCATATTATTAAGTACGATCTTAGAATGCAAGCTGTCAAACTTATATGACTACAGCCAGTGGCGTGCAGTTCATAGAGGCATAAACGGACTGCTTACCCAGATGAAAATAAACAGGTATTCTGACCAACTAATGCCTACCCCACCTTTAGACCCTGTGCACGCCACTGACTACAGCTAAGAAAGAAAGATATAGAACCTCTAGACAGAGCTGTATTTTTCATCAAGCTATATTCTAAGAACTATAGCGTAAATTAAGCTCATTCGGCATATACTCCAAGGGTTATGTGCTCGATAGATAAAGGAAACATCGAACAGGGTAAATTGGAAGGTGACAAAAATTAGATTTTTTTAGTAATTCATAGATAGCAAAATACTTTTTGCCACACAAAATATTAAAAAAGAAACAGAGTAGTGAACAAGCAAAAATAAATAACTAGTGCGCAAAGGCGGCAATTCATGTTGACAATTTCTGGCCTACTCACTGTCCTGCCATTTTTTTTAACGACCATAACTTGTATTAAACAATAGTTTGCATCAATACAAGCTAGTATTTTATGAGTCTAAACCTTCTAAAGCGTCAGGTTTCCGAGATATGCCATCATCAAGTAAACTATAACTTTAATAGCTTTTATATCTCTCATTATACTTTCTTTTTTATATATCTGACATATTAGAAGATTTTGTCTCTAATAACACTATCTTGTGATAGCTCATATCTCGGAAACCTGACGCTTTACAACATTTTGTCTCTTATAATACTTGCTTGTAATAATGCCGGCTATTGATTAATACAGATTTTATGGGTGGCCGTATTTTGGTAAAAATAAAGATGGTGGTAGGCCAAAATATTCAAAACGCCTTTCCCAAATGTTTACCGAAGATTGGTTTAATTTTTAAAAGTGTAAAGTTCTACTCACTGCAGGCCATATTGCGATTGACTGGCGGACAACTGCGGACGTAGGTCATCCGTTCTGTGAATACAAAATATCAAATGTATCGTGGAAGTACACCTTGGGAGAAACTTTTATCGGACACATCTTTTTACGGACGAGAGTAACGTTTATACGTCTCTTCCGTCCAAAATAGGGGCTAAGGAGATTTTTTAGAGATTCCAGACGAATGAAATGTTTTATTTAATATTTATGATATTTATCAGGGCCTGGTTCATTGTGTTTAACCAGTTTTTTTTAAGGCAACTTCTACTGATTAAAAATTCAGAGAAATGACCAGCGGAACTATGGGAGCTTGCCTAGAGATCAAAAATCAATGCACAGCAATGATTTATTTATTATTGTAGTTTTTATATTTTAATAGTTTTCAGATAAAAAGTTTCGTTTGACCGCCTGCGTCTCTACTCTCTCTCTCTCTCTCCGTCTCTTGGAGCTAAACTACAGATGTACTCACTGCAAGTCGTTCTGCGACTGGCTGATGGCCAGCTGCAGCCGCACGTCGTCTGACCGTCTGCGTCTCTCCTCTCTCTCTCTCTCTCTCTCTCTCTCTCTCTCTCTCTCTTCTTGGAGCTACACTACAGATGTACTCACTGCAAGTCGTTCTGCGACTGGCTGATGGCCAGCTGCAGCCGCACGTCGTCTGACCGTCTGCGTCTCTCTCTCTCTCTCTCTCTCTCTCTCTCTCCGCCTCTTGGAGCTACACTACAGATGTACTCACTGCAAGTCGTTCTGCGACTGGCTGATGGCCAGCTGCAGCCGCACGTCGTCTGACCGTCTGCGTCTCTCCTCTCTCTCTCTCTCTCTCTCTCCGCCTCTTGGAGCTACACTACAGATGTACTCACTGCAAGTCGTTCTGCGACTGGCTGATGGCCAGCTGCAGCCGCACGTCGTCTGACCGTCTGCGTCTCTCCTCTCTCTCTCTCTCTCTCTCTCTCTCTCTCTCTCTCTCTCTCTCTCTCTTGGAGCTACACTACAGATGTACTCACTGCAAGTCGTTCTGCGACTGGCTGATGGCCAGCTGCAGCCGCACGTCGTCTGACCGTCTGCGTCTCTCCTCTCTCTCTCTCTCTCTCTCTCTCCGCCTCTTGGAGCTACACTACAGATGTACTCACTGCAAGTCGTTCTGCGACTGGCTGATGGCCAGCTGCAGCCGCACGTCGTCTGACCGTCTGCGTCTCTCCTCTCTCTCTCTCTCTCTCTCCGCCTCTTGGAGCTACACTACAGATGTACTCACTGCAAGTCGTTCTGCGACTGGCTGATGGCCAGCTGCAGCCGCACGTCGTCTGACCGTCTGCGTCTCTCCTCTCTCTCTCTCTCTCTCTCCGCCTCTTGGAGCTACACTACAGATGTACTCACTGCAAGTCGTTCTGCGACTGGCTGATGGCCAGCTGCAGCCGCACGTCGTCTGACCGCCTGCGTCTCTCCTCTCTCTCTCTCTCTCTCTCTCTCTCTCTCTTGGAGCTACACTACAGATGTACTCACTGCAAGTCGTTCTGCGACTGGCTGATGGCCAGCTGCAGCCGCACGTCGTCTGACCGTCTGCGTCTCTCCTCTCTCTCTCTCTCTCTCTCTCCGCCTCTTGGAGCTACACTACAGATGTACTCACTGCAAGTCGTTGTGCGACTGGCTGATGGCCAGCTGCAGCCGCACGTCGTCTGACCGTCTGCGTCTCTCCTCTCTCTCTCTCTCTCTCTCTCCGCCTCTTGGAGCTACACTACAGATGTACTCACTGCAAGTCGTTCTGCGACTGGCTGATGGCCAGCTGCAGCCGCACGTCGTCTGACCGTCTGCGTCTCTCCTCTCTCTCTCTCTCTCTCTCTCTCTCTCTCTCTTGGAGCTACACTACAGATGTACTCACTGCAAGTCGTTCTGCGACTGGCTGATGGCCAGCTGCAGCCGCACGTCGTCTGACCGTCTGCGTCTCTCCTCCTCTCTCTCTCTCTCTCTCTCTCTCCGCCTCTTGGAGCTACACTACAGATGTACTCACTGCAAGTCGTTCTGCGACTGGCTGATGGCCAGCTGCAGCCGCACGTCGTCTGACCGTCTGCGTCTCTCCTCTCTCTCTCTCTCTCTCTCCGCCTCTTGGAGCTACACTACAGATGTACTCACTGCAAGTCGTTCTGCGACTGGCTGATGGCCAGCTGCAGCCGCACGTCGTCTGACCGTCTGCGTCTCTCCTCTCTCTCTCTCTCTCTCTCCGCCTCTATGAGCTACACTACAGATGTACTCACTGCAAGTCGTTCTGCGACTGGCTGATGGCCAGCTGCAGCCGCACGTCGTCTGACCGTCTGCGTCTCTCCTCTCTCTCTCTCTCTCTCTCTCCGCCTCTTGGAGCTACACTACAGATGTACTCACTGCAAGTCGTTGTGCGACTGGCTGATGGCCAGCTGCAGCCGCACGTCGTCTGACCGTCTGCGTCTCTCCTCTCTCTCTCTCTCTCTCTCTCTCTCCGCCTCTTGGAGCTACACTACAGATGTACTCACTGCAAGTCGTTCTGCGACTGGCTGATGGCCAGCTGCAGCCGCACGTCGTCTGACCGTCTGCGTCTCTCCTCTCTCTCTCTCTCTCTCTCTCTCTCTCTCTCTCTCTCTCTCTCTTGGAGCTACACTACAGATGTACTCACTGCAAGTCGTTCTGCGACTGGCTGATGGCCAGCTGCAGCCGCACGTCGTCTGACCGTCTGCGTCTCTCCTCTCTCTCTCTCTCTCTCTCTCTCCGCCTCTTGGAGCTACACTACAGATGTACTCACTGCAAGTCGTTCTGCGACTGGCTGATGGCCAGCTGCAGCCGCACGTCGTCTGACCGTCTGCGTCTCTCCTCTCTCTCTCTCTCTCTCTCCGCCTCTTGGAGCTACACTACAGATGTACTCACTGCAAGTCGTTCTGCGACTGGCTGATGGCCAGCTGCAGCCGCACGTCGTCTGACCGTCTGCGTCTCTCCTCTCTCTCTCTCTCTCTCTCCGCCTCTTGGAGCTACACTACAGATGTACTCACTGCAAGTCGTTCTGCGACTGGCTGATGGCCAGCTGCAGCCGCACGTCGTCTGACCGCCTGCGTCTCTCCTCTCTCTCTCTCTCTCTCTCTCTCCGCCTCTTGGAGCTACACTACAGATGTACTCACTGCAAGTCGTTCTGCGACTGGCTGATGGCCAGCTGCAGCCGCACGTCGTCTGACCGTCTGCGTCTCTCCTCTCTCTCTCTCTCTCTCTCTCTCCGCCTCTTGGAGCTACACTACAGATGTACTCACTGCAAGTCGTTCTGCGACTGGCTGATGGCCAGCTGCAGCCGCACGTCGTCTGACCGTCTGCGTCTCTCCTCTCTCTCTCTCTCTCTCTCTCCGCCTCTTGGAGCTACACTACAGATGTACTCACTGCAAGTCGTTCTGCGACTGGCTGATGGCCAGCTGCAGCCGCACGTCGTCTGACCGTCTGCGTCTCTCCTCTCTCTCTCTCTCTCCGCCTCTTGGAGCTACACTACAGATGTACTCACTGCAAGTCGTTCTGCGACTGGCTGATGGCCAGCTGCAGCCGCACGTCGTCTGACCGTCTGCGTCTCTCCTCTCTCTCTCTCTCTCTCTCCGCCTCTTGGAGCTACACTACAGATGTACTCACTGCAAGTCGTTCTGCGACTGGCTGATGGCCAGCTGCAGCCGCACGTCGTCTGACCGTCTGCGTCTCTCCTCTCTCTCTCTCTCTCTCTCTCTCTCTCCGCCTCTTGGAGCTACACTACAGATGTACTCACTGCAAGTCGTTCTGCGACTGGCTGATGGCCAGCTGCAGCCGCACGTCGTCTGACCGTCTGCGTCTCTCCTCTCTCTCCGCCTCTTCCCGGGACATGGCCAGTGCCAACTGAAGCTGTAACTCCTCCTCCCCGGCCGTCAGGGGCCGCGCCAGCTCCGCCTCCCTCCCTCCCGTCCATTCCGCCGGCTCGCTGTTTAGCTGGGGGAAGAGTTACATACTATACAATTATGAGAATGTTAGGAAAGTGGAATAAAATTAAAAGTAAAGGGCTAGGGCAGTGGCCACCATACAAATTAAGAAACGTTATTTTTGAACGCTTCTCGTCTTTCACCAAATCTTGTGCGATGGTGTCGGTGATGGCGGAACCCTTGGCCGGTTGGATGGCTGATGATATCTCACCGCGGGGTATGTGGGGCTGGTGGGCGTGTCCAGTGCTCCGTCGCTGCCGAACGCGCTCGCGGTCTGCGCAAAGCGCTGCTTCGCCTTAAGCGCTCGAGCGCGCTCGTTCTTCAGCCGCTCTTCGTCTTTAAGCAGGTTCACTAGCTGCTTCGCTTTCTCGCGAACGTTTAGACCTGAAATACAAATTTACGCAATCACTACACACCACCAGCAGGAGTCTTCTCTCGATGGTCCTGGTCCGTGACGGCCAAGCGGGGGCTTCAAGGTCTGGCCTCATTACCCGGCCGGGGCAATGGGTTACAATTAACATTGCACCCCGGTGATTGTCTTTAAGCCGTGTGTCGATTAGGGCCTGCCTTTAACGCTACGGGCCCCTAGGTCTGATGTCGTCTCCCATGTTGGGTCCGGCACGGGTCACTACCCTATCGGACTTCGGCCTGGCCTCATTACCCGGGCGGGACTCCCGCGGGGTTACAATTAACATTGTACCCCGCTGACCGTATTTAAGCCGTGTGTCGATTAGGGCCTGCCTTTAACGCTACGGGCCCCTAGGTCTGATGTCATCTCCGATGTTGGGTCCCTACCCTGTGGCGACCTTCGCAGTCCGCACATAAGCCAGTAGATGGCACATCTAGTAGCGCACGAAGAACGCGAAGAACCTGAACCGCAAAACCGAAGTTTTCTCTGAATTCAAAGATCAATTTTACTGTCGGACCAACGGTCCCCGAGCACAACTCCCGCTCGGAGGATGATCATCTCATTGTTACGGTCAAGCAATATCGCCTGCTCCCGTACAACATCCATCCATATAAATGCGAAACTCTACTACTCTTCAGTAGGAAAACACCCTGTTTGAGGTTACAGATATCTCTGGTTTAACGAAGCGCGCATTTCATTAAGCAATTCATAATAATCGTATCTGATTACATGATTTTAGTAGGCGTAGCTGATACATTAATTTGGAATTGATAAAACAGACGTGGTATCAGGCTTGAACAATGATTCTTGTGCTAACAGATTAAAACAAGCTAAACTGCCTACATCGTTTTCAAGGACTAACACAATTTGACCGTATTAATCGACATCTGTAAAGAAGATCTATCGGTTGTTGAGACTTTTAGAGTCCATTTGAAGTTCCTGTGTCCGTTTATTTTGCAAAAGCTGTAAAAAATTGAAGAGCTTTTGTGAAACTGACCTTGATCCTTCCCTTCTTCCATATACTGGAAGTCCTTAAGCGTGTGTATGGCGAAGATATTCTCCTTGCATTGCATGGCCACCTTTTCGCTGCCGGTCTTTATCAAATACTCCATGAGCACTAGTGCCTTGTATACATGGCGCCAGTTCTTACGGTGGTCGTTGAGCCGCTTTTATATAAGCCCCAAATCGCGCTAACGAAGTTTTTAATGATCGAGAACTAGTTAAAAATGAATTGAGGCTAAACCCCCAGTTTTCTTAGCAAAAATAATTACCCAAACAGAAGATGTGCCTTTGATAAAGAACAATGCCTTGTTCCGATTCCTGATAAAAAACTGCCAATAAATCAATGGTTAAACACTGGAAAACTACTGACCTTGGTCCTTCCCTTCTTCCATATACTGGAAGTCTTTAAGCGTGTGTATGGCGAAGATATTCTCCTTGCATTGCATGGCCACCTTTTCGCTGCCGGTCTTTATCAAATACTCCATGAGCACTAGAGCCTTGTATACATGACGCCAGTTTTTGCCGTGGTCGTTCAGCCGTTTCCATATCATCTGCATGATCTCCGTAAAAGCCATGACATTGTAGGTGAGGTCGGCGATCTCCGCCATGAGAGTGCTGGATGGGCCCCATGGGTCATTTGAAGTTGCCTCGCGCACTTTGACCTGGAACCAGACAAGTTATCTACGTATATAAAAGGAAAAGGTGACTGACTGACTGATCAACGCACAGCTCAAACCACTGGACGATCGGGCTGAAATTTGGCATACAGATCATCACGTAGGCATTTTTCAAGAAAGAATTTTTCAAAATTCAACCCCTAGGGGGTAAAATGGGGCATTGAAACTTTAATAAAAATCGTGAGCGAAGCCACGGGCAAAAGCTAATTTTAAAGAAAAATAACTGGAATAATGTTTGAGTAGTGGTGATAGCGTAGTGATCCTAGACACCCGGCTTCTTATTCTGGTGTCCTAGTCGAAGGTTCGATACCTATTCACTCTTGATTTGAAGATACCAATATAAAAAGCGGAGGACAAAACGGAAGCCGGAAGAGCATTCCATATCCTAGCGGTTCGAATTAGAAACGAGGAAGCAAATAGCTTCGTACGCGCCCGTGGCATTTCGACGATAACTTGGAATTTTGGCTATAGAATTTGTAATATACTTACTGGGGGCATACGACCATCGCTTATAGCCGTAATGTTTTTATATTGTTGGCATTCGTGTTTTAGAATTATAATCCTTATTTTAGGAACGTCAAGGTATGTGACATCAAACTCATTTTGAGTAATATTGCTTACGTATTGCTTTAAGCGTTGGCAGTATGGCCCCTGAGGAGCATCCCATTACACGGTACACTAAATTTTAAAATTCCTTCCGGCAGCTGTCGAAAGTGTGTATTACTATATATACAAAATCAGTACTATATATACAGTCATCAAAATGCAAACACGATGATGCACAGCAAATTCGTATGAAAATTGGTAATTTTATGAACTACACGAGGAAAACATAAAAATCAATTGACAAACTTGGCTAATTAGTTCATTTATTTTAGGAGATAACCGAAAAAAGGATTAAATAATACAAAGTTGAGCAAATGATAATAAATCATCATGTATTTATTTTATTGCGAGATAGGCTTGCGCTTGACGTCAATCATGCTTAGTGCAAAGCAATGATGAGGTATTGGTTGGAACGCTCTTGCCTAGAAGATGGCTATTCACTCTTGCCTTGAAGGTACCTAAGTTATACGTGGCAGGAAACACGTGCGCTGGATGGGTCCACACCTTAGCGGTTCGTATCAGAAACGTCGAGCAAAACGTTTCGTACGAGCAGATTGGACGTTAACTACATAAGTAGATAGATAGATAGATAGATAGATACATTGTTTATTGCCATGCATAACAAAGTGATATCTTAATTATAAACAAAAAACAGAAAACAACACGTGCGCAAGGAAGGTCTTATCACTAAAAGACTCCTCCAAGACAACCCATTTCTACAGGGACTTTAAGGAGAACTTTTAAAGTATTTCAGGAAATAGTTTTAGTGAAAAAACTGGATCAAATATGAATACGCACTAATTAAGGCAGTTTGTGCACCAAAATATCAATTAATCGCATGTATTTAAATTGGTGTACCAGACAAGAATGTTAATCAACATCCGAGGGTAACCAACGTGTTTTGCTTTTAAATAACTTTAGTGGAATATGCATTTGTATGTATGTTATATGTTTATTGTTATTCCAGACAGCGAGGAAGGAAATGAGATGTTTCCTCTTAGGAAACTATTGGATTCACATTAATACAATTGAAGGCTTTTATTTTATTTCAAACTTAACACTTAATTTCAATCCCACATGGGGATTTTAAAGCCACTGCTACGCATGCTGATAATAAGCTTATGCAGTTATGCTATATTTAATTATTAAACTTTTCTCATAATCAAAGTATCTGTAATCATTATTTATGTAAGTATGTACTTAAGTTTGTATATATTATTTATTTTCAACTATCTAACTCGACAGATGTCCTGTGAACATTTCAAAAAATTGAGTTTGTACAAAACATTCCATAGAAAAAAGGTTTTTCGTTCAGGTTCTCCTGAATTTCAAAATTTATCTAAGAAACTTTTGTATTTTTGTTTTCTATACCACCCAAGTATTGAGGCGAATAAGACATAATAATGTTTAAAATATTTAGTTTCGTGTAGCACAACTTGTGCGACTCATGATATGTCAGGAGTCAGGACTCTACCGACGGTTCGGAAAACAGAATCTACTGAGAAGAGTCGGAAAAAAACAAACAACATTTGCTCTTTACAAAAAAAAACAATATGTAGGTACATATTGCAATTTTATATATATATATATGATAAAATGTTTGGTAAAACCAAGCATTTTAGCACGTGATGGAAATATCTAGAATCTAGATTCTTTAACTTGTACACGAGTATGCAGTAACACCGTAGATTACGTGACAATAATAATGCGGGTTCGATCTAGGTTTAAGTCGGTCAGGTGGTAAGACTGACAGCCTATTACCATAAAGCCTTAGGTACTGAATTAACATAAAGCTACGATGTTAATCTGACTGGTTGCTTTGTATGTATGTATTATATCGGGCAAGATATGAAAATAAGGAATATCATACTTCATTTACTTAATCCATACTTATATTATAAACGCAAAAGTGTGTCTTTCTGTCTCTGTTCAACCGATTTTAAAACAATTTGGTGTATTCTTTTCGTCCCGGAAAATTAAAGAGTTAAATCAAAAAACCATAACCACGCGGACGAAGTCGCGGGCAATATCTAGTTTTATTATAAATGCGTATGTGAGTTTGTTTGTTTATTACGCCTTCATGGCCCATCTTTTAAACCGATTTTAATGAAATTAATTGGTATAGAGATATGTTGCATCCCAAGGAAGGATATTATCATATGAAGCTTGGCAATAATTTTCTCTAAAGGCTGTTATAGTTGATGATTTGTGAGACGGTGATAATTAAAAAAAACCCGGCTGAGTTTCTTGTGGGCTCTTCTCAGACCAGAGCGCGTTTGGAACCCTCGTAGCTTTAGTTTTAAGATACCGAAACTGATTATCACCATCATGTTTTTGTAATTTGACGTCAAAAAGTGTACCTACAGCATTCATACCGCAGTACTACCTACAGTGTACCTAATTTGAATATTATAAAAGAATATTTCATTTGATTTGATTTTTAGGCTGTTTTTTATCCCGGAAAATTAAGTATTTCCCGCGGGAATAAGATAAGACTTAATCAACCCAGACGGAGTCGCTGACATCAGCTGGTTGCATATAGCCGTGTCAAACTAATTATACGAGTAATTTGTCTTTTCCATCCTTTGTCTGCGTGGTTTTCGATTCTAAAAATCCCGGAGAACTCTTTGTTGTAAACGTGCATAAAATCACGCAGATCCCTAGCTCTTTTGCGGCGTGTTTGAAGGACAGACCACCATACAAACACACTTTCGCATTCATAATAATTCTAGCTGATGCCCGCGCATCGTCCTCGTGGAGTGAGGTTTTTAGGATCCCGCGGGAACTCTATAATTTTCCGGGATAAAAAGTAGCCTATGTGTTATTCCAGACTACAATCTATTCCTGTACCAAATTTCATCCAGATCCGTACAGCCGTTCTGGCGTGAAAGAGCAACAAACATCCACTTGAGGTTTTTTGGTACCCGCGGGAACTCTTTAATTTTCCGGGATAAAAAGTAGCCTATGATTCCAGACTATAATACTTACAAACTTTCGCGTTTATAATATTAGTAAGGATGAGTGTGGATACTGGAAAATATGCATGATGCATGAGTTTATTCGCAATGGATTTCTTTAGCGGAATAATCTTTATAAAATTGATGTATTATTGTATGTATCATGTCTGTTCGATTCCATATAAGGTCCATGATTATACAATAGGTATGTAAAAATGGAATCATCTGATGACTAATGGTGATTGTATGAAACTATCTGACACGCGTATCTTATCTCGAATCGATTTCTGGTATAAATCATACATAATTTGCTAAAAATAATGATTTATTATCTTTTAATTACCTAAGTATCGATTAAATTGTTACTTTTTTATACGACTGCCTGAAAAAAGGAGTATATTGTTTTCAGTGTTCATGTATGTATGTATGTGAGTTTGTATATTCTACCATAACTTCTATACGCCTGAACCGATTTTGATAAATGAGGTATCGTTAGAATCCCTAGCTTATTCCGGGTGACATAGGCAAGTAAAATTTAAAAAAAAATTGATGGGGTGACCATGGTCCCGCAATAAAGTTTAAATTTGAAAAAAATATTCGAAAATAAGATTAACTATATAATCATCATCCAGAAAATGATGAGCAGAATCCAAAAATATATAACACTATAGTTCAATATCCAGTGATTCACAAAAAATATCATTTAATAAAAATGTGACTAAGATTCTAGGTAGGTAGGTTAGACTAACGTTCGTAAGCGCTATATTTAAGGGTTACGTGTACATCAAAATCTGTTAATGCAAGCTAGCTTAACGGTACGTAACTTTAACTGGCTGTCATGCAAACTTGACCGTAGAGGGGAAACTTTTTGGCTTCAGATGAATTAAAGAATTTAATTCAACTGACTACCCCCAATTAGTTAATTCTGTCGATAGACGTATTAAGTTTCAATTTAAGGTTTTTTTTCTACCGATGTGCTATATTATGTAGTGTATGTGTCACCGTAAGATTGTAGAACCCGTTAGATTATAATATAACTCGCGAAATTCTAAACTGTCGAAAGATTAGAATTTAGCGCATTATTTTCCGGTAGATTGTAATCTGATAGGTATTTAAACCCGATAAAACCTGATTATTTATGTCGAACCCTAACCTAACCTACAAGAAAGAGACAAGAAAACGTAAATAAAATGAATATTTCAAAAATTGACACTCGGAACATTGAACAGTTTACAATCTTTCGACAGTTTAGAATTTCGCGAGTTAGATTATAATCTAACGGTTTTTACAATCTTACGGTGACATATGTACTGTTATTTTGATTAACCCCGTTTAACCCTTTCATATCCTTCCTTGCCATTATAAAATCTCGGTGTCGGTTTGGCAATGTTACCGATGTCGCTTGGACCATTAGATGCTAGATCAAGCGCTCTTACTGGTGGGTTTGAGTCAAAACCCAATTAAAACTATCAATCCGTTTGACACACATCCGTAGCTTAGCAACATAGCACTTCTCTGGTAGATAGGCACCCCTAATCATCCCCTCGATTGTGTAAGGAAATCGTAATCGTTTGTCAAACAGATAATTCGACCTGTTTAAGGAGTCCATAGATGCCTATACGTATGAACATGTATGGACTCCTTAAACAGTTCGAGTAGTACGGTTGAAGCTCTCGAATGATTACGATTTGCTTAGACAATCGGGGCTCTAGGTCGTTGGCGTTTACCTGGGCATCTGAGTAGTTGTGCGCGAGGTTTTTAATATTTCTCCTTAGGCCCGCCACGTTTACTTGCATATCGTCCCGGGAGCGGGGCATCTGCAACAAACAAACAGTATAACGTTAGCAAAACGCGTTTCAGTTGTGATCATAACTCTTAGTGACAAAGATTTTCATTTCATTTTTACCATTCAAAATGGTTATCAGATGCAAATCGCCTGAGACGTATTTTTGACCATAGCTCCGAGGATTTTGGGAGGATCGCGATGGGAATAGTACCAAGAGTTGAGGAATTTATCGAGACACGTGTGAGCGTTTGAATTTTGCAAATAGACTGGTAACTTTTTTTGGAATTTTGAAAAATGTAAAAAGTCGGTTATTTTGGGGGATGTTTGTTTACTAAATTGTAAATATTTCGGAAAAAAAACCGACTTAAGAAAAATTAAAATGGGTCCTAGGGTATTAGTTTAAATAGAAAATAACGAAAGAATTTTGAAAATCAGTTGATAATTGTGACCTGTAGGTGGTCCCTTTAGATTTGGAATTGTAGAAAAACTGGTATTTCCCTATAATATGTACCTTCTATGATTATTATTAACCGATCGTCATGGTAATAGTGTTAAAAGATGCGGATGCAGGCGAGAAGTGCATTCAAGATGGAATTTTGAAAATCAGTGTAATTTTTTGTAAAATTTTGAAGGAGAGAAAGCGGAACGAGGATGGAAATCGCTTCGTGTGAGTCCGCGGAATTTCGTCTGGGTAACAGTGCAGGCTGCAGACCTTATCGATGCCTTGCGGTTTGATGATCATCATTTCAGTAATTCACATAAAAAATCACAACAATGGTAAGCAATTATCAGTTAGTGGGGCAGTGATCCTCACACCAGGATTCCCTGTATCGTGGAAACCATCCTGCATCGGCTAGAGCTCACATCCAACTAACCACAACAGATTTCGATAATATTGGCTGAGTACGGGTATCCTCTCGGTATGAGACTCAGCCGGCAATGGTTGATACCTATTGTTAGCATTATTACTGTTTGTCATTATATCTCATGAAACAGGAAGTATAATATCAGTAAATTTGACTCGTTTCATGTCATTCGATTTAATCTGCGGATACCAACGCCATATTGAAATCAGTTGGTATAAATACGAGTGTTTTGTCAATGGTAATTCAGTCTGCTGCAGGCAGACTCAGCGATTATTGAATACTTTTGTTTTTAGATCGCAATTTGGTTGTTGGCACAAAAACAGTGTTGTTGTGTTGATAACAATCGTGGCCAGACCAAATGAATATTGTCTTTAAGTTTAGCTAACTTTTATCTTAATACATTAAATCTCTCGTGGAACCGCTACACGTTGTGACCATTCGCTCGTGCAAGTTCCAAATGAGAATACAAATATATTAAATGTTTATTAAATACCTACTTTTTCCCTTACACTATGATGAAGACAATGAAACATAATTTTTTACCTTTGTCGCTAAATATATATCATCTGGGGCTTTAATTAAAAATTGATTTATGTTTTCGCCAGTAAAAATTTTCGATTTCTTGCTTTTGAATCCGGTCGATTGTCGTTTAAGAAAAGTACTTAGTTAAGTTCCCATAATTTTTCAAGTTAATGCCGTTTTTAACATGAACTGTACATTTCAGCATGGAATAAATTGCCCATAATGTAGATGGCTTTTTAGTTTTAGCAATCTCATTAAAATACGCCAAAAATACTGTTTCGGAGAAAATGTTCACTTTTTTTCTCGTTTTTCCAACTCATAAAATTTTCATATACTTTCATGTATTTTTCTTTGGACTTCGCTGGAAGCAGGTTTTCCATTGCCAATTTGGATTCTGATCTTAAATCTGGTGGAGTACAATCAATCTCCATTTCACTTTCTGAACCGTTGGAACTCATTATACTTATTATTAAATTTATATTTATTAAGTATGTAAATAACAAATCACGTCCAATTTTCAGCTTTGCCGCCAATTTTTTTTTTATCATCTGTGCCGACAGGCAAACGCATTTATGGCTATACAGACACCAATTTACTACTAACCATAAACACTATGGTATGCCAAGAATGACAAAAGAGATCCGATCAAGGAGCATTTAATAACCCCAGCACGCCGTTTCATACAACATTGCAGGAGCGTTGTAATGTTCCAAATTCAAAAAACGCTCCTGCAATGGTTTTGATTTTCTTTGTCCGAAAATTCGATACTTCGCGTGTTCTTTTCTCGAAAATAATGACAATATTTCCATGCATGTTTGAGAAAAGCATATTACCAGCACAAAGACATGATCGTGATTGCCGGTGCGTTGTTTCCGTGTTATTTCGGTGCGTGTAAACAAAGCGCCAAAGCCGGTGCGGAGACGCAGTCACACTTTTATTTATACCCGACCGCGACCAGAGCTATTGACCTGCGTAGATCTCATATAACTGACTGAACATGCCGCGATAACTGACTGGCGTTGATACGACGCCATTTGTAAATGTTGCCGAACATGGAACCACGTTAGACCGTATGCCTGCCTCGTTGGTCTAGCTCAGTGGCGTGCAGTTCATAGAGGCATAAAAGCACTGCTTACCCAAATGGAAACACTGACGTGTTTGCTAATACACGTATATTATGCTAATATTTCATCAAAACAGTTAGTAAATAGGTATTCTGACTATCAAATGCCTACCCTAGCTTCAAAAACTGTGCACGCCACTGGTCTAGCTCTAGTGGTTAGGTTAGTCCCGTCCGTTAGTAGTTCGAGTCCCGGGTCGGGCCATAATTAAGTGTTAGGTTATAAAAAGGCGGTGTTTCATCCCCGTGCCTCGGAGAGCACGTTAAGCCGTCGGTCCCGGTTATTATCACTAACATGATAATAGTTGTTAAAGCCCGCCAACCCGTTTTGAAGCGGCACGGTGGGTCTAAGGCTGTAATTCCCTCTCTCCTATGGGAGTGGAGGAATCCTGTGCCCAGCAGTGGGACGTTAATGAGCTGTGATGGGTATACATTAGTTACATACGACACCGTTTGTAAATGTTGCCAAACAAGGAACCACGGGAGACTATGTGCCGGGTGGGAGGCTTTCTTTACTCCATTACAAATTAACCCCTGCAATCTCTTACGTCCACCGAACTGTATGAGGTAATCTTTTAGACTGGTTATAATTGTTTTCCATGGAAGAAGTCTGGAGTAAAAGTTCTCTTTCTTTATTCGCCAGTTCGTGTTTACTATGTTTATGTGTAGATATGTTATCCTTATCACGTAAACGTGAAGGTCGTGCCTGATAAAAATAACAAAGGGCAGTTTTGATCGAGTACAGTGTCCTTTAAACGAAAACAGTGAATACATTTTAGAGGCCGGATAGGTCAAAACTGAAAATATAAGGAAAATGGTAATAAACGGCTTCTTGGAAAAGAACGACTGCTGAGTTTCTTGTCTGTTCTTCTCAGTAGAAGCAGTTTTAACCGAACCGGCGGTAGTTTTGACTTTTCATAAGCACGAGTTGTCCTACGTGAACTATTTTTTTTTCCAAAAAACCGACTTCGCGCGAGCCTGATGCGTCAACTTTGCTTAACTTTGTTATACCCGCCCGACTTCAACATAGTGTGTAGAAATCAAAATTACTCGTATTTTTCACTTTACAGTGGCTACGGAAGTCGATTTTTTGGAAAGAGTTTTTAATTTTAACTTTTTGGTGTCACGAATTTTTATGGGACCACCTCGAGAGCTTCCTCTAAGGACTGAAATTTTTTTTCAGAAACCACGGAGATATTCACAGACATGCATTTAAAAAAAACGCTTCGAATTGAGGACCTCCTCTTTTTTTGGAAGTCGGTTAATAAATCATTTCATTTCATTAGTTTTGAGTACACCACACGTGCAGTAGACATGTGTCCGTCAAGTGTTTAGGTCAAGGTAGCCAGTATAGGTAATAGGTATGTAGTCGTACCTACAATACAATTAAGGGGGTTTTAATCTGAAATCGATAGCACGAAGCCCACCGCGTCGCTGGTAGGTTTCTGTCGCTTACAGCTGATTTAACTGTTTGGAAACATATGGTTCTTTTGTTAGGCGTCCATCTTTATTACAAGGACACTTGGCAATGATTTGATCTAATGGCTCTGGTAGTTCCTTAGTTTAGATGATTTGTGATTGAAATGGTGATAATGAAAAATACCCAGCTGAGTTTGTTGTGAGCTCTTCTCAGACCAGGGCGCGTTTGGAACCATCGTAGCTTTAGTTTTAAGATACCGTTACTGATTATCACCATTATATATTATAACTGGATGTCAATAAGACGTATAGACGTTGTAGTATCGTGTCGTCCCTCTATTCTAAGTAATACTTTATATTTAATTTATTAGTAAAATAATTAATCGTAATTTTAAGGAATGTTCCCGGAAAATGCGAATAACTGTGCGGAAAATTCGGGGAACACATTGCGACAGTTATGACTTAATTACCACTGGCCAATTGAGTGTCTGAAGTCTGAACACGCATAGGGCAGGGGGCAATAGTCATGCTATGTTGCTAAAAACTTTCCAAATTTTTCGACTCGCTTTTTATTATACGACTGCCTGAAAAAAGGAGTAATTGTTTTCAGGGTTCATGTATGTATGTATGTGAGTTTGTATATTCCACCATAACTTCTATACGCCTGAACCGATTTTGATAAATGAGGTATCGTTAGAATCCCTAGCTTATCCCGGGTGACATAGGCTAGTAAAATTTTAAAAAAAATTGATGGGGTGACCATGGTCTCGCATTAAAGACTAAAGTTGAAGAAAAAAAATTCGAAAATAAGAATAACTATATAATCAAAAATATATAACACTATAGTTCAATATCCAGTGATTCACAAGAATAAGTATAAATAAGATTCTATTTAACTAGATTAATTTACATTTTTAACTTTTTAGTTCGTTTATTGGCAGGGCAGTCGTGTTTTTAATTTTTTTAATTATGACAGGAGGCATAAGTTTTTACTTTTTACACTGGAAATTCGATTCATCTTAATAGAGCGCTCGATCGCATTTGCGTCAAAGTAAAATGTAATACTATCGTAATTCGCACTGTGCATATAAAAAGCTTCTATGTAACTAAATAAATGCGCCATACTAATATTAATGCGAAAGTGTTTTTGTATGTTGGTTTGTCCCTCAATCACGCTGCAACAGATCAACGGATCGACGTGTTTTTTTTCATGGGCATAGGAATCATGAATGGGGAAAATATATCAGGAATCAAAAAAACTTATTCTTGGAAAATAATATACCAAGCCAGTTCCGGAGCCATTATTTTTAAAAACATTAAACGTGAAGACACGGGCATAAATTTGTCATCTATAAAATAAATAAATCAAAATTATGAAAATAGCAAACGCCAAAGAAGGTACTCACAAACCAGCCATATTAATTCCATTCATTTTCCCTAGTAACTAAACAATCACACACTTTTCAATGTCACTGCCACTATATTATATTAGCATCAAACCATAGCACAGACTGAAATTATACATACAGGTTGTAAGAGTGACCGCTACCGGAATACGAAGACAGGTGATATTACCGGTGATTACTGATAAGAAAGTCACAAAAAAAACACTTAGAACTATAATATTTTTTACACCAAAAACAGAAGTGTCATGTTCGATTGTATGTATGCGAGTTTCTTTTCACCACAACTTCTTAATGCCCGGACAGATTTGGATGTCTGGCGTATCGTTAGAATCCATACATCATGCCGAGTGACACAGGCAATAAATTAAAAAAAAAAATATATGGCAGGGCAGTCGTGTTTTTTAATATTTTTTAATATTAAGTTATCTTGTATCGGGTTTTGTTTGGGTAGTACTATGTTTTGGTAGCGTTCCCCTTACACCCTTTAGAGTAGGTACGTGCGGTCTGACCGACACATGGAATCGCACTAGTCCCTGCCAACTACGTCTATACTAACTCTATACCCTTTTATCGTAGAGGCGTCGCTACACTGTGACATGTTTGCATGAAGATGATTCATATTGGGGTGTCTGTTAAGGAGATGTTCACTGTTAGATGTACGTTGAGATCTATAGAGCGTTCTGCTCAAACTTAGGGTTCTGTTTAGGTATTATAATTATAACGATATGATCGTTTTCCGGACAGCTGTGTGCGTGCAGAAATAGGCTGTAGTGCGACGAGTTTTATACCTTTAGCTGGGTGCGCTCTGATTGTTTATAGAGCCTTAAAACGAGTGTCATGATTTTCTGGTTCTATATTCTGTGGTAGGGCATCAGGGCATCCAGGGCCGTAAAATAAATAATTAAAAAAGAGGGGATTCTGAGGGCCAATGAGGGCGCTTCCCGCCAATTGAGCGCAGAGGACAAAAAGTAAAACGGAGGATGGAGGGATTGTAGAAAATAATCTAATAATTAGGTACTCTAGAATATGATATTATCGGAAGGAATAAAGTATATTAATGAACATTGGGTTTTGATTTATCAAACGAGAAATATAAATCTTTATACGTAATACTATTCCGAAAATGCATCAATCATTATTACAATCTCAATTGTTACATTCTGGCTGCGACAATGGATCTTGCGATGGCAAAAGAGCGTTAGTTAAGCAACTCCGGAATTTGCCCTTTGGGTCCTAAGCCAACTTAGTGTCAACTTACTTGTAGTGTGAAATGAAATGATTTATTTATTTCACGTAGGACAACTTGTGTAAGTTATGAGAACCCAAAACTGATTACTCAGAGCCGGCAAGAAACTCAGCAGTTGCTCTTTTCATGAAAAGAAAAATGTTCCAAATGTAAATAATATATAATGCATATCCACCACTATAGTCCATTAACGTCCCACAGCTGGGCACAGGCCTCCACTCTCATAGGAGAGAGGGAATTAGAGCTTAGACCCAACACGCTGCTCCAATGCGGGTTGGCGGGCTTTAACGACTATTATCATGTTAGTGATAATAACCGGGACCGACGGCTTAACGTGCTCTCCGAGGCACGGGGGTGAAACACCGCCGACTTCCTAACTCCGGGCTAGTACTGAGAATTTCTAATCAGAAAACCCCAGCACTTAATTACGGTCCGACCCGGGACTTGAACCCGGGACCTCGTCAGCCGCAGTCGAACATGATACCCACTAGACCAACGAGGCAGTTCATAATGCATATGTTACTTAACAATTATTTACCGGACTTTAGAAGCCGGTTACTTCCATGGAACTTTGTCATTAAGAAAACCATCAATAGTATAAAATCTAAGCATAAAATAATGTAATCTTAGACCTTAAATCTTATTGAATATGAGCATATAAACAGTTGTTTTTACATCATTAAAGAGACGTGCGAAAAACTCATTAGAACCTTGAGTTATGGGAAATGAAAACAAAAGGAAAATTACAATACAAACAGTACAACACAAGATGGTAGAATAGCTTTATGCGAGTACAATGTACATAAGTACTTAACTAATTTGTGTATTTGACTTCTAGTGAAAAAAAATATTTTTTAGTGATTATTTTAGGATCTCCCAAAAGTCGTAATATCCACGTCCCCTGCTAGTTTTATTTTGAATAACTATTTTAAACTATTAAAAACCCAATATAAAACAAGTCACAAAACACAATAGAAATATACAGTATATATTATACATGTATAAAAAATTAAAAAAAAAACATATCAGACGTCATTTTGACGTTTCAAAAAAAAAGTTGCTGATTTGACTAGTTGTCAAATATCCAATTAAAAAATAATACATAGAATCGTATAGAAAGGACGAAATCTATTGCAATTGGGTGTCAAGAGTCAAGACGTCACAATTTTTTAACATCGTCATGTGTCTGCTCCATATCAGTTTTGTTAGGAAATGAGTGGATGGAAGCACTAGGGCGGAGGGTCGGCTAGATGCACTGACAACCCTTCTCAATAGAGTTTTGTTAGGAAATGAGTGGATGGAAGCACTAGGGCGGAGGGTCGGCTAGATGCACTGACAACCCTTCTTAATAGAGTTTTGTTAGGAAATGAGTGGATGGAAGCACTAGGGCGGAGGGTCGGCTAGATGCACTGACAACCCTTCTTTAATAGAGTTTTGTTAGGAAATGAGTGGATGGAAGCACTAGGGCGGAGGGTCGGCTAGATGCACTGACAACCTTTCTTAATAGAGTTTTGTTAGGAAATGAGTGGATGGAAGCACTAGGGCGGAGGGTCGGCTAGATGCACTGACAACCCTTCTTAATAGAGTTTTGTTAGGAAATGAGTGGATGGAAGCACTAGGGCGGAGGGTCGGCTAGATGCACTGACAACCCTTCTTAATAGAGTTTTGTTAGGAAATGAGTGGATGGAAGCACTAGGGCGGAGGGTCGGCTAGATGCACTGACAACCCTTCTTTAATAGAGTTTTGTTAGGAAATGAGTGGATGGAAGCACTAGGGCGGAGGGTCGGCTAGATGCACTGACAACCCTTCTTAATAGAGTTTTGTTAGGAAATGAGTGGATGGAAGCACTAGGGCGGAGGGTCGGCTAGATGCACTGACAACCCTTCTTAATAGAGTTTTGTTAGGAAATGAGTGGATGGAAGCACTAGGGCGGAGGGTCGGCTAGATGCACTGACAACCCTTCTTAATAGAGTTTTGTTAGGAAATGAGTGGATGGAAGCACTAGGGCGGTGGGTCGGCTAGATGCACTGACAACCCTTCTTAATAGAGTTTTGTTGGGAAATGAGTGGATGGAAGCACTAGGGCGGAGGGTCGGCTAGATGCACTGACAACCCTTCTTAATAGAGTTTTGTTGGGAAATGAGTGGATGGAAGCACTAGGGCGGAGGGTCGGCTAGATGCACTGACAACCCTTCTTAACAGAGTTTTGTTAGGAAATGAGTGGATGGAAGCACTAGGGCGGAGGGTCGGCTAGATGCACTGACAACCCTTCTTAATAGAGTTTTGTTAGGAAATGAGTGGATGGAAGCACTAGGGCGGAGGGTCGACTAGATGCACTGACAACCATATAGGTACTGGACATAGCCGCATTGGCCAAGCACAATTTACTTAGATACTGAAGTTATAATAGAATTAAAGTAAACATTTGACACGCGCGAAATATTTTACAGTAGCTGATGCCCGCCACTTCGTCCGCGTGGATTGAAGATTTTCGCTTCCCGCGGGAACTCTTCAATTTTCCGGGACGTACCAAACTTGGACGAGTGGTCTAGTTGTGATAACGCATATCAGTCCATTGCGGTTGTTGCAACGTTGACCCAAGTCTGTAACTTTTCGTTTCCCCCGTGCCTCGGAGAGCACGTTAAGCCGTCGGTCCCTGTTATTACGACAAACATCTGCTAATAATCGTTACAACAACCTAAGAGTTCAATAACTCTTAGTCGAGTCGTATGCGGAAGTACGTGGGAAGTGGGAACCCACCGCATTATTATCCCAAGAAAACTCCTACCATTATGTGATAAATGAAAAGAGGTCACGACCCTCAGTAATGAGGAATACGAAGCAAAGAGAGTACCAAACTTTATCAAAATCGATTGAACAGATGGACCGTGCAAGGGTAGTAGACAGACAGACGAACAGAGACACACTTTCGCATTTATAATATTAGTAAAGATGCATATTTTCACCGAAATCACAAACTCACATTATATTATCTTATATAATCTAATATTACATTATATTATCGTGATATAATGTCACCGTTAGATTGTAAAAACCGTTAGATTATAATCTAACTCGCGAAACTGTCGAAAGATTACAATTCAACGCATTATTTTTCGGTAGATTGTAATCTGTTAGGTATATTAACCCGATAGAACCTAAGAACACTACCTTATTAAATATGTCGAACCCTAACCTAACCTACAAGACATAATAAAACGTAAATACAATGAATATTTCAAAAATTGACACTCAGAACATTGAACGGTTCACAATCTGTCGACAGGTTACAATTTTGCGAGTTAGATTATAATCTAACGGTTTTTACGATCTTACGGTGACATATATAAAATTTTCGTGTCACAATGTTAGTTACCATACTCCTCCGAAACGACTTGACCGATTTTTATGGAATTTTATACGCATATTCAGTAGGTCTCAGAATCGGCTACTGTCAATTTTTTCATACGCCTAAAACACCTCAATCCACGCGGACGGAGTCGCGGGCATCGGCTAGTAATTTATAATATACAGGTGTGTATCATATTGTACGGCACCGTTTCGGCGGTCGTCGACCCCGTGGCGTATGATTACGCTCAGCCGGACGACCGCGTATCTCTGACAGCTACAGTGTAACGATCGCAATCACCTCTGATTGGATAACACTCCCCCACTATTGGACGAAATCCATTGACGCAACAACAATACCATAAATTCAGCCAATCACAACAACAGGCATGATGACTGATTTAGAAAAATGGTCAGATTATGTTCGGAAGTGTCTACTATTTCGAAAAAATATCTTATTTCAGCAGAAAGCTAAGGTTTGGAAGATAAAATTGGCATTTGAAGTTTAAGTTTTAAAATTCACACCGAAACGCTCGCGAGTGTCATGGCGTCGTTTTTGACGTCACTATTGTTTTTAACAATACACTGTGCAGTGTGCAGTAAACAATAATGCGATTGTCAAAGCTCGAAAACAAACAATTGTGACGTCATTCGCTTTTTGGTGTTCAATCCAGCATGGCGGATTGGTGTATTTTATTGTTATTTTATCAAAATAAATAGCAACCTCACTCGAAATAGAAAAATAAATACGTTTTTTATAATCCATGAATCCTATTTCATTAGATAAATTCATAATTTCATTGATTCTTGGTTACTGTCACCATGCCTATTGATACTGTAACAATGATTGATGCAGCAGATACACGGTCGCCCTGCAGATGAGTGTATTGACACATCCGCTCGCCGATTGTCCCGCGTAGAACAATGGTCGACCTTCGGATAGATACACGGTGGTCGGACGCGGTGTATGGTTGACACACGCACCCGCATACGAGGACTAACCCGTTGTCCTAGGTGATCGATAAACGCGGCAATACTTTTATTTCTTTTTTCTTTTATTTATTTCGATTTTGGCTTGTATAAAGCTCTTACGAATGTCATATAAAATTATAATTAATTAATGTCAACTAAGATTACAAATTTACAAAAAAAAAATAGACTAAAACATAAAAACACGTCATAAAATTACAAAAAAAAAAAAAATATATTAAACAATTCACAAAATATACAAAATGTCATAAAATTAATAATTTCGTAAATTAGTCTTGAGACAGTATACAAGTCGTAATCAAAAAAATTAAAAAACACGCCTGCCCTCTCAAAAAACTAACTAAAAAGTAAAAAATCTAAATTAATCTAGTTAAATAGAATCATATTCACATTTTTATTAAAATTATATTTTTTTGTGAATCACTGGATATTGAAATATAGTGTTATAATATTTTTGGAATCTACTCATCATTTTCTATATGATGATTATATAGTTAATCTTATTTTCGATTTATTTTTTCAACTTTAGTCTTTAATGCGGGACCATGGGAAAATTTTACTAGCTTATGTCACCCGGAATAAGCTAGGGATTCTAACGATACCTCATTTATCAAAATCGGTTCAGGCGTATAGAAGTTATGGTGGAATATACAAACTCACATACATACATACATGAACCCTGAAAAAAATATACTCCTTTTTTCAGGCAGTCGTATAAAAACAGTAGCTGACCCTTCACGTGACCTACGTTTTGTCGCGTAGATACGTCTGCATTTTCTATGGTGTCTACACACCTGCAACAGGCATGGTAGTAAGGCAACAAACAAATGCGAAAGTGTGTTTGTTTGTCCTTCAATCACGTTGCAACAGAGCAACGGATCGACATGATTTTTGAAGTGAAAACTTCTTTAGATCTTGATCACTTTTTGGTAGGGGGTAAAAATGTGGATTCGCGTGACCGACATGCTCGCGAACTTTGACTTTTTTTTATTAAATAAAAACAAAAAGAAATAAAATACGACTGTCCTGATCCTTATATCCTGATAATAATATGTCCCTATGACTGGCAATTTCTTTTTATTTGCATGGGTATAGTTGATGGATCTGGAGAGTGACATAGGCTATTTTTTATCCCGGAAAAATAAATTCCAGTGGGAATTTAGAAAAACTTATTCCACGCGGACGAAATAAAGGTTATCTAAGCTAGTTTATACTTAATATTAGTATGACAGTATCATATTTTGCGATCTATTTGACCGGCGGAGTTCAACGCACGTTTCGCTTGCGCCGGTTCCGACCGCCATAATCATTTTACACACTGCATTATCTGCCCGTGTTATTGTTTCATTCGTGACTGTGCACCTTATGGCTCACGCGATAAGAACTAGATCTGCGACTGATAACTTGATAAGGCCAGTTGGAGTACAGTTAACTTTGGTGCTGTGCCGATTAGACCAACTGTATACGGTTGTCGTTATAGGAACTGGGTAGGAGCTATTGCGTAAAAGTATGATACATGTACTTAGCTTTTTCTGATGAAATAACGATTTAAAACTATAGAAAATTATTTGGAAAATAGCAATTACATCTGGAAGAACAGGCGTCTGGAAGAAATCTCTTCAAGAGATAAGTTGTCTTTGTGCATGTCCTTGCTATGTTTATGTTTCAGTTTTTAAGTTTCTGGTAAATACCTAAATAGGTTAATAAATAAATAAAAAATACTGGCATTGAACAGTATCAACTATCGACAGAGACCGATATCCACCAGCACCACCACCACTGCAGCCCATTAGCGTCCCACTGCTGGGCACAGGCCTCCACTCTCACAGGAGAGAGGGAATTAGAGCTTAGACCGACCACGCTGCTCCAATGCGGGTTGGCGGGCTTTAACGACTATTATCATGTTAGTGATAATAGCCGGGACCGACGGCTTAACGTGCTCTCCGAGGCACAGGGGTGAAACACCGCCAACTTCCTAACAACCGGGCTAATACTGAGAATTTCTAATCAGAAAAACCCGATACTTAATCATGGCCCGACCCGGGACTCGAACCCGCGACCTCGTCGGCCGCAGTCAAACATGCTAACCACTAGACCAACGCAGGCAGTTTAAGAGAGATACCGATATAATTAATTCAAATCGTCGGTGATAGTACAATACTGCGTAACTAACAGTGGATGATACCGCGGAAGTACAAAAGTAGCAAATTCGAAATTTCGCGGCTAAGACATACGAATAGCGATTGGCTACGGACCACATTGACAGTTCGGTACGTCGATCTTTCAAAAGCGTCCAATCACAGCGAGTTGAAACCGCGAGAGTGTTTACACTCAAGTAATTTGAGCAATACCGCGTAAGTTTGTAGTAATAACAGGGGGACGAGTTGTTTTTGCGTGGAGCTCCGAATTTTACAGGATATTTCAATAGTAATACAAAACTAATTGGTAAGTTTTTAATAGTGTTTTAATGCTTGTTAATCAAACAATAATATTATGTACATATTAGAATAAATAAATTCACTTTAAGTCTAAGTTAAATTTGCACTTATTATTATGATGTTAATTACGCGGCTTTAAATTTTTATTTTCTTGATGTGTTAAGTAGTTACGCGGATTTATCGATTTTGTTTTTAAATCGAAATTATTTATAAATTACACTTTTAAATTGTACTTAGGGGTAATGTGGTAATGTACATACCTTTTTACCAAGATGTGGAGTTTGTAGAATCAGGATTTATAGGCAGAATTATTTGTTATTTATTGTTATAAATGTGGTACAGTCAAGAGTACTTAGAGCAATTTACTATTTTCAAATTTTTAACTTTTTTTAGGCAACCATGGAGGATCAGGCGGGTGCTGAAGAGTCCTCACTATTGAGCGGCGACATTAGGAGCGATGTTGTCACTCTACGAGAACTTCAACAACGACGCGAAGCACTTATTCAAAAAAAGAATAAAATTTTGGAACAAATGCGAGCAGGTAACATAGTACGATTACTTCAAAAACCAATCGAACCAATTTCACGTGTAGCTATGAACGAAGAAAGCTCAGTTGCTGATAATGAAACCTTGACCACTATCATCGAACCTGTTGCTAGCTCGACAGATATTCCGAATGTTGTTATTGAGTCACAACCTCTTCCTAGCTTGTCAGATATTCCGAAAGCTGTTGCTGAATTAGAACCTATTCCTAGCTCGTCAGATATTCCGAACGTTGTTACTGAGTCACTGTTGGATTTTTCATCTGATGACTCAGTTCTTGATCCGGATTATGTTCCATTATCTGAAATCACAAATGTACAGCCAATCGAATCATCTGAACTTATAGATTGGTTTCCTGAAAGAGAAACTGAGGGAGAAGTTGGGAGACAGTCAAGATCGAGAAAAAGGAAAGCTGACCGATTATCTTGGAAAAGGGAACAAAGTAAAAGAAATAGAATGTTGGGTAAAGAATATCTTGGATACAAAAAGATTGATAATAAATTCCTTCAAATAGAATCCAAACCTGGGAGAACCTTAGGACCGCAATGTAATTCAAAATTTTGTGCTCGCAGCAAAGTGCTGTTTTGTTCCCATCTAACGCAAGAGATAAGACAGGCCATTTTCGATAAGTTTTGGAGTATGTCATGGCCAGAAAAAAAAATGTTTGTGTCATCTATGGTTGATAAAATTGAGACTCGGAGGAAAACTAAAGGAAGGGATTCCAGACGTTCAACTTCCAAAATGTATTATTTTCAAATAGACGGCAAAAGGGAAAGAGTCTGCTTGATAACGTTTTTGAATACGCTAGGTGTGAAAGAATGGACTATTCGCTATTGGCTTGGTGATAAAGTTAGTAAAGAAAACCATACAACAGTGAGTACGTCTTCGTTAGAAGGCACTGAGACTAAGCGAGATTCTATTAAAAGCTGTTTAACAGCATTGCCTAAGTTGCCATCGCATTATTGCCGCAAATCGAGTACAAAGCAATATTTGGAGCCTTTAATTCAGTCCAAGTCACAACTTTACAATTTATATGTGGAATTTGCAACCTCGTCGTCAAGACCTGTTGCTTCAAGGAAGTTGTTTTGTGACGTTTTAGCAGAAGAAAACATAGGCTTATTCCAGCCCAAAAAAGACGCTTGTGATCTTTGCTGCGCGTATAAAGCGGGCAATGTTGCAGAAGAAGATTATCAGCGTCACATTGAAATGAAGGACATGGCGCGAGATGAAAAAACCAAAGATAAACAGCTTGCAAAAGGTGGAACCATCCACACCGTGACTGCTGATTTGCAAGCAGTAAAGTTATGTCCTTCTTTGTTAGCCAGTGCGCTTTATTTCAAAACAAAGCTAACAGTGCATAATTTTACTGTCTACAACCTCGGGACAGACGATGTCACGTGCTATTGGTTTGACGAGACCACCTGTGACTTAAAAGCCACAACTTATGCCTCTTTGTATGTGCATTATATTATAACTAATTTATTAGCTGAGGATGTAAAAGATGTTGTGATATGGACAGACGGCTGTACAGCCCAAAATAGAAACAGTATCGTTTCTAATGCACTTCTCAGGTTGGCAATGGATAAAAATATAACGATTACCCAAAAATATCTCGAAAAGGGACACACTCAAATGGAAGTAGATTCCGTCCATTCTGTTATCGAGAGAAAGTTAAAAAATGTTGAAATATTTTTGCCATCTAAATACGCATCTTTAACTAAACAAGCAAGAAAGAAACCCTTTCCATATAGGGTCATTCAACCTGATCATACCTTCTTTAAGGATTATGGGATGAAAGAATATCAAGTTTATGACTCTATACGGCCTGGCCGTTCTGCTGGCGATGATTGTGTGGTAGATTTGCGGGTATTAAAGTATAATTCCGACGGAACTATCCAATATAAGAAACATTTCAAAGATGACTTCACCGTATTGCCACGAAGACCACGTAATATCTCAACACTTACAAATAGTGTGCCATTGCTATTCCCATCTCGAGTGGCAATATTAGAAAGCAAATATCAGCATTTGCAGCAGTTAAAAACCGTTATTCCCGGAGATTGTCACCAATTTTATGATGACCTACCTTTAAAAAAAAAATAATGTTACTTGTTTGTTTAAACTCACAAAATATGGTTATGGATCTCTCGTAGATTAACCTTTTTGATGTTCCTATTATTTGTAAAAGTATTTGGCTATAATACAGCAATACTTCTTTTAATTTTTTGAATGACTATTGAAAGGTCGTTATTTGATTTGTAACTCTTTTTTAGTTATGTTTGTGATATGTTAGTCTTTTTATTTTTATAAAGATGTATACTTAATTATTAAGCTAGTAGCTACCAAAGTGAAAATGATGAGACTGTGATTAACTGAGATAATATAAGTTCATTTTAACAATGTTATATTGTTTTATTCTTCTTCCAATTCCGCGTAAATGGCATAAAAGTTCGATTAATAAACGTCTTAAAAGATGTAAAACAGCGTAAGTGTTTTTTTCTGGATAATATTGATTGGATCAAATTGGAAATCATTGCATAACGTAAACAATGCACTTATCTAATAATCATAGAGTTCAGTTACGTACTAAATGAGTATAAGAGAAAATATTTAGTTTTTTGGCTCTCCTGCAAAGTTTGCCATACCTAAGTTACGCGGTATTGTCTTTTGTTAGTTACGCAGTATTGCACTATCAGCGACGAAATACGAAAATAGTTATTTATTTCATAAAGCCAAAGTCATGGCTTTAATGATATTGATAAATAATATTTTTAGACTCTGCCATTTTGGGCACTACCTGATTATTAGGTTCTATCGGGTTTACAATCTACCGAAAAATAATGCGTTAAATTGTAATCTTTCGATTGCAAATTCGCGAGTTAGATTATAATCTAATGGTTTTTACAATCTTACGGTGACATATCGGTCATATTCGCTTTACAGTGGTTACAGCCACGAACTGGGCAATTCCGCCACTAATTCTGATATTGTTGTCATAGTGATCGACTTTTTTACTACGCCTTGTCATTTTTATGCCCAATTATTGACACTAGGTCAATAATTGGGCAGAAAAATGACAAGGCACTCTCCCCTCACGCCGCAAAAGTTATTCGAGCGTGATTTCATACATTACGTATGTATTCTTACGTTTCCTATCCCTTGTTTATTTCATACAAGCCGTCGAACTTCGATCGGATGGCCAACGATCAGGTTTTCCACAAAATAATGAGTCAGCACCCCACCCCTAATTAGCGCTGTACAGTGAAGACCGATGACTGTACAGCGAACAAATCAAATTATAACCAGACTGCAACGCTTTACCTGATTATTTATGTAACTGTCTACATAGTTATTAGGTATATAGGTATTATATACGTAACATCAGTGACTAGATCCCTCTAGCTGTAGAACGAGACCACGTGGCATGCTATTGGAATGGTAGGAAGTCGTTAAAATGAATATTGGATAGAAGCAGGCGTTACTTTGCGGAAGATGCTCCGGTGTCGGAGTGAAACGTACGTTGAGAATAATTTGGTAGATTTATGTGGTGTGGTGGATATTGCAAGATACTCATTGTACCACATAGGTTTATCTAGTGTGGCGGATTAGTTATAGCGAATTAAATTTCAAGTTTCTTCGTTAAAATGATTTTTAAAAAAATACTTTAAATAAACAAATTTCCCAGCCTACTGCTTAGCTAGAAAACAAAACCGGTGGTCGAAATAAGAGCTAATTTTTACGTCTGTTTAGTTTTTGTTTTTATTTTATTTTTCATATATAGCATCAGCTAGTATTGAATCAATTTTTGACTGTTCCTCTTTCTCAAACACATTTTTTCGTACCATCCACCGCCATGTTTCCCAACATGTTTGATGCCCGTGACTTCGTCCGCGTGGATTCCCGCGGGAACTCTTTAATTTTTGGGGATAAAAAGTAGCCTATGTGTTATTCTAGACTATACTCCATCTCTGTGTCAAATTTCGTGCAGATCCGTTCAGCCGTTCCGGCGTGATTAAGTAACAAACATCCATCCATTCATCCATCCACCCATCCAAACTTTCTATTTCTGAAAGTTAACGTACAACGTATACGTAACTTTATACTTAACGTGCGGAAGTTGAGTCAGTCACAAAATCGGTGATAAAAGTCGTTTTAAGTTTTATCGGACCTACGAAAAGTCTGACGTGGGCCGAGGACTTATTTTGTTTCACATTCTTTCTAAACAAGCCTTTACAATCGCATGATACTTATTATGCCGCTAAATATTTAACATAGTTAGTTATTGCGGAAGGAAATGACATTGTAGAAGTTACCATGGTCAAAACCACTGCAATGACCTTAGTATTGTGGCTCGATGCATAAACCATGTTTAGCAATCGTGCAGTGGGGCAATACTGGAGGCGAAAAAAAAATTATAGTTAACTACTACTCCAAGAATACATGGAAGGAAAGGAGAAGGATCAAAAAGAAAGAAACAGATATAGATATGTCACCGTAAGATTGTAAAAACCGTTAGATTATATTCTAACTCACGAAATTCTAAACTGTCGAAAGATTAGAATTTAACGCATTATTTTCCGGTAGATTGTAATCTGATAGGTATTTAAACCCGTCAAAACCTACTTGACTATTTATGTCGAGCCGTAACCTAATCTACAAGAAAGAGACAAGAAAACGTAAATTAAATGAATATTTAAAAAATTGACACTCAGAACATTGAACAGTTTACAATCTTTCGACAGTTTAGAATTTCGCGAGTTAGATTATAATCTTACGGTTTTTACAAGCTTACGGTGACAGATACATGTCAAACTGGTTCAGTTTTTTGTGGGCTTCAGACAAGGGTGCTTTTGGAGTACTTGTAGCTTTAGTATTTTAGGATATCGTAATTAATATCCTCATCATAGTTGTTGTGTAAAATAAAAAAAAATGGATGTTAAAATGTGTACAGTGAATTGTTAAATTACTTAATATGACTTTCAGCCTGAAGTAACTATTATTTAAGTAATGTCTGACAGCACTATTTGATTTGGAGAAGCATATGCATGAGAATTGTCCCCTTCAACAGGAAACCATTGAGGCAATGAGTGTGGTGAAACAAGAATTTGTAAGTGTCGTCAAAACAACGCTCTATTGACTACATGACAGAATGTTGCTACTTCAATAGTTCAAGTAAGTAGTGGACGATTGTAAAGTGATTGTGTCGAAAGTTCCGACTTTTATACTTTTTGGCATGACTCATACTGACCATTTGTGCATTGTTGAGTCAACATCTGAAGATGCTCCGGTTTCGGAATGAAAGGCACGTTGAGTGATTTGGAGGATTTGTGTGGTGTGGTTTAGTGCCTGTGCGAATTGCTGGGTGGTGGGTGTTCGCATGCTGTTGGTGAAAGACACGCACTGTACCACATAGATTTGTCATTTGTAGCAAATTAAACTTCTACATCATTAATTATCATGGACTACCGCAAAGTAATACCTGCTTTGATTCAAAACTTTATATGAAATCATGCATGATAGCTCAGTTGGTAGAACATAACAAAAGCACTTTAATCTTGTCATGAGTTTCTTGCAAGTTACGTCACTTATGACCCTTATGTTGGAATTTATGTTTTCATAATCCTTAATTTTCCAGTGTAAAAAAGTGATTAGATACCAACAAACACATTTTTATATTTCACTTAGAAGGAATTGGTTTCACCTTAAAGCCCAGGTTGGGCCAGGTCTCTTAAATCTAATTCTGTTCCTTTCCACAATATTATGAAAGGGTTAGCAATATTTTTAATGCTGTCATTTTGGTTTAGTTTAGAGATTGTGCACTGCAGACTCAGCCCCATTATCACGCCATTACCTATGTATTTATTATTATTTACATTTGTACACAGTTAACTGCTGCAGTTAATATGCATACCTACTTAATATGACAAGCTGTTAATACCCCCGCTAACTGGTGTTTAAATGGCACTGTATTGGTTACGATTTATTGCTTAGCTGTTCATTCTCGCTGGTAGCACTGCTAAGACTAGGAGGCTGAAGCCTGTCACCAGACCAGACTTGACACAATTTAGCTATCAAGCATGCTAACCTCTTCGCCAGCTAGTAGGCCAGTAGAGTCACTATAATAAAATAAGTTGTTACTGTTCTGTTGAGACTTTACTGTATGATGTCCATGCCTTCTTGTCAACCATGACTTAGATATTATCATATTATGAAATTTTATCATGTGGTTTGGATCATCATTAAAACGCTCTTTTTTAAAACACAAAATTACTTAAGCAAATGATAAAACATGTATTGAGTATTAAAATTTATCTATCAAACACCAGAAATGATAGCATAGTTATTCAATATCAAATACATATTTCGTGTCAGTTATTGACATCATGAGAGGGCATAATGTTTTTCATAAGCCTACTCCCTACACAGTAGATAAAATAGAGACGACAGATAGATCTATCTATCTAATGATATTAGGAGTGTGTGTGTGTTAAGTAAGACAGTTATTGACCCAACAAAACTATATACTAATAGCTTGTGATGTGGGCCCACAAACATCTATGGTGTTATGTATTTGTTTATATACTTATTTGAGTCCTATAATGTTACTAGACTTTCAGAACGTTATCACAACAGCTGTATCGGTTACTATGGACTAACAATGAAGTTAATTCTGTATAACACAATCTCTAAACTAAACAAATGACAGGTTTAAATCTAGTTCTGTACCTTAGCAGCAATATATTTAATGCTGTCACTTTAGTTAAGAGATTGTACACAACAAAATCAGCCACAATATCCAAGTAGAGAAACACGCACAGGAATAACTGAGGATGGTTAAGCATGGAATTAGTGAAAGTGCATATTTCAGATATTGACATATCAGTCTATGGGAAACTAAGGTATGAATCAATTGTGTAAACAAAGTTTCATAATTGCATTATAAACATTCAATTACTTAAGTATGTCTTAATAAAGAAATCATGTGACCTGTTTGCAATACATAGATTGATAAGTTACTAATTTTTGGCTTACTTAATATTACTTAAATGCAATTTACTCACTCAAGTACAGATGTTACCAATATGATATACCATTGAGATAAACAGTTTTTTTTCGAGCAAACTAAACTTTCTACTTCAACAAACCAACACTGAATGATTATCTAAATCATTTTACTTATCAAATTGTTGATAAACTTTTATCATACCATGAACACAAAGATTCCTCACCTCGTACACAAATGACGTCACAAACACTCATCCAAGATGCAAATGCACAAACAAATACACACTAAACAGATAATCACGGCCTAAATTTAATTTCCTTTACAAGTTTACAGCTACGTCAGGCAACGAGTTTTATCATCTTACATCTTTTGCTACTGTGACAAAGTTACAAGTCCTAGCGACTCGACTCGAGGTGAAGGCCTGCCGAATAGCGCGTGAAACCGTGTCGCGGTCGAAATACTCAATAAAAACTACTGAATATTACAAAACTTACCAAATATGAGCAGTGGTCCTTAAAAAAATAATTCCCTCTTTCAGACTTATCAACGTAAACATTTATCACTCATTATTTCACTGTCACGTTTCACAACACGTTGGAACTGGTTTTACTGTTAATTTTTGTAGAAATTCAGTCTAAACAAAATTAACAAAACACTTTTTGACGATTTGGACAAAAATCGCCTCATTCATGACAAATCAACATGTCCTCCAACTCTATATCCGGTCAAGTAACCTTTATATTTATGTAATATTTTTATACTCAATTCACACAACAGCATTATGATTATAAATTCAAGTAAATTAATCATTAAAATAAATATGTAATTCAAATGAATACAGTAAACCAACTAAACATTTTAACGAAACATTTTTTTCATTTATTAAAAACGTTCACTTCCTTTTTTTATCTGTGAAATGACATGTAGCAGATTAAAATGAATGTTTTCTGAATTTTTTTTAAATGATCTGGCTTACGACTCTGGGTTCATGTTTTTTTTGCCTCAGAGCTCCCCACAAACACAGACAACAGACAAGTGATCCTATTCGTTTTTCCTTCTTGAGGTACAGAACTCTAAAAAATTTATTTTACATTCTATAAAGTAACTGCTTCGGAATCGTACGGTTCTTTTGAGTATATGTTTCTATGGTATTTACAGCAACAGCTGTGACAGCAACGAACAGATTTCGAAAGTCTATAGTTGTATCTTGGGCCGTAAAGTACAATAAAAAATAACAAAAAAACATAGAGTAAGAATCTCAGATCAATAACCTCTAGATTAGTCACTGCTCACAGATTTTTTTATTTTTTTATTTATTCTTTTCTACTTAAAAATGTCTGTGAGTCTGCTCGGTACATTACATACTGTCTTTGAGAGGTATATTATAAAATGTTGCCACATTCATAATTTACTCCCATAATGGTCAGATAGGATAAAAAAAATTAGGGAATAAATAAAGTTTAATTTGACCAACACAATTATAAATATAATTTAATATTATAATAAAATTTAATCAATAATTCATTAATATTATCACGCGAATGTTTAAATAAATACCTATTTAAGTAGTTTCATGTATTCTTTTATCTGAACTCATAATATGTTAAAATCGAAACCATAAAATGTTAGCAACATACCTACATAATAATTTACCCTAAATTTTCTTGATATTATTCCGTACGTTGCATTGCTATTTGTAGAATGTTAAATGACATAAAACATTTCAAAGTATAACAGAACTAGAAATTATTTATTGCTCAATACACATAATATTACGAAGGTGGTAAAAGATAAAAATACAAGTGTATTACCATCGTCATGGCGTGCAATACTTAAAAACAATCGATGTATCAAATCACGGTATTAATTAATTAGATAAATAAGTGAACAATTAAGAAAATTCTTGAAATATCGACAATACCTACATATTTTTATATTAACTGAACCTGAAATTGAAAATATCATCATTTATATTTAGTATTATAATGTTAAGAAAGAGTCACAAAAATATTCCATTGTAATAATTATTACAGTCAACCATGTCAATATATTTGCATAAACCCAGCATAAATTAGTTAGCCGTCATTGAAAAATTCATCTAGGCTGTAGTTACTACTATAGTCTAGATGAATTTTGAAGGCTTAAAGAATTGGTTAATAAGCAAAGCTACTGCTTTGCTTATTATCCAATTCCTTAAAATTCTCTTGAATTTAGGTATAGGAAGTACTTTGATGCTCATCGAACCAATTATTATAAACTCGTATGCCCTTATTGGCCACTTCAACGGAAAAGATTAGAATTACGTTAACTTTAAGTCAGATTTTCTCCTTGAATATTTGACAAACAAAAACAGAAAAATATTTATTTGAAAAGGTGGGCCACGAAAGCGTAGCAAACAAACATACACACTTTCGTATTTGTAAGATTAGTATGGATTATTGTAATAGATAAAAAAAGACTAATTTAACAACGACCTTAATATTTGTACGTTACGTACGTATTACTTTTGTACGTTAAGAGAGACAAAAAATTTACCGTGCGCGCTTGCTCGAATGGAAATAATTTGATTTTGGGTCCTGGCAACACTTCAAATATACTCATTTTAATAACAAACCTTTTTACTATGAAAATTAGAAAAACTAGGCCCTATTTCTTTCATTTACTTTAGTAAACATTAGTTACACTTGATTATAGTTACTTTAATTTAATTTATAGATCCAAAGATTAATATGTCACTAATTGATTTAGTGACACATAAATCTTTGGATCTTTATTTTTTGATTTTGACCACTTACTTGTGAAATGTAATTTCATCGATTTTCCTTTCACTGCGGCTTTTGCAGCTTAATATACTGCAACCCACCATTATATAAGCATATTTAACGAACACAAAATTTCATGTAGGTACTTATTCCACCTACAAATGTTATAATAATAATAATTTATTAAAAACTTTGACTACATACTAACCTCCTATGTACATAAGCTGTTTATAAGTTTGTGTGTCAATTGGTTACGTCAAAATAATGATGTTAGGAGAGCACTCAAGAAGCTTAAACCGAAACATGCCGCCGGTCCAGATGGCATCCCGCCTTACGTAGTTAAAGACTGTAACAGTGTCCTGATTTCACCATTGCACCACGTTTTCAATGTTTGCTATAGGAATTCATTCTATCCTGAGGTTTGGAAAACTTCTCGAGTAGTACCAGTTCCAAAAAAAGGATCTAGTTCCGAAGTAAGTGACTTTAGGCCCATTGCTGTGTTGTCAGTTTTTGGAAAGCTATTCGAGTCCATTATGGAATATCGCATAAGGAGGCAATTTGAGTACCAACTTTCAGATGCTCAGCATGGGTTCCGAGCGGGTCGCTCAACGTGCACTAATTTGTTGTCCTTTTGGAATTATGTAACTGGAGCAGTAGATAAGGGTTCACAGGTGGATGCGGCTTACTTTGATTTCCAAAAAGCGTTTGATACAGTGGACAATGACGTACTTCTCAGTAAGTTTGCTTCCGCCGGGTTTACGCCGTTGTTACTTAATTTTTTCTCCAGTTACTTAAGAGATCGGAAACAGTACGTGCAATATGAGGGATATTGTTCGGAACCATACTACACTTATTCCGGCGTTAGTCAAGGCAGTAACTTGGGCCCATTGGAGTTTTTAATTTTAATCAATGATTTGCCAGATGTAATCACTAGTACTAATTGCTTGTTATTTGCTGATGACTTGAAACTATTTTTAAGTGTTGAGGATAACTCTGACGCTCAAATACTTCAAGTAGATATTGATAATGTGTTGCAGTGGTGTTGGAAGAATAAGTTATTATTTAATGCTAAAAAGTGCGCAGTGATCACTTTTAGTCGGAAAACGGCACCACTCATTATAAATTATCACCTGGGTGGATCTAACTTATCGCGAGTGGCTGCGGTTAGGGATTTGGGCATAAATTTATCAGAAGACCTAACATTCCGCAATCACATCAAAGATATTTGTGCTAAAGCTTATAGAACTCTTGGATTTGTACTTAGGCAAGCGCAGCATTTAAAATCAATTACTGCAATAAAGCTTTTATATAACGCTTTCGTACGAAGCAAGCTTGAAAGTAACGCTATCATATGGAATCCGCATGAATTCAAATATATAGATATGGTTGAGAAAATTCAGAAAAAGTTTATTCGCTGGCTGTATAGAAAACAGTACGGGTATTTCGTAGGATATCCAACAATATATCCAAGTTTGTTTCTCCTTGGTATGACTGGCTATGATACCTTGGAACTACGGCGCCATCTGGCCTTAATCTCATACATAATCAGTCTGATCCAAGGAGAAAAATGTAATTCTGATATCTTGGGTGCCATTCGCTTACACGTACCGGATGGATATGCGATTGCTCGTCGGCGCACTTTGTTTGCGCTACCATATTGCCGGACAGACCTAGCTAAACATGCGCCAGTGGCTCGTGCACTGCGCTTGCTCAATGATTTGGTTAGTAAAAATCCCGGACTTGACGTTTTCCACACCCCAATGACCCAGCTCACGAAAATAATAAAGTTGTTATTAGAGAATAGGTAGTTTTAATTTCATTTATGTTGTATGTTTTTGTTATTGTTTGTATATTTAATTTTGTTATTTAAAATTAATGTGTTTTTATTGTTTTTCTATTTTTAGTGTTTTTGTTTGGGATGTATGTGTAATTTTTAGTAATGTATGTAATTGTAGTATGTAATACCCATTGTAGCCTGATAAGACGTATTGGGAAACTGTAAGGTCCTATCGGCTATGTCGTATCAATAAATAAATAAATAAATAAATAAAATAGCGACTGCCTAGCAAAAAAATTTAACACGCTGTCGGGGTCAAAAAAAAAAGTACTCACTTACCTTTCAAGGGGCATTATGCCATAAAGCTATCTCGTTTTAGCATTGAAACTTTGGAAGATCTTGAGGTTATTGATCTGAGGTAAGAATATATATCTCATTTTTGTCTACGAAACAAATTCCAGAGCCGTTAAAAGTTAAATAAAAAAAAGAAATATTTTGAGTTTTGACAGATGTCCGAATGAGTTTGATATGACAGAAATGAGTAAACCAGAAAACCACCGACCAGAAAAAGAAGCAGAAAACTGCAAAATTCAAAAGTGAATTTAGAGCGCGAATTTTACAAAATAATTGTAAAATCTGTTGTTTTGTCACTCGCAGCCAACCTACTCGATCTGTATAATTTCTTAAATTGTAGACCATGGATGATATACAGATGACTAAACGCGTGAAAACATTTGTACGTTAAGTTTCAACTTTGTAAACTTTGTAGGTTATGTTTGTCTATTAATTCGTTAACACCTGTAAATGTTACAGGTATTACCGGACAAATGTTTCGACAAACGCATATCCTGTGCGTGGCGACGTGGGAACAAGTTCTCTATCTATCCACGCTCGCAAGCAGTGAACAAAGCAACCTCAGAATCGGCGAGCAAAACCGACGACAAAATACTAGTTTTACGCCAAGAAGTCATACTATTTAGTCCTATTTTACGTAAATTAGTCAACGAAGCGAATGGAACTTTCCTGTCTTTACAAAAAGTGGCTGAAACGTCCAAAAATTCGGATAATCAAGTCGAGTTTTTGAAGCTTTCGCGCCAATATCGATCTATAATTCGAGTATGCATTGAAAGCCTCCAAGAAGCTGGAGAAAAGGAGGAGGATGGAGTCGCAAGGAACAAAATACTCTCCTACATAACAATATTTTATTCTATTGAATGTATTTGGCACCTGTGTGAGATTCTGTTCATAGACATAATACCAGGAGATGTTGTATTGCCATTCCTGCTTGAGTGGGTGCGTTTCCACTTTCCTTGTCACGAGCAAACTGCTGAGCAATTCCTGGAGGCATGCGAAAGAGGTACGGTTAAAAAAAATTGGGAACATTAACCATGACCAATATTATAATAATAATAATAATTATAATAATAAAAGTTTTTATTAAAGGCAAAAGGGCCCAGTATACATTACACACAATACAGTTATACAATAGCAAATTAAAAATAGAATACAAAAAAATTAAATAAAAGTAACTACTACCTATACATAAAACTTATAAACTAACTGGGAATGTTAAAAAAAACTTTTCCCAGGCATCATGGTCACAATAAATCTATAACTATTTCCTATTGCTATTGTGATGCACAGATAGCCAATAGGTAAAAATTTTGCTGGGCATACTATTACAAACCATCTTGAGGATGCTGTTCTGAGATGTCCGAAGTGTCTCCCAAAAGAAAATTCTTTTCCTCATTACAGAATAGAAATTATAATCCACTCTCTTAATTTTCCATTATAAAAAGTAGCCTATTAGGTATTCCACACTATAATTTATCTCTGTGCCCAATTTTATCCAGGTCTGTTCAGCCGTCCTGGGGTGATTGAGTAACAAACATCCATCCATACATATTTATAATATTAGTAGAGACAAAAGCTTTAATTTCTACTTGTTCAGGTTCAGAAGACCACCCTGACTACTGGGACACAGTAGTGGGTATGGTAGTCCAGGGTAGAGTGGATGTGGCTCGGGCGTTGCTCAAATTGCACTCAGCTAAGGACACCAATGAGTTCAAACTGGTTGACAACTCACTGAGGAGTATGCCCGTTTATAGTGTGAGTATTTGTGGCTTTTTTCCCAAACTCAAAACTCATTCTCAAACTAGAAGCATATTTATTCAAAATAGGTACCCTACAAAGTACACCTTCTGAATGTCACATTTACAAAGTATAAGACGTGATGGTGACAACTAACCACAATATCTTAAAACAAGCTACAAGGGTTCCAAACGTGCCCTGGTCTGAGAAGAGCCCACAATAAACTCAGACAGGTTTTGTTTTAATTATCACTGAGGTGGAATTACACAATTAGCCTCTGGAATAAATCATACCCATGCTTTTTTATTATTTAAAAATTCCTTTACATTGTAATAGGTTAACTTCATCCGCAAAGATTAACATTTTTTGATTCCCATGAGAACTACCTAATTTTCGAAAACAAAATGTAGCCTATGTCTTTCCCCAGGAAATAATCTACCTCTATACTAAATTACACCAATATCGGTTGAAAAGATGCGCCGTTAAAGCTGAACAGACCGACACACACACTTTCGCATTTTTTATCCACTACAAGTTAGGCCTTGACTGCAATCTCACCTGATGATATACAATATGATGCAGTCTAAGATGATAGGAGGCTAACCTGTTAGGGGTATGGCTGTTATATATTATCAGTATAGATTTCTACATCTAATTTACAGTCCAATAACTGTCCTTAGTTAATTCTAATATACTTTGTGTACTACTATGTTAATGTGACCTAGATAAGTAGCACAGCAGTAGGTATTTTGTTTTGTTTTTTTTACTAACATAGGTTAAGTGATTCTCACTAACAAATCATGGGATGTGAGTTTGAAAGAAAGAAAGAAAGAAAGAAAATGTGTTTATTTGGAACCACAATACAATAGTTACAGTAGAAAGATATGAGACAGAAATATGAGTTGTGTGATTCCAAAATGGACTCAACTCAGCATTTTGCTATGACTGTGGTACAAGCACAGTTACAGCGCTGTACTATAAAAATAAATTTGTAGAACTTGCCTGAAATAATATTTTTTATTATTATTAGAGCTTAGACCCACCAATGCTGTTCCGCTGCTCCAATGCGGGTTGGCGGGCTTTAACGACTATTAACATGTTAGTGATAATAACCGGGACCGACGGCTTAACGTGCTCTCCGAGGCACGGGGGTGAAACACCGCCAACTTCCAACTCCGGGCTGGCACTGAGAATTTTTAATTGAAAAACCAAATGCCTAACAATTTTTATGCCCGACCGGGAATCGAACCCTGGTCCGGTAACCGCTAGACTCAACGAGACATTACTTATCTCGTGATCCGCTAACCGCCAGACCAACGAGGCATTACTTATTTATTCTGGAATCTCTGTGTTGCAGGTGTACGGTGGCATATCAACAGGGGAGTTCACCATATCCTGGAAACATTGGCAGGCCGAGTGCCGTTCCAAGCTCTCCAGCCGTCTGCTGCAGGACCAGCCCCAACTGGAGCTCATCATGAGGGTGACACTTTATTTCTTTTCTGCCTTCTCATTTTTCCATCTCAGGCTGTGTACCCCGCACCAAGGTACCCTAAACTAATTTCATCCAGATCCGTTCAGCCGTTGGGGCGTGATTGAGTAACAAACATCCATACATCCATCCAAACTAATATACAGTACCCGGCGATAAATATTGCACATCGATCTTTGGAAAGAGACAATAATTATTTAAATTTGGGGGTGTTAACAACTCTCAATGTATATTATCACTTGAACAGCGACTGACAGTGAAGTTTTGTCAGTCATATAGGTAGTGTGCGACAGAGATAACGCTATACGAAGCCGAAATTAACCGATTCTCTTTCCAAAGGTCGATGTGCAATATTTATTGCCATATACAATATTAGTAAGATGCGAAAGTTTGGATGGATGTATGGATGGATGTTTGTTACTCAATCACGCCCGAATGGCTGAACGGACCTGGATGAAATTTGGCACAGAGATAGATTATAGTCTGGAATAACACATAGCCTACTTTTTATCCCGGAAAACTAGGAAGTTCCCGCGGGAACCAAAAAACGTCAATCCATGCGGATGTAGTCGCGGGCATCAGCTAGTTTGTAATAACCAGAGGTGCGATTATGTAAGAATAGCCGATCCAGTCGTCAAAGTAAAATAAACCATAACAGCATTGACCATTTAACATTGATTTGACGACCTCCGTGGCGCAGTGTGTAGCGCTGTTGTCTTAACGTGCGGAGGTCCCGGGTTCGATCCCCGGCAGGGTCAATTTGGGAATTTGTAATTTCTGAATTTTCCCCGGTCTGGCCTGGTGGGAGGCTTCGGCCGTGGCTAGTTACCACCCTACCGGCAAAGACGTGCCGCCAAGCGATTTAGCGTTCCGGTACGATGCCGTGTAGAAACCGAATAGGGGTATGGGCTTAATATAACTGCCATGCCCCTAACAGGTTAGTCCGCTACCATCTTAGACTGCATGATCACTTACCATCAGGTGAGATCGCAGTCAACGGCTAACTTGCAGTGGATAAAAAAAAGAAAAGAATTAGAGCTCAATTTTGCTGTATCTGTCACCGTAAGATTGTAAAAACCGTTAGATTATAATCTAATTCGCAAAATCGCAAAGTGTCGAAAGATTACAATTTAACGCATTATTTTCCGTTAGATTGTAATCTGATGAGTTTATTAACTCGATAAAACCTAATTATTTAGGTCGAACCCTAACCTAACCTACAAGAAACAAACAAGAAAACGTAAATACAATGAATATTTCCAAAATTGACACTCAGAACATTGAACGGTTCACAATCTGTCGACAGTTTGCAATTTCGCGAGTTAGATTATAATCTAACGGTTTTTACAATCTTACGGTGACAGATCCATTCTCATACGTTTATGGTATCGTACATGCCTAAATGAAAATGGATATGTCACCGTAAGATTGTAAAAACTGTTAGATTATAATGCAACTCGCGAACTTCTAAACTATCAAAAGATTAGAATTTAACGCATAATTTTCCGGTAGATTGTAATCTGACAGGTATTTAAACTCGATAAAACCTAACCGCCCTACCTAACTACTTGGTTATTTATGTCGAACCCTAACCTAACCTACAAGAAAGAGACCAGAAAATAGAAATAAATTGACACTCAGAACATTGAACAGTTCACAATCTTTCGACAGTTTACAATTTCGCGAGTTAGATTATAATCTAACTGTTTACAATCTTACGGTGACAGATACACGAAATTGAGCTGTAATTCAATGCTGTTATGGTTTATTTTACTTTGACGCCGAACTTTGACGATTTGATCGACAACTCTTACACAATCGGGGGGCGGATCGTTATTTTCGCCGCTCGCTCCCGTAGCAGAGTGGCGCAGTGGAAGCGTGCTGGGCCCATAACCCAGAGGTCCGTGGATCGAAACCATGCTCTGCTATGAGATTTTATTTTTTCTTTTTCTATTCTACCTTTTTTACATTTTTTGAAAATTTTAAGTGCAATTTGCATAACTTTTTTAACTAGCATAAAGTTATCACTTGCGATCTTCGCTTTATTGATAAAATTGAGTATGACGTCTTTGTACGAGTTTTCGGTTCCCGCGGGAACTCTTTAATTTTCCGGGATAAAAAGCAGCCTATGTGCTATTCCCGATTATAATCTATCTCTGTGCCTTTCATCCAGATATGTTCAGCCGTTGGAGCGTGATTGAGTTACAAACATCCATACATCCATCGATCCATCGAAACTAATATACAATATTAGTAAGATGCGAAAGTTTAGTCTGGAATAGCACATAAGCTACTTTTTATCCCGGGAAATTAAGGAGTTTCCGCGGGAACCAAAAAACCTTGATCCGCGCAGACGAAGTCGCGGGCATTAGCTAGTTTGTAATATAAGTGTATAGATATAAGTGTATGATTATAATTTTAAATAAATAAATGACTTTATCGACCAACAGTTTACATCAATTTAATCAGTAGTACAAAAAAAAAGTCATGACATGTAGTAGTCATGTACTGTGTACATACTTAAAAAGTAAATCTTCCTAAACTACTTAACCGAATTTAAATTAAATTTGCACACCGTGTGCAGTTTGATCCAACTTGAAAGATAGGATAGCTTACATCTCAATCCACGCGGACGGAGTCGCTGATGGGTTTTTTGGGTTTAATACTCAATACTCAATATCATTTATTCAATATAGGTACACTGTAGGTACACTTATTGACGTTAAAAATTACTTACTTATAAAACATGATGGTGATAATTGGTTACGGTATCTTAAAACTAAAGCTACGAGGGTTCCAAACGCGCCCTGGTCTGAGAAGAGCCCACAACAAACTCAGCCGGGTTTTTTTTCTTTTTATTATCACCATCTCACAAATCATCTTAACTAAGGAACTATCAGAGCCATAAAAATCATTGCCAAGCTTCCTTGTCGTTTAAGTAATCCTTTACATGGTAATAAGATTTTTCAATGAGTTTACGTTTTACATTAACTTTGAACTCATTTAGAGACATCTTTAACATGTCTTCTGGGAGCTTATTGTAAATAAAACAATAATGCTCGATGAATTACTTGGATTGATTTATTCTTAAAAGGATAACTATACTCGGCGCGGCGACCCTTGATCCCTATGACACTGACAGCTAATGTCACCATATAACACTGTAGTGGCGTCACCATTAAATTGGGATCATATTGGGGGCGTCTAAAAATGCCATTTATAAATTTTACGTAGCTTTATACCATTAGTAATGATATTCCGTTGATATTTTTAACAATTCTTAACATTTACAAGAAGTTATCTCAATCTGAATTTATGTTTACGTCCTGCAAAACTTACGTCGTGTGACGTTTATCGACTAGGGCGGCAAGTGTCAATAAAAAAATGTCGGTAATGGAAACGAATGTACAATTATTTTTCATACTCACATATCTAAAAATATCCTATAATATTATTATAACCTACAATAACAACCAAAGACACGACCCATCACTAACACGAACTGTCATAGGGATCAAGGTTCGCCGCGCCGATTATAACTAGACAATGCAAGTCGCGGGAGAGAGCGTGACTAGAGAGGCCTGTCATCGGTGACCGCTGACATTACATTTTTAAAGTGGAGCTCAATTCGTGGCTCTGCGTACAAGGATTTTCGCATGCTGTCATAGATAATATATAAGGTTGAGTTTACACGTTACAATAGGCGTGATGACTGATTTTGAAAACTGGCCAGATTATGTTCGGATGTATCTACTATTTCGAAAAAATATATTATTTCAGCAGAAAAATAAGGTTCGGTAGATAAAATTGGCATTTGAAATTTAAATTTTAAAATTCACGCCAAAATGCTCGCCGGTGTCATGGCGTCGTTTGTGACGTCACTATTGTTATTACCCATGTACTCTGTGCAGTGTGCAGTAAACAATAGTGCGATTGTCAAAGCTCGAAAACAATTGTGACGTCATTCGCTTCTTGGCGTTTAATCCAATATGGCGGATTGCTGTATTTTATAGTTTTATTTTATCAAAATAAATAGCGATCTCACTCGAAATAGAAAAATAAATACGTTTTTTATAATCCATGAATCCTATTTCATTAGATACATTCATAATTTCATTGATTCTTGGTTACTGTCATCATGCCTATTATATCACGTTAACAACAATTGTATTAAGTTTTAATCCAACAGTCGAGGGCATCAGCTTTTTTTTTTTTTTTATTTTATCCACTACAAGTTAGCCCTTGACTGCGATCTCACCTGATGGTAAGTGATGATGCAGTCTAAGATGGTAGCGGGCTAACCTGTTTAGGGGCATGGCAGTTATATTAAACCCATACCCCTATTCGGTTTCTACACGGCATCGTACCGGAACGCTAAATCGCTTGGCGGCACGTCTTTTACCGGTAGGGTGGTAACTAGCCACGGCCGAAGCCTCCCACCAGGCCAGACCAGGAAAAATTCAGAAATTATAAATTTCCAAACCCTGCCGGGGATCGAACCCGGGACCTCCGCACGTTAAGGCAACAGCGCTCAACACTGCGCCACGGAGGTCGTCAAGTGTGCTAGTGTATTAGTATAGATTAAAATATTTCTAGATAATGACAGGGGAGTATTCCGCGTTCGAGTCGATACGCGGCAAGTACTCGTCGTGGTTCGACGTGTTGGGGGGCTGGGTTCTGTTCAGCTCCCCGTGGGCGAAGAGGCACGAGCTGGGTTCCGCGGCGGCGGCGTGCGCAGGGCTCCTCACCGCCCCGAGGTCGCATCTCGACGTTATGGTACGCGCGGCCATGGAGGGGGACCTGTATCAGGTGAGGAACGTATTACACTGCACTTTTCACAAACCCTTAGTAGGTAATCGTGTATATGGACACTTTGTACGACTGCCTGAAAAAAGGAGTATATTGTTTTCAGGGTTCATGTATGTATGTATGTATGTGAGTTTGTATATTCCACCATAACTTCTATACGCCTGAACCGATTTTGATAAATGAGGTATCGTTAGAATCCCTCGCTTATTCCGGGTGACATAGGCTAGTAAAATTAAAAAAAAACATTGATGGGGTGACCAGGGTCCCGCATTAAAGACTAAAATTGAAAAAAAAAATCGAAAATAATCTAGAAAATGATGAGTAGATTCCAAAAATATATAACACTATAGTTCAATATCCAGTGATTCACAAAAAATATCATATAATAAAAAATGTGAATAAGATTCCAAAGGCTATATATGCAAATCGCTTCTTAAGGAGGTAAACTCCAAAAATAATATGGCAGGGCAGTCGTATTTTTTAATTCGTTAAATTAATTTCACTTGTTTTAATTATCTGGTCTAGTGGTTAGCATGTTTGACTGCGGCCGACGAGGTCCCGTGTTCGAGTCCCGGGTCGGGCCATAATTAAGTATCGGGTTTTTCTGATTAGAAATTCCCAGTACTAGCCCGGAGTTAGGAAGTTGGCGGTGTTTCACCCCCGTGCCTCGGAGAGCACGTTAAGCCGTCGGTCCCGGTTATTATCACTAACACGATAATAGTCGTTAAAGCCCGCCAACGCGCATTGGAGCAGCGTGGTGGGTGTAAGCTCTAATTCCCTCTCTCCTATGAGAGTGGAGGCCTGTGCCCAGCAGTGGGACGTTAATGGGCTGTAGTGGTGGTGGTGGTTCTAATTATTGGTTGTCATTGTGGTGTCACGTCCAGGTGATGCACGAGATCCAGCAGATCGCGGACGGGGGCTGGTTCGCGACCCACCTCACCGACATGCTGTACCGCTGCGGGAAGCTGAACATCCTGGACAAACACCAGAACGAGTCAGTGCCTAGTTTCAATTTTTTTTTTTTTTTTTTTTTCAAAATCAGTCATCGTGCCTATCGACATGACGCTACCCCGTTAGGGCATATGGAATTTGAGAAATTATTATTGAAGTGAAAACTTCTTCTAGGGCGTAAAACATGGAATGTTCTTAAGACAAAAGGTCTGAGGTATAAATATAATACATTCGTAATTAAACTTTAATGCCTTAGTTTTAAGGTTTATATTTTTTTTTTATCCTCTACAAGTTAGCCTTTGACTGCGATCTCACCTGATGGTAAGTGATGATGCAGTCTAAGATGGTAGCGGGCTAACCTGTTAGGGTCATGGGCCATGGCAGTTATATTAAACCCATACCCCTATTCGGTTTCTACACGGCATCGTAACGGAACGCTAAATCGCTTGGCGGCACGTCTTTTACTGGTAGGGTGGTAACTAGCCGCGGCCGAAGCCTCCTACCATGCCAGACCAGGGAAAATTCAGAAGTTGTAAACTCCCAAATTGATCCTGCCGGGGATCGAACCCGGGACACGTACACGAACACTTATTCAAAATGCTATCAAAACGTAGGGGTAGGTGATAGGAGGGTACAAATTTAGGACTAAATGTATTTTTCAATTCCACACCATAAAAAAATTTAAAAAAAAATTGTCCAAAAAATAAAAATTTTTTTTTGGGGTGAACCACCCTTAACGCTTAGGGGTGTAAAAATTAGTTATAAACCTATTCTCATACCTACTGAATATACATATGAAATTTCATCAAAATCGGTCAAGCCGTTTCGGAGGAATATAAACACTAAAACTGTGACACAAGAATTTTATATATACAAGACTAGTGTGCCCGGCAGACGTTCTCCTGCCTTGAACCTATAACCCGATTGCAGCGCCCCCTACCGGGTCCAATTGAGAATATAAACCATCCCGGGACCCACACAAACACGCACAAAAAAATACATCAAAATCGGTTAAGCCGTTTCTGAGTTTTAGCGAGATAAACGAACAGCAATTGATTTTTATATATATAGATATATATGTCACCGTAAGATTGTAAAAACCGTTAGATTATAATCTAACTCGTGAAATTCTAAACTGTCGAAAGATTGTGAACCGTTCAATGTACTGAGTGTCAATTTTTGAAATATTCATTGTATTTACGTTTTCTTGTCACTTTCTTGTTAGGTTAGGGTTCGACCTTTCTTTGTTTATTCCTCAAACCTACTCTAATAATATTTGGTGCTTCCTTTTATATTTACCCTGATGCTAATATGGCGTCCCCGACACTTTATTTATGTCACCGTAAGATTGTAAAAACCATTAGATTATAATCTAACTCGTGAAATTCTAAACTGTCGAAAGATTGTGAACCGTTCAATGTTCTGAGTGTCAATTTTTGAAATATTCATTGTATTTACGTTTTCTTGTGTCTTTCTTGTAGGTTAGGTTAGGGTTCGACATAAATAACCAAGTAGGTTAGGTTTTATCGGGTTTAAATACCTATCAGATTACAATCTACCGGAAAATAATGCGTTAAATTGTCGAAAGATTAGAATTTAACGCATTATTTTCCGGTAGATTGTAATCTGTTAGGTATATTAACCCGATAGAACCTACCTGATTTTTTATGTCGAACCTCACCTAACCTACAAGAAACAGACAAGAATACCATAAAATATACAATGAATATTTCAAAAATTGACACTCAGAACATTGAACGGTTCACAATCTGTCGACAGTTTACAATTACGCGAGTTAGATTATAATCTAACGGTTTTTACAATCTTACGGTGACATATATAATATATATATATATAAATTAGCACAATTTGTTTGTTCCAGTGTCACGAGTCGTCTAAGAGACAGTCTGATCCTGGAATACGGGTCATTGTTAATGGAACACAAATCCCTCTGGTCCGTCGGTCTGTCCTACCTCGCCTCCTGCCCTCCCGAAGGATCCAGGAGGGCGGAGTTACTGTTAGAGAGGATGCCCATACACACTGAGGCCAAGGCCATGCGGGTTATAGCTGAGGCCAAGAAGTATGGCCTCCTTGGAGTCGGTAAGTTTAGATAGATAGATAAATACTTTATTGCCACACAAAACATTAACAAGTGAAATTAATATAACGAATTAAAAAACACGATATTATTGCCATATTATTTTTGGAGTTTACCTCCATAAGAAGCGATTTGCATATATAGCCTTTGGAATCTTATTTTTTATTAAATGATATATTTTTGTGAATCACTAAATATTGAATAATAGTGTTATATATTTTTGGAATCTACTCATCATTTTCTAGATGATGATTATATAGTTAATCTTATTTTCGTTTTTTTTTTTCAATTTTGGTCTTTAAAGCGGGAGCATGGTCATCCCATCAATTTTTTTTTTTAATTTTACTAGCCTATGTCACCCGGAATAAGCTAGGGATTCTAACGATACCTCATTTATCAAAATCGGTTCAGGCATATTGAAGTTATTAATGGTGGAATATACAAACTCACATACATACATACATACATACATACATACATGAACCCTGAAAACAATATACTCCTTTTTTCAGGCAGTCGTATAAAAAAGAAACAAAAACAGTGAACAAGCAAACATAAATAAGTGCGCAAAGGCGGTCTTAACAGTAAAAGTGATCTCCTCCAGACAACCTTTAAATGAAGAAACAAATGCAACGAAGAGGGGTAGTGCAACAACAATACATACAATATACTACATAAACTATACATTCTAATAATACATAAACAATTAAGAATAAGAATAATATTTATTTTCATAAATGATTGACATGATTAAATAACGGTCCCTACCCTCTACGCTAGGATAACCTGTATTGCAGAGGGTAGTTCCTTCCAGTGATACATGTGAAAATATAACTAAAAACTAATTACTTATTTACGTGTGGAAAACTGAGCGTATCTGCGTGTGTATGTGTGTGTGTATCTGCGTGTGTATGTGTGTGTGTGCGTGAGTGTGTGTGCATGTGTGCGTGTGTGCGGGTAGGTGTGTGTGTGAAAGTGCAAGTGAAAGTGCGCGCAATGCTATTTTGTTATTTTAAAAATATTTTCAGTTACATCGTAGCCCTTGGGTGCTAGCCAGCGTCTAAGAGATTTAGCTAGGTTAAATTTATTAATTTTATTCAAATTTATTTATTTGTTAGCCCTACTAAATTACACGAATAAAAAATACTAAAATATATACCAATACAATTAAATATAATAATGCATATATAAATATTTTAGACCTACACAACAAGTTACACCTAAGTTTATCGAGTTAGGCTAAGTTCTGTTACATCCCTAGCTACTAATAGTCTAGGCAACGGGGCGGTCCGTTGTATGGAGACCCCCGCATTAAATCCTCAGTCGATGAAACTTGGCTGGATTTTAGTATTGGATGATCCTGAACTTACACAAAAATATCCAACAAAAAGAAACATCCGGAACTTCTAGTATTGGATGATCCTGAACTTACATAAAAATATCCAACAAAAATTAAATATGGATAATTTACTAATAGTTTTTCTAATAGTTTAGGCAATAAAGCTAGTTGACCCCCTGACGATCCTGAACTTACACAAAAATATCCAACAAAAAAAATCATCTGGAACTTAATTATACCTAAAAGTTAAAATTTATGATTGAATATTTTATCGATTTATTTTTAAAATAATAGTAGGTAGTTGTTAGTTATGTTATAATTTTTCTTTTAGAAATTTACACGTGTGCACCGCCCTGTCATCATGCAACCAATCTCCTATCTTATAAAGGTTGCCTGGAAGAGATCACACATAGTGATAAGGCCGCCTTTACAGCGTAACAAGTTGTAAATTCTGTCACGATTTGTTTTACCTCTGTTCTGTTATTTGTTTGTGTGTAATAAAGTGTTTTTACTTACTTAGTTATACCTAAAACTTAAAATTTATGCTTGAAAAAATATTTTCTCGATTTATTTCTGAAATAATAGTAGGTAGTATATTTATAGTCAAAATCGAAATATCAAATTAAATAATCATGCAGAACATCGATATTTAAAACGATTTTATTATCAAACCTAAACTGCGTTTACGCGATAATGCACCTTCCTGCTTTAACAATTGGGTATAGCATAAAAAAACCTTACTTCCTGTCTGATTTTTTATTGGATATTTATAATATACGTTTAACTCATGATACTTTATCATACGGTAAAGTTTCGTCGGCTGAGGAATTATTGTTGGGGTCAACTAGCTTTATTGCCTAGACTATTAGAAAAACTATTAGTAAATTATAACCATAACTTTTTATAAGTTATGTACCATATATATTAGTAAGTATAGGATGTATAAGAATAAAGAATATAATATAAGAATGTACTCTTGACCCACTCCACTAGACCGACTGCCTCGTTGGTCTAGTCGGTCCCGGTTATTATCACTAACATGATATAATAGTCGTTAAAGCCCGCCAACCCGCATTAGGGCAGCGTGGTGGGTCTAAGCTCTAATTCCCTCTTACCTATGAGAGTGGAGGCCTGTGCCCAGCCGTGGGACGTTAATAGGCCGTAGTGGTCAAGAATGTATAAGTGTACCGAATTTTTATTGATCGATGACGATGGCTCAGAAGGGCTGGAACCCAGAGTCGTGTAAAGCCAGTCAATTAAAAAAAAAACGCATCGTCCGCAGCGCAGTCGGTGTGCTCATGCGTGAGCGCGCGCGCCCTGTCCCGCGGCAGTGCGGGCGCGGCGCTCGCGTGGGGCGCACGCGCGCTGAGCGGCGCGGGCTGCGGGCGCGCGGCGCACCACGCGCTGCGGGCCTACTGCGCGGGGCGGCCGCTGCCCGCCGCGGACCTGCTGCTCACTGCGGGCGCCGCGCTGCTCGTCGACGACACGCTGCTGCTGCTGGGTGAGTGTCCTCCGCCGCATTCCTGTGATCACCCCCGATAGAAATGACGTCCATAGGGTACGATTGGTATTCTTTAAACTAGAGTTATTTAAAACTGCTATAAATCCAAAGGACGCTACTAAATTACGTCCCTACGAAATTACTCCCTATCAGGCCTCACTGCACATTGTCTCCGCCGGCGAAGATGAGGTCGCCGAATAGGCATGATGACAGTGACCAAGAATCAATGAAATTATGAATTTATCTAATGAAATAAGATTCATGGATTGTAAAAAACGTATTTATTTTTCTATTTCGAGTGAGATTGCTATTTATTTTGATAAAATGAAACTTAAAAATACAGCAATCCGCCATATTGGATTAAACACCAAGAAGCGAATGACGTCACAATTGTTTGTTTTCGAGCTTTGACAATCGCACTATTGTTTACTGCACACTGCACAGAGTATATCGGTAAAAACAATAGTGACGTCACAATGCGCCATGACACCGGCGAGCGTTTTGGCGTGAATTTTAAAATTTAAATTTCAAATGCCAAATTTATCTACCATATCTTATTTTTCTGCTCAATTAATATATTTTTTCAAAATAGCAGATACTTCCGAACATAATCTGACCATTTTTCAAAATCAGTCATCATGCCTATTACGTCCCTACGAAATTTACTCCCTTACTGCACATTGTCTCCGCCGGCGAAGATGAGGTCCCCGAATTTTTACGTAACGCCATCTAGTATCGTGTTCATGAGGCTCATTACACTGCACTTTTTACAGGGCCCTGTGGTATGTGGTCGTTATTTTTGAAAAAATCAAAGGCGGAATGATATAGCATTTCGACTGATTTAATTCGAAGCCTTAGGTCACAGACTAATCGGAGAAGATCATCATAGAAACAGACTGAGCATCATAAACCGACATCTTCCTTCAAAGTATGAAATATAAGCGATAGTCTTGACGATTGAGTGTTAATTCCGACCAGCCTGTTAGCACAAATAGGCCTATTACACTGCACTCTTTACAGGGCCCTGTGGCAAGGGTGCTATTTAGAGCGTCGCTTATTACACAGCATAAAGGACCAATTGAGGGACCCTAAATCTTATTACACTACACTGACTCAAGTGAAAGGGTCCCTGAGAAAAGTGCAGTGTAATAGGCCTATTAACCTTTTGATAGCTAAATTATGAAGTCTTCAAGCTAGGCCCTAGCCGAGTAAAAATAGGGCTTTGAAGAGACTCACCGGGGTACAATGTTACCCCACGCCCCACCCGGAAATAATGCGAGGCTTCGAAGCCCATACCCCGGGGAAGATCCACCCTGCTATTTAACGGAACAATTAAAGACTATTAATAGGCATGATGACAGTAACCATGAATGAATGAAATTATGAATTTATCTAATGAAATAGGATTCATGGATTATAAAAAACGTATTTATTTTTCTATTTCGAGTGAGATTGCTATTTATTTTGATAAAATAAAACTATAAAATACATCAATCCTCCATACTGGATTAAACGCCAAGAAGCGAATGACGTCACAATTGTTTGTGTTCGAGCTTTGATAATCACGTCATTGTTTACTGCACACTGCACAGAGTACACGGGTAACAACAATAGTGACGTCACAAACGACGCCATGACACCGGCTAGCGTTTTGGCGCGAAATTTAAAATTTAAATTTCAAATGCCAATTTTATCTACCAAACCTTATTTTTCAGCTGAAATAATATATTTTTTCGAAAAAGTAGAAACTTCCAAACATAATCTGACCATTTTTCAAAATCAGTCATGCCTATTCATAATGTTATCAAAGTATTTCAAAAAGATGATGTTTTTTAATGTATCCTTTCTTGTTACAGGCAAATACTGTGATTTCCATAGACTATACAAGAATAGGGAATTCAAAAAGGCTGCGAAACTGCTCGTCTCTCTTATCACATCTAATATCGCACCTGATTAGTGAGTATCCATCTGGGAAGACTTACGTAATGGCTCTTTTTGTTTTTTTTAGCATCAAAGCCTTTTACAAGCAATTTTGTTTTAGCAAAAAATATTATGTACCTTAAAAAAAAGTGCGGAAAATAATCCCAGGATACAAAGAAGATTCGGGTGTCCCACCTATTAGCTTCGTCAAGCGGGGGCTTATTCATTGCCGATCAAAATAATATTCATTTTGAATTTCAAGATGGCGTCGATACATTTTGTTCTTTGAAAAATATGGGTGTCCGTTCAACTACATAGGTTCTACCATTCACATCATTATCCCAATCCCAGCAGCAGTTTCTAGATTAATAAGATGGGACTTATTTTTGGGGCGATCAGTTTTTGAAAATGATATTATTTTTTATACGACTGCCTGAAAAAAGGAGTATATTGTTCTCAGCGTTCATGTATGTATGTATTTCCACCAAAACTTCTATACGCATGAACCGATTTTGACAAATAAGGTATTGTTATGATCTCTAGCTTATTCTGGGTGACATAGGCTAGTAAAATTAAAAAAAAAATGATGGGGTGACCACGGTCCCGCATTAAAGACTAACGTTGAAAATGATGAGTAGATTCCAAAAATATATAACACTATAGTTCAATATCCAGTGATTCACAAAAAAATATCATTTAATAAAAATGTGAATAATATTCTAATTCAACTAGATTCGTTTAGAATTTTAACTTTTTAGTTCGTTTTTTGGCAGGGCAGTCGTGTTTTTAATTTTTTTTAAATTCTGACTTAGTGTAATCACAGATTATTAACCAACCCTTTTTTTTAAATAATAGTTTCTTCTATTCGCAGTTTCTGGCCTACCCTCCTACTCGACACTCTGCCTCTATTGGAAACGGAGGAGGCAGTGCTATCATCGGACGCTACGTACGAGATAATGCTGTGCCTCGAGCTGAGGCAAGGTTGCCTCAGCCGCGAGCAAGCCGAGCTTTTACGCCTCGCACTCGCTAGGAACCTCGCTCGGACCGCCTTGTGCGATGTGGACGATGAGTAGCGGAGGTATTTTTTTTTTTTATACAATTTAGCCCTTGACTGCGATCTCACCTGATGGTAAGTGATGCAGTCTAAGATAGTAACGGGCTAACCTGTTAGGGGCATGGCAGTTATATTAAACCCATACCCCTATTTGGTTTCTACACGGCATCGTACCGGAACGCGTAATCGCTTGGCGGCATGTCCGTTACACGTCCACTGCTGGACATGGAGCTCTTGTAAGGACTTCCACTTCCCTGCAACTCATTCTATAAGTGGACAAGAAGTGCCTGTTTCCCAAACTTTGTAGTTTAGGATTTAAGAATATAGATAACGTGTGATAATTGATTTTTGTCTGCGGTAATTGTTATCGATTAAGCTACTGTTGATGAAAAAATCATACTGATAAATTGTAAATTTGAAGGTGCGTCTGTCTGTTTACATGGCCTATTTGTTAAACCGATTTTGATGGTATAGAGATAGGTTACATCCCAGGTGTGGACATGTCACCGTAAGATTGTAAAAAACGTTAGATTATAATCTAACTCGCGAAATTGCAAACTGTCGAAAGATTACAATTTAACACATTATTTTTCGGTAGATTGTAATCTGTTAGGTATATTAACCCGATAGAACCTAAGTGCCCGGCCTGCGGGCACTACCTGATTATTTATGTCGAACCCTAACCTAACCTACAAGAAAGAGACAAGAAAACGTAAATACAATGAATATTTTAAAAATTGACACTCAGAACATTGAAGTTCACAATCTTTCGACAGTTTACAATTTTGCGAGTTAGATTATAATCTAACGGTTTTTACAATCTTATGGTGACAGACATAAGATCATTTTTATCCCAGAAAATTAAAGGGTTTCAGGGCAATCTTTGGAAACCTAAATCCAGTCACAAGCATCATCTAATAAGTATTACAATAATTCAAACTGAAAGTCTTGAGATTGATGAAATCACTAAAGCATTCAAAATGTTTCAAAACCTCAATATTCATAATGTCCAATAGTTATAAGGGTTTCGATTGTACTAATATCCATTTCTTGATATTATTATACCTTTGTTTATAATAATTATTAATTAGTTAGTATAAATGCCAAAATTGTTAATTTTAGTTAAGAATCAACTAAAAAAATCTTGATAAGTCTAGAAATAAGTTTAGTTTCGCTAGTTATAAGTTTCATTAATGTATAAACCTTACACTGCTAACATTTGTGATAGAAATTACATTGTAATCATTGTCATTGGATAAATTAAAAATGTATTGTATTTAGGGTTACAGCTGTAATGTAACCAATTGTAATTTCTGGATAAAGATTTTTATTAATGAAAATCAATTTTTATTAATAGACATGGGATATAGAAAATAATACTTATTTCTTTTATCCATGTTGGCAGAGTAAAGTTCACTTCAATACTGCATATTTAGAATCATCAAATAATACTAAAAGTGCTGAATTAAAAGTAATTGTAATGTTACTGCATTTTTGTAATTTTGTACAGTATTTAATAGTTAATGTTGTACTCATATGCATAAGTTAAATTTATGTTCAACTAAATTGTATGAGAAACCTGTTTTGTGGTAAACTTGTAATAAATATGCTGATTTGTATATTTTGACTCATTTCTGTATTCCTTATCTCTATGTTTACCTTATCTCTTTAAGCATTACATATTTTCTAAAGTATTAAAACATTTAAAAAAAAGCATTTAATCAAAAATGTCCAACACTTTATTTCTAAAAATAATAAGTACAAAGTGACATTATCAAATTATTAATCAATTAAATTAGAACTTAAATCTATTCTTCACAGCACAGAATTTAGGATACATATAGTATCACTTATATAATAATACTTGAGAAATAAAAGTCATGATTAAAAAAAGCATTTAATCAAAAATGTCCAACACTTTATTTCAAAAAATAATAAGTACAAACTTACATTATCAAATTATTAATCAATTAAATTAGAACTTAAATCTATTCTTCACAGCACAGAATTTAGGATACATATAGTATCACTTATATAATAATACTTGAGAAATAACAGGGCATGATTAAAAAAAGCATTTAATCAAAAATGTCCAACACTTTATTTCTAAAAATAATAAGTACAAAGTGACATTATCAAATGATTAATCAATTAAATTAGAACTTAAATCTATTTTTCACAGCACAGAATTTAGGATACATATAGTATCACTTATATAATAATACTTGAGAAATAAAAGGCATGTTTAACAGGCCTTAGATTCTTTAAAAACAAATCAACAAACTAAAAAAAACCCCCATCTTATTTATTTCTATTACCATAGAATGCCTCCATAGAGTCCAGTTCCCGTACATCATAATTTAGTATGGTATCGTACCCTTTATAATGGAATTTACCAAAGAATAGTTTATCTTTGAGCATAACAGGGAACCATATAGCATCGTCTGGCCACATATCTTGGAACGGGATCTCTGAGTATGCAAACCATTTTGGAGCCATCTCATCTGTTTCTGTAGGAGTTCCTTCAAAAATTGATGCAGAGAAAACCCTTACGTCCATCATAGTGGGGTCACCTTTACACATATTAAAAATAATATTTTAATGACTGGACAAAGTAATAAGTCAGTTATTTAAATTCAAATAAACTTTTACCAGTGGTTTTGAATTTTCGAGTGAATCTACCAGTGGTTTGGTGTACCCTTTGCACAAAGAACTTTGCTTCCATTTTCCCCTCCACTTTTAATAAAGGTACCTTCAAATCAAGAGTGAATAGGCATCTTCTAGGCAAGTGTGTTCCACCTTCGGCTGCATCACCACTTGCAAGCAGGTCTGAGTGCAGCCAAGTGCTAGCCTATATAATTAAAAAAAAAAGAACTAGCAAGATGCAGCAAGACCTTTGCATGGCTAAACATAACTTAATGAAGTTTTACACGGGACATTCATTTTGGAGACAAAATAAAACAACTTACTTAGGTATTAATAAAGCAAAATGAAAGTAGTTATAAGAATATACACTCGTTGCAGCAAACGGCGAGTTTATTATGCCACGAAAGAGCCAGAGCGATTTTCTGAGTAGCCATAAACTCTTTAGGTACCTAGGTGTACAATTTGCAAAAGTGTAAGACCACAACTTCGATAAGTAAGAAGATGACACAAAAAGTAGTTAGCTAGTGGCGTTGCTGTTTGATTCTTAGGAGAATTAATTTTCGTAGCGTAACTATGATACGGTGGTATCCAAAAGTTTAATAATATAATCTTCGCTCACCTTCAAAAGTAAACTCCAAATGGCCGATATTCTTCAAATTACACTTTTTAACGATCACACAGCATTCTTCGTTCAATTCACGGATCGCAGCATCAATAATTGTTTCGTTTTGTTCCACTTTGCCGCCAAAACCATTCCATTTGTCTACGCCGAACCCGCGTTTTTTAAGCCCTAATAAAACGTGCGTATCGTTGCGGAGAAATACGAGTGTATATAGTTTTCGAAAATACATTTTTAGCTGTTAAATATAAGCGAGTATTTAGCACAATGCAATCGCACTTTAATACAACTTTTTCTGGTAATAGGCAATATCCTATAATACTTGTCTCTGTTTAAATTCAAAACAAATGTGCAAATTTCTCACTGTCATTGTCATGTTCGTCAAGTTGACAATGACACATTCTTGTTCAGTTCAGGAATTGAAAAGTGCGAATATTTTCCATTCTTTAGAAATAATTTGGAAAACATTTTAAAATAATTACAATGAAGGCGCAAATGATAGCATAAAAATACATTGAGGTCATAGAACTATGATGACTGAAACCAGTATGTATTACAACAGCATTGATGATTTTGAAGTTCCAGGATTTTAGGCAGATATGTTACTTGTCTCTGTTATGCATCCTTTTCCGTCTTCGGGATGCAAGATAACATGTGGCTACCATGTCAAAATCGGTTCAACGAATGGCTGGTGGAAAGTAACAGACAGACAGTCACACATTCGTAATTAGCATTAGGTATTATACGCAAGTAAATACATGTGGCTATAGGGATTATGAACCTGTCTTAGTACGTCTACGCACCTAATATTTATGATCATATCGATTAAGTGCCTTTACCTAATAATAACATTGTAAAACTTATTATTACTCGTAGTGATAAAGTTGTTATTGTAAAATCGATTTTATCAGTTGCGAGAGACATATTGTGCGGTGAACGTCTTTAAAAGTGTTATCCTATGAATATGAGAGAATTGTAATTGTTTTACACGTAAGTGTGTCTATTTGTCGAGTAGTTCTAACGGCGAAGGAACATACCGTGAGGAAACCTGCAGGTGCGCATAATGTTCTCAAATGTGGAAATGTGTGTGAAGTCTACCAATCCGCACATGGCCAGCGTGGTGAACTGTGGCCAAAATCCTGCTCATTCTGAGAGGGCTATGAGTCATGCTCAGTTCAATTCCTTAACGGTCGAGGGGACTGACGAGTGATGAACCGCAAGGCATCGACAAGGTCTGTAACCTTACGCAGTCGAAATTCCGCGTGCTCGTACGAAGCGATTTGCTACCTCGTTCCTAATTGTTGAAGATTATGTAATTGATAAAAGAGCAATGCTAAGGACAGCGGTTACATAAGTACACATTGATATAATAATAATTGTAACCTAACGTACCTCCGACCGAGGACGGAAACTTCTAAACCACTAAGTAGGATTTCATTAATTTCCAGTATCATAAAGAGTAGAAGTTAGCCGCTATTCTGTCCAAGACTCGACTAGTCGTCATGTCGTGCCTGAGCAGTCCATGCGGCATGAGCCAGGGAATTTTCAAATCACAACGATCCTAAAGAAATTTCACACCAAAAAGTTGGAGGACATGCCCGTGGATCGTATCATCGTACGTACCTTCGACCGAGGACGGAAACTTCTAAACCACTAAGTAGGATTTCATCAATTTGCAGTATCATCAAGGGTAGAAGTCAGCCGCTATTCTGCCCAAGACTCGACTAGTCGTTATGTCGTGCCTGAGCAGTCCATGCGGCATGAGCCAGGGAATTTTCAAATCACAACGATCCTAAAGAAATTTCACACCAAAAAGTTGGAAGACATGCCCGTGGATCGTATCATCGTACGTACCTCCGACCGAGGACGGAAACTTCTAAACCACTAAGTAGGATTTCATCAATTTGCAGTATCATCAAGGGTAGAAGTCAGCCGCTATTCTGCCCAAGACTCGACTAGCCATGATGTCGTGCCTGAACAGTCCATGCGGCATGAGCCAGGGAATTTTCGAATCGCCACGATCCTAAAGAAGTTTCACTCCAAAAAGTTGGAAGACGTGCCCGTGGATCGTATCATCGTATCTACTTCCGACCGAGGAGGCGCAACTTCTACACCTCTAAGTAGGATTTCATCAATTTCCAGTACTCGACTAGTCATTATGTCGTGCCTGAGCAGTCCATGCGGCATGAGCCAGGGTGCGGCCGGGAGCACCTTCGCGAGCCTGGTGACGCATCTGCTCGCCGCGCAGTGCATCACCGAGCCCTGGCCTCACGATCACGGCCATCGGCTTGAAGGTACCATGACATCAGCTTACACACTAATCCTTTAGGTTTTTTTTATTCACTACAAGTTAGCCCTTGACTGCAATCTCACCTGATGGTGAAGATGCAGTCTAAGATGGTGGCGGGCTAACCTGTTAGCGGCATGGCAGTTATATTAAACCCATACCCCTATTCGGTTTCTATACGTCATCGTACCGGAACGCTAAATCGCTTGACGGCACATCTTTTACCGGTAGGGTGGTAACTAGCCACGGCCGAAGCCTCCCACCAGGCAAGGTATTTCATACTAATAACGTAACGATTATTACAACTGGCAAACTCAGAAAATGCTGGAACCAATAATATTCAGGAATCCTACTCTTAAAAACAAAAATTACATCAACGTGCCTAGTGGTCATAGAGGCTGTCGAAATTACTATTTCTTAATAATCATACTAATATTATCAATGCTAAAGTGTGTTTGTTTGTCCTTCAATCACGTCGCAACAGAGCAACGGATCAACGTGATTTTTTGCATGGGTATAGTTGAGGATCTCGAGAGTGACATATGCTACTTTTATCCTGGAATATTAAGGACATCCCGAGGGAATTAAAAAAATCCTCACGTGGACGAAGTCGCTGGCATCAGCTAGTAATAATAATAAAGAAAGAGGGCCAGGGCACTCCCCCTTCCGCGTAGTGTTGAGCGCTATTGTCAGAGCGTCGCGTGGGTTCGATTCCCGGCAGGGTCAATTTGGGAATTTATAATTTCTGAATTTTCGTGGATGCCGTGTAGAAACCGACTAGGGGCACAGTAAACTAGGGGTCTGGGTTTAATATAACTGCCATGCCCCTAACAGGTTAACCCGCTCCTATCTTAGACTGCATCATCACTAACCATCAGGCGAGGGGAGGGCGAGGGACAGTCAAGGGTGAAAAAAAATAATCTAGATCGTGATGACGTGCAACTTTCCGGAAGCTTTCAAAGCTTGTAGAGTCTATATATACTAGGTATACTAGTATATATTTTACGAGGAAATGCAATCCAATATAAATCCATCCACCACCACCACTACAGCCCATTAACGTCCCACTGCTGGGCACAGGCCTCCACTCTCATAAGAGAGAGGGAATTAGAGCTTAGACCCACCACGCTGCTCCAATGCGGGTTGGCGGGCTTTAACGACTATTATCATGTTAGTGACAATAACCGGGACCGACGGCTTAACGTGCTCTCCGAGGCACGGGGGTCAAACACCGCCAACTTCCTTAGTCCGGGCTAGTACTGAGTATCTCTAGTCAGAAAAACCCAATACTTGTTTTGGCCCGACCCGGGACTCGAACCCGGGACCTCGACGGCCGCAGCCGAACATGCCAACCACTACACCAACGAGGCAGTTAACTGTGTTAGTTAACTGCCTCGTTGGTGTAGTTACATATATATATAAATCCATAACTGCAACAAACTTGCAGTGGAAAAAAAATGGGTTCTTCTATCTACGGCTCTTAATAACGACGGTTTTTTTAAGACGGAGACACATTTGATTTCATCATCGTCGGTGCCGGTACCGCGGGCTCCATCCTCGCGAGTCGCCTCACAGAGGTTCCCCATTGGAGAGTGTTACTGGTCGAAGCCGGGGACGACCCTCCAGTGGAAAGCATTGTGAGTTCTGTACTTCACTAATGACTCATACAGAATACTAGCTTTAACAAGAAGAAATTACAATTATTTTGCTATAATCCGCCAACAGAAAAAAAATCTGTATGGTCATGCATGCTGTTACAAGCGAAGCACCGTTTGCCTTCCCAACCAAGCAAGACAGCCAAGTTATCAAGCAATGCCACCACCACACACATGCACCACCACACAACACTTTTATACTATTCTCGACGCACGTTTCGCCCCGACACCGGAGCATCTTCAGGAGATGTCGACTTTACAATGCAAGATTGTCTGAATTGAATACTAGATGATGTCCGCGACTTCGTCGGCGTGGAATGTTTTTTTTTAGTCCTGCGGGCACTCTTCAATTTTCCGGGATAAAAAGTAACCTATGTCCTTCCCTGGGATTTAACCTATCCCTATTTACATCAAAATTGTTTGAGTAGTTGGGCCGTGAAAGCGTAGCAGATTGACTGACAGACGGACGGACAGACAGACAGACACACTTTCGCATATATAATATTAGTATGGATTTAGATGCGAGTGTGTTTGTTGGTTTGTCCATTAAACACGTTGCAACGGAACTACGGAGCAACGGGATTTTTTGCATAGAATGTGACACAGGCTCTTTTAATCCGGAAAACTAAAGAGTTCGGACTACGGGATTTATAAAAAAATATAAATCCAAGCGGACGGAAATTATAATGGATTCAAATCACTTTCGAATTATATCACCTGAAGATTAGCGTTTCAGTGAAAAGCTAGTATTTCCTAGCAAGGGCATGATAACTCTCCGAAGCATGCAGAAATCGAACAATACACAGTTCCACAAAGTATACATACGCAGTAATAGACTGTAGTTATCGATTTATATTGTAAATGAGCTAGTGACGTTGTAGCTACATACCTGCAACGTCACTCATATTAACAACAGATTCCAAATTGTTCAATTACAGATTCCAAATTTCTCAGGAGCCACACACAGAAGTGACCAAGTGTGGCAGTATTTCACCGAAAAAGATGATTCAACAAATAGAGGCTGCATCGATGGAAAATCATTCTGGCCAAGAGGAAGAATGCTGGGAGGCACTGGTTCCATCAACGGACTTCTCCATATGAAGGGAAGTACTGGAGATTATAAAACCTGGCATTTCACTGAGGGTGACGGTTGGGACTGGACATCGATCAAAAACTCGTTTAAGAAAAGTGAAAAAATGATCGATCCTTTCATCCTGAACAATCCAGAACTGAGAAAAAATCACGGTACTGACGGTGAATTTGTTATTGACAAACTAAACTTTACACATCCTGAAATAGTTGATAAGCTTTTACAAGCATATTCTGAAATGGGTCTCAAATATTTGGACGGCTTAAATGGACCCACTCAAATGGGCGTTGGAAAGATAAGAGGCAGTAACTATAAAGGTAGGAGAGTAAGCACTGCAACTAGCTTTTTAAATTCAGCCAAAGATCGCGAAAATTTGTATATTTTGAAGAATGCGTTTGCTAATAAAATTGTATTTGAGAATTTGAAAGCTGTAGGTATTGAAGTCAAGAGACCAAATGATGTTATAAGTAAATTTTATGCCTCAAAAGAAGTCATTGTGAGTGCAGGTGCAGTTAATACGCCTGTTTTGTTAATGCTGTCGGGTATAGGGCCAAAGAAACACTTAGAAGAGTTAGATGTTAATGTCATAGCAGATTTGCCTGTTGGTCAAAATTTACAAGATCACGTACGAATCCCAGTTCCAGTCACTTTGAATACAGGAGCGGCGCAAGAAACCGAGGATTACTGGCATAAAGCAGCGGCGCAATATTTACTCGAACAGACGGGACCGCATAGCACTAATTATAATCAACCTAACATTAACGCTTTCATTTCAGTACCAGATGGTAAAACACTTCCTGATGTACAAATAGATCATAACTATTTTGTTTCAAATACTTCATACGTGTATTCAACTTGTAGAGACATAATGTCATTTACAGATGAAATTTGTAAACAGTTTGTAGAAATGAACTTAAAAAGTGAAATGATAATATTTTTTGTATCATTGTGCAGGCCATTTTCAAGAGGAAAAATACAGTTACGTTCTAAGAATCCAGCTGATCATCCAAAAATTTACTCAAAGTATTTCAGTGATAGGCATGATATGGATATATTTATCAATAATCTTAAACGTATTACACAAATAGTTGATACTGATGTATTTAGAAATGCAAAGGCGAAACTTGAAAGAGTTAAGTTTAAAGATTGTGACGGGCAAAGTTTTGCTAGTGATAAGTATTGGGAATGTATGGCAAGAACGTTGACTTATAACGTATATCATCCCGTGGGTACAGCTAAAATGGGGAAAGCGGAAGATCCCACCAGTGTAGTAGATAGTAAGCTAAAGGTACTGGGTTTGAAAGGTTTAAGAGTAGTGGATGCTAGTGTTATGCCTACTATAACAAGTGTCAATACAAATGCTCCTACAATGATGATTGCTGAACGTGGTGCTTATTTTATTAAATCAGAATACAAAGAGAATAAAAGAGATGAACTTTAAGACACTGACTTATGTTTCATTTGATTGAATCATTTTTTATTCTTCTAGGTCTGAGTGCAAGAAAACAAGGTAGATTTATGTGTAGATTGAAAAATTCTACATTAATGAGTAGATTTAAGTAAAGCAGGTGTACGAGAACTTTTTGTTATGACAGCTTATTCTGATGTTTATTATAATTATTAATCTGAGATATATATATGTCACCGTAAGATTGTAAAAACCGTTAGATTATAATCTAACTCGCGAAATTCTAAACTGTCGAAAGATTAGAATTTAACGCATTATTATCCGGTAGATTGTAATCTGATAGGTATTTAAACCCGATAAAACCTAAGTGCCCGGCCGCGGGCCGGGCACTACTTGATTATTTATGTCGAACCCTAACCTAACCTAACAAGAAAGAGACAAGAAAACTTAATTAAAATGAATATTTCAAAAATTTACACTCTGAACATTGAACAGTTTACAATCTTTCGACAGTTTAGAATTTCGCGAGTTAGATTATAATCTAACGGTTTTTACAATCTTACGGTGACATATATACATTTTGAAGGATATATTATTATTTTTGTCACTCATTGATGTAGAATTTTAGTATTTCAATGTTGTCACTTTGTCAAATTTGTAACAATGTCATGTCCTACAAATTCTTTTTCTGCTATTTGTTAATTAAAATTTCAATTTTCAAAAGTTTTGCTAAAATAATGGTGGTTGATAAGGGCGTTTCGCAGCTTGAGAAGAACTCTGTTGGAATTAGGTTTTTTTTAGATATTGTGAACGAAAATCGTGTTGGTACTTGTAAAGTATATTCAAGAGTTAAGAAGTGCTGCTTGACTGATTTAGACGTGGAAGATTGTGGTATTATGCATGCGATCGGTGAAATTATCGATGTAATTAAACCTAGAGACAGGAAGACGCTTGAATACGTTTTTCCAACACTATGCCCTCACGATCTTGTTGGTTACTGTGATGTTATGCTAGATTATCGTTGTCTTAAAAATAAAGATAGATTACACATTAATATTCCATTTGATACTAGAATCATTAATGCTAGACGTTCTCATCCCTTGCTGAAAAACTACCTTAACACTTTAAACAGTGTAGCCTGTGAAACATTGGATCAGAATTCATTAGACAATTGTTTTCCAATCGACTGTGATGTCAAATATGCTGGACAAAGATCTTTCTATGACGAAGGTATCGATAGGTGCATAAAAACAGCAATATGCGTTGGAGATATTGATAAAAATCTTCCGAATATAGTATACGTACCATCTATAAACATCTGCAAAGATTTAGAGTATCCACTGACAACGCAAGATATTTATGCGATCACCACAGGTCTGGGGACTATGACCCAATCTATCAAGAAAGACGACGACCTTAAAGTTGAATTTAAATCGAATTGTTCAACTATTTCACAAAATTTATATTTACTAAAAGATCTCATGTACGGAAAACTATGTCCTTGTGATAAATCTGACATAAATTTCGAGGATGGATGTAAATCCGCGATTGTATCGATAGTATTTTGTGTGATAAGCATATGCGCTCTGTTGCTGTCATTTGTGTTTTGTGTGAACACATCCGTCTGGGTCCATGAACAGTGGTCAAAAGGAAATATAGATACATTCATGGTACGAGTGAAGAATAAATTTAAAAGGACAGAAAAGAAACGTCATTTACCCGAACGTAAGTCTCGTGTTAATAGCGAAGTAAAAAATACTCTGTTACGTGAAGTTATGGTTAAAGATATACCTTTGGAGCTAAGGGATAGTGTGGTGGGCATTTGTGCGAGAATGGAGAAGGAGGTGAGGAAGAAAAGGAGGTATCGTAATGAAGACATCGGCAGTCAGATAAGTCTACAGATGCAGAGCGCTAGAGTTGTGTTGAGTTCCTCTTCAACAGAGACTTTGTGTTCGGAAAAAGATGCACTAATTAAATAAAAGTTATTCTTTCATATAGGTACAGTTTAATTATTCTAAACTATATTTAGAGATCAATTGTAGAGCCGCATCCACCGAACTCTAAATTCATATTATTTCATAATATTAAAGGACGTAAAGACTACAGGTGTCTCATCACGTCTTGTTTTTACTACCGTCAAAGGTAAGGTTCTGAAAGGAGATTCTATTGAGAAAAGCCGGCAAGAAAGTTAGCAGTTGCTCTTAGCTCCCTTTGTGATGGTATTAAGTACCTAGGTTTTTTAATTTTTGGCCACGAATGCTTCTCGTTCGGCACTTACGACTTCTTTCAAGAGTTTTCTGTCCCACAAAAAGGCAGGGTTCAATAAAACTAAGTTTATTGTAGAGTCAGAGTTTATTAATGCATTGTGTCAGACGCCAGTGCCATATCAAGAAAAACAAAAATTGCTCTGTTATTTTGCAGTGATGACTAAAAGTTGTCCTTAGGTACCACATTTGTTTTTAGAAAAGCTTTCGGTTTAAGTTCGCAGAAGTGTGTACATTGAGTAAGAGGTTTGTAGTATCTGAAAATAATCAAAATTACATATTATTTAAAATCACGGAACAGACTCGGAATGGAGCTTGAAGTATTTAAAAAAGATTTTTTTATTTAGGCCCGCGGCTTCGGTCACGTTTGGAATGCCAAATAATAGCTATCTGCATGCCAAATTTCAGCCCGATCCGTTCAGAGGTTTGATTGACCTGTGCGTGGATAAATAAGTCAGTCGGTCAGTCCTTTTCCTTTTATATATTCAGATATGATTTAAACAAAAAATATTTTAATTAAAATCTGTTAATTTGAATAAATACTTTTCATTTAGAGAAATTCTCATTTTATTTCCTACAATATATTCTATCGATTTGCACGGCCAAAATAACTTCGATTTTTTAATGAGAAATAAGTAGTGCAGCTTCGGTTCCTAATCTGAGTATGACATTTTTTGAATGCACTTTTTACTGTAGTTAATTGATGACATGGTTCCTGAGACCAAATTCCTCTATTTCGATAAGTTTAAATTTTATTCTCCTAAACTACATACATACAAAAAAAATAAACTATCCTGAAAGATAGGTAACTTGCGCTTGAAGACAATCATGCCTATATTATAATCAATATTGATATCTGTGTGTTTGGAGCGAGTGTGAAAGTACCACCGTACTTACAGACACAAAGAGCTCCATATTGAAGGTCAGCATGCCTAGAGCCTCGAAGTTGATGGGGATCTGGGCCCTGGCTATGATGATAGCGATCGACCTCTTGATGCCCGCATCCTGGAGCGACTCCCAGGGTATGCTGTATGCCACCGTTGCCACTTCCACGGCCTAAAATAACGCAGGCAAATTTTTAAGCGAAGCTTAAAAACTAAAGCTAAATATGTTTGCGTCTTGACCCAGAAAATTTGCAGCAAGATAAGGAAGTAATAAGTAGATATGTTGAGAGTGAATAGGCAACTTCTAGGCAATTGCGTGCTAACCTAGACCACATGACACATCATTGCTTTGCACTAAGCATGAAGGTCTTGCCCCACTAAGCGGCAAGTATTCTTCGTACAATTACAGTCGCAGTGAATCTCCATGCCGTGTTGCTTAAGTGAGTCCAGCACCATACAAACTCATACAAGGAATATTTGCTGCTATTTTGCAATTTAAAAAAGTGTGTGTGTGCAATTCACATACGGCGGAAGTGAAAGGAATTGACCAGTGGAACTATGGGAGCTTTTCTACGTGTCAAAAATCAATGTGCAGCAAAGATTTTTGTATTATGGTAATAGTTGTTATATTTTATAGTTTTCAGATAAAACCGTTTCAGGAGTCTGAAGGCTCAGAAAACTGAAAAAAATAAAGAAAAGTTTCACCAAATAACTGCTGCTTTCTGCCACTAGATGGCGCGAGACTTTGTGGTTAGCGAGTCCTAAACAATTACAAACTAACAAAAATCCGACCACGTTGTTCAGGAAAAAATTAAACTTTGCATTATTTGGGCAGGGATGAGGATAATTATACTGGAATAATAAAACTATATTTCCAAGAATTAAGTAATTCTTTTAATAAATCACGTTACATTGTACTGCTGCTTTCCCTCACTAGATGGCACTAGACGTTTGCGTTAGCGAGTTCAACTATTTAACCACAGATGGCAGACAGATGCAATGTCAAAGGGCGTTCCTTTAAACGCAGTTGATAATTTAATAATGCTTTGTTCGATCAATTACACGTTTCATTGAGTCTTGTCAACAAATAATAATAATTATAAACAAAACGTACATTTCCTTTTCATAATATAGTGACAGAGGTACTTAAATGGTATTAATGTAGAATTACAAGATTATAACTAGGTATGGATAAAGTGGAACGTCAAAATGAGTAGTGCCTAAAAGAGGAAAGCGGACCCTCAAGATTTAAACAATAAACGTATTGTTTTTTTTTATGCTTTGCTTGACGCGTGTAATTTTTCGATAGCAGTATTGTTTTGCACTTTAAACAACTCTAGGTCACTACTTTAACATTCCATAGGATTCCTCAGAGGTCGGAGATGATGATGATGGAACCCTTAGAGCTCGGAGATGATGATGATGATGATGATGGTGATGATGAAACTTACGTGATGCGTGACGTCAGAGGCGAGGTAGCAGGGCACATAGATGTGCACTGCGGTAGCCACCGCGTAGAAGTAGTACATTGCGTTTATATCCGCTTCCTGTGGAGGTAATAAATATTTACCACTAGCGAATGCCCGCGACTTCGTCTGCATGGTTTGAGGTTTTTTGGTTCCTGCAGGAATTCCAGACTAATTTATCTCTGTGCCAAAGGACCGTCCCCATACAAAGTTCGCCTAAGTACCAACAGTCATAAAACATTGATTACTGGGTTCAAATAAACACCTATTTATACTTATGAGCAGATTAAAACAACGGACACTTGCTAAGAAATCACTTATTACCAAAAATATTTTCAATTTTGAGGTTATTTCAACTTTCACAATCTATCTGCTTGAACAAATAAATACCACCTTTATCCAATTGTGATAGAGCTGTAAACAGTATGTAGATAAGAAAAGATCCGCCGTAGTTCATCAAAAACATTACAGATGGCGTTAGATATATTAAATTATTGTACTTTCAATAAATGGCGTTGCGAGATTCAGAATACTAGCGCACTTAGCACTTTAATCTGCTTTTATCTTGTTTTTTACGATACGGATCTAGCGCTCAAGCGGTGGTATTGCATATTATAATAACCTGTAAGTTATTGGTCTGTGGTTAATAATCGAGAGACGGAAACGTATATTAATCAATTTAATACCCATTTTTTTTATAATTAATTTGAAGTGTCCGTTGAATTCTAATATTTGAGATAAAGGTTATAAAAAAAGCTAAGATTTACTGTATATTTCAAACACATGTTGATTCTTAGGCGAATTAGGTCAATGTCCTTTCACCAAGATCCGTTCAGCCGTTGGGGCGTGATTGAGTAACAAACATCCATACATCCATCTATCCAAACTTTCGCATTTATAATATTACTTAGTATGGACTACTACTGTACTATTAGTACTACTATAACGTCCCACTGCCGGGCACAGGCCTCCACTCTCATAAGAGAGAGGGAGTTAGAGCTTAGACCCACCACGCTGATCCAATGTGGGTTGGCGAGCTTTAACGAGTAGGTATTATCATGCTAATGATAATAACTGGGACCGACGGCTTAACGTGCTCTCCGAGGCATGGGGGCGGAACACCGCCAACTTCCTAACTCCAATCCGACCCAGGACTCGAACCCGGGACATAGTCGAAGTCGAACATGCCAACCACTAGACCAATGAGGCAGTAATAAGCTTTATTATTTCCATTATTGTTAAGTCAATATGCACAGTGCATAATTTAATTTAATTTAAATTTTATTTATTTAAGGACATCCAACAGGTTACAATAGAAAACAGGAAAAAATAAAGCTAAATAATAATATGCATTATTGTAAACTCACTTAGAGGCTGCCACAGCTTGCAATATTATATTAAAAACACACTATGGGTCGTAAAAAAGAAATGAAAGAGTGCATAATTAATAAATGCATAATTATATCTTAAGAATTATATTAAAAACTTACAATAAATTACAATAAACTAACAAAAAATTGCAAGCATACTCAGCATTGCCGTGCATTGGCGACAGTTACAGTTGGTTTACAGTTTGATTCATTTCTATTCAAATGAAGTTAGTATTAGGTCCTTATCATAGAGTTATGAGTTACTAGCGAATGCCCGCGACTACGTCTGCGTGGTTTGAGGTTTTTGGTTCCCGCGGGATCTCTTTAATTTTCCGGGATAAAAAGTAGCCTATGTGCTATTCGAGACTATAATCTATCTCTGTGCCAAATTTCAGCCAGATCCGTTCAGCCGTTGGGGCGTGATTGAGTATTATACATCCACACATCTATACATCCATACATCCATACATCCATACATTCATACATCCATCCAAACTTTCGCATTTATAATATTAAAGTCGGTAAAAGTAAATTAAGATAAAGCTAATGATCTCGATTCGAGGTCTCGATTGTCGTGCGATCTAATCAGCTTTTCAGCTTTAAGAAACCGCGGTTTTGTGATCCACCAGTAACATCCACCACGAAAATTGTTGTAAAATAGATTAAAGAAAAAAAAAAGTTAATAACTCTGAATATCTCTCATAAAATTAAAGCTTGTAGCATAACGTCTGATGTATAGATCCTCAGCAATGAGGAGAACGTTATAGACCGTCCAAGAGCTGTGCTGTAACTCTGTATTTGTGCATCCAACATTACCTGTCATCCCGTAGATACCTACTGAATCAGTATGGTCCAGTTCCTATAAAATCCCTACATCATCATCACTTCACTACAGCCCATTAACGTCCCACTGCTGGGCACAGGCCTCCACTCTCATTGGAGAGAGGGAATTAGAGCTTAGACCCACCACGCTGCTCTCCAATGCGGGTTGGCGGGTTTTAACGACTATTATCATGTTAGTGATAATAACCGGGACCGACGGCTTAACGTGCTCTCCGAGGCACGGGAGTTAAACACCGCCAACTTCCTAACTCCAGGCTAGTACTGGGAATTTATAATCCGAAAAACCCGATACTTAATTATGGCGGACCCGGGACTCGAACCCGGGACCTCGTCGGCCGCAGTCAAACATGCTAACCACTAGACCAACGAGGCAGTTAAAATCCCTTCAAATACAATATACAGTTATCGAAATAATTATCACTAAATTCACCAAATGTATGAACACTTAATATTCTCCAAAGCTGTGAAACAGAAGCGCCTTCTACTAATACTACTAACGCCATCTGGTTTATACGTTATTCAATTGTTTCATACGCAAGAAAAAAAGGTTTAGGTACCTACTTAAAATTACTTTTCATTACTCATACACGGAAAGTAGGTCTGAAGTTGCCTGAGAAGCGGGTTGAAAGTAATACTTTTCAGCCATAAGGAGAATCGTTTTCAACTGACAGCTGTCAAATAATTAAAAAAAACTAGTTGTCACATCTTTATTGGAATTCAAATGAAACACGACATACCCGAGTGCATCCATAGACAAGAAGAAAGATAGACTTTATTCATAAAGTAAAGACAACTGATTCATAGACATTCATAGACAATACTTGACTATTAAAAAGCTAAATGCATAGCCCGCCGGCTAGGCCAAAGAAAAAAAAAGGCGGGAAAATGGCAAAAATAAATAAATATCTCACCAAAGTTGTTGATTTATGTAAAATAAAGTTCACTCAATTTTCTTTAGCTAATTTCTATTTTTATTTTGACTTTCCTTATATTCGTAATGAAAAGCACAGTGTTTACCTCGGGATAAAGACTTATTTAGTCCCTCGAACTATAGGCCCCCTCGCTACGCTCGGGCGCCAAACCCCGTCTCGGGACTAAATAAGTTACTTTCATCCCTAGGGTAACAATGTACTATTACATCTCTCATATTCGGTAAGCCCTAGGGCGGTAAGTAATTAACCACTATAAAAAGGCACGGTGGGTGGAAATCCAGCAAGGTGGCTGAAGGTTACATTGAAGATTCAATACAAAATCAAAGTAAAATTACCAACCAAATAACGAAAACTATTCAGCTTTCAAAAATTGAAACATCTTTCTCAAGAGATAATCCGCAACCATCAACTTCTGTGGAAAGCTTCATCCCGTTAGATTTTGTCCATGACCAACAAATATCACAATCTCAAATTATTAACATACCCAAAAAACACCTGTCCCTAAAATTTGAAAATTGTTCTCATTTCACTATAAATTTTAACTAATAAAATGTAATGCCTTCTTTTCTTTCTTGTAATTCTTGTAATTATTGTAATGCCGGTTTTTTTCTACTTACCTCACAATCGAGATGTAAAGCAGAGCAGTTAGCTCGGGTGTACTATATATCTCGGGCTGCAATTGATGTCTTACAGCCCTTGGCTACTAATCTACTATTACAATACTTATTAAATAAAGTGTACAGGGAACATATTATTATACTTACTGCGTTGTTCGTTATCTGAATCAGGGCCATGCCGATTTGCACGACTGCGTTGAAAAATATCCCAACGAGCCAAACTTCGAAACACTTTTGGATTTTTGCGATCAATCTAAAAAGTTATCGTCCTTTTACCGCTGATTCATTATGTATTTAACCTAGATCGCAGGTCTGCCGTAGATATAAAACCATATTATACAGTCCGATTCATACTTTATGACCTCTCATCAACACCATTTTTTTTTATCCACTACAAGTTAGCCCTTGACTGCGGTCACACCTGATGTGATGATGCAGTCTAAATGGTAGCGGGCGATCCTGTTAGGGGTATGGCAGTTATATTAAACCCATACCCCTATTCGGTTTCGACACGGCATCGTACCGGAACGCTAAATCGCTTAGCAGCACGTCGTTGCCGGTATGGTAACTAGCCATGTCCGAAGCCTCCCACCAGGCCAGACCAGGGAAAATTCAGAAATTATAAATTCCCAAATTGAGCCTGCCGGGGACCGAACCCGGGACCTCCGCACGTTAACGCAACAGCGCTACACACTGCGCCACGGAGGTCGTCAAAACCATCGAACATGACGGTTCAATTGACTCTGTCTGCGTGAATATAGCATAGTATATTTCCATAGATTTCTCTGTCTATAGTCCGTCAAACTTATCTGGCCCTGTGGCCAAAATTGGAACTAATTTTTATGCCTGTTTAGTTTTTTTTCTATTTTTCATATTGCCATTAAGACGTCATTACCTGGTGACACCGTCACTAGTTATGAAAAATAAAATAAAAATAAAAACTAAAAATGCATTAAAAAATAGTTCCAATTTTGGCCACCTGGCCAGATGAGTAGCGATACGGATATAGGCTCGCCAGTAGCCCTATTCCTTAATAGGCATGATGACTGATTTTGAAAAATGGTCAGATTATGTTCGGATGTATCTACTATTTCGAAAAAATATATTATTTCAGCAGAAAAATTAGGTTTGGTAGATAAAATTGGCATTTGAAATTTAAATTTTAAAATTCACGCCAAAACTCTCGCCGGTGTCATGGCGTCGTTTGTGACGTCACTATTGTTTTTACCAATGTACTCTTGTGTAGTGAACAATAGTGTGATTGTCAAAGCTCGAAAACAAACAATTGTGACGCCATTCGCTTCTAGGTGTTTAATCCATTATGGCGGATTGCTGTATTTTATAGTTTTATTTTATCAAAATACATAGCAATCTCACTCGAAATAGAAAAATAAATACGTTTTTTATAATCCATGAATGCTATTTCATTAGATAAATTCATAATTTCTTTGATTCTTGGTTACTGTCATCATGCCTATTTAAACATCCATCATTGCTATAATCTCCATTTTTGTGGTGGCTGAATTCAAACGTTTCTTTGTCCGAAAGCCTAGTGCGCTTCATATGATATGAACGAGCAGACATTTTGTGCGGCAAGCGAAAAAATTTTGAGAAGCAATTTTCTTAGCTTTTTTGTCCAAGAAGAAAGAAACTATACATACAATATTTTTGTCAGGGCTAATGTTTAAAATGGCTGGACTGATTTTTATGCGACTTGCATCCGCAGGTTTAGCAAGGAGTGATGTACTTTTTACTCCGGAATCTTATTCCTAAAGCAGTATTTACCTCATGACTGCACAATGCTCCTCTACGAACCGGGCTATGCCGGTTTTAATTTTAGGTATATCCTCCAGATCGTCTAGAATATGTAGTAAGTTGTATCTGAACAGTTTGATCCTCAGCGATACGTGCAGTATGCACACTGAGAACAGGCCGTCGTAACCTTAAAATAAACAAAATTCACAGATTTCGCAGACCCTGCAAGAATCGGAGCATTGGAAAAGAAAACAAAAATTTACGAAAAAAAATTCTGAAATTAAAACCTCTCCTCTTACCCGAACCGAAACTCTTTAAAAATTTATTATCCGATTTTCAAAACTCTAACTCGAATGCACTTCTCGCCTCATCCGCATCTTTTAACGCCACCACCACCATGATGATCGGTCAATATAATCATAGAAGCTACTTTTTATATACGGAAATACCCGTTTTTTACAATTCCAAATCTACAGGGACCACCTACACACAATCCACGGTCACAATTATTAACCGATTTTCAAAATTTTTTTGCCATTTTGTAGCTAAATTAGCCCTAGGACCCCTTTTTTATTTTTTCTTAAGTCGGGTTTTTCCGAAATATTTACAATTTAGTAAACAAACATCCCCCAAAAAACCCGACTTAAGAGATTTTTTTTTACATTTTTCTAAATTCCAAAAACAGTTACCAGCCGATTTTCAAAATTCAAACACTCACACGTGTCTCGATAAAATCCTCAACTCTTGATATTATTTCCATCTTGATCCTCCCATAATCCTCGAAGCTATGGCCAAAAATACGTCTCATGCGATTTACATCTGATAACCATTTTCAATGGTAAAAATATGATTTTTATTGAATGTAGACCTCTAGGACCTTTTATATAAAAAACCAACATCCGTATAAGACCAGTTAGTACTAAGGCCGGTGGAAATCTTTGCGATTAGAGATAGGTTGTAAATAGGCTTTTTATCCCGCAAAATCAGTATGAGACTCCTACGAAAGGATTACTAGATCTCTCACTGGAAAATTCTGACAAAAAGCCTGATTTCTCTCAAAATGTCTTGAATTTTGCCATTATTGGCCCAAACTTTTAATTTAAAGGAATAAATCGAACTCAATTCAGTGGCAATACAAGGCAAATTTAAGTATTTTAAAAAAACAATCCTGTCCAGTGCTGGATTATCTTGACAGGACAAATCCTTCTGTTAACTGTACTTAGTGACACAGTAGGAAAAACTTGATTATACCTTATTTATATTATAAATGCGAAAGTATGGATGGATGTATATATAGTCTGGAATAACACAGGTTGCGTTTTATCCCGGAAGATTAAAAAGTTCCCGTGGGTACCAAAAACCTCAATCCACACGGATTAAATCGCGGGCATCACCTAATTTGATACGTCATTGGACAATTTCTTAGCACATAAGATAATTATAAGCTTAGGTTAAAGAAAAATTACTTATTAGTCAAATAGTCCGGCTAGATTGTAATTATATTAAGCACCCCTGTTAATTGGTACTCAATAATAGCAAAAAAAATTGATACAAAAAAACGTGATATAGTTCGTACCTGAAAATCCAAGGAAAACAACCCAAACAATGTACAGCGAGTAAACCGACATAGCTTCGAAGTACGGAGTGAGGTACTTCTGCTCCTCAGTGAGGAAGAGCATCGCTGTCTCGTGCACCATGAACCGCTTGGGCTCGTCGGATAACATCTGTGAGTAGATGGTACAAGCGCACGCGAGGACTGGATAGGAGGATGCTGTCACCGCCAGTATCACTGAAACGGTTTAAGTATCTTTATTGAAAACAATACAATAGTTTAATGAATACTGTTTGAAGTGAAACTTCGTTAGAATCGTTGTGATTTGAAAATTCGATGAAACGGATGTTGTAGCCACGGTACAAGTGGCGCCACCGGTACATGTATACAAAGCTTCTGTTATTTTAAGCTTTGATTGTTTAAATGTAGCAGCAGAGTGTATTGTATCTAGAATGAGATAGAATACAAGTATACAGTGCTTCTCATTCAGAGCTCGCGCGGACTTTATAAACAGTGCTTCTCATTCAGAGAGAATGAGATAAAAATAACTTGTTAACTATTTGCAGGATACTTTTCTGAAGTTTCACTTCTGCTGTATTTTACATACAGCAGAAGATGAGTTGCACACTTTTTAATCTTTTTATCTGCCCCTTAGTCCAACACATTAGCCGAAATATGCGGATCAACAAAATTGCCACACTTTGATAACATTCAGAGGCCTTTCTTCCATACTATCTATACTAGGTAATATTATAAATGCGAAAGTTTGGATTGATGAATAGATGAACGCCAGAATGGCTGAACGGATCTGGATGAAATTTGGCACTGAGATATATTATAGTTTGGAATAACACATTGACACAGAGTTGGAATAACACATACTTTACTACTACTTTTTAACCCAGAAAATTAAAGAGTTATCAGAATCAAGAAACCACAATTAACGCGGACGAAGTCGCGGGCAGATCAGCTAGTAACATTTTAAACCCTATTTTACCAATCCAAGTTTTCTCAAGGGTCTTCGTTGTTTTAATGGTGTCTGTCACAATGTCTTGGCACTCTTCTGGTAAGTCGTTGAAGGCGACGTAGTCTTCATTTATCTCGTCGATTATCTCTCTTAGCTCCTTCTTCCGGATTATAGTAAGGATCAACTGTGGAGGTTTATTTCAGCTTTTGTTTTATTTCGATGGATAAAACTATACCTATTTATACTTATTTTGGACTATAATAATAATTCTATCCTTTTTGTGGATTCCTTGAGATATAAATAAAAATAGAGGTACCTTATCCTATACCTATCAGTGTTTTCCATTGGTCACATTGCTGGTCAGACTAATCTAAATTAAAGTTGTGTCTATTTATCGCATGTTAGCCTCAGGCCTTTTAGCAAACACCGTGTAAGTACAGAATGTCTGACAGCTCATATAGCTTGGCCCTACCGTTTCGTTTACGTATTACTATTTCACAATCATCCATACTAACCATTCGTTCGTATCTTTGGTACTCCGATGCTCGCCTGCATGTACAAAGACTTCAAAAATACAAGTAGTAACATCAAAATGAAGTTCTTCAAGGAACAAGAAGCGTGTAGCTTACGATATTCACCGCCCAAATGATAATTTATTTCATGTAGGACAACTTGTGCCACTTATGAAACGTTAAGACTCTACCACCGGTTCGGAAAGGTGATTCTACTGAGAAGACCCGGGAAGAAATTCAGAAAAAGCCAGCAATTCGCACCGGCAAAACTCCACACCACAGAAATTATTATTAATAAGTAGCAAACCCGGCGAACTCCGTTTCGCCACCAGATGGCTTCCTTTTCAATTTTTCCTGAATTTTCTTTGCTATAAACCTCACGGAGCCCGAGACCTTTCCAACGAATGCAAAACCGTGGAAATCGGTTCGTGCGTTCTGGAGTTATAGCGTCAGGAAGGAAAACCCGACTTATTTTTATATAGTAGATTATAATACATAGTTACACGTTGTCCCACATAGAGGTCTGCTTTGTTCCTTGATCTATCCGTTTACTAACGTTGTTAACTAATGCTTACCTTAACGATGGTGAAGACCAGAGACACCATGATGATGGACTGCCGCACCAGGTTCGCCATGTCACCGTGTACGATGCGCAAGCGCATGTCATTGCTGACGATCACCAGTGAGGGAACCGTGCTCAGGATGAACACAACTGCGCGGACGGGGGAAACCTCATTCACACGTTTTTTTTTTTTTTTTTTTTTTTTTTTATCCACTACAAGTTAGCCCTTGACTGCGATCTCACCTGTTGGTAAGTGATGATGCAGTCTAAGATGGTAGCGGGCTAACCTGTTAGAGGCATGGCAGTTATATTAAACCCAAACCCCTTTTCGGTTTCTACACGGCATCGTACCGGAACGCTAAATCGCTTGGCGGCACGTCTTTGCCGGTAGGGTGGTAACTAGCCACGGCCGAAGCCTCCCACCAGGCTTTGTATACTAATTTCTATAAGTCTTAGTGGCAAATTAATTAATTAAATAAAAAAAAAGTAATTTCTATAAGTCTTGACTGCCTCGTTGGTCTAGCGGTTAGCGTAGTCGACTGCGGATCACGAGGTTCGATTCCCGGTCGGGCATAAAAATTGTTAGGTATTGGGTTTTTCAATTAAGAAATTCTCAGTGCCAGCCCGGAGTTGGAAGTTGGCGGTGTTTCACCCCCGTGCCTCGGAGAGCACGTTAAGCCGTCGGTCCCGGTTATTATCACTAACATGATAATAGTCGGTAAAGCCCGCCAACCCGCATTGGAGCAGCGTGGTGGGTCTAAGCTCTTAATTCCCTCTCTCCTATGAGAGTGGAGGCCTGTGCCCAGCAGTGGGACGTCAATAGGCTGTAGTGGTAGTGCCAAAAATTTTTTGCGAGATATTTCACCGCGGTTAATTGCCTCGTCACCAGAAGGGCTGGCTCATTTTTTGCGCAAAGGATCAGCCTGGCTGTCCAGCGCGGAGATGCAGCCAGCATTCTTGCCACCATTCCACGTGGCCATGATTTATATAGTAATTAGGTTAGGCTAGCTAGCATTAAGTTCTATTGTATTATTTCTATAAAGTGATTCCTAAACATGTAACCTATGTTCTTCCCAAGGATGCAACGCAACCCATTTCGTTACCAAATGTCGTCAAAACCGTTAAAACATAGCAAATATTCTACGTATGATGAAGTATGGATAGTTGGATACTTTATAAATTGTATTTTTTAGGCCATTTACAACTATTACTACAGGTAAATTGTGGGTAGGTTTTAAATTGTTGGGACTTATGAGAATTATGTCGGATATATATTATATATGGATAATACTCAATATCATTTATTCATTATAGGTACACTGTAGGTACACTTATTGACGTTAAAAATTACTTACTTATAAAACATGATGGTGATAATTGGTTACGGTATCTTAAAACTAAAGCTACGAGGGTTCCAAACGCGCCCTGGTCTGAGAAGAGCCCACAACAAACTCAGCCGGGTTTTTTTTTATTATCACCATCTCACAAATCATCCTAACTAAGGAACTATCAGTGCCATAGAGCAAATCATTGCCAAGCTTCCTTGTCGTTTAAGTAGTCCTTTACATGGTAATACGATTTTTCAATGAGTTTACGTTTTACATTAACTTTGAACTTATTCAGAGACATCTTTAACATGTCTTCTGGGAGCTTATTGTAGAAGCGGATACTGTTTCCAACAAATGAATGCTAGTTTTACTAAGCCTAGAAGCAGGCATTACACTAACAAAAAAACACTATTAAAAAATAACATAATTTAAGGCTAGACAATACATGTATATTTTTGTACACTGGCAGCAAATTGTGAACAGGACTAATTATAAGAAAGCAACTGTCGCTACCCACAATTTGGCAAAATATTGTGATTCATAATTCATAATTTATCAATTGCTAGCTAGCCCGAGTGCAATCTCACCTGATGGTAAGTGATGATGCAAACTAAGATGACAGGGCTAACATGTTAGGTTTATGGCAGTTATATTAAACCCATACCCCTATTTGGTTTCGGATGAAATGAGGTACGTCTTTGCCGACAAGTTAGTAACTAGCAGTGGTGTGCAGTTCATACACGCTTATAGTCACCGCTTACCCAAATGAAAATACGTCAATGCTCATAAAAACATTACAGTCAGTAAAGGTATACTGACTAATTAATGCCTACCCCAGCTTCCAGCCCTGTGCACGCCACTGGTACATAGCCACGGCCGAAGCCTTCAGGCCAGACTAGAGAAAATTATGAAATTATGTTCTCCGGAATTGACCCTGCCGTAGATCGAACTCGGGACCTCACACTCATGAGACTACAGCGCTCACCTCAGCGCCAGGGAGGTCGTCAATAGTTATTTGTGTTATATGGGACCATAGAAAATTTTCGTTCCCCGAGGGCGCCATTTTGAATTCAGAGCGAAGTGAAGGATTCTAAAGTAGAATCCTGAGCGTAGCGAGGAATTCAATATACGCCGCCCGAGAACAAAAAATTTGGCCCCTACCCACTATTTTTCATCATTACGTATGAGAAAAAGCTAGGAGTATCAACGTACTATGTATGGACATTACCTATACGTTTAAGCACCAATGAAAGAAAAGTGAAACGAAAGAAAGAAGAGAAATGAAAAGTCCCATGGGCCTAAAAATTACATTTTGCTCCCGCTATCCTCTGAAGCCAATATTCGTTTTTCGAATAGGTATGATGAAAAATAATATATTTCACCTAATAATAAGTCTCACCTATAAATTTCCTCCTCTTTTGCTCCGTGCGCGGGTTTGGGTACATCATAGAGAGCGTGAGGAAAAACATATACATTATATATGTTTCCGCTAGGCTCTTGAATTTCCTCATATTCACACCTGAATTACACATATAATTATTTAAATATGTAAAAGGAAAAGGTGACTGACTGACTGAATGATCTATCGTCATCCGATCTATCGATTCGTCCAGTGGTTTCAGCTGTACGTTACAGCTCAAACCACTGGACGAATCGGGCTGTAAGGCTGCTACTATGTGGATAGCTACTATTATGTAGACACTCGCTAAGAAAGGATTTTTGAAAATTCAATCCCTAAGGGGGTAAAATAGAGGTTTGGAATTTGTGTGGTCCACTCGGATGGATGTTTGTTACTCAATCACGTCAGAACGGCTTAACGGATCTGGATGAAATTGGCGATGAGATAGATTATAGTCTTGAATAACACATAATACTTTTTATTCCAGAGTTCCTGTGGGCATCAGCTAGTAATATAATATAGTATAGTGTAATAAAGCAATTATTCATAATATTACTATAAATAAGTATTTTTCTGAATTACCAATGTTTTAATTTATATAAAGATAGGTTTTTCATACTTATCAACGTACCTTGTGTCCTAGGACGCCTTTTGAGACAGAACATTATTTAAACTTAAAAACAAGATCCCTGATGGTTGCTGTTTAATTCCTCGATTGTAAAAATTTCTTCAAGACTTAGTCATACTTTAGCCTTGTTTTATGATAAAAGTATTTTTCATCAGTACAATAAGTTACAAATAAGTTTCATAAGAAATTAGACGATGCCCGCGACTTCGTCCGCGTGGATTGGGTTTCTGGATTTCTGCGGGAGCTCAAAAAATTGGAATTGGAGATTTGGCGGACTTTGCCGGTAGGGTGGTAACTAGCCACGGCCGAAGCCTCCCACCAGGCCAGACCAGGGAAAATTCAGAAATTATAAATTCACAAATTGACCCTGCCGGGGATCGTACCCGGGACTTCCGCACGTTAAGACAACAGCGCTGCACACTGCGCCACGGAGGTCGTCAAAATATACAGATTTACTTACTTACTTATTTATGTCTAAACTTACTATGATCGTGGGACTATTCCCACCAACTTATCTGACCCGGTGACAGCGTGGCTAATTTAATATCTATACTAATATAATAGAGGTAAAGCTTGTTAACTTGTAGGGGGTAATCTCTGGATCTACTGAACCGATTTTGAAAATTCTGGTACCCATAGAAAGCCACATTATTTATGAGTATGAGATATTAACCCGAAGCTATGCGTGGCTATATATTAACCCGATAATTAGGGGAAAAAATTAGGGAGTTCCCGTGGGAATTTAAAAAACTCATTTCACGCGGACGAAGTCGCGGGCAAGTCTGCCAGTTAAAAATAAAACTAAAATAAATGCTAAAGAAGCATAAAAATTAATTCCAATTGGGCATCCGAGACAGTTAAATGTTTGTGGGACTGTAACCGATTTTTTTTTAAATGTCACCGAGTGTACGACCAGTTGTAAATTTCTCATAGCCTCTTTGAAACGTCTATATACGTAGATCAACGTCAGTCACTCAGCTGATTATAAAGGTTCCAACTTCTTGTCATAAATGACTTGTGATTATTAATAATGTAGATAAGATAGCTATAACTTCTGCAAGCTTTCATTGAATTATTCTTTTACTAGATGATGCCCGCCATTTCGTCCGTGTGGATTAATGTTTTTACCATTGCAAAGCTCCGAGGATTTTGGGAGGATCGAGATGGGAATAACGTAAGCGCTGGTAATGTCGACAGTGTCCCGATACCCGTCAAATTGTAAATAAAGGCCGACTATTTATTTCTAACAAAAACTAGATAAAAACTTTTTATGGCAATATAATAATAATAATATATATATTTGGTAATATTTTGCATTATTAGTATCTCAACATTTAGTCAAAACTCTAATGGCGTTGGAGAAAAAAGTACCGAAAGCGATGATGATAAGTATGAAAGATGTTATAGCGCTGAATTGTCGTAGTACATGCCAGTATTCGAGATTAGTTTTGGAAGATCTTTTGGCGAGTTTGGTAAATGTGATTATTTTATACAACAGTCAAGTTAATTTTCTAACGAAGTAATCTATAAAACTGTGTTATTCCTATTATTATTTTGATTTAAGCCATGTGACATCTATTGGTACTTTGAAATTGCTACTTGACCTAGAACTCGCCGAAATTGATACAATTTTGACGGTTATTGGGCCATACTATAAAATTGAACGTAAAAGCGACTGTTTATATTTTAAACCTTATTGCTTCGTGATAAGAGTTTCTTTCGGTTGCAGTAGGCGCGGCCCGGCATGTTGATGATGTTGAGTTTTTTTTTATCGTTAGAGTTAATGAGATACTGCTCGCTTGCTAGTTGCAATGCTTTTGGTTTTCACCCGACTTTCGCGAAGTAAAGTTTTATGATTAAAGCATGCTGTACAATGTATGTTCATTGATTCCCTGTATATATTGTATACTCTTGCAAATTTCTAGAGGATACTTGAAGAAGAAAGACGTAAAAGCTATCCTGACTCATTTATTAACATGAACAATAAAAATATTACAGTGAGAAAATAAAATCACACAAGAACGACACGCAACGACGGGTGACAATGTAGTTCGCAGCAGATGCGCACGCATCCTTTTATAACCTCGTCTCTGACACCATCGTTATTTTTCTTAATCGCAGGGAATGTATTCCATTCTTAAATTTCATTTCTTTATCCTGAAACAAGTATCTTATGTTAGTAAATATCTTCAATAATACCATATACCACAAAACCTAGGTTTAGGTTAGGTTTAGGTTAGGTTTAGGTTAGGTTTAGGTTAGGTTTAGGTTAGGTTTAGGTTAGGTTTAGGTTAGGTTTAGGTTAGGTTTAGGTTAGGTTTAGGTTAGGTTTAGGGTAGGTTTAGGTTAGGTTTAGGTGAGGTTTAGGTGAGGTTTAGGTTAGGTTTAGGTTAGGTTTAGGTTAGGTTTAGGTGAGGTTTAGGTTAGGTTTAGGTTAGGTTTAGGTTAGGTTAGGTATCGTTACGATACCTACAAATGAAAACTTGATGTATTTTTAACTTCGTGTTGTTATTCTGTAACTTGACAATATAGGCTATTAGTCTATTCATTCTAGATTTCAATGTATGGGCAAAATGGCAAAATTTATAATTGTTTTAACTACTATTGTTTTATATTACCCTATGAGTGAGTACCTTAAAAACACAACTCCCCCTCTCCCGCCTTGAAAATTGTCAAAGTGTCCTATTTTGCAGTTTTCTTAGATTTTCAAGAAAACTATACAAGTTAGGACAAAACTGTCAAAATAAACATGGTTTCTTAATAAATTACCTACAAATAAGTTCTAACATATAATAAATATAATAGGAGTTATACAAGCTATGGTGCATTGATTTGACTAAAAATCGCAACTCAGTAAAATAAGCCTTAAATTTGTTTTAAAACGCCCTTGGAATCTTTAAAACTAACCAATTGAGCCCATACACGAGGGGCTTTCTGATAATCATTGAAGAGATCAGCTCGATGCTAGAGCTGGGCGAAAAATGTTGCAATCTTCTTTCCAGACCTAGTTTTCTAGACTCTACACATTTCCTCGCTAGAGTTGCACTTGATGAAAAGTACGCATTGAATGTTGTTTGGCTGCAGCTGAAAAGGTTGGTAACTCGGACAGTATGACTGTGTTGCTTTTAAGATCAACATATTTATTAAAATGAAGGTACCATAACTAGGCAAGACTGTTATCGGTTTGTTTAGCCCCATACAAAGCGAGAATAAATCTTTCTTCTACTTCTTTTACTTCCTCCTGAGTAGCATCCATTTTATAAAAAAATATTATGATTCCTTGCAAGTTAATTAATTTGTAAATGAATGAACTGAAGTTTAATTCGCTATAACCCGCTACAGTAGACAAATCTGTGTGGTACAGTGCGTTTCGTTCACCTGCAGCATGCGTTCATTCATTATCATACCCGCAAAGTAACGCCTGCTTCTATGCAATATTAATGAATTTGTTTTTGGCGCTGTATATAATTAAATTATTAATATAAATTCGTTTGCCATAAAATACTGGCATTGTATCACAGCCACTTATTACATGAAGAAAGAGGATTGATTTCTCTCAGTTTTTATTACTTCCCCCTCAAATAAAATAGCCCCTGTGGACCAAACAGGCTGGAGATGGAAACTCCATATAAAACCCCTGCAGAGCGCTCCTGTGACATATTTGGAGTAGAGGGCTCTGCAGTGCTGTGTGCTGGCTGGAGTACACAGTAGGGTAGTCGGCGGATGAGCCTTCATAGGCCAACGGTGGCTCCCACGTCTTAGTGGTTCGCCATTAAGGTGACAGTCTTCAGCCAGACGGGCAACCGGCCGTAAAAACATTGCCAAAAACCATTGCGTGTCTAAAATGAAGATTCAAACAGTGCGGATTATGATGGAAAAGCACCGGTCAAATTGTGAAGATCTGCAAATGGTATTTATAGATCTGGAAAAGGCCTTCGGCCTGCCACGTACATTAGTATGGCAATCCATGCGATCCCAAGACATACCAGAGTACTATATTTGGCTGGTGCGAGATATGTACGACCAAGTTAGTACACAAGTAAAGATTCTGGCTGGATTGAGTAAACCCTTTGAAGTAAAGGTGGGGTCCACCAAGGATCCACACTCAGCCCGTTCCTTTTTAATCTGGTTATGGACTATCTCACAAAATATATTCAATCCCCTCTTCCTTGGAGTTTACTTTACGCCGATGAAATCGTACTAATGGATAGAGACCCAACTCAATTACAAAACACCCTTTAGAAATGGAGGCTTGCTCTAGAAAATAATGGCCTACGTATTAGTCGAAGAAAAACCGAATATCTCGAATGCAATTTTAGTGGAAATACATCATCCGATACAGATACCTTAGAGGTACAACCGCTACCAAAAGTAAGTAAATTTAAATATCTAGGGTCTATGGTAACAACAGATGCGACAATAGATGAAGATGTGACACACAGGGTGATAACCGGATGCCCATAAAGACAAAAGGCAAGGTCTACAAAACGGCAGTTCGACCTGCAATGCTGTACGGAGCAGAGTGCTGGGCATCCAAAAAGACTCACACACAAAAATTACATGTCAACGAGATGAAGATGCTTCGATGGGCGGCAGGTGTAACGAGACTTGATAAAGTGCGAAATGAGCATATCAGAGGAAGTTTCAAAGTTGCCCCAATAACCGATAAAATGGTAGAGGGTCGTTTACGTTGGTACGGACACATCATGCGGCGAGGAGAGGACCATGTTGTGCGGAGAGCATTGGCACTGCCGCAGAACACGAGACGCAGAGGGCGCCCTGCAGCCACGTGGTGGGCAACGGTAGCCAAGGACATGGAGCGCGAAGTAGTTTTAGAGGAGACAACCCAGGACAGGAGAGCGACCCCAAATAATGGGAAAAGGCTAGGGGAGAGAAGAGAAAGAAGGTCACTATCTTGCCCAACTAGATTCACTCCCCCAAGCGAATTACGCGCTTATTTTGGTCATGAATTGACGACAGAACCCCTTTTATTGCTTAAAAAAAATTTCAATACTCTCTCTGAGCTACATTTCGGATTGTGGATCTATGATACTTGTTATACAGCGGTTTGACCAAAAGAGGGCACATACTCTGATGTTTACATTGTTTATGTGAGCTTCATTAAAAGGTAACGGACATAATGTTATTGTTATATTCGACGAATATCTAGAAAACTGTACAAGTACAAAAGGCTCTAAAAGATTGAGACGGATGCTCAATGGAAAATGTCCGAAAATCGAACTTGATGAGCACATTCATACAGTCAAAAGGAAGGCAAGTTGTTTGAGTACTATTATAAACAAAGAACGATTTATCTTGCAGGCTGAAGCTAAGCAACCGAATAAATCACGATAACAGCAAAGATCAGCCAAAGGAGCCGAAAATGTATGTCGTAGTGGTTTTTCATAGGTGGTACTCCGCTAGGCAAGAATCTTTACTATCTATACTAATATTATAAATGCGAAAGTGTGTCTGTCTGTCCGTCTGCTACGCTTTCACGGCCCAACTACTCAACCGATTTTGATGAAATTTGGTACAGGAATAGGTTGTATCCCGACGTAGGCTACTATTTATGCCGAAAAATTGATGAGTTCCCGTATCAACAAAACATCAATCCACGCGGACGAAGTCGCGGGCATTATCTAGTATTATATATGCGTAAGTTTGGATAGATGGGTGTTTGTTTCTAAATCCCACCAGAACGGGTGAAAGGATCAGGATGACATTCGGCACAGAGATATATTACAGTCTAGAATAGCACACAGCCTACTTTTTTACCAAAAAACCTCAATCTACGTGGACAAAGTCGCGGGCACAAGCTTGTATATTATACTTGTAGAAAGAGGCTTTAAATTGTGAAGAAAAGATTGTTGAGCGTTCAGGTTGATGGAGAAGTAATAAAAAACTGAGGGAGTCAATCCTCTTTCTTCATGTAATAAGTGGCAGTATTGTAATGTAACAAGTACTTAGGTATAGCATCTTCTTCTTCGTCGTTACACTCTTGACAGAGTGGTCGTGGTTTCGTGCTTTAACGGAGTAACGGAGGTATAACATCTCTGCTACACCTCCGTTACTATCTAAAGACAGATAGTAAGTTTATCTTTATTTTATAAAGTTTGACTTATAATAATGGTAATGACCTTAATTTGTGCAGTAAAAAGTTCATTAATTGTTGTATTATTTACACTGATATTAGATGCGTTTATTTGAGATTTCACCTTTGAGCATATAAACCAGGCATTATTTCAGCTGAAGCAGCTTTATTAAAAAAATAAGAACTTAAAAATGAAATTAAAATAAACTTTATGTCTAAGACAATAGAGTTTAAATTATTGTCAAAAATTGACGAGTACTGGGACATATTGACGATAATCGGGACAAATCTGACGGATACTGGATAATCACTCATTTTTGTATTTTTTAAAGATTTAGAATCATTATAATTAATTTACTAAATTTATATTTAAAAAAATTCTGATAAATCAGCTATCTTGTAATGTAATTTGTTTTGCTTTAAGTTCACTAACAACAAACTGACAAAGCTGCAAAGTCAGCGAAGTTCAGAATCTGACGAGTATCGGTACTTTTCCCTTAGTACCAAGAGTTGAGGAATTTGCACGTGTGAGCGTTTGAATATTGAAAATCGGCTTGTAATTTTTTTTGGAACTTTGAAAAATGTAAAATAGTCGGGGTTTTTGGGGGGTGTTTGTTAACTAAATTGTGAATATTTCAGAAAAAAACCGACTTAGGATAAAATGAAGACAAGGTCCTAAGGTCCTAGGTCCTAGTCCTAGTTTAGCTACAAAATGGAAAAAAATTTGAAAATTGGTTAATAATTGTGACCTGTAGATGGTCCCTTTAGATTTGGAATTGTAAAAAAACGGGTATTTGCGTATATAAAAAGTGATGTAGCTTCTATGATTATTGACCGATCGTTGTGGTAATGGTGTTAAAAGATGCGGATGTAGGCGAGAAGTGCTCTTCCGTAAATTTTTGTATTCATTTTCAATGCTCCGATTCTTGCGGGGACTGCGAAATCTGTGAATTTTTGATTTCCACGGGAACCATTTAATTTTCCGAGCTAAAAAGTAGCCGTCTTTTTCCGGGATACAACCTATCTGTTACAAAATTACGTTAAAAATCGGTTGAATAGATGTTCAGACAAAGCGTAGCAGACAGACAGACACACTTTCGCATTCATAATGTCAGTGTGGATGTATTGGATGTATTTAGGGCAACTTACTTCTAATGAACTTACCTTTTAAATACAGTCGCTATATAATTAATTATTGGCATCAACACTGTATGTCGTAAGTATTTTTGACATTCAAAAGTGTACCTTCGGTATAAAGCTACCTTATGTTTTCGGTGACCATAGGTAAGATATTGGGTTTTACCGACTGGATCGCGGTCAAGGGCTAACTTGTAGTGGATAAAAAAAACTCAAAACTAATCCGGAGTTAAGAAGTTGGTAATGTTTCACCCCCGTGCTCCGGAGAACACGTAAAACCATAGGTCGTGAACCTGATTTCTCTCCGGTCGTCCCTTTTCCGTCCCTTCGGGTTATGAGAAAATTCAACTGAGTATGCGCACACGTTTCGAATTCCGATTGGGAGGGCATATTACTATAGGTATTTGATTATTACACCTAAAGGAATAAAAGGAAAAGGAAAAGAAACAAGGAATTTGAAACAATTTGATAACACTCTGTGGTTTGCTGATAAATTGTGGTAATATTACAAGGAAATCTTTAATTAGCTGTAACGCTCCGATAATGCGAAATAATTATTTCAATAATAATATAAAATAAGTAATAGTAAATTAGTCAGTTGATCATATTCCTCAGTACGTACCTGACTATTTGTGAAGAATCATGTTTTCCATAAAACGTTTAGTTTTGTTGTTGACATTTTATGGCGTGATAGGTAAGAATTCTTAGTGTTCTCCTAAAGCTAGACATTGAATGAAACTCATTTGACGTCAGTCACTACATAAAGACAAAATTTTATCGGTTGTGGAATCTCTAAGCCAAATTTTGGCATATCGCTTTCTATAACTGTGAAATCTGCATACAAGAGAGTCCTGTGTGTGAAGCATAGTAAGTAAACTAGTTTGGTGGAATATGGCCAAAACTTTTGGGGTTGCTATAGATTTCTCACCTGTCACCTGTCACCTCTGATCACCTGATCGTAAGTGATGATTCAGTCTAAGATGGTAGCGGGCTAACCTAGAATACGTGAGCCTTAATTTCATTTAAATGATAATGTAGAAAGGGAGGTAAAGCGATCCTGGTGCCCCATTTTAAATTTCATGATGAATAGGTTTTGATTTATATTTGATTTTTTCAGAAAGCAGAAAGCTGTTCCGTTCAGACTACTCATATAACGCGGATGTGGACGGATGGCTGAAGTTCCACAATGTGCCTGGGACGTGGTACGACGCACGACTCAGATGCTACATGGAAGGTCATACCTAATCCAAGTTATTTCTTTGTACCCTACTACTACTTAACCACAGCAAGGTGCTGGAATGGCGGCCTCGCACCGGATAGCGCAGCGTTTGACTTCCCCCCACTAGGTGGAGGGGCGATCTGAAGCAAAGCTGGGAGCCGCTGGAAGCGAGCAGCACGAGAAATGTTTAGTTTTGTTGTTGACATTAAATAAGTAAGAATTCTTATTGTTCTCCTAAAGCTAGCCATTGAAGAAAAGTCATTTGACGTCTACGATCTGAAGCAAAGCTGGGAGCCGCTGGAAGCGAGCGGCACGAGGTCTATGCAGGAGACCTTCGTCCAGAAATGGACGTCTACTGGTTGAGACGACCACGACAAGTTAGCCCATGACTGCGATTTCACCAGGTGATGATTCAGTCCATGATGATGATGAAAATGATGGTAGCGGGCTAACCTATCATTGGTGTTTCAGTTTTACATGTGGCGATCTCCGCACATGCTAATAGATGACGCTACTGGTAGAATACGAGAAACCGGGACCAAGCGGTCTGAATCGCGATATCGAAGTGTTTACTACAGAACATTATTAAATACAATTTCCAAGGTTCAGTGGTTGGACCAGCTGTTCCCGGGTATGACACTTGCCGGGAGGATAGTGGCCTCTACCAGATCCACCCTTTAGGCCATGACTAACTACCATTATCATTACATCATTCTAATTACAGGTGCAGTTCTAGCTTCACCTGTAAACGTAACCATGCAGAATGCACTGCGTGTTGTACTGAATGAGTCGTCGACAGAATGTACTGGCATCTACATTGGTGTGCATTCAATATTTTCCAAAGGATATTTCTATTCTCTCGAAGGTCAGCATAATTATCGTACTTTTTACTTCCTTAATATAAATATTCACTCAGTGGTCGATGGAGGGGGCTATTCTAGAACTGCTCAAAACAATTACTATCTCTTTGTCTTCTTCTTTGGGGTGCCTCTCCGAATAACGAAGGTTGGCAGTCAGCTTCGTATATTCCTGAATATTCTTCGCGAGGCGAAACAATATGTCGAAGCTCGCGATTCCCGTCTACTTCTGGATGTTGCGTAATCAAGATTTCTCTCTGCCATTAACTCGAAAGAGTTCAACTGAGTCAACTGAGAATCCACTGTTGGACGAAAGTCCAACAGTGGATTCTCAGTTGACACGACGATGACGTTTTAAGCCTTTGTTCTATTTTACATGTGGATTATTATTCTATATTTCAGGAGTACCTTTGTCTAAAATGCCAGTGCAGTGGCTACCAGGGGAGCCTGACAACGTGGAGAACAACGAGGACTGCATCGCTTACGTTGACGGCAAAGTAGCCGATGTGAACTGCTCTGAAGTACTCTCATTCGTGTGTTACAAAAAGAACACTGGGAATATGTCTATTATGCCGTGCGGAACTATCGACAGAGGTAAATATGTTCTGACAGACCAAGATACCCTTTCTTCTTTTCAGAATTTAACTTATTTGAGGGCGCCTGACGGAAGCCGGAGGAGGTCTGATGCGGTTGTAAGTGCTGAGGCCTTGTTCTGGGTTCCTTATTTCTATTACAAGTTAGCCCTTGACTGCTATCTTACCTGCGGTAGTGATGAGTGATGACGGAGTCTTAGAAGGGGTATGTCAGCTGTACTAAACCCATACCCCTTACTGGTTTCTATTATACATAGTTACATACACACGTGTACAAACTCAGCACATTCAGGCAAGCCGATCTAACAACGAGAGGTAAAATAACAGAGAAGTGTGAACGGACTAGTCAAGCGTTATATTTGTTCTTCTTTTCAGAATACGAGTATAACGCGCAAACTGGTAGCTGCTACAAGTTTCATAATACCTTTAAAACGTGGCGCAATGCTTTCAAGATCTGCTCAGCGGAGGGAGGCTACCTCGCCATCATCAACAGCAAGGAGGAGGCTGCTGTGCTGAAGGAGATTTACAATCGTCACAATCCAAACATAACAGATATCACATACATTGGTTTCATGGATTGGAACAAAGATCGCGTGTGGAGGACTGTTCACGGTAAATGTCAGACTTTTTAAATGGTCAGAAATGACTGGACAATTTCGGCGTCTGCTGCCTTTAGTGCTTCTGCTTTTGACAAGTTGGCCTCACATCCACAGGATGCCTGGCCGCTTGTTGGCCGGGAAGTTGAATATTTAAATGTTATTACATATATGTGATATAATATTATATACGTATGAATATATTTGATTCTTATTTAGATTTAATGTTATAACTTTATTGTATGTATCTTACTTCTTACTAATATTATAAATGCGACAGTTTGGATGGATGTATGGATGTTTGTCACTCAATCACGCCCCAACGGCTAAACGGATCTGGCTGAAATTTGGTTTGAGGTTTTTTGGTTCCGGCGGGAACTCTTTAATTTTCCAGGATAAAAAGCCTATGTGCTATTCCAGACTATAATCTATCTCTGTGCCAAATTTCAGTCAGATCCGTTCAGCCGTTGCGGCGTGATTGAGTAACAAACATCCATCAATACATCCATCCAAACTTTCGCATTTATAATATTATAGTAAGATTTTAATGGTAAGTATATATTTGGAAGTGTATTATTTGAATTTTATATTTATGTATATAAATAATATTAATTACTCATAATGTGTATATATGTGCATGTCGCCCACAAGTTATGCGATGGTTACGCAGAGTGCACACACAGGTGCAGTCTCTGTTTCCTCACTCTCACCATCCGGGAATGGTATCTAACTCAAACGGAGGCAGGACACAATATATGTCTGTACTTACCAATTTCATCAAAATCAGTTGAATAGATGGGTTGCGAAAACGTAAATAATAAAGAAACAAACTCATATTCGCAATAATTACCTAAGTATATTATTTAGTTAGGATTCTAATAAATGGTTGTATTCCAGGACAAACTTTAGCGGAAGCAGGATACACTGACTGGGAGATAGGACAACCGGACAACGCAAGTCCAGGGCAATACTGCGGGGCCATTTTCCCAAATGCCAAGTTAGACGACTACTGGTGCGACCGGCCCAAAAAATTCCTGTGCGAAAAGGACCCGGATAACTTGCTGGATTAAACTTGTAGTGGATAAAAAAAAAAAAAAATTAATCGTCAACATCATCAGACATCATCATTTTAAATTGCACCTGTAAAAACAAATCCTGATTCAAATTAAAATGGTTTTTTTATACACTAAACTTTTGCTTTCGAATCGTCGAGTGAATCTACGACTGGTTCGGAATGCTTTCCTACTCTGAAAACAGTTATTAATGCTACAAGTGCAGCATGATGATGGAGGAGGCCTTCAACCAAAAATGGCCTAAAATAAATATTAGCCTAATACTTCAAAAAAAAAAACAAATATTCTAAATAAAGAAGTTTGCACTAAGTAATTAATAACCTTATTTAAGTATAAATCATATGGTATTTAGTTATTTTGACTAACTCTTGTTTTTTGACCTAAGTAATAGTAAATGAAATGTTAATAAAAATAATAATTTGTGAATGCTATGGACTTATTAACGACATAATATAATGTAGGTAATTAGTTTTTTTCTGTTTGGGAAATAAATGGTTTATTTATTTATTTAAGTGCAGCATGATGAAAATTATTACACGTGCTGCAAACGAGGCCACAATACAGTGCTGATAGTTTATTCTTCAATAGGTATCACACAACATTTTACTTTAATTTGTGAGAAAAATATAATATTGAATTATTAAAGCCAGCGAATTATTAGCGAATGCCCGCGACTTCGTCTGCGTGGTTGAAGGTTTTTTGGTTCTTTGGTTGGGATAAAAAGTATTCCAAACTATACTCTATCTCTGTGCCAAATTTCAGCCAGACCCGTTCAGCCGTTGGGGCGTGATTGATTAACAAACATCCATACATCCATCCAAACTTTCGCATTTACAATATTTACCAGATTATTATGGATTCTAAACCACGTCGAAGTTCACTCTTACGGAATAACAGATTGCCTACAGAGTCAATAAATGAGTGAGCTTTTATTTCGAATCCATTATTTTAGACGGTTCGTTCAGTCAGTAAAGTCTACAAAGATCGGCGAATAGGATATCTGTCTTCGCTTAACAAGCTTACATTAACTTTTGTATTTAGTTTTGCCAGACTTTTTAGCCACCACAAACTTATCAGACCCGGTGTCAGCGTCGGTAGTTTAAATGAAAAAGAAAACGAGTGAACTTAATTTAACGAATTAAAAAATACGACTGCCCTGCCATATTATTTTTGGAGTTTACCTCCCTAAAAAGCGATTTGCATATCGTCCCTTAGCTAACAACACCGCATAAGTCATTTTTACCAACTTTACAGGAGACGAAAAAAACTGTCTATTTTAAAAAATCGGTGGAATTTTTCTGTTGTTATTTATTAAATACCCTATTTAGCGGTTAAGAAATAATTATTTAAACTTATTTTGACGATTTACTTTATTTTGGCTTTTATTGTATGACTTGAGCTGTGTTGACTGATATTTTATTAGATTAAGGCGGTGTTCTTTGCGAAAATGTTAGGGAATAAGATATTAATAGATGATTTACAAAGAAAAGTTTTTATTAAGAAATATTTCAAGAATAATTAACAATCGTTATAACAGAGGTATCTGCAATTGAGCGTAAGTGCAATTATTATTTTTTTATTTTAATTGGTAAATAATATTTAAAACATAGTCTTTAATAAACTCCAACGAAACAAGATATAATAGTAATAAAAATATAAAAATAAAAAATAATACTCAAAATCTCTAGTCTAATAGTTAGTTGTAGTCTTCATAGGCCTATTACACTGCACTTTCTACAGGGCCCTGTGGTAAGGGTGGATGTGGCCGCTAGTTAGAGCGTCGCTTATTACACAGCAATAAGGACCAATTAAGGGACCCTTACTCCCTAGATTTTATTACACTACACTGATTCAAATGTAAGGTTCCCTGTTAAAGTGCAGTGTAATAGGCCTATTAGCGATTGCTGTGCGGAAGGTCATCTTAGAAAGAGTGGCAACTAGATGGTAATACACTTTCTAGGTCTTGCAAATCATCATACTTACGCTTTTAAATGGTATTATAGCTGCATTCAGTTTCTGCAGGTGATTTATTTGTTTAATGCTGTTAATTGGCGTAGGACGATGTGGTAACGGCTGAAAACCGTCATCAAAACCAATTTTATACCAAATTGTGCCATTTGGTCTGTATTCTAGCATACGTGCATCTGTGACGACTGGGCCACCTGTCTTTTTACTGTGTTTTTTCAGGCCGTATAGATTTATAAATAATAAAGTCGGTAAAAAAATGTATAGTCCAAATAACGAGCTTCATAAGGCATAGGATCACTCCTAGCGGGGTTTTAGTTTTGGCCATGTATTGTTGTGGAAGGTAAATTTCTTTACCTTTTAATTTACACTCTATTGTACTGCTATGGCCTTTTTTCAGGTACTTTTGAGTAATCTCAATATTTTTTTCAATCGCTAAACGTACCTAATAAAGCAATGCTTAAGGTAACATTGCGATTTTGAGCACAACAGCCATCGGAACTATGACAGACTAACGACTTGTGCGGTGTTGAGACGCCATCCGACTTGCGCGCTGTCACTACTTTTCGAATTACGGCTCTGATTGGCTGAAATCTATATCATGTGACCAATGGTTAGACGCGCAATGAGCAGCTCCATCGAAAGGCATTCAAATGTGAAAACCGCCAATTTTCGACTTGAGCGGTGTTGTAAGCTAAGGGACGATATGTAGCCTTTGGAATCTTACTCACATTTTTATTAAATCATATTTTTTTGTGAATCACTGGATATTGAACTATAGTGTTATATATTTTTGGAATCTACTCATCATTTTCTAGATGACGATTATATAGTTGATTTTATTTTCGAATTTTTTTTTTCAACTTTAGTCTTTAATGCGGACCCATGGTCACCCCATCAATTTTTTTTAAATTTTACTAGCCTATGTCACCCGGAATAAGCTAGGGATTCTAACGATACCTCATTTATTAAAATCGGTTCAGGCGTATAGAAGTTATGGTGGAATATACAAACTCACATACATACATACATGAACCCTGAAAACAATATACTCCTTTTTTCAGGCAGTCGTATAATAAACAGGCATAAAAAATATCCGGGCCAGATAATTTTGTGGAAAAGTAATAATTATGTTTACTGCTTGTTGTGGCCTTATACTGGGATAGAAAGTGGCCTATGTCCTACCCCGGGATACAAGTTACAACCTACAATATATCTCTGTATCAAATTTCATAAAAGTCGGTAGAAAATATGGGCCGTTAGAGCGTAGCAGACATACAGACAGACACACTATCGCATTTATAATATTAAGTATGGATCAAGTCTCTACCACCGGTTCGGAAAACAGATTCTGCTAAAAGAACCGGCAAGTAAGTCAGCAGTGGCTCTTGTTTTAAAAATAATGTTACAATAATATTATGTAGTTACACAACAGGTACGAGTACAATACGGTAACGGTACGGCCTGGTTGGAGGCTTCGGCCGTCACTAGTTACCACCCTACCGGCAAAGACGTGCCGCCAAGTGATTTAGCGTTCCGGTACGATGCCGTGTAGAAACCGAATAGGGGTATGGGCTTAATATAACTGCCATGCCCCTAACAGGTTATCCCGCTACAATCTTAGACTGCATCATCACTTACCATCAGGTGAGATCGCAGTCAAGGGCTTACTTGTAATGGAAAAAAAAAGTAACAAATATTTAAATACCCTGACTTTGAAGCCACTTTCATTCATGTAACTTTTGTCATCAAAAAAATTCATCAAAAGTATATAGCCTTTGATTAAGAAATGCTGTTTTACAAAGCCTTTTTTAAGGAATCCTTAGCAAATCTGAGAACTTTTTTGGAACCATGCAATTTAAAAGCCTACACTCGGACCTTACAAAGAGTTTCAGCACTTCACCCACTTATTTTATTTTATTTTTATTTTATTTAATGGTTTGCCAACAGGTAATACACACAAACAACATAAAAATAACAAAACACATGTAAAACATTTTAGAGTGTACACCCAATTACTGGGAAGCCGGCATGCATTTAGCTGATCTCGCAAGTGCGGGGTTACCAGTTAACAAATAGCGTTAAACTCAAAAAACACAAACAAAATTACAAAAAAAAAAAAACAATCAGCTAGATATATTATATGTCTCTTGATACTGCATCAATGAACTGATGCAGCATCCTTTTGTACTGCTGTAAAGAGAGCTTATATTTAATACAATTATATATCGTTGCCAATTTAACCCTAACTAGAATAACAATTTACGTTGATCAATACAGGCAACAGCTGGAGCTGAAAAGTATTTATTGCATTCACGTACTGTTCAGATTACTAATTGCTGCTAACTTAAACGCTGTGTTAAGGACTCAAATTCAGGTCTGGGTTCGATCCCAACATTTTTTACTATTCGGAGTTATATACAATATTTAAACAATTAAATATTTCTTGCTATGACGGTGAAGAAAGACATTGTGAGGGAATTCGCTTGCATACTTGTTTATTTGTTTTTTTCTTGTAGGATATCTTACTAATATTATAAATGGGAAAGTTTAGAAGTGTATGGATGTGTGGATGTGTGGATGTATGGATGTATGGATGGTTGTTACTCAATCACGCCCCAACGGCGGAACGGATCTGGCTGAAATTTGGCACAGAGATAGATTATTGTCTGCAATAGCACATAGGCTACTTTTTATCCCGGAAAATTAAAGAGTTCCTGCGGGAACCGAAAACCTCAAACCACGCAGACGAAGTCGCGGGCATTCGCTAGTACTACATAGTTGTTCTAGCGATTGGCACGGTTGACTGTTGATTATGAGGTCCTGGCTTTGATTCCCGGTCGGGCATAAAAATTGTAGGTATTGAGTTTTTCAGTTAAGACATTCTCGGAGTTGGAAGCCGTCGGTTCCAGTTATTATCACCAACATGATAATAGTCGCATTGGAGCAGCGTGGTGGGGCTAAGCTCTAATTCCCTTCCTCCTATGAGAGCCTATGCCCAACAGTGGGACGTTAATGGGCTGTAATGGATATAGAACATACAGGTGTCTTATGCTACGCCATGTTTTCTCATGACTCTTAAACTCATGTCTGACAGTTCTTCGTCATGTTCTTAAAGGTAGGTGATGTGAGGCCATACAGTCATCGCTTAATTCCATTTTGTTTCATTATTTTTGACTTGCGTTATTTTAGGAACGTCAAGGTACGTGACATCAAACTGTCATTTTGACTAATATTGCTTAAGTATTGCTTTAGGCGTTCGAGGTATGGTCCGTGTACTTCACTGGCCAAGTACCAACGAGTGTTTGACCATGACCAAAAGCCCTAGTGGGATACTCGTGCTCAGTAGTGAGCCAGCTGAGAGGTCGAGATAAATACGTAAATGCAAAAGCTGGTCTTGAAAAGCATATATTTATTGCATCTGTACTGTTCCGATTACAAAGTTTTACAAACAACTTAACAGCTAGTGTAGCTTATAAATTAACGTGTTCAGAGGTCCTCCTCCTGTTTGAGGCTCTCGGGGGACTCCTCGAGGTACTGGTCTGATTACAAAGTTTTACAAACAACTTAACAGCTAGTGTAGCTTATCAATTAACGTGTTCAGAGGTCCTCCTCCTGTATGAGGCTCTCGGGGGACTTCTCGAGGTACTGGTCTGATTACAAGGTTTTACAAACAACTTAACAACTAGTGTAGCTTATCAATTAACGTGTTCAGAGGTCCTCCTCCTGTATGAGGCTCTCGGGGGACTTGTCGAGGTACTGGTCTGATTACAAAGTTTTACAAACAACTTAACAGCTAATGTAGCTTATCAATTAACGTGTGCAGAGATCCTCCTCCTGTATGAGGCTCCCGGGGGACTTCTCGAGGTACTGGTCTGATTACAAGGTTTTACAAACAACTTAACAACTAGTGTAGCTTATCAATTAACGTGTTCAGAGGTCCTCCTCCTGTATGAGGCTCTCGGGGGACTTCTCACACACGAAGGTTCCCCTCTCGTGGCACCAGACGTCGTCCAGTCGTCCGTTCCGGAACATTCCGCCACAGCACTCGCCAGGCGGGGCATTGTCCGGTTGCCCTTCCGCCCACAGGTTGAAACCTGCCTCGGTGAGCGATGTGCCTGGAACAGGAGATAAAATAATCATGAAATGTCCCACAACCTGTTCTCATTGTTAAATCCAACATTATGCCAACAGGATGATATTTTCTCTCACCTGTTCGGAAATTGTTACATTATTAAAAAATATCAATACATACATTGGCTCTTATAAAGCCACACGCCAGCAAATTCCAAAAATATCCGGAGGACGATAATAAGGTGTTTTGTAATGTAAATTTCTTTCTTGAGACATTCTTAAAATAATATCTCAACAATACTACTATGGTTGACATATTATTTTATTAAATTTCAAAAATCTAGGTGGTCGTGGTCTCGACCATCTAGACGTTTATACAATTTTTAGCCCCGTGTATTATTTGTACTAAATATATTGAGTAATTAAAAATGGACAGTGCGAAAGAAGAAATAATTGATTTTACGCAACCAGATATAAAGGAAACAGCAAAAATAGTGTCTGAAAACCTGTTACCAGTAAAATCGAAAGAAAAATATGAAAAATCATATGAAGGTTTCATTCAGATTTCAGAGGTATCTCTGGTGGTATTGGGTCACGCTTTGGTAGTTGCTAATTGGTAAAGAACAGTTGAAGGGTTACTGTTATTTGAACTTCTAGTTCATTCCCGCGACTTCGTCTGCGTTGTTTGAGGTTTTTTGGTTCCCGCAGGAACTCTTCAATTCTCCGGGATAAAAAGTAGCCTATGTACTATTCCACACTATAATCTATCTCTGTACCAAATTTCAGCCAGATTCGATCAGCCGTTTGGGTGTGATTGAGTAACAAACATCCATACATCCATACATCCACACATCCATACATCCATACATCCATCTAAACTTTCGCATTTATAATATTAGTAAGATTTACCATGAATCGTAGTCCAAACACCTCGCTCGCCGCCGTCATGGAACCCGAGGTGCATAATGTCACGCATGATGGCAGGAACAGCTGTTATGATGGAGTTCGGGGGATTCTTCTCGAACAACTCCTTGAGGACGACGGCTTCTGTCTCGCTGTTCAGGATGGCCAGGTGGGCCCCTTCCGCGGCGCAGGTCATGAATGCCCGGGTCCAGTTCCTGGGGACCCGGTGGAACTTGTAGCAGCTACCGGTTCTCGGGTCCAAGTGGTATTCTTAAAGAGAAATGGAAACATCATACTACGACGACGACCTCCGTGGCGCAGTGTGTAGCGCTGTTGTCTTAACGTGCGGAGGTCTCGGGTTCGATCCCCGGCAGGGTCAATATGGGAATTTATAATTTCTGAATTTTCCCTGGTCTGGCCTGGTGGGAGGCTTCGGCCGTGGCTAGTTACCACCCTACCGGCAAATACGTGCCGCCAAGCGATTAAGCGTTCCGATACGATGCCATGTAGAAACCGAATAGGGGTATGGGTTTAATATGACTGCTATGCCCTTAACAGGTTAGCCCGCTACCATCTTAGACTGCATCACTTACCATCAGGTGAGATCGCAGTCAAGTGCTAACTTGTAGTGGATAAAAAAAAATACTAATATACAAAACTAATATATTATTATTCAATTTATCTCAGGCAACAAGGCCCATATTATAAATTACATAAATTACATTATTACTTCAAAAAAAAATAAGATAAAATTAGTAATAAAAAAAGACTAATACTACGGTAGAGATTTCTCTCTCACTTCCGTATAGCGTCGGTACACTATGCCCTCAGGCCAAAAGTCCGCTCTGAGGAACAAATTTTTGCACCAAGCTGGAACTGTAAGTATATAGGAGTTAAAATACGTCGTCCTACTCGACTTTAGTTCTTCCAAGTTCATCTGCACTTCTATCATCATTCATATTTTGATATAAAACTATTCTTCAAACTGAATAGGCAGGGAATAGGCAGTCGTGCAAATAGGTGTTTTTATGTATTAATAACGCAGTATGTCCCCAGATTAACCAACGTACAAGCCCACAACGAATTGCATTTTGTATGGAAATCCTCGCAAGACCTCCAGCAGTGGATCTTTATAGGTTAAGATCCCTCTAATTTGGGAACTCTCTATTTTCTGATTTAAAATCAGCCTAAGCACCGAGATGCAAACTATCAAACTATGAAAAGATAACAGAAAAAACATTTTTCGCATTAATCTAAATACCTATATAAAAGGAAAAGGTGACTGGCTGACTGACTGATCTATCAACGCACAGCTCAAACCACTGGATGAAATGGTTTGAAATTTGGCATGCAGACAGCTACTATGACGTAGACATCTGCTAAGAAAGGATTTCTGAAAATTTACCCCCTAAGGAGGTAAAATTGGGGTTTGGTGTGGTCCATAGGGACGAAGTCGCGGGCATCAGCTAGTAATACCTATTGGTATGGATTAAACACCTAAAAATGTAGACAAGTAGCTTACCCTGATCGAAGGTCCCGCATCCGTTGAGCACCATATTCCTGGTCTTCTTGCGGAAGCACATGTATGGGTGAACATGGTTGCAGTTAATGTCGGCGATGGTACCGTTGGCAACCATCAAGATACAGTCCTCATCGTTGTACTTATTGTCTGGTTCCTTGGGCATCCATTCCACTGGCATCCTGGCCAAGGGAACTCCTGAAAAAAAATTTTACTTAATGGAAAATGACGACCTCCCTGGGGCAGCGTTGAGCGCTGTTGTCTTAACCAGCGGAGGTCCCGGGTTCAATCTCCGGCAAGGACAATTTGGGAATTTATAATTTCTGAATTTTCCCTGGTCTGGCCTGGTGGGAGGCTTCGGCCGTGGCTACCACCCTACCGACAAAGACGTGCCGCTAAGCGATTTAGCGAAACCGATAAGGGGTATGGGTTTAATACAACTGCCGTGCCCCTAACAGGTTATCCCGCTACAATCTTAGACTGCATCACTACTTACCATCAGGTGAGATCGCAATTAAGGGCTTATTGTAGTGGATAAAAAAAAAGTTAGTCCTTGACTGCGGTATAACTTGGTGATAAGACGTGATGATGCAGTCTAAATTGTTATTTAATTCTTCTACAAGTCAGCCCTTTACTGTAACCTCACCTAGTAATGATGCAATCTAAGATGGTAGCAGGCTAACCTGTTAAGGGCATGGCAATTATATTAAAATCTTTCTTCATTCGTTCTTCATCACATTCCTCAAAGTCGCAGGCATCAGCTAGTTATAAATAAACATCGCAGTACGAACCTTCGACGGAGAAGAAGTCTCCTTTAGAGAAAGTGGCGTGAATCCCCGTGTGGATCCCGCTAAAGAGCTGTTTATTCTTCATGACATTCCTCATCGCCAGGTCCATATAGATGTTCTCAGGAGATGCAAGCACTGCCCCTTTATTGTAAACAGAAGATTTTATTTATGGTGAAGCGCAAACTTATCTTAAAAAATATGCCATTAGACTCTAATTTTTTTGCTTTCTAAGGATCCCGTAGCAAAATTAAAAACCCTTTAGAATGATCATCATCATCAACCATCATTGAGCACGACTCTTCATCTTAGAATGAAATCAAATGGTTTATAGTAAGGGAGACCAAGAAGGGATTTTTGGATTTACTCTAGCGCGGCAGATTAATATAAAGGGGGATTATTTTTACCCTGTAGAGTACCTTTACCATAATATATGAGCCCTGTATTGTGAGTTGGAGAGTTACAAACTTTAATAATTTAATAATATTTTTCAGGGAGACCCTCGGAAAAAAAAATTGCTGACCTCTGCATGCAACTTCGTGTTGAATATGTCTTTTCGAATACTATAAAATTATTTTATATGAAGCTGTTACCTAATAATAACATTATTATGTTTACAACTTTTGGAACAAAGTAATGACCATCAAAGTTTCTAGCTACTAGTATGATGACACCTTAAACGTGTTCTGACACACCCTTGATTTATTATGTTAAATTGGTATATATTTTAGTAGGAAAAGTAGCTGAAGTCGTTCACCTTTGCGCGTAAGAATCATACGGTAGTTGGAATTGCCTCATGACCCACGTAGTAAGTATAACTTTTCCTTCCACGTTCGAGGCAAAGTTATTCGCTTAATCATCCAATAAATCACACACAATATACAGAAACTCTATTTACTATAATAGGATATACGAGAATAATGCTTGTTTATTGTTAAGGCTCTATCACAACGTAAAATCGTCAAAAGGAGGGTATTTATTCAGGTGCATCAGAACGTGACTAACGGCGGACTTGGGTTTTTTAATCCCTCCATTTTTTCATTGTGTCTGGCGTGAGGGCTGAGTTTATCCAAATTCTTGATTTGTGTTTTGCACACTTTTGAACGGCACACACACATACTTCTTTTAATTTTTATACGACTGCCTGAAAGAAGGAGTATATTGTTTTCAGGGTTCATGTATGTATGTATGGGAGTTTGTATATTCCACCATAACTTCTACACGTCTGAACTGATTTTAATAAATGAGGTATCGTTAGAATCCCTAGCTCATTCCGGGTGACATAGGCTAGTAAAATTTAAAAAAAATGATGTGGTCCCGCATTAAAGACTAAATTTAACTAAAGTTGAAAATAAATTAATAACGAAAGTTGAAAAAACAATCGAAAATAAGATTAACTATATAAAATAACCATTATCTAGAAAATGATGAATAGTTCCAAAAATACATAACACTATAGTTCAATATCCAGTGACTCACAAAAAATATCATTTAATAAAAATGTGAATAAGATTCCATTTAACTAGATTAATTTAGATTTTTAACTTTTTAGTTCGTTTTTTGGCAGGGCAGTCGTATTTTGTAATTATGACTTGGTAAATTAGTGTTTGAACTCACTTTTAATCTAGTCTATCCAACGACCTCAATTCACATAGACGGGCCCTGTCAAACAAAGAATGTGGGCGTATTTTTAGCAACACCATCAACGCCATCTAGTCTGAAAAGCGGGAACTTGCTTGCAACATATGCGCCATCTTGAAAACGTATGACTCGGTCATAGATTAGTACAGATGCGCTTGTCGAAAATAATACCTACATCAGTGTACTCTCTGAGGTAAACGATAAATGTTAGTATGATGTTGTTATTTTTACCACTTTTTTGTTACCAGTTTCCTGGAAAACCATTGGACCGATTATTATGCGGTTTTTTGCATTAGATATATATAGCTTGTGAGAAGGTTCTAAGATATATTTAAAGATCAAAGTCAACACAATGGGGCGCTGCAGTTCATCGTGGGTTTTTTTTAAATTTAATTATTTGTTAATTGTTGATAAGTTTTGTCGAAAAATTGACAGAAATAAAGTCATTTTTAGGGTTGCGTACCAAAATGATAAGAAAACAACCCTTGTGGTGCGACATGACTGTCCGTCACACTTAGCATAATTCGGTAACTACTAATGCAAAAAACTTGAAATTTAAAATAATAACAGCTAAAACAGTTTAAAATTATCCTCGCCAAACCTTATTGCAAATGAAAGAATTCAAAAATAATTATTAGTAGTATTATAATAAAAGGGGCTGGAATGGGAGAGGTGAAAGAGTACTAATGGATCGAGTCATAGAAAAATACTTCATTTGAAATTATTTTATTTTATACATTTCTAAGTATGCTACTTGCCATCAAATAAAATTAATTTTGTCATTTTTTGACGCCTAGTTTTCGTATTTATTTGGGGGTCAATTTTGGCTTCGTGATGAAGCCTAACTTTGGCATATATTTCAATAATGGCTCGAATTATATGGGTTCGGTGGTTTAAGGTGCCTGGTTGCTCCAAGGCGTGCAATGTTAAACTTGCAAACAAATTTGAACCCATGAAATGCTTAAGGGTCCCAGCGACAATAAAATCAATATGGCTGAATTTTTCTGGTAACCTTTGCCCATGCCCCTTTTCTTTGTTACTCAATCACGCCCCAACGGCTGAACGGATCGGGCTGAAACTTGGCACAGAGATAGATTATAGTCTGAAATAACACATAGGCTTTTTATCCCGGAAAATTAAGGAGTTCGCGCGGGAACCATAAATCCTCAAACCACACAGACGAAGTCGCGGGCATTCGCTAGTACAAAATAAAAATTACCAACTTTAATAAATGAAAACTCTTTATTTATTGAAGTTGGTTTAAACATTAAACTCACGTCAGTAACTAATTTTATCATATTATTATAATAGCATAATATTGCGTCTCGGAAGGTATTATTGCCTACTGTCCGTTCTGCCCATCTATGCATTAACTAATCTTGGTTGCATTTTTTTATCGTACTGGACTGGACTATTCTAGGGTTGGAACCCAAAGCCGTAAGGCCAGTGAGTAAAAAAAAAATATCATACAGTTTGCCGCGGAAATTAAATGATTGCGTAATGGATAGAAATATTAAATAGGAAGATTAAATAACGTTTTTTATGAAATGTATAATTGTGAATTGAAACACTTACCTTAAAATAAAAATTATACAGTGCCAAACTAATAAAACTTTAGATGATAACTTAATAACAAATTATCTACACGATGAGTGACCGTGACAGCGCTACGACGGGGACAGACAGGCTTATGACAGGTTATAGGAACGCGCTCTCATAGTTGGTCGCCCGCCATTTTTGTATGAAAGGGCCCATCTAGTACCTACATATATATCGATGAGTCTATCTCACCTTCGAGTTGGCACCGCAGACGCGCGTCGTGCCACGTGGCCGGTACGCGGTGCAGCTTGAACCATCCGTCCACTTCACAGTCGTACGTGTAGTCGTATCTGTACTGTTTGCTCTCTGCAAATTTGAAATAATCCATACAAATATTATAAATGCAAAAGTGTGTCTGTCTGTCTGTCTGCTACGCTTTCTCAGTTCATCCGAATTTAATGAGATTTGCAGCTTGAACCATCCGTCCACTTCATAGTCGTACGTGTAGTCGTATCTGTACTGTTGGCACTCTGCAAATTTGAAATAATCCATACAAATATTATAAATGCGAAAGTGTGTCTGTCTGTCTGTCTGCTACGCTTTCTCAGTTCATCCGAATTTAATGAGATTTGCAGCTTGAACCATCCGTCCACTTCACAGTCGTACGTGTAGTCGTATCTGTACTGTTTGCACTCTGCAAATTTGAAATAAGCCATACAAATATTATAAATGCGAAGGTGTGTCTGTCTGTCTGTCTGCTACGCTTTCACGGTTCATCCGTTCATCCAAATTTAATGAGATTTGCAGCTTGAACCATCCGTTCACTTCACAGTCGTACGTGTAGTCGTATCTGTACTGTTTGCACTCTGCAAATTTGAAATAATCCATACAAATATTATAAATGTGAAAGTGTGTCTGTCTGTCTGTCTGCTACGCTTTCTCAGTTCATCCGAATTTAATGAGATTTGCAGCTTGAACCATCCGTCCACTTCATAGTTGTACGTGTAGTCGTATCTGTACTGTTTGCACTCTGCAAATTTGAAATAATCCATACAAATATTATAAATGCGAAGGTATGTCTGTCGGTCTGTCTACTACGCTTTCACGGTTCATCCGTTCATCCGAATTTAATGAGATTTGCAGCTTGAACCATCCGTCCACTTCACAGTCGTACGTGTAGTCGTATCTGTACTGTTTGCTCTCTGCAAATTTGAAATAATCCATACAAATATTATAAATGCGAAAGTGTGTCTGTCTGTCTGTCTGCTACGCTTTCTCAGTTCATTCGAATTTAATGAGATTTGCAGCTTGAACCATCCGTCCACTTCATAGCTGTACGTGTAGTCGTATCTGTACTGTTTGCACTCTGCAAATTTGAAATAATCCATACAAATATTATAAATGCGAAGGTGTGTCTGTCTGTCTGTCTGCTACGCTTTCACGGTTCATCCGTTCATCCGAGTTTAATGAGATTTGCAGCTTGAACCATCCGTCCACTTCACAGTTGTACGTGTAGTCGTATCTGTACTGTTGGCACTCTGCAAATTTGAAATAATCCATACAAATATTATAAATGCGAAAGTGTGTGTGTCTGTCTGTCTGCTACGCTTTCATCCATTCATCCGAATTTAATGAGATTTGGTTCATATAGACCGCGCGCGAGCTCCGAGGAATCTTATGGAACGTTAAAGTGATGACCTGTTTTTTTTGTTTACGGGGGGGATATCTTCCATAGATACACGACCACATAGGATCGGATTATGTGGGATTTTTACCCCTCAGTGACTGTCCACAGCTCATAATGAGGGGCCCCGGGAACTCTTAAAGAACTTACGCCGGTGCCCCTCTCTTGAGCGACGCCCATTATGGGCTCGTTCCAGGGGAGGGGATTCCCCCAATTGTCTCAAGGCATAGCAGCGTCAAGTAGAGCTGCTGTCCTCCCGGGATCGTCAACTATTTGAGAGAGAGTTAGAGCCCCTTCAGAAGTCGCTGGAGATCCCGTAGTCCCATCGGCCGGGGTTATTGAGGGGATTGGTCAAGGCGTTGGTAAAAAGTAATGACCTAGAGTTGTTTAAAGTGCAAAACAATACTGCTATCGCAAAATTATACGCGTCAAGCTCGAAACTAGTGCTGGGAACGAGCTGGATATGGAGCGACGATCGGGGGTGGGTACAGCCGTCGTTTCTTCAGACCCCGATTCCTCGGAGCTCGTGCGCGGACTTAAATGATAAATAATCTATTTATTTCATGTAGGACAACTTGTGTCACTTATGAAACGTTAAGACTCTACCACCGGTTCGGAAAGGTGATTCTACTCAGAAGAGCCGGCAAGAAGAAGAAGCAGTTGATCTTTTCATAGGAAAGACAACACTACACACACGTTACAAGTATTACACTGACTTGTGGGTCACTGGATGCGAGGCCGGTTGCTTCCATGCAACTTTGTAACTCTTTGCAACGTATAGATAGGTTACATCTCAGGGAGCCTACTTTTTATCCGGGAAAATGTTTTCCCGAGGGAATCAAACAATCTTAATCCACGCGGATGAAGTCGCGGACCATGAAACACTTAAGCATTTTTTGTCTGGCAGGAGGCTTCGGCCGTGGCTAGTAACTACCCTACCGGCAAAGACGTGCCTTCTGGAGATTTAACGATGCCGTGTAGAAACCGATTAGTGGTATGGGCTTAATTTAATAAGGTCTACCCCACTACAGAATCTTTGTATTAAGTTGTATGGAGTTGTTGTAAGGCAGGTCTTACAACAACTCCATACAACTTTTTACACAGGGTTTTAGTCGGTATGAGTCCGGCAATACCCGAGCGGTAGTCTATTAGGATGTCACCTACTGCTGTATAAATAAAAAAAAAATGTTGTATGGAGTTGAGCCCACACTATTACCTTAGACTGCATCATCATTTACCATCAGGTGAGATCGCAGTTAACTTAAAAGTTAACTGCCTCGTTGGTCTAGTGGTTAGCATGTTTGACTGCGGCTGACGAGGTCCTGGGTTCAAGTCCTGGGTCGGGCCATACTAAGTGTTGGGTTTTTCAGACTAGAAATTCTCACTACTATGGTGTTTCACCCCCGTGCCTCGGAGAGCACGTTAAGCCGTCGGTCCCGGTTATTATCACTAACATGATAATAGTCGTTAAAGCCCGCCAACCTGCATTGGAGCAGCGTGGTGGGTCTAAGCTCTATTTCCCTCTCTCCTATGAGAGTGGAGGCCTGTGCCCAGCAGTGGGACGTTAATGGGCTGTAGTGGTGGTGGTGGTGGTGGAGATCGCAGTCAAGGGCTAACTGTAGTGGAATCCATACTAATATTATAAATGCGAAAGTGTGTCTGTCTGTCTGCTACGCTTTCGCGGCCTAACTACTCGACCGATTTCAATGAAATTGGGTACAGAGATAGGTTACATTCCAGGGAAGGCAGCTACTTTATATCCCGGAAAATCTAAGAGTTCCAGCGGGAATCAAAAAACCTTCAATCCAGGCGGACGAAGTCGCGGGCATTATCTGGTATAATATAATCACACTGATAAAAACTTTGACGACCTCCGTGGCGCAGTGTGTAGCGCTGTTGTCTTAACGTGCGGAGGTCCCAGGTTCGATCCCCGGCGGGGTCGATTTGGGAATTTATAGTTTCTGAAATTTCCCTGGTCTTGCCTGGTGGGAGGCTTCGGCCGTGGCTAGTTACCACCCTACCGGCAAAGACGTGCCGCCAAGCGATTTAGCGTTCCGGTACGATGCCGCGTAGAAACCGAATAGGGGTATGGGTTTAATAACTGCCATGCCCCTAACAGGTTAGCCCGCTACCATCCTAGACTGCATCATCACTTACCATCAGGTCAGATCGCAGTCAAGGGCTAACTTGTAGTGGATAAAAAAAAAAGAAGTTTAACTTACTCACCAACTATATAGAGCAAAGCAATGAATATACAACCGTAATATAATAAACTAATCATTATTGTGTTAATTTTATTATACTAATAAGTATTTAAATGTATAATTTAAACTTATTTATAGACACTCGAGGTTTCTTGTTAAACAGAAGTAAAATGTCTTGTGAATAAGTAAGTTTCAAAGTAAGTATTTAAGGCTAATGTGTATGAGGAAAATGGAGGGGTGGGACTTTTTGCTATCGGACTTAAGTATTCACTTGATAAACTAAAGGAAACTGGTTGGTTTGCCTATTGTTTATTAAAGACAGTTTTTATTTTTTTTGAAATTGGAGTCCCCTCGGTATATGAGTATGGCCATAGTCCACCACGCTGGCCAATGGCAGCTTCACACACCTTTGAGAACACCGTGAAGAACTCTCGGGTATGCAAATAATAATCTTACTAATAACTTTTTTTTTTTAATTGAAAATAATACAATAGAACTTAATGCTAGCTAGCCTAGCCTAATTACTATGTAAATCATGCCCACGTGGAATGGTGGCAAGCATTACATTTCCGCGCTGGACAGCCAGGCTGATCCTTTGCGCAAAAAATGTAATAACTACGTGCTATTCCAGATTATAATCTATCTCTGTACCAAATTTCAGCCAGATCCGTCCAGCCGTTGGGGCGTGATTGAGTAACAAATTCATACATCCATCCAAACTTTCGCATTTATAATATTAGTTATTAGTAAGATTATTATTTGCATACCCGAGAGTTCTTCACGATGTTCTCAAAGGTGTGTGAGGTCTGCCAATCCACACTTGGCCAGCGTGGTGGACTATGGCCATACTCATACTACATTTTATCCCGGAAAATGAAAGAGTTCCCGCGGGACCCAAAAAACCTTAAACCACGCAGACGAAGTCGCGGGCATTCGCTAGTTTATGTATAAAAGCCCCATAATAGACCAAAATACTAGAAATAAATCATGTTCTATGCGTAAATTATTCCAATGAATTTTTTTATGATTTGGGCTTAGAAATAATTCAGTCCATCATGCAGGTCCAGGATGTCAGGTTAGGGTTTAAAGCCCTAAACCCACAAGGTAACTGAAAATGTAACAAACGGACAGAAAAACAGAATGACAGCCACTTTTATTTTATTACTATGGATAATGAAATTTAAATTTTAAAGGATCATAATTAAAAGTATTGTGATACTTTTATTGTTTACCATACACTATACACAAAAAATATCATGATAATAAATGCAAATGTTAATTTATTTATGTAGGTACATAAAAAATAGGTAAGTACTAATTTAGTTTAGGTAAATCATAATTAGATATTATAAGAATAACAATGAGTAAACTCCTAAAATAACTTGGTATTGTGGTTTTTCCCTCTTAGAATATTACAAGTACCATATATGAATGCTTTACACTAAAAATAATAAATAAAAGCTTTATTTTTAAATAAATAAGTAGGTACCTATCTGTTAGTTTGGACCCTAGATTTCGGAGACCAATCCTAAATCTATGGTTTGGACATTGATATTAAAGAAATATTTTTTTCAGAATCTTCTCAAGTCCCATATCTCGAAGGAATACGTCACAACCTTTCAGATAAAAAAATATCTTTAACTGGCTGATTCCCGCGACTTCTTTCGCGTAGATTAAGATTGTTTGAATCCCTCGGGAAAACATTTTCCCGGATAAAAAGTAGCCACCTTGGGATGTAACCTATCTATGTACCAAATCTCATTAAAATCGGATGAACGGTTTTGTGATTTCCGTGGAAACTCCTTTATTTTACGGGATAAAAGTAGCCTATGTCACTCTTCAGGTCCTCAACTAGGCCCATGCAAAAAACTGTTGCTCTGTTGCGGCGTGAATTACGGACAAACCAACAAACAAACACACTTTCGCATTTATAATATTAGTATCATCCAACATTGTGTCTGTCCGTCTGTCTATCTGCTACGCTTTCACGACCCATCTGTTCCTCCGATTTCGTCGATATATTTTGATATAGGAATAATAAATTATGGAGGTTTCATTCCAGGGAAATACCTACAGACTAATTTACTCATTATTTTAAGAAACCCACGGGAAACCCTAAAATACCAATGAAATGGGTTTGCTGAGAAGAATACGAAAGATAAATTGACGTCACACTAAATTCAAAATGGCGGACGATAAAAGCTTGTTTAGTGAATCCTCTATTCTATCTTTATAATGACAGAAAGATCAATACTATACTCAATACTCAATATCATTTATAGAGATGAGTCGTACTAGGTAAATTTTGTACTAGGTGCACCTAGTCCAATTCGGTAGAAATACTCGATCCAAATACCTGTTCACCTAGTCCATAAAGTACGTGTATTTAAAGTACATAGTACGTGTCGTAGTAACGTGTCATACAAAATGTCTTATTAACAAAGTTCTTTAACCACATTACAAAAGTTTATGAAAACCGATTAATAAGTCCGATGTGCGTAACAGATTACGACGTCGTCGAGTAGGTATCAATACGGCGAGCGCGGCTTGCACGAGTCCGTACCATACTTGATACTCTTGATACTAGTCACATCACAAAACTAGAAACTAGTGGATACTATTTAGTACTTAGTATTTCGTAAAGTCCCGACTAGTGACAAAGAAGACAAGTGACAGGCAAAGATAGAAAGACTGCGGAGTGGTATAGTTAAAAAAGGACAGTATATTGCACTCGGCCCGCTGGTTATGTGCCATTTGAATTTGAACCATATTTCAATAATATTAAAACTAACGCGACACGCACTCGTGTTTGCCTAAATAATTCTTGTGTCAGTCATTTGAATTTGAACCAAATTTCAAGGTAAAAAGAGTGCGCCTCGTGTTAATTATGTATCGAAATATGGTTCAAATTCAAATGACACACTTATTGACGTTAAAAATTACTTACTTATAAAACATGATGGTGATAATTGGTTACGGTATCTTAAAACTAAAGCTACGAGGGTCTATCTTTGGACAAATGTTGTCGTCAACCATCGTCAAACAGATGAGCCGTAGAAACGTGGCAGTCAGACAGACAATATCTTATTTTACAATAATAAAATGGATAGTATTATGGACTCTTATCCTTGAAGACGGTCCTCGGCGGTTGGATCTCAGCATTGAAGTACCTACCGCCAATGATTCCGTCATTCCAGGCACGTATCCCATACATCCCTTCAGCCAAACCAAATAATATATCGAGTGTGTGCGTTACAAAGTTTTATGGATCAATGACCGAACTGGTTGCGTTGAGGAAATGATTTTATTCCTGGGTTTCGAAGACGTTCTTCTTTTACTTAGTGTACCAAGTACTTTTTTTGTGTCCCACAGGATAAGTAGTACAATAACAGATCACTGTAGGTATACTTAATGCACCTAATTTGGCTTTTTATACGACTGCCTGAAAAAAGGAGTCTATTGTTACAGTATGATTTTTAGTGTACCTAGTACTTTTTTGTGTCCCACAGGATAAGTTGTACAATAACAGATTACTGTAGATACTTTATGCAACTTATTTTGCTTTTTGTAAAGAGCACCTTTACAAAAAGCAAAATTAGGCAAAGCGAAATTCAACAGGTTCTCTTTACCACTACCCATTAACCTCCCTCTGCTGGGCTCTTTAGGAGGGAAGGAGCTTTTAGAATTAGAGCTCAGACTATATTATCATGTTAGTGATTCAAAAACGTAGTGGACACTAAGTACATTAGAACAAACTAAGGACAGTTACAGAACTGTAAATTATAAGTAGAAGTTTAAGCTAAATTAATATTACTTATTAGCCCATAAGCTAGATGGTAGAAGACAATAAAGTTACAATTATTAAAGGAATTATTGGATCATTTTGGCAAGGAAAATAAAAATGCTAGTGATAACTCTTGTGGAGAGTGGTTTTCTAAAGTGGGTTTATTTTTATTGAAACGTCTTTTACATTGTAAGCAGTAATATATTTTTATCCTGGGCAGACATTTTTACGACATTTTTTTTATAATAAAGTTACTTATGTTACATTTTTTTTTGTCTAAAGTCTACGGTCTTCAGACACTATGGTCAAAGGAGTTTTTATCCAACAACTAGCGAATGCCCGTGACTTCGTCTGCGTGGTATGAGGTTTTTGGTTCCCGCGGGAACTCTTTAATTTTACGGGATAAAATGTAGCCTATGTGCTATTCCAGACTATAGTCTACTTCAGTGCCAAATTTCAGCCAGATCCGTTCAGCTGTTGGGGCGTGATTGAGTAACAAACATCCATACATCCAGACATCCTTACATACAGACATCCATACATCCATCCTAACTTTCGCATTTATAATATTATCCAACAATAATAACCGGGACCGATGGCTTAGCGTGCTCTCCGAGGCACGGGTATAACTCACCGCCAACTTTCTAACTCCGGGCTAGCAACCCGGGCCTCGAACCCGGGACCTCGTCGGCCGCAGTCGAACATGCTAACCACTGGACCAACGATGCATGTATGCATGTATGTATATGTCACTATAAGATTGTAAAAACCGTTAGATTATAATCTAACTCGCGAAATTGTAAACTGTCGAAAGATTGTGAACCGTTCAATGTTCTGAGTGTCAATTTTTACACGACTGCCTGAAAAAATGTTTTCAGGGTTCACGTATGTATGTATGTATGTATGTATGTATGTATGTATGTATGTTTGTATGTATGTATGTGAGTTTGTATATTCCACCATAACTTCTATACGCCTGAACCAATTTTGATAAATGAGGTATCGTTAGAATCCCTAGCTTATTCCGGGTGATATAGGCTAGTAAAATTTAAAAAAATTGATGGGGTGATCATGGTCCCGCATTAAAGACTAAAGTTGAAAAAAAAATATTCGAAAATAAGATTAACTATGGAATAATATTAATCTGGGAACGATTCTCGACCGTACAGCGCTTCGTGTGGCAGTTTGCTTACGCTTGGGAATAAAGGTATGTGAGCCTCATTACTGTCCTTGTGGCAGCCGCGTAGATCAGTTTGGTTACCATGGACTCAGTTGCATTCGGAGCGCAGGCCGCTTGTATCGCCACGGTGCTCTCAATGATATAGTCCGTCGCGCTCTGGCCACTGCCTCCATCCCTGCACAACTGGAACCCTCCGGTTTGTTCAGGGATGACGGCAAGAGGCCGGATGGGATGACTATAGTACCATGGTCGATGGGTCGTGCACTGGTGTGGGATGCAACCTGCGTTGATACGTTGGCAGCGTCCCATCTATCAGGCTCGTGCCTAAAGGCGGGTGCTGCTGCTGAATCTGCTCAGTTGCTTAAGCGTCGCAAATACTCAGCCATTACTAAGGACTACGTTTTTGCGGCGCTTGCTTTTGAGACTCTGGGCCCATGGTCATCGGACACGAAGAATTTTATAAATGTTGTGTCCCAAAAACTGATCCACGCCTCTGGTGACCAAAGAGCTGGCGCTTATTTAGCCCAACGGCTTAGCCTTGCCATTCAACGAGGTAATAGCGCCAGTATTTTGGGCACCATGCCCATTAACGATCACTTGGATGGCGTGTATTTTTTGTAAATATAATTAGTTTTTTATTTAGATTTTAATTTATTTCTTACTTTTAATTCTAATATATATGTATAGTTTAAAAAAAAAATGAAAGTTTTGGTTAATGTGAATAGATTAACTATATAATCATCATCTAGAAAATTATGAGTAGATTCCAAAAATATATTACACTATAGTTCAATATCCAGTGATTCACAAAAAAATATTATTTAATAAAAATATGAATAAGATTCTAATTTAACTAGATTAATTTAGATTTTTAACTTTTTTTAGATTTTTACTTTTTAGTTTTTTTTTAGCAAGGCAATCGTGTTTTTTAATTTTTTTAATTATGACTTGTTACAGGTGTAATTTAAAATGATGACGTCTGATGATGTTGGCGATTAATCCAGCAAGCTGTCCGGGTTCTTTTCGCACAGGAACTTCCTGGGCCGGTCGCACCAGTAGTCGTCTAACTTGGCATTAGGGAATATCGCCCCGCAGTATTCCCCTGGACTTGCGTTGTCCGGTTGTCCCATCTCCCAGTCAGTGTATCCTGCTTCCTCTAAAGTTTGTCCTAGAATACAACCATTTATTAGAATCCTAACTAATTATATAATTGATGCGAACATGACTTTGTTTCTTTGTTTGTTACGTTTTCGTGGCCATCTTTTCAACTGATTTTGATGAAATTGCTAAGTACAGACATAGTTTGTGTCCTCCCTCCGTTTGATTTAGATATCATACCAGTGAAAGTGAGGAAACAGAGACAGGTGTGTGTGCACACACACACTAATTGTGCACTGTGATATCCTCTGCGTATTACCTATTGTTTAGTTTGTTTTTTCTTAAGAAAAGTAAAATAAGTTTGATTAACAATCGAATTAACTTGCTAAATATGTGTTATTTTTAGTATGTAGATAAATTCTGAAATTTATGTACTTACTAGCTAATGCCCGCGACTTCGTCTGCGTGGATCGAGGTTTTTTGGTTCCCGCGGGAACTCCTTCATTTTCCGGGATAAAAAGTAGCCTATGTGCTATTCCAGACTATAATCTATCTCTGTGCCAAATTTCAGGCAGATCCGTTCAGCCGTTGGGGCGTGATTGAGTAACAAACATGCATACATCCACACATCCATACATCGATATACATCCATCCAAACTTTCGCAGTTATAATATTAGTAAGATATTAGTAATATTATAAATATAATCTAATACTTCCTAAAAATGAAATTCAAATTCAAATGATGTTTGCCTATTATGAATCCAGCCTAGGGCTGGATGAGGGCCGACTTGTAAACGAGTATATCAAAAAGAAGCACTGAAGACAGCAGACGCCGAAATTATCCAAAGTCATTTTTGACAATTCAAAACGTCTGACATTTACCGTGAACAGTCTTCCACACACGATCTTTGTTCCAATCCATGACACCAATGAATGTGACATCGTGTTTATGAGCTTTAGGATAGTGAAGACTATAAATCTCCTTCACCACAGTAGCCTCCACCTTGCTGTTGATGATGGCGAGGTAGCCTCCCTCCGCTGAGCAGATCTTGAAAGCATTGGGCCACGTTTGAGCGGTATAATGAAACTTGTAGCAGCTACCAGTGTACGCGTTAAACTCGTATGCTGAAAAGAAGAACAAATATAACGCTTGACTATAGTTCTCACTTCGCTGTTATTTTACCTCTCGTTGTAAGGTTGGCTTACCTGAGTGTGCTGAGTTTATACATGTATGTATTTATTGTAGAAATCATTAAGGGGTATGGGTTTAGTATAGCCGACATACCCACCCCTAACAGCTTATACTGCTAGCATCTTAAACTGCGTCATCACTGTCACTTAACAACAGGTGAGATCGCAGTCAAAGGCTAACTTGTTATGGAAATAAAGAGCTCAGAACAAGACCTCAGCACTCATAACCGCATCAGACCGCCTCCGTCCACCGTCAGGTACCCTCGATAAATTTAAATGCCGAAAAGAAGAAAGAGTATCTTGGTCTGTCAGAACATATTTACCTCTGTCGATAGTTCCGCACGGCATAATAGACATGTTCCCAATATTTTTCTTGTAACACACAAATGGGAGGACGCCAGAGCAGTTCACATCGGCTACTCTGCCGTCAACGTAAGCGATACAATCCTCGTTGTTGTCAACGTTGTCAGGCTGCCCTGGAAACCACTGTACCGGCATTTTGGACAAAGGTTCTCCTGAAATATATCCAAGCATTAAGCGGAATTCGTCCACTTCAGAAAACGATACATCGAGAATAATATTGCACTTGTAAAATAGAACAAAGTGGTACAAAACGTCATCGTTGTCTCAACCGAGACTCCACCACTGTTGGGTGAAAGAGTTGGTGGCAGAGAGAATTCTTGATTTCACAACAGTGGACAGGAAGCATAAATTGCGAGCCCCGCCGAACTGTTTCGCCTCGCGAAGAATATACGTGAATTTACGAAGCTGATTGCCAACCTTCGCTATTCTTAGAAGTGCCCAAAGAAGAAGACTGTCGGGAGCGTGTGTTATGCTCGACCGATGCAATAGGAAGATTTTCCTCCGAGCCGGTGTCGTACTTGGGGATCCCAGCTGGGCCAACTGTTGTAGGTTGACATTTCCATATATAGTACAATTCCGAAAGAACTTCGTTAGCGTGATTCAGGCGGCGGCATGTGATTGGTTAACGTAGCCGCGTCATGTTTACGTCATCATGTAGGTGATTGGCTAACGTGGCCGCGTCATGTTTACGTCATCATGTAGGTATTGTGTGCCCCTACAAGACAAAGAGATTGCTTCGAGCAGTTCTAGCATAACCCTCTCCATCGAGCACTGAGTTAACCATTATATAAAGGAAGTAAAAAGTACGATAATAACGCTGACCCTCAAGAGAATAGAAATATCCTTTGGAGAAGAGTGAATGCACTCCGGTGTAGATGCCTGCACATTCTGTGGACGACTTATTCAATTCAGCACGCAGTGCATTCTGCATGGCTACGTTTACAGGTGAAGCCAGAACTGCACCTGTAATGAGAATGATGTAATAATAATAGTGGTTAGTCATGGCCTAAAGGGTGATCTTATGCATGGGAAGTTCTATCCCTGGCAGATTCAATTTGGAAATTTATACATTCTGACTTTTGTCTAGTTTGATCTGGTGGAGGCCACCGATTCAGACCGGGTTCCGATTTCTTGAATTCTACCGTTAACATCATTTATTAGCATCTGCGGAGATCGCCACATGTGCAACATCCCTGATAGGTTAGCCCGCTACCATCTTAGACTGCAACAGTGATGATGCAGTCTGAGAATCAATAACTCAATAATCATCATCAATTATCCAAGTTATTTTAAAAGTTACAATGAACTGGTCGAGGTGAGATCTCGGAGAACTCATAGAAGGAATAAACTAATTGTTTCTCCTAAAAGACTGCAGATGTTTGGAAAGAGTACACACTACATGGCAATAGCTATGTACAATAAACTTCCTGACAGCTACAAAAACAGTACTTATAATGTTTCCAAAAGGAAGGGTCTGCTAAATAAATGCTATTACAAAATTTCTGAATTTCGTAGTGATAATCTCAAGTAACTTATCTTAAATAATTTATATAACATGTAAATTTTGATGATGACGACGTGATTAAACTAAATGGTTTTAAAGTGCATTAATTTTGTATCCCATCCCGCCTTATATAGAATTTGACATGTGTAATTGTAATTAAGTACTAATATCATTATTATCTCTGATTATTTTATGTTATTTTCTTTCGTTTTTCATTGTAATTTTATATGACCTTTTATGAATTTAATTAACTAATTTTCTTTTTTTAATTGTAATACGACTTCGATGAATTATACCAAATATTCATACCCCATTAATTGGTAGAATGTATAAGGTTCTCAAACTGTAATCATTTAGACTTTATATCACCTACATTCTCATGAATAAATTATTATATTTTATTTTTAAAAAATAAAGTAAGTAAAATCACAGTCAAGGGCTAACTTGTCATCGTCGTCTCAACCAGTAGACGTCCACAACTGGACGAAGGTCTCCTGAAAAGATCATCACAGAACAAGGTCTTGTGCTGCTCGTTTCCAGCGGCTCCCACCTTTGCTTCAGATCGTTCCTCCACCTAGTGGGGGGTCGTCCAACGCTGCGCTATCCTGTGCGAGGCCGCCATTCTAGCACCTTGCTGTGGCTAACTTGTATTGGGGTAAAAAAGAAATAAATTGAATCAGTTACGACCTTCCATATAACACCTGTTTCGTGCCTCATGCCACGTCCCGGGCACTTTGTGGAACTTCATCCATCCGCTCACATCCACGTGATATGAGTAGTCTGAACGGAACTGCTTGCCTGCTGGAAAAACCAAATTCATCATTACAATATTGACAACCACCCTGGTGCAGTGGTGAGCCCCTTTGGCTTGTAAACGGGAGGTCTCGGGTTCAATCCTCGGCAGCGAATTTGGGAATTTGTAATTTCAGATTTTTTTCTGGTCTGGTCTGGTTAAAGACGTGCAAACGTTCAAATCCCAAGCGATTTAGCGCTCCGGTTCTATGCTGTTTAGACACTGATTAGCGGTATGAATAGAATAGAAATGTTTATTATTGGAATCAACTAATGTACATAACAATGAATTCCTGACCCTTTAACTAGGAGGACCCGTATCTTAGGGGCCAGTGCCTTCCCAAACGTTGATCGTTAAAAATATCATCCTGACTCGAAGACTCTTGTCTTGACTGAAGTCAAATGACCTACCTTCAATTGGCTATAGAAGAACAGTAAAACTTCTTACCTATAGCGCCATAAATTGTCAACAACAAAACCAAACGTTTTATGCAAAACATGATTTGTCACAAATAGTCTGCTACCTACTGAGGACAATGATCAACTGGAACTACTTATGCGAACAGGAACCAATCCATACACATGCCAAACATGATAAGTATGCAGAAAGCTTTTGAAATGCACCTTCTATCGACCCTGTAAAGATCAAAACGATCTGACAATTTATAAAGTATTTCTCATATTCCGAGTCATACTGCAGGACGAGTGGGAGATTATTTTATGCATTCGATCGCGACAACGTTAACTACCATTTGTATGGAATTGATCGAACTCCACAGAACCAGCACAGAATAGGTAATAGTACTATTACCTATTCTGTGATAGTACGTTGCACAGAAATATTATTATTTTTACTAGCACACTAGCGAGCTGAATTGGTATTTATTATGACGTTATCAGAGTTGCTGTTTATTAAAACGACTTCGCGGAATAAGATTTCTGTACAGCAGTACTATTATTTATTCTGTTATAGAATGTTGTCGCGATCAAATGGGAAGAACATCTTCCACTAGGCACTCTGATTCACTGGATTTACCAGTTCTATCTACAATCGCAAACCACAGGATGTGTTAACAAAGTGTCTCAAACTCATTGTACCTATAAATTATTTTGGTGTACGTAATAATTAAGTTTGTAAAGCTAATGAGTAACATTATTTTAACCTAAACTTTTACTATAACTAATATCTATCATTGTGGCAAATTTGAACCAGATTCGTTTGGCCATATAAGTATAGATTTCGATGAAGGAACCTCATGAAAGATAATAAGACCATCAAAATGAAAATATTTGAAAACAGAGATTGTCATCAGATGTTCTGGCGTGGGATAGGAACAAATAATGCCAATCAGTCGCACAGCAAGCTGTCCGCGATATTCACCAATCAATCAAATGAATGTCGCAGGCATCAGAGGCGCGATTATGTAAGAATTGCCGATGCAAAGTCAAAGTTTGGCATCAAAGTAAAATAAACCGCATTACCGCATTGAATTACATCTCAATTTACTGTATCCATTCTCAAACGTTTATGGTATCGTACATACCTAAACGTACATACCTAAATTTTATGCCTATTCAATGATGATACCCCTCGGCATGCAATGTACGAATGCATACAGCAGATAAACGAGGCCATTGGAAGTGAGGATAAACTAAGCCCAAAAAACTTAATAACAAGAATGCTGATGAACGAAGTAGAGTGGGACAAATTTGCGAAACTAATTATATTTAAGTTATTATAAGTACCTATAACATAAAAACGCGATACGCAGAAATCCACAGCATAAGAAAATGGCTACCTTTCTGACGAAATGCCCGGGAAGAAGTAGATTATTATTATTATATACTCTTTATTTGTACCACCATAAAGATAAAAAAAAATGAATAGATGAAGATCGGAGGAGGTTTTTAGTCCGTAGGTCACGAAAATCTAACTGAAGTAAAGTCGGGCATGCCAGTTGCTGGCATCTATGAGGATTTTCCTCGTCCCCATAAAAAATATCGTAACGAAACTTGAATGTTTTTTTTTTAGTTTTAATTAATACATTTCTTGAGTTATATGGGACGGGACAGTCTTTACGCCCCCGAGGCCGTAGTAGTAACCTACTGCTCCACGTCCGGCGGACGTAACAAATCAGGGACCCCACCTTCGCCTCGGCAACGCATTAGGACGTCATTAAATCGAGATGCCAAAAGTGAAATAAATCGTTGGACAAAAATACAAAAGTTTACAGCTGTAAAAGGGGCGAAAACTTTTTCTGTGAGTCCTGTCACTTGTCAAGTCTGCGCGCCAAAACCAATGTCATTGCCGTCACAGACAAGATGCATCCTAACTCTATGTTTACATAGTCTGGTACAGTCTGTACGCCAGTATGCCACAGCCTATTATAAGTATTCTTATAATAGGCTGTGGTATGAGTATGACTAATTTTAATTTTAAATTTTTTTTCATTTAAAAGCAAACTTCGTTCCCTCACTCGCTAATTATATAGGGAATAGGTGGTAAAGGCGAGAATAAGGCTACGTTCGCACTGCGGAAAACATTCGCGCGGTTTACTCTCGCGATTTATATATGTCACCGTAAGATTGTAAAACCCGTTAGATTATAATATAACTCGCGAAATTCTAAACTGTCGAAAGATTAGAATTTAACGCATTATTTTCCGGTAGATTGTAATCTGATAGGTATTTAAACCCGATAAAACCTAAGACTACTTGATTATTTATGTCGAACCCTAACCTAACCTACAAGAAAGAGACAAGAAAACGTAAATAAAATGAATATTTTAAAAATTGACACTCGGAACATTGAACAGTTTACAATCTTTCGACAGTTTAGAATTTCGCGAGTTAGATTATAATCTAACGGTTTTTACAATCTTACGGTGACACATATGTCGCGTACGGATTTCTTGGTGGATACCCACTCTTCACAAAGAACACACCCTTCAAATTTCATGTCTTTTGGACCAGCGGTTCAGGCTGTGCCTATATATAAGTGCCTATATATATAAGTCACTCTAAATACTCGTATTTATCACAGGTATTTATGTGAATCATTCCAGTATTGTGTACTCCGCCAACGAACTGACCAAGTGAAATACATCGAATGAGTCAAGTTTAATTAAACCTTCATCAATGAATAATTTATCAATCTTTTATCTTTTCTAAAAGTTCAATTAAATTTTAAACATAAAGCTGACACTGGGGCTGATTCTGTAGTGCACAATCTCTAAACTAAACTAAAATTAGAGCATTATAAATATTGCTAACCCTTTCATAATACTCCCTACGGAAAGGGACAGAACTAGATTTAAAGCTGCCATTTTAGTTTAGTTTAGAGATGTTACATTACAGAATCGGCACCATTTTTTATGTTAAGGATAGTTTTTTTTTATCATACACAAGTTAGCCCTTGACTGTGATCTCACCTGATGGTAAGTGATGATGCACTCTAAGATGGTAGCGGGCGGGGTTTAAAGAACATGTTATTGTTTATTGTTTATTAATGTTCTCTTGTCGGTGGGAATGACATTCTGAACTAGTCGTAAATAGATACACTCGACGATTCAAAACCAAAAGTTTATTTGAATAAAAAACATCTGAATGAGAATCAGGTTTTGCTTTTACAGGTGTAATTTAAAATGATGTCGTCTAAAAGTATTTCGGGTACTTTTCGCACAAGAACTTCCTAGGCCGATCGCACCAGAAGTCTTCTAACTTGGCGTTAGGGGACATGGCCCCGCAGGATTTCCCTGGACTTGCGTTGTCCGGTTGTCCTATCTCCCAGTCAGCGTATCCTGCTTCCTCTAAAGTTTCTCCTAGAATATAACCATTTATTAGAATCCTAATTATATTATAATTAATGCGAATATTGTTTTTTTTCTTTATTACGCTGTCACCGCCCATTTTTTCAACTGATTTTGATGAAATTGGCAAGTACAGCGACTGCGGCCAACGAGGTCCTGGGTTCGAATCCCGGGTCGGGCAAAATTAAGTATTGGGTTTTTCTGACTAGAAATTCTCAGTACTAGCCCTGGAGTTAGGAAGTTGGCGGTGTTTCACCCCCGTGCCTCGGAGAGCACGTTAAGCCTTCGGTCCCGGTTATTATCACTAACATGATAATAGTCGTTAAAGCCCGCCAACCCGCATTGGTGGGCCTAAGCTCTAATCCCTCTCTCTCATGAGAGTGGAGGTCTGTGCCCAGCTGTGGGACGTTAATGGGCTGTAGTGGTGATTATCTTATTCTCAAAATTGAATATAAGTGTTTAAAACTTTGGTGTTTCAATAATGATCCAGTGACTATTTCTACTGATCTATTTCTTGTAACTTGTGTGTTGTGATTTACCGAAAAATACACACTTAACATAAGTATGTTTTTATAAGAAAAATAAATTAAGTTTGAATAACAAAGCAAATAACTAGCTAAATATGTATTTATTTTTGTTAGTATGTAGATAAGTCAGTCCTATGAGAGTGGAGGCCTGTGCCCAGCAGTGGGACGTTAATAGGCTGTAGTGGTGGTGGTGGTGGATGTAGATAAATTCTGAATTTCATGTACTCATTATAAATCTAATCTAATACTCCCTAAAAATAAAATTCAAATTCAAATGATGTTTCCCTATTAAGTATCCTAGGGCTGGATGATCGCCAACCTGTTAAAACGAAAAAGCAAGGCAGCGGACGCCGAAATTATCCAAAGTCATTTCTGACTGTTTTGACGTTTCTGACAATTCAAAACGTCTGACATTTACCGTCAACAGTCCTCCATACGAGATCTTTATTCCAATGCATGAAACCAATGTATATGATATCTGTTCCACTTGGATTGTGACGACTGTAAATCTCCTTCAGCACAGCAGCCTCCTCCCTGCTGTTGATGATGACGAGGTAGCCTCCCTCCGCCGAGCAGACCTTGAAAGCATCGCGCCACGTTTGAGCGCTGTTATGAAACTTGTAGCAACTACCAGTTTTCCCGTTAAGCTCGTATGCTGAAAAGAAGAACAAATATAACGCTTGACTAAAGCCCGTTCACACTTCACAGTTATTTCACCTCTCGTTGTATGGTTGGCTTATCTGAGTGAGCTGGGTTTGTACATGTATGCATGTATAGAAGAAACCATTAGGGGTATGGGTTTAGTATAACTGACATACATAATAGCTTAGCCTGCTAGCCTTCTTAGACTCCTAGACACCAGGTGAGATCGCAGTCGAGGGCTAACTTGTAATGGAAGTAAAGAACCAAGAAAAAGACCTCAGTATTTACAACAGCATCAGAATTCCTTCAGCCTCCGCCTCCGTCAGGCGCCCTCGAAAAAGTTAAACACCGAAAAGAAGAAAGGATATCTTGGTCTGTCGGAACTTTTACCTCTGTCGATAGTTTTGCACCGCCCAACAGACTCGATCTCCTCGTTATTGTAACACAAGAATGGGAGGACTTCAGAGCATTTCACATCTGCTATTCTGCCGTCAACGTAAGCGATACAGTCCTCGTTGTTGTCAACGTTGTCAGGCTCCCCTGGCAGCCACTGCACTGGCAATTTGGATAAAGGTATTCCTGAAATATATCCAAGCATTAAGCGAAAATATGTCCGCTTCAGAGAACGATACTTCAAAAATAATAATGCAGTTGTAAAGTCTACATGAATAAAGTCATATAAGACGTCGTTGTCGTCTTAACCGATAATTCACTGTTGGATGAAAGAGTTGGTGGCAAAGAGAAATCTGGATTTCATAACGTCTAGGAATAGGGAGCAGGAATTGAGAGCCCTTCCAAACTGTTTCGCTTCGCGAATAAAATTTAGGCATATACGAAGCTGACTGCCAATCTCCGTTATTCGTAGAGGTATCCAAAGAAGAAGAAAAGGAGGCAGCAATTGCTTCGAGCAGTTCATAGCCGGAATGGATATCGTCTATGAAGTGAACATATTTTATGTGAGGGAAGTAGAAAGTACGAAAATTATGCTGACCTTCAAGAGTATAGAAATATCCTTTGGAGAAGAGTGAATGCACTCCGATGTGGATGCCTGTACATTCTGTCGACGACTCATTCAATACATCACGAAATCCCTTGTGCATTTCTTTGAATAGAGGTGAAGCTAGAATTGCACCTGTAATGAAAATGATGTAATGATAATAGTCGTTTTGTGAAGTTTTGTCCCTGGCAGTGGAAATTTGGTTTTCTTTGGTATTTCTGATTTTTGTTTGTTGTCTGATCTGGTGTGGGCTAGCACCCTCCGGGCTAAAGTCATACCCAGGTACCGCTGGTCCAACCACTTAACCTTGGAAATAATGTTCTGTAGTAAACACTTCAATATCGAGATTCTGGCCATTTGATTCCGATTTCTCGTATTCAAATTCAAATGTTTTTTTATTCAAATAAACTTTTACAAGTACTTTTGAATCGTCGAGAGAATCTACCACTGGTTCGGACCAAACCAGCAAGAAACTCGGCAGTTGCTCTTTTAAAAAAAATAATTTACAATTTCATTAATTTGTAGAATACAGTAACGGCTGTCCTTAGCATTGCTGGAGTGAGTCAAATCCAAATATGCAATTTTTGCAGTCTCAACGTCAGTAAACTGCCTAATTTTTCTGACAGCGTAAGCAGCAGAGCTGAGTTTGCCAGCCAGAGTTGATATATCAGTGCCCCATTGAAATTTTGAATATAGATTCAAAGTTTCAATGGGGCCACCCCCAGGAACACAGTGGTCTCTTCTATTTTTAAAATATCATTATTTACAGTTAAATTCAACCAGTAGCGTCATCTATAAGCATTTGCGAAGATTGCCACATGTAAAACTGCAGCACCCCTAAAAGGTGTAGCCCGCTACCATCTTGGACTGCATCATAACCTGGTGAAATCTCAGTCAAGGGCTCACTTGTAGTAGTCGTCTCAACCAGTAGACGACCACTGCTAGATGAAGGTCTCCTGCATAAATATCCACAGAACAAGGTTTTATGCCGCTCGCTTCCAGCGGCTCCCAGCTTTGCTTCAGATCGTCCCTCAACCTAGTGGGGGGTTATCCAATGCTGCGCTATGTGCGAGGCCGCTATTCCAGAACCTTGCTGTGGCGAACTTGTAGTGGGGTAAAAAATAAATAAATTGAATCAGTTACGACCTTCCATATAGCACCTGTTTCGTGCCTCATGCCACGTCCCGGGCACTTTGTGGAACTTCATCCACCTCTCTGCATCTTGGTTAAATGAGTAGTCTGAACGGAAATACGATTGCTTGCTTTCTGGAAAAACCAAGTTCATTATTACAATATTGATAAACGCCCTAGCGCAAAGGTGAGCGCTGTTGGCTTGTAAATAGGAGGTCCCGGGTTCGATCCCCTGCAGGGTCAATTTGGGAACTTATTAGGTCTTTACATATGAAATTGGCGTTTTGTCGTATTGGCCACTTCGATCTCAAATATCTCCTCTTTGGTTAGGAATTTCTATTTCAAATTTATACAGCTATTTACTCATGCTTTTGTGTTTTGAAAACCCTAATTCATTTGTTTTTCCTCCTTTGGTTTTTTCTTTGCGTCACTCAGTTTACAAAATGGAAAACTTGAAATATCGCGTTATTTACGAATACGAATTCCATCGTGGCACCAGTGCTGCAGAAATGGCTCGAAGGATTAATGACGTGTATGGCGCCGGTGTCGCAAAAGAAAACACAGTGCGTGAAACGTTTTCGTTCTGGAAATTTCGACCTGCAGAACAAGGCCCGTGGACGGCCAGAGACCAAAGTTGATAATGTAGAATTGAAGGCTATTGTAGAAGCGAATCCATCGCAAATCACGTCCGGCTACTGCAGGCTACGGTGTTAGTGATAAAACAGTTTTAATCCACTTGAAGCAAATTGGGAAGGTGAAAAAGCTTGAAAGGTGAGTGAAACCTCATGAATCGAGTGCAGCAAACCGACAAACGCGCGTCGACTGCTGCGTTACATTACTCAACCGGCACAATAATGAAGGGATTTTAAATCGAATTATTACCTGTGACGAAATGTGGACGATAATCGGAAATGCTCATCGCAATGGCTGAAACCTGGCGAACCAGCCAAATCCTGCCCCAGGCGAAAATTTACTAAAAAAAATTACTTGTGAGCGTTTGGTGGACTATAGTACCGGTGTCGTTCACTACAGCTTTCTTAAATCTGGCCAGACGATTACGGCGGATGTCTATTGTCAGCAACTGCAAACCATGATGGAAAAGCTGGCTGCTAAACAACCGAGGCTCGTCAATCGCTCTAGGCCACTGCTGCTTCAGGACAACGTTAGACCACACACAGCACAACAGACGGCTACCAAATTAGAGGAGCTTCAATTGGAATGTCTAAGACATCCACCGTACTCCCCGGACTTTGCTCCAATAGATTAGCATTTTTTTGGAAATTTGGATAACTTGCAAGACAAGGAAAAAATTCAACTCCGATGGGGCAGTTCAAAGCGCCTTCAAAGATTTTATTGACTCCCGTCCGAATGGATTTTTTTAGTAAAGGGATCAATGGATTACCCATGAGATGGCAAAAGTGCATAGATAACAATGGTACTTACATACTTTTATTGAATAAATATTATATTATATTTAAAATAAATCGACTTTATCTTCCTCCCTTACAAAACGCCAATTTCATATGTAAGGACGTAATATAATTACTGAACTTGCTCTGGTCTGGTCTCGTGGGAGTTTTCAGCTGTGGCTACCACCACCAGTTACCACCATACACCGGCAAAAGACTTGCAAGAATGTTCAAACCCCAGGCGATTTAGCGTTCCGGTATTATGCATTATGGACACAATTAACGGTATGGCATTATTACTTATACTGCATCTTCACTTACCACCATGTGTAATAGCAGTCAAGGGCTATCTTGTAGAGGATAAAAAACACATCGCCAGTTAGCTAGTGAGTACGAACCTCCTATCAGAATTGATGGGTTTGGCCATAGTTCACCATACTAATACTTCACACATCTTTGAGTACAATAATAAGGACTCTCTGGCTTGTATTTATTATTTCACAGTTTAGAAAGTTATATTTAATGTAACTACGCGTGGCTTAATGATAAACTTTTCATAAAATTATGAAAGTATAAACTAAGGATTACAGAAAGATGCCGTTTGAATTGGGGAAATGCGATAAAGCCGGTGTCGCAAAATGACAATTATCAGATTTTCCAATTGTATTTACTAATTTGGCTTACAGATTTCACTCTCACGATCAGTCATCAGTCATCAGTAGTTGTGAGTTTTGGCTTTATGACGTGACTGAAGTCAAATGACTTATTTACCTTCAAGTGCTAGCTATAAAAGAACAGTAAAAATTCTTACCTCTCACGCCATAAATTGTCAACAACAAAACTAAACTTTTTATGGAAAACATGCTTCTTCACAACTGGTCTGGTACCTACTGAGGAATATGATCAACTGACAATTTTGTATAGCATTAGTAAAGTATTTTTCATTATCCGAGTGATACCTACTGCAGGCCGAGTGGGAGTTTTTTAAACGGTTGTCTGAAAAAAGGAGTATATTGTTTTCAGGATTTATGTATGTATGAATGTATGTATGTATGTATGTATGTATGTATGTATGTATGTAAGTATGTATGTGAGTTTGTATATTCCACCATAACTTCTATACGCCTGAAGCGATTTTAATAAATAAGGTATCCTTAGAATCCCTAGCTTATTCCGGGTAACATAGGCTAGTAAAATTTAAAAAAAATTGATGGGGTGACCATGGTCCCGCATTAAAACTAAAGTTGAAAAAAAAAATTGAAAATAAGATTAACTGTATAATCTTCATTTAGAAAATGATGAGTAGATTCCGAAAATATATAACACTATAGTTCAATATCCAGTGATTCACAACGAAATATCATTAATAAAAATGTGAATAAGATTTTAACTAGATTAATTTAGATTTTTAACTTTTTAGTTCATTTTTTGGCAGGGCAGTCGTAATTTTTAATTTTTTTAATTATGGCTTGTTTACGCATTCGATCGCAACAACGTTAAGTATCAATTATATGGAATTGATATAGCGCTAGCTGTCAAGCGCTTGACAATTCCATACACGGCTTAGAACTAACGTTGTCGCGATCGATTGGGAAGAACATCTCCCACTAGATACTCCGATAATGATTCTCTGGATTTACCAGTTTTATCTACAATGACAAACCACAGGATGTGTTATCAAATTGTCTCAAATTCATTCTATATATTTCGGTGTAGGCAACAATTATATTAACTACTAGAGATCGCCCGCAACCTTAGTACTTTTTGCTATAGTTGTAAACTCTCTCTCTCTCTCTCTCTCTCTCTCTCTCTCTCTCTCCTTCTCTCTCTCTCTCATAGAAGGCAAGCCAGTTATTTTCGTTTCGTCTTTCTATTTCGCATTGAACAGTGTGGTGTCACGACGATTATTTTTTATTACATACTAGTTGTTTTTTATTACATCTAGCGACTTCGTCCGCGTAGATTGAGGTTTATAGTTTCCGCGGGAACTCTTTAATTTTCCGGGATAAAAAGTGTCCTGTGTCCGTCTCCTGGTTCGAAGCTACCTCCCCACCAAATTTCAGCCAAATCGGTTCCCGCGGAAACTCTTTAATTTTTCAGCATAAAAAGTATCCTGTGTCCGTCTCCTGGTTCGAAACTACCTCCCCACCAAATTTCAGCCAAATCGGTTCAGCCGTTTTTGAGTTATAAATAGTGTAACTAACACCACTTTCTTTTATTTAAATAGATTATGTATATTTGTTAATAATAAAAAAAAAATATTATAACTTAAAAAAAAAATATAACGATTCCTTCACTAATTAATCGAAAGGAACTTCGTTCCAGCCGGGTGTCCCTTGACACCTCTCAAGTTTTTAATTGTTTTTTTTTAATTTATTTTTTAATTTATACTATCATGTAGCGATGCTGTCACCGGGTCAGATACGTTTGGTGGGACTGTATGCCGGTAACAAAAGTATACACCTGTGAAAGGGACGAAATATATTTTGTGAGTACTGTCACTTGTCAGTGGCGTCACAGATAAGATGCATCCTAAATTCCTAACTCTATGTCTACATAGTCAGGTGCAGTCAGTATGCCACAGCCTATTAAAAGTATCCTTATAATAGGCTGTGGTATGAGTATGACTACATTTCTTCCCCGCTGGCGTTTGCACTTTGCAAGCAAATGAGATTTCCGCGAGAGTTGCGACTTGCGCCCCACGCCCCAGCGGCGGCGTTAGCAAACTTCGTTCCCTCACTCGCTAATTATATAGGAATCTATATATAGTATAAATAATAGGTGGTAAAGGCGAGAATAAGGCTACGTTCGCACTGCGGAAAACATTCGCGCGATCATACGCAAGCGTGCCGCGTCCATAATGAGCAGGCTATTGAGTAGCTCCAACACCCTCCTTGGCACATTGGTGGTTAAACTGGACAGCCCTCTCTGGAGGTGCTGGAATGGTGCATACAGTCGCGCGAGGAGGCCCCAAAGGGCCTTTTTAGGTGTTAGGTTTTAATTAGTGTGTATAGGTATAGAGTAGGCTAAGTATTTTGTATTTACTAACATAGGTTAAGTAATTGTAACTAACGAAATATGGGACAGTTTCCTGAAATAAAGTTATTATTATTATTATTTATTCTCCCGATTTATATTTCGCGTACGGATTTCATCTACTCCGCAATGCGAATGCGGTGAGTGTCACACCACTCCATACAGCACAAAATATTTACTAGAATATAATTAATTCTTTACGCACCGCGTGAAATTTGTATCAAACCAGAGATTTTTTCCACGAGAATTTTATTCGCAAGTGTGTATACCTCCATATGATTTTTAGTGTTATAGAATTGCGAAAAATATTCGCACGAATGTTTTACGTATTGCGAACGTAGCCCAATATTCCCGCTGCACTAAAGGCCTGGATAAATTCGTCCATCAGCGATATGTGACGTCCGCAGCATGGCTGTATGTCACACTGAAGTCTGACATTGGGGCTGATTCTGTAGTGCACAATCTCTAAACTAAACTAAAATTAGAGCATTATAAATATTGCTAACCCTTTCATAATACTCCCTACGGAAAGGGACAGAATTAGATTTAAAGCTTTACCGGCCTCTCGGAAACGACGTGCCACCAAACGTTTTAGCGTCCCGTTACGATGTCGTGTAAATTTACTAATTAGGAATATGGATTTAACATGACTGCCATACCCCTAACAGGTTAGTTCGCCTAATATTTTAGTCATATTACCAGGTATGTGGTGATATTAAAAAAAAAAAGATTGTGCTTTAGACCACACGACTGAAGTAAAACTTCTTTAGCTCGCTACGAGAGAAAGACAGAAAGAAAATGTGTGCTCGCACCTCTTTCTCTTGCCCCTACAGTAATATACGAAACTTAACTCTTTATCTTTCTATCTTCACTAACTTATATCTCCCTCTCATCTTCCTTTCGCTTCACCCGATTACACTTTTCGTAACGCTCTCGTCACGCATTCACCATCTTAAGCTCCCCAAGTCAAGCGTGCGAAAAGAAGTTTTACTTCAAGAAGTACGAACATTCTTGTGCAATACAATACATATCTCCCGGGAAGATGGCTAATATTCCTGTGCAAATTGTCCACTGTGGCTGGAATTCGGTCGGAAGGACTTTATTACTACATCTAGCAGTCTCGCGTCGCTGCCACGCGTCGTTTCTTGTGTCTTAGCCTTAATTCGTGTGAACAAATTTAATTATCGACCCAAGTTACTAGTGCAAACTCAGTTTCGATGCCGGTCGTGTCCTGGGGTAGTGTAAAATACATGGTAATATTATAAATGCAAAAGTGTGTCTGTCTGTTTGTCTGCTACACTTTCACGGACCACAGGTTCAACCGATTTTGATGAAATTTGATAAAGGGTTATTTTGTATCCCGGGAATTAAAGAGTTCCCGCGGGAATTTAAAAAACTAAATCCACGCGGACGAAGTCGCGGGCATCATCTAGTTGAAAAATAAACAATCATCGCTGTTTTCTGACCTGGCTTCGCTTGCAGCACATGGGTAAGGTTTGTGTCTCGAGAGTAGTTATTTTCATCATGCATGCATAACTGATCTCTTCTCAGTAGGAATGGCATTCCGAACCACTCGTATATTCACTCGACGAATCAAAAGCAACTGTTTAGTGTTTTATTCAAAGTCAAAGTCAAATAATGTTTATTCAATTTAGGTAGGTATACTACACTTATTGACGTCCAGTTATTTATAAAATATAATGGTGTCGGTCCTGGTGGGAGGCTTCGGCCGTAGCTAGTTACCACCCTACCGGCAAAGACGTGCCGCCAAGCGATTTAGCGTTCCAGTACGATGCCGTGCAGAAACCGAATAGGGGTATGGGTTGTATATAACTGCCATGCCCCTAACAGGTTAGCCCGCTACCATCTTAGACTGTATCATCACTTACAGGTGTACACATCAGGTGAGATCGCAGTCAAGGGCTAACTTGTAGTAGTTAAAAAAAAATTTGTGATAATCAGTAACGGTATCTTAATACTAAAGCTACGAGGGTTCCACACGCGCCCTGGTCTGAGAAGAGCCCACAACAAACTCAGTCGGGTTTTTTTTCATTATCACCATTTGAATAAAAAACATTTGAATTTGAATCGGGATTTGTTTTTATAGGTGTAATTTAAAGTGATGACGTCTGATGATGTTGATGATTAATCCTGCAAGCTGTCCGGGTCCTTTTCGCACAGGAATGTCCTGGGCCGGTCGCACCAGAAGTCGTCTAACTTGCCATTAGGGAACATGGCCCCGCAGTTTTCCCCCGGACTGTAGTCCGGTTGTCCCGTCTCCCAATCAGTGTATCCTGCGTCCTCTAAAGTTTGACCTGGAATAGAACTATTTATTAGAATTACCTATATCAGAGACCCGATTGTGTAAAAAATTTTAATAAAATGATTAGAGTACACAATAGGCATGATGACAGTAACCAAGAATCAATGAAATCTATCTATATCTAATGAAATAGGATTCATGGATTATAAAAAACGTATTTATTTTTCTATTTCGAGTGAGATTGCTATTTATTTTGATAAAATAAAACTATAAAATACAGCAATCCGCCATATTGGATTAAACACCAAGAAGCGAATGGCGTCACAATTATTGGTTTCGAGCTTTGACATCACATTATTGTTTACTGCACACTGCACAGAGTACATTGGTAAAAACAATAGTGACGTCACAAACGACGCCATGACACTCGCGAGCGTTTTGGCGTGAATTTTAAAATTTAAATTTCAAATACCAATTTTTTCCACCAAACCTTATTCTTATGCTGAAATAAGATATTTTATCGAAATAGTAGATACTTCTGAACATAATCTGACTATTTCTCAAAATCAGTCATCATGCCTATTGGAGCAAAACTTCAAAAGTTAGCTGTTAACTCCAACTGTAAGCGGAGTTCATAGATGCCTGCATGAGAAAAAGCTTATAATTATTATTTAGGTATGATTTCCTTAATTGTTTTGCTTACACAGTTGGGTTTCAGTGGCCTTATTAGTAATGAATGCTACAGTGAGAGGAGTAAATGGTTAAGTACATTCTATTAAGTAGTAAGTAAGTTCTAGAGTGTAAAACTCGCAAACCCTAACTTCAATCATTATCATTTGAGACTGTAACAATGACTAATGCAGACGATTTAACATAGTAGGGCTACAGTGTTGTTTAAGTTCTGCCTAAGTTCTGTTAACGCTGATAAGGTGTTCATAAGGCAAAAATCATGTCTGAGGTCTATCTTCGGTACGAATATGATGGACAGCTGTCGACCTTTATTCAAGTGTCATAGCATCCTTCATCTATATTATATAAAAAAGCGAAAGGCCACTGATTCATCACGATTTCTCAGGAAGCATGCAGACTTGAAATTTAGAAGATAGGTTCCTTCTATGGTGTACACGTCAGCTAAGAAACGGGTTTGAGAAAATTCACCCCTAAGGGCTTGAAATGGGGGTTGGAAGTTTGTATGAAAGTCCTTTGTTTTTGAAGTTAGAGACATGAAAATTGGAAATTAAGTTAATAGTTATAAATAATAAAAACCCATATAAACAATTTTACGAAAATTCACCCCAAAGAAGGTGTAATGGGGGTTGTAAGTTTGTATGAAAGTCTTGTAAGTGTTTGAACTTAGAGACCTGAAATTCGGCATTAATAAATTTAAATAAATTATAACCTGCATAAGCAATATTACGAAAATCTACCCCAATAGGGGTGCATTAGGGGTTGGAAGCTTACATGAGGGTTTTAAGTTTTTGATGTTAGAGACTTGAAAATCAGGATTTAGGTTATTAGTTTTAATAATAAGTTTATTTAAGTTAAATAGTTTTAAGAAAATCTCATAGGAAATCAGAAAATGTACGCGTACGAAGTCGCGGGCGACCGCTAGTTCTTTATGTTCTCAAAATGTGTTTATTAGTCAAAAATGTCCAGGATTTTTCTTGACTTGCTAATCAACATAAACAAAAGCCGAAGAAGAAATAAAATTCAGTTACCTCGAACGCGAATAAATCTTTTTTCCAAGAATTGCATACTTTAAGGCAATTAAAATATACAACAAACTACCAAAAAAGCACTCCTAGTGTACCTACCACATTTTAAAACGAAAATTACATAATCTCCTTATAAATAAAATGTACTTACTACAAAATACACCATTATCTCATAGACAAAAATATTACATAGCCAACACCTAAATTATGTGTTTGTTTTCTATCCTTATTTTTATATTCTAATCTAGCTGCAACAGAGCGAAGTAATTTTTGCATGTGTATAAAGAGAGTGACATAGGCTACTTTGTTTACCGTGAACAGTCCTCCACACATGGTCTTTGTTCCAATCCATGAAACCAATGTGTGCGATATCTGTTCCTTTTGGATTGAGACGACTGTAAATCTCCTTCAGCACAGCAGCCTCCTCCCTGCTGTTGATGATGGCGAGGTAGCCTCCCTCCGCTGAGCAGATCTTGAAAGCATTGGGCCACGTTTGAGCGGTTTTATGAAACTTGTAGCAACTACCAGTTTGTCCGTTAAACTCGTATGCTGAAAAGAAGAACAAATATAACGCTTGACTGAAGTCTTTTCACACTTCACAGTAATTTTACCTCTCGTTGTATGCTTGGCTTATCTGAGTGTGCTGGGTTAGTACATGTATGTATATTGAATAGAACCGGGCGTTACTTTGCGGAAGTCCATTATTGTCGCGACTTATATCGAATTAAACTTCTAGTTCCTTCATTACATAGTATTTATGTATAGTAGAAACTATTAAGGGGTAAGGGTTTAGTATAACTGACTTATCTACCCCTTATAGATTAGCCCGCTTGCATCTTGGACTGCGTCATGACTATCACTTAGCACCAGGTGAGATCGCAGTCAAAGGCTAACTTGTTATGGAAATAAAGAGCTCAGAACAAGACCTCAGCACTCACAACCGCATCAGACCACCTCCGGCCTCAGTCAGGCACCCTCGATAAATTTAAATGCCGAAAAGAAGAAAGGGTATCTTGGTCTGTCAGAACATAAATTTACCTCTGTCGATAGTTCCGCACGGCATAATAGACATGTTCCCAATGTTTTTCTTGTAACACACGAATGGGAGGATGTCAGAGCAGTTCACATCTGCTATTCCGCCGTCAACATAAGCGATACAATCTTCGTTATTGTCAACGTTGTCAGGCTGCCCCAACAACCACTGTACTGGCATTTTAGATAAGGGTTCTCCTGAAATATATCCAAGCATTAAAATAACAATGCACGTTTGAACGAAGTCATATAAAATGTCATCGTTGTCTCAACCGGGAATCAACTGTTGGACGAAAGAGTTGGTGGCCTCTGATTTCACAACATGGAACAGGAAGCAGAAATTGCGAGCTCCACCAAACTGTTTCGCCTCGCGAAGAATATACATGTATATAGGAAGCTAACTTCCAACCTTCGCTATTCGGAGAGGCGGCCGAAGAAGAAGACAAAGAGGTTGCTTCGAGCAGTTCTAGCATAGCCTTCTCCATCGAGCACTGAGTGAACATTTGTATAAGGGAAGTAAAAAGTACCATAATAATGCTGACCTTCAAGAGAATAGAAATATCCTTTGGAGAATAGTGAATGCACTCCGGTGTAAATGCCTGCACATTCTGTCGACGACTTATTCAATTCAGCACGCAGTGCATTCTGCATGGTTACGTTTACAGGTGAAGCTAAAACTGCACCTGTAATGAGAATGTTGTAATAATAATAGTAGTTAGTCATGGCCTAAAGGGTGATCTTATGCGTGGGAAGTTCTATCCCTGGCAGATTCAATTTGGAAATTTATATATTCTGACTTGTGTCTAGTCTAATCTGGTGAAGGTCACCGATTCAAACTACTGGGTTCCGATTTCTCTTATACTACCAGTAGCGTCATTTATTAGCATCTGCGGAGATCGCCACACGTAAAACTACAAACATCACTGATAGGTTAGCTCGCTACCATCTTAGACTGCATCATCATTAATCACTAAACTAATAATCACCTGGTGAAATCGCAGTTAAGAGCTAACTTGTCGTCGTCGTCTCAACCAGTAGACGTTCACTGCTGGACGGAGGTCTCCTGCAGAGATTTTTATACCAAGCCCAAGTTCGGTCGTGCATGGAGTACTGCAGTCACCTTTATGATGGCTCTGCTAGGTATCAGCTGGCGGCTCTTGATGCCGTAGATCGTCGGGCTAGGAGATTGATAGGCAAAGATTCACCTATTCTGGCAAAACTTCAAACTTTGGATCACCGCCGTAAGGTGGCTGGCCTATCGGTGTTCTATAGGATATATTTCGGTGAGTGTGCTCAGGAGCTGTTCGATCTTGTTCCTCCTTCACCTTTCTACCATCGTACCGCAAGACGGCGTGCGAGTTTCCACCCCTATGTCGTCAACGTTCCACCCACACGCACGAAGCGCTTTGCTCCATTCCTTATTCGCATGGCTAGGGTCTGGAACACTCTACCAAAAACTGTGTTTCCCACCAATACAATCCGGGTATCTTTAAATCAAGAGTGAATAGGCATCTTCTAGGCGGGCGCGTTCCATCTTAGGCCATATCATCACTTCCCATCAGGTGTTATTGTGGTCAAGAGTAAGCCTATAATGAATAAAAAAAAAATAGATCTTCACAGAACAAGGTCTTGTGCCGCTCGATTCTACCTTTGCTACAGATTGTCCATCCACCAAGTGGGGGGTCGTCCAACGCGGCCGCCAATCCAGCACCTTGCGGTGGCTAACTTGTAGTGGGGTAAAAAATATATAAATTGAATCAGTTACGACCTTCCATATAGCACCTGTTTCGTGCCTCATGCCACGTCCCGGGCACTTTGTGGAACTTTAGCCATCCGTCCACATCCAGGTGATATGAGTAGTCTGAACGGTACTGGCTTTCTGGAAAAAACCAAATTCATCATTACAATATTGACAACCAACCTGGTGCAGTGGTGAGCGCTTTTGGCTTGTAAACGGGAGGTCTCGGGTTCAATCCTCGGCAGGGTTAATTTGGGAATTTTATAATTTCAGAATATTCTCCGGTCTGGTCTGGTTAAAGACGTGCACGACGTTCAAACCTCAAGCTATTTAGCGCTCCGGTACTATGCTATTTAGACACCGATTAGCGGTATGAATAGAATAGAAATCTTTATTATTGGGATCAACTAATGTACTTAGCAATGAATTCCTGACCCCTAAATTAGGAGGACCCGTATCTTAGGGGCCAGTGCCTTTCCAAACGTTGATCGTTAAAAATATCATCGGTTTAATTGGTATTGATTGTATTCTTTCTTTCTTAGACTGCATCTTCACTTACTACCATGTGAAATAGCAGTCAAGGGCTAACTTGTAGTGGACAAACATGTCAGAATTAAAAAAATGAACTAAAAAGTTAAAAATCTAAATTAATCTAGTTAAATTAGAATCTTATTCACATTTTTATTAAATGATATTTTTTTGTGAATCACTGGATATTGAGCTATAGTGTTATATATTTTTGGAATCTACTCATCATTTTCTAGATGATGATTATATAGCGGTTCTTATTTTCGAATATTTTTTTCAAATTTAATCTTTAATGCGGGGCAAGGGTCACCCCATCAATTTATTTTAACATTTTACTAGCCTATGTCACCCGGAATAAGCTAGAGATTCTAACGATACCTCATTTATCAAAATCGGTTCAGGCGTATAGAGGTTATGGTGGAATATTCAAACTCACATACATACATACATACATACATACATGAACCCTGAAAACAATATACTCCTTTTTTTAGGCAGTCGTATTAAAAATTGCAACTCATCGCCGGCTAGATCTGAGCTCAGCATAGACGGGATTGGTCATAGTTCACCACGCTGTTCATAAAATTATGAAAATTTTAACTAAGAAAGACAGAAAGAACTGTTTGTATAGAAGGAATGCGATAAAGTCGATGTCGTATAAACATTCGCTTTTATCTAAATCAAAAACCGAGTTCAAAACTATACCTTTAAGTACCAACTTAAAATTAAAAGTAAAAAACATTATCCGGGTATATATTTTGTTTTTTGTTGATTTCTCAAAAAGTGCTAAATCAATTTCGATGAAATTTGTATGGGACCACCTTCAAAGTATGATTTACCAAAAAAAAAAAAGTATCATAAAAATTGATTCATAATTGGCGGAATGATCGCGTAACATACATACAAAAAAAACATGGAGTCGAATTGAGAAACTCCTCCTCCTTTAAAAAATGACAATCACGTATCTAATTTGCCAACTATTCCGTGGAGTGGCATTGCGCCAAAATTTGGCTTGACGGATTTCACTCTCACGATCAGAGGTGCGATTATGTAAGAATAGGCATGATGACAGTATCCAAGAATCAATGAAATTATGAATTTATCTAATGAAATAGGATTCATGGATAATAAAAACGTACATATTTTTCTATTTCGAGTGAGATTGCTATTTATTTTGATAAAATAAAACTATAAAATACAGCAATCCGCCATAATGGATTAAACACCAAGAAGCGAATGATGTCACAATTGTTTGTTTTCGAGCTTTGACAATCACACTATTGTTTACTGCACACTGAACAGAGTACATTGGTAAAAACAATAGTGACGTCACAAACGACGCCATGACACTCGCCAGCGTTTTGGCGTGAATTTTAAAATTAAAATTTCAAATGCCAATTTTATCTACCAAACCTTATTTTTCTGCTGAAATAATATATTTTTTCGTAATAGTAGATACTTCCGAACATAATCTGACCATTTTTCAAAATCAGTCATCATGCCTATTGCCAATCAAATCGTCTAAGTTCAGCGTCAAAGTAAAATAAACCATAGTCTCATTGACTTAGAGCTCAATTTTGTGTATCCATTCTTATGCATTTAAGGTATCGTACATCCCTAAACGTATGAGAATAGATATACAAAATTGAGCTCTAATTCAATGTTGTTATGGTTTATTTTACTTTGACGCCGTACTTAGACGATTGGATCGACAATTCTTACACAATCGGGGGGCAGTCAGTTGTCAGTTTTGGCTTTATGTCGTAACTGAAATCAAATGACTTACCTCCAATGGGCTATAGAAGAACGGTAAAAATTCTTACCTGTCGCTCCATAAATTGTCAATAATAAAACCAAACGTTTAATGGTAAACATGATTCTTCACAAATAGTCTGCTACCTACTGAGGACAATGATCAACTGACAATTTTGTATTGCACTAGTAAAGTATTTTTATTTTCTGAGTGATACGGCAGGCCGAATGGGAGTTTATACGTATTCGATCGCGACCAAGTTAACTACTATTTATATCGAATTGATCGAACGCCAGCTGTCAAACGCTTGACAATTCCATACAAAGCTTAGAACCAGCACATAATAGGTAATGAAATGAAAATGAAATGAAATGAAATTTATTGATAAAAATATTGGTTACCATTGTTTTAAGTGGAAATAGTTGCTCATCATATATGTTTAAGATTCTATTAATTTTATTGTATAGATAAACTGATTGCTTTTGGTATTGTCTTGTGGCAAACGGGTCTTATTACTTGAGACAGTGTTAATGACTTCATGGTTACGTCTTCTATTTTGAAGTGATTTATTATATTCAGTAGTGCGGTGAACCTTAGCTATAGTTTGTAGGATTATGTAATAGCACTATTACCTATCCTGTGGTAGGTAATAGTACATTACACCGCGAGACCGGGAAGTACGCGTTTTCTGGTCGAGTGTTAGTTAGATATATACGAGACCAGAAATGCTCTCCCGGTCGAGGTTTGTATAGTGCTTTTCTAAAAAATGAAACAAGTGACTTTTTTTTTAATATATTTTTTTGCGCTGTGAGTGCTGAACGCGTAATACGGTAGAGTTCCAAATTTAAACTATTTAGGCCAAAGAACATTATAACAAGTTACAAGATATTCTTTTTTTTTTTTTTATTCACTACAAGTTAGCCCTTGACTGCGATCTCACCTGATGGTAAGTGAAGATGCAGTCTAAGATGGTAGCGGGCTAACCTGTTAGGGGCATGGCAGTTATATTAAACCCATACCCCTATTCGGTTTCTACACGGCATCGTACCGGAACGCTAAATCGCTTGGCGGCACGTCTTTTGCCGGTAGGGTGGTAGAAAGATTCCAAATTGAAACTTATGATATGTAATGAAAATACATACATTCTTTACTGGCCTAGGCCGGGAAGTTTAGCTTTCGAACTCATTTACAGGGTATGAAATGTGCACATTTCATATCATTTTTTAGAAATAGTACTTTGTATAGATATCTTATTATTTTACTATCAGCGCTGTGCGAGCCCAATTGTCTTTATTACGACGTTATCAGAGTCGCTCAATACTTACGTCTAATTAAATACGTCAATTTCAATTCTCAATACGTACGTATAATACGTCTTCGAGGAGTAAGATCTCTGTACAGCTTTACTATTACGTATTCTGTAGTAGAACCACAGAAAATGGTAGAACTAACGTTGTCGCGATCGAATGGGAAGAACATCTTCCACTAGGCATTCTGATAATGATTCACTGGATTTACATGATGGGTTATCAAATTATCTCAAATGTATTGTTTATATTTAGGTGTTGGTAATAATCAAATTACTTGCAATTATATTAATTAATAGATGATGCCCGCGACTTCGCGATTATGGTTTTTGGATTCCCGCGGAAAATCCTTCATTTTCCGGTACAAAAAGTCCATGCCTATGTCCTTCCCTGGGATGCAACCTCGCAATCTCTATACCGAAATCATCAAAATCGGTTGAACAGGTGGGCCATGAAAACGTAGCAGATAAACAGACGGATAGACAGTCAGACACACTTACTTGTTTTTAAATCTTTATTGCACGTAATAGTACTTTGTGATATGAGAGCGGTAAATAAGTTTTTACATACTTATGTATGTAACCTGATGTCCGCGACATTAACCAATCAATAAAATGAATGTCGCACGCATCAGGTTCGAGATACACACTAACAACATAGATTTGCCTTCTGTGGCGGATTATAGCGAATTAAACTTCTAGTTTTTTCATTGTCATGGAATTCCGCAAAGTAACGCCTGCTTCCAATCTATCTTCTATCCCATATTCATCTAAACTAAAGAGGAAAGATTTGTTGGTTTGTTTGTAATGGAAAAGTCAAAAACAACTCGATCGATTTTAAAAATTCTTTCACCTATAGAAAGCTACTTTATCAGCGAGTAATATAGGCTGTAATTTATTTTCAAAAAAATTGAGATCCCTACGAAAATTGCAATAATAATAATGTGATTTTTGCCACTTCTTAAGTTAAACCTCTGTTCGTCTATTAATTTTTCCATTATATTTCAAATTCTGACTGTCTTTTATATCATATTTATCAAAATAAACATAATAAATGAGAACTTACAAATTTTTTTTTAAACATTTTAATATCTGTAGACAGACTGCGAAATGCCTAAAAGAGCCAGGTCTCAACTTTGTAAACATAGTTCCCAGGCGAGTTCACAGCGTCTTGAAGGACAAAATTTGAGGACCACACAGGTACGCGCATGAGAGTCGAGTGCTGAGGGTTCACAGCGGCTTGAAGAACAAAATTTGAGAACCACACAGGTACGCGCATGACAGTCGAGTGCTGAGGGTTCACAGCGGCTTGAAGAACAAAATTTGAGAACCACACAGGTACGCGCACGAGAGTCAAGCGTTCACAGCGTCTGTGCTCAGCTTTACAGCGGCTTGAAGAACAGAATTTGAGAACCACACAGGTACGCGCACGACAGTCGTGTGCTGATGGTTCACAGCGGCTTGAAGAACAGAATTTGAGAACCACACAGGTACGCGCACGACAGTCGTGTGCTGATGGTTCACAGCGGCTTGAAGAACAGAATTTGAGAACCACACAGGTACGCGCACGACAGTCGTGTGCTGATGGTTCACAGCGGCTTGAAGAACAGAATTTGAGAACCACACAGGTACGCGCACGACAGTCGTGTGCTGATGGTTCACAGCGGCTTGAAGAAAAGAATTTGAGAACCACACAGGCACGCGCACGACAGTCGTGTGCTGATGGTTCACAGCGGCTTGAAGAACAGAATTTGAGAACCACACAGGTACGCGCACGACAGTCGTGTGCTGATGGTTCACAGCGGCTTGAAGAACAGAATTTGAGAACCACACAGGTACGCGCACGACAGTCGTGTGCTCATGGTTCACAGCGGCTTGGAGAACAGAATTTGAGAACCACACAGGCACGCGCACGACAGTCGTGTGCTGATGGTTCACAGCGGCTTGAAGAACAGAATTTGAGAACCACACAGGTACGCGCACGACAGTCGTGTGCTGATGGTTCACAGCGGCTTGGAGAACAAAATTTGAGAACCACACAGGTACGCGCACGAGAGTCAAGCGTTCACAGCGTCTGTGCTCAGCTTTACAGCGGCTTGAAGAACAGAATTTGAGAACCACACAGGTACGCGCACGACAGTCGTGTGCTGATGGTTCACAGCGGCTTGAGAACAGAATTTGAGAACCACACAGGCACGCGCACGACAGTCGTGTGCTGATGGTTCACAGCGGCTTGAAGAACAGAATTTGAGAACCACACAGGTACGCGCACGACAGTCGAGTGCTGAGGGTTCACAGCGGCTTGAAGAACAAAATTTGAGAACCACACAGGTACGCGCACGAGAGTCAAGCGTTCACAGCGTCTGTGCTCAGCTTTACAGCGGCTTGAAGAACAGAATTTGAGAACCACACAGGTACGCGCACGACAGTCGTGTGCTGATGGTTCACAGAGGCTTGAAGAACAGAATTTCAGAACCACACAGGTACGCGCACGACAATCGTGTGCTGATGGTTCACAGCGGCTTGAAGAACAGAATTTGAGAACCACACAGGTACGCGCACGACAGTCGTGTGCTGATGGTTCACAGCGGCTTGAAGAACAGAATTTGAGAACCACACAGGTACGCGCACGACAGTCGTGTGCTGATGGTTCACAGCGGCTTGAAGAACAGAATTTGAGAACCACACAGGCACGCGCACGACAGTCGTGTGCTGATGGTTCACAGCGGCTTGAAGAACAGAATTTGAGAATCACACAGGTACGCGCACGACAGTCGTGTGCTGATGGTTCACAGCGGCTTGAAGAACAGAATTTGAGAACCACACAGGTACGCGCACGACAGTCGTGTGCTGATGGTTCACAGCGGCTTGGAGAACAGAATTTGAGAACCACACAGGCACGCGCACGACAGTCGTGTGCTGATGGTTCACAGCGGCTTGAAGAACAGAATTTGAGAACCACACAGGTACGCGCACGACAGTCGTGTGCTGATGGTTCACAGCGGCTTGGAGAACAAAATTTGAGAACCACACAGGTACGCGCACGAGAGTCGAGTGCCGAGCGGCGTTCCCAACGATTAAGAGCACAGAGAGAAAGACAGCAGGCGTCAACAAATAGAATTCACGATCGAGTTTTAGTTTCACAGTATTCACAGTAACACATTGGCTTTCAGATACGACCCACTGGTTGATTATTCTCAACGGACCTTCGTCTAAATCGGAGCTATGAATAAAACTGCTCTAGGTGCTATGCCAAAAAATGGAATGATGAACCTAATGGTGTGTGCTGTGCTTCTCTTCCTGAAATTCTGGAGCCACTACAACCAATAAAAAATCTTTTGACAAATAATCATCCACTATCTGGTGATTTTTATGACGAACATGAGCAGGTACAATAGCGACTCTGAGATGGATCTCGCGTCTTGATTAAGAGTATCTCTTAGATGGATGTATGTATGTCATCCATCTCAGAGATACTCTTAATCAAGATGCGAGTATTGACCCTTATGATCGGTCTACATATTGTAATCTTGCCATTCACAGGTTAACAAACTTAGGTCAACGTCAACAGTGATTATTAAAAATACTTACATTACAAGTATTAATTTTAATTAATTTATATTTAAGTAAATATAGTACATATTATTATGGAAAATATATAAATTGTTTACTTTGTTTTTTTACGATTAAAATACAAATCTAAATTGCACCCGTGCGAAGCCGGGGCGGGTCGCTAGTTGTTTATATTTCGGTGTATTGTAATAATGAAATTAGGTTCAATAATTTAAAAAAAAATTTTGCACTCCCGACTGAATTTCGGCACGTATGCGCAAACAGGTGCGCTCTCTATCCCCGCACTCTCATAGCCTGAAGGGACGGGAATATATTCCGGAAAATTAAGAAGTTCTCCCGGGTGTAAAATATACGTACCTCTCAGTTCATAAAAATAAATATTTATATATATATATATGGCTACAGGACGACGGGAGGGGAAACGATTACCACGTTAGGCTGTTCCCGAAGTAACAACCCCAGCCATAGAGCAAATGGTCTCTGCGGCGGCACCTGCCCGCGAGGAGACTGGCAAATCTTGGGAGATGGTTGCAAAACCATCTCACAAGATTTGCCTGTGGAGGGGGACACTGAGGGAACTGTCTCCCTGGATATAGAGCGGATGGGAAGGATTCTAGAAGAGGCGATTTTTGAGACTCGGAGCGCTCCTCTAGAGAATCGTCCTTGGCTCTCCCGCCTCACGCTGAATGTAGCAACGCAGGATGTCATTGAGGCCATCAACCAAATGCTGCCTCAACACCTAGCGAGCACTGGCTTGGATGATACGGTTTCTATTCTCTTCGGTGTGGCTTAGCCGTGCACCGATTCATCGGAGCCAATACCCCGGGTCCGGGACGCATCACGGAACCGGCCTGGAAGAGGAGAATAGAACGCCGTATCACATTAAAATGTGAAGACCGTAACAATTTCTAAAGACCATAGCTACAAAACAGTGTGATATCATTTTGATTGCGATAATTAGGTAAACCACATTGTATATGAAATATCTAAGTAGGCAAAAACAAAATATTGAATGGAAACATTTCGATATCGCCCATAAACAGTTGCAATTTAAGGTATCTTTTTTTATCTGAACATCAGCTTGCCCTGCGACATTGGCCTCCAGATAAACAAAAAAAAAATTACAGCCATAAAAATTAAAAAACAATTGGACTGCCGATAAAAGTGAAAACTATTTTTTTTTAATTAAAATTATTGAAATATAAACCTTAACAGTAAGGGATTAAAGTTTAATTTCGAATGGAGTATATTTATATGTTCGTGAGCATGTTGGTCACGCGAATCTACTTTTTTACCCCCTACCAAAAAGTGTTCAACGCGCCTAAAGAAGATTTTACTTCAAAAAATTACATTTTAATTGAAAAAATATGTTATGCGTTGCTTTGATAGATTGATTTTTGATTGTTTATCCGGCCCTTGAATAACCCCATATTATCGTTGTTTTAAGTTTTAAGTTGAACACAACATTAAAGCTAAAGGACTTATTGTATAGTTATCCAGCATCCTTTTCATTATGTTTCAATGAGGAAAAGAAAAACTAGATGTTTGTATTATTGCGTATGTGTATTATTTGCACTCCTACTAATAATAACGTGTATTCCTCTCCTAGTATATAGTATATCCTCTCACCAAAGATTGCCTGGTAGAGCTCAGTCAAGCAATAATGCCGTCTTTGCATACCTAGTTATAGTTAACTTTACTTTGTACTCATCTTTCATGTGTGCAATAAAGTATTTATCTATCTATCTATCCAGATTTTTTCCTCTTGATTTAGTGTAATTGGTTTAAGTCTGCACCCTTACGCAGTCGAAATTCCGCGGGCTCGTACGAAGCAGATTTGCTTCCACGTTTCTAATTAGAACCGCTAGGATATGGAATGCCCTTCCGGCTTCCGTTTTCCCCTCCTCTTTTAATATAGGTACCTTCAAATCAAGAGTGAAGCATCTTTTTGATGACCTCCGTGGCGCAGTGTGTAGCGCTGTCGTCTGTCGTAACGTGCGGGGGTCCCGGGTTCGATCCCCAGCAGGGTCGATTTGGGAATGTATAATTTCTGAATTTTCGGCCGTGGCTAGTTACCACCTTACCGGCAAAGACGTGCCGCCAAGCGATTTAGCGTTCTGGTACGATGCCGTGTAGAAACCGAATAAGGGTATGGGTTTAATATAACTGCCATGCCCCTACAGGTTAGCCCGCTACCATCTTAGACTGCATCATCACTTACCATGAGGTGTGATCGCAGTCAACTAACTTGTACGCGCTCCACCTTAGGCTGCATCACCACTTTAAACAAGTCTGATTGCAGCCAAGCGCTGAACAATATAATTAAAAAAAAAAAAAAGCAAATCTGATTGCAGCCAAGCGCTGGCCAATATAATTAAAAAAAAAAAAAAAAATTGAGACATCGCTTTAAACATTATTGGCCATAGTGAGATACGCAGTGGGCCTTCTAGTCGGGAATTGAACCCAATGTGTTAACTTTATTATTGTTGAATGTATGAGAGCGGCCGCCGGCTGTATCCGGCTGGAATCCGCAAAGATTACCGTGATCCGCGCGATGGCCGCCGCGGCACGTGACAGGTGTGTGCGGAGCTTCAGCGGACTGTCAAACAGGGATGATGACAGCTCAATCAAACAAGTCATAATAAAAAAAAAACACGACTGCCCTGCCAATAAACGAACTAAAAAGTTAAAAATCTCAATTAATCTAGTTAAATAGTTATTCGATTCATAGATATTTAATTTAATATTATCTAAATTATTGTTTTTGGCCTGTTTTTTTTTTTGGCTAATGTAATTTTTTGTGTTTTTTTTTTTGTAATTAATCTAACTACTTTTAACTTCTTTTGCATGTTGAGTTAGTCTGTAAGTGTGTAATCAATGATAGTCATAAGATTAAGTAACTAAGTTGTAATAGAATAAGATAAAAGATCATTGTATTACCGTTGGCTTCCTATTAAATAAATAAATAAAAATAAAATAAATCAGAATCTTACTCACATTTTTATTAAATGATATTTTTTTGTGAATCACTGGATATTGAACTATAGTGTTTTATATTTTTGGAATCTACTCATCATTCTCTTGATGATGATTATATAGTTAATCTTATTTTCGAATATTTTTTTTCAACTTTAGTCTTTAATGCGGGACCATGGTCACCCCATCAATTTTTTTTTAAATTTTACTAGGCTATGCCGCCCGGAACAAGCTAGGGATTCTAACGATACCTTATTTATCAAAATCGGTTCAGGCGTATTGAAGTTATGGTGGAATATACAAACTCACATACATACACACATACATACATACATACATACATACATACATACATACATACATACATACATACATGCAGACATACATACATAAATACATGAACCCTGAAAACAATATACTCCTTTTTTGAGGCAGTGGTATTATAAGCAACTCTTTATCAAACTTAAAAACGCCTTTCTAATATGGAAGTTGTATGAAATTCACAGTTGTGACGTCATAAAATTTCAACGCACTTTTTTCTTTAATCTGTATTTTTTAAAATGGTTATCAAACTTGAAACTAACCTTGTGAATTTTAGGTCTTTTGGAAGACCCTCTCTTTAATAATCAGTTAGAGAGTTACTTTTTTGTAGTACATATACATATACTGTGTTGCATGTTGCATATACTTACTTTAATGTAGCATAATACTTACTACTTCACTGGTCAAGTTGATTGCTTCTCGGCTGCGGATCATGAGGTACCGGGTTTGAGTTCGTGTCGAGGTCAACCGAAAACACGTTATTGCAGGTTCCTGCCAAGAAATTATCAATATTTGTTGAATCCGTGCCTAATTTCTCTGTTTAGTCGTGTCGGATGGCCATCCTATGAGAAAAGAAAGTGAGGGAATAAAGAGTGCACTGTAATATCAATATATATAGACACAACACAATAAATATAGATTTTAAGTTTTGTGTTAAGGAGTGAGTGCCCGGGTCTCAATGAACCAAGGTTGGCTTAAATCTTGGTTGGCACCTTGGTTCCATGAGAGCTGTGGTACTCCATGTAATATATTTACATTTTTACTTGTAAGTTTTTTGGCTAAATAAAGGATTATTTTAGTAGTTTGTGATATAGGAGCGGTAAATAGGTTTTTACATACGAGTTGACTAATGTCAGCCCAATGACGGCAGTCGAGGGCTGACCGTCGTCACGAGTATGTAGAAACCTTAACGCCCGTGTATCACACAATATTTTACAATACATTTGTGAGAAAAGTTGTAAATAAAAGTCGAGTAGGTAGGCACTAGGTGCTCACTAGAAAATGGCTTTTCACGCCCATACTTATTTCGAGATTTTTGGCGGCTAATAAAAGTGCGATTTTTTTCTCAGATCTAAAATACCTAATTATTAATTTAATTTTAAATTTCCACATCACATCTACCACTCATATTTATTGATAATTTATAAGAAAAATTCTATGACTAAACTACGGCGCGTTGTTGTAATTGCGTTTTTTTTATTAAATTCTTGGCTCTAGGTTCTAGTTCTGAGCTCCCACCCTTTACCTTTTGATTTATAAAACTTAAATCAATTTTAATAAATTATATTATTTTTTATTTTTATTTTATGAATTAATTTCATCAATTCACATCTAAATTTCATTATTTGTAAGGTTTTCTACATACAAAGTCAATCTCATTATGAACCTTCTTGCAAGAAAACTTTTTATTTATAAGTAACGTGGACAAAAAAAAAAAAACTGCAAATTTACTGCACGAGGGTAGTAAATTTAGCTTACAAGCCCTGTTTACTGCCTCTGTAAGTGCATTTTTCGAGCAAGTGTATTGAAAATTTATTTATTATCTACTGCACTGGCTATTCTATAATGAGAATCGTTGTGAACATTAATTTGGAATAGCCGTACTCTGAAATGGCCATGTTAGTGTACACTATAATTAGTCGAACAAACAATTCGGTTAATATTACCATTAGTAAATGGGCCACTAATAATGATGAAATTGGATAATACGATTATAGATTAGCTCAAATTTTATACAATAATATGTCTTACTTTCTCATATTATTGTCTATTATTATTGTAGTTTTTTTTTTAGAATTACTAACATAGGTTAAGTCTAACTAACCACTATGTGCCTTTGTAGTCTGTTAATAAACGTTTCATTCATTCATTTTCATTCATCATACTGCATTAAGGTATTATTATTCTTATTATTTAACGACCTCCGTGGCGCAGTGTGTAGCGCTGTTGTCTTAACATGTGGAGGTCCCGGGTTCGATCCCCGGCAGGGTCAATTTGGGAATTTTTTTATTTGGGAATTTGGGAATTTGGGAATTTTCCCTGGTCTGGCCTGGTGGGAGGTTTCGGCCGTGGCTAGTTACCACCCTACCGGCAAAGACGTGCCAAGCGATTACGTGTTCCGGTACGGATACCGTGTATAGAAACCGAATAGGGGTATGGGTTTAATATAACTGCCATGCCCCTAACAGGTTAGCCCGCCACCATCTTAGATTGCATCATCACTTACCATCAGGTGAGATAGCAGTCAAGGGCTAACTTGTAGTGTCAATGTCAATGTATGTCAAGTACCTAAGTTTACATCACCAAATGTCATAATTATTACCGATTATACATATATTAATTAATTATTATTGCCATTATCATTAATAAATCCGACTCGCACTTGGCTGATTTTTTATTAACTTCCTGCCTATCTCTAATGATCAAATTAGGTAGAATCTCGTAGGTATTTAGGTATGTAATTACTGAACATTGGATTAATTAATTAACACTCGTTAATTACTCAGGTGTTTTTATGGGGAGACATTTTATTGCGTTTTTTATTGTGATAAGAGAAGCGAATTGGTCAGAGCCACTGATAACGATAGTAATACAACGGGCTATTACCGATTCTGTGATAACAGGTCTATATTCCATACTAAAATTATAAATTCAACAGTGTGTCTGACTGTCTGTCCGTCTGTCTATCTGCTACGCTTTCACGGCTGCTAATCTGTTCAACCGAATTCGACGATATATTTTGAAACAGGAATAGGGTGCATTCCAGGGAAAGACAGGCTAATTTATGTAGTGTTAGCATTATTACTGTCTGCCATTATATCTTATGAAACAGGAAGTATAATATCTGTCAATTTGACTCGTTTCATGTCATTCTATTTAATCTGCGGATACGGACGCCATATTGAAAATAGTTAGTATAAATACGAGTGTTTGAACGATAATAAGTCAGTCTCCTGCAGGCAGACTCAGCGATTATTGAATACTATTGTGTTTAGATCGCAATTTGGTTTAGAGCTTAACGACAGCAATCGTGGCCAGATCAAATGAATATTGTCTTTAAGTTTAGCTAACTGTTATCTAATTACATTAAATCACTCGTGGAACCTCTACACTTTTAACCATTTACTCGTGCAAGTTTAAATGAGAGTACAAATATATTAAGTGTCTCTATAATACCTACTTCTGGATTGTCGCTTACATTATATACTAGATGATGCCCGCGGCTTCGTCCGGGTGGATTAAAGTTCTTGATTCCCACGTGAACTCTTTAATTTTCCGAGATAACACTTATCGTCTTATCCCTGTACCAAATTTTATCAAAATCAGTTGAAAAGAAAGAAAGCTTAGCAGATAGACAGACAGACACACTTTCGCATTTATAATATTAGTATGCATTATCTCAAGAATACCATGAAAAGGATACATAATATTCAGCATTAACACACACGAAGTTGAGAAGGCAAAGAGACCTTAGATTACCTTCGTATTCTGAAGAAATTATTTTGTAAACCTGTCCCTATATGGCGACATATTTATCTTTTTCCGATATAGGGGTGGATCTCCGATGGTGCTTTTGAGATAGACATGATACAGAGCTTGTACACGTCCATATGTATGCCATCAGTACATTAGATGTTATATAATAATATGTTATGATAGCATATTACGTGATTTCTTCTTTCTTTACAGTGATATTTAACATTGAGCTGAAATTGTTTCTTTTTTGGTACGTTTTTAAAAATTTATCCAATGCAATTTAATTTAATCTTAATTTTTAATTCACTGATCCAGTGAAATAATTTAGTTTATTTACTTTAAAAACAAACACACATTTGCACACCATTGTATGGTAGAATATGTTAGGAAAATTAAAACTGCTTTAAGACCTAATCTGTACCCATATTCTTGCAAATAAATATTATTTATTTATTTATTTATAGCACAGTGTAGGTATACAGTGGGTCAACGCCTAAATAAATGACAGACTATGAGACGTAGAGATTTACTACGATAACATGGCTCGCCCCTCCAAATTACTGTTTCGCGCTAGTCGTCGAGCAACAAATCCTTGGATTTATTTTTATTTGACATATGTTGTGAGTCTGTGTAAATACTTTCACAAATAATAATTTCAATCGTTCAATCGGTTTTAGCCAATGCACCCTGGTACGTCAGAAATCACGATCTCCACAGGGACCTAAAGATGGAGGTTGTAACCAAAATCATCCAAAAATACGCAGAAGCTCACCGACTCACAAGTCAGTGTAATACTTGTAACGTATGTGTTGTATTGTCTACATATCGTAACCTTTTCTTTTCTATGAAAAGAGCAACTGCTGAGTTTCTTGCTTTCTTTCTTCTCAGTAGAATCAGCTTTCCGAACCGGTGCAAATTGTAATTTTTTTTTCAAAAGAGCAACCTTATTCTTATTATTATTTCTTGCTGGTTCTTCTCGGTAGGAATGGTATTCCGAACCAGTGGTAGATACACTCGACGTTTCAAAAGTACTTGTAAAAGTTTATTTGAATAAAAAAACATTTGAATTTGAATTTGAGGAACCAAAAATTCTCAAACCACGCCGGCGAAGTAGCGGGTATCAGCTAGTACTTAGTATCTAAAAATCATAACTAATAAAAAACGTACGTATTTGCGAGGGCCCCCAAGCCATAGGTGAGCGGAAAAGCGTATCGCGTCAACATTATTAGCTCAATTTCCGCTCGGCGTGTATCTGGGACGGAAACTAGGTAAATATTGACGCTCGCTACACCCACGACGTGCTTCTACTGAGAAATAAATTGATCCCCAGTGGGACCACCACCCGTCCGTCCACAGAATAGGTATTAGTACTTCGTCCCTTCCTAATTTGTAGTGAGGTATCTAACAACTATTCAAATAAATTCTTTTTTAGTAATTATTAAACAGAGGATATCCCAAAAGTCGTAATATCCACGTCCCCTTACGGTTTTATGGCTTTCAATAGGCATGATGACAGTAACCATGAATCAATGAAATTATGAATTTATCTAATGAAATAGGATTCATGGATTATAAAAAACGTATTTATTTTTCTATTTCGAGTGAGATTGCTATTTATTTTGATAAAATAAAAGTATAAAATACATCAATCCGCCATATTGGATTAAACGCCAAGAAGCGAATGACGTCACAATTGTTTGTTTCGAGCTTTGACAATCACACTATTGTTTACTGCACACTGCACAGAGTACATTGGTAAAAACAATAGTGACGTCACAAACGACGCCATGACACCGGCTAGCGTTTTGGCGTGAAGTTTAAAATTTAAATTTCAAATGCCAATTTTATCTACCAAACCTTATTTTTCTGCTAAAATAAGATATTTTTTCGAGATAGTGGATACTTCCGAACATAATCTGACCATTTTTCAAAATCAGTCATCATGCCTATTGTCGATTGAAGTAAAAAACGCCGAAGCCGAACTTTGATGTGTCACTATTCATTTGTATTTCATACAAAATCCCATACTAAGCACGCGCTTTGACGTTTGAAAAAAGTGGCTTGTTTGACTACTTGTCAAATATGAAAATCTTACCAATTGTTAAATTATATAAATATTGTTGAAGTTCAAAAAACGTATAATGTTGCCCAGTTTGAATAAAGCAAGTTTGTGTTTAAGTAATGAAAATCTTCCAGCGATATGCGAAATTCGAATGAAACTGAGTGAGTGTAGATAAATCATCTTGACTTATATTATGACTAATTTTGTTTTTAATTTTTTTTCCTATTGTTGAGTACTAGCGTAGTACTCATTTAACTGCGATTTAGCCTAACTATTTGGCTAATGAGCAGTTTTGCTTTAACCTAAACTTATAATTTATCTTATGTAATGAGAAATGGTCCAATGACGCATCTTAATCTTCCTTGATAAACTTTGACACTTTGGTCACGTGTTCTTTTAGCACTACACTTTACACTGTCTCTTATCACTATTCACTAACTCAAAAGGCTTAGGTCTTTCTATTATTAGTCTTCTACTAAGACTAATGACTTTAAACAAGCCATAATTAAAAAAAAATTAAAAACACGACTGCCCTGCCAAAAAACTAACCAAAAAGTTAAAAATCTAAATTAGTCTAGTTAAATTAGAATCTTATTCACATTTTTAATGAATGATATTTTTTTGTGAATCACTGGATATTGAACTATAGTGTTACATATTTTTGGAATCTACTCATCATTTTCTAGATGATGATTATATAGTTAATCTTATTTTCGAATATTTTTTTTCAACTTTAGTCTTTAATGCGGGACCATGGTCACCCCGTAGCCTATACTAGCTCATTTTTCAAAATCGGTTCAGTCGTATAGAAGTTAAAAGGTGGAATATACAAACTCACATACATACATACATGAACCCTGAAAATAATATAGTCCTTTTTTCAGGCAATCGTATAAAAATGACTTGCGCAAAAAAAAATTGTGGGCAACTCAACATCAGTCCAAATGACATACGAATTTCGAGTTATTTTCTGCACGTAAGACAGAGTGTAGAGAGTATTCTCTGCAATTGTTCACTTCTATGGTGGGCACGTAATATCCATGGTCTGGCATGTCGCCAAAATTTGGCTTTTACAAATTTCACACTCACGATCAAATATTAGTTTTTTAACGCGACTTAAGTCAAATGCCTTTTCTTCAATGGCGAGCTGGAGCATTAGGTTATTTAGGGCGCCTTTCCACCAGAGATGTGCTCCTATTGGTGGGTTTGACGCACATCTGTAGTAACGTAGCACATCTCTGGGGGAAAAACACCCTAATGCTCGGGCTCGCCATTGAAGAAAAGTCATTTGACTTGAGTCGCGTTAAAAAACTAACTAACTATGTGGCACGTTTTGACACGATAGGGGCTGTCACAATAAATGACGTTAAAAACAAATTACAGCACAAGTTACTGTACCTCCATCCATTGTCAGTGTAACAATAGGGAATATAAGGTTTTGTGAGAATAAAAAGCATCAAAAAGGGTTTCCCCAAAAGGCATGTCCTCATGAAAATGACAAAACGATACAAATGATAAATTATGGGCACACTCACAATGCGCCCTCCATTGTTATGCCTAGATTGTACATTATAAAAAGACTTGTCCTGAATGACTGACTGACTAAATAAAATGAAGAGAAATGATTTATTTCAAAAATTATGATTTACAAATTGTTTGTGGTTGAGGTCTTCGGTTTAAGAGCCTTGGTAGTTAAAATTCTGGACGCTGTTAATAATTAAATTAGTATAATTAATCTTTTTTTGCACATAAGTGATACTTACAATCGATGTACTAGAAACCGCCATAAGCTTATGGTGGTTGCGCATATAATATATGGGATAACTAGCTAATGCCCGTGCCTTCGTCTGCGTGGATCCAGGTTTTCCTCCTTAATTTACCGGGATAAAAAATAGCCTATGTGCTATTCCAGACTGTAATCTATCTTTGTGTCAAATTTCAGTCAGATCCGTTCAGCCGTTGGGGTGTGATTGAGTAACCTCCGTGGCGCAGTGTGTAGCGCTGTTGTCTTAGCGTGCGGAGGTCCCAGGTTCGATCCCCGGCAGGGTCAATTTGGGAATTTATAATTTCTGAATTTTCCCTGGTCTGGCCTGGTGAGAGGCTTCGGCCGTGGCTAGTTACCTACGGCAGCCTACCGGCAAAGACGTGCCGTCAAGCGATTTAGCGTTCCGGTACGATGCCGTGTAGAAACCAAATAGGGGTATGGGTTTAATATAACTGCCATGCCCCTAATAGGTTAGCCCGCTACCATCTTAGACTGCATCATCACTTACCATCAGGTGAGATCGCAGTCAAGGGCTAACTTGTATTGGATAAAAAAAACTCTGCCAAAAACTGTGTTTCCGACCAATTACAATCCGGGTATCTTTAAATCAAGAGTGAATAGGCATTTCCTAGGCAAGCGCGTCCCATCTTAGGCCGCATCATCACTTCCCATCAGGTGTGATTGTGATCATGCGTAAGCCTGTAATTAATTTTTTAAAAAAAGAGTACATCTGAAAAAATATTTCGATTACATTATAATAGCCCATAATATGTCTCCAGGTTAAATAAATCCAAGCAAGCTTTTGAAGCTAGGGTAGGCATTAGTTAGTCAAAATACCTATTCACTAGCTGTTTGGATGAAAAATGAGCATTGAAGTATTTTCATTTGGGTAAGCAATGCTTTTACGCCTCTATGAACTGCACGCCACTGGTCAGAGGACAAACCAACAAACAAACATTGTCACAGTTATGATATGAGCACTGAAAGCTCCGTCGCTTTGAGGAATTTGACGACCTCCGTGGCGCAGTGTGAAGCGCTGTTGTCTTAACGTGCGGAGGTCCCGGGTTCGATCCCCGGCAGGGACAATTTGGGAATTTATAATTTCTGAATTTTCCCTGGTCTGGCCTGGTGGGAGGCTTCGGCCGTAGCTAGTTACCTACGGCAGCCTACCGGCAAAGACGTGCCGCCAAGCGATTTAGCGTTCCGGTACGAAGCCGTGTAGAAACCGAATAGGGGTATGGGTTTAATATAACTGCCATGCCCCTAACAGGTTAGCCCGCTACCATCTTAGACTGCATCATCACTTATCAGGTGAGATGGCAGTCAAGGGCTAACTTGTAGTGGATAAAAAAAAACTCATTGATATAAATGGTTATTGAAACTTCTTAGCTATTATGTTAAGGCGTCTCAGTATATCCCCAGTGACGTCGCGGATTTATTTAAAAACCCGAGATGAGGGATTTGGGAGGGGAGGGCAAAATGGTAACAAAGGTTACTCAATAATACAGGGTATTTTATTTTAGAGAAACCTCAGGCGATATGTATGAGTACATAACCTTTTGTGGTCCCTATATGATTCAATTATAGAAAGAAGAAAGAAAGAAAAATCATTTATTCATCCTGTGCCTCGTACATAAAATCAAAATATAAAATTAAGCTATGGCTTTTGCACCCGCATGGCACAAGATGAAAGGGCCCCGACTCAGCATTAGTGCTGCAGGTTTTGAAAGCAAAACCTGAGCGCTGGTATTCTGCCGGAACCCAAACGAGTGACAAACACGACCTCGACAGCCTTCACAGCCGTCTGCAGTAACGGGACGAGTGTGATAAAATGGAGTAAAATAAAAATAAACTAAATATTAGAGATAATAATAGGCATGATGACAGTAACCAAGAATCAATGAAATTATGAATTTATCTAATGAAATAGGATTCATGGATTATAAAAAACGTATTTATTTTTCTATTTCGAGTGAGATTGCTATTTATTTTGATAAAATAAAACTATAAAATACAGCAATCCGCCATAATGGATTAAACGCCTAGAAGCGAATGACGTCACAATTGTTTCTTTTCAAGCTTTGACAAGCATACTATTGTTTACTGCACACTGCACAGACTACATTGGCAAAAACAATAGTGACGTCACAAACGACGCCATGACACCGGCGAGCGTTTTGGCGTGAATTTTAAAATTTAAATTTCAAATGCCAATTTTATCTACCAAACCTAATTTTTCTGCTGAAATAATATATTTTTGCGAAATAGTAGATACTTCCGAATATAATCTGACCATTTTTCAAAATCAGTCATCATGCCTATTATTATTAAAAAAAAAAAAAAAAAAATTATGGTGTTCTTTGGGTTATTTTGATGTAAAGACGTAAATTTTTAAAGATGTTTCATTTGTTTATTGCGCGTTGTAATTCAAGGCGTATTTGTATAGCGTTGCAGTTTAGTTTACATTGTTAGTTTGAAGTGTAGGTAGAGCTTCGGTTCATGAGGGTTTTCAGCTTTATTGCGGGTATTCGCACAAAAAGCGATTGGCTTCGTCGCACTCGCCGCTAACCAGCAAGCCGTCAAAGAATATGCCCCCGCATCCGGGGCCATGGACCGGGATGTAGGGATAGCGCTCAGCGAATTTTTCGTAACCTGCGTCCTCAAGAGATTGTCCTGGAACACAACAAGCAAACGTACACGTAAAACAGAGCAAACAAATATCCTGTTTCATAAAAATTAAAAGGGAATAAGTTAAAAAAAGCCGTGTTAAGCTATACAAAGTCTCCTATAACCATGTCGGAGGATTGCCAGCAAAACAGAAAAAAAAATTGCTTCGTTACGTAAAACACGACACAAACGTAAAATAACAATGGACGGATCGGACTGAAATTTGGCATGGCATTTACAGTTAACTATTGTGACCTAGGCATCCGCTTAGAGAGGATTTTTTAAAATTCAACCCCTAAATATGTAAAATAGGGCTTTGAAATTTGTTTGAAAATCGAACCTAACATGAGCGAAGCCGCGGGTAAAAGCTAGTTATTCATAAATGATTAGGGTTTTTTATAGGGGGTTTTTTATTTATTTTGGTAGGGGGTAAACTTGTTGTTTGACATGCTCGCGTTGTTACGAAGACCAAGGTCTTAAATATAAATGTACTACATTCGTTATTAAATTTTAATGCCTTAGCTATATGGTTTATATTTTAATAATTTAACGAATTAAAAAATACGACTGCCCTGCCATATTATTTTTGGAGTTTACCTCCTTAAGAAGCGATTTGCATATATAGCCTTTGGAATCATATTCACATTTTTTATTAAATGATATTTTTTTGTGAATTACTATACATATATTGAACTATAGTGTCATATATTTTTGGAATCTACTCATCATTTTCTAGATGATGATTATATAGTTAATCTTACTTTCGATTTTTTTTTTCAATTTTGGTCTTTAATGCCGGACCATGGTCACCCCATCATTTTGTTTAAAAATTTTACTAGCCTATGTCACCCGGAATAATCTAGGGATTCTAACGATACCTCATTTATCAAAATCGGTTCAGGCTTATAGAAGTTATGGTGGAATATACAAATACATACATACATACATGCATACATACATGAACCCTGAAAACAATATACTCCTTTTTTCAGGCAGTCGTATCCCCACTACAGCCCAATAACGTCCCCACTGCTGGGCACAGGCCTCCACTCTCATAGGAGAGAGGGAATTAGAGCTTACACCCACCACGCTACTCCTATGCGGGTTGGCGGGCTTTAACGACTATTAACATGTCAGTGATAATAACCGGGACCGGCTTAACGTGCTCTCCGAGGCACGGGGGTGAAACACCGCCAACTTCCAACTCCGGGCTAGTACTGGGAATTTCTAATCAGAAAAACCCGATACTTAATTATGGCCCGACTCGGGACTCGAACCCGGGACCTCGTCGGCCGTAGTCGAACATGCTAACCACTAGACCAACGAGGCAGTGCAGGCAGTCGTTTAATAATTAACAAAAAAATATCTAAATATTCTTTTGCACTTCTATCAGCAGTCCCCATGACTGCCAATTTTTTTTTCTTTCATTCACGTGCTTGCCGGAGCACGGCCAAAACCAACTCACCGAAAACAGTTCTCCAGCGGTCCTCCCGGCTCCAATCATTGAAACCGATGTATATGATGCGTTTTATATCTCGGTCGAAATCATAATATTTCGACATGATGCCCTTGATAACTTCTGCTTCTTCTTCGTTGTTAATCACCGCCAGATGGCCTCCTGTCGCCAGGCAGTACTTCTGAGCCTCGGGCCAGGACTTGGCCTCTGTATAGAACTTGTAGCAACGGCCAGGTGAGACTTTGGACTCGTTCTCTGAAAATAACATACAAAAGTACATAATATAGAGAAGATTAAAAAAATGTGTGGTGTCGTGAGACTCCAGATAGGACACGAAGTTCCTTATTACATAAATATTTATTTCAAGTTCTAGTCGAGGTAAAAAGAAAAATGAATGGAACAATAATAGTGTATACAGTGCTGAAAAGGAATATAATTTACCAAGTCTATGGTTCATCTCTTACATACTAATTTCGAATTGAATAACTGTCACTCCGCTGCAAGCTTTGGTTTTGATTCAACCTTCTCCACTTACCTGCTAAATTTCGAGGACCTGCCAGGCGGGCCCTCACGTGGCAAATAACAGACAGATTCTATAAAAGTTTCAGTTCAAATAGTACGATTGAGAAATGGGATAATATTACCAATAACTTCGCAAGCCACTTTGGGTGTGTCAGCTCCCTTCTTGTAGCACAGGTATGGGAACAGCTCATCGCAGTCGACATCTCCGACGCTGCCTCGCCTGTAATAGATGCAGTTCTCCTTGTTCCCGGAGTTGTTGGGCTCCCCGGGCAGCCATTGCAACGGCATTCTCTCCAGAGCCACTCCTGTCACAATCGATACAAGTGAGCAACGTGCTCTTATCAGTTTTTAGGGGTGCGAACCTAAAAGGTAGATTTTCAACCCTTATTTTATTGTGAAATTATATTGTTGTCCGCGTGGATTGAGGTTTTTTGGTTCCCGCGGGAACTCTTTAATTTTCCGGGACAAAAAGTGTGTGTTATTCCAGAGTATAATCTGTGCCTCCCTCTGTGCCAAATTTCATCCAGATCCGTTCAGCCGTTCAGGCGTGATTGAGTAACAAACACCCATCCATCCAAACTTTCGCATTTACAATGTAAGTATAGATAGTATAGATAGGGTTACGCTTGACTACAATCATGTTTAATGCAAAGCAATGATGAGGTCTAGATTGCAGCGCGCTTGTCTAGAAGATGCCTATTCAATATTGCCTTGAAGGTACTTATGTTATACGGGGCTGGAATGGCATTCCACACCTTAGCGGTTCATATCAAAAACGTAGAGCAAAACCGTTTCCGTCGAGCAGATTGGACTTCAACCACTAATGGATACTAACGCTGACGGATTCTCACTGTTTTGTGGTAGAACGGTGAAGGAGGAGTAAGGCTTTAAAGTGGGAGTTATCATCCTACCAGAAAAGAAGTACTCCTTGACGCAGTGGTGAGCGTTGTGGTCTTATAAGTAGAAGGTCTCGGGTTTGAGCCCCAGAGTGGCAATTCATAATTTCTAAATTATGTGGGTATGTGCCGGCAAAGATGTGCCGCTAACCGTCTTGGTACGATGCGACGTAGGAACCGATTAGAGGTATGGCTTTCATGTAATTGCCATACTCACAGGTTAGCTCGCTACAATTTTAGACTGCATCATCATTTACCACCAGGCGAGATCGCAGTCCAGGGCTAATTGTGGTAAAAAAAAATGAAATAGGCACTGACCTTCGATGGAGTAGAAATAACCTTTGGAGAGGATTGAATTCACTCCGGTATAGATGGGAAAATCTGCCTCAGTCTTGTTCAATTCCGATTCCATAGCATACTGCATATCGTTGATGGTGGGTGACGCCAGAACTCCTCCTAATGATAACAATAAAATATAATAATGTAGTGGCACATACATTTTTATACTTCTACCATACCTTTACTACTGTTTTAATCATACTTTTGCCGGTCTAAAGTCAGTCTTCATGCCCTAGGGCCGTAATCTAGTTGATCAACCCCATACTGTAAATATGCACAACAGAGTGTAGGCTCCAGACTGGTCGACCAAACGATCGTACCATTTGACATAAAAGTTTTTAAACCAAGGAGTATGTGTACCTGCATCAACACTGGCAGCATGAAAAGCAAAAAGTTTGAATATCAAAGCAGCAGCTTAATTTGTCTTTTCTTTTTATTATTTACTAGACCTATGTATCCTACTTACTATGATTTGCAATAAATATCTAACCGTTACAGTTTGTTTTACTGTTATGGTAGAAGTATAAAGTAGGGTATACACCACCGGGATAAAGCAGTTTTTTTCTTGGGCGCTTGAATCCCTCACTGCACTCAGGACTCAATCTTAATTCCCTCCCTTTGGTCGGGAATTAACTTATGACACAGTAAACAGATACAACACCCTCGCTGCGCTCGGGAGTTAAATTTGGAGTCCTTCGTTACGTTCAGGATTCAATGTAGCGCCCGTGACATAAAACAGTGCTTTATCCCCTTGGTGTATAATCAACTAATTTTGCTAAAAGCTAAACCTAAAATTAACCTAAAGCTAAAATTTTCATGCACTGTTATTAAATACTTCCTAGTTAGTAAATCAAAAATTTTTTGCGCAGTATCAAACTGTATCACTAAATCTGAAACACCACCTCTTTCAACAAATTGATTTAGATTTTTTTGATTATGATTTAGATTTTAAATCAAAATCAAAAAAATTGCAAATCCAAAGCGATGCGAAGACCGTGAGGAGGATAGGTAGATTTATATTTAATCTGTAGTGTACCTACCGCGAAATAGATGGAAATAAAGCAAAGTTTTAAAACTATATTATATGTGTATGTAAATATATTTAGTTATTAAAATTAAACATTCATATTTTTGTAATGATAATCAAAAATTTTTTTGACCATAATCAAATTGATCTACATTGTTCAAAAAAATACAGAAAATCTGTCTATCGTATACGAATACAGTAATTTTTTGACCATTGATCTACATTATTAAAAAAATACAGAAAATCTGACTACCGTATCCGAATGAAGTAAAAAATTAAGATATGGGAGCATTCTTTGGAAAGAATAATTATTGTACGGAGAAAATTGAAGCTAATCTCATTTTTTACCGACTTCCAAAACAGGAGGAGGTTCTCAATTCGGCGCGTATCTTATTTTTTGTCGTTAAGCATCCAAAAATCAAAGAAGAAAAAGTTTTAAAATAAGAAGCGAACGGATGGTCCGTTAAAAACATCAAAAGCTATAATACAAAGATGTTACATTAATACATCTTTGGTAAACTTATAGTAGACGAGGTCTTAGCGTACTATTACCTATTATGTGGTCTTAGTTCGGACTCAGGGGAAAACCGCTAATTATTTATCAGGTACACAACTATTCAGGGCTCTGGAATGGGCCCCATTTAATTTACCTATTCAACAGCATACTTAACATAGTATCTATCAAGTATATTCTGTTCAACGATTTGTTTAACTTTTATTATAATATTTATATAAACATTAGCACGCCTTTGAAGTTTCATAATTATTAACTACATTTTCAAAATAATCATGCTTTGTATTTCCCTCGCCTTTGATTACTTTCTATCACAGATTCTAATAATGCCACAAGTTTTTCAAAATGCTTGCTTCTAACAAGTAAAAATAATTTAAAAAAAACAGACTACATGGTGCCGTACAACCGCCATATTGTTTTTTTAAGCTTTTAGCTAGTGTCACTCAGAATGATTTAAGGATTCTAACTATACATCCCAATCTGTTCGGGCTTTTAGAAGTTATGGTGGAACAAAGAAGCTTGCAGATATACATATAAGAACCCTGAAAACATTAAACTACTTTTTTTTCACTCCAACCTTACCCTCAGCGTCACATATAGCCCGTGCATCTTTGAAGGTAGCAGGGATCCGGTGGAGCTTCAGGCGACCCTCAATTTCCGGGTAATAGGTGTAGTCGAAACGGAACTGTACGCATTCTGTGGAATTCAAATACATTGTATTAATAATATCGAGATTTTAACAAGTCATAATCAAAAAAATTAAACAGCACGACTGCCAAAGAACGAACTAAAAAGTTAAAAATCTGAATTAATCTAGTTAAACTAGAATCTTATTCACATTTTTAATAAATCATATTTTATGATTTATTATGAATTACTGGATATTGAACTATAGTGTTATATATTTTTGGAATCTACTCATCATTTTCTAGATGATGATTATATAGTTCATCTTATTTTAGTTTTTTTTTTAGTCTTTAATGCGGGTACATGGTCATCCCATCAATTTTTTTTTAATTTTACTAGCCTATGTTACCCGGAATAAGCTAGGGATTCTAACGATACCTTAATTATCAAAATCGGTTCGGGCGTAAAGAAGTTATGGTGGAATATACAAACTCACATACATACATACATACATACATGAACCCTGAAAACAATATACTCCTTTTTTCAGGCAGTTGTTTATAAAGGTTTCACGGCCATGCCATAATGCCAACGCTTAAAGCAATACTTAAGCAATATTAATCAAAATGACAGATTGATGTCACGTACCTTGACGTTCCTAAAATAAAGATTATAATTCTGAAACACGAAAGTCAACAATAATGAAACAATATGGCTTTAAGCGTTGGCAGTAGTATGGCCAAGTGAAAAAAATCTGTCGCAAAACTGATTATTAAATTAATTGAATACTTAATCAGTTTTGCAACAGATTTTTTTTTCTTTCTTTTCAGATTAATTCATTGAGCTAAAGATCAATTTTGATCTGTGCTCTAATGTGGTGCTAATATTATCCAAAACCCAACTGACAAATTAAAAACTGAAAGTCGTCTGAAAAGAAGCTAAGAAGCCGGGTATTTTGTACACACCACAATTATGTAACTAAAGTTTTAGTTAAATAAATAACTGATACCACTACTAAACTGATAGCTGTTATCAGAGCTGTTAGTAGTCCTAGAAACATGAAATTTAGTGGGGGTTTTCTTTGTGAAGAGTAGGTATCCACTAAGGGAGGGTTTTTTGAAATCCCACCCCAAGGGGGTAAAATAAGGGTTGAAAATTTGTATGAAAGTTCGTCATTTTTCAAGTTAAATCTACGAAACTTGATATTTTGCCTTTCGGTAAAAAATTAAGAAGGATGTGTGTCACAATTTTTAAAACTTCTACCCCCAAAGGAGTTAAATAGGGGTTGAAAGTTTGTATGAAAGTCCGTCGTTTTTCAAGCTATATAGCCATGAGACTTGGTATTTGAGCTTCTGGTTTAAAATGATGAAATAGTAATTTCACAGTTTTAGAAATTTCTGTCCCCAAGAACTTCAAATAGAGAGATTTTCCTTCAATCATGCCGCAACAGAGCAACAGATCGACGCAATTTTTTCATGGGTATAGTTGAGTAGGAACCTGGAGAGTGACTGGGGCCTCTTTTTATCCCGGAAAATGAAGGAATGTCTGTGGGAATTTAAAAAAACTTATGCCACGCGATCGAAGTCGCGGGCATTCGCTAGTAAATGAATAAAAAAGGAATTCGATAAAACTAAAATGTCACCAAGTTTGTATTTTATTACATTTCGGAACCGGCTTTTCTTTTACTTTTTAAAGAAAAGCAAACTGCTGAGTTTCTTGCCGGTTGCTCTCGATAAAATCTGCTTTCCGAACCGGTAGTACAAGTCTTCACAAATCATAAGAGAAACAAGATGTCCTACGTGAAATAAATATTTTATTTCTTTAAGTTCACTCATGGGAAAAGGCTAGTTATTATTTAAAGCACTCACCTATTGCCGTAAATGCTATCAATAATAGAAAATATCTATAAAGAGAAGACATGATGAATGAACGGTTTGATGTGGAATAATCCACGAAGTTTTTATTTGGACGCTTTATATTCTTCCGTTATCACATATTTTAGGGTACTGTACCTTAAGAGGAAAAATGGACACCATTTAGGATCACTTCGTTATGATCGGTCAGTCTGTTTGTCAGTCTCCTCCTCCTCTTTTTGACGACCTCCGTGGCGCAGTGTGTAGCGCTGTTGCGGAGGTCCCGGGTTCGATCCCCGGCAGGGTCAATTTGGGAATTTATAATTTCTGAATTTCCCCTGGTCTGGCCTGGTAGGAGGCTTCGGCCGTGGCTAGTTACTACCCTACCGACAAGGACGTGCCGCCAAGCGATTCAGCGTTCCGGTACGATGCCGTGTAGAAACCGAATACGGGTATGAGTTTAATATGACTGCCATGCCCCGACACAGTCTCTAATCATGTTAAAGGGATAGTATAATAAAAAAGAACACGTTAGCCCGTTACCATCTTAGACTGCTTCATCACTTACCATCAGGTGAGATCGCAGTCAAGGGCTAACTTGTAGGGGATAAAAAAAAATTCAACCCCCTCTTTCTCGGGAACTTGTGGAGGTATCAAGTTGAAATTAATATCATATACTTAGGTCTACGGTCCTTTGGAGCTGTAAAAAAATGGAGCTTCTTAGTTGATGCAATAAAGAGATACAGCCGTTTATGCCTCATTTTTTGCATGTTTTGACACTTGCAAATAAATCAAAACATATAGGGTACTTCCCGTTGACCTAGAATCATGAAAATAAGCAAGAAGCAAAGGCTGAAATATCCGAATTTAATCGTTAGTTAGGGTTCCGTACTCATAAGTCAGTTTTTTCACAGCTGATTACGTGTTGTTATGATATCATTCTTGTTATATAATAAAATGATTTATATTGTGAGGTGGATCGGATCGCTTTTTGTGCGAGTTTGTAAAAACTTTAACGGCCGTGTATCGAACAACGCTTTTTAATAAAGAGCAAAGGCGAACTTCCATACATCATTATTAATGCGAAAAAAATTATGCACACGTGTGCAAAGAATATCCATACTAATATTATAAATGCGAAAGTGTGTCTGTCTGTCTATCTGTCTGTCTATCTGCTTCGTTTTACGTCCCATCTATTCAACTGATTTTGATGAAATCTTGTCTTCTGGAGGTGACCCTTCGAACAACGCTTTTTAATAAAGAGCAAAGGCGAACTTCCATACATCATTATTAATGCGAAAAAATTATGCACACGTGTGCAAAGAATATCCATACTAATCCATACTAATATTATAAATGCGAAAGTGTGTCTGTTCTGTCTGTCTGCTTCGCTTTAACGTCCCATCTATTCAACTGATTTTGATGAAATCTTGTCTTCAGGAGGTGGCCCTTTGACCACATTTACTTTTTAAGTATGTACACAGTACATAACTACTGTATGTATTGTTTTTTTTTGTACTAATGATTAATTTGATGTAAACTGTTGGTCAATAAAAATTCATTTATTTATTTATTTATTCAGGTAGTTTAGATCCCGGGGAAGGATATAGGACTTTTTATTTCGGAAAATTAAGGAGTGCCCGCGGGAATCAAAAATCCTAATCGACGCAGACGAAGTCGCGGGCATGATCTAGTATTTTAATAAGCGTCGGGTACGAAGCTCTCAGAAGCAAGAATTTAAAAAATGAATCTAGAAAAAAAAGATATTTCGTTTTAAAGTTTTGTAGAATAAGTGGTAATGTCTTTTATAAAAATGACAACCGGAAGAAAGCCACAATCAATGACAAAGACAGATGACAACCACAGACCAGTAAAAAACTCGGCACAACCACAGACAATCAGCATCAGTGCGGCCATAATTCATTTTATTACCATTCTGTTAGAGATTATTAAATAATGTATGCAAGAAAATTCACAAAATAATATAAAATACAGTCAAAAGAAAAGCAATCCAATCATATAAGCAAACATTATTCAGACAAAAGAAATATATAAAACATGTGGCGTCTTGGGCGGTGGGACATCAGGTAGGTACATAAATACTAATTTTTAGTTCTAGTCTAGATAAAAAGAAAATAATAAAAAATAAAAAAATAATTTTTTTTTCGTTACGGCCATTTTTTCCCTGCTAAGGTACCTCTCCGCATCGTCCCATAAGCAACTTCGCTCCAAATTGAGTGATTGGTGAACAAGATAAAACCTGTGTTTGCTCACAGGATTGGTGAACAAGATAAAACCCTTGTTTGTTCACAGAGTAATTGGTGAACAAGATAAAAACTTTGTTTGTTCACGGGAATGGTGAGCAAGATAAAACCTTTGTTTGTTCACAGGAATGGTGAGCAAGATAAAACCTTTGTTTGTTCACAGGAATGGTGAGCAAGATAAAACCTTTGTGTTTTCCCAGGAATGGTCAGCAAAATAAAATCTTTAGGAATGATGAGCAAGATAAAACCTTTGCTTGTTCACAGGAATGATGAGCAAGATAAAACCTTTGTTTGTTCACAGGAATGATGAGCAAGATAAAACCTTTGTTTACAGGAATGATGAGCAAGATAAAACCTTTGTTTGTTCACAGGAATAGTGAGCAAGATAAAATCTTTGTTTGTTCACAGGAATGGTGAACAAGATAAAACGTTTTGATACGAGGAGCTTCGGCTTGGTTAACGTATCGCTTAATGCGAGGCTCGGTTCACATATGCTCCTTAAGAGAGATACGATCCGTGTGGACGTATGCTCCGTTTGGGAGATACGGTCCGTGTGGACGTATGCTCCGTTTGGGAGATACGGTCCGTGTGGACGTATGCTCCGTTTGGGAGATACGGTCCGTGTGGACGTATGCTCCGTTTGGGAGATACGGTCCGTGTGGACGTATGTTCCGTTTGGGAGATACGGTCCGTGTGGACGTATGCTCCGTTTGGGAGATACGGTCCGTGTGGACGTATGTTCCGTTTGGGAGATACGGTCCGTGTGGACGTATGCTCCGTTTGGGAGATACGGTCCGTGTGGACGTATGTTCCGTTTGGGAGATACGGTCCGTGTGGACGTATGCTCCTCATGGGAGATAGTTAATTGCTTTTATCTTTTATTTTTATCCACTTCTGGTCCCTAAGATTATATTCATCTCATTCCTACGAAGGCTACCAGGGACTGAAAAACAGATTCATAAAGATTACAGAAATATAAGTGTTACAGAATGAAAGTGTAACGGAATCGAATCTGTAACCCTTTGAATGTGTTTTTAATTCTGTTAACCCGAAACACTTTTATTTCTGTAACAGAAACGAATCTGTACCAGAAATGAAAGAGTTTAAAAGTGTAACCGAAATAGTGATGCTGCTAAATTTACTGTTGACGCGTATTCAAATTTGAACCTAAGGTGAAAACACCGATGGTTGAAATTGTTTTAAGAAAAACATGGCCGTGTTGTGTCAGTGTGTGTTATATCCAATGAAGTGAGAAGGTTTACAGGTTAAGTATTAGGGTTACAGATAAAAACACTTATTAACTGAAATAAACGGTTACAGATTGATTGACTCACAGTATCGTTTCTGATTCCGTTATAAGTGTTTCTGTTTCATAACAGTTTCAAAAAACAGTGTTTAAACCCCTTATTTCAGTTAATGTTTCAGTCCTTATAGTCTACTTTTTGAAGTTTCACTTCTGCTGTGTGTGAATTGCACACACATATTTCTTTTTTCATTGGCTACATGGTTCTAGGTTCTAGTTCTTATCTTCGAGCATCGACCATTCAGCCTTTACTTTTTTGATTTATAAAAGTACTAGGTGATGCCCGCGACTTCGTACGCGTAAATTAAGTTTTTTTATTTCAATTTCGGGAATTTAAATTTGCATTAATTTATTTATTTTGAAATTTATTTGCCAAACTAAATATACGAGTAAATAGATATAAAAGGTCAGATGTGAATTAGAAACAGTGCTCGAAAGATACGGTGAGCATGATAAATAAACATGTAAAAACATCTCTATCTTATTTGTAGGTATATTGTAATTACAATATACCTAATTAATACAAGTTTAGTTACAAATAACTGCCTCGTTGGTCTAGTGGTTAGCATGTTTGACTGCGACCGACGAGGTCCCGGGTTCGAGTCCCGGGTCGGGTCATAATTAAGTATCGGGTTTTTCTGATTAGAAATTCCCAGTACTACCCCGGAGTTAAGAAGTTGGCGGTGTTTCACCCCCGTGCCTCGGAGAGCACGTTAAGCCGTCGGTCCCGGTTATTATCACTATCATGATAATAGTCGTTAAAGCCCGCCAACCCGCATTGGAGCAGCGTGGTGGGTCTAAGCTCTAATTCCCGCTCTCCTATGAGAGTGGAGGCCTGTGCCCAGCAGTGGGACGTTAATGGGCTGTAGTGGAGGTAGTGGTAGTTACAAATTATTACTATTACTTTTATTCTAAGCCTACTTCTAAAAACAATTTTTTTCCACTTTTTATCTTTTTTTTGGAGGACACTCCTTGAATCGATTTTCATTTGGAGGTTATGAAAATTTATGGGGAGTAAAATCAAACTTTCTCCGTTACGTTATGCTATGTATAAGTTTCCATGGTGACACTTTTCATTCGTAAGGAGTAAACTCCAGTGGTGTGTCGGAGTTGACACACATTTTTTTTTAAAATTTAATATAGGCTTTTCTTGCCTTTATTTTCACGACACTACAAGTTAACCCTTGACTGCAATTTCACCTGATGGTAACTAATGATGCAGTCTAAGATGGTACTAGCGGGCTAACCTATTATTGGTATGGCAGTTATATTAAACCCATACTACTAGTCGGTTTCTACACGGCATCGTACCCGAACGCTAAATCGCTTGGTGGTACGTTTGCTTCCCAATTGGAATTCCCAGATGGTCTCTACTGGGCATCGAACCCATAACCTTCCACATTAAGACAACCGCAACACTGCACCAGGGAGGTCGTAAAATAGCGTCATAACGTCGATTACTACAGTCTGGTCTCTTAAATGTCCCTTTTCCTTATTTGATCTGTCAGCTTACCTCAAGAATACATCTTTCCAGCTGTCTTTGTGCTACCTTGGTACCTATTATCTCCACCAAGTCCTTATTCAACGAACGAGTCTGTTTTGCATTCGTTAAAATTGGTAATATATGACTGTATACTACCAACTGTTGGTTATCCACCAACTCCACCAACTTATCTTGGTTGTATGGTCTGTGGGCCCGGTGGACAAAATTGGTTCTATTTTTTATGCCTATTTATTGACCGAGCGAAGCGATGGTCCCCGAGTCTCCTTGAGTGAATTTGCCCTTGTCCGTCCGTCCGTCTGTTAGAGCCTTATAACTTCTGAGTTACTGAAGGTAATTACTTCAAAGGACATGACCAGTAATTGCCCTCCGATTCGGGACAATGCACAGGATTTCCGTTTTTACAGTAAGGTTTAAAAATTAAAAACGAAATTATTATGGATTTATTATTCCAAATAAGGTCAGGGTTCAAATGACAAAAAAAAAACAGTACGTTTATTGTTTAAATCTTGAGCGTCCGCTTTCCTCTCTAAGCACTACTCCATTTTGACGTTCCATTATATCCATGCCTAATAATAATCTTGTAACCCTACATGAATACCATTTAAGTACCTTAGTCATTATATTATGAATGATTTATTTTTGATCAATTAAATAGTAATGAAAAGGAAATGTATGTTTTGCTTATAATTATTTTTATTTTTTGACAAGTCTCAAACTAATTGATCGAACAAAGCATTTTGAAATACTGCGTTTAAAGGAACGCCCTTTCACATTGCATATGCCGCCATCTGTGGTCGAATAGTTAAACTGGAACGCCCTTTCACATTGCATATGCTGCCATCTGTGGTCGAATAGTTGAACTTGTTAACAAAAAATATTTTCTAGACTCACCACAATACATAGCGCCATCTAGTGTGAGAAAGCAGTTTTTGGTGAAACTTTTTTAATTTATTTTCTCAGTTTTCAGAGCCTTCAGACTCCTGAAACTTTTTTATCTGAAAACTATAAAATATAACAATTACAATAATAAAGAAATAATACTTGAAAATATTTTTTTGGACTCGCTCAACACAATAAATAGCGCCATCTAGTGTGGGAAAGCAATCTTTTGGTGAAACTTTTTTTGTTCATTTTCGCAGTTTTCCGAGCCCTTCAGACTCCTGAAACTTTTTTATCTGAAAACAATGAAATATTACAATTACAATAATAAAGAAATCATTGCTGAACATTGATTTTTGACACCTAGGCAAGCTGCCATAGTTCCACCGGTCAAGTCCTTTAAATATAATATGTAAACCGATGGCCTCCAGCCGAATATGGCTTAAAAAGTATACAAAAATCTTTATTTCAGGGGGGTTCTCATAAAAGCGAATGCGAAGTAAAATATTTTTTATAGCGTTACATAGGGTTGCGCTATATAATTTAAAAGATAATTAGGAATAGCGTTTAAAAATATGTTTTTTAAAATTTTTCCCCTAAAATTGACGAAATGGGGGGGTTTCAAAGTGGAGATTTTCTAACGTCCAAAGTTGACCTCAGAACTCTCAATTTTCTAACAGGCTGAGCCTGAAACTTGATCAAATTATTTGAATTATATCCTGTACTTGAACAACAAATACTAAAATTAGATAAATATTATGATAGAACGAAATTATTTAATTTTTAATGAGCTTCAGTATTTTTAACAGAAGTTCACAACGATGTCAATAGTTGGCGCTCTGTAAAAGTTTATTCTTTTCTCCAATAACTCTTTAGCTCTTTTGCGTCTAATGTTAAAAGTAACTGTTACAATATATAGTTAAAACTATCGTATGGATACCGCGAGGTCTCAGTTCGGGGCGAACCACTAGTTAGTTTTTGTTTTGATTTAATTTTTTAGCAACACTAATTAATATGATAACAGCGACGCTATCACCGGGTCAGATAAGTTTGTAGCACAATACAGTATACCTACACGTATTGAAAACTTTGGATTTTATTACACAGATATATATTCCTATTTTTAAGGGTCCGGTCCTCAAAAAGAAAAAGGAACCCTTATAGGATCACTTCGTTGTTCGTCTGTCTGTCTGTCAACACCGTTTTTCTCGGGAACGCGTGGATGTATCAAGTTGGAATTAATATCAAATACTTAAGTCTACGGTCCCTTGGAGCTGTAAAAAAACCAAGCTTCTAAGTCAACGCAATCAAAAGATACGGCCGTTTATGCCACATATTTTGTTTTTACATGATTGATTACAAGATTATGAAGAATTGATTGGTGCGAACCCGCATTGGAGCAGCGTGGTGGGTCTAAGCTCTAATTATCCTATGAGAGTGGAGGCCTGTGCCCAGCTGTCAGACGTTAACGGGCTGTGGTGGTGGATTAGTGCAAAAATTATCAAAATCTGTCTTTTGTATGTACTGCAACACAAAGGTATACACCAAAAATAAACCTAAGAAAAATTGTAAATCCTAAATGATCATAAAAGTTTTAAAAAAATCGACTTCCATAGCCGACTAGCGACACCCAAGTCACTATCACTTCAGACATAAGTTTATTTACTTAGTTAAAATTATCTAGGCACAATTTACACTAGAAATACCCCTTGCCACGCTGCGAATCAAAAGGGGGGTAGCGACTCGGAAGATATATTCGGGCATCATCAAAATCGGTCCACGCGTTTAGGCTTTAGCTGTCCTGCAAGGAACAAACAGTATACTGTATAATAGGCGTGATGACTGATTTTGAAAAATGGTCAGATTATGTTCGGAAGTATGTACTATTTCGAAAAAATTTATTATTTCAGCAGAAAAATAAGGTTTGCTAGATAAAATTGGCATTTGAAATTTAAATTTTAAAATTCGCGCGAAAACGCTCGCGAGTGTCATGGCGTCGTTTGTGACGTCACTATAATTTTTACCAATGCACTCTGTGCAGTGTGCAGTAAACAATAGTGTGCTTGTCAAAGCTCGAAAACAAACAATTGTGACGTCATTCGCTTCTTGGTGTTTAATCCAATATGGCGGATTGCTGTATTTTATAGTTTTATTTTATCAAAATAAATAGCAATCTCACTCGAAATAGATGAATAAATACGTTTTTTATAATCCATGAATCCTATTTCATTAGATAAATTCATAATTTCGTTGATTCTTGGTTACTGTCATCATGCCCATTATATAGACTGATGAACACATAGCCCTGTGCGTTCCGCAGTCGGGTAAAAAAAAACAGTTTCCAGATGAGAAACTCCACGTCGCCATTATCATTCCACTCCAGAAGGCTTTGATTTTGAATATAAATGAGGAATTCAATACAGCTTCAAAGGGACCGCGACTGGCATAAGAAGCACGATCGCATCTCCCAGCTTGAGATAAATAATATAGGTCTCGCAACGACTTTTTTTTTTTTTTTTCTTGTTTTTTTTTTTTATTATCCCCTACAAGTTACTCCTTGACTGCGATCTCACCTGATGGTAAGCGATGATGCAGTCTAAGATGGTAGCGGGCTAACCTGTTAGGGACATGGCAGTTATATTAAGCTCTTCCTATGTGGTTTCTACACGGCAAGTACCGGAACGCTTCATCGCTTGGCGGCACGTTTTTGCCGGTAGGGTGGTAACTAGCCATGGCAGAAGCCTCCCACCAGGCAAAATTAACCTCCCTGGCGCAATGGTGGGTGCTAAACGTGGGAGGTTCGGAGTTAGATCCATGGTAGATATGGGAGTTTATAATTTCTGAATTTTCTGATTGGAGGCTTCGGCCGTGGCTAGTTACCATCCTACCGGCAAAGACGTATTACCAAGCGATTTACCGTTCCGGTACGATGCCGTGTGGAAACCGATTAGGGGTATAACTGCCGTACCCCTTTAAAAAAAAGATCCACGGGCATGAACCTTTCACTTTTCGGAGATTACCAGGAGCTATCAAAAAGTGTCGGGTATTCAATAATTGAAATTTTTATTTCATGCATTTATTTAAACGTTAATTTATTTTTAGGGTGGTAACTAGCAGCGGCCGAAGCCTCCTACCAGGCCAGACCAGAGAAAATTAAGAAATTAAATATTCCCAAAGTGATCCTGCCGGGAACCGAACTCTTACACACCACAGCGCTCACTACCTTTTGGGTGGTAGCAGCGGCCGAAGCCTCCTAGCAGGCCAGACTAGAGAAAATTAAGAAATCAAATATTCCCAAGGGGGGGGGGGGGGGGGGGGGTCTCTCGACATCAAACTCCAGACCTCCGAAAGAACCACTGTGCCGTTACCGCTTTCACTAATGTCATGACATAAAAGTTACGACGTAATCACTGGCAGGTCGGAATCCCGGCACAAACTCACCCCGGGAGAAATCATCGGGCTAGCGCGCTGAATGCGATTACGACAGTCATTATTCATAGTGACTGCGACAGTAACTGAGTACAGCATTATACTTATTTTATTAAAAAATAAATGATGCCTTTTACTTCATCCGTGTTTATTAAATTTTTTACTGAACCTTTTGTCATTTTACTATAGCTGATGCCCGTGACGTCGTCCGCATGGATTGGGGTTCTGATTTCTGTTTAATTTGCCAAAAAAGTAGCCCATGTGTTATTCCAGACTATAATCTATCTCTGTGCCAAATTTCATCCAGATCCGTTCAGCCGTTCCGGCGTGATTGAGTAACATCCATCCATTCATCCATCCAATAGTTCGCATTTATAATATAAGTATATATAGTTGCCCATAATATATAACTCCATCCCCGGAACGCAAGCTATTTCTGTTACCACCACCACTACAGCCTATTAACGTCCCACTGCTGGGCACAGGCCTCCACTCTCGTAGAAGAGAGGGAATTAGTGCTTACACCCACCACGCTGCTCCAATGCGGGTTGGCGGTTAACGACTATTATCATGTTAGTGATAATAACCGGGACCGACGGCTAAACGTGCTCTCCGAGGCACGGGGGTGAAACACCACCAACTTCCTAACTCCGGGCTAGTACTGAGAATTTCTAGTCAGAAAAACCCAGCGTTTAATTATGGCCCGACCCGGGACTCGAACCCAGGACCTCGTCGGCCGCAGTCGAACATCCGAGCCACTAAACCAACGAGGCAATTATTTTATTATGTCTGTACTTAATAATAATAATAAAAAACACATACATTGATGACCGTTTAAGTAACGACCTCCCTGTCGCAGTGATGAGCGCTGTTATCTTAACGTGGGAGGTGACGGGTTCGATCCCCGGCAGGGTCAATTTGGGAATTTATAATTTCTGAATTTTCCCTAGCTTTAGTCTAGTCTATTAATTAAATTCAGTTTTACAATAAAAAGCTTCTAAAATTCGCAAAATATGGACCCTTAATGTACTAACTAGAACTCATAAATCAAAGTCACGGAGGAAATGCAATTAGCGGCCTCATCTAATTAAGACTTGGTAAGATTTCTGTTTAACTTTAAACTCAAGTTGAGGTCGGTATTGGTTTTCTTTTATGGGGTTTTAATATTAACGAAATACGAGCAATTTATTTTAAATTGTTAGAGAGATTTGAGAAATTTTAGGAAATAGGTATTCTTATATATCGCAATATGTTTTATAGTAATCTAATTTTCGTCAAACAGCACATTCACAATTACAAAAAACTATGCGATCTGCATGATAGGCAAACTAGAGGCCGCCATAAGCTCGTGACTCCATCGCTCCGCCTCAAGAAGGTCCGAAGGTCGTTCGTGGGAATGAGCATTCTATTTTATAAACTATCTTAAACTTGTGTAAAGGCAAGTCCATTAAAAGTATGCTCCAGAAAAAAGCTTATTATACTGTTGAAGAATACGCAAATGACAAAGGGACATGGAATTGACTCGCTTCAGCAATGCTAAGGACAGCTGTTACTTATGTATTCTATAAATTAATGAAATTGTAAATATTTTTTTCAAAAGAGTAACCGCCGAGGTTCTTGCTGGTTCTTCTCGGTAGGAATGGCATTCCGAACCAGTGGTAGATTCACTCGACGATTCAAAAGTACTTGTAAAAGTTTATTTGAATAAATAGCATTTGAATTTGAATTTGAACGTTATTGAAGCGGACCTAAGTGTCGTTTGTCTAGATAAACAATATCACTACCCATTTAAACCTATGCCTACTTTACATAGGCCGGAAAACCAAGTAAACAACCACCAGGTGGTGAACGAAAAACCACACAAATCTTGTAAAACACATCAAAACATTTCCTGGAGCAAAATGGCATAAAACACACTTTTCTCCAGTTCCGAGGAATCCTCACAAGATGTGATGTAAGTTATTTTTTTTTGCAGCAGTTGCTTCCTTTCTTCTTTATTTCCTTTTGCAGAAATAAAGACTATTATTTCATTCTAGACCTTGAATACTACTATTACCTTTACGCAGTTACCAATTCTGATTACAAACTATTGCAATAACTCCTTTTGCGATGTATCGGTAAAAAGAAAACCGAAAATTGAACTTAATTATTACAATAATATTATAATAGTTCCACTGAAACTGCGGCTCCCTGGGGAATAAATAGAAAAGTAAATATAATAAATAGTTTATAATAATGTTAGGATCAAAGAGAACATTATGATTGGGGCACTGAAAAACTGAAAAATAAAACCTGGCATAAGAGAAAATTTGTGAAAAAAATCCAGCCTGAAAAAATAAGGCTTAAAATTTCAAATTTAAAGAAAAATACATTTTTCATTACACGAATATAATATTTAGTTTACAGACGTTTTAGATATGATCGAACGTAAACCATTAATATACATAAAATATAAGTTATAAAAAAATACCTATACAATTTGTAACAGTTCATAGTATGGTAAAGTAAGCGATGATAGTGGTTTAGACGCCTGGCTTTCGCGGGTTCTATTCCCGGACACGCACCTCTAATTTTTTATACGACTGCCTGAAAAAAGGAGTATATTGTTTTCAGGGTTCATGTATGTATGTATGTATGTATGTATGTATGTATGTATGTATGTACGTATGTATGTATGTATGTATGTATGTATGTATGTATGTATGTATGTATGTATGTATGTGAGTTTGTATATTCCACCATAACTTCTATACGCCTGAACCGATTTTGATAAATGAGGTATCGTTAGAATCCCTAGCTTACTCCGGGTGACATAGGCTAGTAACATTTTAAATAAATTTGATGGGGTGACCATGGTCCCGCATTAAAGACAAAAAAAAAAACGAAAATAAGATTAACTATATTATCATCATCTAGAAAATGATGAGTAGATTCCAAAAATATATAACACTATAGTTCAATATCCAGTGATTCACAGAAAAATATCATTTAATAAAAAATATGAATAAGATTCCAAAGGCTATATATGCAAATCGCTTCTTATGGAGGTAAACTCCAAAAATAATATGGCAGGGCAGTCGTATTTTTTAATTCGTTAAATTAATTTCACTTGTTAAAGCTATGTCCGCTTTAAGAATAAAATATCATTTGCCTTAACGGTGAAGGAAAACATCGTGAGGAAATCCGCACGCCGGAGAGTTTTTCATAATGATCTCCAAGGTGTCTTCATGTCATATCATCTCATCTACCAACCCAATGCTCACCAATCCAATCCGCATTTGGCCGGATTGGTGCTCACTACTGAGCACCAATCTGGCCAAATGCGGATTGGCAGACCTCCCACACCTTCGAGCACATTATGAATAACTCGGGCGTGCAGGTTTCTTACCGCTTTCTTCTTCTGTTTCTTCCCTTCGCCGTTTGAAGCAAGTGAAATTTAATTCCATAAAAGGCACATGACTCGGAAAAGTTAGAACCCGCGACCCCATATAGTAGGTTGGGTATCTAAATCACTGGGATATCTCCGCTCGCCACGTATCTAATAAGTACGAATAGTTCAACAAACTTGTTCGTATAGCAAATTCGCAAATTGCTTGTTTGCGAATGCCGCGTGGGAGACGCCAAACTTCTGTCTCGATGCTTCCTGCCAGAGCATATTAATTGTAAGCAAAAAGCCACGTTCACCCTCTCTTCCCTGACGATGAGATATGTGCATATTTCCCCCATACCCTTACTTGACCAGCGGGCCGATTTTTTAAATAAACTAGCAAACCCGGCGAACTCCGTTTCGCCACCAGATGGCTTCCTTTTCAATTTTTCCTGAATTTTCTTTGCTATAAACCTCACGGAGCCCGAGACCTTTCCAACGAATGCAAAACCGTGGAAATCGGTTCGTGCGTTCTGGAGTTATAGCGTCAGGAAGGAAAACCCGACTTATTTTTATATAGTAGATGATAAATGATTTATTTATTTCATGTAGGACAACTTGTGTCACTTATGAAACGTTAAGACTCTGCCATACTCTGTCGGTTTGGAAAGAGGTTCTACTGAGACCGCAAGAAACTCAGCAGTTGTTCTTTTCATAGAAAAGAAAAGGTTACAATATGTAGACAACACAACACATACGTTACAAGTATTACACTGACTTCGGTATAGACATGGACATGCAGTTGGTTTAATAAATAATTAAATCATCTATACCAGTGCGTGCACAGGTTTTGAAGCTAGGGTAGGCATTAGTTAGTCAGAATACCTATTTACTAGCTGTTTTGATGAAAAATGAGCCCATTTGGGTTCATAGTGGCGTAAAGGCACTGCGCTTTTACGCCTCTATGAACTGTACGCCACTGCTTATACTTACTGTATATAAATGCGAAAGTTTCGATGGATGGATCGATGTTTGTTACTCAATCACGCCCCCGTTGGTTCAGCCGTTGCTGAACGGATCTGGCTGAAATTTGGCACAGATATAGGTTATAGTCTGGAATAGTACATAGGCTAGGCATATCCCGGAAAATGAAAGAGCTCCCGCGGGAACCAAAAAACTTCATTCTACGCGGACGAAGTCATTGGCATCAGCTAGTCAAGCATAAACTTTAGTACCTAGTAGTACGAATTGCTGACATAGAAATTTAATATTACATTTTTAATAAACAGTAGCTAGTCTAGACCTAATTATGTTAGGCGATTATATCCCATTATTATCGCAAAAGAAACCCTTGCGTTTTTGGATTTAAAGCAGTTGACTTTTTTGCTCTATTCAAAATTTAATCTATACTATAGACTCTAGTACAGTAAGTAATTAGCACTTGGGAAGTTTTTTTTAATTATATGATGAAATTTTGTTTGTATGGTATGAGGATATCAAAGAATGTTGTTTATGTTGTACCAATGTTTTCTATTGGCATGACATACAATAATAAGATAACTGATAAGAGACACTAGTTTTCCAATATTGGCCCATGTATTTAGAATTTTATTACAGACTGGAAATATCATTATTCCTTAGGAAGTGCCAGTATTCATTTACTTTTATGTTATTTACGAACTTTTTTATTATTTCGACTGACAGACTTCGATACTATTTACTACGGAGTTTAAAGAATACGCTGTCAAGTGAAATGTCGATACTTTTATTAGTCTAGGCAATGGGGCGGTCCGTTGTATGGAGACCTCCGCATTAAATCCTCAGTCGATGAAACAGGGCTGAGTTTTAGTATTAGAAGATCCAAAACTTACACAAAAATATCCGCAGGTTAGGTGTTTATACCTAAAACTTAATATTTATGACTGAATATTTTCTCGATTTCTTTCTAAAATAATAGCAGGTAGTATATTTACACTCAAAACCGAAATATCAAATGAAATAATAATGCAGAACATCGATATTTAAACCGATTTTATGATGAAATCTAAACTGTTTTTACGCGATAATGTACCTTCCTGGTTTAACAATTGGGTATAGCATAAAAAAAAATTACTTTCTTTCTGATTTTTGTTGGATATTTATAATATCTTTAACTCATCACACTTTATCATACTGTAAAGTTTCGTCGCCTGAGGAATTATTGTTGGGGTCTACTAGCTTTATTGCCTAGACTATATCGGATAATGCTCGTGTCCTCTCGTAGCCCAGTCGCTCGTTGATTCTAAGCATCTGCGTCCTCGAGATGCAAATTAAGATGCAAACTGCCACTATCTGCCAACTTCGGAGATATGATGATATTTTGTTGTCTTATTAATTGCGGTATACAGCACATCGGTTCGGCTGTCAAACCGTGATACATAAGTGATAACCACTGGTTTGCCTCTAACTGAGACCTCGCGGTATCCATAAGATAGTTTTAACTATATATTGTAATAGTTAACTTTTAACATTAGACGCAAAAGAGCTAAAGAGTTATTGGAGTAACGAGTAAACTTTTACAGAGCGCCTCGTTATTTATGTCGAACCCTAACCTTACCTACAAGAAAGAGACAAGAAAACGTAAATACAATGAATATTTCAAAAATTGACACTCAGAACATTGAGCAGTTCACAATGTTTCGACAGTTTACAATTTCGCGAGTTAGATTATAATCTAACGGTTTTTACAATCTTACGGTGACATATACAAATAAACTAAGTAATAATGAAAGAATTATTTATTGTAGTAGTAATTAACATTTTGTATAGTGCAATTATTAAAATTCACTTGATGTTCTTTAATGTTGGAAGGTCCTGATCCCGATGTACTCGGCGGAATATTTATATTTACCATTTCGCTATTTTTATTTTCTATGGAATTCGAAATTACATTCGACACTTGGATTTTGTTGGTTATAGAGTCATTAATATAGCCCTCTGCAACAGATGTAGACTTCCATCAGCCGTGCCGTTTTAAACTTGTTATGTCCGGCATCTACTAATATTGTGGCAGATGTTCTGCGAAAGCAATGTCCTGTATACAACGACCTCAATTTACATAGACGGGCCCTGTCAAACAAAGAATGTGGGCGTATTTTTAGCAACGCCATCAACGCCATCTAGTCTGAAAAGCGGGAACTTGCTTGCAACATATGCGCCATCTTGAAAACGTATGACTCGGTCATAGATTAGTACAGATGCGCTTGTCGAAAATAATACCTACATCAGTGTACTCTCTGAGGTAAACGATAAATGTTAGTATGATGTTGTTATTTTTACTACTTTTTTGTTACCAGTTTCCTGGAAAACCATTGGACCGATTATTATGCGGTTTTTTGCATTAGATATATATAGCTTGTGAGAAGGTTCTAAGATATATTTAAAGATCAAAGTCAACACAATGGGGCGCTGCAGTTCATCGTGGGTTTTTTTTAAATTTAATTATTTGTTAATTGTTGATAAGTTTTGTCGAAAAATTGACAGAAATAAAGTCATTTTTAGGGTTGCGTACCAAAATGATAAGAAAACAACCCTTGTGGTGCGACATGACTGTCCGTCACACTTAGCATAATTCGGTAACTACTAATGCAAAAAACTTGAAATTTAAAATAATAACAGCTAAAACAGTTTAAAATTATCCTCGCCAAACCTTATTGCAAATGAAAGAATTCAAAAATAATTATTAGTAGTATTATAATAAAAGGGGCTGGAATGGGAGAGGTGAAAGAGTACTAATGGATCGAGTCATAGAAAAATACTTCATTTGAAATTATTTTATTTTATACATTTCTAAGTATGCTACTTGCCATCAAATAAAATTAATTTTGTCATTTTTTGACGCCTAGTTTTCGTATTTATTTGGGGGTCAATTTTGGCTTCGTGATGAAGCCTAACTTTGGCATATATTTCAATAATGGCTCGAATTATATGGGTTCGGTGGTTTAAGGTGCCTGGTTGCTCCAAGGCGTGCAATGTTAAACTTGCAAACAAATTTGAACCCATGAAATGCTTAAGGGTCCCAGCGACAATAAAATCAATATGGCTGAATTTTTCTGGTAACCTTTGCCCATGCCCCTTTTCTTTGTTACTCAATCACGCCCCAACGGCTGAACGGATCGGGCTGAAACTTGGCACAGAGATAGATTATAGTCTGAAATAACACATAGGCTTTTTATCCCGGAAAATTAAGGAGTTCGCGCGGGAACCAAAAATCCTCAAACCACACAGACGAAGTCGCGGGCATTCGCTAGTACAAAATAAAAATTACAAACTTTAATAAATGAAAACTCTTTATTTATTGAAGTTGGTTTAAACATTAAACTCACGTCAGTAACTAATTTTATCATATTATTATAATAGCATAATATTGCGTCTCGGAAGGTATTATTGCCTACTGTCCGTTCTGCCCATCTATGCATTAACTAATCTTGGTTGCATTTTTTTATCGTACTGGACTGGACTATTCTAGGGTTGGAACCCAAAGCCGTAAGGCCAGTGAGTAAAAAAAAAATATCATACAGTTTGCCGCGGAAATTAAATGATTGCGTAATGGATAGAAATATTAAATAGGAAGATTAAATAACGTTTTTTATGAAATGTATAATTGTGAATTGAAACACTTACCTTAAAATAAAAATTATACAGTGCCAAACTAATAAAACTTTAGATGATAACTTAATAACAAATCATGTCACGGTCACTCATCGTGTAGATAACACGATGAGTGACCGTGACAGCGCTACGACGGGGACAGACAGGCTTATGACAGGTTATAGGAACGCGCTCTCATAGTTGGTCGCCCGCCATTTTTGTATGAAAGGGCCCATCTAGTACCTACATATATATCGATGCCTGTATACAACTCAGGATGTGAAATAGTTAGCAATTGTTTTACCCAACCTGCTAAAACTTGAATCGCTCATTTGTTTGTTAACAAAACAATAAAAAAAAACTAAGAAAAATGGCGGCGAGAATTCTAATAACCTACTTTTTTTTACAGCGCGCGGCGTTCTGGTAGTGAAACGCGCGTGTATGACAATGTTCTTTTTTTGAAATTCGTATAGATGTTTTTTTTTTGTAATTCATACAGATACCACGCGTCGAGCAGATGTGGCTGGCTGTTGAGTGAACCCTTTGCGCAGAGGGAATCGAAAAAAAAACAAAGGAGTGTTGTTATGAAATTCAGTACAACATTACATCACCCGTTCGGATGATGTTATAGTTATTTATGCAACAGTTGTGTAATAAGGGGTATTAAAACACGAATGTGGGTTTATCACACGACGCGAAGCGGAGTGTGATAATAGTATCATATGAGTGTTTTAATACCTAATTATCAACAGTTGCATACAAGACTATCTACTCCCATGCTATGAATCCTCTATAACAGATTCTGAAATAGTTAGCTTACTGCTAACATTAAAACATCCAGTCCTAGTAACCTAATATCATCCATTACTGAGTATATACAAATAAACTAAGTATTAATGAAAGAATTATTTTTTGTAGTAGTAATTAAAATTTTGTATAGTGCAATTATTTAAATTCACTTGATGTTCTTTAATGTTGGAACGTCCTGATCCCGATGTACTCGGCGGAATATTTATATTAACAAAACAATAAAAAAACGAAGAAAAGAAAAATGGCGGGGAAAATTCTATTATCCTACTTTTTTTTTTACAGCGCGCGGCGTTCTGGTAGTGAAGCGCGCGTCTATGACAATGTTCTTTTTTTGAAATTCGCATAGATGTTTTTTTTTTTTGTAATTCATACAGATACCACGCATCGAGCAGATGCGGCTGGCTGTTGAGTGAACCCTTTGCGCAGAGAGAATCGAAAAAAAAACAAAGGAGTGTTGTTATGAAATTCAGTACAACATTACATCACCCGTTTGGATGATGTTAAGGTTATTAGGACATTGGGTGTTTTAATGTTGGCAATAAGCTAACTGTTTCAGAACCTGTTACAGAGGATTTAAAGCATGGGAGTAGATAGATTATTTAACACAACTATAAATACACACTATACAACTATAAACTATAACGTCCTAACACTACAACTATAACTAACTAGGTTTAGTTTAAGTTGGTCCAGCTCCATACATATATACTTGCCGCTAAGTGCCGCGCCTCTGTAGAGGAGCTAAACCTTTAAACTGAACGCAATTTCGGACATCTGGCGCCCTCTGTAAACCAGACACTCAATGGACGGAATAAAACCTCCTCAGGGGTTGTTATGGCCCGTCTGGGCTGTAAAACGTACAATTTCAAGTTTATAACCCTTAAATATTGCAATGACTCAAATGAGGTGTCTCGCTTTTTAAGGTGGTCCTCAATTCGACACGTATGTGTGTTTTTTTTTTGGAACTGCAAAATTCACATAATATGATAATCTATAAAGGCTTTCAAACAAATATACAAAATTTCATAGGTGTATGTATGTTTCTCCGCGGATTTCTCCGAAATCATTAATCGGATTGTGGCCATTCCGTTTTTGTTGGCTTACATTTACTTCAACTTAGGTAACAGTGCAAAGGACTTGACCGGTGGAACTATGGCAGCTTGCCTAGGTGTCAAATATCAATGTTCAGCAATGATTTCTTTATTATTGTAATTGTAATATTTCACTGTTTTCAGATAACAAAGTTTGAGGAGTCTGAAGGCTCGGAAAACTGCGAAAATGAACAAAAAAAGTTTCACCAAAAGACTGCTTTCCCACACTAGATGGCGCTATTTATTGTGTTGAGCGAGTCTTAAAAAATATTTTCAAGTATTATTTCTTTATTGTAATTGTTATATTTTATAGTTTTCAAATAAAAAAGTTTCAGGAGTCTGAAGGCTCTGAAAACTGAGAAAATAAATTAAAAAAGTTTCACCAAAAACTGCTTTCCCACACTAGATGGCGCTATGTATTGTGGTGAGTCTAGAAAATATTTTTAAGTATTGTTCACTACTTTTAGTTAACAAGTTCAACTATTCGACCACAGATGGCAGCATATGCAATGTGATAGGGCGTTCCAGTTTAACTATTCGACCACAGATGCCGGCATATGCAATGTGAAAGGGCGTTCCTTTAAACGCAGTATTTCAAAATGCTTTGTTCGATCTATTAGTTTGAGACTTGTCAAAAAATAAAAATAATTATAAACAAAACATACATTTCCTTTTCATTACTATTTAATTGATCAAAAATAAATCATTCATAATATAATGACTAAGGTACTTAAATGGTATTCATGTAGGGTTACAAGATTATTATTAGGCATGGATATAATGGAACGTCAAAATGGAGTAGTGCTTAAAGAGGAAAGCGGATGCTCAAGATTTAAACAATAAACGTACTGTTTTTTTTTGTCATTTGAACCCTGACCTTATTTGGAATAATAAATCCACAATAATTTCGTTTTGAATTTTTAAACCTTACTGTAAAAACGGAAATCCTGTGCATTGTCCCGAATCGGAGGGCAATTACTGGTCATGTCCTTTCATCGAAGTCGGTTCAGTGGCTTTCAAAATATGGACTGTTAAGTGTGTGGTGAAGTCAGTTTAACTTTCAATCTTTTAGAATACCAGAAATTACACGCCAATTTTCTGGTATTTTCCAAAACTTACTTTACAATACTTTACAAAACGTATTTTACAATACTTCCTGAGTAACATATATTTTAAAGAAGTCCAAGGAGGATATTAGGGGTATGGCTTCAATACCTGCCGTATCAAGGAGATTGCAGTCAAGGGCTAACTTGTAGTGGAATAAACAAACGTTTTTTTTACCTCATTACAAGTTGGCCCTTGACTGCAATCTTACCTGATGATAATTGATGAAACAGTCTAAGAAGGTAGTAGAAGGATTGGGGGTAGGGCAATATACCCCAACTATATTATAGATAGATATACAACTAGCTGATGCCCGCGACAGTAGAACTCAGAACTCTTAAATTTTTCCAGGATAAAAAATAGCCTATGTGTTATTCCAGACTATAATCTCCGCGCCGAACATTTTCCCAGAACAGCTGAAAACATTTTCAGCCGTTCTGGCGTGATTGAGTAACTAACATCCATTCATTCATCCAAACTTACGCATTTATAATATTAGTATAGACTATATTAAACGTATATAGTTTCATAGATTAAAATTATACGTTTATAGTTTAAATAGATAATTTGATAGATTATCCCCATTAGTGGGTCTATAATAGCTCCCATGCCCAACTGTAGAGTGGATTACACAAAACCCTCCTGCCCTTAATCTATAACGACTGTGCCCTGGTAATGTGACGGTAATAGCACAATTTACCCGGGACAAGGCCGTTAATGCAGATTCGGAAACAATTCTCGTCAAAATGGCACCAGGTTTTGGCATAATTACCTTGCCTAAATGGTTATTAAATCATCGTTAGGTGGTAAAAAAGTATAACATCATTTATCATTGGTATTTAAATGTCGGTCCTAACATTTATTTTATTACACGACTGCGATACGCCAAAAAAAAAAACACAGATTTCGCAGTCCCCGTAAAAATTCAATTTTGAATAACACATTACTAGTTGAATAATAAGAAATTTTTATTGAGATTTACTTCTCTGAAATAACACAACTACATTACTTACAAGGCATGCTTTAACACCATTATCATGACGATCAGTCAATATTCACTCCAGCTTTTGTTGATTCTTAAAAAAATAATAATCTCTTCTTCAAATTATTTAAAATTAACCGATTTTCGAATGCACTTCTCGCCTGCATCCGCATCTTTTAACACCATTACCATAACGATCGGTCAATAATTAATAATAAATAGAAGCTATATCACTTTTTATATACGGAAATACCCGTTTTTCTACAATTCACAACCATCTAAAGGAACCTGCACCTATACACGTATGCACCTATACAGGTCACGTTTATAAACCGATTTTCGCCATTTTGTAGCTAAACTAATACCCTAGGCCTTGTACATTTTTCTTAAGTCGTTTTTTTCCGAAATATTTACAATTGAGTAAACAAACATCCGCCAAAAAACACCCTATTTTTACATTTTTAAAATTTCAAAAAGGTTACCGGCATATTTTCAAAATTCAAACACTGACACATGTCTAGATAAATTATTCCTCAACTCTTGGTACTCCACCACTACAGCCCATTAACGTCCTACTGCTGGGCACAGGCCTCCACTCTCATAGGAGAGCGGGAATTAGATCTTAGACCCACCACGCTGCTCCAATGCGGGTTGGCGGGCTACTCTCTACTCTTGGTACTATTCCCATCTAAATCCTGTCAAAATCCTCGGAGCTATGGCCAAAAATACGTCTCAGGCGATTTGCATCTGATAACCATTTTTAATGGTAAAAGGGCTGCAATGTTTTCAGGGATCATGTATGTATTTATTTATTCCACCACAACTTCTAAATGCCTTAACAGATTTGCATGTATGGGACATCGTTTGAATTCTTAGATTCAGATTCAGATACTTTATTTGCTTATTATGTGTACAAATAAGATTTAATTAATTTCGTTACATAGTCCCAACATATTAGCCAGATCGGCGTACAAATATTACTTAGGTTATGATATAAAGTGATTTATTACATTCTTACCATACGACTTACCTAATTTAAAAAATTTCAATTTTATTAATTAAGAATTTATATGAGATGAAATCAAAAGCTTTTGTCATGTCAATAAAAACGGTTACTGTAATTTACTTTGCATTCATATTCATTATTATTTGTTACATCATATAAGCGACATAAATGTTGTGAAAAAAAATCTATTTGGCACAGCAGTCGTGTTATTCAATATTAAATTAATTAATTATAGTTTGTTCTTCGGTATCTGAATAAAAACTATTATGGCTTTGGATTATGTACCAAAGGTACTCGGCGAAAGTGTGTCTATCTATCCGTCTGCTACGCTTTCAGGGCCCATATTTTAAACCGATTTTGATGAAATAAAGACATAGGTTGTGTCCCTAACTAAGGACACATAAGAAAACGAATGGGAATGGGAACTCCCATGGTAAAATACGCGACGAATTTGCGGGCATCAGCTAGTTTATAACAAACTAGCCCACCAGTTTGGCGAGATTTATATTTTGTAATTTTTTTTTGTATCTGTTTGAAAAAAAAAAAAATCTATAGACACCCAGGTATACGTTTCAAAAGCTTAGCCCTACCTTTGCTGGCGCGCAGTCGGGAGAAAGGTCCGTAAAATGTTTTGATGTTGAAAGTTTCGGTAGTTAAGGGGCCTAAATCATCGTTGAATGGCACATTAAAAGCCGAGAAAGCGTGAATACTTAATGTCGCGGTATCTTTATGGCGCAGCCGACGCGTTGGGCTGGAAAGTGTCGGGTTCGAGACCGCGCGTGATTTGTGAGACCATTCCCAGACATAAATATCATTTGTTTTGCACACAAAGTGTGTTATTGGCTTTTATCTGAGACCCCTATTTACTGAAGTGCTTATTTGAGGTGTTTAATGAAAAAAAAAACGCGGTATCTTTATGGCGCAGCCGACGCTTTGGGCTGGAAGGTGTCGGGTTCGAGACCGCGCGTGATTTGTGAGACCATTCCCAGACATAAATCTCATTTGTTTTGCAGACAAAATGTGTTATTGGCTTTTATCTGAGACCCCTATTTACTGAAGTGCTTATTTGAGGTGTTTAATGAAAAAAAAAGTCGCGGTATCTTTATGGCGAGCCGACGGCTTGGGCTGGAAGGTGTCGGGTTCGAGAACGCGCGTGATTTGTGAGACCATTCCCAGACATAAATCTCATTTGTTTTGCAGACAAAATGTGTTATTGGCTTTTATCTGAGACCCCTATTTACTGAAGTGCTTATTTGAGGTGTTTAATGAAAAAAAAGTCGCGGTATCTTTATGGCGCAGCCGACGCTTTGGGCTGGAAGGTGTCAGGTTCGAGACCGCGCGTGATTTGTGAGACCATTCCCAGACATAAATCTCATTTATTTTGCAGATAATATGTATTGTTGGTTTTTATCTGAGACCCCTATTTACTGAAGTGCTTATTTGAGGTGTTTAATGAAAAAAAAAGTCGCGGTATCTTTATGGCGTAGCCGACGGTTTGGGCTGGAAGGTGTCGGGTTCGAGACCGCGCGTGATTTGTGAGACCATTTCCAGACATAAATCTCATTTGTTTTGCATACAAAATGTGTTATTGGCTTTTATCTGAGACCCCTATTTACTGAAGTGCTTAAGTGTTTACTGAAAAAATATTTTTCCAAAAAATCAGGCCTCTATTATTGGAGTTTTGTGCGTTAAGTAGGTATTGGATAGAAGCAGGCGTTACTTTGTGGAAGTCCATAATAATGAAGGAACTAGAAATTTTATTCGCTATAATCCGCCACAGTACTCGTAGGTAAATCTATGTGATACAGTGTGTATTTTGCACTTGTAGCTTCAATATTCACCACACCATAAATCTTCCAAATTACTCTCAACATAGGTTTCAATCGGACACCGGAGCATCTTCAGGAGATTTTGATTCGACAATGCACGATTGTAAAGTCGTTAAGTAGGTATCAATTAGTATTATTGTAATATTCTCACCTGTGTGATGTCTGCCAATTCGCACTCGCCCAGTTTCGTGGACTGTGGCCTTAACTATTTTTATTCTAGAGGAGACTTGTGTTCTGTTGTGGGTTGGGTATGGGTCTCCAACATCCACCTAGCGTAAAGAGTCTTTCTCTTTACTCTAGGTGGAGGTTGGATGTTTGTAATCTTGTAAATATGGGTGTTTGTTACTCCTTTACTCCGCAACAACTGAACTGATTTGGCTGAAACTTGGAAAGGAGATAGATTTTATCCCGGAAAAGGGTTCATCGACTTTGCCCCACCAATGTGCATCACCAGTTTGGCAAATTGTTAATATTTCACCATGGATCCATAGATATATTTTCATTTTAGTGGGGCACATTGCGTAGAAGAAAAACTCTAAGTGGAATCTGCCCTAACAGGAAAATAAAACAAAATATTATTCGATACTTGAAAGATGAAGAAAGTTCTCCATTATTCATAGTAATATTATAAATGCGAAAGTGTATCTGTCTGTCTGCTACACTTTCACAGCCCATCTGTTCAACCGATTTTGATTAAATTTGGTACAGGGATATGTTGTTTCCGGGGGAAGGACAAATTTCCCGGATAAAAGGACTTTTTATCCCGGAAAATTAAAGAGTTAACGCTGGAATGACAAAACCTCATCCACGAGGACGAAGTCGCGGGCATCGTCTAGTGTATTATACGCATGTAATTGTATGGACCGGCCATTAGTGTTTTAAAGCGTACTTTGGAGTGTTTACGCATTCATAGATTTCTGTACGAAAACTTCTAGAAGCCGCTTTATATTAGGACTTTGTAAAGTGTACCCCTTTCAACCTACGAATCATGCATAATACATCTCATAGAAACTTTATGAAACTAGCAAAGTTATGAAAGGCTTCGAGAAAACATTATTAAAAAGATGTCCGACCTTCTAGTTCCAGATTGAATTTTGTTCGATTATTTTTATCTTATTAAAATCTAGAATTATGAGTCATCTTTTTTCAGGTAAGTCAAGTATAAAAGGTAAGACCCTGAACTTTTTTCAAGCATATTTTTTTTTCTCTCTTTATTTGTCATTCAGTGACTATCGCTCCGTATATTAAAACTACAGTGAATATTATGTCAGCTTTGCGTTTACAGTTGAAATGAATTGTTACAAAAGTTAAAAGATTGTTAATTTATTTATTGATGAAGGTTCGATTGTACTGATATTTGACTCATTCGATGTATTTCACTCGGTTCGTTCCCGACGCCATATTGCAATAACTTGTATATATACGAATGTTTTACCATCGGTAGGCAGTCTCCACCGAGACTCAAACGATTATTGAATACCTTCGGTGTTTAGATCGTTACCTTGTTTACGAGCTGCGGTAGTAACTGCAGCCTGGTCAAATGATTTGATACTATAGTATTGTTTAACTGAGTTTTATAAATTAACTAATTACATTAAATCTCTCGTGGTTAGAGTACAAATATATTAAAAGTGTTTTATTAATACCTACTTCTGGATTGTTCTCCAACAATTACTTATCTAACTTTAAAATATTTTCGGAATAATTTATACAATAATTTTGATTTATCACAGACTGGAAATGAAAATAATAGAAAGCTAATAAATACAATCAAAAATACTTAAACTACTATCGAAAATATTACATAAACTTACCCTGAATGAACACACTCCAGCCATACATGGTAGATAACTTCAATTACTCCAGAGGTGGAGCAATTGGGAGATTTAGATTTTTTAATAAGGAAGACAAAGGCATTGTTCCGTCCCCATACAAAGTTCGCCTAAGAACCAACCGTCATAAAACATTGATTACTGGGTTCAAAATAATACCTTTTTATACTTGAGAGTAGATTAAAACTATGGACACTTGCAAGAAAATTACTTATTAACAAAAATATTTTCAATTTTGAGTTTATTTCAGCATTCACGATCAATCTACTTGAACAAATAAATATCATCTCTATCCATTTGTAATAGAGCTGTAAACAGTATGTAGATAAGACAAGATTCGCCGTAGTTCATCAAAAACATTACAGATGGCGTGATTAATAATGCAGGTATCGTCATAGTTCATCGAGAACTTCACAGATGGCATTAAAAATATTAAATTATTGTACTTTCAATAGATGGCGCTGCGAGATTCCGAATACTAGCTCACTTAGCACTTTAAGCGGCTTTTATCTTGTTTCTTACGATACAGATCTAGCGCTCAAGCGGTGGTATTGTATATTATTTAAAACCTAAGTTATTGATCAGTGGTTAATAATCCAGAGACGGAAACGTATAGTTATCAATTTAATACCCATTTACTTATTTTTTAATTAATTTGAAGTGTCCGTTAAATTCTGATATTTGGAATAAAGACTATAAATTAAGCTAAGATTTACTGTATATTTCAAACGTGTCTTGATTCTTAGGCGAATTTGGTCAGTATCCTTTGTTTGTTGAAATGTGTTATGACCGAAGCCTGAAGCTATGAAGAAAGAATACTTTTATCATTAAAAACTATAAAAGTCTTTGTCTTGAGTGACTGACACAACATACAGCTCACAGGGTTGAACTTAGAAGTTTGAAATTTTGAGAGAATATTCTTTGAACACCCTAGAGGTGTACTAAGGAAGGAATTTTCGAAAATTTCGTTCTTATTATATACATGAAAAAATAAATTAATTCCACGCGGACGAAGTCGCGAACATACGCTAGTGATATATAAATTCACAGCTTATTTTGGGCATAAATTTATGTTATAACAATGATTAGCGTTACCAATAAATGGAGCACGTTAAGCCGTTAGACTTGATTCCCCGGGAACTCTTTACTTTTCGGGGACAAAATTTATTCAGGGTGTAAGTCATCTCCATTCCAATCTCTGTCACATGGGTTCATTCTTTGTAGCATGAAGGAGTAAGTAACAAACATTCAAACATACGTTTTGACGACCTCCCTGGCGCAGTCTTGAGCGCTGTTGTCTTAACGTGCGGAGGTCTCGGGTTCGATCCCCGGCAGGGTCAATTTGGGAATTTATAATTTCTGAATTTTCCCTGGTCTGGCCTGGTGGGAGGCTTCGGCCGTGGCTAGTTAGCACCCTACCGGGAAGGACGTGCCGCCAGGCGATTTAGCGTTCCGGTACGATGCCGTGTAGAAACCAAATAAGGGTTTAATATAGCAGCCATACCCCTAACAGGTTAGCCCGCTACCATCTTAGACCGCATCATCACTTACCATCAGGTGAGATCGCAGTCAAGGGCTAACCTGTAGTGGATAAAAAAAAAATACGCTGTGACAGTGATATCGGAAAACGATTAGGTATAATAATCGATCTCAATATTACAAAAGCAAATGGTTGGCGAACTCATCTGCATCCGCTATGACATCGCTCGAGCAGCAAATGCAATTACTTAGTTGGCGACTGATAATAAATAATTACTTAGTTAGCGACTGATAGTTGGGGCTTGTATTGTAATTAACACTGTTCATCTGTTACTGAACAGTCAATTACAAAGACCAATCTAGAATCTGCATAATATATGTAGATTTTTCATTCCCACGAGAATTCTTCAACTTTCCGGGATAAAATAGCCTATGTCCTTTCTCGGGAATCGGAACGCAACCTATCTTTGTACCCATCAAAATTGAATAACAAAATATAGACAGACAGACACACTTTCGCATTTGTAATATTAGAATGGATATACGAGTAGTCTTAGTAGTTACATATGGGTCTAAGTGTAACAAGATTACCATAATCGATCTCAATATCGCTTGAGCAGCGAATGCAATTACTTAGTTGGCGACTGATAGCAAATAGGGCTTGTATTGTGATTAACATCATGCATCTATTACTGTATGGTCATTTACGAAGACTAAACCACATGTGTGGATCCAATAAAGAAAGGATTTTTCGAAATTCTACCCCTACAGCGGTAAAATAGGGGTTGATAGTTCGTATGAATCATAATCATAATCATTTATTTTTTGCCAGAATATGGTACATGCAACATTGTGACATAGATGTTAATAAATATATAAAGTCCACATATCCTGTCAGGATTGTGCAAAATAATTTTTATGCTTATGCTAAACAATGAATTAATATTTGACAATTAAACCCCTATGAAAGTATACAAATATTCAGATTCATTATAACAGTTACATAACAACATTATTCAGAATCATAATACGTATATGTCGCAAATAAAATAATACCTATAATAATAATCAAAAGCCAAATTAATAAGTTTAAATTAAGAAATTACAATAAATTAAATGTCAGACATCAATAAATTCCAAGGTTTTTCAAGTTATAGCCATGAAACTTGGTATTTGGGCTTCCGTTTTAAAATTATGAAGTACGTATTTCACAATTCTTGTAATTTCTTTCCCCAAGGACGTTAAATTGAAAGTTTGTCTTTCACTCACGCCGCAACAGAGTATCGGATTAACGATATTTTTTTTGCATGAGGAGTGAGGACCAGCAGCCCGATTCTGTAACTCAGTGGTTATCAAAAAATGAAAGCCACTGACTTATATTTTTTATCCATTGAAGATTTACTATGAAATGTTCTTTCATTTTTTCATAGTAAACCTTCAATGGACAAAATATATATGTCAGTGGCTTTCATTTTTCGATAGCCACTGAGTTACAGAATAGGGGAGCTGGAGAGTGACGTAGGCTTCTTTTTATCCCGGAAAATTAAAGAGTGCCTGAGGGAATTAAAAACTTATGCCACGCGAACGAAGTCGCGGGTATCTCCTAGTTGTACATAATAGTCACATAACAATAGTGTAAGCAATAATTTATTTATTTATTTAAGTATCACTCAGTCCTGAAAAATGTGCCTTTCATCGTAGGCGATCGATCACCTCTGATTAAATCCAAAACGATTTCCACAAGCGTGAAAATAAATTTTCGAAGAACCTTTTTTAAGATTTCCTTTTGTACTGGTTATAGCTTTGATTAAAACTCCATCAATGTTTGTGGACGCTTAACCTTTCTGTTAATACAATATTATTTATAGTCGTAGTCATTTTGTCATCTTAATATTTTTATAAATGTTTGGATATTTGTTAGTTTGGATGTTTGTTACCCACTCACGCCCCAACCATTGGACCGATTTGGCTGAATTTTGGAAAGGAGATAAACCTGACATAACACATAGGCTGACCCGGATAATTAAATAGATCCCGCGGGGATCAAAAAACCTTTATCCACGCGGATATAAAGTTGCGGGCATCATATTTTTATACGACTGCCTGAAAAAACACAACTGCCCTGCCAAAAAACGAACTAAAAAGTAAAAAACCTAAATTAATCTAGTTATATTAGTCTAGTTTTTTAATTTTAGTCTTAGTGGCAAAAATTTTTTGCGAGATATTTCACAGAAAGGCTGGCTCATTTTTTGCGCAAAGGATCAGCCTGGCTGTCCAGCGCGGTGATGCAGCCAGCATTCTTGCCACCATTCCACGTGGGCATGATTTATATAGTAATTAGGTTAGGCTAGCTAGCATTAAGTTCTATTGTATTATTTTCAATAAAAAGAATTAGAAGTAAAAAAAAAATTATTTTAGTCTTATACTTCTTACTATGTCATGCTATAATAGGCATGATGACAGTAACCAAGAATCAATTAAATTATGAATTTATCTAATGAAATAGGATTCATGGATTATAAAAAACGTATTTAATTATCTATTTCGAATGAGATTGCTATTTATTTTAATAAAATAAAACTATAAAATACAGTAATCCGCCATATTGGATTAAACACCAAAAAGCGAATGACGTCACAATTGATTGTTTTCGAGCTTTGACAATCACACTATTGTTCACTGCACACTGCACAGAGTACATCGGTAAAAACAATAGTGACGTCACAAACGACGCCATGACACTCACGAGCGTTTTGGCGCGAATTTTAAAATTTTATTTTCAAATGCCAATTTTATCTACCATACCTTATTTGTCTGCAGAAATAATATATTTTTTCGAAAGAGTAGATATTTCCGAACATAATCTGACCATTTCTCAAAATCAGTCATCTTGCCTATTGTGCGTAAAGTTTGGATGCAGTAATGTTTGTTACTTAATCGCGCCAGAACGGCTGAATGTTTCTGGATAGGCACAAAGATAGATAACACATAGGCTATTTTTATCCTGGAAAATTAAGATTTTCCGGGTCGAAGGATGAATTCGCTGGAATCATCTAAGTAGTCAGCAATAAATATTCCACAATAACAAAGAAATCTCATTTCGTTTCGCGCCCCCGGCTCCGGAAGTCAAAATAACTAATATTTCAGTGATTGAGTGTTCCTTTCACGCGACCAGGTGCACTCCATCGCTCCAGGGAATTTACGTCGTTTTACGAACATTCATTAAGTTTACAGCTAAGAGAAACGCAGAACAAAGCATTTATTGAAGATTGGATGACTAGATAATGTCCACGACATCTTCTGTGTTGATATAAAAATGTCATCAGAACTGTTCTTATCTATACTAATATTATAAATGTGAAAGTTTGGATAGATGGATGGATATTTGTTATTCAAACACGTCAGAATAGCTGACAGGATCTGGATGAAATTTAGATAGACTGTAGTCTGGAATAACACAACCGAAAAGTCTCCATGCGGACGAAGTAGAGATAAAAACTGCTTCGTCTTTCCCCAGGATACATAGCCTGTACGCAATTTCATCAAAATTGATTCAACTGATGGGTCATGGAAGCATAGCATACAGACGCCCATAATTAAATTAAATTAACCCAGCAGATTTAAGCTAGAATTGAGAATTTTTTAAAATCTACATTCACAGAAACATTAACTAAGTACCACCACCACTACAGCCCATTAACGTCCCACTGCTGGGCACAGGCCTCCACTCTCATAGAAGAGAGGGAATTAGAGCTTAGACCCACCACGCTGCTCCAATGCGTGTTGGCGGGCTACTCTGTGCGAAATTCCGCCAAAATTGATTCAACAGATGGGTCATGGAAGCATAGCAGACAGACGTCCATAAAAAAATAAAATAGACGCGTATTTGTAAACCCAGCAGATTTAAGGCTAGCATTGAGATTTTTTTAAAACCTACATTCACAGATGAAGTGTTAAGCATTAACTAATGCAAGCGACAATCCAGAAGTAGGTATTAATAAACACTTAAACACTTTTAATATATTTGTCCTCTCATTTGAAACTTACACGAATAAATGGTTAAACGTGTAAAGGTTTCACGACAGATTTAATTTAATAAAAGTTGGCTATACATTAAAATAATATTCATTTGATATGGCCACGATTGCTATCGTTAAGCTTTAAACCAAATTGCGATCTAAACACAAAAGTATTCAATAATCGCTGAGTCTGCCTGCAGGAGACTGAATTACCATCGTCAAAACACTCGCATTTATACTAACTATATAGACGAACGACTGCCTGAAAAAGGAGTATATTGTTTTCAGGGTTCATGTATGTATGTATGTATGTACGTTTCTATGTATATATGTATGTGAGTTTGTAGATTCCACCATAACTTCTATACGCCTGAACCGATTTTCATAAATCGTTAGAACTCCTAGCTTATTCTGGGAGACATAGGCAAGAAAAATTTAAAAAAAAAATCATGGGGTGACCATGTCCCGCATTAAAGACTAAAGTTGAATAAAAAAATTCGAAAATAAGATTAATTATATAATCATCATCTAGAAAACAATGAATAGATTCCAAAAATATACCACACTATAGTTCAATATCCAGTGATTCACAAAAAATATCATTTAATAAAAATGTGAATAAGATTCTAATTTATCTAGATTAATTTAGTTTTTTTACTTTTTAGTTCCTTTTTGGCAGGGCAGTTGTGTTTTTTTTTTTTTATTATTACTTGTTTCTATATGGCGTCCTTATCCGCAGGTTAAATCGAATGACATGAAACGAGTCAAATTGACTGATATTATACTTCCTGTTTCTTGTTAATGTTAACACTAAGTAGTAAGTAGTAGAATAATAAGATAAGCTAACTTCAGTGCCAAGTTGAGCAAATTACATTGCTTCTTGCTGTGAAGTTACGGCGGATGCAGTATTTAGTTTAAAGTTCGAGCTCTTCTAGCTACACTTTTACGTTATTCAATAACGAAATCAAGTTATTCACAAGTGAAATTAGCAACTTTAATTCACTTCGGTTTTGAATAACGTGTTAAAATAAATCTCTTTTATAAATGTTTATCATCACTTACAATGTAACAAGCAAGTGATAATGTAGTCTAAGATGGTAGCGGGCTAACTTGTTAAGTGTACGGCAGTGTTTTAATAAACCGCTACCCAGTGGCGTGCAGCTCATAGAGGCATAAAAGCACTGCTTACCCAAGAGGAAATACGTCAATGGTAATTTTTTTACCAAAATAGTCAGTAATTAGGTATTCGGACTTACTCTGTGCTTCAAACCTTGTGCACGCCACTGCCACTAATCTTTTTTTTTAAATCTTATCGTACCGGAACGCTATATCGCTTAGCGGTAGGCATGGTAACTAGCTACGGCCGAAGCCTCCCATCAGACATTAAAATGAGCGAAGCAGCGGACAAAAGGTATTATCTACATCATACTAATAATATAAATGCGAATGTGTATTTGTTTGTTAGTTTGTCCTTCAATCAGGCCACAACAGAGCAAGGGATTGACGGGATTGGGTTGAGTACCTGGAGAGTGACATAGGCTACTTTTTATCCCGGAAAATTAAGGAGTTCCTATGGGAATTTCAAAAAACGTATACACGCGGACTAAGTCGCAGGCATAAGCTAGTAACATAATATCTGTTTTTTTTTCCGGAGATCATTTAACGTATAAACAAAGAAATAAAGTTACACCTATAATGTTGGCAGATAGGGTTTATAATGTAACTAGCTAATGCCCGCGACTTCGTCTGCGTGGATCGAGGTTTTTTTTGGTTCCCGCGGGAACTCCTTAATTTTCCGGGATAAAAAGTAGCCTATGTGCTATTCTAGACTATAAACTATCTCTGTGCCAAATTTCAGCCAGATCCGTTCACCTGTTGGGGCGTGATTGAGTAACAAACATCGATTCACAAAAAATATCATTTAATAAAAAAAGTGAATAAGATTGTATTTATTTAGATTAATTTAGATTTTTAACTTTTTAGTTCGTTTTTTGGCAGGGCAGTCGTGTTTTTTAATTTTTTTAATTAATCTATTGATAATTTCTTCTATTTAAGTAGGTTCACTATCAGTAAAGATAAGGACCCCATATGGGTACAGGCCTCCCCCCGATTCTGTCTCTGACAATTTTTTTTATTTATTCTGTGTCTTTAATTTATGATCAGTCATGAAAAACCTATTAAATAAACCGAGAACGTAACTATAAACTTGAAATACGGTTAAAAATGGTCCAAAAACACAGAGGAGACACAAAGGGCGAGCCGCCCATCAGCAGTCGTAATAAAGAGGAAGTGGTACCGGATGTGAGCGCCATTGCGCACAAAAAGGTCCGACCGGAAGCCGACGGCGGGTATACGTCATATCCGCTGCAGACTGCCTTCTATACTAATATTATAGTTGTAGTAGTCCGTACTTTAGATCAATTATTATTTACAATAAACTCCCTAATACTATGAAAGAAGAAAACAAAGAGGCTACCTTTAAAAGACAATTAAGACATTGGTTAATACAAAAATGTTTTTATAACATTCAAGAATTTCTGACTACATACACCTCAATAGCACGATAAAAGTATTTAAAATAAATTATGTATTAAAACTTATAATTGTTCAATTATTTTAATTTTATTGTAATAACTTATTTAATATTATTTTAGCCATTGACTACGACTTCTAGATTTAATAACTTGACGAAACTATTTATTTATCTAATATTTGTAATAGATTTAGTGAATCACGAGACGAGATTTATCTAATATTTGTAATAGATTTAGTGAATCTTGTGTAATTAATTTAAAATTTAAATCTTGTGTAATTCATTTAAAATTTGCAATGCCCTGACAGGGCCTCATGCCGATGTACTTGTATGTAGACATGGATGCAAATAAATAAATAAATAAATAATATAAATAATGTAAATGGATGTATGGATGTGTGGATGTATGGATGTTTGTTACTCCATCACGCCCCAACGGCTGAACGGATCTGGCTGAAATTTAGCACAGAGATAAATTATAGTCTGGAATAGCACATAGGCTACTTTTTATCCCGGAAAATTAGTTCCCGCGGGGGCCAAAAAACCTCAAACCACGCAGACGATATTACAAATGCGACAGTGTGTTTGTGTGTCCTTCAATCACGCTGCGACATTGACGTGATTTTTTCCATGCGTATATTTGAGTACTGAAAAGTAGCAGGCATACTTTTTATCCCGGAAAACAAAGTTAGACAGTTCCTGCGGGAATAATAACTCTGGAACTTCACAACCTTGTTCCTCCTTCTCCGTTCTACCGCAGAACAGCGTGAAACCGTGAGCGTTGCGACCCTTATGTGGTGGGGTTTTTGCTCGACGTTCCTGATACACCGCACTTTTCACAGGGACCCTTTCGCAGATTCAGTGTAGTGTAATAAGGTTCAGGGAGTAAGGGTCCCTGGTTAGGGCGAACGGGTGGTCCCGGTCTGCCTAACCGCCTGAGCGCTCTGCAGACCGGGTAGTGTGATAAGATACAGGGCGGTTAGGAAGCTCAGTCGTCGCACGGCCATCTTGTAGAGTAGTTGTCTCTATGGCTCGCGCGTGTCTCTATGCTATGCATTTTGTTAATATATCGTGTGCTAAATGAAATGAAGTTTTGTTGTTGTGATAGATACAAAGAAATGCCTTATTCATGGAGAAAAGATTCTTTTATATTTAGTTTATATATTCTGTGTAAGTCATGGTGAAGATGTGTGCACATGTTTTGGGTTTTAACTTAGAACCGATCCTGTAATTTAATACTTACCTGAAATGTTGTAGTTATTTCCTGTTTTGTGTACCATATAACCAATAAAGAAAATAAAAGAGCATAAACACTATATAAACTATACTATAGAATAGTATAGTTATTTACTATACTATATGAACTACTAGCTAATGCCCGTGACTTCGCCCGCGTGTATTGAGGTTTTTTGGTTCCCGCGGGAACTCTTTAATTTTCCGGAATAAAAAGTAGTCTTTCTCCAAATTTCATTAAAATTGTTTGAATAGATGGGCCTTGAAATCGTGGCAAATAGACAGACACACTTTCGCATCCATACTAATATTATAACCGCGATCCACGCGGACAAAGTCGCGGGAATCATCTAGTTTATAATATTAGTATGGATACTACGTTTTTGCTTCGATAGCATGTGTGCCATAATCAGTGAACGATAATAAACATACTAAGATACACGTCCAACTCTCTTGACGTTCTCGTTCATACTGATTTAGGGTCCGGTAGTCAGTGCAGTGTAATAGCGACGCCAAAAGTAACGCCCAAGCCAACCCTTACCACAGGGCCCGGTGAAAAGTACCTTAAAGACAAGAGTGAATAGGCATCTTCTAGGCAAGCGCGTTCCAACCTAGACCTCATCATTGCTTTGCACTAAGCATGATTGTCGTCAAGGGCAAGCCTATCACGCAATAAAAAAAAACAAAAAAATAGACGCGGATCATGTCGCGGACTTTTTTTTTTTTTTTTTTTATCCACTACAAGTTAGCCCTTGACTGCGACCTCACCTGATGGTAAGTGATGATGCAGTCTAAGATGGTAGCGGGCTAACCTGTTAGGGGCATGGCAGTTATATTGAACCCATACCCCTATTCGGTTTCTACACGGCATCGTACCGGAACGCGTAATCGCTTGGCGGCACGTCTTTGCCGGTAGGGTGGTAACTAGCCACGGCCGAAGCCTCCCACCAGGCCAGACCAGGGAAAATTCAGAAATCATAAATTCCCAAATTGACCCTGCCGGGGATCGAACCCAGGACCTCCGCACGTTAAGACAACAGCGCTACACACTGCGCCACGGAGGTCGTTAACTTCAAGTAGTACGATATAGTTTTTCCTCCAGATTAACTACCTGTTTTCGAAATGCAACTTATCTAAGTTGGAAACAGTCGTTTTCGAGTGCTGGAGGTGTGTCGCATCGTTTATCTCGTGTTTTTATCTGTTTCCAATACACCCGCTACGTGAGGGGAATGAGGGCGACGTTACAACACGTTATACCCAGTTAATGGACACATTCGAACAACTATATCTAGAAAACCATTCAAATTGAAACTCAAATGTTTTAAACTTATACTTTTGAATCGTCGAAAAAGTACATGAAACCGAAATGCGAATGTTGAGATGGATGTGTGGTGTGACTAGAATGGATAAGATTAGGAATGAATATATAAGGGGAAGCCTGAAAGTAGCGCCAGTGATAGAAAAGATGAGGAGTAATAGGCTAGCATGGTATGGGCATGTAATGCGGAGGGATGACAGGCATATTACGAGAAATGAAATGAAATGGAATGAAATAAAATGAAATGATTTATTTATTTCATGTAGGACAACTTGTGTCACTTATGAAACGTTAAGACTCTACCACCGGTACGGAAAGCTGTTCTACTGAGAAGAACCGGCAAGAAACTCAGCAGTTGCTTTTTTCATAGAAAAGAAAAGGTTATAATATGTAGACAACACAACACATACGTTAAAGAAGAATGATAGATATGCATGTGGAAGGAAAAAAGAGTAGAGGGAGACCAAGGAAAAGATGGATGGATTGTGTGAAAGAGGAAATGCGTATAAAAGGGGAGAATAAGAGGATAACAGAAGGAGTGGAAGAAGAAAACATGTTGTGCCGACCCCACATAACGTGGGAAAAGGGCAAGAAGAAGAATACTTTTGAATCGTCGAGTGAGTCTACCACTGGTTCGGAGTGACATTCCTACCGAGAAGAACCAGCAAGTAACTCGGTGGTTGTTCTTTTGAAAATATAATTTACAATTCGATTACATGTGGCCACCGATTAGGGGTGTTTTGTTTAATATAACTGCAATACCTCTATACAGTTTACAATACAGGTTATCTGAATAAGTTCAAAGTTAATGTAAAACGTAAACTCATTAAAAAATCCTATTACCATGTAAAGGATTACCTAACTGACAAGGAAGCTTTGCAATGATTTGATCTAATAGCTCTGATAGTTGCTTATGATTATGATGAAGATGATTATTAGTGAAATGGTGATAATGAAAAAAATTAAACCCGGCTGAGTTTGTTGTGGGCTCTTCTCAGACCAGGGCGCGTTTGGGACCCTCGCAGCTTTAGTTTTAAGATACCGTTACTGGTTATCACCATTATATTTTATAAATAACTAGGCGTCAATAAGTGTAGTATAGCTATCTAAATTGAATAAACATTATTTGACTTGATTTGACTTGACTTGTTACATATTAGCCCTCTGTCATCTTAGTCTGTATCACTATTTATTACCAGATGCGATTAAAAAAAATCTTCTCCGCGTAGCTTTAGTTTTAAGATATTGTGGTTAATTATCATTTATAGATAAGTTTTTATTGCCACACAAACATAAAGACAAAGTAACCACTCAAAAAGTACAGAAAACAAAGTGGACAAGGACGGTCTTATCACTAAAAGTGATCCTCTCCAGACAATCCATACATTAAGACCTTAAAAAAGTAAAAGTATAATTTAAGTGTTATACTTTGTTCAATCGACGTTCAAAAAGTGTTTGTGAAGGTAGTAAGGTACCAATTTTGATTTGACTTTGATTTATTTTAATCCATGCGGACGAAGTTGCGGGCAGCATTTAGTTCTTGTAAAAGATGAATAGGCAAAACTTCAAGGTACTGTGGTCCCTAAGGACGGGAATATTCAATGGGTAGGAGCCATTACCCTCGAATATCGCTCACCCACGCTTCGCCGATACATGACCTGTTCACTATGATTTATTCATAGTTATTTGTGTATAGTCATTTCTAAAGCAACTGTGTGGCTACGCAAATATAAATACAAGCCTAGTCTGTCCCTATTTTGGTCGGGTTACATCTGAAAATCCATTCTCAGTGCGGTTTCAGACCTTCGTATCTTTTGGGCTCTTATCGGCTTACGCCCTTCACGCGCGCTACAATAGGCATGATGACAGTAACCAAGAATCAATTAAATTATGAATTTATCTAATGAAATAGGATTCATGGATTATAAAAAACGTATTTATTTATCTATTTCGAATAAGATTGCTATTTATTTTGATAAAATAAAACTATAAAATACAGCAATCCGCCATATTGGATTAAATACCCAGAAGCGAATGACGTCACAATAGGCATGATGACAGTAACCAAGAATCAATGAAATTATAAATTTATCTAATGAAATAGGATTCATGGATTATAAAAAACGTATTTATTTTTCTATTTCGAGTGAGATTGCTATTTATTTTGATAAAATAAAACTATAAAATACAGCAATCCGCCATATTGGATTAAACGCCAAGAAGCGAATGACGTGACAATTGTTTGTTTTCGAGCTTTGACAATCACACTATTGCTCACTGCACACTGCACAGAGTACATTGGTAAACACAATAGTGACGTCACAAACGACGCCATGACACCGGCGAGCGTTTTGGTGCGAATTTTAAAATTAAAATTTCAAATGCCATTTTTATCTACCAAACCTTATTTTTCTGCAGAAATAATATATTTTTTCGATATAGTAGATACTTCCGAACATAATCTGACCATTTCTCGGGTTCGCAGACAGACATTGGCCTGTGACAGTGTTCAACACCCCTTCAGCTAACTTATCCTTTCAGTAAAATTATGGAATTGCAAAAGAAAGAATAAAAACCGGCCATAAGTGATCCGTACACGCACATGAAGGGTTCCGTACCATCGTACAAGCTCTAACACTATGTACTTTCGAATACTTTCGTAAAAGAGACAAGAGAGGTGCTCAAATCATATCATATCATCACATCATCACGTTGTCCCCCCCATCCCCCCATGATTTATTTTATTTTTACCCTCGACGAAACCGAGACGGTGTATGTGTTTGCTCTAAGAGGTTGTGTGTTTGTTGGTGCACTTTGTTACCATTTTTCTGGAAAACTACTGGACCGATTAATATGCGGTGTTTGCATTAGATAAAAAACTTCAGGCAGGGTTCTTAGATATGTTTTAGGACCATAGACAACCAAGCTGAGTCTATGATTTTCATTTTTCGATATGTTACCATTTTTCTGAAAAGTACAGGGCCGATTGCGATGCAGTTCTGCGTTTTGTATATTATGTTATATACTTCTGTGAAGTTCTAATTGTGTTTCAAAGTTATAAAGTCACAATGGAGCGGTGCAGTTCGTTGTGGGATTTTTTTATACGACTGCCTGAAAAAAGGAGTATATTGTTTCCAGTGTTCATATATGTATGTATGTATGCATGCATGTATGTATGTATGTGAGTTTGTATATTCCACCATATAACTTCTATACGCCTGAACCGATTTTGATAAATGAGGAATCGTTAGAATCCCTAGCTTATTCCGCGTGACATAGGCGAGAAAAATTAAAAAAAAAATGATGGGGTGACCATGGTCCCGCATTAAAGTAAAGACAAAAGTTGAAGACTAAAGATGAAAAAAAAATTCGATAATAAGATTAACTATATAATCATCATCTAGAAAATGATGAGTAGATTCCAAAAATATATAACACTATAGTTCAATATCCAGTGATTCACAAAAAATATCATTTAATAAAAATGTGAATAAAATTCTAATTTAACTAGATTAATTTAGATTTTTAACTGTTTAGTTCGTTTTTTTGCAGGGCAGTCGTGTTTTTTTTTTAAATTTTTGATTTTATAACTTGTTATTATTTGTTGTTACAGACTAAATGGCATGAGATGGAGAAGGCCTACGCCCTCAAGTGGGTGTCCCAGAAACCATCTAGATTAAATAAATAAGAAGATTTATTAAAAAACTAAACTTTATGTAACTACCTATTTTTATTTTTATAATAATACTGGCGAATGCCTGCGACGAATGCGTCGTTTGAGGTGTTTTGGTTCCCGCGGGAGCTTACTTTTTAATTTTCCGGGATAAAAACTAGCCTATGTGCTATTCCAGACTATAATCAATCTCTGTGCCAAATTTCAGCCAGATCCGTTCAGCCGTTGGGGCGTGATTGAGTAACAAACATCCATATGAGATTCCGAACCAGTGGTAGATTCAAAAGTAATTCAAATTCAAAAGTTAATTTGAATAAAAAGCATTTTGAATTTTGAATTTCATACATGCCATACATCCATCCAAACTTTCGCATTTATGATATTGAAGAATAGATCTATTTGTTTATTTGTTGTTACAGTGGCAATATAAATACCTATACACTCTGTAAAAATTTCAACTGTCTGCCTATTAAGGTGTATGAGATACAGCTCGCTGACATACAGACACACGGACAGACAGACGGGCGAACGAGCGCACAGAAGAGGCTTACGGAACCCTAAAAAGCTCTCTTAAAGAAAACGCAGTTTTCTATTTGTTTTATTGTGGAGAATTTCAAAGTTATTGTTGAACTCAATGTGAAAGACCTTTCATTGTGTTCAACAAAGAGCTGAAGACCTCTCAAGTTTTAACACCTGCTTTCACTTCAATAGGGATTTTGACAACTCAATCAAATCCCAAACTCTTTATTAAACTTAAAAACGTGCTTCTTGTATGGAAGTTTGTATGGAAGTTTGTATGAAATACATTATACATATTTATTTATTTATTTCTATTTTAATTTTTATAGTTGTGACTTATCCCGTCATCTTATTTCATCGTACATTTTTTCTTTAATCTCTATAGTTTAAAATGATTCTCAAATTGGTCATAGATAGTCAAAGAAATTCAAAAACCCGGCTGAGTTTGTTGTGGGCTCTTCTCAGACTAGGGCGCGTTCGGAACCCTCGTAGCTTTAGTTTTGTGATATAACGTTGCCATTTACCACCGTCACGTCTTATACTTTGTATACCTTATTTTCATTAAGTGTACTGTGTAAGTACCAACTTTGAATAAAATAATATATTTTGACTTTTGACTAAAACAGCTATCGAACGTGCGAATTCTAGGAAGACTCTCTTTATAATAATCAGTAAGAAATAATTTATTTTTGATACAGGCATCATCCCTATTCTTTATTTTATTGGATAGCTTTTACTAGTAGACAGAATCTTACTTTAAACTTTAATACTTTAATATTATAAATGCGAAAGTTTGGATGGATGTATGGATGTTTGGATGTATAGATGTTTGTTACTCAATCACGCCCAAACGGCTGAACCGATCTGGCTGAAATTTGGCACAGAGATAAATTATAGTCTGGAATAGCTACTTTTTATCCCGGAAAATTAAAGAGTTCCTGCGGGAACCAAAAAGATGTCTCTAAATAAGTTCAAAGTTAATGTAAAACATAAACTCATTGAAAAATCTTATTACCATTTAAAGGATTACTTAAACGACAAGGAAGCTTGGCAATGATTTGCTCTATGGCTCTGAGAGTTAGTTAAGATGATTTGTGAGATGGTGATAATAAAAAGAAAAAAAACCCGGCTGAGTTTGTTGTGGGCTCTTCTCAGACCAGGGCGCGTTTGGAACCCTCGTAGCCTTAGTTTTAAGATACCGTTACCGATTATCACCATCATGTTTTATAAGTAAGTAATTTTTAACGTCAATAAGTGTACTTACAGTGTACCTATATTGATTAAATGATATTGAGTATTGAGTATTGAGTATTTAACCCGGATTTTTCGTCTCGTCCTGTTCTTAGTGTTTTTTGAGCCTAAGGGTAGAGTTTTCGAAAAGCACCGAAAAGTTTCCAACTTTAGGTATTGCACGCTTGAGGGATCTACCTCAGTACCTACACATGCAAAATCCTAAGTGTCTAGACTCTATGTCCAACTGTTTTAGGAGGTCTATGTTCATATTCCAGAAATTCACTATTTTAACTTAGTAAATATAGTAATTAACTGCCTCGTTGGTCTAGTGGTTAGTACGTTTGACTGCGGCCGACGAGGTCCCGGGTTCGAGTCCCGGGTCGGGCCATAATTAAGTATCGGGTTTTTCAGATTAGAAATTCCCAGTACTAGCCCGGAGTTAGGAAGTTGGCGGTGTTTCACCCCCGTGCCTCGGAGAGCACGTTAAGCCGTCGGTCCCGGTTATTATCACTACCATGATAATAGTCGTTAAAGCCCGCCAACCCGCATTGGAGCAGCGTGGTGGGTCTAAGCTCTAATTCCCTCTCTCCTATGAGAGTGGAGGCCTGTGCCCAGCAGTGGGACGTTAATGGGCTGTAGTGAAATATAGCAGATTATTCAAGTCAAGTCAAGTCAAATAATGTTTATTCAATTTAGGTAGGTATACTACACTTATTGACGTCTAGTAATTTATAAAATATAATGGTGATAATTAGTAACGGTATCTTAAAACTAAAGCTACGAGGGTTCCAAACGCGCCCACAACAAACTCAGCCGGGTTTTATTTTTTTCATTATCACCATTTCACAAATAATCATCTTAACTAAGCAACTATCAGAGCCATTAGATCAAATCATTGCCAAGCTTCCTTGTCATTTAAGTAATCCTTTACATGGTAATAGGATTTTTTAATGAGTTTAATTTTAGTTGTTATTCATATAACATTCCTTATAAATTATGTCTAAGTAATTAATATTAACATAAACAATGTTAGAAAGTTAATTTGATATTAACTTCGTGTACTACATTTAAGTATAATTATTCGTATTATTAAACACGAGTAGGTTCCTCTTCACGAGTTCCGCCTACGTTTTCTCCGAAAGCTTCCCGAAGACTCAAATTTTGTTATTGTTTTTTGATCAGGGCTAATTTTTTTTTTTTGGATGTTCTAATCAAAATTTTATTTATTAACACAGCAATTATGTCACAAATTATAAAATTATTATTATCAGGGCTAATTAAATCAAAATAATTTGCGTGCCATTTATTTATAGAAAATATTCTTTAGCTACCGACGCAAAAAGAGAGCGTAGTTATAAGTTTAACGTGTCTGTTTGTGTATCTGTCTGTGGTATCGTAGATCCCAAACGGATGAACCGATTTTCGGTTAGTTTTTTTGTGTCCTAGTTAATTTTATAAGGAGTGTTCCTAGCCATGTTTCATGAAAATCTGTTCAGTCGTTCATCAGCTCTTTAATAGTTGATGAGGGGATCAGACTACCTATAGTCTAGGCAATAAAGCTAGTTGACCCCAACAATAATTCCTCAGCCGACGAAACTTTACAGTATGATAAAGTATCACGAGTTAAACATATATTATAAATATCCAATAAAAATAAAATCGGTTTAAATATCGGTGTTCTGCATGATTATATCGTTTGATATTTCGGTTTTGAGTGTAAATATACTACCTACTATTATTTATAAAATAAATCGAGAAAATATTCAGTCATATACATATATTAAGTTTTACGAATAAATACCCAACTTCCAGATGTTTTTTTTGTTGGATATTTTTGTGTAAGTTTTGGATCATCCAATACTAAAACCCAGCCAAGTTTCATCGACTGAGGATTTAATGCGGGGGTCTCCATACAACGGACCACGGCAATAAACATAATTCCTCGACCGACGAAACTTTACAGTATGATAAAGAATCACGAGTTAAACATATATTATAAATATCCAATAAAAAATCAGACAGGACGTAGGGGTTTTTTATGCTATACCCAATTGTTAAAGCAGGAAGGTACATTATCGGTTTAGATTTGACAATAAAATCGGTTTAAATATCGGTGTTCTGCATGATTATTTCGTTTGATATTTCGGTTTTCAGTGTAAATATACTAGCTACTATTATTTTAAAAATAAATCGAGAAAATATTCAGTCATATATATTAAGTTTTACGAATAAATACCCAACTTCCAGATGTTTTTTTTGTTGGATATTTTTGTGTAAGTTTTGGATCATCCAATACTAAAACCCACCCAAGTTTCATCGACTGTGGAATTAATGCGGGGGTCTCCACACAACGGACCGCCCCATTGCCTAGACTACTTTTCCACGTACGCAAGTATTATAGTGGAAACTAAGTAACGCTTTACATTATTAGAAAGCAAATAAAAGGAAAACACGCTTCTCTATATGCTTCAAGTGACAAGAAAGTAAAGTGTAGTCGCTGTGCGGGAATGAGAAATTACCGGCTATAAATAACAGGCAAGAAACAGCGTATTTACCTACCTACTACCTATAAGGCTGCACGCACATTGGCTTGTACCACCTGGAAGATCCAGCAATTTCTTGAAGACAGGCAGACTTGCATAACGCTGCCTAAACTTTTTGAGTTAGTTAATTATTTTGATGCAGTCACTTTGTGATAAGTTTATTCAGGGGTTGACATGAAAAGGACAGGTATCGAAAAATTAACTTTAACACATTTTAAAGGACTTGCGCGAGTGGGTTTTATAGTCAATTGTATTATTGATGGTAATGGTTAAATTAAAACGCTAGCAAAGTGAGTGAAACAAAAGTCAATATTCTTATTATTCAGGAATAATAAATAATAATAATAAGAATATTGACTTTTATTTTGTTTGAAAGTCAATATTCTTATTATTCCTGAATAATAAGAATATTGACTTTTGTTTCACAACCCCTGGGTTAACATGAAAAGGGCAGGTATCGAAAAATTAACTTTAACACATTTTAAAGAACTTGCGAGAGTGGGTTTTAAAGTCAATTGTACTATTGATGGTTATGGTAAAATAAGTAACAAAATGGTAATGTATGGTAACAAAAGTCAATATTCTTGCATAAAGGTTACAATAAAGTAAATTTTTGGCGATTAGTAAAAGAACCCTGACTTTTGCAACCCAAAGCTTAGTAATAGTATTCTGATAAACATCATGGTACAATTGACACCGAAATTTTTTTAACCTCTATACTGTTCTTAGCTTGCTGCAGCGGAAGCGTCTTTATACGCCATTAGGCTTCAAACTCGAAGTATGCGCCCAGCCTAATACGGCCTGCAACTTAGTGATAAGAGAGTATTTTGTAACTCTTTAAGTTTTATATCTAAGCCTTGTTTTATTACTGACTTAGGTTAAACCAGCGATTACTTTTGGTGTTAAGGATGACCAAGACGTGGTATGCAGCCCCTGATGTCCGCGTCATTGTCCAGGTTGAATAAGTTTTTTTTAAATTCCCACGGGAACTTAATTGTCCCGGATAAAAAGCCTTTGTCACTCTCCAGGTTCTCAATTATATCCATGCAAAAAATCAGGTCGATCCGTTGCTCTGTTGCGACGTGATTGATGGACAAACTAACGAACAAACACGCTTTCGCATTTATAATATTACTAGCGATGCCCGCGACTTCGTCTGCGTGGTTTGAGGATTTTTGGTTCCCGCGAGAACTCTTTAATTTTCCGGGATAAAAAGTAACCTTTGTGTTATTCCAGACTATAATCTAATTCTGTGCCAAATGTCAGATCCGTTCAGCCGTTGGGGCGTGATTGAGTAACAAACATCCATACATCCACACATCCATACATCCATACATCCATACATCCATACATCCATACATCCATACATCCATACATCCATACATCCATCCAAACTTTCGCATTTATAATATGAAGTAAGATTATGAAGTATTATCTTTGATAGAAAGTTGGAGTAACAAGAAAACATGACTTACAGTCTTTAGCAGCATGTTATGGATGTTAATCGCGGAAAAATTGCATGAATGCTTATTTTTTTTATATCCACTACAAGTTAGCCCTTGAATGCGATCTCACCTGACGGTAAGTAATGATGCAGTCTAAAATGGTAACGGGCTAACCTGTTAGAGGCATGGCAGTAATATTAAACCCATATCCCTATTCGGTTTCTACGCGGCATCGTACCGGAACTAAATCGCCATCGTAGGGTGGTAACTAGCCACGGCCGAAGCCTCCCACCAGGCCAGACCAATTCAGAAATTATAAATTTCCAAACCCTGCCGGGGATCGAACCCGGGGCCTCCGCATGTTAAGGCAACAGCGCTGAACTCTGCGCCCCGGAGGTCGTCAAACTAGACTAGTATACAGCCACGGCGCAGAAAAATACATGTTTCGTCCTGTCGCGGTAGTCTCGTCGTCTCAACCTATAGATACTGTTACTATACCATCCGCTACTAGCTGCATTATCACTTACCATCAAGATGCGATCGCAGTCAAGGGCTAACTTGTAGTAAACTAGTGGTTCGCCCCGAACTGAGACCTCGCGTTATTTTTTTTTTTGTAAGCACAAACGTTACAAAGTTATTTTCCCTGGTCTGGCCTGGTGGGAGGCTTCGGCCGTGGCTAGTTACCACCCTACCGGCAAAGACGTGCCGCCAAACGATTACGCGTTCCGGTACGATGCCGTGTAGAAACCAAATAGGGGTATGGGTTTAATATAACTGCCATACCCCTGCCAGGTTAGCCCGCTACCATCTTAGATTGCATCATCACTAACCATCAGGTGAGATCGCAGCCAAGGGCTAACTTGTGGTGGAATAAAAAAATTCAAGACCTACTGTTTATTTCATTGGAAGTGAATTGAAAAACTAATAATTAATTCAAACATTTACTTTAATTTAGTACATTTAAGCGTAAACAATATTTTTATCTATGACTATGTAAGTAATTTATTATTCCTATTTCATAACAAATAATACATTTAAATTATTTTACAAGTTCTGAAGACATTACGATTAAAAATCTTCGATTTGCTTGTGGTTTTTTATAAACAGAATTTTCTTGTCATTTTTAGTGTTCTTTAAGAAAGTTCTGTTAACAAATTTATTGTAAAACCAGTCAAAGTGTCGTCCCCTTTAACCAAAAAACATACCTTTATGATAATAAATAGCTGGGGGTCAAGGTTGTACATATATAAATCTAGAATACAATTAATAGCATTTTATGCCACATCGAATTTATTATTATTTATTCTCTATAAAATATTCTCCATTTATTCATTCTATACTACGAAATTAAGAAAGAACTCTCTACATCTCAGTTACCTATCCATTTTATATATAAAATCTACAGTGATTTTCCTATATAAAGCGATTTTTAAATTACTTATTACAATCCTTAATTATTTATTAATTCGATGTTATACCGTATATTTGTTACTAAAATATACAGTATACTAACCCGTATAATATATCCTAATCACATAGCACTTTTTATGTACAGTATAAATAATTTTCACATATTTCCATATTTGGGCTCAATAAATATGGGAATATGAGACTAAAAGCAAAACCCAGTACATTTTATTTGATTATACATTGAATTTGTTTATAATTACAATCACATTTTTAGTTGCCTATACTATATTATACTTAGGGAGTTTTTTTTAACAAATCTAGTGCTTAATTACTAAAATTATAGAGCTCAATACTTTTGCTACGTAAAAACATCTAATACTCTATATTTATTTACACGTCATGATTTTTATCCTCCACTGTGTTACAGATTTTTACTAATTATCTAAGAGTCAGAACAGATTTTTACAACAAAAAAAGGATTTAGGTATTTTAATTTATTTCTTAGTTTGAATTGAAATAAATGTACACCAATGAATAAAAAAAAAGGTACATATGTCTAAAACGATAACATCTAGACTATGAAAGCAAGCAATTAAGAAAACTGTATATTAACTTAATTATACACCATGTTTCTATACATTAAGTTTTCAACTTATACGTTTTATTGTATCTATTATCCAACATTACAAACACTATAAATATCTCATATAATCAGTTGATTATACAATATATAATATGTCACCGTTAGATTGTAAAAACCGTTAGATTATAATCTAACTAGCGAGATTGTAAACTGTCGATATACCGTTCAATGTTCTGAGTGCCAATTTTTGAAATATTCATTGTATTTACGTTTTCTTGTCTCTTTCTTGTAGGTTAGGTTAGGGTTCGACATAAATAATCAGGTACGCACTAAGGTTCTATCGGGTTAACCTAACAGATTACAATCTACCGAATATTTTTTTTATCCATTACATGTTAGCCCTTGACTGCGATCTCACCTGATGGTAAGTGATGATGCAGTCTAAGATGGTAGCGGGCTAACCTGTTAGGGGCATAGCAGTTATGTTAAACCCATACCCCTATTCGGTTTCTACACGGCATCGTACCGGAACGCGTAATCGCTTGGCGGCACGTCTTTGCCGGTAGGGTGGTAACTAGCCACGGCCGAAGCCTCCCACCAAGCCAGACCAGGGAAAATTCAGAAATTATAAACTCCCAAATTAACCCTGCCCGGGATCGAACCCGGGACCTCCGCACGTTAAGACAACAGCGCTACACACTGCGCCACGGAGGTCGTCAAAATAATGCGTTATATTATAATCTTTTGCCAGTTTACAATCTCGCGAGTTAGATTACAATCTAACTTTTATTACAATCTTACGGTGATATTGTTATTGGTTATTGATTTGACTACTCAAACGACAAGGAAGCTTGGCAATGATTTGCTCTATGGCTCTGATAGTTCCTTAGTTAAGATGATTTGTGAGATGGTGATAATAAAAAGAAAAAAAACCCGGCTGAGTTTGTTGTGGGCTCTTCTCAGACCAGGGCGCGTTTGGAACCCTCGTAGCTTTAGTTTTAAGATACCGTAACCAATTATCACCATCATGTGTTTATAAGTAAGTAATTTTTAATGTCAATAAGTGTACCTACAGTGTACCTATATTGAATAAATGATATTGAGTATTGAGTTTAAATATGTCAACGTAAGATTGTAAAAACCGTTAGATTATAATCTAACTCGCAAAATTCCAAACTGTCGTAAGATTAGAATTTAACGCATTATTTTCCGGTAGATTGTAATCTGATAGGTATTTAAACCCGATAAAGCCTGACTACTTGATTATTTATGTCGAACCCTAACCTAACCTACAAGAAAGAGACAAGAAAACGTAAATAAAATGAATATTTCAAAAATTGACACTCAGAACATTGAACAGTTCGCAATCTTTCGATAGTTTACAATCTCGTGAGTTAGATTATAATCTAACTTTTATTACGGTGACATATACAACTGATTTGGAGCCGTACGCACGATAACACACCTATACAATGGTAGCTTGCTCCGGTGCGATGTGCGTACGACTGCGTAACGATTCTCAGACGATGTCGTGGCAAGAGTTCCCGTTGCCCGTCCGTGTCGTCTTCGTGGGCTGCGGCCGACCCGACATACCATCGTTGAAGGGCGGTGGGCAATATATTACCTGGGAAACAAAAAAAATTTTTTTTTTATCCACTATTTTTTTTATCCACTACAAGTTAGCCCTTGACTGCGATCTCATCTGATGGTAAGTTTTTTTTTATCCACTACAAGTTAGCCCTTGACTGCGATCTCATCTGATGGTAAGTTTTTTTTTTATCCACTACAAGTTAGCCCTTGACTGCGATCTCACCTGATGGTAAGTTTTTTTTATCCACTACAAGTTAGCCCTTGACTGCGATCTCACCTGATGGTAAGTTTTTTTTTATCCACTACAAGTTAGCCCTTGACTGCGATCTCACCTGTTGGTAAGTTTTTTTTATCCACTACAAGTTAGCCCTTGACTGCGATCTCACCTGATGGTAAGTTTTTTTTTATCCACTACAAGTTAGCCCTTGACTGCGATCTCACTTGATGGTAAGTTTTCTTTTTTTTATCCACTACAAGTTAGCCCTTGACTGCGATCTCACCTGATGGTAAGTTTTTTTTTATCCACTACAAGTTAGCCCTTGACTGCGATCTCACCTGATGGTAAGTTTTTTTTTTATCCACTACAAGTTAGCCCTTGACTGCGATCTCACCTGATGGTAAGTTTTCTTTTTTTTATCCACTACAAGTTAGCCCTTGACTGCGATCTCACCTGATGGTAAGTTTTTTTTTATCCACTACAAGTTAGCCCTTGACTGCGATCTCACCTGATGGTAAGTTTTTTTTTTATCCACTACAAGTTAGCCCTTGACTGCGATCTCACCTGATGGTAAGTTTTTTTTTTATCCACTACAAGTTAGCCCTTGACTGCGATCTCACCTGATGGTAAGTTTTCTTTTTTTTATCCACTACAAGTTAGCCCTTGACTGCGATCTCACCTGATGGTAAGTTTTTTTTATCCACTACAAGTTAGCCCTTGACTGCGATCTCACCTGATGGTAAGTGATGCAGTGTAAGATGGTAGCGGGCTAACCTGTTAGGGGCATGGCAGTTATATTAAACCCATACCCCTATGCGGTTTCTACACGGCATCGTACCGCATATAAGAGATCAAGTGACGTTTTATTATACGACTGTATGTATGTGAGTTTGTATATTCCACCATAACTTCTATACGCCTGAACCGATTTTGGTGAATGAGGTATCGTTAGAATCCCTAGCTTATTCCGGGTGACATAGGCTAGTAAAATTAAAAAAAAATGATGGGGTGACCGTGGTCCCGGATTAAAGACTAAAGTTGAAAAAAAAAATCGAAAATAAGATTAACTATATAATCATCATCTATAAAATGATGAGTAGATTCCAAAAATATATAACACTATAGTTCAATATCCAGTGATTCACAAAAAAATATCGTTTAATAATGATGTGAATAATAATTTAACTAGATTATTTAGATTTTTAACTTTTTAGTTTGTTTTTTGGCAGGGCAGTCGTGATTTTTGGCAGGCTATTTTTTTATTATGACTTGTTGCTATACTAGCTTTTGCTTGAAAGCTCGATTTTCATACAAATTTTAAAACCCTATTATGAATTTTCAAAAAAAACGTCATAACAGCTATCCGTATACCAAATTTCATCCCGATCTATCCAGTGGTTTGAGCTGTGCGTTTGTAGAACAATCAGTCAGTCACCTTTACCTTCTATATATTTAGACTAAATCTCACCTAATAGTAAGTGATGATGCAGTCTAAGATAGTAGCGGACTAACCTGTTGGGGGTACGGCAGTTATATTAAATCCGTTAATTCGGTTTCTACACGGCATCGTACTGGAACGCTAAATCGCTTGGCGGCACGTCTTTGCCGGTAGGGTGGTAACTAGCCTGAAGCCTCCCACCAGGCCAGACCAGGGATAATTCAGAAATTATAAATTCCCAAATTGACGCCGCCGGGGATCGAACCCGGGACCTCCGTACATTAAGACAACAGCGCTACACACTGCGCCACGGAGGTCGTCGAAATCTCCTTAGAATCAACTTTCCGAACCGGTGGTAGAGTCGTGTCGACTTATCATAACTGGCACAAGTTGTACTACTTAATAAACAAATCATTTCATTTCAAGTATAAAGAGTTAATGTAAGTATTTTTCATCATACCTATTCGAAAAACGAATATTGGCTTCAGAGGATAGCGGGAGCAAAATGTAATTTTTAGGCTCATGGGACTTTTCATGTCTCTGTTCTGATTGGTCCGCGTTCTTGCTTCTGATTGGTGCTTAAACGTATAGGTAATGTCCATACATAGTACGTTGATACTCCTAGCTTTTTCTCATACGTAATGATGAAAAATAGTGTGTGTCACTCGGGGCCAAATTTTTTGTTCTCGGGCGGCGTACATTGAATTCCTCGCTACGCTCAAGAATTACTTTAGAATCCTTCACTTCGCTCTGAACTCAAAATAGCGCTCTCGGGGAACAAAAATTTTCTTTGGCCCCATATAACACAAATAACTATTCATTCACGTAACGTTCAGGTAAAATTTTACAAGTTTAGTGTGCTTCCATCCATAAATTTCTTTATAAAATCATTCGACCTCTCAGTATTACGAGGCATAAAATAATTTACCAACTGTTGCCGTTACTTCAAACCTTCAAAAGGTCTCACGGTTAGGTTGCGTTACTATGAAACCTATCAAACATACGTCCAGGGTCGCAAAAGGGCTTAAAAGGGGCCTATACCTTCATCCCTCGTCAAAACGAAGTTTAATCGACAATGGAACTCAAAGGGCTGTATATTGAAAATAGTATTTCGATAGTTTAACCCACATTATATTGTTACAACTTACAAGCTAGGATTGATATTTTTTTTTTTTTTTTTTATTGAAAATAATACAATAGAACTTAATGGTAGCTAGCCTAACCTAATTACTATATAAATCATGCCCACGTGGAATGGTGGCAAGAATGCTGGCTGCATTTCCGCGCTGGACAGCCAGGCTGATCCTTTGCGCAAAAAATGAGCCAGCCCTTCTGTCACCAGATGAGGCAATTAACCGCGGTGAAATATCTCGCAAAAAATTTTTGGCACTAAGACTCCACGGCCCAAGGGTCTCCACGGCAAACGGAACAAATATGTAACTCTCTATGAGAGAGGCATACTTCCGCCGCTTGCCGGTTTCAGCCTTTTCTGCTGCGGCTCCCGGCCTTGATGCTGTCTCCCTGATATGACACGGGGCCAATGTGTCTACGCATGTTGCGTCCCACATTAGCGCCCGTCCCCGTTCCCAGGGAACCAGCGTCAATCCATCAGGTCTCTTGCCATCATCCCGACTAATCCCTGCCGGCTCAATGAGCGCAGGAATATCTATGGTGGCAAGAGCCCTTTTGATCGTATCATTGAGAGAGCCATGCCGAAAAAGCCTACCAGCGCTCCTTTGGCAAGAGAGTCCGTGAATTCCAAATTTATCGACCTCTTTTCCACACGGACATCTGTGCTCGAAGCACAGGGGTGTTCCCAATCTGAGACCTAGAGCCACACGAAAACTTTCATTATCTAAAAGAGTGCCGAGATTTTTCGATGGCAAGGCATGAAGCCAATACCCGGATTCTTTTTCAGATAAGGCTAGAAGCCTTGCTCGATCTCTTTCACTTGTAAGATTTTGAACCAAATTTGTATGTGTCAGCTGAACCAACGGCACATCCCAAAGTTTTTGTGTGAAACATTCCTTCGGGATATCGTCATTGGGACACCTGACCTTCCAACTCTCTAAGGCCTCTGTGGCATAGGTCAGTGAAACTGAATTAGAATTAAGAATCTGAGAACTAAGCTCTTTTATACTATGCACAGAGGACAGAAAAGCCGGAAGAGCAACACTGGAAATTTTTCTCACGCCGATGCCACCATACTTGACCGGTAAAGTAGCTTGATTCCAAGACTGATCATCAAAAGATAAATTTAGAATTTTTTCTAGCGTATCTCTTAAGGTGGCATCCATGATATCGAGTAGTCCAGGAAATTTCCAAATTGGGCTCGCACGGAGAATATAAATTAATTTAGGTACAAAAAGGCAATATTTTAGGATCGAAAATGCAATGTGAGAATTTAGAGCGCCCAATTTGTCAGAATGTGCCGAAAATGTTCTGACTTTTTTGTCCAAGATTGGTTGTATGGCTTCGTTAAAAAGAGGAGCACCAAGAAGACAAAGTGAATGTTTATCAAGAATCTTAATATTAGGGGCAATTTCATTAAATAATTCGGAGGCCGATGATATTCTATCTTGCGATAGCTTTTCTGTGAAAAACAGTTCACATTTGGAAAAATTTAGTTCTAAACCAATTTTGCCAAATTGCTGCTTAACATTGTTAAGATCTTTAAGAACGTCATCCACGTTGCCTCCAATGGTTCCATCGTCAAGATACCATATGTTAAATTTTGATGTTAAATTTGAGATATGGTTGTGGATCCCTAAGCTGAACAGGGCTGGACCTAAAGGATCCCCTTGCTGAACACCTACAGAGGACTTAATATCGCCATCTCCAAAAAATAATTTAGAAGCAGAGCTGTAACATTGCCAAACATACGGGTAAATTTCGGGAAGCTGTGTTGAAACTTCGTTAAGCAGAGTTGCCCTGTCCAATGAATTAAAAGCATTCTTTACGTCTACTTTCAGCAGTACCTCAACCTCGCCATTCGATAAGAAAGTACGAGCCGAATGCACCGCTGCCTCACAACCACCTTTACTGCCAAATCCAACTTGAATGGGTTGGAATTTATCCTTTAGGGTCGAAACTATGTGTCTACACGCTAATTTTGATGCCAAACGGCGAAAAGTGCAGCCAACAGCGATGGGCCGGATCCCACCGTCCTTTTTATTAAAAGCACAGAGCCTCGCGCCGTAAAGGAATGGCAAAAAGGATGAATTTACCTCGCCAGATAACATAAAATTACAAAGTCTGGTAATGTCGCTCAGAAGCGCCTTGCCGGCGTCCCCAGCAGTAACACCCACAAGATCCTTTAGATGTTGTGGTGTTATGCCGTCCATGCCACCAGCAGAGCCACTGGAGAATGACATTATCGCAGCGTAAGTTTCTTCATCCTTTATCTGTAAAAATGAAACGTTTGAAGGTGGGTCTGGAAGTAGGTAGCTAGTAAGGTAGCTAGGAAGGTACATTGTTACCTGTAATAATATGTGCTAGTTTCTAACTTACTTATACCACAGAATAGGTAATAATATGCTTATATTTCTCATCATTTCAACAAGTTTCAGTGACTAGAACATAATATTTACAGATTAAAAGTTCCCTTGCCGGGAATCGAACCCGTGATCTCCCTAAAGATCACTTTGGAATAATGCACTTTGGAAGCTCATGTCCTCTATCTAATCACCACAAGGGAAATCCTGTTAGACTTACTCGTACGAGTAGGTTTACGTTAGGGTTTTCGACCCCCCTGGCGTAGTCGTGAGCGCTGTTGTTTTAACGTGGGGGTTGCCAGGTTCGATTCCTCGCAGGGTCAATTTGGGAATTTAAAATATTCTCCAGTCTAGTCTAGTGGGAGGCTTCGGCCGTGGCTAGTTACCACCCTGCTGGTAAAGACGTACCGCTAAGCTATTTAATGTTCCGGCAAAATGCCGTCTTTCAACACTCCCATCGGTTTCTACTGATGGGGGTATTGACATTTTTACTTATTCTGTGGTATGGATTTAGTATAACTGCCATGCCATCTTAGACCGCATCATCACTTACCATCAGGTGTGATTGCAGTCAATGGCTAACTTGTAGTTGCGTTAAAAAAAACACCATAAGAAAAATTCCAGTAGCCTACATTGGTATCTCGATACAAAAATACGTGGACCCCATAAACCGGACGAAGCCGTAATCCATCAATAGTTTACGTAAATAAATGTGCCCGCATGTTTGATCTCTCACCCAATTATTTTTCTTTGAACTTTTTTAAAATAATATACCCACATCATAAATAATATTCATTCGGTAATCCATTGTTTTCTTTGTCGAAATGTACCTATTTTTGTCTTGTAAGATTTTTAGGGTACCGTTAAAAAGTGTGTGGTCGAGTATTGAAGCTGAATCAAGGGACGACGAAACGAGTCTTCTGGCGTAGCCCATCCATTTTACATCTTAATTTTTATAAATTATAATTGTTATAAGTTCCATAAAAAGTTAAAAATTTTAGTTTTCTTGACAATTCATCAAACAAACACGGATTCCACGCGTCAAGGTAAGCACTGCCTTCTATTGAAGACGGAAATAAGTAAGCCTATCAGGAACACTGCCTGCTATTGAACACGGAAATAAGTAAGCCTATCAGGAACACTGCCTGCTATTGAACACGGAAATAAGTAAGCCTATCAGGAACACTGCCTGCTATTGAACACGGAAATAAGTAAGCCTATCAGGAACACTGCCTGCTATTGAACACGAGTTTGAAAAGAGAGTTAGCACATCAACCCGTGCGGGGTTCGAGGCAATGCTGCCTTCTATTGAACACACAAACGGAAATACGCCATTCAACATTTTGTATTCCTACTACTTGTAATTCTGTTGGTAGTTCAAATAAATTCAATTAAAATACGCTTTCAAACGGTGCCGTGTAGAAATCACAATATTGGAGTAATATTATAATCGACATGGTCCCATCAGATAACCCCGTTATCATCTTAGACTGCATCATCAGATGAGTGTAGTCAAGGGCTGACTAGTTGTGGAGTTAAAACAAAATATATTACCCTGGCTATTTCTATCCATCTATTGTTCTCAATGAGGCATTTATGGAACAAATTTCGAGTTAATTGCCCTCTGCTGGCTTTGTCAAATTATGGTGGAACATGGAACAGAGTGGTCGACGAACAATACGTAAAGTTCATCTAAATTAGAGTTGACAGTTCGTTTGGAAATCATTGCAGTTCTAATTGAACTCCTAATAATTAATTATCCGAAGGTCGTTCGTAGGGATGAGCATTCTACTATACTATAACAAAATTCCACAACCTATTTTAAACTTGCTCTTACACAAGTTTAGGAAATTAATTTTAATTATGCTCCTGAAAAAAGCCCATTATCTACCGTTGAAAATAATGTAAATGATAAAAGAGCATTAATTTGACTCGCTTCAGGCTCCAGCAATGCTAAAGACAGTACAGACATTCAAAATTGGTACTTTATTACCTTCAACACTTTTTGAACGTCGATTGAACAAAGTATAACACTTAAATTATACGTACTTTTACTTTTTTAAGGTCTTAATGTATGGATTGTCTGGAGAAGATCACTTTTAGTGATAAGACCGCCCTTGTCCACTTTGTTTTCTGTACTTTTTAAGTGGTTACTTTGTCTTTATGTATGTGTGGCAATAAAAAACATATCTATAAATGATAATTAACCACAATATCTAACCTGTATAGAGGTATTGCAGTTATATTAAATCAAATCCCCTTAATCGGTGGCCACATGTAATTGAATTGCAAATTATATTTCCAAAAGAGCTACCACCGAGTTTCTTGCTGGTTCTTCTTTGAAGGAATGGTATTTCGAACCAGTGGTAGATTCACTCGACAATTCAAAAGCTCAACGACTCTCTCGACGACTCAATTAATTTTATTCAAGTATTAGGTATTTGACACTTGTCAAAGTATACTTAAATAAAAATTATTTGAGTTTAAGTTTGAGTTTATTAGTATTGTCTCACCGTTTTCACAAGCGGTTTGGCAATGGTTGGTATTCTTCATTGAAATGCAATGAAATATCTTTATTGGAAGTAGGTCAATTTGTGCCACTTTGATAAATCAGAAAAGTGCTGGCAAGAAACTATAGCAGTTACTGTATTCAAAAACCAAAATGTTATAAATGTAGAAACACAATGTACAATCAATTGTTTTTATTCAAATGCACTTTTACAAGTGCTTGTGAATCGTCAATTGAATTTAACAATAGTTACGAAGGAAGACATTTAATTTAATATGATTTATATAACATTCCTAACGAGAAGAAACAGCAAAAACTCGGCGGTTGCTCCTTTAAAAACTATAGCAATAATCAAAAATCTATACTAATATTATAAATGCAAAAGTGTACTGTCTCTCTGTTACACTTTAACGGCCCATATTTTCAACCGATTTTGATGAAATTTGGTTTAGAGGTAGGTAACATCCAGAGGAAGAATCATAACTCTTATTTTCGTCTCCTACTATAAAACCATTGCGCTCACCATTGAGCCAGGGCGGTCGTCAAATAATCGGAAAGCCCACCAACTTATCTGGCCCTTAAATCTTACGCCTGTTTGGTTTTTGTTATTATTTTATTTTTAATATTCAAAAGTGACGCTGTCACCGGTCAGATATGTTTATGGGACTATATACCACGCAATTTTAGTCAGATATATTATTATCAGGACCTGAGGCCCAATAATCTTAAGCGAATTGTATAAATTTGACAGCTTAAAACGTATTACTCGAACTGTTTAAAGAGTTCATACATGCTTTTTGACGTGCAGGCATCTATCTAATACCTTTAAACGAGCAATTCTTGTATAATCCGAATATCGGAAACGGCTCCAACGACTTTCCTGGAATGTAGTGGGTTTCGGGGGTGATAAATCGATCTAGCTTGGATACATTTTTAGAAAATGTCGTTTTATCCGTGTTTTTCGGCAGTGATAAACTGCTTCAATATCATTAGAATACGAAGGTAAATTTCGCCACCATCTACGAGGTTATAATAGCTCCAGGTGAGAAATCGGGCGGTCCCGAAACAGAAGACCCCGGTTCGCGTCCAGATGTCTCCACTCTCCACTCCGATTTTTTTCCCCTTTCTTTTTCAAGTTCCTTCTTTTGTAAGAAAAACGTATTAAGTATTTTTTTTAATACGAAAAAAAATTACCAAGCTTTGAAAAAAAGAACACCGTAGTAATTACATTAGTAAAGAAACCGACATTGTGCAAATATTGTTATTCTATTGGCGATGTTTCGGTACAAAGATAAAAGTCAATGTGGCCAATTCTGTATAACACAATTTCTGAACTAAACTAAAATGACAGCTGTAAATCTCGTGCGGCCCCTTTCTTCAGGGAGTATTATGAAAGGGATGGCAATATAAATAAAGCTGTCATTCTAGTTCAGTTCAGAGATTGTGTTACACAGAATTGGCCTCATAAAGAAACTCATAAACTGAAAAATATGACTCTTCCTGACATCTATTGGCGAGTAATAAGACTTATTTTTTTTAATTGGAAGCAACTAACTGCTTTAAAGACACAGCAACATTAAAGACCAAGAAAATCAATTATTTACTTATCTAATTCCCAAAAAAAACAGGTACTGAACTCATTAAACAGGTTGAATTATCAAACGATTACGATTACCTTCCACAATCGGGGATGTCAGGACCATTCTCCAGCCAAGTTGGTTGGTCTGTTAATAGATTGTATTAGCCCTGGCGAGGTACTTATAGACTATTTCTAAGAAAGGCACATTAAGGCCCGCCTAAGATTGGTTTTCAAGTGTGTAGGCGCGGGTAAATACCTCAACTGAATGAGAGGCGTAGGATCGTGGGTCGTTCATAATAGCTACACCCTCAAGGTAACTAGTTTATTAGAAAAACTGATCATTGAAATGTAATATATTAATAATATTTTGATACGAAAATAATATGTTCCGACTACAATAGCTTTTACTCGGTCGGATCCGGCCAACCAATCGCGTGTAGGCCGTAGGTATCTGATGAGATGAGTGCCTACACAAAAAAATCTTTAAAAAAACTGACTTCCAAACCCACTGTAAAGTAAATCAAAATTTAAAAAATTAAAATTTTGGAATCTACTCATCATTTTCTAGATGATGATTATATAGGTAATCTTATATTCGATTTTTTTTTCAACTTTAGTCTTTAATGCGTCATAATAACTACGCCCTCAAGGTAACTAGTTTATTAGAAAAACTGATCATTGAAATGTAATATATTAATAATATTTTGATACGAAAATAATATGTTCTGACTACAATAGCTTTTACTCGGTCGGATCCGGCCAATCACTCGCGTTTAGGCCGCAGGTATCAGATGAGATGAGTGCCTACAGCAAAAAAATCTTTAAAAAAACTGACTTCCGAAGCCACTGTAAAGTAAATCATAATAAAATTAAAATTTTGGAATCTACTCATCATTTTCTAGATGGTGATTATTTATGTAATCTTATATTCGGATATTTTTTTTTAAATTTTGTCTTTAATGCGGGACCATGGTCACCCCATAATTTTTTTAAAATTTTACTAGCCTATTTCACTCGGAATAAGCTAAGGATTCTAACGATACATCATTTACCAAAATCGGTTCAGGCGTATATAAGTTATGGTGGAATATACAAACTCACATACATACATACATACATATATACATACGTCGGGCGAGCCTGATGCGTCAACTTTGCTTAACTTTGTTATACCCGCCCGACTTCAACATAGTGTGTAGAAATCAAAATTATTTTTTACTTTACAGTGGCTTTGGAAGTCGGTTTTTAAAGATTTTATTCGCTGTGGCTTTGGAAGTCGGTTTTTTGGAGAAAAAAAAATATTTTTATCTTTTTAGTGTCAGGATTCCATAATATTCTGACTCCAAACCCTGGAGGATTGTCAGAATATTATGGGACTACCTCGAGAGCTTCCTCTAAGGAATGAAAAAAAAATTTTCAAATCGGTTCAGAAACCACGGAGATATGCACCGACCAACATTTAAAAAAAAATACGCGCCGAATTGAGGACCTCCTCCTTTTTAAAGTCGGTTTCCCAAAGTATACTGAAATCAGTGGACTGCTCCACACGATTTATGTTTTATGAAAATCTTGTAGATACTTTTGATTTTCCGGGATGAATCCTGTATTTATACCAAATTTCGCCAAATCGGTTGAAAAGATGCATTTTTAAAGTGTAGCAGACAGACGAACACACTTTCGCATTTATAGTATTAGCATGGACTAGCATTTTCCCGTGACATCAGCCGCGTGGAGTGCAAAAATTTCAAACCCCCATTTTGCCCCCTTAGGGGTTCTATTTCTAAAAATCCTTTCTTAACGGATGTCTACGTCATGATAGCTATCTGCAGGCTAAATTTCAGCCCGATTCGTCTAGTGGTTTGAGCTATGCGTTGATAGATCAATCAGTCAGTCAGTCACCTTTTCCTTTTATATATTTGGAATATTCCGTAAAAGCTACATCAATCATTGTTACTACCCATATGCGGTACAAGTTTTTACAGTTTTAGGCAATGCGCGGGCTTTCGAATTCCGGGTTTTTTCAATACCGGTATTAATACCGGAAAGATTTTTTTCAATACTGGGATCCCGGGATACCAGTATTAGGAAAAACTTAAAATTAGATACATTGCTTTTAACTTTAAACTAGTCTTTTCTGAAGGAAACAGCACCATAAAAAACAGATTTACCATAAAAAATATTTTTTCACCACGTTAACTCCAATAGAGCACTTTTCTGCTTAAATTCAATGAAGAAATGCCAGGCTTACTCGTACATGGCTTGGTCAAAACACAAATTAATTAAAAATTCTATATTTATTGCATTCGATAAAAAACAGATTTCTGCACGTTTCGCGAGTCAATGAAATAGAAATGCCAAGCCACAGGGTTTTAAATTCAAACACTATTCTTTCCCTCTGAGTGATCAAAAATGACTTTTCTTCACTGGTTTTTAAAGCAACAAAAGTGCTCTTATTGAGTTAATGTGCTTAAGATACAAGTTTTAAACTTAGCCGAATAAAAACAGTGGCATGTACCAAGAAATATATGCAATAGTCACTGTTTCGTTTATAGTGTCACCAATACCGGTATCCTGGTATTAGACATTTCAATACCGGTATTGAAAACGGACGAAAAATGTCCGGATCCCGGTAGTCCGGTATTAGTCAATACCGGGATCCCGGTATTAGAAGATGGGCAGGTATTCTTTTAATTCTTAAGTGGGCCCAGCTCCATCCGCCTCTGTAGTCGGGCTAAACCCTAATAGGGTCCCCGTACAAGTAAGCTGAAGCGTATTTCCGTGCAGGAAAATACTTAATCAAATCAAATTTTATTATTACGAGATTAGACTTCCATGCGGTATCTAAGGAGTTGGTTTGCTAATTAACAATTTATCACATCCCCCACGATCCCCCCGGACACGAGTACGGGGGGTGGGGGGAAGAGTAATTGAAAGTATTCCTCGGGGTAAGCTACGAGAATTACAAGGAAATTGGAAAAAAACAAGAGTATATTTTTGTGAATGAAAGTTGAAACAAGGCCGAAGGGATTTTTTTATTTGCCCGCGAATATGGACTGAGTAAAAAAATAATTTTTTCCTCATCCTCCAGTCAATAATAAATGTTTTTCGGTGTTTCGTCCCCAAAATTAATTTCGAGGTGTTTTGAATCTTTACACAAGTTATTATCTAGTTCGATGAATCGAATTTAATTTCCATTTTAAAAGTATTTCTAAATTAAAAATGGAACGCGGTGGTGACAAATTATCCAACGTGATAATAGAAAAAAAAAAATCAGAAACCACGAACATACTACCGACATACATTTAAAAAAAAAGATACGCGCCGAATTGAGAACCTCCCCTTTTTTGGTAGTCTGTTAAAAACCAATGTAAACTCCGATTACTACCAATCCAGGTTCATCATAGCATACCTTTTTCTTTCTGCAGACGATTCTTGCAGATCTCATAATAAGTATGTATAGACAGTGATATTTTATTTATTTTTAACCCAAGTTACGCTGTAGTTAATAAGTTTTTGCCATGTGCACATCGAGAAGACTTAATTATAATCTCTGTGTGCAACCTTCTATAAAAAAAAAGTAATTTAATACCTTTATTAGAAATATTAGAACGTAGATCACGAGAATTACGCTGGGAACTTTCCCAAAGGGGGGGGGGGGGGGGGGTTTGAGTGTTGTTGTCTGAACGTGAGAGGTTCGATCCTCGCTGTGGTATGGCCTGGTGGGAGGCTCCCCACCGGCAAAGACGTACCTCCAAGTGACTTAGCGTTCCGGAACGATGCCGTGCAGGAAACCGATTAGGGGTATGGGTTAAATATAACTGCCATACCCCTAGCAGGTTAGCCTGCTAGCATCTCAGACTGCATTACTTACCATCAGATGCTATACAGTCAAGGGATAACTTGGCACATGAAATACACTCCCCGCTGCCTCAGTGGAGTGTTGGAGAACAATCCAGAAGTAGGTATTAATAAAACACTTTTAATATATTTGTACTCTAACCACGAGAGATTTAATGTAATTAGTTAATTTATAAAACTCAGATAAGCAATACTACAGTATCAAATCATTTCACCAGGCTGCAGTTGCTACCGCAGGCTCGTAAACAAGGTAACGATCTAAACACCGAAGGTATTCAATAATCGTTTGAGTCTCGGTGGAGACTGCCCTACCGATGGTAAAACATTCGTATTTATACAAGTTACTCCAATATGGCGTTGGGAACGAACTGACTGAGTGAAATACATCGAATGAGTCAAATACCAGTACAATCGAACCTTCATCAATAAATAAATTAACAATCCTTTAACTTATGTAACAATAGGCATGATGACAGTAGCCAAGAATCAATGAAATTATGAATTTATCTAATGAAATAGGATTCATGGATTATAAAAAACGTATTTATTTTTCTATTTCGAGTGAGATTGCTATTTATTTTGATAAAATAAAACAATAAAATACAGCAATCCGCCATATTGGATTAAACACCAAGAAGCGAATGACGTCACAATTGTTTGTTTTCGAGCTTTGACAAGCATACTATCGCTTACTGCACACTGCACAGAGTACATCGGTAAAAGGAATAGTGACGTCACAAACGACGCCATTTTTGGCGTGAATTTTAAAATTTAAATTTCAAATGACAATTTTATCTACCAAACCTGACTTTTCTGCTGAAATAATAAATTTATTCAAAATACTTCCGAACATAATCTGACCATTTTTCAAAATCAGTCATCATGCTTATTCAATTTAACTTTAAACGCAAAGCTGACAGGAGTAAAGATGAGATCGCAGTGAAGGGCTAACGTGGCACATGCAATACACTCCCCGCTGTCTCAGTGGAGTAAGTCATCACCAGTGTTACCTTCCTGAAGGCGATTCTGAAGTTCTCCGAGAGGAACGCGTAGAGCACGGGGTTCACACAGCTGTTCATGTACGCGAGCACGTGCGACACGATCTGCGCAGTCACCGTGAAGTAGGTGATGTGGTACGCCTGCAGCGCCTTCACCAGCAGGATTATCTGGAACAAGGCAAATGGCAGTTGCAATCGACTGTTTTTTATACGACTGTCTGAAAAAAAAAGAAAAAAAAATGTATACGACTGCCTCAAAAAAGCAGTATATTGTTATACGACTGCCCGAAAAAAGGAGTATATTATACGACTGCCTCAAAAAAGGAGTATATTGTTATACGACTGCCCGAAAAAAGGAGTATATTATACGACTGCCTGAAAAAAGGAGTATATTATACGACTGCCTCAAAAAAGGAGTATATTATACGACTGCCTGAAAAAAGGTGTATATTATACGACTGCGTGAAAAAAGGAGTATATTATACGACTGCCTGAAAAAAGGAGTACATTATACGACTGCCTGAAAAAAGGAGTATATTGTTTTCAGGGTTCATGTATGTATGTGAGTTTGTATATTCCACCATAACTACTATACGCCTGAACCAATTTTGATAAATGAGATGTGGTTAGAATCCCTAGCTTATTCCGGGTGATATAGGTTAGTAAAATTTAAAAAAAAATTGATGGTGTGACCGTGGTCCCGTATTTAAGACTAAAGTTGAAACATTAATTCGAAAATAAGAATAACTATATAATCATCATCTAGAAAATGATGAATAGATGTACAGAATCCCATTCATCCATCCACTACAGCTCACTAACGTCCCACTGCTGGGCACGTGCCTCCACTCTCATAGGAGAGAGGGAATTTGAGCTTAGACCCACCACGCTGCCCCAATGCGGGTTGGTGGTTTGTAATAACCGAGACCGACGGCTTAACGTGCTATCCCAGGCATGGGGGTGAAACACCACCAACTTCCTCTGGGCTAGTACTAAGCATTTTTCATCAGAAAAACCCAATACTTAATTTTAGTCTGACCTGGGACTCGACCCCGGGACTTTGTCGGCCACAGTCGAATGAACATAAACATGCTAACCACTAGACCAACGAGGCAGTCATCAGAATCAGAAGTACAGAATCATCCCAATATTATAGATGCAAAAGTATGTTTGTTTGTTGGTTTGTCCTTCAATTACGTAACGGATCGACGTGATTTAGCATGAGTATAGTTGAGGACCTGTAGAGTGACATAGGCTACTTTTTATCCCGGAAAATTAAGGAATCTTCGAACTTAAACCACGCGAATGTAACAACTAGTAAGAAAAAATTTGACCAAATTGTTTCAGCCAAGGATCTAAATCAAAAAGAATTAGGTATATTTTATGAATGCGTGAATTTTTCCATGCATACTCATTATGGTTTTATGGAATTTGTACGGCAATTCTCTTTCAAGAGCCCTAATCCACCACTTTATGATTCGAAGCTAAATTATACGCTTTGCTAGAATAATATTTCTTTCATTATACCAATGTGAGCTATGGTAAAAGTTAATAAGAATAGCGGATTCTAGATGCCTAGTGGGAGATTATCTTATCAATTCTATGGCATTAAAATAATTGAATATTTACTACGATTTTTAAGGAAGTGTCAAGAGCTTGATGACAGACAGATGGCGCTCGTCAAATTTCATACAAAATCACAGTCAACTTTGACGCATTCAAATTGATAAAAAATCTCCCTTAATTTAAGATTTTTCGTATCAAAATAGAAGCGTGAGTCCGTTATATTCTTCGGATGAATTATTTATTGGCTTGCACTATAAATCGTGTGTGGAATCAATTTCTTAACCTAACTTGCAGAACTAATGAATTGCAAACTGTATCTTACTGTACGGGACTTCGATATAACATAATGTACTAGCTGATGCCCGTGATTTCGCCCGCATGGATTGAGGTTATTGCTTCACGAGGGAACTCTTTAATTTTCCGTGCTAAAAAGTAGCCTATTTAATATTCCAGACTATAGTCTGTGCTAAATTTAATTCAGTCGTTCTGGTGTGATTGAGTAACAAATATCAATTCATCCATCCAAACTTTTGCATTTGTACTATTAGTATAGATAGATTGTTACAAATAGACTTGGAGTTTAAATAGTCTAAATGTATTATTGTAACAACTTGTTCTGTTTATTGTCAAATTTTCCTCAAACAAATACCGTTTCTGTACTTTAAAATACTCGGATATACGGTTTAATATTTGCGAATGGCTTTATGGCTGATGTAATAGCAGTGTCCCTCGGAATCCTTCTATACCATGGCATCCTTCGACATTCTAAGTAATACGTTTTTGTAGTGCAATCCTGCTCATTTGGGTATTTGACAACTAGTCAAATCAGCGACTTTTTTCAAACGTCAAAACGCGTATTATGAGGAGTATGGATTTTATGAGGTTGAGGAGTTTTTAGCCAATTAAACAATCTACGCGGAATAAATGGTTTGGCAACAATTAATCTGTTGGTTTAACAATTTAATCTATTTAATATTTTATAATTAATTTTGATTTTGACATAATATAATAGTTTATTGTAGATACTAGACATTTTTTTTTCTGAGATCTGATTTTTATGTTTTAATTTTAATTTCAATATAAATGTAATATTTAAGTTAAGGTAACCTAATGTAACATATTTTTATTACTGTAATTTTATTAATGTATATACTTTGCTTTGCCCTAGCAGGGCTGGAAATGCAAATAAATGAATATGAATATGAATATTACAATGGGTTTTTGTATGAAATACGATATTTGTAAGTCAAAGATTGACGCACTTTGTTACATTAATCGATAGCTTAAAATGCATAGATTTATTTTGGTTTTAGCTAGCGAAGCGAAACCAAAATAAATCTATGTTAAAATGGTTATACATTTTAACATCACGGTTATACATGTCAACATAAAACTGACAGGGTACTTGGATATTAAGACTTTTGGGAGATAAACTTTCTTTTTTATTCGGGGGAAGAAAAAATCCCTACGGATTTCTACTGTTTTAATTCGAATGTGTCTGTTGTAAACGACCACAGATGCATCTCCTCTACAGTCGGTGACTCAGTTTCTGACTTGCGCTTCCTTTTTTTGGCTCCGCTAATATTGCTAGGTCTATATCGTGATCTCTTGCTGTCACTTCGAGCAGGTCAGGCGGCTCGCGTTCTGTCCAGGGTTTATTCGCAAAACTTTAATGTGCGAGCCTATTTCTCTCTGTCCCTTTCCCTTTTAGGAGATACACTGTTTGATAATAACTTCTACGCCTTGGGCCTCAAACGACTCCCTCGTTACTAATCGGTCACTTTCTCCCTTCAGTGAACTATGTACTATATTAATTGACTACTCTTATTTGAATGCGTTCGGATCTTTTCTTTCGTGACTTGCGCCATTGCAGCCGGCACGCACTGCCCTAGTTCCGGAGTCATTAATTCCCATTTATATATCGACTGCACGTTTCTATATCTCTCTTTTTTAATAAACTGAAATTCATTTCACAGGCTCTTTTGTTCTATATAAAGCTTCCTCTAATTTTTTTTATTTTACTTTATTCTGAAAACCTAAAATACAATGGGTAAAACAAATATAGCATTACACTTAAACCATAACAGTTTTCAACACATTTTTGCACATATTGTCTAAAAATTTTCCAAATGAATAGTTGGGTATAGTCGCTAGACGAAAACAAAATTTGTTATTATACTTACTTTAAATTAGAATAGAGAAATGCAGGAATCGCCAAGTTAAAGTTTAGCTATCAGGAGGTATAGAATATAGATATTTTAAAGAACGTATTTTTAAAGTAGATTCGTATTCCGAATCGATTACCTACGGTTTTCGTGCCCTTCACAGGTTAGCCCGCTTAGGCTGCGTACGCGTTATTATTATTTTTGACATTCTGATTCACATTGCACTGTAAGTTCTATTTAATTAATAATGTTTAAAAAAACCTTATCCAAGTCAAACATTTGGATAAGTTTCGATTAATTTGACATGCCAAGTATTGTTAGATCATACCTAGTTACTTTTTTATTGTTTATTCATTTATTGCATGATTGTAAGTTACATGAAAAGATGTTACATAAAAATGGTACTTACATATTACAATATGCCAAATAATGGCGTGCAAAATTTAAAAAAAAAAAAATTAATGGAGTCGAGCATTTTAAAAATAACAAAATCTGAATCTTAATGAACAAAAGCAATTATTCTAAGTCTATGTACAATAAATATAAAATGTCAAATACTTAAAAGTCAAAAGTCAAAATGTTACAAATCTCGAAATAGGTACATTAATTGATTTAATAATATCATAAATTTAAGAATATAGAAAAAAAAGAAAGTCAGAAATTATGACCATTGGGATTGTATAATCTAGATTTACGCTGACATTCCACTATTTTAATGGTTTAATGTAATTTATTGTGCCCATAGTTTTATGTAAAAAAATATCAATTAGTTATTGAAAAAGAAAAAAATTGATGAAGTTTATGGTATCGTACATACCTAAACGTATGAGAATGGATACACGAAATTGAGCTCTAATTCAATGCTATTATGGTTTATTTTACTTTGACGACGAACTTTGACGATTGGATCGACAATTCTTACACAATCGGGGGGCTTGTGTGTTCGCAGCTAAGGCCTAACTAGAATACAAATATATAAATAAAAACGCTATTCTAAACTCAAGTCTATGTACACAGCGAAGCATCCTGAAGTTATGTAGAAGTTACTATCTAAGTTCCTAAATTGTGTGCAGTGAGCGAAGACCTCAAAATTAATCAATTTAACTGCTACTCTTACTTAGTTCGAAACAACGGAAGTTACTTTAAACTCTGTTACGGCGAAATTACAGTTTCTTTGATTAAAATAATTCGAGGATGGCGGTTCCTTGAGCGTTCGACGGTTTAGCAAAGTATTTGATTGTAATATTTGTGGCCGCCTGTAATATCGTAATGGTAAAGTAATTTATTTGAGAACTAGCTAATGCCCGGGGTTTTTGGTTCCCGCAGGTACTCCTTAATTTTCCGGGATAAAAAGTTAAGATTGCATCCAGCGCTAGCCCATAAAAAGCCAATTAGTTTCGTTTTATAAGTACCCAGTAGATAATAATTAAGAATGTGTGGTGTTTAAGGATCCTTTTTTGCTATTATATTCTACATAAGCCATTTAAGGATCACTGTTTGAGTTTAAAGTGTCGTCTTTGTGCCATATATCAATGCTTAAGAGACACGGGCCCGCAATTTCACATCTCGTCGTATAAAATAATGTGTTATTCCAGACTATAATCTCTGTGCAAAATTTCAGCCAAATCCGTTCAGCCGTTGGGGCGTGATTGAGTAACAAACATCCATACATCCATATATCCATACATCCATACATCCATACATCTATACATCTATACATCCATACATCCATCCAAACTTTCGCATTTATAATATTAGTAAGATTCCTTAATTATTGTAAATCATTATCGTAATATGGATTGAGTGGGATTGAGTTAGTACGGATTTGGAACTAGGATATATTTTAGTCTCTGTTTTAATGTTTTTACACAGTACGCACGTGGCTTCAATGCTTGTTGTTTCACCTAGCATCGAGTGGGAAAAGATAGCCTGACTGATAAACAAAGCACCAACCTAGCCTTTCTTTATACATAGATGTTAAACAGGAAAGGATAGAACAGGAGTTCGGAAAAAGTGATTTTCCACGGAATGAATGTGTGCAAAATAAAGTTATTTCATCGGATGAATAATGGATTATCAGTGTGTGTGTGAATATTAAGATGTTCTAGATAATTATTGTTACAAAAACGAAAAGAAGAGACAGAGATTTTACAGTCGTCATCGTCGTCAACCAATAAACGTCCACGGCTGGACATATGTAGGTCTCTTGCAAGGATTTCTTGACTCTTATCGTCTGTTCATGGAATGAACAGTTTTCAGTTTTCGGATCGTACGGTAATGTTAATGGACACTAATTCACTTTTATAACGCAGATTTTGTAAGTCTTCTTTAAATTTTAAGTGACCATTAAATGAAATACGAGTAAATTGAGAGGAAGAGAGCGAGATAAGAGAAAAGCAATCGCTTTACCAGATGGGTAAATCGAACAGAAATGAACCAAGGAAATCCTAATCGGGATTCAAACAAAAAGACAAGCCTGATAATACAGATAGGAGACTCAGTTACAAAGTCTTTTCCATCAGCAAATTGCACACCACTTTCCATGCTTCCTTGGTAGCTATCTATATAATAAAGCAAACAAAAACCTAAACATAAATGACTTCAATAAACACGACTGCAAAAGCCGAATATTTGACTGGTTATTAGAACTTGATTATGAAGAAACGGAGAATCTCATTAAGATACTAAAATAACGATAATAAAAAATGGAACATTTACACACACATACACAGACATATATAAAATCACACTCAGCTAGGAAAATAAATAAATTGATTGACAATTGATTGATTGATTGACAAACCCAGAAGGTTTCATTGCGACGTAATTAATAAAAACCATCACCAAGGGCCTCTTGCACGAGGATATTTAAACTGATTTAGTTAAATTGTATAATGCTATAATTTTTTGGAAAAAGCATATAGTAGTTGCCTAAAAGTGACAGCAATAAAAATTAAACTCAATCAATTTAAGAATCTTTGTGCAAATGGGGCTAGTCTTGCAACTAGCGGGAAAAATGGATAAGCCTAAATTAATAATGCAATGATATATTTATCACAAAACCAGTTTGGATTCCGTGGCGGGAAGTCTACCAAAGACGCAGTATTGAAAATGTCCAATAACATTTTAAAAAATATCGATAACAAATTAAAATCTGTCGCAATTTTCCTTGACCTTTCCAAAGCTTTTGACACTGTCTCTGTCCCCAAGTTGCTAAATAAACTCGAGCAAATAGGTGTTAGAGGCTTGGCTTTTAATATATTTAAAAGTTATCTTTCAGATCGTACTCAATACGTTAAGATAAATAACTTCCAAAGTAAAGACGCCCCAATTGAGTACGGTGTCCCTCAGGGTAGCGTCCTGGGACCTACACTGTTTCTTATTTACATAAACGAGTTATGTGGCATGTCACTGCCTAACTGCAAGATTAGCACTTACGCAGACGACACTGTACTTCTCATCCACGGGAAAAACTGGCTAGAAGCCAAAAATTTCTCCGAATTCGCTTTAAGACTTGTATTGAGATGGCTTAAACAGAATCTGCTCACCCTTAACGTTGCTAAAACTAAATTCATTACTTTTGCTTCTTCTACACCATCCCAAGCGCCTTCTTCCTTCACAATCCGAGCGCACAGCTGCCTTAATAATGATACTTTTAGTAGTTGTGATTGTCCCCTCTTGGAGCGCACATTATGCACCAAATATTTAGGTGTTATTATGGACGGTTCTATGACATGGAACCAACACATCGATTCATTGGTGTCACGACTCAGGAAACTCATCTTTGTTTTTAAGCCGCTGAGGAACGTGGTGGACTTGGGATGCTTGAAAACCGTTTACTTTTCTCTGGCTCAATTGATTTTGACATACTGCATTACCGGTTGGGGTGGCTCAGGCGTAACGTCTATGTTAAGACTTGAAAGGGCCCAGAGAATAGTGCTAAAGGTTATGTGCAATAAACCCATTTATTTTTCCACGGCTGAGCTTTATGCAAATACGAAAGTCCTAACTGTGAGACAACTGTTTATTTTATGTACGATCCTGCGTAAACACCTACAACTTCACTACGATTCAAAAATTTACACAAAACGTAGACCTCACTCGGTGTGTACAATGCCTTCATCTCGGACAGCAATTTCGGGACGTCATTACCCTTTCTTAAGTTGCTTACTGTATAACAGAGTCAATAAATTATTAAATATCTTCCCCCTCACAACATTTTCTTGTAAATCTAAGTGTTCCGGTTGGCTTCAATCACTCTCCTACGAAGAGACAGAAAAACTTTTAATAATAGTTAAATAATTAGGTTTACTCTATTAGTGCACAAACAAATAAACTCACACAATCACACACACTCACTCAACACACACACACACACACACACACACACACACACACACACACACACACACACACACACACACACACACACACACACACACACACACTAGCAAAACTTAGTATGCTTCCGTTTTAACTTTTAGTTTTATTTTATGTAAAGTATAAGTTTTTGATATCTGTATAGCTGTTTCGGAGGTGGGCGTTGACGGCTGAAACGCAGTTTATACTTTTTTAGCCGTCATCGTTCCTAGAAATAAGGTCAAATGTAATAGTTTGTACAGAAAATAAATAAATTTCATTTCAAAAAAAAAAAAAAAAAATTAAATGACATACATCAGAGAAACAAGAACACGCTTTTTTCCACCACTATAGCACATTAACGCCTGTGCCCACTGCTGGGCACAGGCCTCCACTCTCATAGGAGAGAGGGAATTAGAGCTTAGACCCACCACGCTGCTCCAATGCGGGTTGGCGGGCTTTAACGACTATTATCATGTTAGTGATAATAACCGGGACCGACGGCTTAACGTGCTCTCCGAGGCACGGGGGTGAAACACCCCCAACTTCCTAACTCCGGGCTAGTACTGAGAATTTCTAGACAGAAAAACCCAAAACTTATTATGGCCCGACCCAGGACTCGAACCCGAGACCACTAGACCAACGAGGCAGTTATGCTTATTTAGTCTTCATTAATTGTTCTGTGAGACACATCCCAACCTATGACTTAAGGTATAGCAAAAAATTCAAAAGTATATATTACCTGTATGGGACACCAGCAAACGGCGAATACCACAACCACGACCACCACCATCCTGGTGACTTTCTTCTTTCCTCTTCTGCTCTCCGCGGACACCCTCCCACCTGGAGCGCTCTTCCATAGCCTCGATAGCATACACATGTATAGCACGCTTATCAACGCCAGTGGTATCACGTAAGAAGATAAAAAGAAGGACATTTGGAAACCCAGTTTACTATACCCTTGGTCCTCCAAAAACACGCAGGAAGAATGGTTTCTATGGAAGTAGAAGTACTCCTGTTCTCCGTGACATATTCCTACAGGAATAGCCGTTGTTAGGACCACCACCCATATACAAGCTATCGCTAGCAGGGCATTTTTCTCTGTTCTAATTGACATGGAAGCTATAGGGTGGACAACTGCCATAAACCTGTCCAAAGACATCAAAACCAGTGTGTATACTGATGCATGTGCGGTCACCACTATAAAATATTGCACAACTTTACACCATAGATCCCCAAACGGCCATCTTGTCATAACATAATCTGTAGCAGTGAAAGGTACACAGAAAATCACGAACAGCAAATCAGCAACTGCTAGGTTTATTATTAGTAGATTTGTAGTGGATCTCATCCCAGGGTTCGCGGCGACGACTAATACCACTAGTGCATTGCCAACTAATCCAACAATTCCAATAAATCCGAAGAAAATTGGCACAACCCTGGACACGACATTTTCAAGTAGATCGTCATTTTTGAATTCTATACTATAGTTACATCCTACTAGACTCGATACTTCGCTGGTTAGGTTTCGACATATGTTGAAGATTTCTTCTGCCGACTTCATTTTGAATTTCAGTGGATCATGTTCTTTGTGTAGTTTATTGCGTTCTTATTTTCTCTCAAACTCACAAAATTGATGTCTTCCATAGGCGATTAGTTCACCTGTAACAATACAAAATGAAACGTTGTTTTACCTTTATTTTGTGAAATCGATGCTGTGGCCAATTCTGTATATAACACAATCTCTAAACCAAACTAAAATGGCATCTTAAATCTAGTTCTGTACCCTTCTGTAAAGCGTAAGGTAAAGGGCAATATTTTGAATGCTGTCATTTAATTTATGAGATTGTGTACAACAGAATCAACCCCATTGATACCTATTTCAAATCCCTATGCCGAATTTCAGCCAAATCCGATCAGCTGTTGGGGCGTGATTGAGTAATAAACATCCATACATCCATCCAAATTTTCGCATTTATAATATTAGTATAGACATGGTTTTCTATTTTAACAAATATAGAAATATTAATCAATTTCTATTTTTTATACACACAATGAAATTCCGTGCGTAACTTGCGTTAAGTAATCAAGGGAACAAAGAGTGAAACTAGAACCAACCGCCCACATATGTCACGAGTACATAACACGACGACGTTGGGTTGAAATATGCTAAGTGTGAATATATTAATATTGTCATGAACTTGACTTTATGATAATTAAGATCGTAAGACAATAAAATGTTCTGGAATATTTAAGACTAACGTCGCGACTTTCGTCCGCGTGGCTTATGTTTTTTGTTATTCCCGACGTGAACTCCTTAATTTTAAGATACCGTTACCGATTATCACCATCATGTTTTATAAGTAAGTAATTTTTAACGTCAATAAGTGTACCTACAGTGTACCTATATTGAATAAATGATATTGAGTATTGAGTATTTTCCGGGATGAAAAGTAGCTTACGTCGTGCTCCAGGTCCTCAACTATATCCATGCCACCAAATCACGTCGATCCACTGCTTCTTTGCTGCGTGATTGAAGGATAAACCAACTAACCAACAAACAAACACACTTTCGCATTTATAATATTAGTATGATGGCGTGTGAAACGAAGTTTAAATGATAAATGATTTATTTATTTCATGTAGGACAACTTGTGTCATTTATGAAACGTTAAGACTCTACCACCGGTTCGGAAAACTGATTCTACTGAGAAGAGCCGGCAAGAAACTCAGCAGTTGCTCTTTTTATTGAAAAGAAAAGTAAGTACAACGATTATATTAATTATTTTCCGCAATAAATACAGTTTATTTCATTCTGGAGCTTCTAAAAAGTATATATCTCTGAATGCTCATGGGTAACTATCCTGGTCAGTTTAGCACTTCAAAGTTTCTAATATCGGTAAAAAGTTTTCTGTTGGTTGAGAAAAACTAGGTCATGAAACGTTCTTGAGCAAAGGATACTTTCCGTGTGTGGATAAGAACTTTTCGACCTAGTTCCCTAACTTTCCAATATCGCACTCGACGATCGTTTGAAGGACTGACTCTCCCTATGTATCTCTATATCAAGAGACCTTACTTACATGGAAGAAGAAAAGGGAAAAGACCAACTTTGACAACTACAATAATTTACTCCAATGGCACTGCTTAGTTAAGATGATTTGTGAGATGGTGATAAAAAAAATCACCTGGCTGAGTTTGTTGTGGACTCTTCTTAGACCAGGGCGCGTTTGGAACCCTCGTAGCTTTAGTTTCAAGATACCGTAACTGATTATCACCATCATGTTTTATAAGTAAATAATTCACGTCAATAAGTGTACCTACAGTGTACCTAAATTGAATAAATGAATATTTGATTGATTGATTGACTTTTGATCAACACAGAGACACTAGGCTAAAACTAAATAATAATAAAATCGATGTACCTATATCCATAAAAAAATAGTATTGCCTTTAAAATTATCTTGCTCGCGAGATAACCGCCATGTTGACTCAGCGATTTAACTAAATTACCAAGTAATGCCTACGTAATACTCCAATATAATATTATAATAGTATACTAAGTCTGAGTTTTTTGCTGGCTCTTCTCAGTAGAATCAGCTTTCCGAACCGGTGGTAGAGTCTTAACGTTTCATAAGTGACACAAGTTGTCCTGCATGAAATAAATAAATCATTTATCATTTATCTAAATTGAATAAAAATTATATGAGTTTGAGTATACCTACTGATTAGGTACTGCGTTATTTATATTTGTAGACTGCTGCTATTAAATAATAGGTATTTAATAATATTCTAGAAAGCTAATATTTAAGTAAATACCAAATCACATTGAGAGCTGCAATCTATAGATTTTGTTTGATGTTTCAAATATAAAAAGGGGTTCTTAAGAGGCTTACAGGTAATGCCTCTTGATTCCTTTTATATTTTAGTCTTTGTACATGTTCATCTGAGTACAGCTTTTGATTAAAGAACATGTTGACAAATCAAAGCCTTTTTTAGGATTACTAATAAAAATGTAAGCTCACACACTCGTAGATATTTTGTGAATTCAAAACTAGTTTTTAAAGTGACTTTTTGGTAGGGGTTACAAACGTGGAAAGGTCTTAAGTAGTACATTCGTAATTCAGCTTTAATCCCTTTGTTTTAAGGTTTATATTTACTTAATAGTGTAACCGTGAATGACACCATTCTTCTTAAGGCAAAATAAGTAAAAGGTCTTATGTATAAATAGTACATTCGTAATTAAATAATGCCTTAGTTTTAAGGTTTATATTTTAATTATTTTGAAAGTGCTGTTTTGTTATTTTAAATTATATTATTTCGTTTTTTTTTCATATATAGGCTAGCGCATAACTGCAATCAGACCTGCTTGCAAAGTGGTGATAGCTATCACCTAGCTATGATACCTCTCGTGGCGCAGTGTTGAGTACTGTTGTCTTAACGTGCGGAGGTCCTCGCTTCGATCCCCGGCTGGGTCAATTTGTGAATTTCTAATTTCTGAATTTTCCCTGCTCTGGCCTAGTGGGAGGCTTCGGTCGTGGCTATTTACCATACCGGCAAAGACGTGACACCAAGCGATTTGGCGATAGCCTAACTAAATGTACCCACGGTACCGGTTTTTACTCAATTTATTTGACTGCCGGTAGATTTACTCGACGATTCAAAAGTACTTACTTGTAATAAATTTATTTGAATAAAAAAATAATGAAATAAGAGAATTAACATTTTCCATACTAGGATCATTCCAGAGCAAATCAAATAAAATAGAACAAATGTACAAAGCTCCGATGTTTCGCAATATTGATAGGTACTTTTATTCGATACGCCATATAACCAGAAACACTGTTTGCGGAATGCTACGTGACGAGAATTCGTCCGATTCACTATTTCATTACAAAAATAGTTTCAGCCAGGCTTATAGCAAAGAATCCATATTATAAATGCGAAAGTCTGTCTGTCTGTCTGCTACGCTTTCACGGCTCATCGCAACCGATTTCGATGAAATTTGGTACAGGGGTAGGTTGTGTCCCAGGAAAGGACATAGGCTATCCTTAGGCTATTTATCCCGGAGTAAAGTTCCCGCAGGAACCAAAAAACCTTAACACACGTGGACGAAGTCGCGGGCATCAGATAGTAGGTAATATTTATAGTCTAGGCTATAAAGATAGTGGATCCCATCAATTAATTATCCTCATGATCCTCAGGCGACGAAACTTTACTGTCTCATAAAGTATCATGAGTTAGACGTATTTTATCTAATATATCAAATTTTTGTGTCACAGTTTTAGTGTTATACTCCTCCGAAACGGCTTGACCGATTTTAATGAAATTTCATATGTGTATGCAGTAGGTATGAGAATAGGTTTATAACTAATTTTCATTCCCCTAAAACACCTCAATCGCGGGCATCAGCCAGTAAATATATAAAAATAAAATAGAAGCAAGTAGGGCATTTTTATGCTACACCCAATTTGAAAAACAGGATGGTATATTGTCGTATAAAGTTATAAACGCAGTTTAGGTTTGATAATAAAGCTTCGTCCGCGTGGTTTTTCGGTTCCCGTGGGAACTCTTAAACTTTCCGGGATAAAAAGTTACTTATGTGCTATTCCAGACTATAATCTATCTCTGTGCCAAATTTCATCCAGATCCGTTCAGAAGTTGGGGCGTGATTGAGTAACAAACATCTATCCATCCATCCAAACTTTCGCATTTATTATAGTGATATTGAAGTATTGACTGGTTTAAATATCGATGTTCTGCATGATTCTTTCTTGTCATGTTTCGGTTTTTGAGTATACTAGAGAAAATATACTATGGTCTACTATTATTTGAAAAATAGATCGAGAAATTATTCAGTCAAAATCAGTAAAATTCAGCTTTAGGTATAAATACCTAACTTACGCATGGCTTTTTTAGGATCATTTTGAAGAGCCCGTGCAGATATGAGCGCTGTTGTCTTTTACTGGAGGTCCAGGGTAGGGTTTGATCCCCGGCAGGGTCAATTTAAGAATTTATAATATCTGTTGTTACCAATATTAGGTACTGTTTGTCATTATGTCTCATGAAACAGGAAGTATCAGTCAATTTGACTCGTTTCATGTCATTCGATTTAATTTGCGGATACTGACGCCATATTGAAATTAGTTAGTATAAATACGAGTGTTTTGACGATGATAATTCAGTCTCCTACCGGCAAACTCAGCAATTATTGAATACTTTTGTGTTTAAATCGCAATTGTAGCCAGACCAAATGAATATTGTCTTTAAGTTTAGATAACTTTTATCTTATTCAACTTTAATTTTATCAAAATTCCAGACCACAACAATTATTTGGAGTAATACAGCATTCGTCAATTCTTAAAAAAAAATCCTAATTGATAAAGTGAATTACAAATTAAATGATTTTTTTTCAAGAAAAATAAGGCAGCCGTCTCTCTACTACCACTGATTTTTGCTGTGCCCCACCGGGGTTCCAATATTGTATTAAGAACTATTCTATTGACATTATGTAAATTACTATAAGAATTGTATTGGAATGCAAAATAAATGAAAATGAATATGAATATAAATATGAATATGAATGTGAATGTGAATATGAATATACTTGCGGGGCTAACTTGTAGTGGATTACAAAAAAGTCTTATATAGCGTCTGTTAGATTGTAAGTAAATTATGCAGTACCCCTATGACTTATTATTAAGCATTTCGCCTTCATCATTCCATCGTCAGCCCACTACTGGGCAATGGGTCTTCTCAAAGAATGCGAGGGGTTATGGCCATCGTTCACCACGTTGACCAAGTGTGGACCGGATTTTTGGAAATCGAATGGAAACGAAGCTGTATGCGGTCGTTTGTTCTTTCACTCGTACTATTGTTATTGTTTGAACCACAATAAATTGTTCATTTTATTATTATCGTCATTCTATTTTTCCAAAAGAAAAATAAAGCAAAACAACGATGATCTATATACGTAATTTAATTTTGTAATGTTTATAATAACGAAGCAACGCTTTTCGGGATCCCGAACACTTTCTAATGAAAAATAAACAATTCATTTCGACAGTTATGAAGATTTGTGTATTTTTACAGCTCAATTTTGGCAGTAAAATACACAAATCATTTTTAATTTCCAAATTTTTGCAGCCAAATTAAAAAATACGAAGAGAACACCGAACATTGTATATTCATAAATTCATCTTTTTTAAAAATAAATAATGGCTGTGTTCGAAAGCATATTTTTCTTTCATCCACTTCAAGTTAGTCCTTGACTACGATCTCACCTGATGGTAAGTGATGATGAGTCTAAGACGACAGCGGGCTATCAGTGACGTGCAGTTCATAGGGGCGTGGCAGTTATATTAAACCCATACCCTTAATCGGTTTCTACGCGGCATCGTACCGGAACGCTAAATAGTTTGGTGACACGTCTTTGCCGGTAGGGTGGCCACTAGGGGGGACACAATAAGCCACAGCCGAAGCTTCCCAAAAGGCCAGACCAGGGAAAATTCAGAAATCATAAATTCCCAAATTGACAATGCCGGGGATCGAACCCGGGACCTCCGCAGTCCGCACGTTAAGGCAACAGCGCTACACACTGCGCCACGGAGGTCGTCACGGAGTTCCTTATAAAAGTGAGTAACGCAAAGATTTTCCGCCAATCTAAATAAATTTCGCTCTAAATTATGTGTTGCCTTTGGTTTGAAGTTCCTTAGTAGAAATATGTTGAATTATTATATATTAACATAATCTATGTTAACATATTATATTATAGTGAATATAATATATTAACATTGGTATAGGTTTTGACGATCTCCGTGGCGCAGTGTGCAGCGCTGTTGTCTTAACGTGCGGAGGTCCCGGGTTCGATCCCCGGCAGGGTCTGTTTGGGAATTTATAATTTCTGAATTTTCCCTGGTCTGGCCTGGTGGGAGGCTTCGGCCGTGGCTAGTTACCACCCTACCGGCAAAGACGTGCCGCCAAGCGATTTAACGTTCCGGTATGATGCCGTGTAGAAACCGAATAGGGGTATGGGTTTAATATAACTGCCATGCCCCTAACAGGTTAGCCCGCTACCATCTTAGACTGCATCATCACTTACCATCAGGTGAGATCGCAGTCGAGGGCTAACTTGTAGTGGATAAAAAAAAATAAGGTTCGGTAAGTAGCTGCTAATTTCCATTCCGAAAGCGTTTTAACTGAAATAAAGATCGAGCTAAAACACTTTTGCAACTAAGCCGGCTCTTGAGTAATGAGTGTACAATTTTGAGGCGAATGTTTTGGAAACACACGCGCGTATAAATAACTTTGAATCGCCAATACATTCGACGTACACTCATATTTTAGAGTTCGCTGTACGCGTCAGAGATTTTCGAATAAAACGCAAGAGATCGATAGTAATTTACATAGTTTGAACAAGTCATAATTAATAAAATGAAAAAACACGACTGCCCTGCCAAAAACGAACTAAAAAGCTAATGAAATTAATTTAACGAATTAAAAAATACGACTGCCCTCGCAAAAACGAACTAAAAAGCTAATGAAATTAATTTAACGAATTAAAAAATACGACTGCCCTGCCAAAAACGAACTAAAAAGCCAATAAAATTAATTTAACGAATTAAAAAACACGACTGCCCTGCCAAAAACGAACTAAAAAGCTAATGAAATTAATTTAACGAATTAAAAAACACGACTGCCCTGCCAAAAACGAATTAAAAGCTAATGAAATTAATTTAACGAATTAAAAAACACGACTGCCCTGCCAAAAACGAACTAAAAAGCTAATGAAATTAATTTAACGAATTAAAAACACGACTGCCCTGCCAAAAACGAATTAAAAAGCTAATGAAATAAATTTAACGAATTAAAAAATACGACTGCCCTGCCATATTACTTTTGGAGTTTACCTCCTTATGAAGCGATTTGCATATATAGCCTTTGGAATCTTATTCACATTTTTTATTAAATGATATTTTTTTGTGAATCACTGGATATCGAACGATAGTGTTATATATTTTTGGAATCTACTCATCATTTTCTAGATGATGGTTATATAGTTAATCTTATTTTCGAATATTTTTTTCAACTTAAGTGTTTAATGCGGGACATGGTCACCCCATCAATTTTTTTTTCAAATTTCACTAGACTATGTCACCCGTAATAAGCTAAGGATTCTATCGATACCTCATTTATCGAAATCGGTTCAGGCGTATAGAAGTTATGGTGGAATATACAAACTCGCATACATACATACATACATGAACCCTGAAAACAATATACCTACTCCTTTTTTCAGGCAGTCGTATAAATTAGAATTGTCAACCTTTTTGTCCCCCTGCGAGTTAGTGGAAAGTGATGATGCAGTCTTAGATGGTAGCGGGCTAACTTTTTAAGGGTATGGCAGTTATATTTAATGATAAATGATTTATTTATTTTACGTAGGACAACTTGTGTCACTTATGATACTTCATGACTCTACCACCGGTTCGGGAAGATGATTCTACTGAGAAGAACCGGCAAGAAACTCAGCTGTTGCTTTTTTCTAAAAAAAAATATTTAAGCCTACAGCCCCTTATCTACACGACATCGTACCGGAACGCAAAATCGCTTGGCGGTCTCAAAAGTCGTTGCCGGTAGGGTGGTAGCTAACCACGGCCGTAGCCACCAGACCAGACCAGGCAAAATTCAGAAATTATAGATTTCCAAATTGACCATACCGGGGATCAAATCCGGGACGTCCCACGTATAAGACCAGTGACAGACCAAGAGACAGCACTCACCGTTGTTCCAGAGAGTTTTTAAAAGCGACGTATGTTATGGAAACACTGCCTCGTTGGTCTAGTGGTTAGCATGTTTGACTGCGGCCGACGAGCTCCCGGGTTCGAGTCCCGGGTCGGGCCATAATTAAGTATCGGGTGTTTCCGACTAGAAATTCCCAGTACTAGCCCGGAGTTAGGAAGTTGGCGGTGTTTCACCCCCGTGCCTCGGAGAGCACGTTAAGCCGTCGGTCCCGGTTATTACCACTGACATGATAATAGTCGTTAAAGCCCGCCAATCCGCATTGGAGCAGCGTGGTGGGTGTAAGCTCTAATTCCCCTCTCCTATGAGAGTGGAGGCCTGTGCCCAGCAGTGGGACGTTAATGGGCTGCAGTGGTTATGGAAACACAATTTGAGTCAGTTGCTATAAATGGCGTATTCTAATGGTAAAAGCGTTTCGGGCCAAGCTTTTAACATTATTTGCTCAATGGCTTTAACACTCCAATTCCGTATTCACGCTTTAGTCTGTTGATTGATTCTTCGTCCCAGGGATATTTTAATGTTTCAGTATTGTCAGATGGGATGTACCTACAGTCCCACAAAATTATCTGGCCCGGTGGCCAAAATTAGAACTAATTTTTATGACTGTTTAGTTTTTGAATGAACTAGAATTTTAATTCGCTATAATCCGCTACAGTAGACAAATCTGTGTGGTACAGTGCGTGTCTTTCACCTGCAGCATGCGACACCCACCACCCAGCAATGCGCACAGGCACAACACCACACCACACAAATCCTCCAAATCACTCTCAACGTACGTTTCACTCCGACACCGGAGCATCTTCAGGAGATGTTGACTCGACAATGCACGATTGTGACTTCACAATCGTCGATTTGGAGGATTTGTGTGGTGTGGTGTTGTGCCTGTGCGAATTGCTGGGTGGTGGGTGTCGCATGCTGCAGGTGAAAGACAGTTACTGTACCACACAGATTTGTCTACTGTAGCGGATTATAGCGAATTAAAATTCTAGTTCATTCACTATCATGGACTTCCGCAAAGTAACGCCTGCTTCTATTCAATATGTTTAGTTTTTATTTTATCCATGTTATATGCATCAATATGAAATGTTACACTTTAAGCATTCATTTATATGAATAGTTAATTAAAGCGTAGCATACAATATTTCATCAAAATCGGTTGAAACGATGGGCCGTGAAAGCGTACACAAGCGTAAGACATACAGACAGACTTTCACACTTTCGCATTTAGATATTAAAGTATGGATTTAGCTTTTAGTTTATCTTATAGTGAAGTTTAAATATACTGCTATTAAATAGATAAAATATGTTGTGGAAATTAATAGATTTGCTGATAATTTTACCGGCGTAAAGTATGAATAATATTCCTAATAAATAAAGCAAGATTTAGTACCTACATATAAAACTTCCCAAGTGTTGGATTTAGATTTGAATTACGATGACTGGTGTGGGTAGACCGCTATCATAATAGCGATTAGGGGAGTTTGTTGTTGTTTTAATTAAAATACTTGGTGCCTAAACCAGCAAGTATTCCAACAGACAATGTGTGCTGATGCGAATACTACGCGGAAAAAATACGGCTTAATAAATAACACGGAAACGTCCGCGGTTTTTTTTTGTTGTTTTTTTTTTATAATAGGAAGATCATTCTTCTTCAATCTATTTTGAAATAAATATTTAAAAAAAAAAAAACAGCTATTCTAAACTATAAATATGGCCAATTACAGATTTTCTGTAAACATAAATCACAATTAGTGAGAGTGAGTTATAGAAATTTTAAGAAACTAAGTGTAACATTCTTACGACATGTTGAATTATTGTTATAATGATAAGTATAATGTATTAGTTTGTGACTATTTGTGTACAAGAGGCTCAGAGTAAGTACGAAAATTTAAATGCTTTATAAACTTGCGCTGTGTCTTCTCTATTGCCTCGGTGGGCTTTATGTAGCAAGGTGACCAAATGCTGCTGCAATATTCTAAGTTACTACGCACGTACTCGGAGTACATTGTCTTAAGTGTACTAATATTCTTAAAGGGTTTGCAAGATCTTAAAACACAGCCGAGCATAGAGAAAGCCTTTTTAATGATTGCTTCAATATGAGGATTAAATGACATTTTACTATCGAGAATCACTCCTAAATCACGTACTATATCAGTTTTGGAGATGGATTGGCCGTCGATGGTATTATCAATTGTATCGGGCTTTTATTTTTTGTTTATAGTTATTTTCTGACATTTGCTGATATTAACCTGTATTCTGTTATTTTTATAATAGCGGGCAAGTCTATTTACGTCATCTTGTAACTTCTCACAGTCTTCTACACTATGGATTCCCATGTATATTTTAGTATCGTCAGCGTACATTAAAAACTTTGAATTAAATAAACAATTATTAATGTCATATAAGTATATATTATAGAGTAAGGGACCCAAATGTGAACCTTGCGGGACACCAGAGGGGACGTCACAGAAATCGGACCGACAGCCACCAACGACTACAGCCTGAGAACGATTCGACAAGTAGGATTTAACCCATCTCAGAAGGTCTGCATGGATGCCGAGGTACTATAGTTTCTTTAACAAGATGACGTGATCCACACGATCAAATGCTTTTTCAAAATCAGTATAGATTACGTCTACCTGAACCCTATTGTCCATTGAGGACATCACATTCTCGGTGATCATCTTTTTTCGAACATTTTGCCAAATAAATACATTCAGAATAGAAACAGAACGATAATTTCCAACTTGACATTTCTTTCCCTTTTTATAAATCGGGACAATATGAGCTTCTTTCCACTTAGACGGGAAGAAGCCTTCAGCTATTGATCTATTTAAAATAATGTTAAGAGGTGTAATAAGAGCCCTGCTTACATGGCTTATAAAGTAAGGCGAAATCTTATCACTACCAGGACTTTTAGATGTATCGAGCATACTTTTTTTTATTTCGTTGTGGTCAACGTTGACGGAGTGAATATGTGACGTACTCGAGTTTGTTAAGGGAATGAGTTTTACAATTTAATTTTTTTTACACATTACAGGGTATACTAGATATATTATGTCATCGGTTGTAACTTGCCGGAAATTACCCGATTAATCCCTCGTGGGACATCTCAACCCCCCTCGCAACGAGCCTTACGACAAGCAGCCCGTAGTCAACGTGCAGTTGCCGTATTTATAGTAAATGAGGCCCACGAATTCGTCCGCGTGGATTAAGTTTTTGATTCCGGCGGAAACTCTTTAATTTTCCGGGATAAAAAGTAGCCTATGTGCTTTCCAGGGATACAACCCTAAGCCTGTACCTAATTTCATCAAAATCGGCCCCAAACAGATGGCCCGTGAAAGTGTAGCAGACAGACAAACAGACAGACTCGCTTTAGCATTTATTGTATTAGTATGGATTATAATGTAATGAATATCTCTCACGTTTAAACGTTCAAAAATTAATAACTCTGTAATTCTTTACTCTGAAATTCGAAAAAAATTTAAGAACTTTATATTTAATCTTATTTTTATTGTATTTCATATTATTTTCTTTTTTGTAAGAACTTTATATTTCATCTTATTTTTAGAATCCACCAGTTTAATCTCAGCGCTCCACTTAGCCGCGATATTAAAGCCATTTCTAATAAAACGTCTATAAATAATTTGGAGCGTGAGGCTCGGGATGACGGCAAATGGTAATGTCTGTCTGTGCGCAGCATATCTCCGACACTCAGGTACTGATATCAATTTAATGTGACATACCTAAAGCTTCCTTACACCTTACTACAGCAATGTGTTTTTGCCCAATTATTGGTAATTATCGTGAGAGGAAAATCATAGGGTTTATCGCACTGATTTACGATTTAGTGGATAGGTAAATTTTTAGATTTCGCGGTCCGAAAATGTTAACCACCATAAGGTACATAATTGCATAGACCCATCTGTGTCAGAGGGTCGTTATGTGTAACTTTTTCTGTGGGTCGAAAATTTGTCAACTAGATGGGATAGATGTAGAAAACCTCTTTCAATATTTTTAGTAAATGTCATTTAAACAAATGCGATCATGCTAATGTATCAAACTTGAAATTATATAGGAGATGAATTTTATTATAAAAAATGTATTACATACGTATTTAGTATACGTGTGTAAACACATTGATAAATTCATTAAGAAAAGTGATTGTCATAATGTCAATACTAGAAATAAAAATAAACTTATAATGCTTGCTTCTAGGCTTAGTAAAACTAGCTATTCATTTGTTGGAAACAGTGTCCGCTTCTACAATAATCTCCCAGAAGACATGTTGAAGATGTCTCTGAATGAGTTCAAAGTTAGTGTAAAACGTAAACTCATTAAAAAATCCATGTAAAGGATTACTTAAATGACAAGCTAGACAGTGATTTGATCTAATAGCTCTGATAGTTCCTTAGTTAAGGATTTGTGAAATGGTGATAGTCAATAAAAATACCCGGCTGAGTTTGTTGTGGGCTCTTCTCAGACCAGGGCGCGTTTGGAACCCTCGTAGCTTTAGTTTTAAGATACCGTTACTGATTATCACTATTATATTTTATAAATTACTAAATAACGTCAATAAGTGCAGTATACCTACCTAAATTTAATAATCATTATTTGAGTTTGAGTTTATTACTACTCTTTTTGTTGAATTCGATGTTTGAAAACTTTTGATAACTTTGAGACGTGAAAAATACTTGGCTTAAGCGTTTTAGACCTTAATGCGCGCAGTGTTTTATAGAATCTAATTTTAAAACTGGTACTTAAACATTTTCAGACCACGACCATACATTCTATGTCGATGGTTTGATGGAATAATCGAGATATGACTGTTTGGAATGAAGATAGTTTATACATAATGCATACACTACATTTTATCTCAGAGTTCCCGCGGGAATCTGAAACTTTAATCAACGCCGACGAAGTCGTGGTAATCATTGAGTTTTTATAAAATTATTTCAATGCTCTAGTTTTATTAATGCAAAGGAATTTAAAATTATTAGCCCTTATTATCATGATAATACTAACTGAAGAGTAGGTACTAGTCAGCATTCTTGTCTATCGTATCGTACTCGTCTCCTCGACGTTTAGCAAAACAATTCCAAAACGTCGTGAAGTATGGCGTCGTTATATCACGTTGATTAATTACTTATACGGTTTCATAGGATATACCTAATACAATATTGACTTTGGAACCCATACTGAGCATACCTACTTAATACCATTCTGCCGTTATATTAACACTATCCATCACTACCCGTATTATAAATAATGCGAACGTTCGTTTATCTCTATTTGGTTTCTCCATCAATCACACCGCATCGTAGCATCAGATCGACGTGATTATTTGCATGGATTCAGACCTGGAGAGTGATATAGGCTAATTTTATCTCGGAAAATCAAAGATTTCCCACGGGAATCTGAAATAACTACTCGAAAAGTCGAGGGCATAAGCTATCCAGCAAATAAACATCGGACAACGATAAAAAAATTGATTATAATGAAGTAACTTTACCTTTATCAGCAAAGGTTTTTGGATCCGAATATAAAACAGCTTTTTGCCTTCTATCTATAGAAACTATTACTGTACTTTACATGGTTAAAAATGAGTTTAATATATTAAAAAGTAGCTGCTAAAATTTAAGTTTAAGTAACTTGAAATTAAGCACAATTTAGCCTAAAGTATTTCCATAACAAGTAGGCATTAGGAATTAGGATGCTTCACATAACGTATGTAACTGTATTTAAACTCGGTAAACCAGGATCGCAACTTTGCCACAGCCTGGCCCGAGTTGTTGGTATAATATTATTATACAACAGACTGAACTTCGTTTTTGAAACATTTATACGTATTGAAATTCAAATAGTATTCAGAAATGGGGACTCGGAACGGAATATATTTGAATTTTTGAGGAACTTTTACGATACATATTCGCGCTGTAGCGGTTACCACTTTGGCAACTAGATGTCGCTAATTGTATCTACATCACAGGATAGATTAAATCGTCTGAAAACTTTACATACAAGCCTGAATCGCGATATCGAAGTTTTCAGAGAATAGCACTATTATCTATATATACTCGTAAAAGTGAAGGGTTACTCACTGATTCATCACGATATCTCAGGAACTATAAAGCATACAGACTTGAAATTTGGAAGATAGGTTACTTCTGTAGTGTAGACGCCAGCTAAGAAACGGTTTTGAGAAAATTCACGCCTAAGGGGTTGAAATGGGGGTTGGAAGTGTGTATGAACGTCCTTTGTTTTTGAAATTAGAGACATGAAAATTTGCAATTAAGTTAATAGTTGTAAATAATAAAAACCCACATAATTGTACGAAAATTCACCCCAAAGAGAGTGTTATGGGGGTTCTAAGTTTGCATGAAAGTCCTATGTGTTTGAAGTTAGAGACCTGAAAATCGGCATTTAGGTTTTAAGCTTACATGAGGGTTTTAAGTTTTTGATGTTAGAGACTTGAAAATCGGGATTTAGGTTATTAGTTTTAAATTATAATAACCTGTATAATCAATTTTACGAAAATTCACCCCAAAGAGGTTCACCCTCTTTGGGCTGTAAGTTTGTATGCCCTAAAGTCCTTTGTGTTTGAAGTTAGAGGCTTGAAAATCGGGATGTAGGTTATTAGTTTTAAATAATAATAACCCGTGTAAGCAATTTTAGGAAAGTCCACCCTAAATGTGAAATTGGGGTTAGAAGCTTGCATGTAGGTTATAAGATTTTAAAATCGTCATTAAGGTTATATTACTTATTAGTTTTAGCCGCTATATGTACCTAGGCTTTTTGCAGCGGGAAAATCTCATAGGAAATCAGAAATTGCACGCGGACGAAGTCGCGGGTGATCTCTAGTATATCTATATAACTAATTCCGTTCAACTAATGGTTGGACCAGAAAGGTCCCCAGGCTAATACTTAACACCAGCCCGGAGGAAGATCTTCCTATTGGTGTGGACGAGTACATATCACTCACTCGTCCTCAAGGAACATACTTATTACGGTGACGACCTTTGGTTTCTGTGCCTGTTCTTTCTGACCTGTGGTTTCTGACGACCTCCGTGGCGCAGTGTGTAGCGCTGTTGTCTTAACATGCGGAGGTCCCGGGTTCGATTTAAGATACCGTAATGATTATCACCATCATGTTTTGTACTTATTTGACTTTCAAAAGTTAACAGTGTAACTAATTTGAATAAATAAACATTGAATTAATAATGTTCTCAGGTGTGTGAAGTCTGGACACTCTTCGACGACCTCCGTGGCGCAGTGTGTAGCGCTGTTGTCTTAACATGGAGTTCCCGGGTTCGATCCCCGGCAGGGTCAATTTGGGAATTTATAATATCTGAATTTTCCCTGGTCTGGCCTGGTGGGAGGCTTTGGACGTGCCGCTAAGCGATTTAGCGTTCCGGTACGATGCCGTGTAGAAACCGAATAAGGGTATGGGTTTAATATAACTGCCATTCCCCTAACAGGTTAGCCCACTACCAACTTAGACTGCATCATCACTTACCATCAGGTGAGATCGCAGTCAAGGGCTAACTTGTAGTGGATAAAAAAAAATGTTCACCTTTTTTTTTTGTCCCACAGTGCCTGAATTCTACAAAATTGATAGGTAATTCAGTGGGCATACTACCATCGTTTATTCGCCGTATTCGAATTATAATCCTTATTTTAGGGATTTCAAGATACGTGACACAAAACCGTCATTTTGAAATAATACTGCTTTATATTTAGGTTTAGTTATTAGGTTTAGTTTTTTAGGTTAAGTACTAACGTAGGAAATAAGTTTGTATAACTAACAAAATATGAGTCATTGTTGCTTGAAATAAAAGTCATTCATTCATTCATTCATTTAAGCGATGGCAGTAACCCCCCAGTACGATTCGGTTCGTGATAGTTTAACACGTCTTTCAAGTTATATTGCGAACTCTATGCCTTTTATTGAAAATTTATACATACTATTAAATATTGATGCGAAAGTGTCTCTATCTGTTTGTCTAATCGTCACGTCAGACAAAAACTCAAATCTTTATTCTACAAATAAACTTTGACAAGTGCTTTTGAATCGTCGAGTGAATCTACCACTGGTTCGGAATATCATTCCTACCGAGAACAACCAGCAAGAAACTAGGTCCTATCTGTAATTAATTATAGCAAGGATTTTTACGAAATTTTGTACATAGGTACTGAATATTGCATTCAGAGGTAGGACGTAGGCTGCATAGGTCATCTTATCCCGGAAAATCAAAGAATTCTATCATCATCTAAACATTGTAATGAATGACTTATTATAAATGATTTATTTATTTGATGTGGGATAACTTGTAATGATAAATGATTTATTTATTCCACGGGGGATAACTTGAGCCACTTTATGACATGTCAAGACTCCATCTCCGGTTCGGAAAACAGATAGGTACTATATACTAGCTGATACTGATAATAATACTTTCATCCTGTAAAATTATCGAGCTCACACGGGATTTTGAAAAATCTAAATTGACGTTAGCTAGTTATAATATAACCTACCAGAGCATAACTGTTGTAGAAGGTATTTATTTTACATTATTTTGGTGAGTGTATAAGAAAAATACTTATTACAATTTTCTTTATGCATTCAATCTTGAAAAGAATTAGCGAAGAAGATTAATTAAAATTCTAAATTAAACGCTCCTCTTAGCTAAATATTATCTCAGAAACAATAGAATTAAATTCTTCACGAAGTTTCGGGGCACTAAATTGTTTTAGACAACGTTAAAATAACTCAATCAATTCTTTTTCGACGGGCCTCTAATCATCTCTGATAACATAGCTTTTTTTTCAATACCCGAGGTTTAATTAAGTTTGTATGATTTTTAAATATACCTTAATTAATTTGATGACAGCAAAAAGGTTTCGGTATTTTATAAAAGCAGATTCCTGAGTGCATTCATGGTTCTTATAATGCAATATTCACCTAATAACCGACTAGCCTCCGATTCAGCGTTCCGGAACGCTGTCGGTTAAATATTTAGTTTAAATCAAAGATTAATAATTGCGACTTAATCAGAGTATCCTTAGCTCTATTATTGATATCATCATCTGAGACCCATCGTTGGCTAACTACCTTAGCACAGGTCTCCCATTAGAATGAAAAGAGATTAGACTATAGTCCATGCTGGACATGTTATGGCACCTTTGAGAACATTAAGGGAACTTTCAGGCATTCAGGTTTTCTCGAGATATTTCCCTTCACCGTTGAAGTAAACCACATGTAACTATGAAAAGTAAGAGATGCATGCCCGTAATTCAAATTCTGGACCATGGGGCTTTGAATTAACCATTAGACTATCACTGATCTATTATAACTTAAACAAATAATATTAATTATATAACAAGGAGAAGAGGGAAAACAAAGGTCAATGTTTTTGGGAAGGAATTTTTTTTTAAGTCGAAGGCTGAATAAAATTGAAAAAATATAAAGATGTTTAACTTAGAGATACGCATATTTTCATCAAAAACAAGCTACCGAGTTATTTTCGCAGAATATAACAAATTATGTGACAAAAAATCCAATACGTTTATTTCAATCATATTTTTTCTGGATATGACAATTTCGTCTCAATTGAAAATGAAGGTGGAAAATTTCGTTGAATTCTCCAACTCGTGATAAATCATCTTTTTGATGGAGTAGCTATAGAATTTCTGTAGTTTATATTTATTTTTATCGAATATTATTTTTATATACCCCTGATCGGTACCTACATGTCATCTTAACGGGACGTTCAATCGCTTGGCGGTACGTCTTCACCAATTGGGTGGTAACTAACCACGGTTGAAGCCTTCCGCCAGACCAGAAAAAATTCAGAAATTGGCTCTGCCAGGCATCGTACCTGGGACCTTCTACGTCACTGCACCAGGAAAGTTATCAAAATGTAATGTCTTGTAAACTTTTATATTCCGTCCTGTCATTGGGACCGATATCAATAGGGGGGATGACAACTCAATCAAATCAGCAACTTTTTATCAAACTTAAAAACGCATTTCTAGTATGGAAGTTGTATAAAATTCACCATTGTAACGTCATAAAATTTCAACGCACTTTTTTTGTTTAATCTATATTTTAAAATGGTTATCATACCTAAAACTAACCGAGGATGTGAATTTTAGGTCTTTTGGAAGACTATCTATTTAATAATCAGTTAGAAATAATTTATTTTTGATATAGGCATCATCCCTATTGTTCTATGGATTCAGAACTATTATTTTATCTGTGCCGATACCACAGATTAGGCAATAAATAGTCAAGGGCGAAAACAGCCAAAATTTCAACAGTAAAAATTCTAAAACAATAGTTTAGAAAAATCTACCGAATGTCTTGCTTTTGTCGGTAAACTTTCTGAATCAGCAATAGATTTATTACCAAACTTTCAAGTAAATTTGACTTTAAATTCTACTCGAACATTGTTCGAGTAGAATTTAAGTTATTGGAAGTTTGTTTTGATCGTATATAACGAAGAAGTTTCTCACTGTATATACATGGAACTATGTGAAGTTCAAAATAAACTCCCGTCTAATATGAAACTATCACCGTGGACCTGACTGGGACTGAAAAACTTATTCATAAAGGTTAAAGAATTATGAGTGTTACAGGTTGAATTGATAAGAGAATCAAATCTGTAACCGTTTTCAATGTCATTTTAAATCTGTTAACCCAAAACACTTATATTTCTGTAACAGAAATTAATCTGTAACAGAAATGAAAGTGTAACCGGAATAGCGACGTTGCAAATTTGACTGTTGACGCGTATTCAAATTTGAACCTAAGGTGTAAGCACTGATGGTCGCAATTGTTTTAAGAAAAACATGGCCAATGTTGTGTCAGTGTGTGTAAAGTCTAAAATTTGTTAGGGCAAGTACCTATTAGGGTTACAGATAAAAACACTTATTAACAGAAATAAACTTTTTTGTTTTATTATTCAAATTATCCCTAAGCTAGATTTTGCTCGCGGCTACGCCCACGTTTATTTCGGCTTTAATTCGTAAATTTCAAACCCCTGTTTGATCCCCTTAGGGATTGAATTTTCAAATATCCTGTTTCAGAGGATGTGTACGTCATATCTATCTGCAAGCTTAAAATATCAGCCCGATCGTTCAATCAATCAATCAATTTTTATTTATTCAAATTAGGTAAATACACTGTACACTTATTGATATCCGTCACCTTTCCACTCCCTGAACCTATTTTGACGATATTTAGTACGGAAATAGCTTCCATCCCGAAAAAAATAGGCTACTTTTTATCCCAGAATAATGAAGAGTTCCCACAGGGTTTTTAAAAATAAAATAAGGTAAAATACTATATCATATTACAAACTCTAATGTGTGTATATCTGCTACGCTTTCACGGTCCATCTTTCAACTGATTTTGACGAAAATCGTTAGAGAGATAGGTTGCATCCCGGGAAAGGACGTGGGCTTCTTTTTATCCTTCACGCTTATTCAATACTATATAATATTATAAACTCTAATGACGTGTGTCTGTCTGCTACGCTTTCACGGCTCATCTTTCAACCGATTTCGAAGAAAATTGTTAGAGAGATAGGTTGCATCCCGGGAAAGGACGTGGGCTTCTTTTTATCCCGGAAAATTTATTTATTTATCTATTGATAGGCATACCCGATAAGACTTTACAGTTTCCCAATACGTCTTATCAGGCTACAATAGGCATTACATATAAATTACTAAAATTACACATACATGACAAACAAAAGCACTAAAAATATAAAAACACACTATTATTTAAATTTAAATTAAATAAACAATAACAAAAATACACAATATATATGAAATCAAAACTACCTATTCTCTATTAACAACTTTATTATTTTCGTGAGCTGGGTCAGTGGGGTGTGGAAAACTTCAAGTCCGAATTAAGGAGTTCTCCCGGAAATGGAACAACTCCATCCTGTCCGTCTGTCAGTCGATTACGATGACAGCTCGAGCCAAGCCAGGCGGCTTAGCTAGTCGTATCAAACTGCGTAGCTCTTATATTAAAAGAGGCAATATAAATGATTGGATTTGCTCACAATTTTGAAAAAGCACTTCAACGACTGGGATCTGCCGCTATTCTCGTTATTTCTAATGAGATATTGAAATACAGACTGAGAGCTAGTGGAGGATTGGCTTTGGATGCTAAACACGATATAAATGTTCTACATGAATAAAATACTAGAAACCCGCCACGGCTTCGCACGGGTACTAATATTACAAATGCGAAAGTTTGGATGGATGTATGGATGTTTGTTACTCAATCACGCCCCAACGGCTGAACGGATCTGGCTGAAAATTGGCATAGAGATAGGTTATAGTCTGGAATAGCACATAGGCTACTTTTTATCCCGGAAAATTAAAGAGTTCCCGCGGGAACCAAAAAACCTCAAACCATGCAGACGAAGTCGCGGGCATTCGCTATAGTAGTCCAATATACCCAATATAGCAGTGGGCAGCAAATCAGGTTTAACATTTAGCACTGATCTCTAATCTTTTTGATAATAAAATATAGCCTATGCTACTCCATGATAATGTAGCTTTCTATAGGTGAAAGAGTTATTTAAATTTGGTGAGTAGTTTTTGAGTTTATCCATTTCAAACAAACAAATCTTTCCTCTTTATAATATTAGTTTCGAAAAATAAATATAGGCCAACTTGTAGCTTGGCAACTTTTTAAATTACAACACAGATTCCAGAAGCTTATTCTACTGAGAAGGGCCAGAAGGGGAATCAGTTATTCTTTTCAAAAACAAAACGTTGCGATAATAAATTAAATAGAACAAAGGTAATCGGTATTTTATTTACTATCTTGTGAATCAAACATACTTTATCCATGCGGACAAAGTCGCAGGAATCATCTAGTAATATAATATTATAAATTCTAAAGGGTTCTGTCCGTTACTTTTCAAGTTTTCTCCCCTTAAACGATTTTGTTTTTTTTTTAAACTAGATAATTATGTCCCCGAAACGGAAATACGCTATTTTTTATCCCTAACATAGAGTTCCCGTGGGATTTAAAAGGCATCATCTTTCATTATTTATTATAGTTTTCTGAGCATTGAGTCAACGTCTCTGAGGCAAATGTGTTTAGTGTCAGCCAAGCAAATAACAAAATGAAGGAACTAGAAATTTAATTCGCTATAATCGGCGACAACAGGAAAATCTATGTGGTACAGTGGTTCTCACCACACCACAGAAATCCCCCAAAAACCTAACAAAACTTGCGATGCGCACAGAGTACGTAAACTCTGCCATCAGCTCTCGGTCTAAAATGTATTGACGATCAAAACACAATAATAATATCATTTCCAAAACAAATTGGGTGTATTGAAACAAAAATTGTTTGTTTTATTATTATTGGCACTATTTGCACTGATATTATTTACATTCATTATATTATTAAACCGAATAAGACTTGTAACATTATATTAAATCAATGATTCTAAGATTGCGTCTCATTCCCTTAGGTAGTAGAGAAAAATACAATCAATTTTTAAGTATGTTTGCAGCACAAAAATAATAAGTACGAGTATGAATTCCAAAGAACTCAAAAGAAGCACACTTAACACCTTTTGAACGACAATCCATACTCAATTTCAATATAGGTACACTGTAGGTACACTTATTGACGTTAAAAATTATTTATTTATAAAACATGATGGTGATAATCGGTTACGGTATCTTAAAACTAAAGCTACGTGGGTTCCAAACGCGCCCAGCAGCCCGATTCTGTAAATCAGAGGTTATCAAAAAATGAAAGCCACTGACTTATATTTTTTATCCATTGAAGATTTACTATGAAATGTTCTTTCATTTTTTCATAGTAAACCTTCAATGGACAAAATATATATGTCAGTGGCTTTCATTTTTCGATAGCCACTGAGTTACAGAATCGGGCTGCTGGTCTGAGAAGAGCTCACAACAAACTCAGCCGGATTTTTTTTTATTATCACCACCTCACATCTTAACTAAGGAACTATCAGAGCCATAGAGCCAATTATTGCCAAGCTTCCTTGTTTAAGTACTACTAGTACTAATAATATAAATGCGGCAGTGTGTCTGTCTGTCTGTCTGCTACGCTTTCACGGCCTATCCTTTTAACCGATTTTGACAAAATTTGACAAACTATCTATCATGGCTAAACAAGATCCTTTTTTTTTCAACCCTGTGATAAACTTCCAAAAAGTGACAGCATTATAAAATTTAATCGCTTTAAGCAGTTTGATGCCAGCTTATTATGTAAATGAATGTTTAAGCAAAGTATAAGTAGGTATACTCTTTAGATCTAAGGGCTCTAACACAAAACTGCGATTTGCATCGCATCGCAAAAACTTCCGATTTGATTCGCATCGCATATTTGGTGACGCCATTTTAAGTCCACTCGGAGACAGTGTGTGATATTAAACTTAAAAGCTCTTCAAATGAAGATATGCTCATTAATAACCAAAAAAAAAAACTTTATTTTCCTCTGTTATTCCATAGTATTTTCGGTTAAAATAGTACCCATCAGCGTTAATTATTGTAATAAGTGGATGAACCCAAAATCTGCTTTTTTTCTATATCAAATTTAACAATAACAGCACTGCAATATGCTTCTTTCGATCAATGTCACTACTTCTAAAAACAGCAGGGCGATTGGCTGAAAATGACAGCTATAGTGTAGTGATCGCAATCACCTCTGGTTGGTTAAGATTCTTCCACCATTGGCCAAAATCCACTGACGCAGCAAAAATATCATAAATTCAGCCAATCAAAACAATTGAGACTGTAACAGTGATTGATGCAGGTTTTAGTTATTTATTTATTTCATAGCTTTCATGTTCATGCCTTACTAGCTAATACATAATATTAATCATTGACATGGACATGAGGCCCTGTCAGGGCGTTGCTAACATTATTATACTTATTATATATATCACAATAGGGATGATGACAACTCCATCAAATCAGCAACTCTTTATCAAGCTTAAAAACGCGCTTCTAATATGGAAGTTGTATGAAAATCACAATAGTGACGCGATCAAATTTCAACGCACATTTTTTTTAAATTTATATATTAAAATAGTTATCAAACTTAAAACTAACCGAGGATGTGAATTTTAGGTCTTTTGGAAGACCCTCTATTCAATAATCATTTAGAAATAATTTATTTTTGATACAGGCATCATCCCAATTGTGGCGTCCTGTCCTTACATAATTCACACAATCTTAAATTACACAATCGCCCTACCGGTCCAGTACGGTTGACTACCGTCGCGCGTATGTTCACCTGAAAAAACGTTTTCCCGCACGAAATCGTATCGCAGCAATTCGCATCGCAGGCTCCTGCGATGCGGCGTCGTATCTCATCGCATCGCAGTTCTGTGTGGGAGCCCTAAAGTCTGAGATAATCTCTAAACGTCAGGCTTTAGTACCGATGCCTTTTGAATTCTTAAAGCGGCCTTTGAAATGTTTGTAGCCGCTAAAACACTCGTAAACCAGCCGACGATGCCGCGACGTTTTTTGCGAATACAACCTGTGGGGTTTACTTCCATCGCTTAAAGCAGTATTACTTCAAAATTACATTTTTGTTACGTACCTTCACGTCCCTAAAATAAGGATTATAATTCTAATACACGAACGTGAACAATATCAAAATAATACGGATTTAAGCGATGATAGTATGCCTTCTGAGCCTAACAGATGGGCCACAAGTTTGCCATCTGAGTCACTAGGGACATAGCGTGGAAAATCGGCTAACGGTCGGTTTCTGAATTGAGAATTTCATGTTGAGTCCGTCTTAAAGACTACATCAGTACTCACTAACCAAATTTTTGTCTCTGAATTGATATTGTGTTTTTAAATTGATAAGGTTTTTTTTTAAATTAAGTATAAATAAAAATTTTATTCATATTAACAAGATTGTAAGGTTCAAGAATTGGAGATTGAGAAATTTCAAATTTGACAGTTTCGAAACTTAAATGTATGCTTAACTGCAAAATTGCGTTACAGAGCGCATTTGACAGTGCTCAAAGTCCTCTAATCTCAAAGTTTAGTGTGTGATATTTAAGTAACGGATTTCGGCTTCTTAAACTATACTCACACTTCGTCCATGGATTAAGGTTTTTTTTTTTTAAGTACGCTACGTGTCAATACTTGACTATATTCTAATTAGCGTAGCTAGTTTTCTAACTAACGTTTGCCCTCGACTTTTGCAGCATGGAATTGGGTTCTTAAAAGGGAATTTTTTTTAAAACTGTGAAAAATAAACACTTCATTTTTCACCGAAAGCACAAATACCAAATTTCATAGATATAACTCGAACCGCCTATTTAAACTCCTTTTGGGTGGGATTTCGAAAATACACTTGCCCAGTACACTTCTAAGGTGCTCACGGAATATTCTCTCAAAATTTTAAATCTGCAGAGAGGTAATCGTATTTTTAAAAAAATTAAAAAACACGACTGCCCTGCCAAAACACGAACTAAAAAGTTAAAAAGCTAAATTAATCTACTTAAATAGAATCTTGTTCACATTTTTATTAAATGATTTTTTTTAATTCACTGGATATTGAACTATAGTGTTATATATTTTTGGAAAGTAATCATCATCAATATTTTTTAAACTTTACTAGCCTATGTCACCCGGAATAAGCTAGGGATTCTAACGATACCTTATTTATCAAAATCCGGTTCAGTCATATAGAATATGGTGGAATATAAAAACTCACATACATACATACATGCATACATACATTCATACATACATACATACAAGAACCCTGAAAACAATATACTCCATTTTTCAGGCAGTCGTAGAAAAATAGACCTCCTGATGTCACACAGCCCAGCTCTCTGGCGATGACGTTTTGAATAAAATAAGACACAGGCCACATTTTTTAAATTGGATTGCTTTAGTTTTAAGATTATTATCACCATCATGTTTTATAAGTAAGTAATTTTTAACGTCAATAAGTGTACCTACAGTGTACCTATATTGAATAAATAAAATGATATGAGATATAGGAATCCCAGATAACTCGTTTTCTATACCTACCCTAGGAAAGCGAGTATCTCACGAAGAGATGAGATAATGTGAGATTGCCCTTGACTGCGATCTCACCTGTTTGTAAGTGATGATGCAGTCTAAGATGGTAGCGGGCTAACCTGTTAGGGGCATGGCAGTTATATTAAACCCATACCTACATTATTTTTTAGTGATTAAAATCTCTCAAAAGTCGTAAATATCCACGTCAACTGTTACTTTTATGTTTGAAACCCATTTTAAACTATCGATTTGATTAAAAAAGTGCGTCGAATTTTAATAACGTCATAATTCAGTATTTCATACAACATCAGATACTGAGCGCGCGTTTTGACGTTTAAAAAAAGCTGCTGATTTGACTAGCTGTCAAATACCCAATACTCATTATTACAATTCCTGAAATGACTACCTACCCCATAAATCTTGAGTGCTTCCTTAGGCTAGTCTTTAGCCGATATGTTAAATTTGTTTGTAAATATATTAATATATATTTTAAACAACATAAAACAAACATAAAAGTAACAGTTGACGTGGATATTTACGACTTTTGAGAGATTTTAATCACTAAAAAATAATTTAGGTATGGGTTTAATATAACTGCCATGCCCCTAACAGGTTAGCCCGCTACCATCTTAGACTGCATCATCACTTACAAACAGGTGAGATCGCAGTCAAGGGCACTAACAAAATAAAAGTGTAAATAGCTATATTTTACTCTATATATATCTTTGCTTAAACCCTCCTTGTATTATGTGTCCTATATGTTTTTGTAGATAATTAATGTAACTAATAAAATCCATTTATTGCATACTCTTCATAATTATAAATTCACTTTTTTTTTGTTGTACATAGTCTCCTTTGTGGATCTTCCACTCCACCTGAAATTGGCAAAGTGCATTGTGCTGGTGTGGCACTATTAAAAGCCATAAACAAAACAACAACAACAACAACAACAACAATAACTACCTAACCATAGACTGAACTAAAGATTTATTTTTCTGAGTTTTTATTATTAAAAAGAGGGTATTTTTTTTTTTGTATACCATAAAGAAGAGCGATAACCTTTTAAACTTTATCTTAATCTATTGCTTTATTTAGTAACGATTTGAATGACGTACTGTGTTTACGTAGCTCGTACAAGTAATACGAGATATAAATATTTATACTTGCACGGGGCGCGAAATTCGAGACCACCCACGTGACCCTTCGCAGACCTATTAAATCCACGTAATGGCGGTGGCACCGACGAGGGGTGGGTTGCAATAAGAGAACTTCCCAGATATCCCCAAGGCAGAAGAAATATTAAGTTTGCAGGAGTTAAAGTATATAACAAACTACCAAAAGTGGTGAAGAATGCGACTTCGTTCAACATTTTCAAAAACAAACTTAAAAAACACGTACTTCATGATGTAAACTTAATCAAATAATCCTATTAAATTATCACAAATTAAAATAACCCACCGATATAAACTACGCTGTGGCAGCGATCTCGCATTCCTCAACCGGAGTTACAATAAACTTATGAGGGTAGATCTAGAAAATATGCAATAAATATAAAGTGAAATTATTGTGATTGCCGTAATATTTAAGTATATTATAAAAACTGCTTTTTCTCTATAATTTAATTGTATAATTCTATTGAGAAAATAAATTCTTTAACCTGAGATATCACCTCTAAAGTGTGTCTCTTCCATTCCACGCGTCATTGGCGAGGTATACTTATTGTACTCATTTGTTTTGTTTGTTTTAAATTCTTTATTGCACATAAGAAAATTACAATACACAAAGGCGAACTTAATACCTAGAGGTATTCTCTTCCTGTTAACCTTTGGTAGTGGGGACAGGGTTGTTACAAACGCAAGCCATAAAATCAAGACTTGAATTTAAATAAGAGAACTACCATTAAGAATAAAACTATGTAATTATACAGTTTCTGCCAAATGCATGTTTCCGAGAGCCTCTTCAGAAGGCTCGTTATATTAATTAATATTAAAATGATAGCAAGTGGTTCCGTGGCAAGAGCACTTGAAGCTAATTAGTCTGGAAACATCCATCATCCCGCATCTGTTTCGAGAGTATGCGAAATTAAGACGAATGGGGTTTTATATTCGTTAATACTTTTATTTTATTTTTGGACAAAATATACAAATTTGGTTTTCAAATAATAATAAGAATACTTGTCAAAAATACGCTTGTACGCTCCAACCTAGGCCAATAAACTATTACTACTACTACTACTAGACTATTTAGAAATTACAAGGGAACATAATAAATAAAAAAATGCTCCTTGCGGAAAAGGACAGTCTAGTATCAAATTCAAATGTTTTTTTATTCAAATAGACCTTTTACTAAGTTCTTATGAATAGTTGAATGAATCTACCACTGGTTCGGAATGCCGTTCCTACCGAGAAGAACCAGCAAGAAACTGGGTGGTTGCTCTTTTGAAAAAAATTAAATATATTTACAATTGCATTAATTTAATGATACTTATGTAACAGCAGTCCTGGGCATTGCTGAAACAAGTCAAATCGAAGCGCTTTTACCATTTATACCGTCCTATTTTACTAGTGCTATCAATTTAGTCTAGGCAATAAAGCTAGTTGACCCCAACAATAATTCCTCAGGCGACGAAACTTTACAGTATGATAAAGTATCATGAGTTAAACGTATATTATAAAAATCCTATAAAAAGTCAGACAGGAAGTAAGGTTTTTTATGCTATACCCAATTGTTAAAACAGGAAGGTACAATTGGGATGATGACTGATTTTGAAAAATGGTCAGATTATGTTTGGAAGTTTCTACTTTTTCGAAAAAATATATTATTTCAGCTGAAAAATAAGGTTTGGTAGATAAAATTGGCATTTGAAAATTAATTTTTTAAATTCGCGCCAAAACACCTGCCGGTGTCATGGCGTCATTTGTGACGTTGTTATTACCAATGTACTCTGTGCAGTGTGCAGTAAGCAATAGTGCTATTGTCAAAGCTGGAAAACAAACAATTGTGACGTCATTCGCTTCTTGGTGTTTAATCCAATATGGCGGATTGCTGTATTTTATAGTTTTATTTTATCAAAATAAATAGCAATCTCACTCGAAATAGAAAAATAAATATGTTTTTTATAATCCATGAATCCTATTTCGTTAGATAAATTCATAACTTCATTGATTCTTGGTTACTGTCATCATGCCTATTATCGCGTAAACGCAGTTTAGATTTAATAATAAAATCGGTTTAAATATCGATGTTCTGCAGGATTATTTCGTTTGATATTTCGGTTTTGAGTTTAAATATAGTACCTACTATCATTTTAAACAGAAAAAGAGAAAATATTCAGTAATAAATATTAAGTTTTAGGAATAAATATCTAACTTCCAGATGTTTTTTTTGTTGGATATTTTTGTGTAAGTTTTGGATCATCCAATACTAAAACCCAGCCAAGTTTCATCTACTGAGGATTTAATGCGGGGGTCTCCATACAACGGACTGCCCCGTTGCCTAGACTAATTAGAGAATATCGTGAACAACAGAGTTACTTAGCCACTTTGTGTATCGTAACTTAAGGCCAAATGGTCTAAGCAAATCTTAATCAAAAGTTAAACTTAGTTAAACTTAAAGTAACTAAGTTTAAATTTAATTGTAACTTTACTATTTATTATTGTTTTTTTTTTCTTCTTTTATTTAACACTTCACAAAATTACTCCCGCAATAACCACTATATTTATATTTAATTAGTGAATACTTTATAGGCAAATGTGCAAACTATATTTAAGTTCTTATGTGTAACGTAAAACGCTGTATGTATTCCAATAAAGTGAAAAAAAAAAAAAAAAAAACATTTGACTACTTTAAACGAGTAATCATTTGACTGCTTTAAACGAAAGTATTACTCGAACAGTTTATGAAGTTTCTGTACGAAGTTTCTGTACGAAGTTTCTGTACGAACTATACGAACTTCTGATAGTTGCTTAGTTCAGCAGCCCGATTCTGTAACTCAGTGGTTATCAAAAAATGAGAGCCACTGACTTATATTTTTCATCCATTGAAGATTTACTATGAAATGCTCTTTCATTTTTTCATAGTGAACCTTCAATGGACAAAAAATATATGTCAGTGGCTTTCATTTTTCGATAGCCACTGAGTTACAGAATAGGGGAGCAGATGATTATTTGTGAAATGGTGATAATGAAAAAAAACCCGGCTGAGTTTGTTGTGGGCTCTTCTCAGACCAGGGCGCGTTTGGAACCATCGTAGCTTTAGTTTGCAGATACCGTTACTGATTATCACCATTATATTTTATAAATAACTAGACGTCAATAAGTGTAGTATACCTACCTAAATTGAATAAACATTCTTTGACTTTGACTTTGACTTTGAACCGCTAGGGTGTGGAACCCTTCCACCACACGTTTCCTGCCACTTATAACTTAAGTACCTTCAAGGCAAGAGTGAATAGGCATCTTCTAGACAAGCCAGTTCAAACCTAGACCTCATCATTGCTTTGCACTAAGCATGATTGTCGTCAAGGGCAAGCCTATCACGCAATTTTTTTTTATCCACTTGACTGCGCTCTCACCTGATGGTAAGTGATGATGCAGTGTAAGGTGGTAGCGGGCTAACCTGTTAGGGGAATGGCAGTTATATTAAACCCATACCCCTTTTCGGTTTCTACGCAGCACCGTATACCGGAACGCTAAATCGCTTGGCGGCACGTCATTTCCGGTAGGGTGGTAACTAGCCACGGCCGAAGCCTCCCACCAGGCCAAAAAACTTGCTTTTTGACGTGCAAGCTTCTATGAACTCCTTAAACAGGACGAATTATCCGTTTGACAAACGATTGCGTTTACGATTTCCGTACACTGTCGGGAAAATCGTCAGAATCGTAAAGGACATGCTTGGGTTGTTTTCTGACGGTTTGGGAATATTCTCTTCAACCTTTAATCTTTACTTTTTATTCAATGGTATTTTTATACAAAGAGCAACTTAAAGTATTAGTCTTTCATAAGTACTCTTGAAATAAACTTTAGTATAAAAAGCTCGTAACTTTACCAGGGGTCGTACTGCCTACGCTTAAAGCAATACTTAAGAAATATTACTCAAAATAACTGTTTGATGTCACCTATTTTGACGTTCCTAAGATAGAGATAATTTGTAAAACACGAAAGTGAACAAAAATGAAACAATATGGCTTTAGCGTTGGCAGTAAGGCCCCAGTACTTTTATAAAACAGAGGTGCGATCAAATCGTCAAAGTTCGGCGTCAAAGTAAAATAAGCCATAACAGCATTGAATTAGAGCTCAATTTCGTGTATCCATTCTCATACGTACATACTATGTCTCTCTTATCGTACATACGATACCCTAAACGTATGAGAATGGATACACGAAATTGAGCGCTAATTCAATTCTGTTATGGTTTATTTTACTTTGACGCCGAACTTTGACGATTTGATCACAACTTTTAGACAATCGGGGGGAAGGTTCGAATTAGGGAAGAATGACGATCTCATTCCTTGCCATTGATACAGAATTACAAAGATTTCCTCGAAGTAGTTTCATTTCTAAAGAAATACGGATACGTAACTCGAGTGACGAGCCCCTATTTCTTGTACATTATAACAACAATAGAACTACACAGTCTTGTAACAGGTCCATTGTGCTAAGTAAATAATTTATTAGAGCTTTTTAAAAGAAATGCTTTATTGTGTAAGACGTGATTTTTTTGGAGATCCATTTCTCTACAAAACATGCTGAAAGTGCTAACTGAAATATGCTACAAGAAGATATTAAGATAAAGTAGGTATACTTATATAGTATGACATTAAAAGTTGATGCCCGCGACTTTTGAGTGATGTTTTTCAATTCCCGCGGGAACACTTCAATTTTCCGGGATAAAAAGCATATGTCCTTCCCCGGGATGTAAACTATCTCTGTACCAAATTTCATCAAAATCGGTTGAGTAGTTGGGAAAACGTAGCAGACAGACTGACAGACAGACACACTTTCGCATTAATAATATTAAAAGTATGGAAGTATGGACTAGTATGGGTTTTGTTAGCTGATCTGTAACTAGTGAAAATTCCTACTTACCACTACAGCCATTAACGTCCCACTGCTGGGCGCAGGCGTCCACTCTCATAGGAGAGAAGGAATTAGAGCTTAGACCCACCACGCTGCTCCAATGCGGGTTGGCGGGCTTTAACGACTATTATCATGTTAGTGATAATAGCCGGGACCGACGGCTTAACGTGCTCTCCGAGGCACGGGGGTGAAACACCGCCAACTTCCTAACTCCGGGCTAGTACTAGGAATTTCTAATCAGACTTTTCCTTTAATTCCTACTTATTGATATATAAAGCTGTAAGTGCGTGCTGTAAATATCAAGATTCTAGATGCTTGTGGTTAATATGTTTAGAAGTTAGTCTTTTTGGTGCAGAAATAGACAAGGAACAAAACCGTCAGCGTAACCCCCTATAATATGGATCCGCAGACACTAGCGCGACAGGATAAAATGTAGTTGTCGTCTGCGGAACTAACGTGTAGATCTGTCGAACTTCTGAGTCATGAAACTGCATACTAATATGACATTAGAGTGAAAATATTTTGTATGACAAATTCAGCGTTTCTTCCATCACGGCACACAACGTTGCTCTATCTAGATTCTAGATCCCTCCGTCGAATAACTGATAGAAAAGAACGTATCTACCATTTTTATACAAATATTATCTTTGTTCTATAAACGTTGTATGGCACGTGTATGAAGGGGCGGCTGATGTAATTGGCAATTAGGGATGTTTATGTGTATTCAAAGAAAAAGCGATATTATTGACTTCGATACTCATCCAATCACACAGAGAATCTTGTTTTTGTTGGAAAATTGAGAAAATTTTAAAGAGATCGCACATTGCTGCAAGAACCGTTTAAAATCAAAATGGGTGCCTTCACTTTATGAACGTCAATACAAACGTGATGGTGTTAATTAACAGTCATATCTCGATTATTCCATCAAACCATCGACATAGAAAGTATGGTCGCGGTCTGAAAATGTTTAAGTACCAGTTTTATAATTAGATTCTTTAAAACACTGCGGGCATTAAGGTCTAAAACGCTTAAGCAAAGTATTTTACATGTCTCAAAGTTATCAAAAGTTTTCAAACATCGAATTCAACAGAAAGAGTAGTAATAAACTCAAACTCAAATAATGTTTATTAAATTTAGGTAGGTATACTATACTTATTGACGTTATTTAGTAATTTATAAAATATAATAGTGATAATCAGTAACGGGGTCTTAAAACTAATGCTACAAAGGTTCCAAACGCGCCCTGATCTAAGATTAGCTTACAGCAAACTCAGCCGGTTTTTTTTATTATCACCCCCGCAATTAATCCGCAATACCCCACTTTCAGTACTGAAAATGCGAGTTAATTCAAGAGCTGCATTGAATAAAACACCCTGAACAAAAGAGTGAAAAGAGACACTGTTAAATACTTTCTATTCAGAATGTTCTTCTTATCAAGTGTTGGAATAAAATACCACCACCATGACGATGTCAGAAATGCAGCTTTTCTTTTCTTCAAAATGGACGACGGTAATATGGTTCGTTAGACCAAATCGTCTTTCTCAAATAAACTAACAAGAAAATTTGATTTGGTCCGATAATGAAATAAAAATATTGTTAGTTGTTCGTTGCTCATTTTATATTTATTGTTATTCGAAGTCTACAAGTCCATTATTTAAATGGAAATGAGGTGGCGATAGCCTGGTTGTTTAAATGTCTGGCTTTGTATTCGGATCGGTTGGGGTTTGACTTTCGGGCTCGAATTACACAATTTCCACTACATTAGGCATGCTTCTGCTCTTCCCCAGACAAGACGACAAGGCTTAAGGGGAGCTAAGAAACAATATAAATGTAAAGGAGATCGGCGAGCTCCCATATAGTTTCCGACCCAGGCTTGAGGGTCACGTTCACGCATCAAACTTCTCATATTTTTTATACTAAACCAGACCAACAAAAAAGTTTATCAAAGTCAATCAAATAAAGCTGGGAGAAAAAAGATATTCTTAGTGATAGTTATGTGAGGTTAGGTTTTCATTTCATTGTTTTTAAGCCAGATGACCACTTATTAGCTTATAAAATCTATCAGGCACTGCAGATCACCTATTATCTGTCCATATACCAAAGAGAACACGGTTTCTTTTAATGTAGGTAGGTAGGTACATTAAAAACACTACAGGCTTCTGCGTACCTACTACGTTAAAACTATACTACATAATCCATAACGTGGCCATACAAATTGATGGTGCCATAACTATTTATTTGAAAGTATTGGGAATAATAAGAACTATAATTCATGCAAGAGATTTAGGTAAGGGAGGTCGCCCACGGCGGCTTCTTCCATCGATTCAGTAGCGCGCTACTATTTCTGGCCACATCGGTTAAAGAAGAGCGGGGGTGCCGGTAGGTACCTACTACACCGCAAGACTGTATCGATAATGCATCGCCTTTGTATCAATGCTGTATTGCGTTAATAGCGATGCAAAATCGTAATTAGGTACGTGTCCGATATATCTAGATTCTAGACCAGCGACTGATTCGCGACCTCCCTAATGATATTACAATGCCCGTGCCCGCCGTCCACTTTATGAGAACGGCGCCTTACTGTGTTATGGTATTCAGTGATCAGTCACCATATTAATTTAAATAAAATACTAGCTGATGGCTGCTATTTCATCGCGCGGAATAAGTTTTTGTAATTCCCATTGGATCTACTAACTTTCCGGGTAAACTATAGAGACCTTTTTATTTCAATCCTACCTACGAAGTTTAGCAATGATAATAATAATTCGTCCTAACTACAAATATGTAAAAAAGTAATTTGTAACGAATAAAATACACTTAGTTTCTTCATGCTAACTCGAGTTGTGTAGATAACTCGAATTATATTATGTAAAAAAGTTATTTGTAACAAATAAAATACACTTAGTTTCTCCTGCTAACTCGAGTTGTGTATCTAACTCGAATTATATGTAAAAAGTTATTTGTAACAAAAAAAATGAGTGTGTGTGTGTGCAATTATTCACACACGACAGAAGTGAAACTTCAGAAAAGTAGCCTACGAGATAATGAGATATACCTATGTAACTTGTATTCTATCTCATTCTCTCCCAGGCTAAATCCTATTATCAATATGTTTGTCTCTTTTGGTGTCGCTTTTTCGTTTCGTTTTACTAACCAAAGGCGGATTAAAATAAAACTTAAACAGCAAGTAACAAATCAGACTTTCTACTGCTACATATATAACAATCAAACAGAAAATTACAAAAATGGAACGCTTTGTATACACGTTCGTCTGGTGGCGCCACTTTTACCGTGGCGACAACATCGAATTTTCGAACCGTTTCATCGAATTTTCGAATCACAACGATTCTAAAAAAGTTTCACTTCAATAAAATACACTTAATTTCTACATGCTAACTCGAGTTGTGTAACTCGAATTCAATTCCGAGTTACCTGAATTTCAACTCGAGTTAACGTGCTTTTTCCGAGTTGGCACATCTCTACCACAGTCCACGAATGACATTTGATTGAGTTGACATTAATTGACATTTGACACGTTAGTTTCTACTTTTACCTCAGATTAAAAACCTATTACACTCCGTATTGCCATCAAAAATGACTTTTTCATTGTGTCGTAATTATTTTTATTTTTGATCCCCATCTTCTAAAAATTTGGTGTTTACACAGAAAAATACTTTGAAATATATTAAAAAATATTAAATGCTTTCTGAATCTGTACGGTTTTTAAATTAGCTGGGTCGGACTTCGCCGATCTCCTTTCTTTGTTAATAAATAAATAAAATAAATACATAAATATTGCTGCCAATGTCAAAAATAAATTATTTAAAAGCCAAAGTAGGTATGTAATGGTAATAACGACGGTATTTCTAACCGATTATTAAATAGAGGGTCTTCCAAAAGACCTAAAATTCACATCTTCTACAGTTAATAACAAACTTCATATTTTTTTGCATGAAATTTCTCCATCACGATTAAGCCGTTTATCAACCAATCAATCGTGCAATGAAACGATAATTAACTCTATGATCAGATTCATACGACACACTTTACTTTGTCATCAGTGTAGAATGTAGATGCTAAACAAAGGGACACTTAATCAATTATTATCGAGAGAGGGAAATTGAATTAAATTGTAAATGAAAGTTTAAACTGTGTCGTCTCATCGAGATCACAAAAACCGTAAAATTGTGGTATATTTAGTAGTACGATTTTGATTTCTACACACTATGTTGAAGTCGGTCGAGCCTGATGGGTCATCTTTGCTTATCTTTGTTATACCCGCCCGACTTTAACGTAGTGTGTAGAAATCAAAATTATTTTTTACTTTGCAGTGGCTTTGGAAGTCGATTTTTGGAAAGAATTTTTAATACAATATTAATTTATAGTTAAGTTAAAAGTAGCCAAGTTCTTGCATGACTTTAATTACGTCTGTAAATCGATGAAACCTTTATTATTTTGGGTCGTAATTGTTTTGATGTGATAACTTAGCACTCTTAAGTTATATTTCGTCAAAAACTTTTTAAAACGCAGGGACCTGGCTTGGAAAAATCCTATGTCACAAAAGGCGTTTAATTTTGCCTCTCTCCTTCTAGTATAGACGGATAGGGACAGAGTAACTGTATGTAATTATATTTTAGTTGGTGTTGAAAATTTTGAACCACATTTTGTTATAGTACATTAAAGTTCTATCTAAAGTCTTCCAACTATCTACGCAGTAGTGCTGGAAATGAGCCATATTGCTCTTACAGGGAGTCAAAATACACCACACGTCTTGTTTATGTATCAAAATCTATGTAGGTACCACGCTGCTCTAAAGTGCTTTTATATAGGCACATTTACCTACGCAAGTAATCCATCAGGGACTTACTTCTCTCGAAGTTTATGCCTGCTTTAAACCAATCTCGATAAAATACCCCAAGGTTCACCTTGATCTTGTTCTTGAGTACTTACTGTAAAAAGGGAATATATGCGAGCTTAGAGCCCTAAACTATAAACTGGTTTTAGTTTTAGCGGCTTGGTACCGTTGAGAAATGCCTGTTAAAAATTAAACACTAGTATCTAACTATCACGTATACTTTACTCGTGTATATGCTCGTATAAAACACCTTTCAAAACTCTACAATTGGGTATTAGACTACTAGTGAAATAAATTATTTTTTTGTGATTATTAAATAAAGGATCTCCCAAAAGTCGTAATATTCACGTCCCTTGCTAGTGTTATTTTGAATAACCATTTTAAACTATCGATTAAAGTGAAAAAGTGCGTCGAACTTTGATGGCGTCACTTAAAATTTCATACAAAATCCATACTAAGCACGCGTTTTGACCCAATCAAGTACCCAATTACACAACTCAACAAAATATTATAGCGCGACATAATTTAGATCAACGCCATCTATTGTGAGATGGGGAAACTACATTCGTACGGCTGAACTATTTTGCCCGCGCGGACTATGGACCGTGCATACACCTCAACGGGATATCACCACATCCAGATCTCCAAACGGGCGTCCACTACGAGCAAAGCCTAATACTCAGCCAAGACCACGAGGCCTTAAGCCCAGACGGCAGGCCTTAGCCGTCACAAGGCTAGTCAAGTTACGGAGAAGACCCTGCTGCTGTTTTTACAAGGGTCCTGCACGCGGTGGCGACGACGTTACCCGCAGTGTGGAAGGCTAGTCAAGTCAAAGAAGTCAAGTCACGGAGAAGACCCTGCTGCTGTTTTTACAAGGATCCTGCACGCGGTGGCGACGACGTTACCCGCAGTGTGGAAGGCTAGTCAAGTCAAAGAAGTCAAGTCACGGAGAAGACCCTGCTGCTGTTTTTACAAGGGTCCTGCACGCGGTGGCGACGACGTTACCCGCAGTGTAGAAGGCTAGTCAAGTCAAAGAAGTCAAGTCACGGAGAAGACCCTGCTGCTGTTTTTACAAGGGTCCTGCACGCGGTGGCGACGACGTTACCCGCAGTGTGGAAGGCTAGTCAAGTCAAAGAAGGCAAGTCACGGAGAAGACCCTGCTGCTGTTTTTACAAGGGTCCTGCACGCGGTGGCGACGACGTTACCCGCAGTGTGGAAGGCTAGTCAAGTCAAAGAAGGCAAGTCACGGAGAAGACCCTGCTGCTGTTTTTACAAGGGTCCTGCACGCGGTGGCGACGACGTTACCCGCAGTGTGGAAGGCTAGTCAAGTCAAAGAAGTCAAGTCACGGAGAAGACCCTGCTGCTGTTTTTACAAGGGTCCTGCACGCGGTGGCGACGACGTTACCCGCAGTGTGGAAGGCTAGTCAAGTCAAAGAAGTCAAGTCACGGAGAAGACACTGCTGCTGTTTTTACAAGGGTCCTGCACGCGGTGGCGACGACGTTACCCGCAGTGTGGAAGGCTAGTCAAGTCAAAGAAGTCAAGTCACGGTGAAGACCCTGCTGCTGTTTTTACAAGGGTCCTGCAGGCAATGACGACGACGTTACCCGCAGTGTGGAAGGCTAGTCAAGTCAAAGAAGTCAAGTCACGGAGAAGACCCTGCTGCTGTTTTTACAAGGGTCATGCACGCGGTGGCGACGACGTTACCCGCAGTGTGGAAGGCTAGTCAAGTCAAAGAAGTCAAGTCACGGAGAAGACACTGCTGCTGTTTTTACAAGGGTCCTGCATGCGGTGGCGACGACGTCATCCACAGTGCGGACCCAACACCGGAGACGACATCAGGCCTAGGGGCCCGCAGCCTTCAAGCCTGGGCCTAGCCGGCACACGGCAAAACAATCACCGGGATACAATGTTACCCCGCGCCCCGCCCGGGTAATGAAGCCAGGCCTCGAAGCTCGTACCCCCGTTTGGCCCTCATGGACCAAAAAAAGACCCCTGCTGCTGAACTATTTTTTACAATGCCAAAAATGTTAAACTTTTTTTTATCCACTACAAGTTAGCCCTTGACTGCGATCTCACTCATGGTAAGCGATGATGCAGTCTAAGATGGTAGCGGGCTAACCTGTTACGAGCATGGTAGTTATATTAAACTCATACCCCTATTCGGTTTCTACAAGGCATCGTACCGGAACGCTAAATGTCTTGGCGGCACGTCTTTGCCGGTAGGGTGGTAACTAGCCACTGCCGAAGCCTCCCACCAGGCCAGACCAGGGAAAATTTAGAAATTATAAATTCCCAAATTGACAATTACAAATGCGAAAGTGTCTGTCTGTCTGGCTGCTAAGCTTTCATGCCCCATCTTTTCAACCGATTTGAAGAATGTTTGTATAGGGATAAATTTTGTACCTAGGGGAAGGGATGCATGCCTACTTGTATGTACTACGTGGCTAATAGGTTCGATTTACTCTAAATTTATAAGTTACTTCTTTAAAAAAACCGGCCAAGTGCGAGTCGGACTCGCGCACCGAGGGTTCCGTACAAACCTGTAGAAAGTTTAAAATTATTAAACATATTTTTATTATATGATGTAACTAAAAATTTTTGCTTTTCGCAATTTTTATACGACCGCCTGAAAAAAGGAGTATATTGTTTTCAGGGTTCATGTATGTATGTATGTGAGTTTGTATATTCCACCATAACTTCTATACGCCTGAACCGATTTTGATAAATGAGGTATCGTTAGAACCCCTAGCTTATTCCGGGTGATATAGGCTAGAATTGTTTTTTATAAAATTGATGGGGTGACCATGGTCCCGTAATCGAAAATAAGATTAACTATATAATCATCATCTAGAAAATGATGAGTAGATTCCAAAAATATATAACACTATAGTTCAATATTTAGTGATTCACAAAAAAATATCATTTAATAAAAAGCGTGAATAAGATTCCAAAGGCTATATATTCAAATCGCTTCTTATGGAGGTAAACTCCAAAAATAATATGGCAGGGCAGTCGTATTTTTTAATTCGTTACTTCATTTATCATTCGTATCGTATATTCGTATCAAATTTCAAGATTCTGAGTTCACGGGAAGTACCCTATAGGTTTTGATTCCCTTGCGAGTGTCGATAATTTGCAGCATAGACGTCTGTATCTTTTGATTGCGTTGGCTTAGAAGTTTGATTTTTTTACAGCTCCAAGGGACAGTAGACCTGAGTATTTGATATGAATTTCAGCTTAATACCTCCATGCGTTCCTGAGAAGAAGGGTCTTGACAGACAGACAGACGGACAACAAAGTGATCCTATAAGGGTTCCGTTTTTCCTTTTGAGGTACGGAACCCTAAAAAACTTGTTACGCCCTTTAGAACGTTGACGACGACGAATACGATGCTCTAGAGTTCTCTTGAACGAAGAAAGTTGGTTGGTGTAATAAGCCCATACTTTTCTTGGCATCAATAGAGAAAAGATGGCAAAATATCATACCGGGTCAGTGGGGCTCAAAAGAAATTTTATGGATCCGCATTTTGCATGAAACACTTTTCAGTTGGCAAGGCGTTTTACTATCCATAGACATCTTTTTCATACGGTCTCTGAATAGCCTTACTATGAATAAGTAGTACTTTGCCATATCAGTGAATATCTTGAAGTTTTCAACGTATTGTTTTTGACGTAAAACTTCTTTAGAATCGTTGTGATTTGAAAATTCAAGGAAACGAAAAAGCGACACCAAAAAGAGAAACATATTCATAAATAGGATTTAGCCTACTAGAGATAGATTACAAGTTATATTTTTCTCATTCTCTCGTAGGCTACTTTAATAAATTATCACTTCTGCCGTGTGTGAATTGCACACACACACACACTTTTTAAATTGGATTGATTTTCGCGTCATATCTAGTCGCGTGATCGCGTTTGTCGTTCACATAAGTCAATGCCTTAAGCCTCCATTATAACAATTACTGATGCTCTACTCAACATAATGTTTTATTAACTAAATCATCCATTCCAGAATGTTAATAAATAATTATATCGGGTATTCTTGTGAAATCATTCGATATTCTGAACGATCCGGAATTTAATATCGTTGTCCTGATCGATTTCAAATTAATAATTTCTGAGCTTTGATTTATATTCAGGGGCTTATTCTGATATATTTACCAAAGTTGATGAGAGGTTGGCTTTAAAGGTTTACCGATGGGCCATAACATTAATGTACAAGCGAGAGCAACAACAGTAAATTACTGCCCAGGCCGAAAATAAAGCAATTCACACCTGAGTAATATTGAAAGGACGAGACCAAACCGAGGACTTCCCAAGTGATTTTAAAAGGCGAGAATGTTAAGTAAACGAGGCCGTGAATGGCTATTTCAGCCAAGACTTTTATGATTTTTCTCTTATATTTTGCGAGCAAACAATAAACTTAGAAGTAATTCAGGAATACAGGTATTAATATTAAAAGTTCCATTCCCTTGCAGATTACTTAATACAACATTAATTTAACACTTTTGCAAGTAAAATCTAATGTGTTTACTTCCGATGAACTACCTATTTATTTCATTCCTATTATCATAATTAACTTAAAAGGTATGTTAAACGTGTGTTAATCCCTAATACATGTTAGTATGCCTTTTAAACACCTCGCAACTGTCCAGCAATTTCTATTATCCTCCGGACAATTGTTGGAAATTGCTGGCGTGCGGTCAGAAAAGAGCCAATGTATGATTTGTTTAAAAAAAATATAACGAAGCAATTTCCGAGCAAGTGCCTAAGGTAACAGTCGCTGATATAGCAAGGTAGTGGCCCAGTGGCCAAGTTTATGATCGTTAGGTCCTGCGGTGCTGAATTTTGTGGAAACGGCACCCTAACAAGAGGGGTTTGTAATTATTTGGCCGAAGTTAGGAGCAATTTTCGGCGAAATGGACGAATAATTATTAGCAACGCTCAGAAAAGTCGCACCTTTTAATGTTCATTAATTTATAATTTGGCGATGATTGAGGCCATTTGGGGCGTTTTGTAAAACATTAAACCTTTGTTTTACGCATAATATAACGAATGTTTATATTATCTATTGTAAGCATAATTCCAGAAGTGGGTGAATAATTATTAAAATATGTTTGTACTCTCTTTAAAACTTGCAATGGCAAATAGTTACAACGTGTAGCGGTTTCACGAGAGATTTAATGTAAAAACTTGATTAAACTTTAAAGATAATATTCATTTCATCCGGCCACGATTGCTATCCTTAAGCCCTAAATCAAATTGCAATCTAAACACAAAAGTATTCAATAATCGCTGAGTCTGCATGCAGGAAACTAACTTCCAATCGTCAAAATACTCGTATTTATGCAAATTATTCCAATATGACGTCCCCACCAAAGAACGAACCGAGTGAAATACGTCGAATGAGTCAAATATCAATTTAATTAAACCTTTGTTAATTTATTCTTGTATCTTTTCTAAAAATTCAATTCAAATTTAAAAGCAAAGCTGACACTATCTACTTAGCTTTATTCACTCACTAACATCCAATAATCCGACTCACTATAACTGTTTGGTTCTGAAGCCACACTGCCAAAGCGGTATGGTTTCATTATTGTTGACCTTCGTGTTTTAGAATTATAATCCTTATTTTAAGAACGTCAAGGTACGTGACATCGTTAGGTATGTACGATACCATAAACGTATGAGAATGGATACACGAAATTGAGCTCTAATTCAATGTTATTACGGTTTATTTTATTTTGACGCCGAACTTGACGATTGGATCGGCAATTCTTGCATAATCGCACCTCTGATTGTCTAAAAGTTGCCGAACAAATCGCCAAAGTTCGGCATCAAAGAAAAATAAACTATAAAGCAATTGAATTAGAGCTGAATTTCGTGTATCCATTCTCATGCGTTTAGGTATTACGATACCCTAAACGTATGAGAATGGATATATGAAATTGAGCTCTAATTCAATACTGTTATGGTTTATTTTACTTTGACGCCGAACTTTGACGATTTGTTCGGCAACTTTTAGACAATCAGGGGACAGATCTGTTAGAGCAAATTATTGCCGAGCTTGTACTGATTATTATTAAGAAGAACTACCGGGTATGTATAATAGGTTTCCTCACAATGTTTTTCCTCACCATTAACACAAGTGATACGTCTTAATTTCTTGCAACCACAACTACAACGGGTAGAAAACTCATCATAACCCATCGCCAGCGCACTATCGGATTAAGACCATAATCCACCACGCTGCTGTTCAAGCTATAAATTTTGCGCTTAACATTTTCAATAAAGATAAAAACTGGCCGTATATTGAATCCGTATTTACAATTGACGCTTGATCTTTTTGGACGGTTTTCGGGAAAAGTACACATAAAAGGAAACAGAAAATTTTTTGGACGGTTTTCAGGAAAAGTAAAAATAAAAGGAAACAAGTAATTAAAATCGCAACCTCGTTCAATAATTTTGTACAGTTAAATCTGTAAAGGACTTTCGAATTTTTTCAGCCGAATTGCCAATCGGGTATGAATTCACAAAAGAATTTGATTAAGTAATACAATTCTGATTAAAACTCAAGCGTTCAATTGTATTTTGTTCATCGCTGTTGGTGATAAATAAACGGGTTTATTGACAGCTAGACGATTTCCGCGACTTTACACGGGTGGAATAAGTTTTTTTAAGGGTTAAAAACCTCATTACACTCTCTCCAGTATGGCTAAAATATTTCGGGTAGTAAAATTATTTCTACCCGTTATCTCTATCTGTCTACCGAAGCCAACACGTTTACTTGTCTCGTTTCGTCAAAAGTAGAGATAAAAGTAATAGTTCTTATCTGTGGTATTTTTCTCTACGAACCTTTACATACCGGCTATTTATTTCTTGTAATATACCGCATTTTGTGCATGTTAGGGTAGACGAAAAATTAGTCGACAACGACAACATCTCTCTCTCTCGTCGCGAGATAATCTCGTGGTGCGCATGCTAAGTTGTGGGCTAGTTTGTTGTGGGCTCTTCTCAGACCAGGGCGCGTTTGGAACCCACGTAGCTTTAGTTTTAAGATACCGTAACCAATTATCACCATCATGTTTTATAAGTAAGTAATTTTTAACGTCAATAAGTGTACCTACAGTGTACCTATATTGAATAAATGATATTGAGTATTGAGTATTGAGTAAGCACACAGCTGTCTTCAACTATGCCCATGTACAAAATCATGTCGAACCGTTGCTCTGTTGCAGCGTGACTGAAGGACAAACCAGCAAACAAACACACTTCCGCGTTTATAAGATTAGTACGACTAGATGATGTCCGCGACTTTGCATGCGTGCATTTTATTTTATCTTGGAACATTTTTTTTTAAATCTTAGAACTCTGATATTCCGGGAAAAAACTTATGTCCCCTGAAGCCAATATCATTCCCCGGGATGCAATCTGTGTATGAACCAAATCTCGTCCCAATGGGTTGGAAAGATGACAGACAAATAGACAGAGACAAACATTCTTTTGCATTTATAATATCAGTAAAAGTAATGGACTAGATGATGTCCCTATGATTGAAATGATGTAGATGATTAAGGACTTTAAAAAGCTGGTAAGAACCTATGATTTTCGAGGATAAATAGCAGCCTATGCCTTTATCCGTTTTTTCCCGGCATGAGTAGGTATATTGTCTACTGAGTCCCACTTAATATAAAAGAAGAATAAAATTAAAGAACCTTTTTTAAATTTTAATCCATTTTAAGACTTGTTTAATTCAAGATTAATTTATTCAACAGGTCGACTCATTAAAAAATCTAAAGTGAGGAAAACGAACAAAAAGCTGTGCAGGTCAAGTGGGATTTGAGAGGAGCTTCACCCTTGTAGGGAGAGCTGGGACTACGCCCTACAATTAAGAGTTCATGGCGTAATAAAGTGTCTATCTACTGTCTATTTATGGAAAAAAGTGCTGATAGCCTAGTGGTTTCCTTCTAAAAGTTGGGATAATTTTTTGGTAAAGATCTTCACCCAATGAGCTTTTAAATAACATATCGTTGGGTGAAGATCTTTGGAGACGGAACGGACTTCAACATAGTGTGTAGAAACTAAATTTTAAACTGAAGTCAGACTTTAATTGTTTCAAAAATATACGTAATTTGTTTAGCGAGGTTACAAGGTAAATAACTTAAGCCGAAGATTGAGACAAATTAAGGCTAAAACCAGCAGGTGAAGCGTTCGTTAAAAGCCTGTGAATAGCTTCTCACCCCTAATGGAGGGGTGTTAGGACAACGCCCCTCTTTTATATAACACCATATCGAAATTGAGTTCGTGCCTAGTGGCCGATGCAACGAAAATCGAGGTTCAATATTCGCGGGTACACATTTAATGGGTAGCGGTGATACAGGCTTCGGTTATATGGAATATCGATTAAATTCACTCCAAATTATGTTTTGAATGTTAGATTAAAGCCAAAGTCAAAGTCAGGGTCCAATGTCATCAAAATTAATTCGGTTTCAATTTTTTATACGACTGCCTGAAAAAAGGAGTTTGTTTTCAGGGTTCATGTATGTATATATTGAGTTTGTATATTCCACCATAACTTCTTTACGGTTGAACCGATTTTGATAAATGAGGTATCAATAGAATCTCTAGCTTATTCCGGATGACATAGGCTAGTAAAATTTTAATAAAATTGATGGGGTGACCATGGTCCCGCATTAAAGACTAAACTTGAAAAAAACATTCGAAAATAAGATTAACTATTTATTTATCATCTAGAAAATGATGAGTAAATTCCAAAAATATATAACAATATAGTTCAATATCAAAATATACAAAAAAATATCATTTAATAAAAATGTGAATAAGATTCTAATTTAACTAGAATAATTTAGATTTTTAACTTTTTAGTTCGTATTTTGGCAGGGCAGTCGTGTTTTTTAATTTTTTTTAAATTCTGACTTGTTTCACAAAATTATACTCTCTCCCAACGAACTCTAAAGTAGCTCGTAGAACTCTACGTAGTAGAACTAGAAATCCGTAGAGGTCTACGACGTGACGGTACAGTAGACTGAGAAATCTGTTGCATATTATGACTACAATAGGCCTATGTGGCTCTTCAAAGGGCGAACTTAAAACTAATTTCTCAAAAGCCTGGTGGGCCCCGGTAATCACTTAACATCAGGTGACCCGCTTGCGCATTTTATAATGATAATATAAAAAAGATAAGGTGATTACAAAGGCGTGTAAAGTGCGGATTGCACTTGGCTAGCGTGGTGGACTATGGCCAAACCCTTTTCTGAGAGGAGAGTCGCGTACCACTCGTGTAAGCCGGTTTACAGTGACTCACAAGTCAGTGTAATACTTGTAACGTATGTGTTGTGTAGACAACATATTGTAACCTTTTCTTTTCTATGAAAAGAGCAACTCTGCTGAGTTCTTGCCGGTCTTTCTCAGTAGAATCATCTTTCCGAACCGGTGGTAGAGTCTTAACGTTTCATAAGTGACACAAGTTGTCCTACATGAAATAAATAAATCATTTATCATTTTATCATTTAATAGAACTGTCAGACCCCTAACAAGTTAGCCCGTTACCACCTTGACTGCGATCTCGCCTGATGGTAAACGATGATACAGTGATGAAAGATGGTGTACGGGAGCAGGTGATATGGCTCGACCGTAACAAGTATGATCATCCTCCGAGCGGGTGTTGTACTCGGGGACCACTGCTCTGACCGTTCATCTTTGGAGGTCGTATATATAGCGTAATTCAGAGAACGCTTCGTAATCGTGAGTTGGGCTCTTCGTGGTCGCGTGAATCGTACTAGTAATGCCATCTATTGGATTATGCGCGGACTGCGAAGACCGCCACAATGATAACGGGCTAACTGGCTAGGGGTATGGCAGTTATATTAAACCCATAACCCTAGTCGGTTTCGACACGGCATCGTACCGGAACGCTTTATCGCTTGGCGGTACGTCAACTAGCCACGACCGAAGCCTCCCACCAGACGAAATGTAAAATCAGTGTTACAGAATTGCGAAAAAAAAATCATCCGAATATTTTTCGCAGTGTGAACGTGAAAGGTTCCCTTAACGTATGGCCGTATCTTAAGCGAATGCAATTAGTCCCATGTGGGACTCTGGTTTATGCCTCGACGGTGTCTATTCAATTAGCTTTTATGATGTTTTTACTGTCTTTTATAGCACTAAAGATATGGGACTTTCTTTTCTGCTCTATCCATATATTTCGATTAGTAGACTTCTATTAAAAAAATAGTTATTTCACTTATTTTTTCCATAAAGGTAGGACATATTATTATTAAGTTACACTATACTGTAAAATTATGCGGTATGTCTTTGTCGGTAGGGCCACGGCCAAAGCCTTCAACCAGACCAGACTGGAATATACTTATACTAACTAATATATAAGTTTGGATGGATAGGTGGATGGGTGTTTGTTAGTCGATCACGCCATAATACCAGAACGGATCTGGATGAAATTTGGCACAGAGTTAGTTTAGTCTACCTATACTAATATTAGACCAATGGAGCATGGTTGTGAGTAGTTGCTTGAAGTTTTGCGAAGATTACAACTCGCAAACCATGCAGCTCTCATAAATAATTGTTAATGATATATTATTATTCAAATTTCTATTATTTTTATTTTTAATTAAGTATTATTTTTATTAATTTTTATTTGTGTTATGTATTTTTTTTTTACAAAATTTGTATTCTTTTAATTAACTATTACTGTTATTAATTGTGAGTTGTGCTTTTTAATTTTTAATTAATTAGTGTAATTGGCCTGTCTGTACTAATTAAATTAAATAAATAAATAAATAAAAATAAATGCGAAAGTTTGGATGGAGGGATATTTGCTACTCTATTACGCCCCAACTGCAGAACGGATCTGGATGGAATTTGGTACAGATATAAATTATAGGCAGAAATAACACTTAAGCTGCTTTTTATCCAAATTATATTAAAGAGGTCCTGTGAAAAACAAAAAACCTCAACCCACGCTAACGAAGTCGCGGGCATCAGCTAGTAACTACATAAATACAAGTATTTTCTGTGTATTCAACTGGCTCTTAAAAGAAATAAAGCACGTCTATTTTTAAAACCGTTTCACAAACAACAAGTAACTAACAGTTTATACTCGCACCTACGAGTTGAACGTCAACAGTTGAGTCCGCGTTTTATCAAAGGCCATTCAACAACTGTATCAACTCTATGTGATAAATACATTCTAACATAGTTTGTAGTACACTAGAAGTTTCACTATGAAGGTACGTTATACAATCTGATGATAATATATGATTTAATTATTAATATAGGTACCTAATCAAAACATATACAACCATCATGATATATGCAGCTATTAAAATGTAAAACGATACAATTTTATACAGATTACAAGCCAAAAATTACGCATTAATACTTAATATTAATCAATCCATATAAATATTATAAATGCGAAAGTGTGTCTGTCTGTCTCTCTGTCCGTCTGTCTGTTTGTCTGTCTGTCTGTCTGCTACGCTTTCATGACCCATTTAAAGACCCAATTTTGGTGAAATTTCGTATAGAGATCCCGGAGAAGGACAAGGGGTATTTTTTATTACGGACAATTAAAGAGTTGCCGAGGGAATCAACGCGGACGAAGTTGCGGGCATCATTAGTCATACAATAAAAAGAAAAAAGTAAACAATGTTTGGATGATTGATTGAATTTGTCTTAACGTAGGGATACAGGGACGATTTCGTAGTCAAAATACGTGAAAGTTCGACAACCCCTGAAATATTACACGTGTTTTTATCGCTAATAATCCAGTAAATACAACGGGAGCAAATAAAGAAGGGAAATGTCAAGGGAGCGAAGATATTTGACGCAAAATAAGCTATTTAATACGAACTTTTCTGCTCGAGAGGAATTCCCGAGAAGGGAGGAATTTGTTTCATGAAATATTTCACACATTAATGATCACAACCCTCGGGCGTGTATTGAGTTAACAGACTCTCCATTTAAAAGTGAAAACACACTGGGGAATAGACAGGACTCGACGTCCATGACGATGTTCGTATCTGAGGGTAGAAATTGTTTGTCGCGCTAGTGTGTGTGTATTCCATACTAAAATTCTACATCCTATTTTAAACTTGCCTTTACAAAAGTTTAACATTAAAAGTATGCTCCTGAAAAAAGCTTATTGACCAAGCGAAGCAAAGGTCTCTGAGTTTACTTGAGTGAATTTGGACTTGTCCGTCCGTCCGTCCGTCTGTCAGAGCCTTATAACTTCTAAATTACTGATCGTAATTACTTCAAGTTTAAATATAATATGTAAACCGATGGCTTCCAGCCGAATATGGCTTAAAAAGTTATAAAAATCTTTATTTCAGGGGGCTCTCATAGAAGCGAATATGAAGTAAAATATTTTTTATAGCGTTACATAGGGTTGCGGTATATCATTTAAAGATTAGGAATAGAGCCCAAAAATGTTTTTTTTTTTAATTTTTCCCCTAAAATTGACGAAATGGGGGGCTTTCAAAGTGGAGATTTTCTAACGTCCAAAGTTGACCTCAGGACACTCAATTTTCTGAAAGGTTGAGCCTGAAACTTTATCAATTATTTGAATTATATCCTGTACTTGAACAACAAATACTAAAATTAGATGAATATTATAAGGAAATGAAATTATTTAATTTTTAATGAGCTTCAGTATTTTTAACAGAACTTCACAATGATGTCAATAGAAGGCGCTCTGTAAAAGTTTATTCGTTTGTGCCTACAAATAATAAACGTTAGCTGGTGCTAAGATGGTTCTTACGTGGAATAAAAAATACCGCGAGGTCTCAGTTCGGGGCGAACCACTAGTGATGCTGTTGATTAATAAAAGAAAATGAATGGATTTGACTCGCTCCAGCAATGCTAAGAATGTACATTGACCACCGAAGTTTTTGCTGGTTCTTTGCGGCAGGAATGGCATTCCGAACCAGTGGTAGATTCACTCGACGATTGTGGAAGAGGGGTTTTTTTTAAAATTGTTATTATGTTTGCGCCCTAAGAGGGAATACGCAATATATTCAAACTAAAAATTAACTGATTCAAACTAGCACACTTTTGAACGATAAAAATATTATTTGTCTGGTGGACATAGGTCAAATCTAATTACTTTTATAAGCAGCGCACACTAGGTGACATGACAAAACGTCATTCTCCTCTGATATGGACGTTTCGTGTGGAAGTTATGTTCTGTACGCTCCCTAGAGTATATTTGCTGTACCTACGTAAGAACGGTCGCAAGGTAAAAACCTCAAGTTCTAAAGATAAAGAGAGTTCAGGAAAATATCCATACTAATATTATAAATGCGACAGTGTGTCTATCTGTTCGTCTGTCTGTCTATCTGTCCGTCTGCTACGCTTTCATTGTGCATCTGTACATCCAATTTGGATTTAGTGTGGTACAGGGGTAGGTTAAATCACGGGGAAGGACATATCCTACTTTTTATCCCGGAAAATTAAAGAGTTCCCGCGGGAATCATAAAACCTTAATACACGCAGCCCTTAAGTCACGGGGATCAACTAGTTATCATATTAAAACGAAAAGGAATGAGATGCAGAGTAAACAAAACCTAAGTATAGCATCCATCCAAGTATAGTAACTCGTAGAAAGTATTGTATAAGTATTTATTTCCAAAGAAGGAAGAAAACCTCCAGTTTTAAAAGTGTACCACTATTTCGTAACAATTTTCCAAGACAATGTAATAATGCATTAAGTTCTATTGTATTATTTTGAAAGAATGAAATAAATCTTTATTCAGGGATACAAGACAACAAAACAGACTTATCCTCCACTACAGCCCATTAACGTCCCACTGCTGGGCACAGGCCTCCACTCTCATAGGAGAGAGGGAACTAGAGCTTAGACCCACCACGCTGCTCCAATGCGGGTTGGCGGGCTTTAACGACTAATATCATTGTTAGTGATAATAGCTGGGACCGACGGCTTAACGTGCTCTCCGAGGCACGGGAGTGAAACACCACCATATTCCTAACTCCGGGCTAGTACTGAGAATTCCTAGTCAGAAAAACCCAATACTCACTAACAGACTTATTTTTTTTTTTTTTTTTTTTTTTTATTAATGTAGAATCTGCGATCAGTCGACAGACTATAAGCAGATTTGGTGTTTTTACTGACTGATTTTTGCAGAGTAGAGGACCAGCGTCCTCAAATCTGTACACTGTCGAGCACATTGGCCCGCTTGAGACGCTTTATTTTTTGCACTGTTAGTAGGCAATTTGCCAGTGGGTTGGGGTGTAACAGTAAGCGTTCCCGATGCTTTGTGCTATGCTTATTGATTTCCTCAATTACAGTTGGGATTTCCAGGTACTGATGTATTTCGGTATTGCGTGCAAACCAAGGAGCATTAGCAATCGTTCTAAGGATACTATTCTGAGCTCTTTGTATCGCTAGTATGTTTGACTTGCTGGCAGTACCCCATATTTCTATACCATACAGCCAGATGGGTTTGAGGATTGAACAATAAACCATTAGTTTATTATTGAGTGATAAAGCAGATTGTCTACCCAGCAACCAAAGTAAGTTTCTGAAGCGGTGGTTAAGTTCGTCACGCTTGTGTTTGATATGATCTTTCCATGTCAGTCGTCGATCCATATAAAAGCCTAGGTATTTTACACATGTTGTTTCTGGTAATATTTCTTCACCCAATTTTATAATAGGGCAATCGCCAGTTTTCAATGTAAATGTTATATGTTGCGATTTAGGTGCACTGGGTTTGGTACTAACAGACTTATAAGAAGAAAAAAAAATGGCAAAATGAGACTTCATTTCATAAAAAAGATTTTCAATAAAAAAGTTTAAGTTTAGACAATGTTGGTTCGATAAAAGCAGTTTATTACGACCGTACCCCTTCCTTTAAGGTGATAAACAACATTGCAGCTTTGAAAACGTAGGTACAAAGTCTGGTCTGAAACATAGTTACACGCTGCATTCGATTATAGCCTTTATTACGAGTGTGACAAGAGATATGTGTATCTGAAAGGGATAACTCGAGTTTATCCTATCGTAGAACATCTAGAAACTTCGACGTATCTTACACAATAAAACGTGGGCAGAATCTTTAATGGAACAGTGAAATATAGATTATATTTTGTATGAACCTCTATACTTAAATACTATACTAGGTTACTTTAGTGTCTATCATAGAACAAGAAGAAGTTCGAGAAGCAGGCATTATTTATAACTTTACTAACTGATGCCCTCGTTGGTCTAGTGGTTAGCATGTTTGACTGCGGCCGACGAGGTCCCGGGTACGAGTCCAGGGTCGGGCCATAATTAAGTTATGGGGATTTTCTGACTAGAAATTTTCAGTATTAGCCCGGAGTTAGGAAATTGGTGGTGTTTCACCCCCGTGCCTCGGAGAATCCGCCAACCTGTATCGGAGCAGCGTGGTGGGTTTAATTTAATTTTATTAATTTTAATTAATTTCTAATAATAAGCTCTAATTTCCTCTCTCCTATGAGAGTGGAGGCCTGTGCCCAGCAGTGGGACGTTAATGGGCTGTAGTGGAGATTGAGATATGAAGTCACAATTACATTGAAGGAAAACCAACAAATAAACACAATTTCGCATTTATAATATTAGTATGAAGCATGATATAGTAATTACTAGATGATTCATCGACTTCGTCCCCGTGGACTAAGTTTTATCGATTCCCGCGGGAACTCCTTAATTTTCCGGGATAAAAAGTAGCCTATATCCTTCCCAGTAATATAACCCGGGATATAACCTATCCCTGTACCAAATTTCATCAAAATAGTTTGAACAGACAGACGGACAGACAGACACACTTTCACATTTATAATATTATATAGTATGGATTATAGGCTAGCAATTGGCTGCAATCTTATCTCTCAATATGCGCGAAGATTGGCCTCCATGGCCGAAACACAGTCGGGAGGAAATCATTAAAAGGAAGTCTTTATTGCTATAGATGCCTATAATGTTGTGTTAGAACTACACATTATTTTTTTATTTTAAGATTATTAATTGTGTGTGCAATAATTATTATTAAATAAAGAATAAATAAATAAAGAATTTATTGGTATATCAATAAACAAAAAAAAAAGAAAAAGATTATTGTTATTAACAGCGCCAAGCTAAGCTAAGACAAGTTAATTGGCACGGCTTTGATTCCACGCCCATTGGGCCGAAAATCCCTATTGATTAGTGGACGCCTAATCCATACTAACATTATTAACATTATAAATCCGAAGCTGTGTCTGTCTGCTACGCTTTATCGGCCCATCTTTTCAAACGGTTTTGACGAAATTCGGTACAGACAAGTTGTATCCCGGGGAAGGACATAGGCTACTTTTTATCCCGGAAAATTAAAGAATTCCTGCGGGAATTAAAACTTAATCCACACTAAGTCTCGAGCATAAGCTTATAATTATCGGCTGAATTAATTAAAATCAAACGAAAAAGTTATCAGGTAATCCGGTAAAGCTCCCCGTTAATGGTAATTAATAATTAATTAATTTTGGTGTTAATTAGGACCAGTGAAATTTGAAATTAAAATATTTAAGTACAAATGAGAGAATTGAGATTCAAAAATGTTTACCTAAAAATGTCTATTAGGTATTTGCGGTTTGTGTGACAAGTCTTATACCTTCTATAAGAAGCGGGGATGGCCCAGTGGTTTAGATGTTGGACGTTCTATCCCCGGGGTCGAGGGTTCGATCCCCGGTACGCACCTCTAACTTGTTGCAGGCTGAGCTATGTGCGTTTTACGAAATTAAATAATTATCACTTGCCTCAAACGGTGAAGGAAAATATCGTGAGGAAACCCGCGTGCCTGAGAGTTCTTCATAATGTTAGGTTGGTAGATACCAAATTTCATCAAAATCGGTTAATCATATGATATACAAACAGATACACTTTCGCGTTTATAATATTGGTATGGATTAAGTAGGTATAATTAAATCAAACGTTTTTGAAACCTCTATATCTATACCAATATTATGAATGCGAAAGTTTAGATGGATGGAGGTTTGTTACTCAATCACGCCAGAACAGCTGAACCTATCTGGATGAAATTTGACACAGAGATAGATTATAGTGTGGAATAACACATACTTATTATAACGAAAAATTTGAAGAGTTCCCGCGGGAACCAAAAAATCACAATCCATGCGGATTTATTTATTAAAAAATTAAAAAAACACGACTGCCCTGCCAAAAAACGAACTGAAAAGTTAAAAATATATATCATTATATTTTTATTGAACCACTGGATATTGAACTATAGTGTTATATATTTTTGAAATCTACTCATCATCTTCTAGATGATGATTAGGTATATAGTTAATTTTATGTTCGAATTTTTTTCAACTTTAGTCTTTAATGCGGGACCATGATCACCCCATCAATTTTTTTACTGGCCTATGTCACTCGGAATAAGCTAGGGATTCTAACGATACCTCATTTATCAAAATCGGTTCAGGCGTATAGAAGTTATGGTGGAATATACAAACTCACATACATACATAGATATACTCCTTTTAGTATTATCTTTTTGTAGCAATTTACCCTATGGTATTGTAATGTGAGGCACAATGGTGGCAATAAATAGATTTTCTTTCTTTCTTTCTTCTTCTTTTTTCAGGCAGTCGTTTAAAAAAACTAATATCGCAAAATGTTGTAGTTCACAAACAGTTGAATAGAGACGATTTTCTATAACGTCCAAGTTGGGACACGCCTCTATCGTGTAAAGACTTCGCAGTGAATGAACTCTTCAAAACGCTGAGCTCAGTACGCTTAGTCTAAGTTTTTTGACGACCTCCGTGGCGCAGTGTGTAGCGCTGTTGTCTTAACGTGCGGATGTCCCGGGTTCGATCCCCGGCGGGGTCAATTTGGGAATTTATAATTTCTGAATTTTCCCTGGTCTGGCCTGGTGGGAGGCTTCGGCCGTGGCGGCAAGTACGTGCCGCCAAGCGATTTAGCGTTCCAGTGCGATGCCGTGTAGAAACCGAATAGGGGTATGGGTTTAGTATAACTGCCATGCCCCTAATAGGTTAGCCCGCTACCATCTTAGACTGCATCATCACTTACCATCAGGTGAGATCGCAGTCAAGGGCTAACTTGTAGTGGACAAAAAAAAAGTTTTAACATTGCAAATTCGATTGATCGTAATCGAGTTTTCTATTTCATTAGCGTGAAAGTAAAAATAACCTAAAGTGCAATGATTTAGAGCTCTTGCCTCTAACAGGTTAGCCCGCTACCATCTAAGACTGCATCATCACTTACTATCAGGTGAGATCGCAGTCCAGGGCTAACTTGTAGTGGACAAAAAAAAAGTTTTAACATTGCAAATCCGATTGATCGTAATCGAGTTTTCTATTACATTCGCGTGAAAGTAAAATTTACCTGAAGTGCATTGCTTTAGAGCTCAATTTCGTGCTCGCATTAGCAGCCATACGTTTCCAAATTAATAATAAATTTGTTGCACTAAGTTTGTGACTTTAAATCAAGATATTTAGGTCCATTTTTCTTTGACATAAAAGTGATCGAACCCTCGATTACGATCAATCTAATTTGCAATGTTAAAAGTTAGACTAAGCCTACTGAAGGAATTTAATCTAGGTTCAATAGAGAACGGCCAACGATGCATAGCAAATCGCAATCAAGACGTACCTTACCACGAGATTTTAATTTATGACGACGTTGAGAGCATTCAATATCGACATCACTTTTGCGGTGAAGTAAAACGGACCTTAACTTTCTTGTTTTAGAGCTTGAATTCGTACATTCACAGCTGCGCTCCAAGCGGAAACACTGCGAAATTAAAATCACTTACTGAAACCCACGACGTTGAGCGCATTCAAGTTCGATATCTCTTTTGCGGTAAAGTAAAACGGACCGTAACTGCCTTGTTTTAGAGCTCGAATTCGTACATTCACAGCTGCGCTCCAAGCGGAAACATTACGAAATTAAAATCACTTACTGAAACCCACGATGTTGAGCGCATTCAAGATCGATATCACTTTGGCGGTAAAGTAAAACGGACCGTAACTGCCTTGTTTTAGAGCTTGAATTCGTACATTCACAGCTGTGCTCCAAGCGGAAACACTGCGAAATTAAAATCACTTACTGAAACCCACGACGTTGAGTGCATTCAAGTTCGATATCTCTTTTGCGGTAAAGTAAAACGGACCGTAACTGCCTTGTTTTAGAGCTTGAAATCATACATTCACAGCTGCGCTCCAAGCGGAAACACTGCGAAATTAAAATCACTTACTGAAACCCACAACGTTGAGCGCATTCAAGTTCGATATCTCTTTTGCGGTAAAGTAAAACGGACCGTAACTGCCTTGTTTTAGAGCTCGAATTCGTACATTCACAGCTATCCTCCAAGCGGAAACACTGCGAAAAAAACTTCAACCCATTACCACTGAGCATAAATCTCCTTTAAGAATGAGAAGGGTATGGCCATAGTTCATTACGCTGGCCGACTGCGGATGGGCAGACTTCATACACTTTTGAGAAAATCATTGAAGAAGTCATTAAGTATATATGAAGAACTCTTGGGCATTGATACTTTGGGTGAGTGCTTCAAGTGAGATTTAATTTCTTAACGCACATAACTCCGATAAATTAGAGGTGCGTAACCGGGGACCGATACCCCGACTACCCGAATAAGGACCCGGAACCTAAACCATTAGACTGATTATTATCCTTTACAAAAATTCAAAAATATAAAGTTCAAATCTGCAGTGGTACTGAAATTCTAACTCTAAATCGTTCGCGTCCATGTTATTCTGAAGTGTTTCGACGCTCAACGTAACCGCTATGATTCAAAAACTTCTGTTAATTCAATTCAATTTATTTTAAACATGTAGTGTTTTGGACGACCGGCATCTTATTCGGGGAGTCGGGGATTCGATCCCCGGACTCTAACTTTTCAGAGTTAGTGCCTTTTTTGAAATTAAATATTACTTGCTAAAACATAAGAGAAAACCTGCATGCATTATAGTGCCAGCTCTTCTCAGTACAATCATTTCTCCGAACCGGTGGAAGAGTCTTGTGTAAGGGACAATCCAGAAGTAGGTACTAATAAACACTTTTAATATATTTTTACTCTCATTTGGAACTTGCACGAGCGAATGGTCATAACGTGTAGCGGTTCCACGAGACATTTAATGTAATAAGATAAAAGTTAGCTAAACTTAAAGACAATATTCATTTGATCTGACCACGATTGCTATCGTTAAGCTCTAAACCAAGTTGCGATCTATACACAAAAGTATTCAATAATCACGGAGTCTGCCTGACTTACCATCGTTCAAACACTCGTATTAATACTAACTATTTTCAATATGGCGTCAGTATCCGCAGATTAAATCGAATGACATGAAACGAGTCAAATTGACTGATATCATACTTCCTGTTTCATGAGACTAACAGTAATAATGCTAACACTTGAGTCTTGACTCACATATCATAAGTGACACAAGTTATCCTAGGTACAATTATTATTCAATTAATTGAAATCTTTATCATTGTTCAATATTAAATCCTTTCAAAGAGTTAAAGCGACATTTTACAATTACAAATACATCGATAAAGCCTTATGAGAATCGGACAGATTCAAAGCCAAAGAGTTTAATCAAAATGGATTAATTTAATACAAATTCTTTTGCAGTGTTAAAACCTACTGCGCATTTGACCGCTTAAATTGAACGGGCTTTTGTTAACCAAATGATCGATTTCGTTTAATTAAAATATTTCAGTTGGATTTTAGGCTCTCTTCAAATGTATATTCCATACGTTTATGGTTGGAATATATTTACTGAATTCATGAATAAACTTTGCTGTTTTACCGTATCTGTGTTGTTTTAGTTTCAATTTCGTTGTTTCTGAGTTAATTACTTTTATTTCCGAGTTTGTAACTAAATTCCTTATATTTTTAATCACTGGTATTATTGGTTTCCGCGGGAACTCTTTAATTTTCCTCTCTTAAATTTATCTCTAAGGGAATCACGCGGTTTTGAATTATAAATTGCACGTATTGCCCTTTTTTATGATACAATTTTTTTACCATTGAAAATGGTAATCAGATGCAAATCGCCTGAGATGTATTTTTGGCCATAGCTCCGAGGATTTTGGGAGGATCGAGATGGGAATTGTACCAAGAGTTGAGGCATTTATTGAGACACGTGTGAGCGTTTGAATTTTGAAAATCGGATAGTAACTTTTCTTGGAATTTTGAAAGAGAAGTGCATATGAGTTGGAATTTTGAAAATAGATCAATATATTTTAGAAAAATTTTGATGAAGTGATTTTTATTTCAGAATTTTTTTTTCATAAATTTTTGTATTCTTTTTCAATGCTCAAATAATGTTTATTCAATTTAGGTAGGTATACAACACTTATTGACGTCCAAGTATTTTTAAAATATAATGGTGATGATAATCAGTAATGGTATCTTAAGACTAAAGCTACGAGGGTTCCATACGCGCCCTGGTCTGAGAAACGTTGATGGAAGTTGGCTAACCTGTTTGTACGGCAGTTACATTAAACCTATAGCTCTAATCGGTAACTCTGAAGTAAGCTTGTCGGAAAGTCTACATAACATCCAAAAATTTCACTAAATCAGTTTAGTGAAAAAGTATTTGACGTAGCGCTGTTGTCTTAACGTGCGGAGATCCCGGGTTCGATCCACGGCGGGGTCAATTTGGAATTTATAATTTCAGAATTTTCCCTGGTCTGGCCTGGTGGGAGGCTTCGGCCGTGGCTAGTTACCACCCTACCGACAAAGACTTGCCGCCAAGCGATTTAGCGTTCCGGTAAGATGCCGTGTAAAAACCGAACAGGGGTATTGGTTTAATATAACTGCCATGCCCCTAACAGGTTAGCCCGCTACCATCTTAGACTGCATCTGCACTTACCATCAGGTGAGATTGCAGTCAAGGGCTAACTTGTAGTGGATAAAAAAAAAAGGTGAACACGTCCCACTTTTTAACTTTTTAACACGTCTAACGTTTTTTTTCTACGATGGTAAATCTTAGAAAAAAAAAAGTTTAGCTAAATTACCTAAGGCCTACCAAAACTCTACACTGGATCCATATAACTTCTGCTTATACCAGGAAAACGTAAATACGGAGTCTAATAAAAATATATTCGTGGCTTGTAGAGGAAATTTGATGAAACTGAAACGTAGGTACTCGTATTAATCCCTATTGTACGATCTTCGGATACGGAACGGACCTTATATCATTACTGGAGCCTTACTCATCTTAAACTGCGAGGGTCTTAATTCTACCCCATTCTCTTCCGTACTAAAGTAAAGGTGACCCCAGACGGACTTTTGTATATTTACTTTATCTTTAGTTACAAGCTCGCATAGTAAATAGATAAATTCTGAATTTATCTTCTTTTTTTATACGACTGCCTGAAAAAAGGAATATATTGTTTTCAGGGTTCATGTATGTATTTATGTATGTATGTATGTATGTATGTATGTATGTATGTATGTATGTATGTATGTGAGTTTGTATATTCCACCATAACTTCTATACGCCTGAACCGATTTTGATAAATGAGGTATCGTTAGAATCCCTAGCTTATTCCGGGTGACATAGGTTAGTAAAATTTTTAAAAAATTGATGGGGTGACCATGGTCCCGCATTAAAGACCAAAGCAGGAAAAAAAAATCGAAAATAAGATTAACTATATAATCATCATCTAGAAAATGATGAGTAGATTCCAAAAATATATAACACTATAGTTCAATATCCAGTGATTCACAAACAAATATCATTTAATAAAAATGTGAATAAGATTCCAAATATGCAAATCGCTTCATATGGAGGTAAACTCCAAAAATAATATGGCAGGGCAGTCGTATTCTTTAATTCGTTAAATTAATTTCATTATTTTTTATTATCAAAATAAAAATCGATACAGTTTTGTTGGGTAGCACTGCGAAAAACCACGTAGGTTTAAATTGCGTGCTACAAATCTATCTACTCTAAACTATATTCTCTAAACTAAAATGAGAGCTTTAAATCTAGTTCTCTCCCTTTCCGCAGATAATATTATGAAAGGGTTAGCAATATATTTAATTTAGTTTTAACTGTCATTTTAGTTTAGTTAATAGACTGTGTTTAACAGAATCAGCCCCCCTATTGATGAACATGCAATAAGTACTTCCCAAAGATGAGTGAAGTCGGCCAATTCGCACTTGGCCAGCGTGGTGGACTACGGCCATACCCTTCTCGTTATGCGAAGAGACTCGTATTTAATATCGAACCACGAATACCTACTAGTAATATCCTTTTAGAGGCTAACTTCGCGTATGCCTGCTAATCTTTTTATCTTCTTATATATATAAAAATCAATTGCTGTTCGTTAGTCTCGCTAAAACTCGAGAACGGCTTGACCGATTTTAATGAAATTTTTTGTGCATGATTGGGTGGGTTCAGGGATGGTTTATATTCATAATTGGACCCAGTAGGGGGCGTTGCAATCGGGTTCTAGGTTAGGCAGGTCAACGTCTGCCTGGCCCACTAGTTATGCGATATTTTGGAATCAAGTTAATCATTGAATAACATGAGATTTTACATCAATGATAGAGTTGAATGGTCAAAACATTTAAGCGTTAAAGCAAAATGCACCTTGAAAAGTTTTATTTAAATATCAAAAAACAATAATTATAGTCAGCCCTCGAAAATGACTGATGTATTTTCGAATTTAAATTGACTTTTAATTATACTTCTGCCTGGTGGGAGGCTTCGGCCGTGGCTCGTTACCACCCTACCGGCAAAGACGTGCCGAGATATTTAGCGTTCCGGTACGATGCCGCGTAGAAACCGAATAGGGGTATGGGTTTAATATTACTGCCATGCCCATAAGAGGATAGCCCGCTACCATCTTAGACTGCATCATCACTTAACATCAGGTGAGATCGCAGTGAAGGGCTAGCTTGTAGTGAATAAACATAAAGATTAGTGAAGTCTGCCAGTTCGCACTTGGTCAGCGTGGTGGACGATGGCCATTATCTTCTTATTATGAGAAGGGACTCGTGCTCAGTAGTAAACCGGCAATATTGGTGAAGTTAGTGTAAACTTAAAAGTATATGTCCCTGATTATCGTTTGTGTCCAAGTTGTTCACAAAATATTATAATAATTGGCACAGTCAGTACGTTCCACATTAATATCTATCCTTATTAGAGGCTAATTTGCGTATGCTTGCTGATTATTCAATGTTTTATAACCAAGCAAATCATTGAGCAAGCATAGGAGTCATAAGATTTTAAATCAATGTTGATAGAATACGATCGTCAAAAAATTAAGCCCTGAGTGGGCTTTGATAACTCAACTTTAAATAATAATAATAATAAATCGTTTTATTTCAGGTAGGGACCCATATTACAAAATACATAAATAACAATACAGAAAAATAAAAATTAAAATAAGAATATAGTTCTAAAACTTAAACTACAACATGGAATACCATTGGTATAGTTATGTCAGTTTAGTGTTCTGAATCTGGTGCACATTCAGCCAGTGTTTAAAAAACACGTTGTCAGGGGATGCCTGAGCGACGATACTGATCATACTGTTATTAGAATTACGAACAGTTTCCCAGAAACCCGCAATCCTGTTCCGTATGATCGCATAGAAGTCGGGTACCCCGGCGTCGGCGAACATACCCGACGCGCTGCAATACCTCGGCATTTTTAATAAAATGCGGAGGGCATTGTTGTACTGTACTCTGAGGATGTTAAAGGATCGTTTGGTGTAGCTTAACCAGAGTTGAGAAGTATAGAAGCTCATACAATAAGCTTTGAATAATGTCACTTTAACATCCTCAGAACAGCGAGCAAAACGTCGCGCGAGCATGTTGCACCGAACTGCAAGCGATCTTCGCTCCCGCTCTATATCTAGATCGTCGCTCAGGGATTCCGACAACATGTGTCCAAGATATCTGAACTGCCGCACAACCTGAACCGGTGATCCATCTAGAAATACTGGCGGTACCCTCTCCGGACCCTTACCAGCCCGAAAGATCAGCATTTCTGACTTCCGCACATTATATTTCAAGCCATGTGATTTGGCATATCTTTCGCAAATTGCTACTAACTTTCGAATACCACTTATTGAGGGGCTAAGTAGCACCATGTCATCAGCATAGCTCAAGTTGTTGAAACAAACTCCGTCAATATGACAGCCGATGCCGGTGCCACTTAGCTCCTCAATCAGGTCATTCACATATAAGTTAAATAGGTCCGGAGAGGTTAGGCCTCCCTGACGCACTCCACACTCTAGCCTGAACTCGCTAGATGCTGTGCTACCCCACCGCACAGAGCTCGTTTGGTTCTCGTACCAGTATCTCATCAGCTCCACAATACTGGAGTGAACGTTTGAGTCACGCATTTTGCTCCATAATATATTATAATTAACGAGATCAAATGCGCGACTCAAATCTAAGAAACACGCATAAACAGATGTTTCTCGTTTTTTATAGTAGTTTACAGCGTGTTTCAGAGCCAGTATTGCCGAGTCTGTGGAGAGACCGGGACGAAAACCAAACTGAGCATCACTTATACGCACATTCTTCACTAGTTCAGGCTGCAGCAGCCTCTCAAGAATCTTGCCTGCAATGGTTCCTAGTGATATGGGCCTGTAGTTTACCAGACTAGATAAGTCGCCCGTCTTATTTTTGGCAACTGGGACGACTACTGTCTTTAGCATGTTATCAGGGAGATAACCTTGTCTAATATAGATATTAAACAGCATTGTTAGCGCCTCGTATAGTTGGTCACCTGCGTAGAGCATGTGCTCAACGCTCAGGCCGTCATATCCTGGAGACTTACTACGTTTCATATTTTTAACCGTTTGAAATAAGCTCTGCGGACTAAACTGTAGTGGATCGGGTGATGGTAAAGATGGCTGAGAGTTGGGCACCTGTTCTACCTCCATTGGTTTTACAGTGAAATGCTTGGCAAACATATTAGCTATCTCCCTGCTATTCTCGACATTATTTATATTCATTGGCCTACTCTCTTTTCTGTTTATAGATTTGGTTGATTTCCAAAACTGTGAGAAATTCTTATTAGCCCTATGAGTGGCTAATATGTCCATTTTAATAGCTTCTTCACGATTTTGGCACCATTTTAATTTTTGCTTAAATATCCTACGAGTGGTTATCATGTCGTCGTATATTTCACCACTGCGGGGCCTACCGCAGTCTATCCAAAACTTAAAACAAATTCTAGCATTATAGTGGCTTTCTTTTATATGTCGGTTCCAGCCAGTGATTTGTTTTTTATTGCAGGATTTGCGTGCACTAGACTCAGAGCATTTACTGTTAATAGCTGCAGATTGTAAAATCGTGATTATGTCATTATAAAAAATATTAATAAGATCTAAAATATTCTTAAAACTATTATCACAGGTCATAAATGGACTAGAGTCAAGTAATTTCCTAAAGTTAACAGTACATAAGTAAGTATACTTATCTATCTCTTGTGAACTTCTCTGTCCCCACCTAACGTCTACATTATCTACTCTACTATTTATGCATTCATTATTATAAACTTTTTTACACATAAAGTTCATATCACAGTGTACATGTAGTGGGAAGTGATCTGACCAGCTAACCTTATTATCTATAAAAACCTTCACAATAGTGTTTCGGGCAGCCATAGTTGCCAGGCAATGATCCAGCCACTTGGTGGTTCCATGTGACTCACTAATGAAGGAGAAATTTAAAGATCAAGATCGTACAAACAATTTTTTTTTTTTTATTACAATATATTATATATTATATTTATACTTACAATACATTTGATATATTTGATACATTACAAGTCTTGTAGAAATAAGTATATATTATGTAAGTAGTACTGATATAATTATAAAGTTGCTATTTTTTTTTAATCGTCAGCGTTCGAAAATTACTGTTGTATTTTCGAATTTAACTTGACAACTTTTAGTTACACTTTACTCTGACGTCACTCAAAATCTATCAACTTAGTTTAGGTACAGTCTCTAATTATAATCACTCTGATCCAAACGATATCGCGTTTAATTATCGCACCGGCGCAACCGAAGCCGAAGTGTTCTCGTTAGAACCTAATTAACGGAATTAACGAGAGGTGGGCGGTTAAATCAATACGCCTACCCAATACAGGCGTCTGTTTAGGGGTCGCCTTTCAAGTTTCAACAAGACGTGTGGAATGGATGTGTGTGTACCTGATTGAACCTGTTCTCACAAGTTATTACAAAAATTTTTTTTCTTTTTTTAACCACTACAAGTTAGCCCTCGACTGCGATCTCACCTGATGGTAAGTGATGATAAAGTCTAAGATGGTAGCGGGCTAACCTGTTTGGGGCATGGCAGTTATATTAAACCCATACCCCTATTCGGTTTCTACACGGCATCGTACCGGAACGCTAAATCGCTTGGCGGCACGTATTTGCAGGTAGGGTGGTAACTAGCCACGGCCGAAGCCTCCCACCAGGCCAGACCAGGAAAAATTCGGAAATTATAAATTCCCAAATTGACCCCGCCGGGGATCGAACCCGGGACCTCCGCACGTTAAGACAACAGCGCTACACACTGCGCCACAGAGGTCGTCATAAACTGATAATAAGTTCGATGGGTATACTAGCTTTTTCCCGCAGCTTCGCTCACGTTAGGTTCGATCTCATACAAAATTTAAACCCCTATTTTACACCCTGGAGGGTTGAATTTTTTGAAATCTTCTCTCAACGGATGTCTACGTATTGATCAGCCAGATCCGTCAAGTGGTTTGATAGATCAGTTAGTCGGTCACAATAAATAAGTCTGTAAAGTACCTAATTGAAATATATGGAATTATTGATATCCAAAATTAAGTTATTAACACATAATAATCCATACTCATATTATAATGAATACGAAAATGTGTCAGTCTATCTGCTACGCTTTAATGATACAGATATAGCCAGAAACAGGACAGAAACGGACATGACAGCCCATGTTCTTCCCAGGGATACAATGTTTCTCTATACCAAATTTCATCATTATCAATTGAAAAGATGGGTCGTTAAAGCGTAGCAGACATACAACAGACAGACAGACACACTTTCGCATTTATAATAGGTGTATAAATTAAACTCACTTCACACTTAAGAAACTAATAACTTTATTCCGTTTCAAAAGTTCAAATGAATTTTAAACAAGTACCTATCTTAAACAAGACCTTAAACTTGAGTTGGTGCTTTGTACTTTGCATTCAAAGAACAGTAGGTACTTTTACGCCCTTCTTTTTTCTAAATTTGTTTCTTTTGATGTCGAAAACCTCTTGACCGTTGAGTCAAAGCTCAAAAAACTTCTTCCCTTGAAGAACCTCACTTCAAATCGGCGTGCTAATGGAACTACTCACAGGCACAAATAAAGATGGAGTACACACTGTCGAAGGATCGCGCGATTCATATATATTTAGACTACATATTATCCCGGAATATTAGAGATCCCGCGGGAATCAAAAATCTTATCGGTGGAATACCACGCGGACGAAGTCGCGGGCATCATCTAATTTTAAATATGTTCCACGTGGCAAAACTATGTTGTTTCCAACTTAATCACATGTAAATGGAATAATATTTAAGGGAATTCATCAAAATATAGCGTTCAAAACCTTTTTAAGTACATAAATTATGTAGCTACAAAATGATACAAAAAAAAAACTCTTCAACGTTACCAAATAAAATTAAAAATATCAAAATTTTGGAGCATTCTTTGAAAAATTATTATTTCGTGTCGCGATAGTTTATTTATTTATTTTTATTTTTATTTATTTGTTCAATATCTTAGAATATTTATTTTTTGCAACTTGTAAGAAGGTACATAGTACGATGTTATTATGTTATAAGGTGTGAAAATACTTAAAACTAACATAGGTTATATAAAAATTACTAAACAAGTTGCACGCTTCAAATTTTTTTTTTATTAAATTAACTAATTGAACAAATGAGAGTTTAAATTAATGAGTTTTAATGAGATTAGCTTTAAAATTCAAAAATTCTTTTAAAGAATAGAAGTTATGGGCTACAAGCCATTTATACAAGTCATTTTTAAATAATTTAATTGGTAATTCCTCAATATCTTTTGGCAGCTTATTAAAAAATTTTACGCATAAAGCTGAGCAATTTTTTAAGTAAAATTCCGTCCTCGACCGACACTGCAACACAAGCCTGTCGTGTTTCTAAAAAAAAAAAAACACACATTGAAATATTAAAGTTATTGTAATATATCGCAAAAAAACATGTGGCCAATGAATCCACGAGGGTGTGATCCGTGCGTCCATTCAATCGTGTCTGAACTTTCCCTTAGATCAGCTGTGATGCGGAAACGTTTTTCTCTCAGGGGGCTTACTTACCATTGCTTGAAGCAGTATTATTTCAAAATGACAGTTTTATGTATCACACGTATACCTTGCAGGATTATAATTGCGATGTGCTCACTGTGAGACAGAATTACCTACATACTTCATGTAATATTACGTAAGCACAAACAGTTACAGTTTGACCCCACCTTACAAAATCGTAAGAGAAGGTCTGATAAAGTGTGCCAGATCAAACCTTGCAGAACTGATTTAGCAATGTAATGCTCAACAATTTAAAATAATGTTAATTATCACTTAAAACATACCCTGAAAACTTATGCTCATGTAAAATACTTACATATAAATGACTTAGAAAACTCTCTTATAGTGACACAGAAGATATCGTAACTTTGAAATAATCCATTTAAACACATACACGAACAAGATCTCTCGCTTGCGCGCACGCACACACAAACACACCACACACACACACACACACACACACACACACACACACACACACACACACACCCAGTTTACTTTACCTTTATTATGTATCCATTATGCCCCTGATGTGTAATTCTCATAAAATTGTAATCTGGAGGTGGGCGTTAGTTATTTAGTTCGTTCTTTAGTTTTTAAGGCTCCGATGTAATTTTGAGAAATAAAATTCCAAAATACGAACGTCAGCAATAAAACTCAAACTCATATTTTTTATTCAAATAAGCTTCTTAGAAGTGCTTTTGAATCGTCGAGTGAATCTACCACTGGTTCGGAATGCCAAGCCTACCCAGACTAATCAGCAATAAACTCAGTGGTTGCTCTTTTGAAAAAGTTCATTTACAATCACATCCATGTGTACATACATAAGGAAGTAAATGACTTAGGTAAATAAGTAAATATTAAAACAATTAAAATGGCTCCAGGTATGTGGCTATACTCCAGCGAAGCACAAAGCGCGAAACAATGCAATTCCGCTGAGAGTGGTTAATTGCAGACGAGCAAAACAACCCCTTTGTCTTAACATTTTAACCTTTAGTATTTTAATCACGGTCTTCTTTTTAATTTTTTGTTGTGCGGATGTTACGGTGATATACGAGTCGTTGTCAATGTTGAAATACGTGATATCGACATTTGAATCCAGATCCTCTCATTACTTCAACCCACTGTCGGTCCTCTACAGTGTGTCCTCTCACTATAAAAGGGGTTTGGCCATAGTCCACCACGCTTGCCAACTCCAGATTGGTAATCTTTTCACATTATGAATGGGGGGGTCTTCTTTTTAATTTTTTGTTGTGCGGATGTTACGGTGATATACGAGTCGCTGTCAATGTTGAAATACGTGATATTGACATTTGAATCCAGATCCTCTCATTACTTCAACCCACTGTCGGTCCTCTACAGTGTCTCCTCTCACTATAAAAGGGGTTTGGCCATAGTCCACCACGCTTGGCAAGTCCAGATTGGTAATCTTTTCACATTATGAGTTACTCTTGGGGGTCACAGGTTGCAAGGAGTAGTTGCACTGCTTGCAAACTGTGACCAGCAGTTGTAAAATGTGTAAACAACTGTGTAAAGCAGTTTTAAAGTAAGTTATTTTTAATATTTTAAAAGGCACATAGCTCCGAGAAGTTAGAGGCGCAGCGTGGTGGACCATGGCCAAACCCTCCTCATTCCGAGAGGATAGAGCTTAATAGATGATGAAGTTGTCGAAGAATAAAAGAAAACCGTTGTTAACCAATTTTCTTTACCTACGCCATAAATAAGGCTCAAAAGTCAAAACAATAGCATTTATCTGGATCATCCCACCTGGTGTTCATCCGATCGATTCAATCAGCGTAAAGCGATCCATCTCTGACGGTATTTGATGAGGACGGATCGAAGGGCATAACTATGCCACTATGTCACTGTGCTGGGTACAATTACGATTTGCCAATAATAATCTCATCTGATATCTCTATACTTAGCTCACTTATATTCGTAGAGCCACTAATAACATAAACATCTCTAGTCCCCAAAGGCCCGTTGATAGGTACCTACTAAGAACGCAAGATAGGACAAGGTATAGACATACGGTCAAGACATTAATGCGGGTCAGTATTAGGAATAATATAGCTAGTATAATAGCTAGCTACTATACCTACTATACATTTTACGGCCGCTAATCGATCATCGTTTAGATATCCTTCCTGTGGGGGAAATTGGGTAATATAGGATTTCTATCAGTCCTCCCAGGGTACGACTGGTAAAGATCTGCAAGGGGCCAAGCGATTTAGCACTCCCGCGGTAAAGGTATTGGTTTAACCCCTTAAAGATCTATGCCCATTCCATTATAACTTATTCTCTCATGAGGTTAAGGAGGTATGAGGAGGAGCTAAGGAATGCTAATGAGTCATTTCTGAGTGTGAGGAGTGATGCTGGAGTGGAAAAAGATGAGGAGTTACGTGAGCTGGTAGAACTGCTGAGTATGGCAAAGAGAACTGAGGACTACGTTTGGTGGGAGACAGTTTAATATAACTGACATGTCCCTAAGAGGTTAGCCTGCTATTATCTTAGACTGCATCATCCCTAGCCAACAGGTGAGATCATAGTCAAGGGAAAAAATTAAAAAAAATTGGTCACACGTAAAGAATCCCAGAGCATAGCGTTCTGCATCACATTTACAGCAATAACAGTAATTCATAATGATGAATGTTCCCTTGGACGGCGACTATTGTCAAAAAGTGCAATTTAACTGACTGCTCTGCAGTGGAAGAGAATCCATTACGTAAGTTGGACTTGGTAACTTAGCTCGAACTTTAGCTCATTGTGCACTTACTTAGTTGATCGATCAATGTTCCTAAGTTAAATCGTTTTATAATTAAGATCTCAGTGTATTTCAACTCCTCATCAACAGATCGTCTTCTTTTTTTATTAGCTAGCTTGTGCTCGCAGCTTCGCTCATGTTTATTTCGATTTTCATACAAAAGCCTATTTTACCGCCATAGGGGTTAAATTTTCAAATTTAGCTGATGCAGTACATCTGACATTCTGACTAGAATTTCTCAGTACCAGCCTGGAGTTAGGAAGTTGGCGGTGTTTCAACCCCGTGCCTCGGAGAGCACGTTAAGCCGTCGGTCCCGTTTATTATCACTAACATGATAATAGTCGTTAAAGCCCGCCAACCCGCAATGGAGCAGCGTGGTGGGTCTAAGCTCTAATTCCCTCTCTCCTATGAGAGTGGAGGCCTGTGCCCAGCAGTGGGACGTTAATGGACTGTACTAGTGATGTTAAATTTCAGCCCTTGCAGTACCTACTTAGTTCGAGAATTTGGGTTATAATTTGTCAGTTATATTTTTCTTAGCTTAGCTTTAAGTAGTTTCTAGTAATAGTTTAAACATGTTAAGTAAGTAATGTAGATGATATGATATGTGTTAAATTGCAAGTAGTAGGTTATAATGAATTGTTGTTGTTGGTCACTTTGCATAATCTATTAAACAAGTGGTTCGCCCCGAACTGAGACCTCGTGGTATCCATAAGTTACTTTTAACTATATGTTGTAATACTTAACTTTTAACATTAGGCGCAAAAGAGCTCTAGAGTTATTGGAGAAACGAATAAACTTTTACAAAGCGCCATCTATTGACATCATTGTTAAGTTCTGTTAAAAATACTGAAGCTCATTGAAAATTAAATAGTTTCGTTTCCTTAAAATATTTATCGTATTTTAGTATTTGTTGTTCAAGTACAGGATATAATTCAATTATTTGATCAAGTTTCAGGCTCAGCCTTTCAGAAAATTGAGAGTTCCGAGGTCAAATTTGGACGTTAGAAAATTTTCACTTTGAAAGCCCCTCATTTCGTCAATTTTAGGGGAAAATTTTAAAAACAAAATATTTTTGTACTCTATTCCTAATTATCTTTAAAAAATTTACTTCGCATTCGCTTCCATGAGAGCCCCCCTGAAATAAAGATTTTTATAACTTTTTAAGCCATATTCGGCTGGAGGCTATCGGTTTACATATATAATTAAAGGACTTGACCGGTGGAACTATGGCAGCTTGCCTAGGTGTCAAAAATCAATGTTCAGCAATGATTTCTTTATTATTGTAATTGTAATATTTCACTGTTTTCAGATAAAAAAGTTTCAGGAGTCTGAAGGCTCGGAAAACTGCGAAAATGAACAAAAAAAGTTTCACCAAAAGACTGCTTTCCCACACTAGATGGCGCTATTTATTGTGTTGAGCGAGTCTAAAAAAATATTTTCAAGTATTATTTCTTTATTATTGTATTTATATTTTATAGTTTTCAGATAAAAAAGTTTCAGGAGTCTGAAGGCTCTAAAAACTGAGAAAATAAATAAAAAAAAGTTTCACCAAAAACTGCTTTCCCACACTAGATGGCGCTATGTATTGTGGTGAGTCTAGAAAATATTTTTAAGTATTGCTACTACTTTTGGTTAACAAGTTCAACTATTCGACCACAGATGGCGGCATATGCAATGTGAAAGGGCGTTCCTTTAAACGCAGTATTTCAAAATGCTTTGTTCGATCTATTAGTTTGAGACTTGTCAAAAAATAAAAATAATTATAAACAAAACATACATTTCCTTTTCATTACTATTTAATTGATCAAAAATAAATCATTCATAATATAATGACTAAGGTACATAAATGGTATTCATGTAGGGATACAAGATTATTATTAGGCATGGATATAATGGAACGTCAAAATGGAGTAGTGCTGAAAGAGGAAAGCGGACGCTCAAGATTTAAACAATAAACGTACTGTTTTTTTTTTTGTCATTTGAACCCTGACCTTATTTGGAATAATAAATCCATAATAATTTCGTTTTGAATTTTTAAACCTTACTGTAAAAACGGAAATCCTGTGCATTGTCCCGAATCGGAGGGCAATTACTGGTCATGTCCTTTGAAGTAATTACGTTCAGTAATTCAGAAGTTATAAGGCTCTGACAGACGGACGGACGGGCGGACGGATAAGTGCAAATTCACTCAAGTAGACTCAGAGACCTTCACTTTGCTTGGTCAATTAATATGTTTTAGTAATAATGAGTACATTTCTCCGGTCGGAAACACGTCTATGGACACTTTAAGGCTCCTCCTGAAAACCAGCGCTGCAGCTTGGCTTTGTGCTGAGCGAGGAGCCTTATTTGTTCACGAATTATTTTAATAGACAATAGATTGACTTACTTTTGTAAGCACATATTGTCAATTGTTTTCGTGGACAAACAAATCATTTGTCTACCTTTTTTTTTATTACATTTTCTTTTAAAGGATAAGAAGCAGTTGTTCACGTTGAAGAAGTCGCAGGCATCATCTAGTTTCTTCTATACTAATATTATAAATGCGAAAGTTTGGATGGATGGATGTTTGTTACTCAATCACGCTGAAACGGCTAAACGAATCTGGATGTAATTTGGCAAAGCTATATAATAGACTGGAATAACAACAATGCTTTTTACCCCGAAAAATTAAAGAGTTCCCGCGGGAACCGAAAAACCTCAACCCACGCTGACTAAGTCGCAGGCATTAGCTAGTTTATAACATAGAAGTCTAGACCCCAATTCGGTAGCCTAAATTGAGATTAGAATATCAAACAGGTAAACAAGAATTAAATAAAACGGAAATATAATAATTAAAGAAGCCGTAAAATAATTCATCACTTAAAAAGCGAGAGCGTACAAAAGCTATATTCATGAATATAAATGAAAATGATTAAAACTTTCCGTTTAACATTTATTTTCTGATACTCACTGCGAAGACGTTTTAATTATTTTGTAATTTATGAAAGAGTTAAAATGGTGATACAACAAGCCCTTCTTTTACTGTATATGTCACCGTGAGATTGCAAAAACCGTTAGATTGTAATCTAACTAGCTAAATTGTAGGAAGGCTGCGACTGGAGAAGACGGAAGGTGGTATTAGATTCAATAACTCTTCAGAGCACTCCCTATTGTCTGTTTATTGAGTATGTTCATTATGTCAGTTTACATGGGTAATTTACGTTCTATTGTATTACTTTCAATGATAAAAAAAAAACATAAACAAAAATTTTAAAAAAAAATTACGAGATAATTGAAAAATAGTTTATAGCAACACTGTGAAAGAATCATCGATGAATCAAACAAATGTGAGAAACAGTCCAACTCTTTGAAAGCACTTGACAGCAATAACTATTGGTGTCGTCAGAGTGCGATTTTAATTTTTATACGACTGCCTGAAAAAAGGAGTATATTGTTCTCAGGGATAATGTATGTATGTATGTGAGTTTCTATATTCCAACATAACTTCTACACACCTGAACCGATTTTGTTATATGAGGTATCGTTAGAATCCCTAGCTTATTCCGAGTGACATAGGCTAGAAAAATTAAAAAAAAATGATGGGATGACCTTGTTTCCGCATTATAGACTAAACTTGAAAAAAAAAAAATATATATATATAATCACCATCTAATAAATGATGAATAGATTCCAAAAATATATAACACTATAGTTCAATATCCAGTGATTCACAAAAAAATATCATTGAATAAAAATGTGAATAAGATTCTAATTTAACTTGATTAATTTAGATTTTTAACTTTTTAGTTAGTTTTTGCGAGGGCAGTCGTGTTTTTTTTAATTTTTTTAATTATTTTCTAAAATTTCTATGTAAACTGACTTATTGAATAGAATCTAGATACTCAAATAAATCTCGTGTACTTCGTTCTAAAGGTAAACAAGACATACATTTTAGGATTTCATCCGCCCCTTCATTTAAGCTATTAGAATAATAACTACCTATTACCTATTCAGTGTAATAAATAGATAAACTACAGATTGGACAGGAAAATGTCCGGATGAAACGTCCACGTCAGAGGGGAATGAGTTTTTGTCCGGTCGCCTAATGTGCGCGCTCCATATATATATGACTAGCGAATGCCCGCGACTTCGTCTGCGTGGTTTGAGGATGTTTGGTTCCCGCGAGAACTCTTTAATTAGCCTATGTGCTATTCCAGACTATAATCTATCTCTGTGCCAAATTTCAGCCAAATCCGTTCAGCCGTTGGGTCGTGATTGAGTAACAAACATCCATACACAATAGTAACACATCCAGACATCCATACATCCATCCAAACTTTCGCATTTATAATATTAGTGTAGATGCCCACGACTTCTCACGCGTTACTTTATTTTTTTATTCCTGCGGGAACTCTTTATCTTTCCGAGATAAGTAGGTTAAAAGTAGCCTTCCCCGGGATCGAATCTTTATACGAAATCTCATCAAAATCAGCCGAAAAGATGAGTCGATAAAGCGTAGCAGTCACACAGCCATACATCCGCATTTATAATATTAGTATGGATAATGGTGTCCCGACCAAGTTTCGGCCATGACGGCCAATCTCAAGAGAGATTAGCCACCTGCGCGGGAGATATTATAGTGCACAAGTGTGTGCAGGTGCAGACACACACAGGTGCACTCTCTGTTCCTTTACTCTCATATCCCGATGGTACGGAAAAACCGACACGACCGGCAAGGCCGTCGGTTCTGCATCTGATTTAGATTAGACTGTTTTTGTTTCTTTTTTAATGTTTTATGTGGCAATAAAGTATTTATCTATCTATCTATCTATCTATCTAGATATACACTAGCTGATACCCGCGACTACATCCGCGTGGATTGAGGTTTTTTTGGTTCCCGCGGGAACTCTTTCTCAGTTTTCAACTCACAGTTTTCCGGAATAAAAAGTAGCCTATGTGCTATTCCAGACTATAATCTATCTCTATGCCAAATTTCATCCAGATCCGTTCACCCGTTCGGGGGTGATTGAGTAACAAACATCTATCCATCCAAACTTTCGCAATTATAATACTTATTTGATGATTGATAACAGTAATCATTAAACATTTTGGCGGTCCATTGTATGTTTTCTCACTCAAAACTGAATAACCTTGTTAAAATCCATTAAAATACTCGAAAATTTATTATATTATTTTAGGTTTATTCAAAAGGTTTCGAAGCGATAAATAAAATTGTTAAAACAATAGCATTCACAAATGTTGCCCTAAAAGCAAATTATGAAAATGGGCAAATTTTCAGGAGGTTCCCAATTAAACGCGTTAAAATAAACGGACGGACAGACCGTACTGTTAATTATTTCACCGTTAAATTCGTTAATTAAAGAGAATCATAGTTGTCAACGGATTTTCTTAACTAGAAAAGTATAAGAATTATGGAGACTTACAATTATTTAGTCACAATTTCATAGACCTCCTAGATTCGGTATAAATATACTAGCTGATGGTCCGTGTGGAATTGCGGATTGAGGTATTTTGGTTTCCCCGGAAACTCTTTAGTTTTCCGTGATAAATAGTAACCTATGTGTTATTCCCGGCTATTAGTAATCTATCCCTGTGCCAAATTTCATCCATATTCGTTCAGCTGTTCTGGCGTGATTGAGTGACAAACATGCATCCATCCCAACTTTCGCTTGTTTATTTTTGTTGTTGTTTTGATAGATAATACTTTCGATCAAATCACCTTGCAAATATAAAAAAACTGAATCAGTATCGGTTTATCCATTTGGAAGTAACAATGCCACATACAGACTCACAGATACACGCAACTTATAACTCCTGTCGGCCATTAGAGCCAAATAAGTCAACGTTATACTTGTTGCGTAACGTATGCATTGTATATTATTTAAAAAGTGTAACTTTTTTCTGTTTATGAAAAGAGCAACTGCTGTGTTTCTTGCCGGCTCTTCTCTGTAGAATCAGCTTTCCGAACCGGTGGTAGATTCTTGTGACTTACCATAAGCTGCACAAGTTGTCGTACGTGAAATAAATCATTTCAATTTCATTTTCAAATATATAAAATAACAAGTCATAATTACAAAAATTAAAAAAGTAGTTAATTAAGAATCTTATTCACATTTTTATTTAAATGATTTTTTTTTGTGAATCACTGAATATTGTACTATAGTGTTATATAATTTTGAAATCTACTCATCATTTTCTAGATGATGATTATATAGTTAATCTTATTTTCGTTTTTTTTTTCAATTTTAGTCTTCAATGCGAGGCCATGGTCACTCCATCATTTTTTTTTTAAATTTTACTAGCTTATATCACCCGGAACAAGCTAGGGATTCTAAAGATACCTCATTTATAAAAAACCGTTCAGGCGTATAGAAGTTATAGTGGAATATACAAACATACGAGCGACATACATACATACATGATCCCTGAAAAAAATATATTCCTTTTTTCAGGCAGTCGTATAAAAATACATTAAAATATATTCTGGCTACGCCCAGTTAAACCGAAACAAATTAGAAAATCTTGTCAGTCTTCATTATTTACGCGTAATATTGTAATTACATTGGTGAAGAAATTTAATTTAACAACGCTATTCAGCTTTGAGGGGCCGAAATTACGAATTAATTCGAGCTTGTTTTACATAAGTCGCACTTGTAGGCTGAAATTACGTCTTGATATTGAGATATTAAGAGCAAGAAGAAAAATACTGCGCAAAATCTTCGGTCCGGTCAGAGAAGATGGTGGAACCTATAGAAGCAGAATGAACTTCGAACTAGAACGTCTGATTGATGGGGAAACAATAGTAAGATATTATAAATCTCAGAGTCTACGATGGGCAGGACATGTAGAGAGGATGTTACCAAGCAGAGGAGTAAAAGTGATGACACAATGGATACCACAACAGAAACGACCCAAAGGAAGACCTCGAAAAAGATGGATCCATTGTGTAGAAGAAGATCTGCGAAAACTGGGAAAGCTCCCCTCATGGAAGAAGGAAGCCAAGGATATAGCCAGGTGGAGAGAAACTGTGGAGGAGGCAAAGACCCACAAAGGGTTGTAGCGCCGAAGGAAGTAAGAACAACCACCGACGCAATGTCGCCTGCTTATCGATGTTTTATCGGATATACCATGGGGGGTGTACTCTGAAACTTCACAACCTTGTTCCTCCTTCTCCGTTCTACCACAGAACAGCGAGAAACCGTGAGCGTTGGCACCCTTACGTGGTTGACGTTCAATTTGCTCGCACGAAGCGTTTTTGCTCAACGTTTCTGATACGAACCGCTAGGGTGTGGAACACCCTCCCAGCGCACGTGTTTCCTGCCACTTATAACTTAAGTACCTTCAAGACAAGAGTGAATAGGCATCTTCTAGGCAAGCGCGTTCCAACCTAGACCTCATCATTGCTTTGCACTAAGCATGATTGTCGTCAAGCGCAAGCCTATCTTGCAATAAAGAAGTAAGTAAGAGCAAGAATACACTAGGACTGGACAGGGAACGTCCGCGTTGGAGGGGGATGACGTTTTGTTCTGTCGCTTTGTGTGCGCATCATCATACTTGCTAATATTAAAAATGCGATAGTGTGTTTGCTTGTTGGTTTGTTGGTTTTTCCTTTAATCGCACCGCAACGGAGCTCCGAATCGTCGTGATTTCTGGTATGGGTATATTTAAAGACCTGGAGAGTCATATATGCTACTTTTTATCCCGGAAAATTGAGGAGTTCTCGCAGGAATAAAGAAAAACAAACCACGCGGACGAAGTCACCCATAAAGCAAACATCCAAAATCAGTATCTTATCTGAATAAAATTGGGATTCCTTTTAGTTACAGTAGAATAGATAAACTCAATTGTAATGTAATGCTCTGTCTGTTATACCATCATTCAAATCACTTGGACTTCATTTACATAAATCTTTTGCGATGGTAATCAGGCTCACTGAACCGAATGTTTCATTCCACCTACATTGGTTTTTGCCCCCGACTCCGATCCTCTTCGTGACGCCATTGAATAAAAATCTACTGAAACTGCGTTTACAATATGGCCATAATACTGCCTCATTGGTCTGCGGTTGGCATGTTCCGACGAGGTCCCGGGTTCGAGTCGGGCCATAATTGAGTATTGAGTTTATCTGACTAGGAATTCTCAGTAGGTACTAAACCGAAGTTAGGAAGTTGGCGGTGTTTCACCCCCGTGCCTCGGAGAGCACGTTAAGCCGTCGGTCCCGGTTATTATCACTAACATGATAATAGTCGTTAAAGCCCGCCAACCCGCATTGGAGCAGCGTGGTGGGTCTAAGCTCTAATACCCTCTCTCCTATGAGAGTGGAGGCCTGTGCCCAGCAGTGGAACGTTAATGGACTGTTGTGGTGGGTGGTGGTGGTTGGTCTTGTGGTTGGCTTGTTCGACTGCGGTCGACGAGGTCCCGAGTTCGAGTATTTAGGAGTTAGGTATTTTTGATATTTTTGTTTTATCCACTACAAATTAGCCCTTGATTGGGATCTCACCTGATGGTAAGTGAACATACAGCCTAAGATGGTAGCGGGCTAACCTGTTAGGGGCATGGCAGTTATATTAAACCCTATTCAGTTTACACGACGGTTTCTACACGGCATCGTACCGGAACGCTAAATCGCTTGGCGGCACGTCTTTACTGGTAGGGTGGTAACTAGCCACGGCCGAAGCCTCCCACCAGGCCAGACAAGGGAAAATTCAGAAATTATAAATTCCCAAATTGACCCTGCCGGGGATCGAAACCGGGACCTCCGCACGTTAAGGCAACAGCGCTCAACACTGCGCCACGGAGGTCGTCAAAATATCAGTATTTTAGCCCGGAGCTAAGAAGATGGCGGTGTTTTACCCCCGTGCCTCGGAGAGCACGTAAAGCAGTCGGTCCTGCGATTGGTCGGTCCTGCAGCCCTATTCTGTAACTCAGTGTTTATCAAAAAATGAAAGCCACTGACTTATATTTTAAATCCATTGAAGATTTGCTATGAAATGTTCTTTCATTTTTTCACAGTAAACCTTCAATGGACAAAATACATATGTCGGTGGCTTTCATTTTTCGATAGCCACTGAGTTACAGAATAGGGGAGCAGATCACAAATCGAACATTATAATAATCAGTAACGCATTAGAACATCAGTGAATTGAGGTGTCAAAAGTAAAATAAATGATTGGATTGTTAGCCTTATTACTATTTGTCATTATATCTCATGAAACAGGAAGTATAATATCAGTCAATTTGACATGTTTCATGTCATTCGATTTAATCTGCGGATACCGACGCCATATTGAAAATAGTTAGTATAAATGCGAGTGTTTTGACGATGGTAATTCAGTCTCCTGCAGGCAGACTCAGCGATTATTGAATACTTTTGTGTTTAGATCGCAATTTGGTTTAGACCTTAACGATAGCAATCGTGGCCAGATCAAATGAATATTGTCTTTAAGTTTAGCTAACTTTTATCTTATTACATTAAATCTCTCGTGGAACCGCTACACGTTGTGACCATTCACTCGTGCAAGTTCCAAATGAGAGTACAAATATATTAAAAGTGTTTGTGTTTATTAATACCTACTTCTGGATTGTCCCTTACAACATAGAGAATAACAAATGTTAATGATGTAACAATTTGTTAAAGCATGGTTTCATTATAATACTCCATAATAAAACTGGCAGTAAAATCGATTTAAGCCAGCACACATGATGCACTTATAAATATCCCGCAAGGCATATTATACCGTCGCATTTCACCCGGGACGGGCGAAGTAAACAACATCGAACTTTTATTGGACGGGGACTTGCCGGGGAAAATATGAGCCCGGGATAAATATGGGGGCCAATAAGAAGGGTATTTTATTAGTTTCACGCGATTCTCTTAATATATTTCCAAATAAATCTCATTTAATATCTAATTTACTGGAGGGTTACCGAAAATGTGCTGTTAATTTTGTTTGTTGAAATAAGCCTTGGGTGAGTCTAAAAACATGTATTGTACGATCAATAAAAAGTATTATATAAAGACTATAATTAGATTTTTCTGTTAGAAGAAAATTAAATATATTTATATTGAAAATTTACACAAAATAATATAAATCTAATATCTATAATAACATAAATGACCTAATAAGAAACTGTACGATCAATATAAAAATTGGAACCTAAATTGAAACAATGAATATAACTTAAAACACAGTTACATATGATAGAGTTTAATAATGAAAAAACTTTAATTAAGTACGTTCGTAAGTAGGTATAATATTTATTTTTTAGCTAACTTCCAAAAAGGTTCCAAGCTAGTACATATTTTGAAGTGAAAGTTGCATGTTGGGGTCTCTAAAGTTCCTACCTACTCCTTGGAAGTTGCAATATTAAAGCAGATCGTTATTCTATCCAAAGATCCTCCTATAAGACTTCGTCAAGAGTGTCCGCTTCTACAATAAGCTCCCAGAAGACATGTTAAAGATGTCTCTGAATGAGTTCAAAGTTAATGTAAAACGTAAACTCATTGAAAAATTTTATTGCCATATAAAGGACTACTTAAACGACAAGGAAGCTTGGCAATAATTTGCTCTATGGCTCTGATAGTTCCTTAGTTAAGATGATTTGTGAGATGGTGATAATAAAAAAAAACCCGGCTGAGTTTGTTGTGAGCTCTTCTCAGACCAGGGCGCATTTGGAACCCTCGTAGCTTTAGTTTTAAGATACCGTAACCAATTATCACCATCATGTTTCATAAGTAAGTAATTTTTAACGTCAATAAGTGTACCTACAGTGTACCTATATTGAATAAATGATATTGAGTATTGAGTAGGACAAAGGATCATCATCATCATCATCATCATCATCGGCGCGGGACCTTTGTGGGCCCGGGCCTGCTCCAGTAGATTTCTTCGTCTATCACCATCTCTTGCATGTGCCCTCCAGTTTTGCAATCCAATGGCTTTTGCATCTCGGTCGTTTCCATCAATCCAGCGCAGCTTTTGCCTGGTGATATATTGTTGTGCATCAAGCTGTGGCTTCATTATCTTTTTTGGTAGTCGCTGTTCATCCATGCACTGTCTTATCTTAAGGCTTACCCATTTAAGCCTTAAGATTTTGATGTGTTGGACAATATTAGGATATGACGAATGATATCCTCTTATATTACACGTTTGCAAAGCAAAAAACCTAGAATAATATAAGATGTTTGGAAACTTTTCAGGGAAAATAAAGAGCAGTAGGACTAACTAGGACAGCTTTATGAAGTCTGTCAATAAATGTTTTCAAACGTTCTATTAAAGAGGTTTTTAAAGAGACCTTAGATTAAGCAAGTTGCATGGAAGAATTTGGCTTCGCATTCAGCAGCCTACAGGTAGTGTATTCTTGTTAGATTACGTATGTATAGTGTGAATCAACTACATACTATTGTAACATTATTTTTTCTTTTTAAAAAGGAACCGCTGAGTTTCTTGCCGGTTCTTCTTAGTAGAATCATCTTCCCCAAGCGGTGGTAGAGTCACGACATTTCATATTTGGCGCAAGTTACCCTACGTGAAATAAATAAATCATAAATATCAAATACCTATTTAAAAATGTTTCTTTACACTACATAACCGTCAAGAGCTATGACTATGACTCGCATTTGCGTGGTTTTTGTTATATTTTTAAACAAAAACTTTAAATCGCTTGCAAAAATATATTAACGCTTAGCAATAGTGATGGTGTAGTCGGCTTTAAACGTCTGCTAACTGCGGCACTAACATGGTTAGTTAAGTAATGTTGGAACAGAACTTTGTTATGGGCCCAAATTGAGTTTAAAACTGAAACATCTTTGAGTTGCCAAGACCCTAGCGGTTTCATATTGTGTTTAAAGGTCGTATGAAGGGTTTGAACTTTAATAGACACACTTAAATTAAACTATAATTATTTAATTTAGGATATTGGAAATGTTTTAAAGTCACTTAAAAAGTTTGTAGTTGCGGTGGGCTAAGGGCGAAAACTCATTACGTATTGGCTCTTTTACTGTTGTTCCCCACCAAAGTGGCCGTGGGGAACCATGTTTTGTCTTCTCTGGTTCCTATTTTGTTTTCATCCTAAGTCTTAAGGAATGGCATTAATAAATGAGGCCCTTGCTTCCATTATCGTGCTTTTTGATTTTGGTCGGAATGGCAAACAGACATGAAGACGAATACCAAGTCTATAACGTAATTTTTTCCTGAATATTAAGTTTATTCATAAGTAGCTGAAACACCACAGCTTCGCACGAGTGTTTTTTTTTTTTGTTTCGCAGCCAATTATCCTTTGTCGATGTTTCAGAGGCCTTTTTATTGCGAGTTTTGTTTTGAAAAGGGTGCCAGCTCACGATGATCGTGAAATTGGAAGTGAAGTGATGAAAATAAATAAATAAAGTTAAATGTCAGTATATTTAATAAAATGTTAATAATTATGATTATTAAAATTATTGTTACGTCTAATGACATGTAAGCCATCGCACGGGTGTGCTTACATTACATAAAGCCTGCCTAAAGCAATACCTATCAATGTATTAATAATTTCTGAGTCCGGCTGTGTTTGTTGTGGGCTCTTCTCAGACCAGGGCGCGCTTGGAACCCTCGTAGCTTTAGTTTTAAGATATCGTAACCGATTATCACCATCATGTTTTATAAGTAAGTCATTTTTAACGTCAATAAGTGTACCTACAGTGTACCTATATTGAATAAATGATATTGAGTATTGTTCTCCCGACTGAATTTCGGCCACGGCTGCCTATCTCCAGAGAGATTAGCCATCTGCGCGGGAGATATTATAGTGCACAAGTGTGTGCGTATACACAGGTGCACTCTCTGTTCCCTTACTCACATAGCCCGATGGGATGGAAAATCCGACACGACCAAAGAGAGATCAGGCGCAGGGCAGATGGCTTAACGTGCTCTCTGAGGCACGGGGGTGAAATACCGCTTTCTAACTCCAGGCCATTACTAAGAATTTCTCGTCAGAAAAATCCAATACATAATTACTCGTAGGCCGCAGTCAATTCAATTTATTTAAAACATGTAGGACATACAGGTGTCTCATATGTTACATCATGTTTTGACTCCGGTTCGGAAAGCAGTTCTGCTGAGAAGAGTCGAACATGCTAACCACTAAAGTTAGACCGACAAGGCAGTTCTAGACGAGGCATCTATGTATTACACATTATTGAAAACATCTATCTTTTACGAAGCCATTACTCTGATTGAAATTGATTTGCTGTTACCCTTTGGGTCCCTTTCGTCATCTCCGAACTATTCGTCAGATCTTCCTGAAATTCACGTGGGACTAACATGACAGTATTGACTTTATAAGAAAAAAAAAAGAATTGACAAAACCGGTTCAGATTTAAGTAACAGAATTATTGAGTGAAGGGATGATGCCTATATCAAAAATAAAGTATTTCTTACTGATTATTCAATAGTCTTTCAAAAGATCTAAAAGTCATTCTCGGTTAGTTTTAAGTTTGATCACCATTTTTAACTATCGGTTAAAGTAAAAAAAATTCGTTGAAATTTGATGACGTCACAACTATGTATTTTATATACAAAGTTCCATACTAGAAGCGCGTTTTTAAGTTTGATAAAGAGTTGGTGATTTGTTTGAGTTGTCATCATCCCATATTCGACCAAAACATTGATAATTTTTAAGTTTAACTCTAACAAGTCAACGTTTGGGTTCAGGCTAGGTGTTCAGGTGGCTAGTTTATTGCGCTGCGGATCATGAAGTCCCGGGTTCGAGCCCCAGGTTGGACTCACCCTCAAAACTTCCCCCTTACAACGAAATTTTATCTATTGGGCAATGAAAACCAGCTGTTTCCGTGATATTTTCTTCGACAAAATTATTTTTAACTGACTTCCAAAAAAGGAGGAGGTTCTCAATTCGGTGCGTATTTTTTTTTATGTATGTCGGTGCATATCTCCGTGGTTTCTGAACCGATTTGAATATAATTTATTTTTTCAGTCCTTCGAGGAAGTTCTCGAGGTGGTTCCATAAAAAGTTCTGACTCCAAATCCTCAATTCTGACACTAAAAAGTTAAAAATAAAAACTCTTTCCAAAAAACCGACTTCCTAAGCCACTGTAAAGTAAAAAATAATTTTGATTTCTACACACTATGTTGAAGTCGGGCAGGTATAACAAGGATAAGCAAAGTTGACACACAGGCTCGCCCGACTTCATTAAGGTTCTTCTTCTTATATATTATATATGTAATAATATAACTATTTAAAGTACATAATATAAACCTTAAAACTAAGGCATTAAAGTTGAATTACAAATGTACTATATTTATATTTAAGACCCTTTGTCTTCGTATCAACGAGAGGTGTCGGTCAGTTAAAAATGTGGAAACATTTTTACCCCTACCAAAAAGGGTCAATAAATAATGAATTAAATTAACGTTGAAATTTCAGAATTCTTTGAGTAGATTAATTTGCTGTTTCTATAAGGATTAGCAGGTAACACGAATGCAAACATTTTGTCAACGCGTCCATGTTTATACGAATTCCAATTACACCATGGAATTGGTTCAGGGGAGGGTTAAATCAATCTGGTATCGGTGGACACGTTTAACCGTGTCCTCCCACCCTAATTAATCTCGTTCATCACGTGAGGTGTGAAACTGAACTGCTATTTATTTTGCTAAAAGAACACGTTTTTGACGACCTCCGTGGCGCAGTGTGTTGTCTTAACGTGCTGAGGTCCCGGGTTCGATCCCCGGCGGGGTCAATTTGGGAATTTATAATTTCTGAATTTTCCCTGATCTGGTCTGGTGGGAGGCTTCCGCCGTGGCTAGTTACCACCCTAAGGGCAAAGACGTGCCGCCAAGCGATTACGCGTTCCGGTACGATGCCGTGTAGAAACCAAATAGGGGTATGGGTTTAATATAACTGCCATGCCCCTAACAGGTTAGCCCGCTACCATCTTAGACTGCATCATCACTTACCATCAGGTGATATCGCAGTCAAGGGCTAACTTGTAGTGGATAAAAAAAGACTGAGATGCCTCAATGGACAATATTTTAGTACATACGATAAATTATAAGTTTAAGTTAAAGCAAAACTGCTCATTAGCCAATTAATTAGGCTAGATCGTAGTTAAATGAGTACCTCGACGGTACTCAATAATAGGAAAAAAAAATTACTAGAAGTAAACTACTACTACTACTACTACTAGTAGAAGTAGGTACTGTACGCACTGGAAGACCCCCCCAAGCGGTGGAAGGACGACATCAAGAGAGTCTCCAGGGAGTCCTTGGATCCAGGCGACGCAAGACCGTGGCTTGTGGAGGACCCTACAGGAGACCTATGTTTTTTTTATCCACTACAAGTTAGCCGTTGACTGCGATCTCACCTGATGGTAAGTGATGATGCAGTCTAAGATGGTAGCGGGCTAACCTGTTAGGGACCAAAACCAAATAAGGGTATGGGTTTAATATAACTGCCATTATATTAAACCCATACCTCTATTTGGTTTCTAAACGGCATCGTACCGGAACACGTAATCGCTTGCCGGCACGTCTTTGCCGGTAGGGTGGTAACTAGCCACGGCCGAAGCCTCCCACCAGGCCAGACCTGGGAAAATTCAGAAATTATAAATTCCCAAATTGACCCTGCCGGGGATCGAACCCGGGACCTCCGCACGTTAAGACAACAGCGCTACACACTGCACCACCGAGGTTGTCCAACCGATGGATGTCCAGCAGTGGACATCCATCGGTTGACGACAACAACAACGACGACTGTATTTTCTAACTTTTTGAAGTGAAACTTCTTTAGAATCCTTGTGATTTGAAAGTTTGATGAAACGAAAATGCGACACCAAAAAGAGATAATCATATTCTTATCAGGATTTAGCCTACGAGAGAATGAGATAGAATACAAGTTATATTTAACTAATTCTTTCGTAGGCTACTTATCTGAAGTTTCACTTCTGCCGTGTGTGAATTGCACTGACATACACACTTTTTTTATTAATAGACTCTCACTCGCCATGTCTTTTTGGATTGGGAATACAACCTACCCCTATACCAAATTTCATCAAAATTGGTTGAACAGATGGGACGTGAAAGCGTAGCAGACAGACAGACACACTTTCGCATTTATAATATTATAGTATGGATATCACTCACGATAGTTAAAATGATATTACATATTACACCGAAAAGTATGAGTCGGGGATTGAACTTACGTCGAGCCGAATAGGAGGTCGGATGTCTAAACCACTAGGCTTTTACCGCTTTATAGCTTGCGCGAGAGAATTTTTTCTCTCTCCCTCTCTTTCAGCGTCGTATTCCTCATTGCTGAGGGCCGTGACCCCTTTCCATTAATCACATAAAGGCAGGGGTTTTATTAGGATAATACTTCCCAATAAAACCCCTGCCTATTACGTGGTTTCTCAGGTCCTTCCACATATTCCAGAGAAATCAAACCACATTAATTCGACTTACGCAGTTTCCCAAACGTAATCTTAACTTTACGACGAGTACAATTTGATTGTTGTATTGACTGCTCTGTGTACATTGATCTGGAATTAATTCATATTAACCGGCTTCCCAGTAAACAGTGCGGCGGCTTTGGAAACTTCCCAAGCCGCGGATTTAGTTATGCAAACCTATCGAGACAATAGCAATAACAACCGACTGTTTGTTTATGCGTTACGAGTAATTTTGGGTGGTTCTACCTGTAATGGCTTTGTGTTAATTTGTACTGCCTCGTCGGTCTAGTGGATAGTATGTTAGACCAACGAGGTTCTGAGTTCGAGTCATAGCAAGTAACCGCCTTGGTGAAGCTTCAATAGGCTATAATATAAAAATAAAAAAGTACCCGTTAGTTAAAAAAAATTACACAGATTTCGCAGTCCCCGCAAGAATCGGAGCGTTGAAAATGAATACAACAATTTACGGAAAAAAAATATATCTTCTTCAAAATTTATCAAAAATTTATTAACCGATTTTCAGAATCCAACTCGAATGCACTTCTCGCCTGCATCCGCATCTTTTAACACCATTACTGACGACCGGTAAATTTTTTATATACTTACGGAAATACCCGTTTTTCTACAATTCCAAATCTAAAGGGGCCACCTACATACAGGTCACAATTATTAACCGATTTTCAATTTTCTTTCGCCATTTTGTAGCTAAACTAATAATACCCTAGGAACCTTTTTTATTTTTCCTTAAATCGGATATTTTTCCGAAATATTTACAATTTAGTAAACAAACATCTAATAAAAATCCCGACATTATTTACATTTTTCAAAATTCCATTAAAAATTACCAGCCGATTTTCAAAATTCAAACGCTCACACGTGTCTGTATAAATTCCTCCACTCTTGGTACTATTCCCATCTCGATCTTCCCAAAATCCTTGGAGCTATGGTCAAAAATACGTCTCAGGCTATTTGCATGTGATAACCATCAATGGTAAAACATAATTGACGTGGATGAAGTCGCGAGGATGAAATCATCTCGTAATGAATAAACAAACCGTCCAAATTATAATGGATACCTAGAAAATTTCAAGAAATAACTGGGAATATTCTTACCATAAAATAACACTTAGTAATCAAGTGAATTAAGCATAAGAAAATACTGAGCGTCCTTTGAAATAAACCCTTAGCTTAGAGCAAGATATTCTCGTTGTAAATGATGTTGTCTCGCGAATGATTGCGCACAGTTTATCCCCGCTTCCGTGAAGTAACCCCGCCTTGCATATCCATTTATCAAAGGAAATACCTATTTAAATTACACATGTCGCATTGCACTGCTATCTTTCTGAAGAACTGAATGTTGTCAAAACCATTAAGATGCCAGCCGAGAGTGAATCGCCCATACAAACGTAATACCAAAATAATTTGTAATTCGAGAATATTTCCACCATATTATGCAATTATTAAGATTTAACTTGTATTTAAATCACATTTAAAAAAAAAATACAATTATTAAAAAGTTAAAAAGATTTTTGCTGTCTAAACAAATTGAATTCGAAAATATAGCGGCCGATATTTCAGTGCTTTAATATTATGTATATGTTATATAATTATGTATCATATTTACTTGTATATTATAAATGTATCGTATATTTATAAAGATATTTAACATGTTTTTCTTCATATTAACTCTAGTAGGTATAGTGAATATTATTTTTTTATTTTTTATTTACTGCTTTCCTTTAAAATTTTGGTTGTAACTGTGACGTCACCCGGGGTCACAGCTGAAAATCAGCGCCTTGCTTTGTATGCATTTATGGGCATATAACGCAGGGCAAACGCTGAGCTGTACACCCTTTCTGGGTGGTGTCACAGACGAAAGTGTTACATTTGTATCTAATTTTGTCTGTGACATCACTGTTGAATAAACTGTTTTTCTTTCTTTCTTTCTTTCTATTTATCAAAGTCCCTGATAATTATTTTTCCAAAATACTTTCCCAATACTTTGGTATAATCTGTGGTTAGTTACTAGTCGGTTGCCGCCATTTTGTTAAATTCAGTTTAGAACGAGGCCTACGGTAAAAGGGTGCGTGATACTATTGTATATTTTTAAAACTGAGATTTATTTGATTAAAAAGATATTATTGTTATGCTTAACTATTCGAAAGATTATTTAAGTGATACCACATTGTAAATTCATACGAATTTCATAAATATTGATTATCGACAGTAACTTGTAAATACCAGCTAATAATTGTCAGAATAAACAGTTTGATTTTGTAATTGTGACCGATGATTTCATATTAATTGACCCTTTCTGAGATAGCGCAATTATTAAGATCGAGCTTGTATTTATCTAGGTTCCTGGATAATAATTTTTTCAAAATACTTTCCCAAAATTAAATATAAGCGCATTGCGTTTTGCATGTTTTTACGACATAAATGACATGTTTTCTCCTTAATTGTTTCATATCAAAACCGACGCTATCTTACATACTAATTGATCAAGAACATAGCCTATATTGTCAAGTTACAGAATAACAACACGAAGTTAAAAACACGACAAGTTTTAATTCATCATTTTTGGTATTTACGGAACAAGAGTAAATGTATAACAAATTCTGAACGCTCATATTGCACGCGATCATGTGTCATCAGTCGAATAGAGATAGTAATATACCGGCAAATTTATTTGCTGGTTGAATAGAAGTTGCGAAGCCTACCTGGTTCAAAGGTTATCCATCGCCATTCACCGTGACAATACTGGCTTGATGAGTACCTTTGGCCCAGGGGCAACCAGGGGTTCTTTTATAAGGGCTTTTTTGTTAGTAGGTATCTATGAATTTATTTTACAGTTCGTTTAATATTTAGATTTTAGTATTTTATTGTTTAATATCTGTTTATTTTAGTTACATAATGTATGACTTAACTTATATTCATTGAATATGGGCTGCTATTTAGTACCCAAAATTTACAATAGCATAGATTGGCTAAGGGAGGAAAATAAGGTTAGTGTAGGAATACTTAAGAAGAAGTTAAAAGGTCACTTAAGTGATCCTATACTGAGGAATTAAGTAATTATTTTTCTCTTCTCTTTTATTTATATTGTTTATTTGTTCTTTTATTTATATTGTTTATTTGTTCTTTTATTTATATTGTTTATTTGTATTTTCTTTTGTTTTTGTTGATTGTTGGTGTTGGGTTATTAGGTATAGGTACTAGTGCTAATTTTAGATTTAACTTAAATTAAAATGTTTAACTGGCTCACCAGTTTGGCGAGATTTATATTTTGTAAAATAATTTTGTATCTATTTGAAATAAATAAATTAAAAAAAAATGTTTTTGACTACTATTGAGATAAATTATTCTATAGTGAAGTAGTAGTATTAAATAGGTCCAAAGGTCGTAATATCCACGTCCTCTGATAGTTTTAAGTTGAGTTACCATTTCAAACTATCGATTAAAGTAAAAAAGTAAAAAATAACTTCGTACAGTCGGAAGGCATTATAAAGTTGGTCAGTGAATAATTCAAAATTCTAAACAAAGATACGTCCAGAGGCGACCTTCTGGAAGAAAAGTTCACTATAGCTAGGTAATTAACTAGAAAGTGGAAGTGCAGGACTTACTTATTGAAAAATAATCCTCTTTGCACTACAAAGTACTCGCTGCCTAGTTGCAGGAAATTGCCCGGCTAATAAGTTTCCAAAGTGAAGAAAGACTATTTCTTTTTCTATTTTCATTTCTTTACCAGACATAGAAAGATTATTTTGTGTGTCTTCTAGCGGATGCCCGTGACTTTGTCCGCGTAGAATAAGTTTTTCCAACTCCCACGGGAACTCCTTAATTTTCAGAATCAAATCCATTATCATTTTCTTATCAGTATAATAAGCTTTTTTCAGGAGCATACTTTGAATAGAGATCTTAAATTGTGTATTCAGGCAACTTTGAAATAGGTTGTGAAAGGCTAATAAAATACTAATTCCTGTAGTAAATAACAAGAAAGATGTCCTAACAACACGTAATGACAGACAGACGGACAACGAAGCAGTGGCGTACTCGACATAGATGCATGAATGCATTGCTTACCCTACTTAAAAAACCTCAATGCTTATTTTTCATCATGGCCTGCCTGAAAATAGGTATCTACCTAACCAATCCCTACCCTGGCTCCGAATACACGCCACTGAACCAAGTGATCCTATAAGGGTTCTTTTTTGCCTCTTACAGTACGGAACCTTAAAAAAAAGAAGAATTATTAAGAATAGATGTTTATTTTTATACGACTGCCTGAAAGAAGGAGTATATTGTTTTCAGGGTTCATGTATGTATGTATGTATATTCCACCATAAGTTCTATACGCCGGAACCGATTTTGATAAATGAGGTATCGTTACAATCCCTAGCTTATTCCAGGTGACTGCAAGTAAAATTTAAAAAAAAAATTGATGGGGTGACCATGGTCCCGCATTAGAGACTAAAGTTGGAAAAAAATATTCGAAAATAAGATTAACTATATAATCATTATCTAGAAAATGATGAGTAGATTCCAAAAATATATAACACTATAGTTAAATATCCAGTGATTCACAAAAAATATAATTTAATGAATTGTGAATAAGATTCTATATAACTAGATTAATTTAGATTTTTAACTTTTTAGTTAATTTTTTGGAAGGGCAGTCGTGTTTTTTTATTTTTTTTATTATTGTGACTTGTGCAAATATACGTTAAATTGAGCTGCGCTTAGGAAACGCGTTTGTTCAATACCGGAATAGCACATCCCGGTAGCAGTGGCATATAAACTGCAGTAAACAGTTATTTCTGCACTTGGCCGCCCCGCGGTCTGGTGGTTAGAATGCTCTACTGCTGATTACGTGGTCCTAGATTCAATCCCACTTAATGAGGATTTCTTTTGAGAATTTTAATGAGGATTTTTAAAGTTAAAACAACACGTGAGCAAAGTCGCGAGTGTTAGCATTATTACTGTTTGTCATTATATCTCATGAAACAGGAAGTATAATATCAGTCAATTCGACTCGTTTCATGTCATTCGATTTAATCTGCGGATACCGACGCCATATTGAAAATAGTTAGTATAAATACGAGTGTTTTGACGATGGTAATTCAGTCTCCTGCAGGCAGACTCAGCGATTATTGAATACTTTTGTGTTTAGATTGCTATTTGGTTTAGAGCTTAACGATAGCAATCGTGACCAGATCAAATGAATATTGTCTTTAAGTTTAGCTAACTTTTATCTTATTACATTAAATCTCTCGTGGAACCGCCACACGTTGTACCAATCGCTCGTGCAAGTTCCAAATGAGACTACAAATATATTAAAAGTGTTTATTAATACCTACTTCTGGATTGTCCCTCACACGAGTATTAGCTATCATATTATATTTACTCTCTTAATAATATAACTAACGCAAAAGTTTGTTTGTTCTTCGATCACGTCACAACAGAGCAACGGATCGACGTGATTTGCTTGGGTAGGTATAGTTAAGGACCTAGAGAGTGACATGGGCTACTTTTTATCCCGGAAAATTACGGAGTTCCCGCTGAAAAATACTTTAAACCATACGGTCGAAGTCGCGGACCATCAGCTATTTAAGTAGGTACTTAATTAGTAATAAGCAGATTCCCTTTTCTGTGTACTTATATATCTATCAACTAGATGATGCCCGCGAATACTTCCCCGTTAATTAATGTTCTTTGATTCCCGCGGGAACTCTTTAATTTTCCGGGATATATATTCCCACCTATCTCTGTACCAAATTTCATCAAAATCTGATGTACACATGGAGAGCGTAGCAGACAAACAGATTAGATTCCGCATTTATAATATTAAAATAGTATGAATATAGATTAATCGAACTTGCAAAGTGAAGTTCTATCATAATTATATGAGTCGCTTCATTCGAAGATATAATTTATTACGAATGTGTCTATAAAAAGTACTTTGTGTCAGTTTGTGAGTCTGTTTGTGTATGTTACTAATTAAGGAACCCTAAAAAATCAAATTACCTGCTTTAGATCTGGATTACGGTAGCGTAGGTGGGAACGGGCATACGTTAGCATAAATCACGGCTATGACAAATTGGGTGCGGTAAAAATGAAAAATAGCCGTAGAAATGAAAGTGGGTACAGGTTACAAGCGACCCACGTCACATCACTCCTGTGCTTATTCGTTGGAATTGTTTGTGTGAATAGAAAATGAAAAGGCTTCCATATTTTGCATACCTTTTGCTGAAATAAGAATAATTAAAAACAAAAAAATTCCATTACAAGTTAGCCCTTGACTGCGATCTCACCTGATGGTAAGTGAATTGTGCTGCTTTGAATAGTGTTCGACGCCGACATCATCAGTGTTCGACGCGTTCGATAGTTTAATATGGTAATTCAACGTAAAACTAACATAAGGCGTGGATATTAGTACTTTTGGGAGATCCTCTTTTCAATGATCACGAACAATTGGGTATTTGACTACTATTCTAAAAATTATTTTTTAATGGGCGGCGATAATTTTAGCAACAGATGACTCGTATGTTTGCCACTTTTTGATATGCATATATCTCCAGAGAGATTAGCCATCTGCGCGGGAGATAAGTTGCGCTTAAGTATTGTGTGCTAGACTTATGAAGAAAAAGTGATTGTCATAATGTCAATACTAGAAACATTACTAAAATTCTACATCAATGACTAGAAATAAAAATAAACTTGTAATGCCTGCTTCTAGGCTTAGTAAAACTAGCAATTCATTCGTTGGAAACAATGTCCGCTTCTACAATAAGCTCCCAGAAGACATGAGGAAGATGTCTCTGAATAAGTTCAAAGTTAATGTAAAACGTACTCATTGAAAAATCTTATTACCACGTAAAGGACTACTTAAACGACAAGGAAGCTTGGCAATAATTTGCTCTATGGCTCTGATGGTTCCTTATTTAAGATGATTTGTGAGATGGTGAGAATGGCTGAGTTTGTTGTGGGTTCTTCTCGGACCAGGTCACGTTTGGAACCCTCGTAGCTTTAGTTTTACCGTAACCAATTATAACCATCATGTTTTGTAAGTAATTTTTACGTCAATAAGTGTACCTACAGTGTACCTATATTGAATAAATGATATTGAGTATTGAGTATGTCCTCACACCAGCTTAAGGTCACTTTGCCCCGTGGGAGTACAACATTTTCATTCATGTATCCCATTTGTATTCTTTGTAATATTATCGTGAAGGAAACAATAACTGTAACATTATACTATAATGGCGTCGCTTTGGGAATATCTACTCGTGTTTCAGTGTAATATAAAATATATTTTAGTAGTTATCAAGGTTATTAATATAACATAGGTGCTTCTACGTAACTTTTGTACCTCTTTTTTTAGGTTTTTTAACCGACTTCCAAAAACGGAGGAGGTTCTCAATTCGGCGCGTATTTTTTTTTAAATGTATCTCGGCACATATCTCCGTGGTTTCTGGAACGATTTGAAAAAAAAAATTTCAGTCGTTACAGAAAGCTCTCGAGGTAGTCCCATACAAAAATCAGACTCCAAATCCTCAACCCTGACACTAAAAAGTTAAAAATAATAATTCTTTCCAAAAAACCGAAAATTATTTTTTATTTTAGTGGCTTTGAAAGTCGGTTTTTTGGAAATAATTTTTATGTTATCTATTTTGCCTTAAGTGTGGTACAAATAAAGAGTATAATAATAATAGAGGGAAGTTATTCAGTGCTAACTTGTAGTGTTTTAAATAATAACGTATAAAATAACTTTAAGAATGTTAGTTATTATTTGCTCGTACATCTAGACATGAATAGTGCGATTCGATCCATTTTAATATTATAAAATAGTGTTAAATTGTCAGTCTGTCTGTTTGCTACGCCGTCACTGCTTAAGTATAATATGTTCAACCAATTTTGAGGTGTACAGGAGATAGGCAATGCTAGGGTATTATAGTTAACCACAGATAATGCTGTCTACGTCTTCATCTTCGTCGTCGTCGTAAGGTTTTCGTTTCCCCGGGAACTCTAACTTTCCGGGATAAAATGTAGTTTACATGTTCATTCATGTAATAATCTATGTCCATTCCAAATCCATACTCTATTATACATAATCCATACTGATATTATAAATGTGAAAGTGTGTCTGTCTACGCTTTCACGGCCCAACTGCTCAACCGATTTTGATGAAATTTGGTACAGAGATAGGTTACATGACGGGGAAGAACATAGGCTACTTCCCCCGCAAAATCGAAGAGTTCCAACAGAATCAAAAACGTTAAAAAAATAAGCATAAAAAGTGGCGGGCGCCATCTTGTGCCGCAATAAAATTGTTTAGAAATGATCTTAATGCTTCAGAATGCTATTAAGAAGTCCTCCAGAAGACGCTCTTTGTAATATTACACTGCGCCTAGACAACAAAGACTGAGAGTTTCTCGAGCTAATTAAATTTTCGATGAAACTGTAGACTTAGGTAGCTTAAATTAAAGGCTTGATGGCAATTAAGCATAGCTTTGTACAAGTACTATTACCCATTCTGTAGTTGTACCTAGTTGTGATGCATTTGAAATAGGAATACGTCAAAATTACACGGCGAACTTTCCGCCATATTGTGACGTTGGATAGAAGCAGGCTTTACTTTGCGACCTCTTTTTTTTAGCCACTACAAGTTTGCCCTTGACTGCGATCTCACCTGATGGTAAGTGATGATGCAGTCTAAGATGGTAGCGGGCTAACCTGTACAAGTACTATTACCTATTCTGTGGTTGTACCTAGTTGTGATGCATTTGAAATAGGAATACATTACACGGCGAACTTTCCGCCATATTGTGACGTTGGATAGAAGCAGGCGTTACTTTGCGACCTTTTTTTTATTTTATTTTTAGCCACTACAAGTTTGGCCTTGACTGGGATATCACCTGATGGTAAGTGATGATGCAGTCTAAGATGGTAGCGGGCTAACCTGTACAAGTACTATTATCCATTCTGTGGTTGTACCTAGCGCATTTGTGCCATATTGTGACGTTGGATAGAAGCAGGCGTTACTTTGCGAACTTTTTTTTTACTTTTTTTATTTTTATTATCCACGACGAGTTAGCCCTTGACTGCGATCTCACCTGAAACTAAAGAAATCAAAATTATTTTCTACTTTACAGTGGTAAAGTAGAAAATAATTTTGATTTCTACACACTAAGCTGAAGGGTATAACAAAGATAAGATAACAACATAGTGTATAGAAATAAAAATATTTTTTTACTTTTCAGAGGCTTTGGAAGTCGGTGTTTTGGAAAAAAAAATTATTTACTCATAGAAAAGATCTCTTCATAATGCGTACATTTTTACATGTTCGCGGAATGTTATTTTTTCACTGTCCTTTGTAAAGGACTTGGTCTGTGTGTAGGTCTAGGTGTATAAAATAAAATTCATTTTTTCTGTTTGCGCATCATTCTATTTGCTATTCTACTGCTAAGTCTACCCAGTAGCCACAGAGGAATAGAAACAAAATGTAAATATTTTTCCTAGGTAAAAGAAATTTTATTTTTTAAATATAGAGAAATACTTTTTTGTTTTCATTTCGCATTGCATTTGAATTAAAGTTTACTTTTCTTTATGATTGTATTCCTTATTACAAAATAGTGTACACCCTTGCGCAGTGGTGAGCGCTCATAGTCTTAGGTCCCAGGTTCGATTCCCGGTACGGACAATGTCGGAATAATTTGTGAACATAAACTGCTAGATATTTACGTAATTTATAAATGCAAACTGCAGTCCCGCGTTAAATCTTAGCTGTTTTAATTAATTAATTTTATGTCGTAGAAACGAGTCAAAATGGGAACCTTAAACATTCAAGCCGTAAAGTTAATTTTCTGCTCCAGTTATTTGTAAACTTATAACTAACTACCTATTAGATATAATTGTGTAGACTTAGGCTTGAATGGTTAAATTTAAAAGTGTCTAGATTTGTTAATCCAATAAAACTAGTTCGTTCTTTCTTAAAAAGTAAAACAATGCTCTCAGCGAGTAACACAACTTATATCTCTCATCATCTATAAACACGAGCTGTTAAAAATCCATTAGGCAGCTGTTGTAGACCTCGTTTACACCAGAGGGCTTTTTGTATCATAAATTCATAACACGTTAAGATGCATAAAAGCATAAAATAAACTTTTATGGGACCAAAAGTGCAAGAATATGAAATTACACACTGTACTCGTAGGTTGAGTGCCTAACGGTAATACTAGGTAGGCTTGTTACGTGGCGTGAAATAAAATTGTCTGTTTTTACTTATAAAAAACTAATTTATATAATTTTCTAAAAAATGATATGAAATGTGCACATTTCATACCCTGTAAATGAGTTCGAAAGCTAAACTTCCCGGCCTAGGCCAGTAAAGAATGTATGTATTTTCATTACATATCATAAGTTTGAATTTGGAATCTTTCTTCCTGAATATCTTGCTTCCTTGTAACTTGTTATAATGTTCTTTGGCCTAAATAGTTTTTGGAACTCTACCGTATTACGCGTTCAGCACTCACAGCGCAAAAAAATATACTAAAAAAAAGTCACTTGTTTCATTTTTTAGAAAAACACTATATACACCTCGACCGGGAGAGCATTTCTGGTCTCGTATATAGCCGGTCTAACTAACACTCGACCAGAAAACGGGTACTTCCCGGTCTCGCGATGTAATGTACTATAACACAATAATGTAAATGTAATTAATGTCTATTTTATTGTAAATAATTTTTGTAATGTATAGGTTCATGTTTTTTGTCTCAGTCTATCGCATTAGTTATACCTGTAAAGATAAATTTAAGCTGGAAATAAATAAATAAATAATTGAATAGTTATTAAAACAATAGAACTTATACTAGAGAGTTAGAGTTACGAATCTGCCCCCCAATTGTGTAAGAATTGTCGATCAAATCGTCTAAGTTCGGTGTCAAAGTAAAATAAACCATATCATTACTGCGTTAGAGCTCAATTTTCTGTATCCATTCTTATACTTTAGGTATGTGCGATACCATAATCGCATGAGAATGGATACACGAAATTGAGCTCTATTTCAATGCTGTTATGGTTTACTTTACTTTGACGCCGAACTTTGACGATTGGATCGGCGATTCTTACATAATCACACCTCAAAACGACTTAGCAATGACTTATTAGGGAATGAGTGTGATTTCACCACTTCGGGATTATTTATATGATTTGGTAGTGGAAGGGATAGAGTTGGGAGAGTGTTCGTTGGGACGAGGGTTACTTTGTTCTAAAAATATACTTATTTACTAATGTACCTACATATTTAGGGGTAATGTACAGTCACTATACATTTTGTTTTTTGTTGATTAACAAAAAGGGCTTAATCAATTTCGATATTCGATATATACGGGACCACCTCTGAAGTATGATCTACCCAAAAAAACATCACAATTGATTCATAATCGGCAGAATGATAGCGTAACATACAAAAAAACATACAGTCGAATTGAGAACCTCCTCCATTTTTGAAGTCAATTAAAAACCATTTTAGTTTTATGGACATTCTATGCCTTTTGACTCTTGAATACAACAAAACATGATCTGGGAAAAAAAAATAAAAAATGTAGACCCACATTTGAAATAAAGCAAGCGCCAATGTATATTTTGTCTTTTATTGATTTTCTCAAAAAGCGCTGAGTCAATTTCAATATTCGATTTATATGGGACCACCTCTGAAGTATGATCTACCAAACAAAAAAAGAATCATCAAAATTGATTCATAATCGGCGTAACATACAAAAAAAACATACAGTCGAATTATTGGCAGAACGCTCGCGTAACATACAAAAAAAAACATATTTAATTGAAAACCTCCTCCATTTTTGAAGTCGATTAAAAACCACCTTAGTTTTATGGATATTCTATGCCTTTAGACCCTTAAATACAACAAAACATGATCAATATCGGGGAAAATAAAAAATGTAGACCCACCTTTGACACAAAGTAAAAGCGTCAATGCATTGACTTTTATCTTTTTAATAAGGAAGCACACAGTCTCTGAGGTGCAGTCTTTTGCAGCTTCATACAATTATGTAGCTATACATTTTTAGCTATACATTTTCCCGGGAAAGTTTCGCTGTTTTTTTTCGACTTTCATTTCGCAACGTCGTTTCAAAAGAGTGCTGTTCAAACACTATGTGTAGGTGTTCAAATATTGGTGCAAGCTGTGGAATATGCACTATCTTTTTCCTGGCTACACATGAGAAAGGATATGCTTTTAGCAGTTTGTTTGTTCGGATGTTCATCTGATCCCTCGCCACTCATACGTTAGTATTCCCTCATCGTTATGCTTTGAAAGAAAATAGTAGGATATCGGGACAAGAGCACTTTTACATTAACTAGATATTATAGCCGCGATTTTGTCCGCGAGAATTTAGGTTTTTTTAAGACCCAGCAGGAACTGTTTGATTTGTTGAGTTAAAATAATGACACATTTCTTAGGACACACTTTTCCGTTATAAGATGTTAGTAAATGTTCGGAATCCATTCCTTAAAAGTTGAAGCAAAAATGTTTAAGAAATGAAATTAAATGTTTATTTCGTGTGGGACAACTCGTGCCACTTATGATATGTCAGGGCTCTAGCACCGGTTCTTAAAGAAGATTCTTCTGAGAAGAGCCGGTGAGAAACTCAGCAGTTGCTCGTTCGTTCCTTGTTATTGTTTGAAATGCACATAATTTAAATTGAAATGTTTTTGTATTCCGAAAAGTGAGGGATTCAACCACCAGACCCCAGAATAATAGGCCAAAGTTTATTTAACTACTACCACTAAGTGGTGACAGGCTTACCCATAGCATGGATAACAGAAACAATCCCCCTACTCAGTGGGCTTACCCCTCCAAATAAACGTAATAGCGTAAGCTGAAAAAAGCTTATTATACTGTTGAAGATTACGAAAATGATAAAAGAGCATGGATTTAACTCGCTCCGGCAATGCTAAGGGCAGCGGTTATTTATGTATATACATTGATATATAATTGTAAACAATTTTTTTCAAAACCACCGAGTTTCTTGCTGATTCTTCTCGGTAGGAATTTCATTCCGAAACAGTGGTACATTCACTCGACTGTTCAAAAGCATTTTGAGTAAAAAATCTGAGTTGTGTTTTTGTGTGGACTAATTAATTTGTAGCTTAGTTAAATTACTATAGTATTTGTGAAAAGATACGTAGTCGCAAACAACGTCACGGAAAGGTTTTATTTTGTTCACATCAGTATCAAAAAGACAAAAGTGCTTACCTTTAATATTCTCGTGGTCACAAACAAACTCTGAGAAAAGTCGCATTGACTCTGTTTTGTTTCCAGCAGCAAAGAGATAAGGTAGTTGCTTAAATTTAGTTTATTTAAGCAAAAGTTTTAGTTTAATCGTAGTTCATATAGTTTGTCTTGGTTACTCGAAATAAACTTCTAATAGCGAATGTTTTTTGTTTCCCACGGGAACTCTTTAATTTTCCGGGATAAAAAGTAGCCTATGTACTATTCCAGACCATAATCTATCTCTGTGCCAAATTTCAGTCAGATCCGTTTAGCCGTTGGGGCGTGATTGAGTAACAAACATCCATACATCCATCCAAACTTTCGCATTTATAATATTAGTATAGTATATAGATTTTTTTAAACACTATTTAAGTATCACACTACACACTACAGCCCATTAACGTCCCACTGCTGGGCACAGGCCTCCACTCTCATAGGAGAGAGGGAATTACCCACCACGCTGCTCCAATGCGGGTTGGCGGGCTTTAACGACTATTGTGCTCTCCGAGGTACGGGGGTGAAACACCGCCAACTTCCTAACCCCGGGCTAGTACTGAGAATTTCTAATCAGAAAAACCCAATACTCGATTATGGCCCGATCCGGGAATCGAACCCGGGACCTCGTCGGCCGCAGTCGAACATGACAACCACTGGTTCAACGGGGCGGTAGGAGGAGGAGGGACGAGGAGGATTTAAGTATATTTAGTTAAAATAGGCATATATTGACTTGGAAATTACAAATGTTGGCCGAATGATTGAATGGGTTTAATATTTTTTTCGCGGACATATTTTTCTCCGTAAATTAATATTGTGAATTGTGATTTCCCATCAAAGATTTGTAGGTATTCATAACTTTATATTCGTCTTATTGTGCTATCTACCAAAGTACAAAATATTTTTCCAATCATTTACTTTATAAAGTACATGCATAGAGCAAGACCGTGGAGCGACAAACTTCAAACAAAATGCCTAAAAAGCGCGCCTCCCTTATCTATAACTATCTATATATCCACTATCTAAGTATTCTAAAAACTATCGTTTGAATTGAAAGTAATAAAATATTAACATTAAAATATAGAGCTAATATTACATTACAGAAAAAATGGTAAATAAATTGTGTTATAATAATAAAGATAGTGAAAGTTAAGAACTAATAACGAATTGTTTTTTTACTGTGTTTACCGCTTTATTATTATTTGAAATTCATGAAAATATGTAGACAAGTTTAGTAAACGGTACGTAAAGTCTTATAATCGGGAGGATTGTTAACCCAGTGGGTTAATTTAGGGCTTACCATTAATTCTACATTGCGTTTGGTCTGACATGATGCGAGATTCTGAACTTGGCTAGTTACCACCTTATCTTCAAAGTCACAGGGTACTGAGATCAGAGGCCCAATTGTCTACTACTACAGCCTATTAACGTCCCACTCCTGGGCACAGGCCTCCACTCTCATAGGAGAGAGGGAATTAGAGCTTAGACCCACCACGCTGCTCCAATGCGGGTTGGCGGGCTTTAACGACTATTATCATGTTAGTGATAATAACCGGGACCGACGGCTTAACGTGCTCTCCGAGGCACGGGGGTGAAACACCGCCAACTTCCTAACTCCGGGCTAGTACTGAGAATTTCTAGTCAGAAAAACCCAGCATTTAATTATGGCCCGACCCGGGACTCGAACCCAGGACCTCGTCGGCCGCAGTCGAATATGCGAACCACTAGACCAACGAGGCAGTTGCCCAATTGTCTAACTCTAAGCCAATCGTATTAATTTGACAGTTCATAACGTATAACTCGAACTTTTTAAGGAGTACATACGTGCGTTTTGACGTGCAAGCATCTATGACCTCCTTAAACAGGTCGAATTATACGTTTGACGGACTATTACGATTACGATTTCCTTACGTAATCGGGGGGCTGTTCACTGTCTACTGTTAATCTACGGCGGCGACTACGGAGTTTAATTTACCTGGGTTTGCTACTCTAGTAATATAACTCTCTGTATACACGTGTACATTTTTTGTTGAACGATACTCAATGTGTAATTCTTTATTACGAAAATAATATGTTAAATAAACAGGGTGGAGTTTTGGGAGCGGCGGGGGAGGAAAATATACAACAGATATGAGGAGCCCAGGAAGAAGAACAGGGCGCGTTTGGAACCCTCGTAGCTTTAGTTTTAAGATACCGTTACTTAATTATCACCATCAAGTCTTATTCCTTGTAAACATGACGTTCAGAAGGTGTACTTTGTAGGTACCTATTTTGATCTATTGAGGTATTTGACGACCTCCGTGGCGCAGTGTGTAGCGCTGTTGTCTTAAGTTGCGGAGGTCCTGGGCTCGATCCCCGGCAGGGTCGATTTGGGAATTTATAATTTCTGAATTTTCCCTGGTCTGGCCTGGTGGGAGGCTTCGGCCGTGGCTAGTTATCACCCTACCGGCCAAGACGAGCCGCCAAGCGATTTAGCGTTCCGGTATGATGCCGTGTAGAAACCGAATATATGGGTTTAATATAACTGCTATGCCCCTAACAGGTTAGCCTGCTACCATCTTAGACTGTAGTGGATTTAAAAAAACCTATTTTTAATAAAGATGTTTTGAGTTTGAAGTACCTACTCCTCCAGCTCAGTGGTGTGGCACTTTAAGAGAACTCAAAACTTTGTCAGCAAAATACGTGGTATTGCTTTATGCTTATCCAGACCTTATACAGACTACAGAGCTGAGCCTAAGTTACGAATTTTTTTTTACCTGTTATGAGTGTCATTTGAAGCATTCAAAGTGCATTTTCATCAAGAAAGTTTATCATTTTTATACGACTGCCTGAAAAAAGGAGCATATTGTTTTCAGGGTTCATGTATGTATGTATTTATGTGAGTTTGTATATTCCACCATAACTTCTATACGCCTGAACCGATTGTGATACATGAGGTATCGTTAGAATCCCTAGCTTATTCCGGGTGACATAGGGTAGTAAAATTAAAAAAAAAATTGATGGGGTGACCATGGTCCCGCATTAAAGACCAAAATTGAAAAAAAATAAATGAAAATAAGATTAACTATATAATCATCATCTAGAAAATGATGAGTAGATTCCAAAAATATATAACACTATAGTTCAATATTTAGTGATTCACAAAAAAATATCATTCAATAAAAAATGTGAATAAGATACCAAAGGCTATATATGCAAATCGCTTCTTGGAGGTAAACTCCAAAAATAATATGGCAGGGCAGTCGTATTTTTTAATTCGTTAAATTAATTATTACAGTAATTTTAACGTAGCATTATGCATTGAGAAGTATTATTCATCATAAAAAGGTTTTCGTTTCGAGGTCACTGACCGCTCCCAAATTCTACCCCAGTATTATAGATAGATCTATAGATAAGATATCACGAGATTATATTAATCTACACCTATAATCTCTTGATATCTTCACCGCCCACATGCAGTAAACTTAATGTTATACACCTTTTAACGTAAACTACGGTATTTTATGGTACCCTTATCAGCCCATTATACCTAATAGTCCATTATTTATCTATTCTCTTCACTTAAACTCGGTCATTAGTCTGTAAATAAACTGAGAAATATGCAAATGAACTAGATAGTTCGAACCAAGATATTAGTTTAGGCGTAAGATATTTGACGACCTCCCTTGCGTAATGTTGAGCGCTGTGTTTATAAATGAAAGGTCCCGGGTTCGATCCATAGAAGGTTCAAATTGAGAATTTATAATTACTGAATTTTCTTATTGATGGTTATTAAATACGATAGTCATTTATAGTAAATACGAAATTCTAATTACGTAAAATTGACGATCTAATAAACTCCTAAAAGTGTCCAATCGTATAGATTATTATATTATATAAATATTTTCATATTCATGAAAATGCGTTATATTATGCAATTAGGATCACTAAACTCAATTTTAATATTTATTTTAATTACGGTACACACAAAAAAAATGTGTTTTTACAAGCTAAAATAATAATTTTATCATAAAAATGATTTGTTATTATGTGAAACATAAATTGTGCCGAAAATTATCTGTATGAAAATTTAGTAACAAAAAATTAACAAAGCTTTAGCAAAACGCCCAAGAACAAATGAATACCATAGATAGGGTTCATCCTTGGGTGGTTACCGGCAAAGACGTGCCACCAAGAAATCGTTCCGGTACTATGCTGTGTAGAAACGATTGAGGGTATCGGTTTAATATGATTATGGTACCCCTAACTTTAAAAATTCAACCCATAAGGGGGTAAAAGACATAGACCAATTTCGCCTAAGAATCAACATTTATTTGAAATATAAAGAAATTCTCAGCTTATTTTATAACCTTTATGTCAAATATTAGAATTCAACGGACACTTAAATTCTTCAAATTAATTACAAAATAAATAAGTGGGTATTTAATTGATAATCTTTAATATTATTGAGCACACAAAACTTTATTTTATAAGAAAAATATCAAAGTAAAACTATGAAATACATTAAAATCGATGTTTATCTATATCATACTAAGATATATGGCATGTTGAACTTCACTGCATTTTGTATGTTATTAAATAACAATATGTTAAAATGACATGCTCACATTAAAATATTAATTTAATCTTAACATATATACATGTAACACTAATAACTTAAGTATATTAGTTATATCACAATTATATGATTATAGCAATTGCATAAAGGGCCGAAGTATGGGTCAAAAGCATCTTTAATTGATACGTTTCTATCTCTCGATTATTAACCACATATTTAACTAACAGGTTAAAATAATATGCAATACCACCGCTTGAGCGCTAGATCCGTATCGTAAGAAACAAGATAAAAGCAGCTTAAAGTGCCAGTATTTTGAATTTCGCAACGCCATCTATTGAAAGTACAATAATTTAATATATCTAACGCCATCTGTAATGTTTTTGATGAACTACGGCGAATCTTTTCTTATCTACATACTGTTTACAGCTCTATCACAATTGGACAAAGATGGTATTTATTTGTTTAAGCAGATTGATTGTAAAAGTTGAAATAACCCCAAAATTGAAAATGTTTTTGGTAATAAGTCATTTCTTAGCAAGTGTCCGTTGTTTTAATCTGCTCTCAAGCATAAAAATGTATTTATTTATACCCAGCAATCAATGTTTTATGACTGTTGGTTCTTAGGCGAACTTTGTATGGGGAGGGAGCAATGTCCATTAGGGTTTGAAATTTATGTAGTTCACGTGGATTGAGTCGCGGGCGTCAATCTAGTATAATTCAGTATCTCTCACCAGTTTATCTCTCAGTAAAGATACAATAGAATGATGCGGGCACTAAATTATCTGAGGCTCTCTTCGAGTAAGTATATGAATCTTCCACACGTCATTGAACGGGTCCATCGTATCGCATTTGCTCGATGAATAGCTTTGTTATAACTATACCTACTTAATGAACAATAGCGAGTACTTATGCATTTTTTTTTTTTCATCCACTACATGTTAGCCCTTGACTGCGATCTCACCTGATGGTAAGTGATGATGCAGTCTAAGATGGTAGCGGGCTAACCTGTTAGGGGCATGGCAGGTATTAAACCCATACCCCTATTCGGTTTCTACAAGGCATCGTACCGGATCGTTATCGCTTGGCGGCACGTCTTTGCCGGTATGGTGGTAACTAGCCACGGACGAAGCCTCCTACCAGGCCAGACCAGGGAAAATTCAGAAATTATATATTCCCAAATTGACCCTGCCGGGGATGCTCTAGTCTGGTGGGTCGAACGGCCTAGTTGTCAGACAACCCATATCAGTCCATTGCGATTGTTAAGCAACGTTGACCCAAGTCGGTAACTGGATGAGTGGCCGAAGTTTTTTTCACCGATGAGTGGAACGAAACGACGACGCTGTGGCAACAAAAATAATCCACTTGTGTGATATTTTTTTTTTTTAAATTTATTTAGTACCAAAAAGTAATAAAATAAGAAGAAAAACATACATAGTGGACAAAGAAGCATTTATCTCTATAAGAGATCTCTACCAGTGACCCTTGGCAATGAGAAAGTTTGTGCAACACACAAACTATACATACTAAATAATACATAAAATATATACATAACTAAATACATACCAACATACATAGGATATATTATATAATACATAATGATATAAATTGAATATTTTGTTGCCTTCGTTTTACTTTTTCATAAACTTATTCTGTTAAGTAAGTAACTTAAAGTTCGCGCGGGAAGTTTGGTGAGCGACCAAATGAGCCTCTTTCATTTCATCCCAATTCCCGTTTATTACATTTTTAGCGGATGAAAAAATAAATATGTAATGAAAGTTTGCAAGGAAGCTAAAAGTTTACATACCCTTTATAATTTAGTAATATAAATATTATAAATGCGAAAGTTTGGATGGATGTATGGATGTTTGTTACTCAATCACGCCCCAACGGATCTGGCTGAAATTTCGCACAGAGATAGATTATAGTCTGGAATAGCACATAGGCTACTTTTTATCCCGTAAAATTAAAGAGTTCCCGCGGGAACCAAAAAACCTCAATCCACGCGGACGAAGTCGCGGGCATTATCTAGTTCATAATAAAAATACGACTTCACTCTCAATAGCTCGATCTTATTTGGCCAATGATTGCACTTTATGAGGATGGGAAAGAGGCTAATTTCCCCATTGTAATGCCAGCGGACATTGCCTTTCAGACTCTCAGCAACTCGTCTACAGATCGCTGAGGAGGCTGATCGGCGTTTGACCTACTTTAAGACGGTCCAAGCCTTTCTTCTCATGTCTGCTTAATCATAATATGAGATTAGTTTTTAGCTATATTTTCACATGTATCACTGGAAGGAACTACCCTCTGCAATACAGGTTATCCTAGCGTAGAGGGTAGGGACCGTTATTTAATCATGTCACTCTTTTATGAAAATAAATATTATTATTCTTCTTATTCATACACTATTCAATAAAACTATCAATGACTGACGGTGGTAAAATCAATCAATATTTGTGTTATATCAATGTTTGTGCTATTAAAGAAAACTTTTAACTCGGTCCAAGAACTCTGGGAAAATTGACTGGAATGGAATTATTTATTAATTATACTATTCACATGACTATTGTATAAATACTCAATACTCAATATCATTTATTCAATATAGGTACACTGTAGGTACACTTATTGACGTTAAAAATTACTTAATTATAAAACATGATGGTAATAATCGGTTACGGTATCTTAAAACTAAAGCTACGAGTTTTGTTTGCCACCTTTTGTATTTAAAAACGTTTCTGCAAATAAACGAATTTAAATTTGGATATAATTACAGATTTTACTTAAAATTGGGAAATTGACAATGACTCAAACAAGGGATGTTGTATGAAATACTGAACCATAACGTCTTCCAAATTCGACGTACTTTTTTATTTCAATTTTTTCTTCTTCTATTATCTCCATCATTATGTACTACTACCACCCTTCTGATAGTATTATATTTGGTACTTTGACTATGTTATAACCCATAGAGAGTTCTTTGACTTAGCCTAGAGTTAAGAAAGTACTAAAACTAGACAGATTTATGTCTGTAGCATACTCGTAAGTCTATCTCGTTTGAACTCTAAGCCAAAATAAGGCAAAGTCAATATACGCTTTACGATTTGAGCCTTAGAGCGATAAACAAAAGAGATGAGATGGGGTTCACAATTACCCAAGATATGTATGAAGTTTAAGTCCCCATTGTGTTAAGGGGGTAAGGTGAAAAAAAGGGGGGGTTGTCGGCCCCAAATTCCAACCTCACCTGCACGTGGTACCCCCTGTTAGACAACGGACGAGGCTCTGGCGACCGACCAATGGCGGTATATCCTAACATCCGGCTGAATAATCTGGCTGATTATTCAGCCGGAAGAGGCGACAGCTACCTGGGGATGTAAGTAGTTAATAAAGGCATGGGGCAGAAGGCAATGGGTAACCACTGCAACTAATTTCCCTAGTAAATCATCATGACGAAAAGTAAGAAGTTTTTCGGATGATGACCACCAAACTTCATTTTGAAGAAGGCACGCGATGATGATGATGACCAAGTCTTTTTATGTGAATCATCATCATTTTGGCAACTGCTTTGCGAAAAAGTGACAAGCGGCCTTGAGTAAATGCGGTTTGAACCAAACTTCACGTCAGAGAAGACGAACCGAAGAGAAAAGTCTTTGCGGCCTTTATTTGGTACTAAATGATGCCCGGGACTTCGTTCGCGTGGACTAAGATTTTTGATTCCCGCGGAAACTCTTTAATTTTCCGGGATTAGCCTATGTCTTTCCGCAGTAATCAAACTATCCCCATACCAAATTTCATCAAAATTGGTTGTACAGATGGGCCGTGAAAGTGTAGCAGAAAGACAGACATAATTTCGCGTTTATAATATTAGTATGGATACACAAGATGATGTCTGTCGATTTCGTCCGCGTAAATTAAGGTTTTTTCTAAATCCGTAATTTTAACGTAATAATCTACTTTTTATCCTGGAAAATCAAGACAATATTATTCCGAAATGCAAGTGTAGTAGTCCACAAGTAGGTACGCAAATTACTTTAAAGGTCCGTGAAGAATTTTATTTGATCCCTTTGAATAAAAACGTATCTTTAAGAACTTCTCGACTTCATAATCTTTGACGATGTATTGAAGCAAAAAAATTGGAGTTAGACCTCACAATACGTTATTAATATTAAGCCGGGCACTCACATGCGTAAATACGTCCTAACTACATAAAGCCTGTTCAGAAAAAAAAAAAAAAATTTTAGCATTTATAGCTTCAGTAAATATTGGATTGATCGAAGTGGTATGTAGCTCAGGTTTTGATATTAGACCTATTTTGATGTTTTATTTGAATACAATGACATTTTCCATTTACACAGCGCATCGAGCGTAAGCCGAATTCTCGACGCGTGCTCTAAGTATGAAATAGAATGATTGTTGCAAGAAAAACTTCAAATGAATAAAAAATCATAACTCACTTCTGATTCTTACTTCTTATTACAATCGAAATTTTTTGATTGCTTCTCGAATGTATCACACATTGCTAGTTTGAAGTTCGTCTACACTACACTATGCTATAAATTTTGCACTTCTTGCATGGAAAATACACTGCAACTCCAACTGTATGTAACGAACACCAAATTTTACGACGTAAGTATATTATGCAAATAAACATTATATTCTGAAACTGATACCCTCGACTATCGATGGAATCAAAAAAAAACTTTTGACAAAAAAAACAACAAAAGTTGTTTTGATTCCCGCGGAAACTCCTTAATTTTGCGGTCGGTTCCCAGATGCCAAAAATCACGTCGATATGTTGCGGCGTGATTGACGGAAAAGCCAACAAAAACTGATAACCTCGACTATCGATGGAATCAAAAAAAACTTTTGACAAAAAAAAAAACAACAAAAGTATTTTTGATTCCCACGGAAACTCCTTAATTTTGCGGTCGGTTCCCAGATGCCAAAAATCACGTCGATCCGTTGCTCTGTTGCGGCGTGATAAAACCAACAAACAAACACACTTTCGCATTAATAATATTAGTATGATTCTTACGTTTAAGTGAGTGCCCAGCTTAACGTAGTCTGTGCTCACGATGTTGGTTAAACCAATTTAAAAGTTAGATATACTCTGCTCCGAGCTCGTTACGTGAACAGTTATGTGGGATACGTTTGATCCGCGAAGATTTATATTCTTTGAACGAGTTTCGCCATTATTGTGTTACGGTACTTATATCATATTTTAAGTATTCAGTGCGCGGAGAGACGTGATAGCTCATAGACAGACATTGTTCTGGGCAATATCATCTTACTACTATTATAAATGCGAAAGTTTGTATGGATGTATGGATGTATCAAAGGGCATAAAGAACCAGGGGTAGGGGTACAACTCCATACAACGGGTACCATAGTTCTAAAATAAATTCTAGATGGCGTTACTTGTCTCAAATAAGTATAAATTTTGTTTAAATCAACAGAAACTCAATGAAAACATGTATTTTGTTGTTTTACTTTATTTTACCTATTTTTTTATTAAGTTTATTTAACTATTAAATATAAAATTTTCATAAAATCCGATAGCAAAAAGTTTATTTCAAAGCTTTCGTTTTAACGCCATCTAGAGCTAAGCAGAGGAACTACAGGGTATCAGCGATGATAAGCAGATTTTTGAATGCTTTTTGCTTAAGTATGGAGTTGTACCTCTACTCCTGGTTCTTTATGCTCTTTGCGATGTATGGATGTATGGATGTATGGATGTATGGATGTATGGATGTATGGATGTATGGATGTATGGATGTATGGATGTGTGGATGTATGGATGGTTGTTATTCAATCACGCCCCAACGGCTGAACGGATCTGAGTGAAATATGGCACGGATATAGATTATAGTCTTGAATAGCACATAGGCTACTTTTTATCCCGGAAAATTATAGAGTTCCCGCGGGAACCAAAAAACCTCAAACCACGCAGACGAAGTCGCGGGCATTCACTAGTTTTTTTTAAATATAATTTTAACCCTTCGTCGATCTTTTTGTAAGTCCTAACGCAGAGTACGGTCTATTCGGGCTGCACTTTACAAAGGCCAGCCTGTGTTTTTAGTCTAGTGCTTTGTTCTGCAAAATTGTGGTGTAATTTTTGATATTTTTTTAAAGGCATTAAATAAAAAAAAAAAAAAATCTAAATAAAAATAAACACATCTCAAGCTCACTATAGAGGGGTTCAGGTTCTCTCAGAATGAGGGGTTACGTCATACATCACCACGGTGGCTAATGCGGATTGGACTTTTGAAAATATTAAGTAGAAAACTCATTTCTCACAATGTTTTCCTTCAACGATAATTATTTCGAAAAATACATGCCTAGATTAGATCCTTGGACCCTCGAATAGGATATCTGATCCAGCCTGATTCAAATACATCAACTTAATTATTGTAATAATTGAATTGAATGTGTCATATATGAATTTGCATTGAATGTAGCATTATACTGCACACGGACTGAAATATAACGTGGATAAAGCAGAGATGTTAGTTTTCCAGTCAGGTAAAGGCCCGGAGAAGATCCCTGGAGTAACTTTAAATGAGAAAGCAGTTCGGGTAGTACAGAAGTTTATGTATCTTGAACACATCCTAACAGATATTTTTTTTATCCACTACAAGTTAGCCCTTGACTGCGATCTCACCTGATGGTTAGTGATGATGCAGTCTAAGATGGTAGCGGGCTAACCTGTTAGGGGCATGGCAGTTATATTAAACCCATCCCCTATTCGGTTTCTACACGGCATCGTACCGGAATGCTCAATCGCTTGTCGGCACGTCTTTACCGGTAGGGTAACTAGCCACGGCCGAATCCTCCCACCAGGCCAGACGGAAAATTTAGAAATTATAAATTTCCAAACCCGGCTGGGGATCGAACCTGGGAACTGCGAACTTTAAGGGAACAGCACTAAACACTGCGCCACGGAGCTTGATTGCGACATTGAGAGAGAAAGAAGGGCACTTTCGATTCGATTTGGCAAATGCAGTAAGGCAATTAAAATAACACTATTTAATGCTAACTGTCAGTTCTTTTATACGTGCCAGCTATGGATTAAATTCTTAACAAAGTCACTCTTTTTTTCTTTTTTTTATCCACTACAAGTTAGCCCTTGACTGCGATCTCACCTGATGGTAAGTGATGATGCAGTCTAAGATGGTAGATTCACTGCAATACGGGTACAATATAATGCGTTTAGAATTATAATGGGCTATCCAGATATTGCAGTGCTTCCACTATGTTTGCAGAATCGAGGGTGGCCGACTTTTATTGCATTATTAGAGCTCTAGTGGCATCCTTTTGGGAAAGACTTCGGAGTTCTATCAACGCAATACTTAAGGTCGTCTCAAAGGGGGTGCCTAGTCCCATTTTTTACCATTGGCTGTCTGTGCATCGGGAAAGAAACAAAAAATATACTAAATACCTGTGACCTGTGTGCTGTGACATCTGAAAAGTGTTTATTAACCTTTTCAGTTAGCTTTAAGTTTTAATGTATATTAAATATGTAGTTTTAGATATAATTTTTTTTTTTTTTAATTGAAAATAATACAATAGAACTTAATGCTAGCTAGCCTAACCTAATTACTATATAAATCATGCCCACGTGGAATGGTGGCAAGAATGCTGGCTGCATTTCCGCGCTGGACAGCCAGGCTGATCCTTTGCGCAAAAAATGAGCCAGCCCTTCTGTCACCAGATGAGGCCATTAACCGCGGTGAAATATCTCGCAAAAAATCTTTGGCACTAAGACTCCACTAGATATAATTATAATAGAATGTTTAATTTATCGATTTATGATGGGTTTAATGCCTCTAATAAAAACCTTATTCTTTTTATTCTCTTCATTAAATGAAGGTGAAAATAACTATGCACGGGCCGGAGCCAAGTGCATAATTAGGGTTACGTACTCCCGTGTTAAAAACTTACGTACTAAGCGGCATGTATTTAAGATTACGGCATTTTGTAGAAGCAAATAGGTTTTGCAATTAATATTTAATGCTTCCAACTATTATGCAGTGTTTTAGGGATAACTCCTGTAGATGAAATAATCACAGGGACAGTTCAGCTCCCCTATTCTGTAACTCAGTGGCTATCGAAAAATGAAAGCCACTGACATATATATTTTGTCCATTGAAGGTTCACTATGAAAAAATGAAAGAACATTTCATAGCAAATCTTCAATGGATAAAAAATATTAGTCAGTGGCTTTAATTTTTTGATAACCACTGCGTTACAGAATAGGGCTGCTGGTGCTGTTCACTTTCCACTGGGTTTTAATTTCTATAGATAAGTCGGTGTATTTTGCAATCTTTTATGTGTATGTAGAAGTTAAATTGTGTGTACAGATAGCAATATCTATTAATATTATAATTAATATATATTTAGCGCCCTAACCTAGATCAACAATACAGACTATCTAAAAGTAAGGTAATGAAGTGAACGATGGAATTGAGTAACGAAACCCAATTTACACGCTATCCTTTTATAAATCTCACAAGCTCACCCATCTGTCATATTGTCTTTGAAAGCAGTTTATTTGTACATTTCCATATTATCACGACTTTCTGTCGTAATAATCTATACTTAATATTATAAATGCGAAAGTTTGGATGGATGTATGGATGTCTGGATGTATGGATGTATGGATGTTTGTTACTCAATCACGCCCCAACGGCTGAACGGATCTGGCTGAAATTTGGCACAGAGATAGATTATAGTCTGGAATAGCACGTAGGCTTATGCTTAATAGGCGTTTTTATCCCAGAAAATTAAAAAGTCGCGGGCAAGCGCTAGTATTTTTAGAATATAACGTGAGAGACTGACTGAAGGGCATTCCGAACCGCAGCTTCTGCATAAGGAAACCATGTTGACTTTTCACGTCTCAATTCTCATTGAGGACTCGGCCTTGTAGAAACCGAATAGGGTTATGGGTTTAATATAACTGCCATGCCCCTAACAGATTAGCCCGCTACCATCTTAGACTGCATCATCACTAACCATCAGGTGAGATCTCAGTCAAGGGCTAACTTGTAGTGGATAAAAAAAATTGACTACTCTTAGGACTTTAAACTCACTTACTATAACATTGTAAGGAAAGTCTGAGGAAACCTGAAATACCTGAGAGCTCATCCTAACGTTTTCGAAGGTGTGAATCTGCCAATTCGCACTTGACCAGCGTGGTGGGCTATGCCCAAAACTTTCTCAGTCTATGAGGAGACTCGTATTCAGTAGTAAACCGAAGATGACTTGAAACGATGATGATGATGAATTAAATAAAGGCAAAAGTCTTACAAAGGACTTGACCGGTGGAACTATGGCAGCTTGCCTAGGTGTCAAAAATCAATGTTCAGCAATGATTTCTTTATTATTGTAATTGTAATATTTCACTGTTTTCAGATAAAAAAGTTTCAGGAGTCTGAAGGCTCGGAAAACTGCGAAAATGAACAAAAAAGTTTCACCAAAAGACTGCTTCCCCACACTAGATGGCGCTATTTATTGTGTTAAGCGAGTCTAAAAAAAAATTTTCAAGTATTATTTCTTTATTATTGTAATTGTTATATTTTATAGTTTTCAAATAAAAAAGTTTCAGGAGTCTGAAGGCTCTGAAAACTGAGAAAATAGATAAAAATAGTTTCACCAAAAACTGCTTTCCCACACTAGATGGCGCTAGTTATTGTGGTGAGTCTAGAAAATATTTTTAAGTGTTGCTCACTACTTTTCGTTAACAAGTTCAACTATTCGACCACAGATGGCAGCATATGCAATGTGACAGGGCGTTCCTTTAAACGTAGTATTTCAAAATGCTTTGTTCGATCGATTAGTTTGAGACTTGTCAAAAAATAAAAATAATTATAAACAAAACATACATTTCCTTTTCATTACTATTTAATTGATCAAAAATAAATCATTCCTAATATAATAACTAAGGTACTTAAATGGTATTCATGTAGGGTTACAAGATTATTATTAGGCATGGATATAATGGAACGTCAAAATGGAGTAGTGCTTAAAGAGGAAAGCGGACGCTCAAGATTTAAACAATAAACGTACTGTTTTTTTTTGTCATTTGAACCCCGACCTTATTTGGAATAATAAATCCATAATAATTTCGTTTTGAATTTTTTAACCTTACTGTAAAAACGGAAATCCTGTGCATTGTCCCGAATCGGAGGGCAATTACTGGTCATGTCCTTTAACTCTGTAAGTATCCACTTGTAGTGGATTAAAAAAAAATTTTTTGAATAGGTTTAAAAAATCTGGACAAAAAGTTTTTTGAAATTAAATCAAGTTTTTTTGGAATGAACGATAAAAACCTCCACGTCCGACAATAGGGTAGTGGAACCCGGCCCAATGCAATTTGTCGCGAGTCTCTCAATAATCCGGGTATGATTGATAGAATTACTTTTCGCTCGACATTCATCGCGTTACCGAGATGTAAATAAACGAGATATTTCGGGGATGCTGGCTCCGAATTAATACTATGATAGTGCTAAGTCAATAAACTATAGACGATTATCATATTATATGCTTTTCCGTTCACTAAATAGGTTACAAAGTCAAATGTCAACGTCAAATAATGTTTATTCAATTTAGGTAGGTATACCACACTTATTGACGTCTAGTTATTTATAAAAAATGGTGATGATCAGTAACGGTATCTTAAAACTAAAGCTACGAGGGTTCCAAATGCGCCCTGGTCTGAGAAGAGCCCGCAACAAACTCAGCCGGGGTTTTTTTCAGTATCACCATTTCGCAAATAATCATCTTCACTAAGCAACTATCAGAGCCATTAGATCAAATCATTGCCAAGTTTCCTTGTCATTTAAGTAATCCTTTACATGGTAATAGGATTTTTTAATATGTTTACGTTTTACATCAACTTTGAACTTATTCAGAGACATCTTTAACATGTCTTCTGGGAGCTTATTGTAGAAGCGAACACTGTTTCCAACAGTAAATTTGTAACTTGATGATACTTACTCGAGATTATTCGTTCATGGATTTGGGTGTTTTGTAATTCCTGTGAGAACTCTTGGATTTTCTGGGATAAATAGTTTGTGTTAAAGGATAATTTTCTTTTCCGGAATACAACGTATCTCTCTACCAAATTTTTTCATAATTGGTAAAGCATAAAAGTTGCTAATTGGACTGTTGAAAAGTTACTAAATACCCAATTTTGGGCACGAGGTTTCTTCGCGATGAATCTTTAATTGATAACTTTTCGAGGTTGGCTTGAACCCAGACCTCCGAATAGGCACCAGAGAGTCATCACCGCTTCTTAAAATAATAACATAAGGGTCATATTTTTAGTAGCTATCAAACTCAGTCCCCTGTTTAGCAAAACATTGTGACTTTAGTGCAATTTGCTAGAGGTCAAGCATCAACAGTGTTAACGTGCCCATAAAACTAATAGCGTAGGGTATTTAGCAAAATTGCCAATCGTAAACAAAATTGAACCCTTGCACTGTGACTTTAGAGTATAAAATTGAGCAATAATTTTTGGTCTGTCGTTAGTTTTAGTGCTTTATTCAACGCGCAATAAATTTGCGGAACAGCTCACGTCCAGCTGTGCGGAAAAATAAGTGACACGTCGTGCGAACTTTAGTTTTGATATCTTACTACACCAAGTTGTAGTTCCACGACTTTGTCCGTGTATTTTTCTGGTATTAGAGAACTATTGGATTTTCCGGGATTTCAAGTATTCCGCGTCCTTTTCCGGGACCAATGCTATCCGCATAATATGACCAAAACCGAAAGTTTTATGACCGGACATGAAAAACGTCTGCGTGAAATGGCATCAGAGGGTAATGACACGACATTTTGTCTTTTTTCCGCGTAATGCGGAAGTAAGTAATGATGCGGAAATTTAATCCGCCAGACCATTTATTTCAACGTAGTGTTTTCGCCCTTAGTCGTTACCATGAGTTAAGTTTTTCTCTCTCTGCGTCCTATTCCTCATAGCTGAGGGTCGTGACTCCTTTCCATTAATCAAATAATGGTAGTAGTTTTCTTAGGATAATAATGTCCTTCTGCATACGACTCGACTGAGAGATTTTAAACTCTTAGGTTATTGTAACGATTATTATCAGATGTTAGTGATAATGAAAGGGACCGACGCGATGGCTTAACTTGCTCTCTGAGTTACGGAAGAAACGAAAAGTTGCGTTTTGATTTTCGTTACAAATGAATTAATAAATATAAAATGAAATCGAATAGAATCAATTGCGGACAACCAGTCTGGTAAATGACTTAAATCGATGAAAAAATCACCTACTATTCCAGAGTGATTTTGCTATTTGCAAAATTTATAACTTTCTGAAAATGTACTTTGAATTTAAGGTCGGTGAGTTCAATTTTGATTGCAGTTTTGGTCTGTTTGCTAAATACCAAGTCCTTTGTTTGCGCCAAATTTTGCAAGCGTGTCAATAGTTTCGAGAACTGACCTTATTTCTAGCAGCTGTTTCTCTATTCTGAAACTGACCCTTCAAATACGTTTGAAAGATTGTTAAACACAACTTAATTTTTCATACTGCCATGTAATAAGAACACCGACTTGGAGAGGTATAAAGTAAAGCCACAAATTAAACATTGAAGAGTGGAGAAGAGAAAAGGAAGCGGAGAAACGTGTAAAAATAGTCAAAAGGAAGTGCGATAAAAGCACGTAGTAAGTGCAGATGCGTCTGTTTAAACCTAAATAAACCCTCAACAGTGAGAAGTATTTTATTCCATCCCAGACCATAACTCGTAAAAATATAGAAGCCTACAATCGATAGTTTAAAATTGCTATAAAACGTCGGAAGACATAATCATACGTTCTTGTTGGGACCCTCCATCACTAAAAATTATTTATTTTCACACAGTTATCACCTCTATTATGTAGGTATAGATATTATAGGTTACTCAACATGGTGTTGCGTATTATAAATATGCATCTGTCTGAATATTGCGTGGCTTAAATCCAATCAAATATCCGAAATATACGGAAAAATATAAAAAATATCGTTATCGGATGAGGAGCTTTTAATCGGATTCGGAGCCACTTATGTGATTGCGGTCCACATTTTTGATGTTTTATTGGATTTCCTTTGGACAAGTAGACGGTCCTTACATGGAATTTCAATCAAAATTACAAGTAATCTTATTTTGGAATGACTTTTAGTGAATTATGTATCATAAAAATGTTATTTGAAAGAAAACTAAGCATAATAATTGAGGGGATCTTAAAACAAACTCGCTATTTGCAATTGTCTGCTTGTGTGCTTAGATCTAAGCAACAATAGATTTTGATACGGTTATAACTAACATTTAAAGAATTTCTTCTGGAAGGTTTATGCTCAAAATAATTATATTTATAGAAATAAGTGAAAAGTCGTAATGTATATTCTTGTAATTTGTATCATATCCATCTAGTTGTAAAAATTTGGACACTTCATTGCTATAAATACCAAAAATAATATACCTGATATAAAATTGTACCTACTTATTATATCTTCAAGATATATTACCTCATTAAAAGAAATAGGTTAAGTATTTGAGAAGGTATTTCCACCCTTCAAATCCTTATCCAATTATATATTAGGTTAGTTACTTTGGGCGTTTTATGTAAATCAAAATTGCCCCTTACAACATTTTTAGTAATATTGAGTCAAGTAGATAATTATATCGGCTAAGTATACTTACCTATCCTACTAAGTACTGACTTCTCTAATTGTAGAAATATTTATGTAAATCATATTTTGCGAATGTAATAGGGATGATGACAACTCAATCAAATCAGCAACTCGTTATCAAACTTAAAAACGCTCTTCTAGTATGGAAGTTGTATGAAAATCACAATAGTGACATCAAATTTCAAGGCACTTTTTTTCTGTAATCTATGTTTTAAAATCGTTATAACTAACCGAGGATGTGAATTTTAGGTCTTTTGGAAGACCCTCTATTTAATAATCAGTTAGAAGTAATTTATTTTTAATATTGGCATCATCCCTATTCTTACTTGTTAGGGCGCCCTCGATTTTCAGCCTCCTTTTCCCTCTAAAAAACCTCTTATGTAATAAATGAGTGGTACCTCTGATATAATCCACATAAAAGTGGATATTTATGATACACTAGATGATGCCCGGGTGGATAACGGTTTTTGATTCCCGCGGGAACTCTTTAATTTTCCGGGATAAAATGTAGCTTATGTGGTCATACTCCTTTTCAAATTTCAGCTAAAAAGTGAATCCATACTAATATTATAAAAGCGAAAGTGTGTCTGTCTCTCCGCTACGCTTTCATGGCCCATTCATTCAACCGATTTTGATGACATTTGGTACAGGGATAGTTTATATCCCGGGGAAGGACATAGGCTACTTTTTATCCCGGAAAATTAAGGAGTTCCCGCGGGAATTAAAAACTTAATCCATATGACAAAGTCGCAGGCATCATCTAGTCTCTTTCTAAATTTAGATTTCCAGTTCCAATGGTTTGGGTCAATCGTTGATGAGTAAGTCTGTGAGTGAGTCAAGTCAGGACTTTTATTTTATTTTATGAGAAATAGGCAGTGCCTTCTCGCCAATATGGAGTGTCACTAGAACAAATCGAAAGTTCCATAAAAACCGAGATCGTTCAGTAAATGGCCGGCCATAATGGATCGACTTTGGGATCAGTGGGATGCTTTAGACACTAGCAATTTCACGCGACGTTGCCTGCCTGGAATTATTATACGATGTTGGCAAGTTGGCCGGATAATGTCGTTTTTTGTGTGCAATAATTCTAAAAAAGGACTTTATGGTGATTTTTTTAGGGATGCTGAGTTTTGAATCTCAGACATGCACCTGTGAATTATTGGAATATGAACAGATTTTGAAAATTGTCTTTTTATACGACTGCCTGAAAAAGGAGTATATTGTTTTCAGGGTTCATGTATGTATGTATGTATGTATGTATGTGAGTTTGTATATTCCACCATAACTTCTATACGCCTGAACCGATTTTGACAAATGAGGTATCGTTAGAATCCCTAGCTTATTCCGGGTGACATAGGCCAGTAAAATTTTTAAAAAAATTGATGGGGTGACCATGGTCCCGCATTAAAGACTAAAGTTGGAAAAAAATATTCGAAAATAAGATTAACTATATAATCATCATCTAGAAAATGATGAGTAGATTCCAAAAATACATAACACTATAGTTCAACATCCAGTGATTCACAAAAAAATATCATTTAATAAAAAATGTGAATAAGATTCCAAAGGCTATATATGCAAATCGCTTCTTATGGAGGTAAACTCCAAAAATAATATGGCAGGGCAGGCGTATTTTTTAATTCGTTAAATTAATTTCACTTTCGTAAAGTTTATATAGTGAAAGAAGTATCTTCAACTCGCTATAATCCGCCACAGTAAGTAAATCTATGTGGTACAGTATGTATCTTGCGATATTCACCACACCACACAAATCTTCCCAATAGGCATGATGACAGTAACCAATAATCAATGAAATTATGAATTTATCTAATGAAATAGGATTCATGGATTATAAAAAAACGTATTTATTTTTCTATTTCGAATGAGATTGCTATTTATTTTGATAAAATAAAACTAGAAAATACAGCAATCCGCCATATTGGATTAAACACCAAGAAGCGAATGACGTCACAATTGCTTTGATAATCACGTCATTGTTTACTGCACACTGCACAGAGTACATTGGTAAAAACAATAGTGACGTCACAAATGACGCCATGACACTCGCGAGCGTTTTGGCGCGAATTTTAAAATTTTAATTTCAAATGCCTATTTTATCTACCATACCTTATTTTTCTGCTGAAATAATATATCTTTTCGAAATAGTAGATACTTCCGAACATAATCTGACCATTTTTCAAAATCAGTCATCATGCCTATTATTCTCAACGTACGTTTAACTCCGACACCGGAGCATCTTTAGGAGATGTTCGATAACAATGTTGAGGAGATGTTGTCTATAAACAATGTCCGATTTTTTTTTTTTTTTTTATGCATTACAAGTTAGCGCTTGACTGCGATCTCACCTGATGGTAAGTGAAGATGCAGTCTAAGATGTTAGCGGGCTAACCTGTTAGGGGCATGGTAGTTATATAAAACCCATACAAATATTCGATTTCTACACGGCATCGTACCGGAACGCTAAATCGCTTGGCGGCACGTCTTTGCCGGTAGGGTGGTAACTAGCCACGGCCGCAGCCGAAAATTCAGAAATTATTAATTCCCAAATTGACCCTGCCGGGGATCGAACCCGGGACCTCCGCGCGTTAAGACAACAGCGCTCAACACTGCGCCATGGAGGTCGTCAAAATTTTGTTGACTAATCAACATAATTCGGACTAATCGCTCGGGTTTGGGGGGCTGAACCACAGGTTAAAATATAACGTTACTTCAGCGGAACTCGTCAACCGATTCAGTGGACTTACATATTGTAATAGGAAAAGTGTAGCAAACCCACCCGTGCAAAGCCGGGGCGGGTCAGCTAGTTAAATCAAACCACAAATTAGTGATCAGTGGGCTTACTGCAACCGCTTGGAGCGATATTATTTTAAAATTGACGTTTTATATGACACACCTTGACGTCCATAACATAAAGGTTATAATAGGCATGATGACAGTAACCAAGAATCAATGAAATTATGAATTTATCTAATGAAATAGGATTCATGAATTATAAAAAACCTATTTATTTTTCTATTTCGAGTGAGATTGTTATTTATTTTGATAAAATAAAACTATAAAATACAGCAATCCGCCATATTGGATGAAACGCCAAGAAGCGAATGACGTCACAAATGTTTGTTTTCGAGCTTTGACAATCACACTATTGTTTACTGCACACTGCACAGAGTACATTGGCAAAAACAATAGTGACGTCACAAACGACGCCATGACACCGGCGAACGTTTTGGCGTGAATTTTAAAATTTAAATTCCAAATGCCAATTTTATCTACCAAACCTTATTTTTCTGCTGAAATAATATATTTTTTCGAAAGAGTAGATACTTCCGAACATAATCTGACCATTTCTCAAAATCAGTCATCATGCCTATTCTGAAACAAGAGCGCCAACAAGACTAAAATATTACTGTTTAAGTGTTGGAAGTAAGCCTGCTGTGCTTTGATGGCTGTGTTACTAGTTCATAATTTTAGTATGGATTCAATTTAGGTAGGTATACTACACTTATTGACGTTTAGTTATTTATAAAATATAATGGTGATATCAGTAACGGTATCTTAAAACTAAAGCTACGAGGGTTCCAAACGCGTCCTGGTCTGAGAAGAGCCCACAACAAACTCAGCCGGGGGTTTTTTTTTCATTATCACCATTTCACAAATAATCATCTTAACTAAGCACCTATCATTTAAGCAAGTACGGATGAATCATAGATTGGTAGGATTATAGGATTATAGGAGTGCTCCTCCAATCCTGCATCTATGGGATGAATGATGTCATAATTCAATTGCACATAATATCACAAAGTTGTGTTCAATGACTCAACTCATGGAGGTAAGAATTTTTTTTTTTTTTTAACCACTACAAGTTAGCCCTTGACTGCGATCTCACCTGATGGTAAGTGAAGATGCAGTCTAAGATGGTAGCGGGCTAACCTGTTTGGGGCATGGCAGTTATATTAAACCCATACCCCTAGTCGGTTTCTACACGGCATCAAATGCTAAATCGCTTGGCGGCACGTCTTTGCCGGTAGGGTGGTAACTAGCCACGGCCGAAGCCACCAGGCCAGACCAGGGAAAATTCAGAAATTATAAATTTCCAAACCCTGCCAGGGATCGAACCTGGAACCTCCGCACGTTAAGGCAACAGCGCTACACACTGCGCCACGGAGGTCGTCAAAAATTCAAATGTTTTTTATTCAAATAAACTTTTACAAGTACCCTCTTTTGAATCGTCAAGTGAATCCACCACTGGTTCGAAATATCACTCCTACCGTGAAGAACCAGCAAGAAACTCGGTGGTTGCTCTTTTCCATTGGTTCCTATGTCATTGTTATAAAGAAATAATATGCCAATTCCTATGCCATTATTGTCTGTTTTAAAAGAGATAATATGCCAAAATAATTAAAATCACTCCGCCCTTGCGTACACCCTTTTCATTGGATCAGAGCCAAAGATAATATTAAACGCTAAGTGTACTTTATGTTTGAGCTCTTTGGTTAAAGCTTTGATGGAATCATCTAAAATGGACAACAGGATTCGTTAACGCAATTAATTTGAGGTTTAATTTTCAATCCGAAAGCAAAACATTTCATAGCCATCCAATCTCCTTGCACGAAACTGTTTTCTCGTTTTTTCTTAAACGAATTAAAACTTTTCAATTAGTATATCAAAAAGTAACGAAAATATTTAATTTAATACTAATATTTAATTTATGACAGAAGGGCTGGCTCATTTTTGCGCAAAGGATCAGCCTGGCTGTCCAACGCGGAAATGCAGCCAGCATTCTTGCCACCATTCCACGTGGGCATGATTTATATAATAATTAGGTTAGGCTAGCTAGAATTAAGTTCTATTGTATTATTTTCAATAAAAAAAACGTAAAAAAAAATACTAATTATTGTAGTCTATGTTTTTCTGCTGTATCATTGGTTTAGTGGTTAGCATGTTCGACTGCGGCCGACGAGGTCCAGGGTTCAAGACCCAGGTCGGGCCATTATTAAGTATTATATTGCGGACTAGAAATTCTCAGTACTAGCCCGGAGTTAGGAAGTTGGTGGTGTTTTACTCCCGTGCCTCGGAGAGCACGTTAAGCCGTCAAATAAATCATCTCTCTTATGAGAGTGGAGGCCTGTGCCCAGCAGTGGGACGTTAATGGGCTTATGAAGTTTTTCTGAAATGAAAACTTTTATTTTTGAAAAACGTTCTACAATTACATCATAAAATATTGACACAATTTTATCAGCTTTTACTTACTCAATTAATTTCGCAAAGTACTTTAAATTATCCCGTCAATCCGCCCTGTCGTGTGCGGACAGACACGACAGATTTGCCTGACCCTTGTCATTGGATTAACGCTTAATGGACATTATCATAATCTATCATTTTATTACTCTTAATGCTTGTGTAAAAAGGTGCCATTTATGCCATTTATGGTTTACTTGATTGTGTTATTCTGCTCGTATCAATCTATTTGCTATACTAGTTTAGTTTAGTTTAGTTACTATTTATTTCTGTAAAATAAATTAACAGTATGTACCTTAAAGCTTTTTTATAAAAACAGTACTTTCTTTAGACTTTCTTGACATTTTATTGAGACTTTGTTTACGAAATTATATAAAAACTACAGTTCTCAGCATAAATCATTTATAATTTATTTAATAAGTGTACTTAATTTCGTTTATGTCTATACTGTCTGACTTCGCAGTATTTCTGGCAAAGGTTTAATTTGAAAATACTTTATATGCTCACTAGCTGATGCCCGCGACTTCGTCCACGTGGATTGAGGTTTTATGGTTTCCGGAGGAACTCTTTAATTTTCCGGGATAAAAAGTAGCATCTAGGTGTTATTCCAGGCTATAATCTCTAAAGCAAATTTCATACAGATCCGTTAAGCCGATCTGGCGTGATTGAGTAACAAACAAACATCCAAACGTGAAAGGTTGTAAGTATGTATGGATGTTTGTTACTCAATCACGCCCAACGGCTGAACGGATCTGGCTGAAATTTGGCACAGAGATAGATTATAGTCTAGGTTAGCACATAGGCTACTTTTTATCCCGGAAAATTAAAGAGTTCCCGCGAGAACCAAAAAACCTCAAACCACGCATACAAAGTCGCGATTATCGCTACTATTATAAATGCAAAAGTGTGTCTCTGTCTGTTACGCTTTAACGGCCCATCTTTTCCATCGATCTCTGTTTTAATTTGGCATAGAGATAGGCCGAAGAAGATCACTACGTTTTATCTCAAAAAACAATTTTAAAATCTAATCTTGAGTGAAATAATTTAAGTGTTAAGTAAACTAATTTAATCGCAAGACTTCATACAATTATTCTAATTACCACGTAAATTGAATTTGTTTCGTGCAACTCAGCGTTAGTGTTAAAAATCCCTAATCGATTTGGACGTCCATGCTCAGGCATTATAATTGTATTCGTCGTGATGGCGACAGACATTGACTAAATGCGTTAGCGAAAACCTGTAAAACCATTGTACGCTTTTATAATATTGTTCCCAAAGAGTGTCTGGATTTGCCATTCAATAGATTTAAAGACTGTGTTAAACAGCATTTGTTAAGTCGAGGTTATTACACTATCGATGATTTTGTTAATGACAAAGTAGCATGGAAGCAACCGGCCTCGCATCTAGTGACCCACAAGTCAGTGTAATACTTGTAACGTATGTGTTGTGTTGTCTACATACTGTAACCTTTTCTTTTCTATGAAAAGGGCAACTGCTGAGTTTCTTGCCGGCTCTTCTTAGCTTTCCGAACCGTTGGTAGAGTCTTAACGTTTCATAAGTGACACAAGTTGAAATAAATAAATCATTATTTATTGTTTTTCTGTGAAAAACCTACCATTTCACTGTAGCGCGAGCTTTAACAGCAATTTTTAGCTGTCACTATGACACTTTTGTATATTCTGTGTTTTTTTTTGCATAGAAGGCTTAGGCCCATTGCGCATTATAGTCAAAGTCAAAGTCAAATATTGTTTATTCAATTTAGGCAGGTATACTACACTTAATGACGTCTAGTTATTTATAAAATATAATGGTGATAATCAGTAACGGTATCTTAAAACTAAAGCTACGAGGTTAGAAGAAAATTTCTTGTTTTATGAGGAATGTCTCATAAGAAATTCAGTCGCAATGGTTGTTATATGAGACCATGCATATCACAAGATATTGTTATACGACTGTCTGAAAAAAGGAGTATATTGTTTTCATGGTTCATGTATGTATGTTTGTATATAAGTTTGTATATTCAACCATAACTTCTATACTACTGAATCGATTTTGATAAATGAGGTATCGTTACAACCCTTAGCTTATTCCGGGTGACATAGGCTAGTAAAATAAAAAAAATTGATGGGGTGACCGTGGTCCCGCATTAAAGACTAAATTAAAAAAAAAAACGAAAATAAGATTAACTATATAATCATCATCTAGAAAATGATGAGTAGGTTCTAAAAATATATAACACTATAGTTCAATATCCAGTGATTCACAAAAAATATATATTCACATAAAAAAGTGAATAAGATTCTAATTTAGCTAGATTAATTTAAATTTTTAAATTTTTAGTTCCTTTCTTGGCAGAGCAGTCGTGATTTTTTTAAATTATGATTGCTTTCTTGTGTCGGATCAGACACTTGCATACAAAATATAAGATATTACTTATTAAGACACAAGACAATTTCTTTTAATGCGCAAAAGGCCTCAGTAATAGTAATCCTGTTGACTCTTTTTGGGTCCAGAACCCTAAAAAGGATTTGAGTAAAAACACTTTTATTCGGAATTGTTTCATACCTATGTCTTTCACATAGCACGTAACATTGAAGCTTTGATAACAAGCATTAATTAAAAAAATTAAAAAACACGACTGCCCTGCCAAAAAACGAACTAAAAAGTTAAAAATCTAAATTAATCTAGTTAAATAGAATCTTATTTACATTTTTATGAAATTATATTTTTTTGTGAATCACTGGATATTGAACTATAGTGTTATAAATTTTTGGAACCTACTCATCATTTTCTAGATGATGATTATATAGTTAATCTTATTTTCGAATATATTTTTTCAACCTTAGTCTTTAATGCGGGACCATGGTCACCCCATTATTTTTTTTTAAATTTTACTAGCCTATGTCACCCGGAATAAGCTAGGGATTCTTACAATACCTTATTTATCAAAATCGCTTCAGGCGTATAGAAGTTATGGTGGAATATACAAACTCACATACATACATACATGAACCCTGAAAACAATATACTCCTTTTTTCAGGCAGTCGTATAAAAACCTTTATTCCAAAAATAATAAGGTGTCAACAAAGGCGCTAAAAATGTCGCCCCACTGACATTTGATTGCAATTTCCGGTGGCCCGCCTGTGCCGTGTTGGGGAGAGGGGGGAAAGGGGAGCAGCACAGTCTGAGGAGATACTTTCCTTCCTACCAGTCGTTCAACGAAGCTCGTTAACTGCCTCGTTGGTCTAGTGGTTAGCATGTTTGACTGCGGCCGACAAGGCCCCGGGCTCGAGTCCTGGGTCGGGCCATAATTAAGTATTGGGTTTTCCGACTAGAAATTCTCGGTACTAGCCCGGAGTTAGAAAGTTGGTGGTGTTTCACCCCCGTGCCTCGGAGAGCACGTTAAGCCGTCGGTCCCGGTTATGATCATTAACATGATGATAGTCGTTTAAGCCTGCCAACCCGCATTGGAGCAGCGTGGTGGGTGGAAGCTCTAATTCCCTCTCCCATAATTAAGTATTGGGTTTTTTTGATTAGAAATTCTCAGTCCTAGCCCGGAGTTAGGAAGTTGGCGGTGTTTCACCCCCGTGCCTCGGAGAGCACGTAAAGCCGTCGGTCCCGGTTTTTATCACTAACATGATAATAGTCGTTAAAGCCCGCCAACCCGCATTGGAGCAGCGTGGTGGGTGTAAGCTCTAATTCCCTCTCTCCTATGAGAGTGGAGGCCTGTGCCCAGCAGTGGGACGTTAATGGGCTGTAGTAGTGGTGGTTCAACGAAGCCAAGTAGACAGAGCAACGCTGCGGGGTAACAGTTTCGACGGAGGAAACTGGCAGAACTGAGTCTACTTGAGTGAATTTGCACTTTTCCGTCCGTCCGTTCGTCCGTCCGTCTGTCAGAGCCTTATAACTTCTGAATTACTGAACGTAATTACTTCACATTTAAATATTATATGTAAACCGATGGCCTCCAGCCGAATATGGCTTAAAAAGTTATAAAAATCTTTATTTCACTCTCATAGAAGCGAATGCGAAGTAAAATATTTTTTATAGCGTTACATAGGGTCGCGGTATATCAATTTAAAGATAATTTAGAATAGAGTACAAAAAATTTCTTTTAGAATTTTTCCCCTACAATTTGCGAAATGAGGGGCTTTCAAAGTGGAGATTTTCTAACGTCCAAAGTTGACCTCAGAACTCTCAATTTTCTGAAAGGCTGAGCCTGAAACTTGATCATTTATTTGAATTATATCCTGTACTTGAACAACAAATTCTAAAATAGATAAATATAGGGAAACTACATTATTTAATTTTCAATGAGTTTCAGTATTTTTAACAGAACTTCACAACGATGTCAATAGATGGCGCTCTGTAAAAGTTTTTTGTTTCTCCAATAACTCTTTAGCTCTTTTGCGTCTAATGTTAAAAGTTAACTATTAAAATATATAGGAACTATCTTCTGGATACCGCGAGGTCTCAGTTAGGGGCGAACCAATACTGAAGACAGCAAAAAACACTCTTTGTATGCGGTTTCCTACCTCTCCCAACCTGATCTGTCATTTTGTTTGGGCGTCAACCCACTGTCTGAATGTACTATACTTATGCTGTGGTATAAGTATGGAAAAATCCATTATTGTGGGTGCTTAGCGTGTCAATCGAGCACGTAATCCGTATCGACATCATCAGTTTACGTGCTAAGTGCTCCGCGGAGTACGTGGCTTAAAGAGGGGAGGGCTAATGATTAATAAAAATAAATAAAATAAAAATATATTTATTGCCAAAATTTACAGTTAATAATAAATAATCTATACTCATATTATAAATGCGAAAGTTTAGATGGATGAATGGATGGATTGATGGATGTTTTTTAGTCGCGCCAGAACGGCTGAACGGATCTGGATGAAATTTGGTACAGAGATAGAATAAAGTATCGAATTGGCTACTTTCCCAGAAAATAAAACAGTTCCGGAAGAAGTTGCGGGCATAAGTTGGTTGGTACAAAAATGTACTTGCTAAGGAGTAACAAACATCCAAACATATTAGGTACATTTATTACAATATTTTTTAATATATTAAAGTAAGATTTTTATGATTTTGTGTGTCTTGGTTTTTTTGTCGATTTGATTCAGTTCGCGTAATGTCCATTCTTTAGCTGGCGAAAACTAACTGAAAACAAACGGATTTTCCGACTACACTGAAACTCATAAATTTTTATTTTCCTAAAAACTTAAACCAAAGTACTACTAAGCTAATTCTACTAAACTAATTATGTAAAATACTTAAACATGTTAATTAATAATATGGCTTTTTTTATTATTTTTCGATTGTAATTTTTTCAAAAAAATAATCGATGATCGATGATTTAATGACGATATTTTTAGCCTTTGACAGATTTTTTCTAGCTTTTATAGCTTTTGTGAAGCCCGCATCTAAGGAGTGGGGATTTTTTAGGGAAAACTTCGAAGGCCCTAAAGAACACTAGTGCCAAAAATCAGCTTTACTTTTTTATTTGGAGGTCCATTGCAAGGCTTGCAAAAATAGCCTGAGCTAAAAATAGATTCTCAATTAAACGCGTACCTTTTAAATGCTTTATCAAAGCACTGAAAGAGGAACGAAAAGCCCTCTGTTATACAGCATCCACTCACTTAGCCTCGGATTAAACACAAACGGAAGAAAAAAGCATAAAGCGAAAGCTTTGGTTGCAATTATCTCATTTAGTGGCCTGCATTTAGCGTTTAAAGCCCAAATTGAATGCTAACTTGGTCTGTCATTAGCTTTGACTATTATTTTAGGTATAATTATTATTATCGTTATAATATACTAGCTAATGACCGCGACTTGGTCTGCGAGGTTTTTGGTTCCCCGCGGGAACTCCTTAATTTTCCGGGATAGAAAGTAGCATATGTACTATTCCAGACTATACTCTATCTACGTGCCAAATTTCAGCCAGATCCGTTCAACTGTTGGGGCGTGATTGAGTAACAAACATCCATACATTCATACATCCATACATCCATACATCCATCCAAACTTTCGCATTTATAATATTAGTAAGATCTCACTCTCACGCCCGCATACCAAATAAATACATATAAGTATGACCAATAGAATAGGCATGATGACAGTAACCAAGAATCATTGAAATTATGAATTTATCTAATGAAATAGGATTCATGGATTATAAAAAACGTATTTATTCTTCTATTTTGAGTGAGATTGCTATTTATTTTGATAAAATAAAACTATAAAATACAGCAGTCCGCCATATTGTATAAAACACCACTGAAGCGAATGACGTCACAATTGTTTGTTTTCAAGCTTTGACAATCACACTATTGTTTACTGCACACTGCACAGAGTACATTGGCAAAAACAATAGTGACGTCACAAACGACGCCATGACACCGGCGAGCGTTTTGGCGCGAATTTTTAAATTTAAATTTCAAATGCCAATTTTATGTACCAACCCTTATTTTTCTGCTGAAATAATATATTTATTCGAAATAGTAGATACTTCCGAACATAATCTGACCATTTTTCAAAATCAGTCATCACGCTTATAATAAAATAAATAGATATGAATAAACTTACACATACAAATACATAAATGAATAGTTATTATTATTATTATTTTAGCTATTATGCTGTGGTTCTGGGTTCGATCCCTGGCGGGGTCAATTTGGGAATTAATAAATTCTTTTTTTTTATCTGGTCTGGTGGAAGGCTTCGGCCGTGGCTATAAGTAAGTAACCCTACCGGCTAAGTAATGTCGTCAAACGAATTAGCGTTCCGGCACATTGCCGTATTATTACAGTTTAATATAACTGGCATAGCCCTAGCAGGTTAGCCCGCTACCATCTTAAACTGCATTATCACTTACTACTAATTGAGATTAACCTTAGTCTGTATCACCACTTGCAACCAAGTCTGATTGCAGCCAAGCGCTAGCCTATATATATAAAAAAAAAAGATCGCAGTCTAGAACTTACTTAAGTGGAGTTAGAAAAGGTGGGGTTTATAGGATATAAAGGAATAAAAGTGTTTAGATATAAAGTACTTAGGACGTTTCCAAATCCCCTTAGAGTGAATATTTTAGTATTGTGAAACGATTTAGAAGACAATTTGGAGAATATTATTTATGTTACTTTGGATTACTGTTACTTTTCCATCCCCTGTTTTTCTTTCTACATCCCAAATTATTAATCTCAAGAGTAGGCGGCTGGAAAGGTCCCTGAAGTGATTGTTGTTCAGAATAAATAAAGTAATCAAAGTGAAATTTTAACATCATTTCTTCTATAAAAGTAACTTAATACAAATAGCTGACTTTTCCGCCTCTGTTTCTTATTAAGGCGATTCCTGAAAATCTTTCTTTAGTGGGCGTCTATGTTTTCATAAATAACTACGTATAAACATAAACTGAAATCTAAATAATTTACGAAAAATTGATTTTAAACAGATAAACTTATCTGGCCAAAATTGGAACTAAATTTTTTATGCCAGTTTAGTTTTTAAGTGGAACTTCTTTAGAATCGTTGTGATTTGAAAATTCAATGAAACGAAAAGCGACACTAAAAAGAGACTAACATATTCGTAATAGGATTTATCCTGCGAGAGCATGAGATAGAATCTATATATATAAAAGCGAAAGGATTCATCACGATATCTCAGGAACTATAAAGCATACAGCCTTGAAATTTGGAAGATAGGTTCCTTCTATGGTTTAGAAGGCCCCTAAGAAACGGTTTTGAGAAAATTCACCCCTAAGGGGTTGAAATGGGGGTTGGAAGTTTGTATGAAAGTCCTTTGTTTTTGAAGTTAGAGACATGAAAATTGGCAATTAAGTTAATAGCTATAAGTAATAAAAACCTGTGCAATTTTACGAAAATCTACCCCAATAGGGGTGAAATGGGGGTTGGAAGCTTACATAAGGGCTCCCAAGTTTTTGAAGTTAGAGACTTAAAAATCGGGATTTAGGTTATTATTTTTAAGTTATAATAATAAACTGTATAAAAAATTTTTGGAAATTCTACCCCACAGAGGGTGAATTGGGGATTGTAACTTTGTATGAAAGTCCTGTGTTTTTGAAATAAGAGACTTGAAAATCGGGATTTAGGTTATTCGATTTAAATAACAATAACCTGTATGAGCAATTTTACGAAAATCCACCCCAAAGGGTATTGTATTTCACTTTTCGTTTTCACTTTTATCGGCAGTCCCTATGACTGCCAATATTTTTTAAATTTTAGTTTTACTAGATCATACGACCGACACAGTCACCGGGTCAGATAAGTATGTCGGACTTTACGCGTGCATGGTCAGCCTTGTTTCGATAAAAATATATTTTTCGAATCAGAATATTAATATATTTTATATTCCGGTGACATTCTGATTGTACCCCAGAGGAACAGGCGGGGGTGAACTCCACAGTGGTCTGTAATTTTCCCGTTCGCTGCGGTGGATTTAACAAAACTGATTTTCGTGAAAGGTTTTCGCTCATTCAAAAGTTTTTAGGCACGAACAATTTTGCAATTTGCGCAATCTGACTATATTGCCTGCTCTACGAGTTATAGTTTTGTTTGTTTCAACGTAACGTCATAACGACTGTCCTGCCAAAAAACGAACTAAAAAGTTAACAAGTGAAATTGATTTAACGAATTAAAAAATACGACTGCCCTGCCATATTATTTTTGGAGTTTACCTCCATAAGAAGCGATTTGCATATGTAGCCTTTGGAATCTTATTCACATTTTTTAATAAATGATATTTTTTTGTGAATCACTAAATATTGAACTATAGTGTTATATATTTTTGGAATCTACTCATCATTTTCTAGATGATGATTATATAGTTAATCTTATTTTCGAATTATTTTTTCCAATTTTGGTCTTTAATGCGGGACCATGGTCACCCCATCAATTTTTTTTTTAAATTTTACTAGCCTATGTCACTTGGAATAAGCTAGGGATTCTAACGATACCTCATTTATCAAAATCGGTTCAGGCGTATAGAAGTTATGGTGGAATATACAAACTCACATACATATATACATACATACATACATACATACATACATACATACATACATACATACATACATGAACCCTGAAAACAATATAGTCCTTTTTTCAGGCAGTCGTATAAAAATTTAAATTAATCTAGTTAAATTAGAATCTTATCCACATTTTTATTAAATGATATTTTTTTGTGAACCACTGGATATTGAACTATAGTGTTATATATTTTTGGAATCTACTCATCATTTTCTAGATGATGATTATATAGTTAATCTTATTTTTTTTTTCAAATTTAGTCTTTAATGCGGGACCATGGTCACCCCATCAATTTGGTTTAAGAATCGAGGAAATTCTTTGATTTTCCGGGATGAAAAGCTTATGTGACTCACCAGGTCCTGAACCATGCAAAAAATATCATCGATCACCAAAGAACCAATACAATTTCGCATCTCTGTATAAATAACAGGACATTTAACTCCTACTTTTTATCCGCGAAAATTAAGGAGTTCCCGCAGGAACACTCCATCCACGCGGACGAATTAATGTGAATTACTTTATTACCGAGCGATAGCAATAACATGCTGTAATGTTAAATTACCCTCTTTAATTTTTTTTTTTTTTTATTTATTTAGTACCACAAAGATAAAAAATAAGAAGAAAAAAATACATAGTGGACAAGGAAGCACTTATCTCTATAAGAGATCTCTACCAGTGACCCTTGGCTGTGACAAAGGTTGTGGAGGAATTATTCCATGTTTGCAAAGCGAAAATACTATACAAGTATTTCGCGATACCTAATTATTAAGTTTATAGTACTTTAAATAACCCTATGATTGAAAATGTAACATATTATTTCCTTTCTTCTGTATGTAAACTTTAAGTTAGTCTGTAAGTATCACTATAAGTATGTTAAATTTTTGTAATTTTTTTTTTTACTTATTGTTTTTGTATCATTATTTGTTAATAAGGAAGGTATAAAATCAAAAATCAACTTAATTATACTAGGATAAGTTTTTTATTCCCGCGGTAACCCCTTAGTTATCCGAAATAAAAAGTATCCTATGTCCTTCCCAGGGATACATCCTATCCCTGTACCAAATTACAGCAAAATCGGATGAACAGGTGGGCCGTGAAAGCGTAGCAGACAGACAGACATACTTTCGCATTTGTAATATTAGTTCTGATACATGTGAAAAGTTTGCCTGTCTGTCTGCCTGTTACTTTTTCACAAGCCATCCGTTTAACTGATTTTGATGAAACTTGGTACAGAAGGCTGCAACCTGGGGACGAACATTAGCTTCCCCGGAAAATTAATATTCTTTCTTCTTTATATGATTAGCTTTTATATTATGTATAATATACTGTTATGTATGTATATTAGTACTTTATTTTGTATGTACGTTATTAAATTATGTATTTCCTGTATATATATTAGTATTAGTATATATATTATATGTAAGTATATTTTTATGATATTTTCTCTTAAGTCTTAATAAAAGAAAATCTTTTCTCTAGTTTATAAGTACCTACGCAGCTTTATCTATTTTTCACCATTTTCACATTCTTCCTTTGTCACATTCTCACATTCCTCCAGCTTTAGTTGTCCTTGTGCAATGTCCTGTAAATTTTTATGTTTTTTTAGTTAGTTTTTAAGTTTGGTACTAAATATATAAATAAATAAATAAAGATTTCTCGCGAAAACCTAGGCATCATGATAGTAATATATATATAGGTATACCTACGTCTATTTACATTAAACCGGCGTCTATAAAGAATGTTTCGTTTATCTATAATATATTACCTAATCCATCTGGTGAACCCTGAAGGCGATATTATCATATCCTGGGGCGTGGACGGTATTATCGCCCTCAAGTATTGCCCATACTTCATGGCGGAATATGCCATTCTATTCGGCTCCTATTCGTCATCAATCATGGGGATTACGTGGGGTTTCTATTGGCTTCTCGCACGTATGAAAATCATCTTATTTAGATGGTTTTTAGGGCACCGTACCTCAAAAGGAAAATAGGATCACTTTGTTGTCCGTCCGTCTGTCTGTCAAGACGCTTTTTCTCAGGAACTCATAAAGGTATCAAGCTGAAATTCATATCAAATACTCAGGTCTACTGTCCCTTGGAGCTGTGAAAAAATCAAACTGCTAAGCCAACGCAATCAAAAGATACAGCCGTTTATGCTGCAAATTTTTGACACTCGCAAGGGAATCAAAACCTACAGGGTACTTCCCGTGAACTCAGAATCTTGAAATTTGGTACGAAGCAACGTCTTACAGCACAGAAAAAGGAAAATTTAGGTTAGGTTTAGGTTAGGTTTAGGTTAGGCTTAGGTTAGGCTTAGGTTAGGTTTTTTTTTTTCTTATTCTAAGTTAGCCACAACTGGGTATTATTTATTGAACGCAGTACAGTAATTGTTACATTGTTTACAAAATTTATCCTGGGGCTGGTAGAGTTAGGTTAGGTATAGGTTAGGTTTAGGTTAGGTTTAGGTTAGGTTTAGGTTAGGCTTAGGTTAGGTTTAGGTTAGGTTTAGGTTAGGTTTAGGTTAGGTTTAGGTTAGGTTTAGGTTAGGTTTAGGTTAGGTTTAGGTTAGGTTTAGGTTAGGTTTAGGTTAGGTTTAGGTTAGGTTTAGGTTAGGTTTAGGTTAGGCTTAGGATAGGCTTAGGATAGGCTTAATTTAGGTTTAGGTTAGGTTTAGATTGCGAAAAGCATAATTTTTTATTTACATCATATAATAAAAACATTTTTAATAATTTCAAACTTACAGGTTTGTACGGAACCCTCGGTGCGCGAATCCGACTCGCACTTGGCCGGTTTTTTTATACACATATAATTACACGACAAATCTCCACATTTCGATAGTATGTAATAGAAGCTCACGGTTCACGGCTTTGCATGGACGGGTTGAGACTTTAACTTTTCTAAAGCCTAAATCATATCATATCATACTATTAGGATACACACATATTATAAATGCGAAAGTGTGTTTGTCTGTAGGTTTGTTGGTTAGTCCTTCAATCAAGCTGCAACCAAGCAATTAATCGACGTGGTTTTTCGCATGGATAGAGCTGAGGACCTGGAGAGTGACATACTTTTAATCCCAGAAAATTTAGTTTTTCGTGAGAAATTAAAAAAAAAAACCTTATTCCACGCGGGCTAAGTCGCGGGCATCAGCTAGTTAGTTTAATAATTTCAAGGTGAATTTCACCATTGATAGTTATGGTTTACCAAATACCTATCTCGTAAAGTGATAGGCACAAGTCAGTATTCTTCAGTAGAAAATCAATGAATGAAACAAAATGATAATGACTTATTTATTTCGCACATGACAACTTTTAATAAATAAAAGTTTTATTGTGTCTTATTGCTAGAATTTACACATTTAAACACTTATCAACTAAATCCTACGACTAAAGAAAGTAACATAAAATCTAACAATATACAATGGGAAGCAAACTCAGCATTACTGAGTATTGATAACAATGACCAGAGCTGGTTTTCAATTTCGATTGTACAAAAATTGCGCTGCCCCCTTTGCCTTATATTAATTAGACTATAAATTGTGTATAAATAAGTCGAGACTCTACCACCGGTTCGGAAAGATGATTCTACAGAATAGAGCCGGCAAGAAACCCAGTTGTTTTATTCATTAAAAAAATGTTACACTTGGTTAATAATATACAATGCATACCTACGTCATGTAAATCACAAGTATTACACTGACTTGTGGGTTGCTGGAGGCGAAGCCTTTGATTTTTTGATTGAAGGATTTTTTTTGATTTTTTGTGAAAAGTAAGCTTCTTCATAATTTTGTTCTTCTCTCAACTTAATCACAATTGGATATCCTATTCAAATACCTACTTAAATTATTTATTAGTGACTATAGAAGCTTACATCCAACTTTGTCATAAAACCCTGACTTCTAACCCAAATTGGTTGTTTTTAGTTGGTCAAATTTAATGATAACCATTGATGGTACCATTGACCCTTAAAATAGGTATCAAAATCCGTAACCAGGATTTTTTATTTATATTTTTGTGAAAAGTAAGCTTCTTCATAATTTTGTTCTTCTCTCAACTTTATCTGAATTGGATATCCTATTCAAATGCCTACCTAAATTATTTATTAGTGACCATAAAATATCTCCCAAAAGTCGTAATAGCCACGTCTCCTGATAGTTTTATGTTTGAAAACCATTTTGAACTATAAACAAGTGAAAGTAATTTAACGAATTAAAAAATACGACTGCCCTGCCATATTATTTTTGGAGTTTACCTCCATAAGAAGCGATTTGCATATATAGCCTTTGGTATCTTATTCACATTTTTTATTAAATGATATTTTTTTGTGAATCACTAAATATTGAACTATAGTGTTATATATTTTTGGAATCTACTCATCATTTTCTAGATGATGATTATATAGTTAATCTTATTTTCGATTTTTTTTTTTCAATTTTGGTCTTTAATGCGGGACCATGGTCACCCCATCAATTTTATTAAAAATTTTACTAGCCTATGTCACCCGGAATAAGCTAGGGATTGTAACGATACCTCATTTATCAAAATCGGTTCAGGCGTATAGAAGTTATGGCGGAATATACAAACTCACATACATACATACATACATACATACATGAACCCTGAAAACAATATACTCCTTTTTTCAGGCAGTCGTATAAAAGGCGTCGAATTTTGACTTTGGAAAAAAGTTACTGATTTGACTTATTGAATCCATTACATAGCTTAATGTAACCTTGTTTTAGTGACTATGGAATGTATAAGAAACAAGCAGATGAGTGAAATAAGTTTTTTAAATTCCCATTGAAACTCCATAATTTTTCGGGTTAGTAATAATGTGGCTTTCTATTGGTTTCAGAATTTTCAAAATCGGTTCAGTAGATCCAGAGATTACCCCCTACAAACTCACAAACTTTTCTCTTTATAATATTAGTATAGATGTGTGGTTTTGAAAAGCCGTTCCTACTTCCAAGAGAATCAGATTCTGTGCCATGAAAATTATGTGCCATAATATGACATTCCATCATAAAAATCTTTATCGCTTATATCGCTCTCAGAGTCTATAATAATAACGATGGCATTAATATTCGCTTTTATGGCAGTAACATAATGTATATAATTATCACTTTATTGGTAGGTATCCAAAAACTAGATAAAAATACAAGGCTAATAATGAAGTTGTTGTAACAATTTTATCCGAGAGAATTCCAATCCATACTGTTTGTCTGTCTATCTGTATGTCAATCTGCTACGAATTAACGGTCCTTCTTTTAAACGGAGTTTCATGAAATTGGGAAATTGGATTGGATTTGACTTTTATCCTGGAAAATTAAAGAGTTCCTACGGGAACCAAAAAACCTCAAACTAGTAGTATTATAACGCTAGAGGTCACCCGCGACTTCGTCCGCGTACAATTTCTGATTTCCTATGAGATTTTCCCGCTGCAAAAAAAGTAATAAGTAATAACCTTAATGCCGATTTTAGAAACTTATAACCTACATGCAAGCTTCCAACCCCAATTTCACACCCTTTAGGGTGAATTTTCGTAAAATTGCTTATGCGGGTTATTAATTATTTAAATTTAATAACCTAAATCCCGATTTTCAAGTCTCTAACATCAAAAACTTAAAACCCTCATGTAAGCCTCCAACCCCTATTGCACTCCTATTGGGGTAGATTTTCGTAAAATTGCTTATGCGGGTTATTATTTATTTAAATTTAATAACCTAAAATCCCGATTTTCAAGTCTCTAACATCAAAAACTTAAAAGCCTCCAACCCCTATTGCACCCCTATTGGGGTAGATTTTCGTAAAATTGCTTATGCGGGCTATTATTTATTTAAATTTAATAACCTAAATGCCGATTTTCAGGTCTCTAACTTCAAACACATAGGACTTTCATGCAAACTTACAACCCAACGGCTGAACGGATCTGGCTGAAATTTGGCACAGAGATAGATTAAAGTCTGGAATAGCACATAGGCTAGGCTTTTTATCCCGGAAAATTAAGGAGTTCCCGCGGGAACCAAAAACCTCGATCCACGCAGACGAAGTCGTGGGCATCAGCTAGTTACGTAATAAAAGTGATTTGGTTAGGGATCGGTCTATCACGTAACATCAGGTGTGCGCTCGTTTCTTCGCTTTTATCGCATAGCGGGGAGTGTTCCGAGCAGTTGTTTGACCTAAATCCACCCTCCCTTTTTACAACCCCATGTTACCGAATCCAATTCCATAATCACCACATGGGTATGTTTACTATCCTTATGTTAGCTCATTTTTGTGGGGTTGTAACGAAACCTCACCTCCGCCTCTGTAAGTGAACTTTCGCAAGAAATCGCACCTTTGCCTCCGCATCCGTCTCCGCTGTTATTTTGCGGAGTTGTAACGGAGGTTTATTTACGTTGACTTATAATGCGAAAAGTACAAATCGAAGCAGATGATGTCAGTTACACCATTACAACAAATAAAACGGCAACTGTCCTTAGAAGAATCCTCAAAAGAAGTCAAATGTGGGATTCATCGCATTCTAAAGCACAGAAAATGGATCCAATGCGATCGGAGAAATTCACCTCCGCCTCCACCTCCGTTAACCTCCGCATCCGCGGAGGCAAAGCCCCTTCACCACATCCGCCTCTGCTTCCGCTAAGAACGCCTCCGTTACAACCCTAATTTTTAGCCCCCAAGCAAGCAGAGGCTTTTTAGAATACAATAAAAAAATCTTTATTGGCAGCTTTGACGACCTCCGTGGCGCAGTGTTGAGCGCTGTTGCCTTAACGTGCGAAGGTCCCTGGTTCGATCCCCGGTAGGGTTTGGAAATTTATAATTTCTGAATTTTCCCTGGTCTGGCCTGGTGGGAGGCTTCGACTGTAGCCAGTTACCACCCTACCGGCAAAGACATGCCGCCCAGTGATTTAGCGTTCCGGTACGATGTCGTGTAGAAAGTGTGCGTGTGTGTGTGTGTATGTGTGTGTGTGTGTGTGTGTGTGTGTGTGTGTGTGTGTGTGTGTGTGTGTGTGTGTGTGTGCGTGTGGGTGTGTACGTGTGTGTGTGTGCGTGTTATAGGGCTCATACGAATAGGCCAATTTAAATGTGTATTTTTTTATTGGATTGATGTGAGCCGGTTCTGAAATTGTTTGGTAAAAAATATTTATTTGCAGAATTGACTATGTTGTATGGAGGAAGATGCAAGTCATCTTCTGCTCAGTTCATGGGATGACTTGCATCTTCCCTTTAATCAAATTTTAGGCGCTGTGTCTCCTAAACTTTGATTATGGGGATATTCAAATCAGGTAGTACATACCTATGCGGTATTTTCAGTAAGTATTGCACACATATCCCTAAGTTTTGCCATGTCTCCTTGGAATTAATTAAACAAATAACAGAAAATATTAAAATTGATATTCTAGGTATAAGCATTTTCTAGACAAGCGCGTCCCATCTTAGCCTGCATCGTCACTTCCAAATGTGTGATTGTGGTCATTCTGTAATGAATTAAAAAAATATGAGCTCCCAAGCGACACGACAAAGAAATATTTTGTTAAAACAAATATTTCACAAAACACTTCATTGTGAGACGTGAAACTAATTTGCGTTAATAACAGCCTCCCATTGTTAAGCGGAGCTTAAAGATAACAGTAAAATTTGTGAGATAATTCACTTAACTTTCCCCTTTTTCGTTCCAAGTGAAGACTCTAAACTTTTGTCATACCATCTGGGGCCCTTAGTTTTCAACTAAGGCCCCAGATGGTATACTCTAAACAAAAATACGTATATTTTACTTGATATTTGATATTTATCTTTGCTCAACATTCTTTTATTATTTATAAACATACTCAAGCGTTTAAATGACTAACTATATTAATGTATGTATTAAAATAAATCATTTATATACAACAGTACATTAAATGTACATGAATCCGTCAGGGGGGTTACTGCCACTGTATAAAGCACTATTATTTTGATATTGTTTCGCCAAAACCTACCATGACGTGCCCAAAAGTAAGCTTATTAGAACATTGTTTCCTAAGCAATTTTGTGACGTCATTAAGCAAATCATTCACTCAATTCGTACCATCAAGTGTTTTTTGAGAGCTAGCATTATTGTTTTACGTAGGATTTGCGTCAAATTTAGCAATCATAAGAAAGTTACTTTCTTGCGACGGATCAAAAACGGATTGACTTTATAAACAAATAAATAGAAAATTGTGAGGTTTTCCAAGTGAATATTCTACTGGATTAAACTAAGTTAATGAGATATAACTTTATAAAAGTGAGTTATTTAATTTTCCACATGGTATTAAATTGAAAAATCAGGCACGCCTGGGTGAAGGGGAGTATGCTTGGAGTATTCCTACATGCTCAAATCAGGCCTCCAGATACCTAATTTAATACCAATTTCGAAGAACCGACGGACGTTTGGTTCGCAAGGTGCTTGAATGGCGGCCTCACAATGGAAAGCGCCCCACTAGGTGGACAGACGATCTCAAGTGTGTAGCTGGAAGCCGCTGCAAGCAAGCAGCACAAGACCGTGCCCTGTGGAGATCTATGCAGGAGACAGCAGTCCAGCAGTGGACGTTTCTCGGTTGAGACGACGACGACAAATAAGAAAGGTTTGCGATGACTGCTATCTCACCTGATGATAAGCGATGATGCAGTCTAAGATAGTAGGGGCACAACAGTTATTAGTAACTAGCTCATGTCCGCGACTTCGTCCACGTGATGAAGGTTTTTTGGTTCTCGCAGGAACTCTTTAATTTTCCAGGTTAAAAAGTAGCCTTTGTATTATTCCAGACTATAATCTGTCTCTGTTCCAAATTTCATCAAGATCCGTTCAGCCGTTCTTGCGCGATTGAGTAATATAATTTAGTTGAATAGTATAATGCGCATTTATAATATTAGTATAAAAGTATTGAAGAATTAAAATAATTCAAATGGCCAAGAAATGTATGTAAAAATAGATATATTTATTATATAACAGTTATCTTTAAATTCACAATAATTAATTCAGTCATATTTGGCATAACATAAACTGATTTAAACTATAATTTAAAATTTCAGGAAACTAAGGATATTGAGAAAAAACAATGATTCCAGTATTGGATGCAGCACTAGACTGGCCGGAGGCACATTACACGAATTTGCATGTTTGCACGCGAAATATGCCCCTATCGGAATGCCCTTATTCAACAACTCCGGGCAAGATGGCATGCATTTATTGTTCTGAAAATAAACATAATACTCAATTCTATTTCATAACAAACATTTAGGTATTATAGATTGTTTAATTCATATCAAACTTATTTCCTTATAAATAAAAGTAAGAAAATCAAAAAAGCTTATTATTCTTTATCATTATTAATAATGTTGAAGGTTATGTAAATGATAAAACCACTTGGGTTTGACTTGCTCCAGCTATGCTTAGTTGTGCAGTTACTAAATTAAAAAAAAATATTTTTTCAAACGAGCAATCGCCGAGTTTCTTGCTGGCTCTTCTAAGAAGAAATAGCATAATAAGGCAGTGTTAGATTCAATCAACGATTCAAAAGCACTTGTAAAAGTTTATCTCAATAAAAACGTTTGTATTTTCAACATTGTATTATTGTTTATTTTTCTTTGACATCTGCTGCAAAATAACACAAACCACTTGAAATGCACTGCTGCATCACAAAATTTGTTGGATCATCGCGTGTAGCGCCACAACTTTACCAGTATTTTTTGTTTTATCCAAGAAAGCAAGAAACGCACAATAATTATACTTACTCGAGACCCGACATATTATTCATAAAAGTTACAAAATAATCAACTTCCCACTATTATTTATTTACGTGCCTTGCTTGACAATTGACATTTAAAACAACCGTTTCGTTTTACATATCGATTAGGAAACATAGAGCGAACAAACAATTATTATTTGGTTTCAAATTATTACATAATATTAATAAACTTTTTGTTAATTATTGCACTTTATAAAGGTATATAGGTATGTTGATACATTTTTTATTAAATATTATAACTTTGTAAAGTAATAATATTTAATAAAAAATGTATCAACACTGTTATTTTATGCATGAAATGAAACGTGATACAGACGAGATAGTGCAAAAAAATTTATATAGCTACACCTCGCTTACTCTGAAAGTAAGGAATAGACAATGTTAGAGTATCATTCGTTCTGTCCATCATGTAGGCAAGAGTAGAACCATAATACTTTTGTGCGGTCATGGTAGCTTTCTCAGTAAGATTACTTACACATTGAAACAAGATGTTCCTGTATCATAATGGTTTTCTAAATGTTGATAGTAACCGCCCAGGTCATAGAAACCATTTATCGCCAAAGATGTACATGGTGCTTGAAGGTATCAAGAAAGCTAGTGTTGAAGCTCCGTGACTATTTTTTGAAAAGGAAAATCGTACTTGTGATTACCAGATGAGTATACGAGTTACTAAATAGCTGATAAAATGGCACATCGCTTCACTATTGTAAAAAAAACTATATGCTTCTATGGAGTATTGCATTTTTATCGATGGTTGCCTGTCAATATTTTTTATTTTTTTATTTTTTATTTTTTTTTTATTGATAGGACATACCCGATAAGACTTTACAGTTTCCCAATACGTCTACAATAGGTATATAGGTATATATAGGTAGGTACTATCAGGCTACAATAGGTATTACATATATAAATTACTAAAATTACACATACATGGCAAACAAAACACTATGACACTTATAAGCGTTCTTATGTCAAAAGTAAAATAAATTGTTGGACAAATATAGTCTACTTACCACGTTTTGTATCCACAAATTAGCCCTTGACTGTATTCTCACCTGGTGGTAAGTGATGATGCAGTTAAGGGTGATACCAGACTAAGCTATCAGATGTATGGCAGCTTCTTATATAATATTAAACCCATACCCGTTGCGGTATGGGTTTAATATTATACGAGGGTCAATTTAGGAATTACGATGCCACAGACAGACACACAGATACACACGTAAAACTTAAAACACGCCTCTTTTTCGGGGTTAAAATACTTTTTGAGAAAGAGCCTAAAGAAACACGAAGTTATTTCAGGCAGCGGTAATCAAAACAGATAAGTTCCATCTTCCGCACCATTAGTATTATAAGGGCGCATAATTCTAGGTATTTTTCAACCTTCAGCATAATTCAAAGCGATGGCGAAAGGAAAAATACATTTTGTCTTAATGTCGAGTATTTTTTTTATGTATAAGGCAATTAACGTTTGACTGCGACTTTACCTAATGGCAAGTCCACAGTTCGGAATATTAACAGAAATGGTGTCTTTGCATTAATACATATATTTATTATACGACTGCCTGCAAAAAGGAATATATTGTTTTCAGGGTTCATGTATGTATGTATGAATGTATGTATGTATGTATGTACGTATGTATGTATGTATGTATGTGAGTTTGTATATTCCACCATAACTTCTATACGCCTGAACCGATTTTGATAAGTGAAGTATCGTTAGAATCCCTAGCTTATTCTGGGTGACATAGGCCAGTAAAATTTTTAAAAAAATTTATGGGGTGACCATGGTCCCACATTAAAGACTAAAGTTGAAAAAAAAATTTCGAAAATAAGATTAACTATATAATCATTAGCTAGAAAATGATGAGTAGATTCCAAAAATATACAACAATATAGTTTAATATCCAGTGATTCACAAAAAAATATCATTTAATAAAAATGTGAATAAGATTCCAAAGGCTATAGGGTACATATATGCAAATCGCTTCTCAAGTAGGTAAACTCCAAACATAATATGGCAGGGCAGTCGTATTTTTTAAATTCTTTAAATTAAATTCACTTGTTTTGCTTTAATGATTGACTATTGATTGGCTGCAATCATATTTCCTGGCAGGTGATGATCCAAATTAAGGTGGAAGAGACACGCTACTTTTCATCTTAAAATAGGTAATTATCATGTAGAATAATTATCCACTACAAGTTAGCCCTTGACTGCGATCTCACCTGATGGTAAGTGATGATGCAGTCTAATATGGTAGCGACCTATACCCCTATTTGGTTTCTACACAGCATTGTACCGGAACGCGTAGTCGCTTGGCGGCACGTCTTTGCCGGTAACATGGTAACTAGTGGTACGTGGTAGGTGGTAACTAGCCACGGCCGAAGTCTCCCACCAGGCCAGACCAGGGAAAATTCAGAAATTATAAATTCCCAAATTTACCCCGCCGGGGGTCGAACCCGGGACCTCCGCACGTTAAGACAACAGCGCTATACACTGCGCCACGGAGGACGCCATTTATTTCACTAGTAGTCAAATACCCAATTGTGTCGGAGTAGAAACCGGAAACCGATGAGGTTTACAGCCACACCCCTTTCAGGTTAACACATTACCATCTTAAGGCTCTCACACACACATTCACTGTGGGGATACACAAAATTAAATTACTAGAAACAGGCATAAATCAGCTAGGTCTATGTCTGTGCCAAGTGCGGATATCATATTATTATTTTTTGGGGTTGAGTTTTCACTATAACTATAATATTATGGTTCTGAAAGAATTTCTAAACTTGCCGCTACCTTCCTTCTAGCTTCTACCTTCATTTTTTTTAACTGTATTCTGAAAAACATACAGTAACATAAAATAAAATGGGTAAAACAAATATAGCATTACACTTAAAGCATAAAGGTTTTCAACGTTTTAACGCACATATTGTCTAAAAAGTTTCCAAATGAATAGTTGGGTATAGTCGCAAGACGAAAACAAAAATTTGTTATTATACTTAGTCTAAATTAGAATTGAGAAAAAGAAAAATAAACTAAAAGATATTGATTAAGAATGAAAAAATTATGAGCTAGTTGGTCTTTGCCAAACTATCTTTAATACTCACCTTATACTTAGGGAGAGAAATATGAAAAATGTCTTTGTCAGAAAACAACTGGTTATACTGCTTGCAACATGTCGAGAGTTAATCCGTGGACATTAAAGTTATTTTATTAATAAGATATGGAGAGTCAACACCGTTATTCAAGAGTTTGAAAAGAAGGATTTGATCTCTTTGAACACGTCTTTATTCCTGAACAGATTTGGATGTATTGTTAAAATTCTTACATCCTCCTCCTCCTGAGTGACACTGGCTATAATTTTTTTGAAAAAAAGCAGTCGGGTTTTTTAGTTTTAAATTATGTTTACCCGTTAAAGAAAGCAATTGATGAGTGTTTTGCCGGCTAGGTTCACAGGAATCTGAGGTGCGATTATGTAAGAATTGCCGATCCAATCGTCAAAGTTCGGCGTCAAAGTAAAATAAACCATAACAGCATTGAATTAGAGCTCAGTTTCGTGTATCCATTCTCATACGTTTATGGTATCGTACATACCTAACCGTTCCGAACCGTTGGTAGAGGCAGAGGTACAGACTTATCCTTCGAATTCGAGAAAATGTTAATCAATGATGGGAAGATACGTCGTAAATGTTACAGGAGGCCCATAAAGATAAAAAAGCACGCCCATAAAACCGATCTAATTTGCAAAATTGTATTAGTTTCGTCGAACGACCTCAACTTGTCGATAGACGGAGGCACTCATAGACAATAAGTATCTAAGTTAAATCTCCATAAAAACTTTGGTTAAATATTAAAAATACGTAGCAATACATTCACGAGGGGCGGATCTGTTAAAAAAAACCGGTCAAGTGCGAGTCGGACTCGCGCACCGAGGGTTCCGTACAAATCTGTAGTAAACTTAAAATTATTTAAAAATGTAACAAAAAATTTACGTTTTTCGCATATTTTCCTTTATCTGTGCTATAAGACGTTGCTTCGTACCAAATTTCAAGATTCTGAGTTCACGGGAAGTACCCTGTAGGTTTTGATTCCCTTGCGAGTGTCAAAAATTTGCAGCATAAACGGCTGTATCTTTTGATTGCGTTGGCTTAGAAGTTTGATTTTTTCACAGCTCCAAGGGACAGTAGACCTGAGTATTTGATATGAATTTAAATTTAATACCCCTACGCGTTCATGAGGAAAAGGGTAGTAAGTTTAAAATTATTAAAAAAAATTTTTTTATTATATGTTGAAACTAAAAATTTATGCTTTTAGCAATTTTTCCTTTATTTGTGCTATAAGACGTTGCTTCGTACCAAATTTCAAGATTCTGAGTTCACGGGAAGTACCCTGTAGGTTTTGATTCCCTTGCGAGTGTCGAAAATTTGCAGCATAGACGGCTGTATCTTTTGATTGCGTTGGCTTAGAAGTTTGATTTTTTCACAGCTCCAAGGGACAGTAGACCTGAGTATTTGATATGAATTTCAGCTTAATACCTCTATGCGTTCCTGAGAAAAAGGGTCTTGACAGACAGACGGACGGCCTGTTGGCCGTCCGTCTGTCTGTCAAGTGATCCTATAAGGGTTCCGTTTTTTTCTTTTGAGGTACGGAACCCTTAAAACGGGTCTATCCCTCTACATCGACGGCCGTAACACTTCCTTTGAACCTGCTTTAACACCTAAAGAAGATTAAAAGAATGCCTTTGAGGCAACCTTTTTAATCTTTCACTTTGAAGCATGGAGGGTTCAGGCCAAAGATATTTAAAAGGTAGAGCGGGTATTGAACAGTTCTTTAATATCAATTTGAAATCTTAATAGTTTATGATAGTGCAAAAAATCACAACGAATTACTTACGTGAACGATTGGAGCTAAATGCAAATCGACTATAACATTACAATTATTGTCATCGTTAATATACTTCGCTATCGACAACTGCTTTAGAAAACTAAAGCAGTTGTCGATAGCGAAGTATAATTTATTGATAAAAATATCAATAAATGCATCCGTGAAATATTTAATCAGTTTTACCTTAATATTATATGATTATCCTTATCCTACAAACTTTTATGCAAATTAGAAGATTTGTTTGAATCAGACCTCTTGTTCCTTCTGCACAATTTTGGACATAGAAACTCTAAGGAAAACAAGTGGTCAATTGGCCTATACTGATTCAATACTATTGTCATATTTGCTATGACGTATCTGTTTCTAATAAAATAACTTGTGATATCTCCGGTATAATCTGATTGGATGAGTGTCGGAAGGCCTCATATCGACTCACGAACAATTGAATTGTATATGAGGCATAAAATTACTCAAGTGGGGGGCTAAAAGGGGGGTGATAACAGAGGCGTGCACAGGGTGTGAAGCTAGGGTAGGCATTAGTTAGTCAGAAAGTCTATTTACTGACTGTTATAATGAAATGAACATTGACGTATTTCCATTCGGGTAAGCAGTGCTTTTATGCCTCTATGAGCTGTACGCCACTGGGTGATAAGTGTTTCTCTGAACTCTTGTCTTATGATAAAGCGTTATACCGTTCAGAGTTCAATTTGTAAGACTTTTGTCTTCATTTAATTCATCATCATCATCGTTTCAACTCATCATCGATTTACTACTGAATACGAATCTCCTCATACACTGAGAATAGTCATACCATAGGCCATAGTCCACCACGCTGGTCAAGTGTTTTGACGACCTCCGTGGCGCAGTGTATAGCGCTGTTGTCTTAACGTGCGGAGGTCCCGGGTTCGATCCCCGGCAGGGTCAATTTGGGAATTTATAATTTCTGAATTTTCCCTGGCCTGGCCGGGTGGGAGGCTTCGGCCGTGGCTAGTTACCACACTACCGGCAAAGACGTGCCGCCAAGCGATTGCAGTACGATGCCGTGTAGAAACCGCTAGCCCGCTACCATCTTAAACTGCATCATCACTTACCATCAGGTGAGATCGCAGTCAAGGGCTAATTTGTAGTGGATAAAAAAACTGTGAATTGGCAGATTCACACCTTTGAAAACATTAGGATGAGCTCTTAGGTATAGCTTTCAACAGACTTTTCGTACACTGTTAAAGTAAGTGATTTTAGAGTCCTAAGAGTAGCTAAAGTGTTTGCGTTACACCGACTATTGTACCGCCATAGAACCTCTAGTCAATTGGGATGACGCCTATTATCAAAAATAAATTATTTCTAACTGATTATTAAATGGAGGGTCTTCCAAAAGACCTAAAATTCACATCCTCGGTTAGTTATAACTATTTTAAAACATAGATTACAGAAAAAAAGTGCCTTGAAATTTGATGACGTCACTATTGTGATTTTCATACAACTTCCATACTAGAAGATCGTTTTGAAGTTTGATAAAGAGTTGCTGATTTGAGTTGTCATCATCCCTATTGGGAAAAACTTCTATTAATGATTGTATATGAATTTAGCTGAATTATTTATCGTATTCATGCGGAGAGACTGACGATTCTCTCACTATTAATTGAAATGTATTGTTGCTGCAATCAGAGGTGATTCTGATCCTCATACTATAGCTATCAAATTACTTTGGTAAAGCCTCTGATGTCTTATTACCAGTGAATAAGGGTGAGGCCGAGAGGGCGGTATAACCCATCGGGCATCCAAACCTTGAAACACCCTTATTAGTAGTTCGAAATATATTAATACCAGACATACTGTAGTAAGAGACCCTTAAGTAGAGCTTTCATAGCGAGAAAAGCGAGCTCGATACTTACTTGACGAGGAAAACTGCATACAAGCACGTACACCAACAAAGTGCTAGCGGAAAGGACTGAGCGAGCAAAAAGAGTTCAAAAAGAATCAAAGCAAACTCGCTCACACTTTGTTAGATGCAATCAGAGGTGATTCTGATCCTCATACTATAGCTATCAAACTACTGCGGTAAAGCCTCTGATGTCTTATTACCAGTGAATAAGGGTGAGGCCGAGGGGCGGATTAACCCATCGGGAATCCAGACCTTGAAACACCCTTATTAGTAGTTCGAAATATATTAATATCAGACATACTGTAGTAAGAGACCCTTAAGTAGAGCTTCATACAAAACTGCATACAAGCACGTACACCAACAAAGTGCTAGCGGAAAGGACTGAGAACAAAAAGAGTTAAAAAAGATTCAAAGCGAACTCGCTCACACTGTGTTAGAGGAAGTGTAAATCTACTTTATCTACACACAGTTCGTTCTTTTATGTAAGAATATTGATAAAATTATTATATTGGTGAACTCGCTCGGGATATTATTCATTATTAACGTCCATTTCGGTGGTAAAGAAAGCGCAAAAATAGAAACCAGGGGCCGAATTACATGATGCCTCCAATGATCCCCATCGCTGCTTAATACTTTAAAAATATATTATGTGTACCTACTTGCTCTTAAGTCTTACTATCTTAATAATATTATAAATGCAAAAATTTGGATGGATATATGGATGTGTGGATGTATGGATGTTTGTTACTCAATCACGCCCCAACGGTTGAACGGATCTGGCTGAAATTTGGCACAGAGATAGATTATAGTCTGGAATAGTGTAATTCGTTAGTGTCATATAAAAATACATCGGTGTAATAAAATACACACTAAATTTTTCCAGAAATTACTTTATGCAGATTAGCTACGAAAACGAGGTCGTCAGATAAGTGTTCTCATACTTTATAGATCTTCATTTGATTATGCTCTCAAGGCCGCTGAAGCCATCTTGCAACTCTCACATAACTTTTGAAACACATGTGCGACTTCTTGTCTCCAAAGACAATTTGGAAATTATTTATTTATTTTATTTATTTAATTAGTACGGACACAAGCCAATTACACTAATTAATTAAAAATGACACAGCACAACTTAAAATAATGATTAATTCTTACAATTTTATTAATTGTAAGTTGTGCTGTGTCATCAATAATAATTAAAAATTTAAATAATTAAAATCACAAAATTTTTGTTAAGATATTACATAATTTTAATTTATAATGTGATGATTATAAAGTCGAAAAACTGCCCCTGATGGGAATCGAGATCTGAACCAAATACCGACACATATAAGACTAATATTATAAATGTTCAAAAGACATCCATCCATTAAAACTTTCGCATTTATAATATTAGTATATATTTTATGTCTACTGCCCTCATTATTCGTCAAAGTTTTTCAATGAAAATGGCCGTGACAAACGGACAGACTCATGTTTTCACTGCACAAGCAACATTTTGTCTAGTAACATTTCGCTAGTGCATTTCCACTCTAATCACCTATATTATGTATTTTCCGCCCGCCTCAGTTTCATAAAATCACAACGTATTCAATCACTTTCAGACCATTTCTCATTCTCCGTGCCGTGCGATAAGAAAGTCATTATAAAACAATCACTGAGGGCAAATGTATGAAAAATTAATGAATGTAAATGTCGGGGATAGTTTTCGAATGTCGGCTTCGGATGTTAGCAAACTTTTGATAGTTTGAAACTGTAGTTTGATAGTATGAAGAGAAATTTAATTTACGAAATATCTGTTTCAAGGATCGAATTACATGAAATCACCCTGTTAGGGAAGTTATATCAACTACTTCAGGCTTTATTAGAAACCAAGTCAGGACACTTGGATGTTTATAACTACTATATTATTGGATCTTGGAGGTCTTCTCGACTATATATTGATTCGTCTATATAGTGATTGTCTTAATGTCAATACTAGAAACAAAAATAAACTTGTAATGCCTGCTTCTAGGCTTAGTAAAACTAGAAATTCATTTGTTGGAAACAGTGTCCGCTTCTACAATAAGCTCCCAGAAGACATGCTGAAGATGTCTCTGAATAAGTTCAAAGTTAATGTTAAACGTAAACTCATTAAAAAATCCTATTACCATGTAAAGGATTACTTAAATGACAAGGAAGCTTGGAAATAATTTGCTCTAATGGCTGTGATAGTTCCCTAGTTGAGATGATATGTGAGATGTGATAATTAAAAAAAACCGGCTGAGTTTGTTGTGTGCTCTTCACAGACCAGGGCGCGTTTGGAACCCTCGTAGCTTTAGTTTAATGATACCGTAACTAATTATCACCATCATGTTTTATATGTAAGTATTGGACGTCAATATTTGTACTTATAGTGTACCTAAATTGAATAAATGAATTGAATTTTTTTTTATCCACTACTAGTTGGCCCTTGACTGCGATCTCACCTGATGGTAAGTGATGATGCAGTCTGAGATGGTAGTGGGCTAACCTGTTAAGGGCATGGCAGTTATATTAAACCCATACCCCTATTCGGTTTCTACACGGCATCGTACCGGAACGCTAAATCGCTTGGCCGGTAGGGTGGTAACTAGCCACGACCGAAGCCTCCAACCAGGCCAGACCAGGGAAAATTCAGAAATTACAAATTCCCAAATTGACCCTGCCGGGGATCGAACCCGGGACCTCCGCACGTTAAGACAACAGCGCTACACACTGCGCCACGGAGGTCGTCAATTGAATCTAAGCCATTTAAAGATGAAATGTAGTATTCTATGAAGACATAAACTCCGTCCATATTGAGCCTGAATGACGTAATTTTTACGTTTTATATCGTATTTCATACTCGGCAATATGCAATACTCAATACTCAATATCATTTATTCAATATAGGTACACTGTAGGTACACTTATTGACGTTAAAAATTACTTACTTATAAACATGATGGTGATAATTGATTACGGTATCTTAAAACTAAAGCTACGAGGGTCCAAACGCGCCCGTCTGAGAAGAGCCCACAACAAACTCAGCCGGGTTTTTTTCTTTTTATTATCACCATCTCACAAACCATCTTAACTAATGAACTATCAGAGCCATAGAGCAAATTATTGCCAAGCTTCCTTGTCGTTTAAGTAATCCTTTACATGGTAATAAGATTTTTTAATGAGTTTACGTTTTACATTAACTTTGAACTTATTCAGAGACATCTTCAACATGTCTTCTGGGAGCTTATTGTAGAAGCGGACACTGTTTCCAACAAATGAATTGCTAGTTTTACTAAGCCTAGAAGCAGGCATTATAAGTTTATTTTTATTTCTAGTAACTAGTTTAGTGCACAACTCTTCGACTCGTAAAAGCTGTCTCTCTCAGCAAACTGGCAATGTATGTCCATCAAATGTCTATCATCGACGTCGGGATTCGATTTTATGGAAGCATTTCCTCTGCTTTTGAGCTATTTTCTTTTATTTCATGACAAGTCTGCCATTGACTGCCTGGTGGTAGGTACTATTCAAATCAAGTCAAATCGAATAATATTTTTATACGACTGCCTGAAAAAAGGAGTATATTGTTTTCAGGGTTCATGTATGTATGTATGTGATTTTGTATATTCCACCATAACTTCTATACGCGTGAACCGATTTCGATAAATGAGGTATCGTTAGAATCCCTAGCTTATTCCGGGTGACATAGGCTAGTAAAATTAAAAAAAAAATTGATGGGGTGACCATGGTCCCGCATTAAAAACTAAAGTTGAAAAAAAATTATTCGAAAATAAGATTAACTATATAATCATCATCTAGAAAATGATGACAAGATTCCAAAAATATATAACACTATAGTTCAATATCCAGTGATTCACAAAAAAATATGATTTAATAAAAATGTGAATAAGATTCCAAAGGCTATATATGCAAATCGCTTCTTATGGAGGTAAACTCCAAAAATAATATGGCAGGGCAGTCGTATTTTTTAATTCGTTAAATTATAGATTATTATTCAAGTATAGAATTTTAACAAGTGCTTTTGAATAGTCGAGTGAATTTACCACTAGTTCGGAATGCCGTTCCTACCGAGAAGAACCAGCAAGAAACTCGATGCATATTTTTGCAAGCTAAGGAAACAGCTCAAGTCGCGTCACAACAACATATTTTTACACTAGCGAACGCCCGCGACTTCGTCTGCGTGGTTTGAGGTTTGGAACTCTTTAATTTTCCGGGATTAAAAGTAGCCTTTGTGCTATTGCAGACTATAATCTATCTCTGTGCCAAATTTCAGCCAGATCCGTTCAGCCGTTTGGGCGTGATTGAGTAACAAACATCCATACATCCACACATCCATACATCCATCCAAACTTTTGCATTTATAATATTAGTAAGATAAGATTTGTGTTAAGTATTTATTTTTTTACAAAATTTGTATTTTTTTTAAATTAATTGTTACTGTTATTAATTGAGAGTTGTGCTGTGTATTTTTTAATTAATTAGTGTAATTGGCCTGTCCGTATTAGTTCAATTAAATAAATAAATAATAAATAAGATATTATCAGTCAATCAATACATAAGTAATATTATAATGTGTATTATCTTGCTATAAATAAATAGACGAAATTTATCAGTAGGTATTGTAATAGGTTCATTTACTGACTAAGAAATATTACTTGGATTTTCCATCCCTAAAGTACTTAGTATAACAGAAGATTACCTATTCTTTTTATGGGCGTTTCTCTTTGTTCAAGTTTTATCCATTAAAATTGGTATTTGAACTTTCGGTCATAAATAAAAGAACTTGTACTTATTTAATTTTATTATTTTGGAAATTCCAGGCCCCGAGGGGATCTCCACTAATTCCACCCCAAGTAGGGGCAGGTCGTTGAATACTTACTAATAATATAATTGTGATTGGACTGCCTCGTTGGTCCAGTGGTTTGCATGTTCGACTGCGGCCGACGAGGTCCCGGGTTCGAGTCCCGGTAATTGAGTATTGGATTTTTCTGATTAGAAATTCTCAGTACTAGCCTGGAGTTGGGAAGTTGGCGGTGTTTCACCCCCGTGCCTCGGAGAGCACGTTAAGCCGTCGGTCCCGGTTATTATCACTAACATGATAAAATTCGTTAAAGTCCGCCAACTTGCATTGGAGCAGCGTGGTGGGTGTAAGCTCTAATTCCCTCTCTCCTGAGAGAGTGGAGGCCTGTGCCCAGCAGTGGGACGTTAATGGGCTGTAGTGGATGGATGGATGGAGTGCGTCTGCTATCTGCCTGTTACAAGAAACGGTTGATACTTTGCGCAAAAATTAGCCAGCCTCTGTCACCAGATGAGGCAACTCCAGTGGCGTGCAGTTCATAGAGGCGTAAAAGCACTGCTTACCCAAATGGAAATACGTCAATGCTCACTTTCATCCTGACAGTCAGTAAATAGGTATTCTGACTAACTAATGCCTACCCTAGATTCAAACCCTGTGCACGCCACTGGGCAACTCGTAACTTAAAAGCGTGCTTCTTGTATGGAAGTTTGTAATACATGGAATATATGGTTGTGAGTTGTGATAAAATTTCACCACTTTTTTAAAATTAATCTATAGATTAGCTATCAAACTTAACCAAGGATATTAATTTTAGGCCTTTTGGAAAGCCCTCTATTTAATAACCAATTGGAAATAACTTATTTTTGCCATGGCATCATCTCTATTAAGCAATTTTTGACACACGGAACAAACTATTTTTCATGTATAATATAACTAGATAATGCGCGAATGCGTTCCCGCGGGAACTCTTTAATTTTCCGGGATAAAAAGTAGCCTATGTGCAGTTCCAGACTATAATTTCAGCCAGATCCGTTCAGCCGTTGGGGCGTGATTTACTAACAAACATCCATACATCCATCCAAACTTTCACAAGTCAGTATGAACTTGTGAAGCCAGTTTAGCTCTGCAAAACAGCAGCGGGCATAGTAAGCTATATATTTACACACATTCAAATCTCTAAGAAGACCAACGATCCATCACGGTTAATAGTTAAGTGATCCAGCCACAACAAACTAGCCTTTCTGAGCGTGCCTTAGTACAAAAAGCTTGAATTAATTAGGTACAATAACAAGGTATGATAACTGATTTTGAAAAATAGTCAGGTTATCTTCGGAAGTATCTACTATTTCGAATAAATATATTATTTCAGCAGAAAAATAAGGTTTGGTAGATAAAATTGGCATTTGAAATTTAAATGTTAAAACTCACGCCAAAACGCTCGCCGGTGTCATGGCGTCGTTTGTGACGTCACTATTGTTTTTACCAATGTACTCTGTGCAGTGTGCAGTAAACAATAGTGTGATTGTCACAGCTCGAAAACAAACAATTGTGACGTCATTCGCTTCTTGGTGTTTAATCCAATATGGCGGATTAATAGTTTTATTTTATCAAAATTAATAGCAATCTCACTCGAAATAGAAAAATAAATACGTTTTTTATAATCTGTGAATCCTATTTCATTAGATAAATTCATAATTTCATTGATTCTTGGTTACTATCATCATGCCTTTTACACACCTTCAAATCTCTAAGAAGACCAACGATCCATCACGGTTAATAGTTAAGTGATCCAGCCACAACAAACTAGCCTTTCTGAGCCTGCCTTAGGACAAAAAGCTTGAATTAATTACAATTAACTATTCACACACCCTCCTCAGCAGCCACTAGGAGTATGCTGCATAATGTATCCAAGGGACTCGGAATACAAACAACAGATGGACGGCAAATGGACATGAAATTAGCCAGGGATCTGTGATACTTTGAAAGGAAACAAACATCACATCAGAATTAGGTTTAATTTTTAATTTTTGCGGTCCCGGAAAAGGAATAATTTTGTCCAGTCCTTAACAAAGCCATCTGAAGGTCTAGCCGCTACGTGCCTAGTGGCAAATATTTTATTTGTATGGGTTTTTTCATGCCGCGTTGCTTATTTTTAGGGATCGGCCGAAAATCAGCGCTGTTATGGTGTATCTACGCCATAACAGCATCACGCTGAGCCGTTGCCCTTTTTGGAATTATTTTTGTCGATACCGTGTAGAAACCGAACAAAAAAAAAGCTTCCAACCCTTATTACACCCCTATTGGGGTAGATTTTCGTAAAATTGCATATGCAGGTTATTATTTATTTAAGTTTAATAATCTAAATGCCGATTTTCAGGTCTTTAACTTCAAACATATAGGACTTTCATACAAACTTACAACCCCCATTACACCCTCTTTGGGGTGAACTTTCGTAAAAATGCTTATATGAGTTTTTATTATTTATAACTATTAACTTAACTGACAATTTTCATGTCTCTAACTTCAAAAACAAAGGACTTTCATACAAACTTCCAAAGCCCATTTCAACCCCTTAGGGGTGAATTTTCTCAAAACCGTTTCTTAGCGGCCGTCTACTCCATAGAAGGAACATATCTGCCAAATTTTAAGTCTGTATGCTATATAGTTCCTGAGATCTCGTGATGAATCAGTGAGTGACTTTTCGTATTTAGTATGGATGAGTTAAATGAATCATACAGCTGGTTAACGTTTGTTTGCAAAGGCTCCGTTTATTCTACATCCTGTGTGTAAACCGCGAAACATACCAGATTTAGTGAATGTTGAGAAACTTTACATGAAGCAGATATACAACTCACACAAACAATTAGACAACTTTGTTATTTGTTAATATAAATAAATTGGTTGGAAGTCGAATTTGATCTGCTATTATTAGTTTCATGGTCTGAAAAATAGTATAAATTAAATACATTGCTTCAGCTAGCACAGCTTTTCCCACTTATATTATGTCATAAATAGCAAACAATAGTGATGATGCATAAATCAAAAATAAATTATTTCTAACTGATTATTATATAGTGTCTTCAAAAAGACCTAAAATTCACATCCTCGGTTAGTTTTAAGTTGGATAACCATTTTAAAATATAGATTATGGAAAAAAAGTGCGTTAAAATTTGATGACGTCACAATTGCAAGTTTCATACAACTTCCATACTAGAAGAGCGTTTTTAATTATGATAAAGAGTTGCTGATTTGATTGAGTTGTCATCATCCCTATTGGGTATTTGACAACTAGTCAAATCAGCAACTTTTTTTTCAAACGTGAAATCGCGTGCTTAATATGGATTTCGGATGTCATCAACGTTCGACGCACTTTTTTTACTTTAATCGATAATTTCAAATGGTTATTCAAAATAAAACTAGCAGGGTACAAGGATATTACGACTTTTGGGTGATCCTTTATTTAATAATCACTAAAAATAATCTATCTCACTAGTAGTCAAATACCCAATTAAGTAGATAAATAATTGATAAGCAAATCTTAAAATTTTTGTTGGTTATATATTAGAAAATATTGTGAATATGTGTAACTTAATATTCGTAATTTAGTTTGTTTTTGTAACCATGTCTTAAATCTAACATAAAACACTGTACAATGTTTGAGGAGGGCGATAATCACTGCAACGCAGTTTTTAACTTTTGCAGGGTTATTGTTCATGTATGTTTTTAAGTCCTTGATTATTGTTTAAAAATAAAGTTTTTATTTATTTATTTATTCTGGTACAAGTATAATTTAGCCCGCCAACCCGCATTGGAGCAGCGTGGTGGGTCTAAGCTCTAATTCCCTCTGTCTCATGAGAGTGGAGGCCTGTGCCCAGCAGTGGGACGTTAATGGGCTGTAAGTGAAGTATAATTTATAATTATTAGAGGTACTTCGTTTTATTTTATGTAGGTAGTCTTTGCATACTACAAAATTATATTACTAAATAGTTTTTATATATATATTTCTATAAAACCTAATAAAATCCTATCTACATCCTGAGATATTATATAATATTATACCAGTTGTCCCAGGTGAGCGACAAAAGAGACGCCACGCGATGCGACGCCATAGAAAACAATGACGTTACGTCTACGTTGTAGCATAGATACGTCGTTTTTTCTAGGTGTGGTGACGTCATGCGACGCGATAGAAAAATGCGAAAGTGTGCCTTTCTATATATTTATTTGACTGTTACTTTTCCACAAAATTCGGCGCAGGAATATCTTAAAGCAACCTAGAGTTTTAACCTAGTATTTTGGTTTTTGAAAATCATGGATGATTTTCAAAAACCAAAATGTAGTCGAGGACAGGACGCAAGTAACAGCCAAATTTTTTTGGTTACTTAAATAATATTTATCCAGAATATTGCGTACCAAACTTAATTCTCATAAGTTTATTTTATGTGAGAGATTATACCATAATACCACCACCACCACTACAGCCCATTAACGTCCCACTGCTGGGCATAGGTCTCCAATCTCATAGGAGAGAGGGAATTAGAGCTCAGACCCACCACGCTGCTCCAATGCGGGTTGGCGGGCTTTAACGACTATTATCATGTTAGTGATAGTAACCGGGACCGACGGCTTAACGTGCTCTCCGAGGCACGGGGGTGGAACACCACCAACTTCCAACTCCGGGCTAGTACTGAGAACTTCTAGTCAGAAAACCCCAATACTCAATTATGGCCCGACCCAGGACTCGAACCCGGGACATCGTCGGCCGCAGTCCAACATGCCAACCACTAGACCAATGAGGCAGTCTACCATAATATCTATCATTTAAAGAAGATTTTTTGGGAGATATTTCACCGCGGTTAATTGCCTCATCTGGTGACAGAAGGGCTGGCTCATTTTTTGCGCAAAGGATCAGCCTGGCTGTCCAGCGCGGAAATGCAGCCAGCATTCTTGCCACCATTCCACGTGGGCATGATTTATATAGTAATTAGGTTAGGCTAGCTAGCATTAAGTTCTATTGTATTATTTTAAAGAAGATTTTTGTTTCTATGTCCTACTCTTTTAAAATAGTTTTCCCCGGGGCAAGGCCAAAAGAAAACAAGGCATGGAATATTTTGAGAATTTCAAATAATCTCAGGTGCTTTTACAGATAAAGTAAGTTTATTAAATTTTATTTTTTAGATAGTCTGAGGAGATTGAAACTTTCCTGTAATAGCGAACAAACTTCGTTCAAAACATCTTTCACAAATTAAGACCCAAGGAATTTTCTAATAAATATAAGCTTTACTTACTTTACTTAACTGCCTCGTTGGTCTAGCGGTTAGCGTAGTCGACTGCGGATCACGAGGTCCTGGGTTCGATTCCCGGTCGGGCATAAAAATTGTTAGGTATTGGGTTTTTCAATTAAGAAATTCTCAGTGCCAGCCCGGGGTTGGAAGTTGGCGGTGTTCCACCCCCGTGCCTCGGAGAGCACGTTAAGCCGTCGGTCCCGGTTATTATCACTAACACTGATTAAAGCCCGCCAAACCGCATTGGAGCAGCGTGGTGGGTCTAAGCTCTTAATTCCCTCTCTCCTATGAGAGTGGAGGCCTGTGCCCAGCAGTGGGACATCAATAGGCTGTAGTGGTGGTGGTGGATAAGCTTTACTTAATCATACTTTTAAAAATCGTGACAGCATAAATGGTTAATTGTTTGGTTTGCCTTTAAAAGGTTCGCTCATTCGATTCTCACGCACTCGAAATCAGAAAGGTGAGGGGTGTGATCCTATACGTGGAAGGGTATCCTATTCGATTCCTGACAGACGCAACTTTGTGAATCGACTTATAGTCTGGTGATGACTAGGTCAACACTAGACCATAACCCGATACTGTATCGTCAGCATACCTGATGTTGTCAGCATTCCTGACAAGATCAGGTATGCTGACGATACAGTATTGTTTGCTAATTCTGCCACCGGGCTACAACAATTACTAACTAATGTCCTCCCGACCGAATTTCGGCCACGGCGGCCAATCTCCAGAGAGATTAACCATCTGCGCGGGAGATATTATAGTGCACAAGTGTGTGCGCATACACAGGTGCACTCTCTGTGTCTCTCTCATAGCCCGATGGAACGGAAATCCGACACGATCGGAGAGAGATCAGCCGCAGGACCGACGGCTTTACATGCTCGCCGAGGCACGGGGGTGAAACACCGCCAACTTCCTAACTCCGGGCTAGTAGTGAGAATTTCTTGCCAGAAAAACCCAATACTTGTTATGGCCCGACCTGGGACTCGAACCCGGGACCTCGTCGGCCGCAGTCGAACATGCTTACCACTAGACCAACGAGGCAATAGTAACTAAAGTAGCAAAGGCTGGAGAAGCTAAAGGATTGTCCATCAATATTGGACAAACTAAAGACATGGTTATTTCAAAAATTCCGGAAAGACCTTTCCATCTGAAATTAACAGATCCCGACGTGGTCCCGAAGGTTAAGTACTTAGGTAGACATTTCACTTAGGACCTAGATCACCTTCAAGAAATAAAATGCCGTATCAGCCAAGCTAAAGTTGTATTCCACAGGATGTCCAAGATACTATGCGATCCTAAATTACAGCTCGAGCTTAGATGCCTTGTGAAATGTTACGTCTGGTCCATTCTCTTGTATGGTTGTCAAACATGGGTTCTCAAAAAGGAAGCAATTACCCGATTGCAAGCTTTCGAAATCTGGATATACAGGAAAATGCTTAAGATCACCTGGAACAGCTTTACACCTAACCCTGGTACTGGAACTAGTCCACAAAATGCATTCTATTCTATTGAAGAATTTATGCAATTAAAAAACAAAAAATTACTGATTAAATTGTAATAAATTCTAACTATAATTATTTTGACATATAATTAAGCATAGATTCGGTATATTTGACATTTTAATTGATGAAGCAATATATACTTACTTATTAATTTATTATTATTATGACATTATAGCCGTTCATTATATTGTAGCATTGACTTATTGTAAGATTAGGTAATTTGAATGTCACTAGGTCTACAAAATCTGACGTTAGTTGTAATTAATTATTCAAGATATTATTTATTTATTCAATGTAATACCTATGAAGTGTTATCCTTATACTAGAACATACTTGTACTACGCTATTTAAATATCTAACTACAAAACAAATTGTACGTCAGGGTTGCCTGACTGGATATGCTGAAACTTTTCATACTGTAACCATCATTGTAACACATATTCAGACAAATAAAATTACTCTATTCTATTCACAAAAACAGAGAACTCATGTCCACCATCATGCGGAGAAAAATGGCTTTCTTCGGACATCTACAAAGAGGAGCCCAATTCTCACTTCCAGGATTAGTTTTGGAAGGAAGAATTGCAGGCAAGAGAGCTCCAGGTCTGTTTGGTTGGACGATATAAGGGAGTAAAAGGGGCTTAGCTATCCGAAGCTCAAAGATGGGGTACAAAATAGAGAAGTTTTTCGGATGATGACCGCCAAACTTCATTTTGAACGCGATGATGATGATGATGATAATGACTATGTGACTGGTGATCAATTAAAAACCACGTTTTTTACTATAATTAGGGTTCCGTAGTCAAAAACTTAATGTGCAGCAAAGATTTTCTTAATATTATATTTTATAGTTTTCAGATGAAACCGTTTCAGGAGTCTGAAATTTATGTTGCCGTCAAATGAATTACTAATTAATTAATACTATTTTGTCTATTCCATAGGGTGCCATTGGATAGTCCGTTCAAAAATATTGTGGGTGTGGGAACACCATTTTTCGATTTAGGGATCCGTTTCCAAAATATTTAGCTTTAAAGTGCACATTTTTTTTAGAGTTTAGTGTCGTCCCCCTGCAAGCTAAACGGTTGTTTTTGTATAATATGTACGTGAAAAATTTCATGGCAGTAGTAAAATCAAAGTCAAAGTCAAATAATGTTTATTCAATTTAGATACGTATACTACACTATTGACGTCTAGTTATTTATAAAATATAATGGTGATAATCAGTAACGGTATCTTAAAACTAAAGCTACGAGAGTTCCAAACACGCCCTGGACTGAGAAGAGCCTACAAAAAACTCAACCGGGTTTTTTTTTTTATCACCATTTCACAAATAATCATCTTAATTATGCAACTATCAGAGCCATTAGATCAAATCATTGCCAAGCTTTCTTGTCATTTAAGTAGTCCTTTACATGGTAATAAGATGTTTCAATGAGTTTACGTTTTACATTAACTTTGAACTTCTTCAGAGACATCTTCAGCAATATAGGCTTTACAAGTTAACGAGTAATAGTCGAGTAACTTATAACTTATACTGGCTTTACCAAAGATCAGCGCTGTATCAGGTAACAGGTATGGCACATGCTGAGTGAAGACCATTTTGGGGATCAAGTCTCATTTTGCCTTTTTTTATTCTTAAAAGCCTTGTATCCCTGAATAGAGATTTCTTTCTTTCTTTTTTTCTTTCTTTCAAATGTTCGTTTCACGTAACGGGCAACCACGGAACCCTACACGGCGAGTTTTGGCGGCGGGTTTTTTTTGTAGGTATTTGGCGTGAATCAACTCGATATTTAATATTATAAATGCGAAAGTGTATCCATATCTGTCAGTCTGTATGTTTGCTACACTTTCACGACCCTTACGTTCAACCGATTTTGATGTATACGGATAGTTTGTATCCCAGGGTAGGACTTGAAGCTTCTTTTTATCTCGGAAAATTAAAGAGCTCCCGCGGGAATCAAAAAACCGTAATCCATGCGGACGAAGTCGCGGGTATCATCTAGTAAAATATAATGTAAAATTGGTAAATTAAAGAGCAAAACGTTCAATTTAATTATTTCACTTAGTGTATTAAAGTATAGAAAATTAATATGAATATTATATTAGGTACTTACATTATATCCGCTGCTATGACATTGTTTAAATCATCACGAAAGCGATAGTCAACTTAAAAACTTCTGAATAAGTATATAAGCCACAGTCACAAAGTTATAAGTTACTATGTAATGTAATAATTTGAAAAAAAAAACACTTTTTAATCTAATATTTGAGTCACGTGTATTCTAAATTCACTTATTATTAAATATAGTTTCCATATATAAAACTTTATTTACACATTTACACTTTAAATTGAAAATAAAATGATTTTAAATATAAAAAGTTTTCAGTCACAAAAAAACTTAAAATAACAACGAAAACTTTTTCGAAAAATCACTAAACGATAAAACAATAAATAAAAAGTTAATTGAGTATAATAATATAATTTATTTTATGATTTAAGTAAGTGTTGAACAGTTTTCGGAGGCGCGCGTACGTACGAGAAAATCTGGCTAAAGTTGTAGGGAAAAGCGTCTATCCCGTCCCGAATCAGAGCATCGACTGAGGTCTGAGCCCGTTTACCGACTGCCATAAATTCCCGCTGGGCCATAATAGGTACCTATCCAGTGATAAGAAGTCTGAACGGTTATCACGTACTAGGGAAAGTCCGTAACGATCAACGATAGCAAACTACATTGGAGGAAAACTAGATGACTGGTAATGAATCTAGCTTAGTTGCCTACACTACATTTTGTCTTGGATTTGTTAAGTTTATTGAGTCAGATGTTCTTTTTATCCATTACAAGTTAGCCCGAGAAAATCTTTGCTAAAGTTGTAGGGAAAAGCGTCTATCCCATCCAGAACTGGTTCTGGATGGGATAGAGCATCTCTTTCTCTCAATGCTCTGGAGCATCGACTGAGGTCTGAGCCCGTTTACCGGCTGTCATAAATTCCCGCTGGGCCATAATAGGTACCTATCTAGTGATAAGAAGTCTGAACGGTTATCACATACTAGGGGAAGTCCGTAACGATCAACGATAGCAAACTACATTGAAGGAAAACTAGATGGGCGGTAATGAACCTAGCTTACTTGCCTACACTACATTTTGTCTTGGATTTGTAAAGTTTATTTAGTCGGATGATACCTAGTAGCCAAGACTTTCGGCCAGCTGTTCGGGTGGTCACGGGTTCGATCCTCGGATGCACAATCCTAACTTTACTGAGTTCTAAGTTCTAAGTTCTGTTCTGTTCTGTGTGTTCTAAGTTTACTGAGTTCTAAGACTTAACAATTGTGCATTACACTTTAGAATTGTGTTCGAAAATACTCGATTGTAAAGACTTTACAAACCTTATACATATACTTAACCTCTATCCCAAATGTAATAAAGAATTGGTCGAAAAGATGGGTCGTTAAAGCATAATCATAATGATTTTTTTATTTATTGCACATTTGGGTTTACATGGTGATATTCTAGGTGTTGTACATCCAAATACCTTAATACGGCATGCAATATTAAAATCGGTAAATACATAATATTTATCAAAATACGATTCTTTATTCATTCGCTCAAAATTATCTGAGTTTACACATTTATTATTATTATATTTACTAAAAACATTTAATTATATCATAATATAAGAATACATTGGACTAAAAATAATTGGTGTTAAGGTAGGGCATTTTGAACGCGATGATGATGATGATGATGATAATGACTAAGTGACTGGTGATCAATTGAAAAGCACGTTTTTTACTATAATTACGGTTCCGTAGTCAAAAAATTAACGTGCAGCAAAGATTTTCTTATTATTATATTTTATAGTTTTCAGATAAAACCGTTTCAGGAGTCTGAAATTTATGTTGCCGTCAAATGAATTACTAATTAATTAATACTATTTTGTCTATTCCATAGGGTGCCATTGGATAGTCCGTTCAAAAATATTGTGGGTGTGGGAACACCATTTTTAGATTTAGGGATCCGTTTCCAAAATATTTAGCTTTAAAGTGCACATTTTTTTTAGAGTTTAGTGTCGTCCCCCTGCAAGCTAAACGGTTGTTTTTGTATATGTACGTGAAAAATTTCATGGCAGTAGTAAAATCAAAGTCAAAGTCAAATAATGTTTATTCAATTTAGATACGTATACTACACTATTGACGTCTAGTTATTTATAAAATATAATGGTGATAATCAGTAACGGTATCTTAAAACTAAAGCTACGAGAGTTCCAAACACGCCCTGGACTGAGAAGAGCCTACAAAAAACTCAACCGGGTTTTTTTTTCATTATCACCATTTCACAAATAATCATCTTAATTATGCAACTATCAGAGCCATTAGATCAAATCATTGCCAAGCTTTCTTGTCATTTAAGTAGTCCTTTACATGGTAATAAGATGTTTCAATGAGTTTACGTTTTACATTAACTTTGAACTTCTTCAGAGACATCTTCAGCAATATAGGCTTTACAAGTTAACGAGTAATAGTCGAGTAACTTATAACTTATACTGGCTTTACCAAAGATCAGCGCTGTATCAGGTAACAGGTATGGCACATGCTGAGTGAAGACCATTTTGGGGATCAAGTCTCATTTTACCTTTTTTTATTCTTAAAAGCCTTGTATCCCTGAATAGAGATTTCTTTCTTTCTTTTTTTCTTTCTTTCAAATGTTCGTTTCACGTAACGGGCAACCACGGAACCCTACACGGCGAGTTTTGGCGGCGGGTTTTTTTTGTAGGTATTTGGCGCGAATCAACTCGATATTTAATATTATAAATGCGAAAGTGTATCCATCTATCTGTCAGTCTGTATGTTTGCTACACTTTCACGGCCCATATTTCAACCGATTTTGATGTATACGGATAGTTTGTATCCCAGGGAAGGACTTGAAGCTTCTTTTTATCTCGGAAAATTAAAGAGCTCCCGCGGGAATCAAAAAACCGTAATCCTTGCGGACGAAGTCGCGGGTATCATCTAGTAAAATATAATGTAAAATTGGTAAATTAAAGAGCAAAACGTTCAATTTTATTATTTCACTTATTGTATTATAGTATAGAAAATTAATATGAATATTATATTAGGTACTTACATTATATCCGCTGCTATGAAATTGTTTAAATCATCACGAAAGCGATAGTCAACTTAAAAACTTCTGAATAAGTATATAAGCCACAGTCACAAAGTTATAAGTTACTATGTAATGTAATAATTTGAAAAAAAAAAACACTTTTTAATCTAATATTTGAGTCACGTGTATTCTAAATTCACTTATTATTAAATATAGTTTCCATATATAAAACTTTATTTACACATTTAAACTTTAAATTGAAAATAAAATGATTTAAAATAACAACGAAAACTTTTTCGAAAAATCACTAAACGATAAAACAATAAATAAAAAGTTAATTGAGTATAATAATATAATTTATTTTATGATTTAAGCAAGTGTTGAACAGTTTTCGGAGGCGCGCGTACGTACGAGAAAATCTGGCTGAAGTTGTAGGGAAAAGCGTCTATCCCGTCCCGAATCAGAGCATCGACTGAGGTCTGAGCCCGTTTACCGGCTGTCATAAATTCCCGCTGGGCCATAATAGGTACCTATCCAGTGATAAGAAGTCTGAACGGTTATCACATACTAGGGGAAGTCCGTAACGATCAACGATAGCAAACTACATCGAAGGAAAACTAGATGACTGGTAAAGAATTTGGTTTACTTGCTTAGACTACATTTTGTCTTGGATTGGTAAAGTTTATTTAGTCGGATATTTTTTTTTATCCATTACAATTTAGCCCGAGAAAATCTTGCTAAAGTTGTAGGGAAAAGCGTCTATCCCATCCAGAACTGGTTCTGGATGGGATAGAGCATCTCTCTCTCTTAATGCTCTGGAGCATCGACTGAGGTCTGAGCCCGTTTACCGGCTGTCATAAATTCCCGCTGGGCCATAATAGGTACCTATCTAGTGATAAGAAGTCTGAACGGTTATCACGTACTAGGGGAAGTCCGTAACGATCAACGATAGCAAACTACATCGAAGGAAAACTAAATGACTGGTAATGAATCTAGCTTAGTTGCCTACACTACATTTTGTCTTGGATTTGTTAAGTTTATTGAGTCAGATGTTCTTTTTATCCATTACAAGTTAGCCCGAGAAAATCTTGCTAAAGTTGTAGGGAAAAGCGTCTATCCCATCCAGAACTGGTTCTGGATGGGATAGAGCATCTCTCTCTCTCAATGCTCTGGAGCATCGACTGAGGTCTGAGCCCGTTTACCGGCTGCCATAAATTCCCGCCGGGCCATAATAGGTACCTATCCAGTGATAAGAAGTCTGAACGGTTATCACATACTAGGGGAAGTCCGTAACGATCAACGATAGCAAACTACATCGAAGGCAAACTAGATGGGCGGTAATGAACCTAGCTTACTTGCCTACACTACATTTTGTCTTGGATTTGTAAAGTTTATTTAGTCGGATGATACCTAGTAGCTAAGACTTTCGGCCAGCTGTTCGGGTGGTCACGGGTTCGATCCTCGGATGCACAATCCTAACTTTACTGAGTTCTAAGTTCTAAGTTCTGTTCTGTTCTGTGTGTTCTAAGTTTACTGAGTTCTAAGACTTAACAATTGTGCATTACACTTTAGAATTGTGTTCGAAAATGCTCGATTGTAAAGACTTTACAAACCTTATAGATATACTTAAGCTCTATCCCAAATGTAATAAAGAATTGGTCGAAAATATGGGTCGTTAAAGCATAATCATAATGATTTTTTTAATTATTGCACATTTGGGTTTACATGGTGATATTCTAGGTGTTGTACATCCAAATACCTTAATACGGCATGCAATATTAAAATCGGTAAATACATAATATTTATCAAAATACGATTCTTTATTCATTCGCTCAAAATTATCTGAGTTTACACATTTATTATTATTATATTTACTAAAAACATTTAATTATATCATAATATAAGAATACATTGGACTAAAAATAATTGGTGTTAAGGTAGGTGCTTAATAAGAGATTAAATATTACAACTATATCATATCAAAGAATAAAATTTCAAATTATTAAGTTGTCAAATTATTGATTTATGTATTCGGCCACTCTATAGAAACTATTGAATAAGAGCCATTCAAAAAGTTTACGTTTAAACACATTTTTTTTTTATCCACTACAAGTTAGCCCTTGACTGCGATCTCACCTGATGGTACCTAAGTGATGATGCAGTCTAAGATGGTAGCGGGCTAACCTGTTAGGGGCATGGCAGTTATATTAAACCCATATCCCTATTCGGTTTCTACACGGCATCGTACCGGAACGCCAGATCGCTTGGCGGCACGTCTTTGCTGGTAGGGTGGTAACTAGCCACGGCCGAAGCCTCCCACCAGGCCAGACCAGGGAAAGTTCAGAAATTATAAATTCCCAAATTGACCCTGCCGGGGATTGAACCCGGGACCTCCGCACGTTAAGACAACAGCGCTACACACTGCGCCACGGAGGTCGTCGAGATTAAGAATCTTAGAAGATTTATCGACATCTTTTCATCTTTAAATCCATAGCAGACAGACAGACAGACACACTTTCGCATTTAAACTATTAGTATGGATTAGACCTCGATTAGTCTCATCTAAGTGGATACCAATTTACACCAGCATTATAAATACAATTATTTATTCAACGCTTTAAGTCCTATCTATATTATAATTACCGTAAAATATTATCATAATATTATTAACTTTATACGTATGTAAAAGGTTAAGTTATATATTTTCTTCTCTGCCAAAAAAAACATTTTATTATGCTTTTACTCCTAATAGAGCCATGTTAATCTATAGGTGTGTCCAAACATAGAGCGGCAAGGACTATTGAGGAATTATGAGGCCTGTACTAGGTGGCTCGTAGGTGTGACTGCCTCGTTAGTCTAGTGGTTAGCATAGTCGACTGCGGATCACGAGGAAGAAGTTTCGATTCCCGGTCGGGCATAAAAGTTAGGTATTGGGTTTTCCAATTAAGGAATTCTCAGTGCCAGAGTGTTTCACTCCTGTGCCTCGGAGAGCACGTTAAGCCGTCCGTCCCGGTTATTATCACTAACATGATAATAGTCGTTAAAGCCCGCCATTGGAGAAGCGTGGTGGGTCTAAGCTCTAATTCCCTCTGTCCTATGAGAGTGGAGGCCTGTGCCCAGCAGTGGGACGTTAATAGACTGTAGTGGTGGAGGCCTATATACGGGTGGAGCACACATTATAGTAGGACGGTAGAGTACTAGCTATCCTACTAATAATACCAATGTAATGTTAGCCTGAAAATTAAAATACATTCAATGCCTCACTATGGTTATTATTAATATTAAACAACTTTATTGCATACAAAAGAACAGTTACAAAGGACATATAATTAAAGTACAGACAAAAGGTGACCTTATCACTAAAGTGATCTCTACCAGGCAACCTACAGAAATGAATCAATTAGTAATGTTAGACGGGAAATTGCATAATTATCTAAGAGTTTAAATTCATACATAAACATATACAGTCAAATAGGTACACACTAATAATGGTATGGTTGTATGGCTCAAATGGTAAAAATGGCGTGTGTTAGTTTCTGCTAATTAAAGTTTAGTAGTATGTGGTTACAGTGTTTACTTTTGGAACTAATTTTTATCCCTGTTTAATTTTAGTTTTTATTTTATTTTTCATATATACTAGCGACGCTGTCACCGGGTCAGATAAGTTTCTTGGACTATAGAGTAGTATTTTTTAATCAAAAATTAAAGGTTTACTTAACATTTACTCTACCCGTGTATCCGAGGCATTATGTAATATACGGACGAATATAATATGCGCGGCAGACATCCAATAACATCGCGGATTGCCGCTCTAAGTTTGAACACACCTTAAGCCACACTTAACGCGCGGCAGACGTCCAATAACATCGCGGATTGCCGCTCTAAGTTTGTTGAATAGAAGCAGGCGTTACTTTGCGGAAGTCCATGATAGTGAATGAACTAGAATTTTAATTCGCTATAATCCGCTACAGTAGACAAATCTGTGTGGTACAGTGCCTGTCTTTCACCTGCAGCATGCGACACCCACCACCCAGCAATTCGCACAGTGGTGTGGTGTTGTGCCTGTGCGAATTGCTGGGTGGTGGGTGTCGCATGCTGCAGGTGAAAGACAGGCACTGTACCACACAGATTTGTCTACTGTAGCGGATTATAGCGAATTAAAATTCTAGTTCATTCACGCTCTAAGTTTGAATACACCTTAAGCCACACTTAAGTTAATAAAGCACAGCTAGTAAGTGCCTATGTGCGTGCCATTTACGATGCAAGCTTCACATAACCTATAAGCTTATGTTGAGTTTTTATTGTACGACCCATTTGCATAGGTTTTACTAATGCTCAGCGATTTGGCGTGATTTATATATAACTAGCTGATGCCTGCGACTTCGTACGTGTGGATTGAGGTTTTTTATATCCGCGGGAACTCCTTAATTTTCCGGGCTTAAAAGTAGCCACACTACAATCTATCTCTGTGCCCAAACTTCATCCAAACCATTCAGCCGTTCTGGCGTGATTAAGTAACAAACATCCATCCATACATCCATCCATCCATCCAAACTTTCGCATTTATAATATTAGTATTGGAGACATAGGTCGTCATCCGCTGCGCGCTGGATGGAATTGTAGTTCCATAATGTTTGTTAGTTGCATTGGAAGACATAAGTCGTCCTTCGCTGCGCGCTGGATGGAATTGTAGTTCTATAATGTGTGTTAGTTGCACTGAGAGACATAGGTCGTCCTTCGCTGCGCACTGGATGGAATTGTAGTTCCATAATGTATGTTAGTTGCACTGAGAGACATAGGTCGTCCTTCGCTGCGCACTGGATGGAATTGTAGTTCCATAATGTATGCTAGTTGCACTGAGAGACATAGGTCGTCCTTCGCTGCGCACTGGATGGAATTGTAGTTCCATAATGTATGTTAGTTGCACTGAGAGACATAGGTCGTCCTTCGCTGCGCACTGGATGGAATTGTAGTTCCATAATGTATGTTAGTTGCACTGAGAGACATAGGTCGTCCTTCGCTGCGCACTGGATGGAATTGTAGTTCCATAATGTATGTTAGTTGCACTGAGAGACATAGGTCGTCCTTCGCTGCGCACTGGATGGAATTGTAGTTCCATAATGTATGTTAGTTGCACTGAGAGACATAGGTCGTCCTTCGCTGCGCACTGGATGGAATTGTAGTTCCATAATGTATGTTAGTTGCACTGAGAGACATAGGTCGTCCTTCGCTGCGCACTGGATGGAATTGTAGTTCCATAATGTATGTTAGTTGCACTGAGAGACATAGGTCGTCCTTCGCTGCGCACTGGATGGAATTGTAGTTCCATAATGTATGTTAGTTGCACTGAGAGACATAGGTCGTCCTTCGCTGCGCACTGGATGGAATTGTAGTTCCATAATGTATGTTAGTTGCACTGAGAGACATAGGTCGTCCTTCGCTGCGAGCTGGATGGAATTGTAGTTCCATAATGTATGTTAGTTGCACTGAGAGACATAGGTCGTCCTTCGCTGCGAGCTGGATGGAATTGTAGTTCCATAATGTATGTTAGTTGCACTGAGAGACATAGGTCGTCCTTCGCTGTGAGCTGGATGGAATTGTAGTTCCATAATGTATGTTAGTTGCACTGAGAGACATAGGTCGTCCTTCGCTGCGAGCTGGATGGAATTGTAAATGCAATCAGTGATGGCGGCCACCCACATTCGCCGCAAATATCTGCAATCGATAAACAGTACGAGGCGCCACGCAATATGCACTGGGACGTTTTGATTATGGGTCACATTAATGCACAAATTACATAATATCCAGTTTGGACGACCTATCTGGCGCAGTGGTGAGCGCTGTTGTCCCGGGTTCGATCCCCGGCTGAGGCAATTTAGGAATTTATTATTTACTAGATAATCCCCGCGACTCCGTCCGTGGATTGAGGTGTTTTAGGGGTATGAAAAATATATAGAAGCCGATACTATAGTGCCTACTGAATGTGCTTATAAAATTTCATAAAAATCGGTCAAGACTATTCAGAGGAGTATGGTAACTAACATTTGTGACACGAGAATTTTATACAATATAATATTTAAGAGATGAATTTTCTCTGTTCTAACCTGGTGGGAGGCTTCGGCCGTGGCTAGTTGCCTCTCTACCGGCAAAGAGATGCCGCCAAGCGATTTAGCGTTCCGGTGATGCCGATTAGGGTTATGGGTTTATAATATTCCTATTATTAATTCAAAAAAATAAAAAATTAAATGGTTTTTATTCAAATAAATTTTTACAAGTGCTTTTGAATCGTCGAGTGAATCTACCACTGGTTCGGAATGCCATTCCTACCGAGAAGAACCAGCAAAAACTCAGTGGTTGCTCTTTTAAAAAAAATATAATTTACAATTAATTTAATTCATGAGTAACCGCTATCCTAAGCATTGCTGGCGTGAGTTAAATCCGTGCTCTTTTATCATTTACGTTATCTTCAACAGCTTAAGCTTATAAGCTTTTTTTGAAGCCCCACTTTATCTGGTTCCACCTAAAGAATAACGCTAATTAGGGTAACTGGAAAAGGAATATTTTCCTTTAGTTTTATCAAGACAATAGATCTAATAGCCCCTCACGTTAACGAGCGGGTTTGGGAGGTGCGAGGTGAATAACTAACAAATGCTTTTACCTTCTCACCTTACGAACTCACCTTACTTAACCTGCTGAGATATTTAATTATTACTTTTTGCCTCTTACACTTTAGTAGCTGATGCCCGCGACTTCGTCTGTGCTAATTTTTTTCGTTAATAATTAAAAAAAATATAATTTTAAAGATCTATAATTTTATTTTTGTGAGAACTCCGTTTAAAAAGTATATCTCTATGCCCTGCCCTAGAATGCAAGCTATCCCTGTACCAAGTTTCATCAAAACAGGCTGATTTGGAGGGTCGTAAAATCAATATAGCAGACAGAGAGATACAGTTGCGTATTTAAAATTTTATCTTACTCTTATTTGAGTCGTATGCGGAAGGACGTGGGAACCCACTGCATTGTTATCTCAAAAAAACTCCTACCATTATGTAATTAATGAAAAGAGGTCACAACCCTCAGTAATGAGGAATACCACGCTAGAGAGAGCTTTTGTATGGGTTAACATGATGGTGATAATTAATTAATTAAGACAAGTGCGTACGTTAAAGGCAAATAGCGTCTAGCCGTAATCAATCGCAATTCTCCCGACTTCAGTTAAATTTCCCCGATATATTTTTTTTGGTTATTTTTTTTTAGTCCTCAAAACTGACTACAATTGTGAAGGCTACAAAAAGCGTGATAAATTAAATATATACTATATAATTGTGTCTTCTAGATGAGGACATGGCATACATAGACGGGCACATTAACTACAGCGAAAAAATATTAACAAAGCAAAAAAATAAAAACTTAAAATTATTAAATTACACAAAACGGGAAATTAAACGACATGCTGCTGGCAAAATTACAGCTGACTTCATTATGGTAACTTGATTTCACTGTCGTAACAATAAACTGTGGGGAGGAAATGAACAAATGCTATGACATTTTCAACATTTGCTTTGAAAATACCAGAGATATGAACAACCTGTTTTTATACGACTGCCTGAAAAAAGGAGTATATTGTTTTCAGGGTTCATGTATGTATGTATGTGAGTTTGTATATTCCACCATAACTTCTATATGCCTGAACCGATTTTGATAAATGAGGTATCGTTAGAATCCCTAGCTTATTCCGGGTAACATAGGCTAGTAAATTTTTTAAAAGAATTGATGGGGTGACCATGGTCCCGCATTAAAGACCAAAATTGAAAAAAAAAATCGAAAATAAGATTAACTATATAATCATCATCTAGAAAATGATGAGTAGTTTCCAAAAATATATAATACTATAGTTCAATATCCAGTGTTTCACAAAAAAATATCATTTCATAAAAAATATGAATAAGATTCCAAAGGCTATATATGCAAATCGCTTCTTAAGGAGGTAAACTCCAAAAATAATATGGCAGGGCAGTCGTATTTTTTTTAATTCGTTAAATTAATTTCACTTGTTATAAACAATCTCTTCGTACTGCGCAAGTTTTTATAATCGCTTTATGTTATACTAGCAGACTAGCAGATAATACGTCCGGGTGAATTGAGGTTTTTTTTCCCGTGGGAACTCTTTAATTTTCGGGAAGTAGCCTATGTGCTACTCTTGATTATAATCTATCTCTGTGCCAAATTTCATCCAGATCCGTTCAGCTGTACGGGCGTGATTGAGTAACAAACATCCATCCATTCATCCAAACTTTCGCTTTTATAATATTCACAGTAACATTAGTCTAGACTAAGTATGGGATTTTTTTTATTTACCGGAATAAAATGTAGCTTATTAATAATTCATTGGTCGGTAATTAGTCGATGATTATTATAATGAATGAGGTGTTACCAAGGAACTCTTTAAAATTTAACAGAGAGTTCATATAGTCTGCTTTTTATACTCCTTACTGCTTTGGTAATTTATTAATCACAGGGACTATAACACATTTTTGATACTAAGGAAGAATATTCTCCTATGGTGGACTTACTGTCTCAACAAACAATGACAAAGGATTCCTTAAAAACCTTTTTCAAACACGTTCCTTATTTTGCGGAATGTCTTAGGATTGCTTGTAAATAAAGCCAACTGTCAGTCAGTCAGTCTGTCTGCAAAATTCCGCTTAACAAGACCTCACTAATGTGGCGTTGAAAGGGTAAAAGGTTTTTGAGGAAAAGCAATTAGACATTTTCCTCAAAAGCCTTTCGCCCTCAAACGGTGTCCTATACCAGCGTCAGACGCGAAAACGCGACTCGGTACGACGCGATGCGACAGTATAAAAGCTTACCTAGGTGAGAACCTAGGTCCCAAGTGAGCGACGCGAGGCACCGCGACGCGATACGACTCCATAGAATATCTACGCGACAACGTTGGCCACGGGAACAGGACGGGTCACAGGGTCTGAAGCCATACTGCCAACGCTTAAAGCAATCATCATCACTACAGCCCATTAACGTCCCACTGCTGGGCACAGGCCTCCACTCTCATAGGAGAGAGGGAATTAGACTTTAGACCCACCACGCTGCTCCAATGCGTTAACTTGTTCCAAGGGCTAACTTGTAGTACGCGTTGCTGCACTACAAGTTAGCCCTTGACTGCGATCTCACTTGATGGTAAATGATGATGCAGACTAAGATGATAGCGGGCTAACCTGTTGTAGTGAACTCCCTAGTGCCTTGTTAAGCGGTGTTGCCTTAATGTGGGAAGTCCCGGTTTCGGTCCGCAACAGGGTCAATTTGGGAATTTGTAAGTTCAAAATTTTCTCTAGTCTGGTCTTGTAAGAAACTTTGGCTAATTACCACCCTACCAGCAAAAAAGTGCAAACGATTTAGCGTTCTGGTACGATGTAGAAACCGATTAGGGGTAGTAATATAACTGCCATACCCCTAACAGGTTAGAAGGCTAACTTGATGTAGATTAAATGATTAAAAAAAACTCGTTGAAGCTGCCAACTGACTGAACGTATTCACAACTGGAGCATACAAGCCACGACATTTGCATGTAGACACAAATGCACAGCAGTTAGCAGTAATTGATGCATCCTATCTAGTCATTTATCTAGATTTGATCTAGCCACAAGTGTCTAGACGTTACAAATGGATGTGACGTGCAAGGAATACAAATAGGGACATGACGTACCCAAGGACTTTTTATTTTTTCAGTTCAGTATACGAGGTTTTCGAACGATTATAACTGCCTTTACAAAGAAAACAATTTCGGCCACGATGACCAATCTCCAGAGAGATTTGGCTCTGATAGTTTCCTATTTAAGATGATTTGTGAGATGGTGATAATAAAAAAAAACCCGGCTGAGTTTGTTGTGGGCTCTTCTCAGACCAGGGCGCGTTTGGAACCCTCGTAGCTTTAGTTTTAAGATACCGTAACCAATTATCACCATCATGTTTTTTATGTAAGTAATTTTTAACGTCAATAAGTGTACCTACAGTGTACCTATATTGAATAAATGATATTGAGTATTGATTAGCCATCTGCACGGGACATATTATAGTGCACTAGTGTGTTAACACAGGTGCACTCTCTGTTTTTACTCTCATAACCGACCGCCTTACGTGCTCTGTGAGGCAAGGGGTGTGTAACACCGCCAACTTCCTAAATCCGGGTTAGAACTGAGAATTTCTTGTCAGAATAACATAATTTTGGCCCGACACGTGATTCGAACTTGGGACCTTCAGCCGCAGTTTAACATGCTGACCACTAGACCAACGAGGCAGCTACACATACTCAAAGAAATAGAGCGTTTAAATCGAAACTAGTTTCACGGCCGAACTTCCACGTTTTAAATTGAACCCGTTCGCTCCGGTTTAGAATATATTTTGGAGGGAAAATATAGCAGTTACCAGAGCGTCTCGAGCCACGGTTAGATGGATGTGCTGAATTGACGACCCACTGCTAAAATGCTGGCAACTTTTGGATGAAGAGAGACAAAGTATAGTTGGTGTTTTCATAATGTAAGATAATAGTAAGTATTAGACTAGTTCCTAATCATCTATGTTCGAAAGTACGTTGTCCAAACTCGCCTAAGAATCAACAAAAAATTTAAACATACAATAATTCTCAATTAATTTTATACCTTCAATTTTAATTACTAGAATTTAACGGATACTTCTAAATAATAATAATGAAAAAATGGGCATTTAATTGATTTCTTGCCTTTCCCGTCCCTCGAATCATCGCTTGAGTGATGGAAGCGTAAAGTAAGAGTCAGTTTAAAGCGATTAGTGCTACACGAGAAGGAATAATAATATAGAATATGGCTGGCTGTCTTAACAATACGAGCAGGAAATAAATATATTTTGTATTAGTGTGCGAGTGAGAGATAAAACGCCATCGTTTCCATTTTGGTAGTATTGAGTTTGACAAAAACATTGTTTTGTTGGGATGGGGAAAGGAAAAAACGATTAAAAAATCGATATATTTAATCTGTTTGATAATGAATTATTATCGAGTGAAAATATCGAATTACCTTATTTACTTATTCGAACGTATAGTATAGTCGACTGTACCTTGTTTACTTTTCGTGACAATTGTGTGGTTGCTATTTTTGAAAATAAAAAGTGTAATTCGATTTAGCTTAAAGCTGAGCTCCGCATAAAGAACGGCCACCATCACCTTATAATATACACCATCTGGGGCTGAATAACCTGTGTGTATTGTGTCAACTCTTTCAAAACTAACCTCAAAATCAAAAATATTATCGGTAAAAAATAAATTCTCTGAAGTGTCCGTTGTTTAAATTTACTTTAAATTGTATTAATGTGATATTTTGAATCCGAAAATGTATGTTTTATGACTGTTGGTTCTTAGGCGAAGTTTGTATGGACGCTGGTCAATGTCCTTCTACGTTAATAGATACCTCCACACCACTGTGGTAGAATACATGATACCTTCTGTAAAACTAACATCTAAGTACGTACCTAACGGTATTCACAATTAAATAAAATTGATTTGAGTTGATTTGAATTCCACTGAGAGGTCTTCAATGTCACCTGGGAAATATTTCACGAGTACATAAGTATTTTTTGATTAAAAAAACGAAAATATTTGTGTTCCTTCAGAATCTCTCAGAGCTCTCTTATTGTTATGATAGCCTGGTAATTGGAGCTATACAGGAGATTAAACGGTGCGTGGAAAAAGTTGTGAAAAAGGAATTCTCGGGTTATCGTTTCATGAAAGCATGACTGCCTCTTTGGTCTAATGGTTAGCATGTTCGACTGCGGCCGACGAGGCCCCGGGTTCGAGTCCCGGGTCGGGTCATAACTAAGTGCTGGGTTTTTCTTACTAGGAATTCTCAGTACTAGCCCGGAGTTAGAAAGTTGGCGGTGTTTCACCCCCGTGCCTCGGAGAGCACGTTAAGCCGTCGGTCCCGGTTATTATCACTAACATGATAATAGTCGTTAAGTTGTCACATTGGGTCAGCGTGGTGGGTCTAAACTCTAATTCCCTCTCTCCTGTGAGAGTGGAGGACTGTGCCCAGCAGTGGGACGTTAATGAGCTGTAGTGGAGGTGGTGGTGGTGGAAAACAGTCCTCAGGGATATTAGTGTTTCTAACACTGCAGGATTATTATTTTAACTTACTGGAGTGCTACGTACGCTAACTTTTTATTCTTCTTTTCTTCTAGAATCTAGAACAAAAATTGTGACACTTAGGCATAGGGAAACGCGACGTCTGCTCATGTGGTCTGTTTTAATAAAAAAGAGCAACTGCCGAGTTTCTTGCCGGCTCTTCTCAGTAGAACTTCCCGAACCGGTGATAGAGTCATAACGTAACATATGAGACACCTGTGTCTCTTACATAAATTGAGTATTGAGTATGGTCTTTATCTATGTCTTTACACAAACCTACCATGATTATTCGACATAGCTTACTATTTTAAATTAATTTATCAGGATAAAAGTAGCTTACGTTACTCTCCAGGTCCTCAACTATACCCATGCCAAAAATCAGGTCGATCCGTTGCTCCGTTGCGGCGTGATTGAAGGACAAACCAACAATCCAACAAGTATACACACTTTCGCAATTACACACACAGACAGGTACAGTCTGAGCTAGCTGTAGGTAAGATAATAATAATGATTTAGTTTTTTTTTAATCTCATTTATTTGAGGGCTTTTCTTCACAAAACAAATAATGATTTAGTTAAAGTTAAGAATTAGATTTTACCTCTTCACAAGTGCTTTTCGAAGAGGTCTGAGCGAAAATTGAATTACAAAACAGCTCAATGCTCAGTTCCACGGAATACCCGGGTTTGGGACGTGATCCGACTTCACTGGCCGTGTTTGGTTGAGGCGATTTCCTTCATTTGCATCTGTGATCTAATATTATTCTTTATTTATTATCTGCGGTATTTGTTTGTATGTTTATATTGATACACCACCCGCGAGTTAATCTCCTTACTTCTCCTATTCCTAAGGTTGCCTGGCAGAGATCGCTACTAAGCGATAAGGCCGTCTTTTTATACGACTGCCTGAAAAAAGGAGTAGGTATATTGTTTTCAGGGTTCATGTATGTATATATGTGAGTTTGTATATTCCACCATAACTTCTATACGCCTGAACCGATTTTGATAAATGAGGTATCGTTAGAATCCCTAGCTTATTCCGAATGACATAAGCTAGTAAAATTTAAAAAATAGTTGATGGGGTGACCATGGTCCCGCATTAAAGACTAAAGTTGAAAAAAAAAAAAAACAAAATAAGATTAACTATATAATCATCATCTAGAAACTGATGAGTAGATTCCAAAAATATATAACACTATAGTTCAGTATCTAGTGATTCACAAAAAAATTTCATTTAATAAAAATATGAATAAGATTCTAATTTAACTAGATTAATTTAGATTCTTAACTTTTTAGTTCGTTTTTGGCAGGGCAGTTGTGTTTTTTAATTTTTGAATTATGATTTTTTGTATTCTACTTCGTTCTTTGTTTTCTATGTATTTTTGTGTCCTTTATATTGTGTTGTGGTGTACAAAATAAAGAGTAATAACAATAATAATGTAACCAACTCATAATAATCGTTACAAAAACCTAAAAGTTTCATCCTCTTAGTCGAGTCGTATGCGGAAAGACGTGGGAAACCACCGCATTATTATCCCAAGAAACCTCCTACCATTGTGATTAATGGAAAGGGGGCACTACCCTCAGTAATGAGGAATACGACGCAAAGAGACCAACCAAACTATTGCTTGGTATGCAAATGAGTTTTACTCGTAATACTTTTATTGTACTACGTGTATAAATATTCTTACTGTTAATAGAAATGTAGCGTTCCGGTACCGCCATGGAGAAAACGCAAGAGAAAATATTTAGAAGTATGAGTTTAATTTAACTGCTAGATTTAATTAGAAGATTTATTTATTCCAAACTAGATGATTCCCGCGACTTCGTCCGTGTGAGCCAAGTTTTATTTATTCTCGCGGGCACTCCTTATAGGCCTATTACATTGCACTTTTCACAGGGACCCTTACCCTTGAATCAGTGTAGTGTAATAAACTTTAGGGAATAAGGGTCCCTAATTTAATCCTTATTGCTGTGTAATAAGCGACGCTCTAACTTGCGGCCACGCCCACCCTTACCACAGGGCCCTGTGGAAAGTGCAGTGTAATAGGCCTATTAATTTTCGTGGATAAAAAGTAGCCCCTATGTCCATCCCCGGGATATAACCTATCCCTGTACCAAATTTCATCAAAATCGTTTTAATAAGCAAGCCGTAAAAGACAAAAGCCGTGAAAGCGTAGCAGACAGACAGATAGACAGACACACTTTCGCATTTTTTTTTTTTTTTATCCACTACAAGTTAGCCCTTGACTGCAATCTCACCTGATGGTAAGTGATGATGCAGTCTAAGATGGTAGCGGGCTAACCTGTTAGGGGCATGGCAGTTAAATTAAACCCATACCCCTATTCGGTTTCTACACGGCATCGTACCGGAACGCTAAATCGCTTGGCGGCACGTCTTTGCCGGTAGGGTGGTAACTAGCCACGGCCGAAGCCTCCCACCAGGCCAGACCAGGGAAAATTCAGAAATTATAAATTTCCAAACTCTGCCGGGGATCGAACCCGGGACCTCCGCACGTTAAGGCAACAGCGCTCAACACTGCGCCACGGAGGTCGTCGCATTCATAATATTAGTATGGATTTGGGTTTTCATTAGGTAATATAATAGTTGCCTACATCTAAATACCTTAAATATACGGCATGCAATATGATAAATTAGCTGCCATAACCCCTAACAGGATAGCCCGCTTCCATCTTAGACTGCGCCCTTATCATAAGGTTAAATCGCAGTCTAGGGAAAACTTGTAGAAGAAAAAAAAGTACCCCTAATATGGAACCCGGGGAAGCGTCTAAACCTACACTATCATTTATAACAGACTATTCAATAGTTACTACTATACTTTCATCTCAGAGAAGATCAATAAATAAGTGTCTGGGCAAGTTTGGGGGAAAACATGGGAATTGGCACCCTGCCCTGTATCACTCGCCCCCCGAATACAGGAAGGTACTCCAATCAGTCCACCATTGGATGAAGTGAAGACACCATGTCGCCTTACGCTACTCTGTTCGCGTTCTTTGGTGTGAGTTCTTTTTTAAATGTTTCGCTCTCAGTTATCCTAACATCCATCCAGTTATAACACCTATGTAATAATGTGTTGCATGTACCATATTCTTGGAAAATAAAAATGATTATGATTATGACCCTCTGACAAGAAGTCAGAGGGTCATAATCATAATCATTTTTAATGCGAGTGTTGCTAAAGCAGTGCCAGCTCATGATAGCCGTGAAATGGTGACAGTCATTGGTTTTTTTTACTATTTATATATGTATTAGTTATTTATGCAACAGTTGTGTAATAAGGGGTATTAAAACACGAATGTGGGTTAGTGTTAAAACACGAATAATAGTGTCATATGAGTGTTTTAATACCTAATTATCAACAGTTGCATACAAGACTTTATCTACTCCCATGCTATGAATCCTCTATAATAGATTCTGAAATAGTTAGCTTACTGCTAACATTAAAACATCCAGTCCTAGTAACCTAATATCATCCATTATTGAGTATATACAAATAAACTAAGTATTAATGAAAGAATTATTTTTTGTAGTACTTAGTAATTAACATTTTGTATAGTGTAATTATTAAAATTCACTTGATGTTCTTTAATGTTGGAAGGTCCTGATCCCGAATGTATATGTATCATATAATGTTTATGTATATATTGCATATTTATTTATTTTATTAGTATATCATATTTCGGTATATATTATTAGTGTGTACCTATTTGAATGTATATGTTTATGTATGCATTTAAACTCTTAGGTAAATAAGCAATTTCTCGTCTAACAGTACTAATTGATTCATTAGTGTAGGTTGCCTGCAGAGATCACTTTAGTGATAAGGTCACCTTTTGTCTGTACTTTTATTATATGTCCTTTGTAACAGTTCTTTTGTATGCAATAAAGTTGTTTAGTAATAATAATAATAATATGGATGAGTGAGGGACACTGTAGTTTCTTTATCTGTGATTTTAGCCTGTGATTCTAGCCCATAGGGCTATAACAACCGCGCATTATTGCCGCGGAAACCTCCACTGTATCTTAGAAAGAAGCTAGCGATCACTCGTGGGTTTCTCCCCGTCTGTATTTAAACAAATCCGGCTTAATAACTTGTCTACTTTATATAAAGGGAACCTTTCCACTACAAGTCCTAGGTCCTAGGTATAAGGGTTTGCGCTAGACGTTAATGAGTCCAGTGGGTGAAACAAGGCTTTTCTTTTTACAGTGTGAGATAACTTAAGTGATGTTGAGTGATGTTGTTAATTTTGAATCTTACTAAAATTGTAAATATTAATAGTTGTAATAGTATTGACATCTTTATTGACATATTTTACCCATCTCTGTTTTAATTGTTATGTTTATGTTTTGAAAATTTGACTGGAGACAACGTGGCATTGTTGTATATGCCTATAATTGATACATATATTATAGCACTAGTAATTGTAAACCTTTTCTTATTATAAAATGACTCTGTATTTGGATCGCTGGCATATCAAATAAATAAATAAAATAAAAATAAAAATAAAATAATGTTTTGCCACCGATATTATGGACTTTAAATGAAAAGAAAACCAAAAGGTTGTGCAAGAAAATCACCGAAAGGTCCGGAAGTGACTTGAAATTGACAGAAAGTAGTAATTCAAGCCCACAGCTTATGTATTTTCACGCTGAAATCCTTCTACCTAAGTCTACTTATATTACAAATATGCGAAATTGTTTAAAATATAAGTAGACAATTTTATTGGTTTGTCTTTCAATAACGCCGCAAAGCGACTTGAAGCGAATCAACGTGATTTTTGCACGCATAGGTACAATATAGTTATAGAGCTGAAGAGTGACGAAATCAAATAGAGTTGATATGTGTTAAACCAAAATCCACTCTGACGAAGTCACGAGCAACATACAGTAAACTAGGTACAAGTATTTTTAGTCCTACAAACTTTTAGGCAATTTTAAAACCTGCGTGTCCTTAATTTTTTGCGTAGTCACAAAAAATATCTACCCTAAAATACCCCTGGGATGAACATTTCATCTAAAATAATATTATGTTTTCATGTTGAGTCAATTGTTTGCGTCTTACGCATGCGTGGACGTGATTTGTGCGGTGATGTCACCCATTGAGATTTGTTGACGCCGCCATCTTTGAAAGCTCGTTAGGTGTTTGCTTTGCGCAAATAATCGGCTGGGTTTTGTATTACATTGTTAATTATTCGATCAGTGTGATTGTTTATGTATCGTATTCGTAATCGTTTGCCAAACGGATAATTCGACCTGTTTGAGGAGTTTATAGATGTATGCACGTCCAAAAGCATGTATGAACTCCATAAACAGTTCGAATAATACTTTTTAAGCTGTCAAACGAACGCGATTTGCTTAGACTATAGGGTATTTGAATACTAGTGAAATACGAGTAGAATAAAATAGAATAGAATAGAATATGTTTTATTTGCTGATACAACACATAGTAAACATAAAATACAAAAAGTACTTAAAATCTAACTTAACTTAATTACGCAACGTCTAGAATGTGTCGTGCCAACAAAAGGGTCCTAACTCAGCTTGATGTTGTGGGTACAAAATGTAACCACAACGCTGTTAAAATAAATTTTTTTTTTGTGATTACTAAATAAAGGATCTCCCAAAAGTCGCAATATACAAGTCCCCTGCTTGTTTTATTTTGAATAACCATTTTAAACTATCGATTAATGTAAAAAAAGTACGTCGAACTTTGTTGACGTTACAACTTAAAATTTCATACAAAATCCATACTAAGCACGCGTTTTAACGTTTGAAAAAAAATTGCTGATTTGACTAGTCGTCAAATACCCAATTGGGTCTCTGAACAAAGTTAATGGAATAGTCAAATATTAAAAACCTTCATGGCACTGTGATATTGCTTTCTTATATGTGGAAGTTCTCGAGTTAGATTCCGATAGGCAATTTGGGAGTTCTAAATTGGGCCATACCACCAGCGCTTAAAGCCATTTTGTTTTTTTTAATCTCTTTTTTTGGGGGATTTTATTCTAATCTCAATAATATCTAAGCTTGATGGGGTTGACATGATTTTATTCATGTCAACCCCATCGAAACAAAAAGCTCTCCCCGGCGTTGTTGACTCTCGTGTTTTAGAATAATTATAATCCTTATCGAACTATAATTTTGATAAATATTGCTTAAGTTTTGCTTTAAGCGTTGGCAGTATGGCCCCAGATTGAAGGCTTTGGCCGTGACTAATTACCACGATATTAGCAATTATATTTATAATTAGCAAAGACGTACCGACAAGTGATTTAGCATTTTGGTTCTATAACAGGCTAATAAACTTCCATACCCCAACGAGAAATGTCCGCTTAAATATTAGACTGCATTGACTGCATCATTACTTATTACCATGTGAGATCGAAGTCAATGGCTAACTTATAAAGAAATAGATGAACCACAACTTCGTCCACGTGGATGAGGGAACTCCTTAATTTTCCGAGATAAAAAACTTGTGTTACAACCTCGGGATACAACCTACCTCTGTACCAAATTTCATCAAAATCGGTTGAACAGATAAGCCGCGAAATCGTAGCTCAAAGAGAGACAGACAGACACACTTTCACGTTCGGCGTTGAAGTTCCGTCCCTATTTGACTCTGAGAGTAAGTATAGAAAGTGCTCATAAAATTAAGCACCTGTATACTAATCTCTTTAATCGTAACTATAGTATCCTTTGGGATTTGCACTTTAATATACATTTTTCTTTATTTCAGCTCTACTTCCTGTTTATGTTGGTTTTCTTCGTGTTACTCTGTCTTCTGTGCCTGCTGGGCCTTCTCTGGTATTACAGGAAAGAAGGACTAACTTGCGACCTTCCAGAAGATACGCCAATCAGAGCGAAGCGTAACGACTGTCCATCGACGTCTAAAAACTCTACGTTCAAATAAATATAAGCTATAACCCGAAATAGTTAAAGTACATTTTCCTATAAATCAATTCTAATAAAGAGCTTGGAAAGACTTGGTGCTACGTGAATTTAAACTGTATGAAGGTTGTATAAAGTGCATTATAATCTGTGATAATCGTGATGTGTAAACCTCAGTAATTTTGTTAAAGCTTTTAAACTTATGTTACCAACGTGAATTCCAAAATAAACATGTTTTGCATTACTCGTGGTCGCCATTTTGTTTTATAGTTTTGCACCAACAAATATTCCCTGGGGAGAAGGAGCAAAATGTGATAAAACACAACGGTTGTAGAATACATTCTTATAATAAAAATGCGAATGTCTGTCTAACTACCTATCTGTCTGTCTGTTACACTTTAACGGCCCATGTGATGAAACTATTTTCACATTTGGTACAGGAAACGGTTGGTCTGCGATGTAGACAGTCTGCAAGCATTCATAGACAGATGTCTCTTCGGTTGACGGTTAAAAAACAGCGTTCCTCCCATGTCCTTCCGGTAGAAATTAATAATCAATATATCAACACTTTGAAATGAAATGAAATGAAATGAAATGATTTGAAATGAAATGAAATGATTTGAAATGAAATGGTGGTAGAGTCTTAACGTTTCATAAGTGACACAAGTTGTCCTACATGAAATAAATAAATCATTTCATTTCATTTCATTTCAACACTTTGTCGATAACAAAAGTCCCACAAACTTATCTGACCCGGTGGCCAAAATTTGAACAAATTTTTATGCATATTTAGTTTTCGGTTTTAATTTATTTTTCATAGAAACTAAGGACGCTGTCACTGGGTCAGATAAGTGTGTCGGACTATACTTAGCAACGTTGTTATTTGTCGTTTTCTCAAAAAACAACGTCGCTAAGCAACTTATCGACAGTTTACAGATAGATTGATTAATATTTTCCGCCGTTAGACTATGATACTAGTATTTTAATAGACAGATCATAGACGACTTTATGATAAAGTAGTAGCTACCATCTAACAAAAGTACAAAGAGGATCTTACTAATATTATAAATGCGAAAGTTTGGATGGATGTATGGATGTATAGATGTTTGTTACTCAATCAGGCCCTAACGGCTGAACGGATCTAGCTGAAATTCGGCACAAAGATAGATTATAGTAAGAAATAGCACATAGGCTACTTTTTATCCCGCAAAATTAAGGAATTCCCGCGGGAACCAAAAAAAAACCACGCAGACGAAGTCGCGGGCAATAGCTAGTTTACCATAAATGTGACCCTAGTATGTGACAACATCAGTTAAAAGAGGTCAAAATATAACGGTCGGTCGTCCTAAATGTAAAATAATTATGTATCCTGTTTTAATAAAGTTAGAAACGTCAAACAGGGCAGATGTTGTCTGCAAAAACAAGAAACAAAATGGCCGTCACGTCTGGGGGACGATTCAATTTCGCCCGACGTTTTCGTAACGCGTTCAAAATTATTCATGGCGGTGCCTCGACTTTATTAAAAATTTGGACTTGTCTCAGGCATTTTTCAATCGCAGACTCGTAGGAAGAGATGGCTGAAGATTTATTGTAGGTGTGTCAAATACAGGTAGAGTTAATATTCTAAACATTCGCAATGTTTATAAAGTCGTCTTACAGAAGCGAACGATTTAATGTGCCTTTAAACTACATAGGTCTTTTGGAACAATAAATTAAATCTATACTATAATATTATAAATGCAAAAGTTTGAATGGATGGATGTTTGTTACTCAATCACGCCAAACTGGCTGAACGGATCGGGTTGAAGTTTGGTACAGAGATAGATTATACAGTCCGGAATAACACATAGGTGCTCCTTTTTATCCCGGAAAATTAAAGAGTTCCCGCGTTTACCAAAAAACCTCAATCCACGCGGACGAAGTCGTGGGCATCAGTTAGTAGAGAATTAAAAATTCCTATAAATTTCATTCAACCTATCTCCTTTCATATAGTCTGCCTAGAAGAGAACACTCGCAATAACAATGTCGCCTTACCGTCACAAGTTGTCACTATTTGTGTTCCCTCTGTTTATAGTGTTTTAACTTAATTACTTAAAATATTTCTTATTATTATTTATATTTTCTTTATTTCACTTAAAATTTTATTTATATACCTGCTTAAACACATTTTACTAATAACTGCAATGTGAGTTCGCTATCCTCGCATAAACGTTAACGTTTTTAGAGGATGGCCAGTGTGTATATACCCATACCATGAATGTATGTTTATCTTGAACAAGAATTTAAAAAACAAAAGTATTAAAAAATTAATAAATTGGTAACCTGCTCGAATTTCGCCGTAAGGCAAATCAACAAACGAGATCAAGATCTGCCTTTGCTTTCACTTTGATTTCTTATCAAGCTTATAATATATTTTTCGTACTTATTTATTACTAAAGCATAGCATTTAATAGGCTCTGGTTTGTTTTGTTAAGACAAATAAAAGCCAGCGTATTGAGCTCTCATAAACAATAAAGATGCTCCGGTGTCGGAGTGAAACGTAGGTTGCGAATAATTTCATATTTTTATACGACTGCCTGAAAAAAGGAGTATATTGTTTTCAGGGTTCATGTATGTATGTATGTATGTATGTATGTATGTATGTATGTATGTATATTCCACCATAACTTCTATACGTCTGAACCGATTTTGATAAATAGGGTATCGTTAGAATCCCTAGCTTATTCCGGGTGACATAGGCTAGTAAAATTTAAAAAAAAATTGATAGGGTGACCATGGTCCCGCATTAAAGACTACAGTTGAAAAAAAAAATTCGAAAATAAGACTAACTATTTAATCATCATCTAAAAAATGATGAGTGGATTCCAAAAATATATAACATTATAGTTCAACATCCAGTGATTCGCAAACAAATATCATTTAATAAAAATGTGAATAAGATTCCAAAGGCTATTTAAGCAAATCGCTTCTTATGGAGGTAAACTCCGAAAATAATATGGCAGGGCAGTCGTATTTTTTAATTCGTTAAATTAATTTCACTTGTTTCATAACTTAGGCATAATAAAATATTACAGTTAGCTCTAGAACTACATGAGCGAAATAAAGGAAGTTCGTATAAATCCCTGAAATCGTAAACGATTTTTCAAGCAGAATTAAAAGGTCGCCTTTCAGAAGAGAAATGGACATAATAATACAAATACTGCATTGATTTCAAGACCATTACAGACGTAAAAAAATATTACACAGAGAAGATTCAGCCCCAGCCACGGACGAATTTCATAAAATCTATTCTTTGGTATACAAAAGTCGGAATGGAAACAATAAAACTGCGCCAAAAATATTTTTCTTAATAATATTAAGTATAGTTGCTTCGCCCGGTTTTGCTCAAGTGGAATTTTAGAAAATAAATAAAAAAAAGTTTATTGACCAGCACTACAATACTAAGCATAACTAAACTTATACGAATACAAATTAATCTTAAATTATTAAACCGCACGTTTAATAATTTAAGTTTAATTTGTATTGGGCCACCTCCTCAGCCCGGGCCACAGCATGAGAGATAGGTATACCTACCCTACCTACCTAACATATTGCAACGCTGATTTTCAGGAGGGGCCCAAGTGTCCCAAAATAAGTAAAGGATTAATTATTTTAAATGATCCTGGAAGACCAAATACAATTTTTTTGGCGTCCACTGATTATTTTTCATAAGACTGACCAAGACCAATCATCATAATTCCTTGTCTTTTAAAAAAAGTATATAAAAAACAAGCACACGATACCACACTATGAACATTTGGCTGCGTTTTTCCTCCACTTAACAGGCTTCTTTGGTCACGTGACTCTCTATTGAACGTCTAGTGGTTTAGGGGGTAGATCGCACAGGAACCTTACGTCCTGGACGTGGTTACAACCCGCGGCCTCGGGGGCGCACGGACACCAACCGACCTCCCATTCATCCCAACGTTATCCTAAGCCCAGATCCGAGCTCCACAGGAGGCGTCTTGAGGAAGACGTTGTCTTCGAGTCCTAGGGCTCTTTTCTCGGCGACGCCTAGAACTCGCCCAACCCCCAGTAGCGGCCAGTAGGACCCACGCAACATATTCAATGTATAACAAGTGAAATTAATTTAACGAATTAAAAAATACGACTGCCCTGCCATATTATTTTTGGAGTTTACCTCCATAAGAAGCGATTTGCATATATAGCCTTTGGAATCTTATTCACATTTTTATTAAATGATATTTGTTTGTGAATCACTGGATGTTGAACTATAATGTTATATATTTTTGGAATCTACTCATCATTTTCTAGATGATGATTATATAGTTAATCTTATTTTTGAATATTTTTTTTCAACTTTAGTCTTTAATGCCGGACCATGGTCACCCCATCAATTTTTTTTTAAATTTTACTAGCCTATGTCACCCGGAATAAGCTGGGGATTCTAGTGATACCTCATTTATCAAAATCGGTTTAAGCGTATAGAAGTTATGGTGGAATATACAAGCTGACATACATACATACATGAACCTTGAAAACAATATACTCCTTTTTTCAGGCAGTCGTATAAAAAACGTGAGGTAGACAGACCAAGTGGGCTGCATTGGGTCCGAAGGCAGCCCTCAGAGCGGGCCTCAGCACTGAAATAGACCACGACCACTCTGACAAGAGCGTCACGACAAAGAACGAGATGAACACTTGGGGTATGCTCCGATATACACTACGAGCACTGGTCAGTACTGTTACTGGGGAGAAATTCGTTCCGTTATGGACTGACAGTATACTGCCGCAGTATCCTAGGGAAATATATGACAAAATAAATTGTCGCCATTTTTGTACAGCACTGGCGTTTTCGAGGTAAGGTGCTCTCAGTGCCGACTGCGTTCCGTTTTAAACAGTAACCAGTATAGCTAATAGCTAATTATAACCCGGGTTCGATCCCCGGCGGGGTCAATTTGGGAATTTATTATTTCTGAATTTTCCCTGGTCTGGCCTGGTGGGAGGCTTCGGCTGTGGCTAGTTACCACCTTACCGGCAAAGACGTACCGCCAAGCGATTACGTACCGACTGCGTTCGGTTTTACTGTATAGGTAATTATAAAGGAACGGAGTTTGACAACCTCCGTGGCGCAGTGTGTAGCGCTATTGTCTTAACGTTCGGGTACGATGCTGTGTAGAAACCAAATAGGGGTATGGGTTTAATATAACTGCCATGCCCCTAACAGGTTAGCCCGCTACCATCTTAGACTGCATCATCACTTACCATCAGGTGAGATCGCAGTCATGGGCTAACTTGTAGTGGATAGACAAAAAAAGGCTTCGCAGTATACAAAATTGACGTAACACCTTACATTGCTCGCAGTGTATATCGGAACATACCCATGAAGGACCACAAGAACAGTCACTGTGTTGCAGTATTTTAAGGAATTCGTCTATCAGCCCCATTTTATAGTTATCTACACTCTTAAGGGAAAGTTTATGCTAATTATATCACTTATCAGCTCTCTAAGTGCAAAGGTTTGAACTATTATTTAAAATGTATTGGTTTATTTGTTTGTCCTTCAACCACGCCGCAACGGAGCAATAGTTATCTACACTCTTATACTAATTATATCACTTATCAGCTCTCTAAGTCCAAAGGTTTGAACTATTATTTAAAATGTATTGATTTATTTGTTTGTCCTTCAACCACGCCGCAACGGAGCAACGGATCGACGTATTTTTCGGCAGGGGTATAGTTGAGGACCTGGAAAATGACATAGGCTACTTTTTATTCCGGAAAATTAAGGAATTCAGTAAGTAATCAAAGAAACTTAAACTAGTCTACCTATATTTTACCTATCAGCTAGTATACCTATATTTTTATAGCACAACTAAAGTAATAAGCTTTTACTATACCTATACGTTAAGCTTCGTTTATTTTTAGTGAGGTTTCAGATCGCTCTACAGTCTGTTCAGGTAGTAAAATTTTATATTACGGATTTGTGATTCAAACGAATGGTACAAAGTGGTAGTGGTCTAAGAACCGGTATAAGAAATTTGTACCCTCGTCTGTTATTTATTTGTGATAAGAAATAAATGATAAATAGCATACTCATTGTGCATATCGTAGTACCAAGTTTCGTTGATATAACTTGAGAATATCTTGAGAAATGAAGGACTTTCATACAAATTTTCATCCCCTATTTCACCCCTTCGGTGGAAGAAATTTCAAGAACTGTGAAACACATAACTTTTTATTTTAAACCGGTACCTCATATACCAAGTTTCATGAATAATACTTGAGAAGTGACTGACTTTCATACAACTTTCACCCCCTATTTCACCCCCTTAGGGGTGGAATTTTGAAAAATTTATCCTTAGTGAGCGCCTACGTCACAAAAGAAACCTACTGTCAAAATTGCAAGTTTCTAACCCCAGCGGTTTAGGCTGTGCGTTGATCCCTTATCGATTTTGTATATATAGATAGATATAGATCTTATCAAAATATGTCAATGAATGTTATCTATCATTTATTTTTTATCAAAAATAAATAACAGATGAGGGTATAAATTTCTTATAGTAAACAGTACCACGGTACCACTCACATAAGGTTGAAAGGCAGGAAATTGCATACAAATTTGACATTAGAGTGACAGAATTTCCTATAGTAAATTCTGCCAGTTTCCTCTGTCACGTCCCTGTCACCTCGCAGCGTATAAAATAACATAATATCTTCTTAGAAGCTTAGACTGTGGTAAAGGACTGATGATAGGTTGACACAAATGATAGTCATGATGCAGTGTTCACTCTCTTACATCTAACTATTAGCTCTCCATATGTTATCACTTTTAACCCAAACCCATTTTACCCGCGAGCCTATACAATTAGATTTAACTAATTGCAATCACAAATCACCATTTCTATGTTGGCCAAAACTAAATTAATGTTGGATTAATTTTGTAGCATACATCGGGCGCATCAATTTACTGAACAGGCTTCTCTGCTCGAAGGGAGAAGATAATATCTTAAAGACAAATTAAAAGACCACTTGATCCAGGAATCTATACGAGTTGTTTTTAGTAATAGCAAATACTTTTTATTCATTGAGCTCTAAAGTAAACTTTATCATTATATTACTTTATCATATATTGCATCATTTTGTATTGAAAATATAAAAGATTTATCATTTTTCTAAAACTCAGTTTAGTGTTAAAAAAGTTTAGTGTTGATTCTTTTCTACTTTGTGCTGTTTTAATCATATTCGTTTGACACGGATGTAAGTATTAATTAAATATTTTTATAGCGATTTTACGTGACGAGTCATTGAATGCAAGCCAACTTGGCCATTAAATTACATGTTAGGCATAATTTATACATATTTACATTATTTTGAAAAAGCGGCAAAAACACTGCAGCATTAATTTACGTAAGGATAATAATTATTATCATCGAATTTTTCACCAGAAAGCTTTTTCGTCTCCCAAACGTGTAACTTTCTGATGTTGTGGTTAGTTCAATGCAATTCATTATGGTCAAAGGGAAATAAATTGCATTTACAATAGTCTTCGGTAAATTAAATTGTTTCACGTTTTTTAACAAACACTACGTTTATCACAAACCACGGATAATTTTTAAAAGCTAGGTAAAATGCTTCATGGAATTTCAGTGTTTTAGGATTTTTGTTGATTTTGGAACTTTTAATGCTATAATTTCTTATAATCTAGCTTTTTTAAACGACTTCCAACAAGGAGGATGTAATTCAATTCGGTGCGTAAACTTGAGTGCGATTTCCCTGAGCTTTTTTAGTAGATTTTTGGATGGATGAGATTTGGATATATTTTTTAGTAGTTAAAGGAAGTTTGCTAGTAATAAAAATTAAATAACCAAAAATAAGTAATAACAGTTCCAATAATATTACATACATACGTGTCGAATTGATAAATTCCTTTCGTGAAATCAGTTAAAAAATGGAAATGTTAAATTACTTAGTCAAAATTATTTTGAGTGTAGTTGTAGATTTGTATATGTCACCGTAAGATTGTAAAAACCGTTAGATTATAATCTAACTCGCAAAATTCTAAACTGTCGAAAGATTGTAAACTGTGTGTTCAATGTTGTGAGTGTCAATTTTTGAAATATTCATTTTATTTACGTTTTCTTGTCTCTTCCTTGTAGGTTAGGTTAGGGTTCGATATAAATAATATATTATATATATATACTATCAGATTACAATCTACCGGAAAATAATGCGTTAAATTCTAATCTTTCGACAGTTTAGAATTTCGCGAGTTAGATTATAATCTAACGGTTATTACAATCTTAGGGTGACATATACACGAAGGTATTCAATCTGTAATAGTTGAGGCCGGAAATGAAGGACCGGCCCGCTTCACTTCCGGTCGCCATGTTGCATCTATACCGCATTCAACCTACCAAGAGTATAGTGTAAGTACCCAGTTATTTGTTTAAGTTCCGCCGTAGAACCTCTATTAAAGACATGCTACGAAACATCTACAAATCACGTAGAGGCTCTACGCAATACTTGTGGTCGAATTTAAAAATACCAATTGAAATTAAATGAAACGGTTTATTTATTTCACGTAGCACAACTTGTGCCACTTATGGAATGTCGTGACTCGACCACCGGTTCGGAAAGTAGTTCTACTGAGAAGAACCGGCAAGAAACTCAGCAGTTGCTCTTTTTAAAAAGAAAACCAGAATATTACAATATGTAGCTAATACAATTACATAACATAATTAAACTGAGGGTATCATCATCTTTGTGGGGATAGGTGTACCAGGCGAAAAAAATATGATCGTTAAATACAACTAGCTCCTGGCCACGAATTCGCGTGGATTCTGGTTTCCATAAATCCCGTGGGAACTCTGATTTTCCGGGATAAAAGGCAGTACATGTTATACTCCAGGTTTTAAATTGTATCCATGTATTTCCATCGTCGATCTGTTGCTGACAAACAAACAAAATTGCTGAAGCGATTTTGTTTGCGAAGATGTTTTAAGGAAAACTCCGTGGAACACTCTTTGATTTTCCGGAACAAAGTATCCTTTTACCTTTTCCGGAATGGAGCCTAACTTTGTACTAAATTTCATAAAAATCAGTTTAAAGGATGGGCACTTAAAGCGTAGCAGACAGACAAACACACAGACACACTTTCGCATTTATAATATTAGTATGTATAGTATCCACTATAGCCCATTAACGTCCCACAGCTGGGCCCAGGCCTCCACTCCCTTAGGAGAGAGGGAATTAAAGTTTACACCCACCACGCTGCTCCAATGCGGGTTGGCGGGCTTTAACGACTATTATCATGTTAGTGATAATAACCGGGACCGACGGCTTAACGTGCTCTCCGAGGCACGGGGGTGAAACACCGCCAACTTCCTAACTCCGGGCTAGTACTGAGAATTTCTAGTCTGAAAACTCTGTACTTAATTATGGCCCGACCCAGGACTCGAACACGAGACCTCGTTGGCTGCAGTCAAACATGCTAACCACTAGACCAACGAGGCAGTTTTACTAATACATGGATGGAGTCAATGAGAGGTGGTCCCGGGATGGGAGGGCATTCCGTCCGCTACATTTCCTCTCGCCCGCATTCCAACGCGTTCCGGCTCAGTCGAGTGGAATGCATTCACCCCCACAGTCCCCGGGCCTACAGTCTTAATATTCACTAGCTAATGCCCGCGACTTCGTTCGCGTGTCTTGAGGTGTTTCGGTTCATGTGGGAAATCTTTAAAATTCCGGTATAAAATTAGCCTATATGTTATTACAAGTATATAATAATATATATGTTTATATCTCTGCCTCGTTGGTCTAGCGGTTAGCGTAGTCCACTGCGGATCACGAGGTCCTGGGTTCGATTCCCGGTCGGGCATAAAAATTGTTAGGTATTGGGTTCTTCAATTAAGAAATTTTATTAGAAAATTCCTTGGGTCTTAATTTGCGAAAGATGTTTTGAACGAAGTTTTTTCGCTAATACGGGAAAGTTTCATTCGCCTCAGACTATCTAAAAAATAATATTTAATAAACTTACTTTATCCGTAAAAGCACCTGAGATTATTTGAAATTCTCAAAATATTCCATGCCTTGTTTTCTTTTGGCCTTGCCCCGGGGAAAACTATTTTATGAGAGTTGAGAGACAGAAACAAAAATCTTTTTTAAATGATAGTTATTATGGTAGACTGCCTCGTTGGTCTAGTGGTTGGCATGTTCGACTGCGGCCGTCGAGGTCCCGGGTTCGAGTCCCGGGTCGGGCCAAAACAAGTATTGGGTTTTTCTGACTAGAGATTCTACGTACTAGCCTGGAGTTAGGAAGTTTGCGGCGTTTCACCCCCGTGCCTCGGAGAGCAAGTTAAGCCGTCGGTCCCGGTTATTATCACTAACATGATAATAGTCGTTAAAGCCCGCCAACCCGCATTGGAGCAGCGTGGTGGGTCTAAGCTCCTAATTCCCTCTCTCCTATGAGAATGGAGGCCTGTGCCCAGCAGTGGGATGTTAATAGGCTGTAGTGGTGGTTTTGGTGGTGGTGAAAGAAAACATCGTGTTGAAACCTGCATGCTTGCAAGTTCTCAGTAAGCGTGTTGGACTTTAAGCCTTAACGCTTTGTTTAGAGGGACGAGTAGCCCAGTGGTGACAACGTATATCAGTATATATATATATAATCTATCTCTGTGCAAAATTTCATCCAGATCCGTTCAGTCGTTGGGGCGTTATTGAGTAACATACATCCATCCACCACACAGAAAACGCATCATTTTTAATCTTGTAACTAAACTCAGAGTCAAAAGATTTTTTAAATCTCGATTACATTTTTTAGTATTGGATTTCGGTACGTTATAACAGTAACAAGTCTAATTAATAAAACTAAAAAACACGACTGCCCTGCCTAAAAACGAATTAAAAAGTTAAAAATCTAAATTAATCTAGTTCAGTTATAACAACGTATAACGTACATAGCAAGTCATAATTAACTAAATTAAAAAACACGACTGCCCTGCCAAAAAAAAATCTAGTTAAATAGAATCTTATTCACATTTTTATTAAATGATATTTTTTTGTGAATCACTGGATATTGAACTATAGTGTTATATATTTTTGGAATCTACTCATCATTTCGTGATGATTATATAGTTAATCTTATTTTCGTTTTTTTTTTTTTTTACTTTAGTCTTTAATGCGGGACCACGGTCATCCCATCAATTTTTTAAAAAATTTTACTAGCCTATGTCACCCGGGATAATCTAGGGATTCTAACGATACCTCATTTATCAAAATCGCTACTGGCGTATAGAAGTTATGGTGGAAAATACAAACTCACATACATACATGAACCCTGAAAACAATATACTCCTTTTTTCAGGCAGTCGTATAAAAAGCGATCGCAGCCGCGCGTCTGCAATGTATCACAAGGAATTACAAATTATCTGTCAGGGGTGTGAAAATTAGGTACCACTCAGTAGAAGACAAAACAAAAGCCTCCCTTCCAATAGGCATGATGACAGTAACCAAGAATCAATGAAATTATGAATTTATCTAATGAAATATGATTCATGGATTGTAAAACACGTATTTATTTTTCTATTTCGAATGAGATTGCTATTTATTTTGATAAAATAAAACTATGAAATACAGCAATCCGCCATATTGGATAAAACACCAAGAGGCGAATGACGTCACAATTGTTTGTTTTCGAGCTTTGACAATCACACTATTGCTTACTGCACACTGCACAGAGTGCATCGGTAAACACAATAGTGACGTCACAAACGACGCCATGACACCGGCGAGCGTTTGGGCGTGAATTTTAAAATTTAAATTTCAAATGCCAATTTTATCCACCAAACCTTATTTTTCTGCTGAAATAATATATTTTTCGAAATAGTAGATACATCCGAACATAATCTGACCAATTTTCAAAATCAGTCATCATGCCCATTCCGCCAAAGTGGATGTTACGGGGTGACCCCGATCCGCGGAATCAAATTCAAATCGCAGACAACGAAATTGCCTTCAGAAGGCGATTTTTGACAAGAAAATTACCTATTCATCACGTTTTCGCTTATCGCTCGCAAAACCATCTTGACGCGCCCTGCATCGCGGAAATGGTTCAGGGGTCTAGTTGGAGATTTTTGAAGTGAAACTTCTTTGAATCGTTGTGATTTGAAAATTCGATGAAACGAAAAAGAAACAAACATATTCATAAACTAGCTGATGCCCGCGTGGATCGAGGTTTTGCGGTTCCCGCGGGAACTCTTTAATTTTCCGGGATAAAGAGTAGCCTATGAGCTATTACAGACTATAATCTATCTCTGTGCCAAATTTCAGCCAGATCCGTTCAACTGTTGGGGAGTGATTAAGTAACAAACATCCATACTGTTGGTAAGATTTTGTTATTTTTAGATATATGAGTTTGATCATTTTCAAAAATTACCGTCATACCTGCTTCTTGAATACGACTTACCGATAACAAGTTATATGGAACATCTGGTGAATACAAAATATTTTCGATTGTACCTTGCAAACCTGAATTAGTAGTAACATTTATTTTTCCTTTACCAAATGCAGCAATGCAAGTACTGTTTTTAGCCACGCCAATTTTTAATGGGGTTGTAAATTCGGAATATGATGAAAAATAATCCTTCACTATATGGTCAGTTGCTCCCGAATCTAAAAGAGATCTTATGCGAAACTTCCACGTGCTATAACGATCTCCGTTGAACGGTTGAATATTCCTTTTACTTCGCGACTCCATCTCGTATTTTATTTTTATTTTTATTTTATTTTTTATATTAAATTTTACGGTTGACTGTTTTTACACGAATTTTAATTTAATTTTAATTTTAAAAGTGACCTGGGCCCATAAATATAGTGGCCTGGGTATATGAGCTCGCAGGGAAAAGAAAAGACGTCTGCACTGTACGACTGTCTGTTTAATAAAAAAATATTGTACAGGCTACAGCAAAGAGCAAATGAATGGTGAATGATTGTTTAAGTGAGTGAGAAGAATGTATGAGAGTGACTGAAGGAATGAACTATGAACTACGTCCATAGACAACTATTATATTGTGTCATTACAGACTTTTATATCATAGACTAGTATTTTTGCTATATTCCAACACACACATCCAGACATCCAGACATCCATACATCCATTCAAACATACGCATTTATAATATTAGTATAGACATAGATGAGTGGGATGTAGCCTGCGAGTGAATGATATAGAATACAAGTTATATATTCATGCCCAATAGATGGCGCTGTATAAAGATAGATAATTTTTAACTAATCAAACAAACATATTAAACGGCGTTAAACAGCGTTAAACCTGTAGATAAATATATACTTTTTAACTAATCCAATGCGTTAAACTTAACCACGATTTGTGTGGAACGGTCAAGCACTTGATGACAGTTAACAGACGACGCTCGTTCAGCCTAGTGGGAGATTTTTTATACTATACGACTGCCTGGAAAAAGAAGTATATTGTTTTCAGGGTTCATGTATGTATGTATGCATATATGTGAGTTTATATATTCCACCATAACTTCTATACGCTTCAACCGATTTTGATAAATGAGGTATCGTTGGTCTTTAGAATCCCCAGCTTATTCCGAGTGACATAGGCTAGTAAAATTAAAAAAAAAATTGATGGGGTGACCATGGTCCCGCATTAAAGACTAAAGTTGAAAAAAAAAAATTCGAAAATAAGATTAAGTATATAATCATCATCTAGAAAATGATGAGTAGATTCCAAAAATATATAACACTATAGTTCAATATCCGGTGATTCACAAAAAATATCATTTAATAATAATGTGAATAAGATTCTAATTTAACTAGATTAATTTGGATTTTTAACTTTTTAGTTCGTGTTTTGCCAGGGCAGTCGTGTTTTTTATTTTTTTTTAATTCTGACTTGTTTACAATAGGGACGCGCTAATATTAACTAGGTCAGTACTTTAGTAGGCTTGGTTAATTTCGCGCGGACGATTCGATTTGCTAAAAAATACTAGGACAAGAAAAATTGAGCCACATCACGGATAGAATGGGACAAAATGTCCCATCTATTGGTCAATTTTGGTGGATTATAGCGCAGGTTTTATTTCTTGATTACAATGGACTTCCGCAAAGTAACGCCTGCTTCTATCCGATATTTAAAAATGAATTTATTCATTTGTACAAGTGAACACTTGTTGGACGATCTTGAGTCATACAAGTTGCTTTTAATTTAACTTCATTCTGCTCTATCGTTAGGGTACTATTTTTGACGACCTCCGTGGCGCAGTGTGTAGCGCTGTTGTCTCAACGTGCGGAGGTCCCGGGTTCGATCCCCGGCGGGGTCAATTTGGGAATTTATAATTTCTGAATTTTCCCTGGTCTGGCCTAGTGGGAGGCTTCGGCCGTGGCTAGTTATCACCCTACCGGCAAAGACGTGCTGCTAAACGATTACGCGTTCCGGTACGATGCCGTGTAGAAACCGAATAGGGGTATGGGTTTCATGTAACTGCCATGCCCCTAATTTAAAGCCCGATACCATCTTTGACTGTATCATAACTTACCATCAGGTGAGATCGCAGTCAAGGGCTAACTTGTAGTGGATTAAAAAAAAAAGAAGTGTAACTTACTCACCAACTGTATAGAGCAAAGCAATGAATATACAACCGTAATATAATAAACTAATCATTATAATGTTAATATTATTATTATAATAGGTATTTAAATGTATATTTTAATTAAAATAATTACACTTATATAAAGACACTCGAGGTTTCTTGTTAAACAGAAGTAAAATGTCTTGTGAGTAAGTTTCAAAGTAAGTATTTAAGACATATTGTGTATGAGGAAAATGGAGGGGTGGGACTTTTTGCTATCGGACTTAAGTATTCACTTGATACACTAAAGGAAACTGGTTGGTTAGCCCGCTACCATCTTTGACTGTATTATCACTTACCATCAGGTGAAAAAAAAAAAAAACAAAAAAAAAAAAAAAAAAGAAAGAAAACCATATCTATCAACGTTTACGAGATATGCAAACTCGTGCTTAGGGGCCAGATGTTCCCCTCAAGCACCCAGCGACCTGAAGTAAAGTGCCTCTTTAGAATGCTGTCTACCTTTGACAGTGCCATATTTATGATAAGCACCCAAACGGTTTTCTTTATGTGACAATAAGAGTTTTCATCTTGACTACATACATGTATAGTGAACTACCTGATGTTTTTGAGGTTTTTGGGGTACCTGAATTGAGGTTTTTTGTTCTCGCGAAACTGTTTTAATTATGCAGGATAAAAAGTTGCCTATGTGATAATCCAGACTATAATCTATCTGTGTGCCAAATTTCAGCGAGATCCGTTCAGCCGTTGGGGCGTGATTGAGTAACAAACATCCACAAATCCATACATCCATACATCCATTCAAACTTTCGCATTTATAATATTAGTAAGATAGTAAGACTAGCCGATGTCGGCGACTTTGTCCGCGTCAATTGAGGTTTTTTTGTTGTCGCGGAAACTCTTTTAACTATCCGGGATAAAAAGAAGCCTTCGTGATAATCCAGACTATAATCTATCCCTGTGCCAAATTTCATGCAGATCCGTTCAGCTGTTCCGGCATAATTGAGTAACAAACATCCATCCATCCATCCAAACTTTCACATTAATAATATTCTAGTAATAGTAAAGACATGTTAACCATGTCTGTGAGTGTGTCTGAGAGTGGAGGCCTGTGCCCAGCAGTGGGACGTAAATTGGCTGTAGTGGTGGTGGTGGTGGTGGTGGAATAGTAAAGATGCGAAATAGTGTTTATTTGTTGATTTGTCCTTCAATCACGTCGCAACGGAGCTAGAGGTCGAACGGAACATGTTCTTTTGCGTCGATATATTTAAAGAGCTGGAGAGTGACATAAGCTACTTTTTATACGACTGCCTAAAAAAAGGAGTATATTGTTTTCGAGTTTCATGTATGTATGTATGTATGTGAGTTTGTATATTCCACCATAACTTCTATACGCCTGAACCAATTTTGATAAATGAGGTATCTTTAGAATTCCTAGCTTATTCCGGGTGACATACTCTAGAAAATTGAAAAAAATTGATGGGGTGACCATGGTACCGCATTAAAGATTAAAGTCGAAAAAAAAAAATTCGAAAATAAGATTTACTTAATATAATCATCATCTAGAAAATGGTGAGTAGATTCCAAAAATATATAACACTATAGTTCAATATCCAGTGATTCACAAAAAAATATCATTTATTGTTTTTAACTTTTTAGTTCGTTTTTTGGCAGGGCAGTCGTGTTTTTTATTTTTTTTAATTATTGCTTGTTATCCAAGAAGACTGGAGGAAGCCTTCGTCCAAAGGGCGTACTGAAAATGAGTGAAAAATTGAAAATATAATGTAAAATGAATAAATAGAGTGATAAGTAAAATAAGTAGGTTAAGTTATTTAACAATTAAAATAAGTTATTGTCTCTAAAATAGTTTTTAAGTATTGTATTTTTTTTCAGTAATAAAGGCTTTATTATTATTATTATTATGTTATCCAAGAAAACAAAAGCATTCCCCCGCAAATCGTTTACGCACACGAAGTCGCGTGCATTTTCTATTATACCTATACAATAAACAAAACAAACTCTTTAGGTATTTCCTATAAATAATCAGTAAGTATAAAGCTACGTATAACAATGGCTGAACGTACAGCTGGCTACTTTTCCACGGCAATTTGTACTTACAACACTAACAAGGTTTCCTTATATTGTACGGATTTCTTTTAATCTAAATCTAAATATCTATATAAATCTAATCTAATCTAAATCTAAATAAATATTATAAATGCGAAAGTTTGGATGGATGTATGGATGAATGGATGAATGGATGTGTGGATGTGTGGATGTATAGATGTTTGTTACTCAATCACGCCCCAACGGCTGAACGGATCTGGCTGAAATTTGGCACAGAGATAGATTATAGTCCGGAATAGCACATAGGTTTTTTATCCCAGAAAATTAAAGAGTTCCCCCAGGAACCAAAAAACCTCAAACCACGCAGACGAAGTCGCGGACATTCGCTAGTAAATAATAAATAAAGTTTTTATTTAAAGGCATCAAAACCTAGTATAAAATAAATCAATAAAAAAATATAGTAATATAAAACATTCAAAGTAAAGGCTAACTGAAATGGTTAAAGACTCGTTACTGATGTCACAAGTCAAAAGACACAATACATAAAAACATTAAAACTTAGGCTAACTGAAATGGTTAAAAAACTCATTTCAGATGTCACAGGTCACAGGTAGGTACTACTTTCTGTTCTTGTCACGATGCACAGACAGCCAATAGTCAACAATATACTCCTTTTTTCAGACAGTCGTATAAAAATAGGGCTAGGACCCTCACAGATGACCTTGAGGATTCGATTGCTAGAGCTCTGAAGCCTTTCCCAGAAAGACGCCACACGACCTAATGACATGTTCGTATTATTTCACTAGCGTCCCTTGCTAAGGGTTGTGACCACTTTTTTTTTATTAATCCACTACAAGTTAGCCCTTGACTGCGATCTCACCTGATGGTAAGTGATGATGCAGTCTTAAATGGTAGCGGGCTGACCTGTTAGGGGCATGGCAGTTATATTAAACCCATACCCCTATTCGGTTTCTACACGGCATCGTACCGGAACGCTAAATCGCTTGACGGCACGTCTTTGCCGCTAGGGTGGTAACTAGCCACAGCCGAAGCCTCCCACCAGGCCAGACCAGGGAAAATTCAGAAATTATGAATTCCCAAATTGACCCTGCCGGGATCGAACCCCGGCCCCCTCCGCACGTTAAGACAACAGCGTTCAACAATGCGCCACGGACGTCGTCAAACGTCAAATAAATGGTTTTGATTTAAAAACCCTCAATCCACGCTGACGAAGTCGCAGGCGTCAGTACATAAATAAATAAACAAATCAATAAATAAATAAATAAATAAATAAATAAATAAATAAATAAATATATATAATAAATAAATAATAACTAAATCAATATAAAAAAAGTCTCATAACATTAATAAAGGTAGTCAAGTCAAAATAACATAATATGTTCTTTACAACATCAGTTGGTATTGGATGTTATCTCTCTATTATCATAGTTTATCACAGAACACATCTGTTCACAGACACAAGGGTCGTCGCACACGACAGCACAGACATATCAAATCTGATGGAATTGTGATAGAATGTTCTTTTATTAAGTTCATTGCCTATCACATTTATTTTGACAACGCACCCTCTTTATCACGGTCGTTAAGGTTCTAAAGCTGCGTGCACATCGATGACAAAAATCTATGAGTAGAGCCGTAAATGTATTGTACGCACTCGAGTTGAATGCAATCGGGACCTGAGGTGAGGGGCGGAAGCATCTCCCTCCCCCGTCCGCCCTCACCCCACCCCCGCTGATGGTGTTGTCAAGTGCTGTCTTTGACATCTATCGCACGATATTGTAGCCACTGCTTCTGAGGCCCAATTGTCGAAGTCAATCGTATTCATTTGACAGCTCATAACGTATAACTCGAACTTTTTAAGGAGTACACATACATGCGTTTTGACGTGCAAGCATCTATGACCTCCTTAAACAGGTCGAATTATTCGTTTGACAGATGATTACGATTACTATTTCCTTACATAATCGGGGGGCAGGATAACGGGAACTTTAAGTAAAAACCAGCAATATAACAACACTTTCTATATTTTACACTTCTTCGACTCACACGATTACAATCGACCATCACAATGTCATAAAAAAAACAAAAGACAATCTGTCGTATCTTGTTGGCGCCAAATTCAAATACATTAGGATAATAAAATGTTATTAATGACTAACTTTAATAATATTCAATACAGGATATTTATAAAATAATAGAACACCAATTTAAATAAAGCTGAAAGATAGCAATTAGAACAATTTAAATAAAGCTGAACGATACCAACAGGTATTAATTAATAATCAACTTAACAACATGACATAAACTAGAAAATAGTAACGTCCTAGAACACTCACTAGATGTCGCTAGACTTCTGACACCTTAAAGGAGTTTTGTTCTAATAGGTTGTATATAAATAATAAAATAATTCGACTTCGACGATATAAATCTATTTACCTAAAATATGCCCAAAATTATAAGTGGGCTTACAATATACATACGTAAACGGAGTGATTTATATGTTAAAGTTGTTAAAACCGTTTATGCTCACATTAACGCTGTGATCATTAACGTATCAAATCCGGTACCTAGGTTATGTAAGTTGACATTTCCTAGATAATACGGAGTAAACGGATACGGATAATACGGAGTACGATGATTTTTGTCAAACGGCCAAGCATTCTTTAGAGTTGAGAAAATAGGTTGAGTTGATGGTTGTGGTGATGATGGACTGTCCCAAAACCGAATCAGCATAACCCGACTCAACGTAGTCTTGTTTGCTATACCCCTAGAGTGTTTGTAAAGTGGGAACCCAGAAAGAGGGGGTCCTGAATGAAGCGGGGTGAAGCTGAATGAAGGGGCGACGAAGCGAGTCTTCTGGTGTAGCACATCCTTTTTACTCCTACATTTTTTTGGACACCCAACATTACACGTTTGATCATAATATAATCAATTAATAAGGTGATCATTCTTGATGAAAACTATGACTATTCAATGTATATCATTGACTATTCATAGTTTTCATATACTAATAATAATACTAATAATAATAATAATAATACTAATAACAGTACAATTGTAATTTATTTGTGTATTTTTGTGTGTAATTTTATTTATTTCTATTTATTTACGTAAGTTTATTATACCTCTTTTGGCCTCATATTTGTATTTATTTTGTATGCGGGTGTGAGACTTAAATTCATGTAGGTACTAGTAATAATAATACTAAATTATTTCATGAAATGATTAATTCAGCTATATGATTTCGCGATTTAACAGTGTTACCGTTGACCGTTAATATTCACCATTCCTAGAGAAAGTTCTTAAATCATCTCTTTGACGAATTTCGAGCTCTAACGTATCGAAACCGTTTATGTCGACATTTCCTAGGAAATGCTGACACATACATACTCTTATCGAACGCTTGTTGCTTGTTTGTCGCTTAATAATCAAGTTGCTTTCCATGTAATTTTTTTAAAATGACTGATTTAAGAGGTTCAGTAACAAAAAAACGTGTTTTTATTCATCACCAAGCACTCGAAATGGCGAAAAAAGCTTTGGTGATGTGTCAGACTGAATGGATATACCAGAGTATCAAAAAAAACATTACTTGTAAAACAAAAAGAAGCTAACGAAGCTTACGAAGAACGAAGAGGTAAGGACTTCTTCGTGATAAAAAGATGATTTTAATACTAGTGTAATTCACAGAACTATAGAATCGCTTTTTTATTCATGATATCCCGGAAATTGAAGATTTTCCACATTTTCCACGAGTTTTGTTTAAAGTTACCTAAACATTCATGGACTTAGCCGCTGGATTCTAGTAGATAAAAAGTATCTATTGCTTCACTGCCCTACATAAAAATATATATATATTCAAGTATATCATTGTATTTACAATATAGTATGTAGTTATTATATAATTATAGTATCGCGACTTCGTCCACGTGGATTAAGGTTTTTGATTCCCGCGGGATCTCTTGAATTTTCCGGGATAAAAAGTAGCCTATGACCTTCTCCGGGATACAACTTACCCCTGTACCAAATTTCATCAAAATCGGTTGAACAGATGGGCCGTGAAAGCGTAGCAGACAGACAGACAGACAGACGGTCGCATTTATAATATTAGAATGGATATGGATTATAATAAAAATAATATAGTTTCCTAGTGATCTTGCTGTCATAATTATGTATTATGTTCTTATCTAAGAAAAGTTGCAGAATAACTCTGAAAGGTACTGTGTGTGTATGAACGTGGGCTTTTCAAAATATTTTGTCACAGTGTGCACGCACCCTAACATCTTTTTGACACATAATAAAATATTATAGCATATTATAATAGTCCTCATAATACTCGTTAAAGCTAACAGGTTAAATGCAGTCCTATTGTGACCACTTTTATTGATACTTGTTCTGGAAATTTCATGCTCACATAATTAATATTATTGATATTATAATATGCTTAAAAGTGTCCCCCCCCATCCCACTACAGCCTATTAACGTCCCACTGCTGGGCACAGGCCTCCACTCTCATAGGAGGGAGTTAGGAGCTTAGACCCACCACGCTGTCCAATGCGTGTTGGCGGGCTTTAACGACTATTATCATGTCAGTGATAATAACCGGGACCGACGGCTTAACGTGCTCTCCGAGGCACGGGGGTGAAACACCGCCAACTTCCAACTCCGGGCTGCCACTGAGAATTTCATAATTGAAAAACCCAATACCTAACAATTTTTATGCCCGACCGGGAATCGAACCCAGGACCTCGTGGTCCGCAGTCGAAAGTATATACCTAACTAATTTGTTTACGACTCGTTATAATACAGAACGTTACGGTAAGTGTCAATTTAAACGGACCACAAAACAGCGGCTAAAGTTACACTAGGTATAAGACTTTGCGTAGGACGCAAAAAATTAAACAAATGAAATTGATTTAACGAATTAAAAAATACGACTGCCCTGCCATATTATTTTTGGAGTTTACCTCCATAAGAAGCGATTTGCATATATAGCCTTTGGAATCTTATTCACATTTTTTATTAAATGATATTTTTTTGTGAATCACTAAATATTGAACTATAGTGTTATATATTTTTGGAATCTACTCATCGTTTTCTAGATGATGATTACATAGTTAATCTTATTTACGATTTTTTTTTTCAATTTTGGTCTTTAATGCGGGACCATGGTCAACCCATCAATTTTTTAAAAAAAATTACTAGCTTATGTCACCCGGATTAAGCTAGGGATTCTAACGATACCTCATTTATCAAAATCGGTTTAGGGGTATAGGAGTAATGGTGGAATATAGAAATTCACATACATACATACATACATACATACATACATACATACATACATACATACATACATACATACATACATACATACATGCATACATACATACATACATGAACCCTGAAAACAATATACTCCTTTTTTCAGGCAGTCGTATAAAAAGAACGAAAGGATTGGTGTGATTGCCGTGAGCAGTTGCAGTTGTTTTTTTTATTTGATGACAAATTCGCTTTGTTATCTACCGTACTGTAATCTTGTGATCATATTATAATGAGTCTAAGACATGGACTAAGATGATGATTAGATGGTTTAACCGCTTGGAAGCACGTTAAACTTGGTTCACAGAACGAAGTTATGCAAGAGCCATACTGCCAACGCTTAAGGTGCCAGCGTAGGGTGAATTGCCCATACAAACGTAATACCAGAATAATTCGTAGTTCGAGAATATTTCCAGCATTTTCTATTAATATTTCCAGTTTTTACGACATAAATGACATGTTTTCTCCTTATTTGTATTATATTAAAACCAACGATGTCTTAAGTACTAATTGATCAGGAGCATAGCCTATATTGTCAAGTTCCCGAATAACAACACGAAGTGAAAAACACAACAAATTATCATTCATCATTTTTGGTATTTACGGAACAAGACCAAACGTATAACAAATTTTGTACGCTCATATTGCTATCGCGTTTGCACGCGATCATGTATCATCAGCTAAATAGAGATAGCAATATACCGGAAAATTTATATTTGCGGGTTGAATAGAAATTGCGAGCGGCGATCACCGGCCTCTTAAAGCAATATTTAAGCAATATTACTGAAAATGACAGTTTGATGTCACGTACCTTGACGTTCCTAAAATAAGAAATAAAATTCTTAAACACGAAAGTCAACAATAATGAAACAATATGGCTTTTAGTATTGGCAGTATGGCCAAGGCCTTTGACTCGCTCCAGCTTTCCTTAAGATTACATTTAGGAACTTAAGTAGGACTTCGTTTTTGTCTGTATTAGACACACTCATTAATTTTGCTCAAGTATCACACGCAAATTTGTATGTAGGCAATATTTGAACGTTAATGTAACAATTTATTTCATATGACTTTACCGCTATTTTGAATTGTTCCCGGTCGCCCCCACTTTATAGTACAAAAATGTATAAAATGGTTTGGATACGAAAAAATAAAGTATTTGGAAAAAAAGTTTTTATCAAATTTTATTTTTTTGTCTCTGCTATATGTTATATGTGTTTTTTATGTTCTCCTGTCACAATCACAACACCACATCTGACATCTAACATTTCACGTTTTACGCATCACAGTAAAGATTGAAAATAAAGTATTTTCACATACTTTATTCGTATGCAAAAGTATAAAGTATAATAATCTGTTGGAATATAGCAAAAATACTAGTCTATGTTATAAAAGTCTGTAATGACACAATATAATAGTTGTCTATGGACGTAGTTCATGGTTCATTCCTTCAGTCACTCTCATACATTCTTTTCACTCACTTAAACAATCATTCACCATTCATTTGCTCTTTGCTGTAGCCTGTACAATATTTTTATTATTATAAAACAGACAGTCGTATAGTGCAGACGTCTTTTCTTTTCCCTGCGAGCTCATATACCAACATAATCTACCAAAAATAAAGTAGGATACGTTTTTATAAAGTATGGTTGGCAAACCTGGTTGTGGTACGTCTACGATCACCCTGAGAGCCCACGCAAGTGCTGAAAGTAGGTTAAATTATCTTCTTCAGCAAGTTTCTCGCAGGTTCTTCTCCATAATATCACAATTCCAAAGAACTTTATAAATGTTTTTTTGCAAATTGAAATACTTTTTTTTCTATTATACAAGTATTCGTACTAGAAAGTTCCCGATATTTATCAAGTATTTCTTACTAAGTAGGTAATTACATTCAGCATCGTTTTTCAAATTCATAAAGTTTTATTTCTCTATCATTATTACTTAACATAAGAAATAAAATAAGAAACTAGATTCTACTGAGAAGAGCCGGCAGTAAACTGAAACTTTTAACATATTGCTAGTTACATTCAACCATGAATAAAATAAAGTTATGATATAAAATATGAAGCATAAAGTTATGATATAAAAGATCTATAAAATATGAAGCTAAAACCAAAAAAATCTCCCCATAAAGAAGTGTGTAAAGCTGAAACTTGCAAAAATTAAAGTGTCGCCAACAAATTAAATAGCGTTTACCTCTGTACAAAAAAGTCAAAGTGCTTAAGTATTTTAAGCCTTTCTGCATATAGAACAGAGTATAGTTTAGTTTATACTTGATATTCACGGCTTTTTGGCATGCCACCAACCTACCTATACCAATTGCCTGCGGGCAACTAAATATTATAACTAAATATAAGGTCTACTGATAATAAAACCTTGCACGAACATTTTACGAGAATTTAACACTAGAATTTGCTTCACAAGCTTTCCTAAATTCTAGATTTATTAAAATTCCAAGAGTTCAAACACTGACTATGTACTTACCTAATAAATTACCACCACGCAAAAATCTGTGAAATTTTTCATAGTATTAAAAAATACAGCTTCCAGCAAGTGTAGCTTATAGTAAGCTTACGGACTGGATAGGATGAAATATCTATAAGAAACGTCCGTGTCGGAGAGGAATGACGGTTTGGCCTGTCGCGCTAGTATGAGCACTCCATGTCAGAGTGAATAAATTGTGAGTGGCAATAAATTTTTTTTTGTAATCAACAGCGTCAAATATTAAATTTAGACAATGTTAACATAAACATAACATAAAGTCATAGAGGATTACTTACTAAGTACGTTAAAAATAGTTTAACAGAGAAGAAGCAGACGAAGATGGAATTATAATTAGAAGTATTCTGGTCTCTAGTGAGTTTCCAGTCTTAGACAAGGTAATACTATATATTTTTAGACTTTGGTATTGAACACTAAAGCGCAAAAACACAGTAGGAGAACATAAGAACTCTGAAGTAGTATTAGCTTGAAAATTATAATCATATATTTTGATACTAGCGAATGCCCTGTGATGAATGACTTCGTCTGCGTGGTTTGAGGTATTTTGGTTCCCGCAGGAACTCTAATTTTCCGGGATAAAAAGCCTATGTGCTATTGCAGACTGTCATCTATCTCTGTGCCAAATTTCAGCCAGATCCGTTCAGCCGTTGGGGCGTGATTGAGTAACAAACAACCATACATCCATCCAAACTTTCGCATTTATAATATTAGGATTAGTAAGATAGTAAGATTCCCCAGATTTATTTCCAAAGTCATCAGACAATTTTCAATTAATTTCAAGTTTATAAAACTTTGTTCACAAAATATATATTTTAACACTGATTTAATAAAGGCCATGAGAACAATTTCCGAAACAGAATCAACACTTGTGTAAGAAAGTTCGCGAGATTCGCAGAATTAATTTATTCATCCTCTCAGTTGTTTGATGAATTACACTCGAGAAACAAACCCCTGACCTCCCGAAGGGGAGTAGGTTTACGCAAAATTCAAAAATGCTTATATTTGGACCACAGGGTCAAAGAAAGTTTAGCTAATGGCAGTAAGTTTCTGATGTACCTACAATTAATGTGAGTTATTTATTTTCTACTGTAATCTAGCTAATATTACTTCAACTTAAACTACTACTTATACGCGTGGATTTAGAATTTTGTAATTTTTATACATTTTTGGATTTTCTGGGATAAAAACAGTAGTCCTTCCCCGGGACGCAACCTATCTCTGTATAATTTTTCTTCAAAATCAGTTTTACAAATAGACCGTGAAAGTGTTGCAGACAGACAAGCAGACAAACGGTCTTAGCCAAAATATTTTAGTATTGATGTCTATAATTTATTCTTATAACAAACATAGTGTCCAGTATGCATTTTTGACTTAATTAAGGCACAAATACCTACTATTTCACTGTACCTACTTATGTACTTTTTACACAAATTTGAACGTTTTTTTATTCACTACAAGTTAGCCCTTGACTACGATCTCACCTGATAGTAAGTGATGATGCAGTCTAAGACGGTAGCGGGCTAACCTGTTAAGGGCATGGCAGTTATATTAAACCCATACCCCTATTCGGTTTCTACACGGCATCGTACCGGAACGCTAAATCGCTTGGCGGCACGTCTTTGCTGGTAGGGTGGTAACTAGCCATGGCAGAGGCCAGACCAGAGAAAATTATAAATTCTCAAATTGACCCTGCCGGGGATCGAACCCGGGACCTCTGCACGTTAAGACAACAGCGCTCAACGCTGCGCCACGGAGGTCGTCAAAAATTTTGAACGTTTTCCTTCTTAGAAGTAAGAACTAAAACGTTCAACAATATAATATAGTTTTTTTTTTTAATCTCTTTTTTTTGGGGGGTTTTATTATATATAAAATGTCAACATGGCATCATACATTTAGCAAATAAAAAAAAAACTTAACGTAACTAAAACAAAAATAAAAGTATAACTTAACATAAGTCGACGTCCGAAAAAGGTCACTGATGGCAAGCAGTGACCAAATTAATCAAACTTCAAAATAGTTGTTTCCCTAAATCTACCAATCTAATCTACGATTAAAATTGTTAGGTACCCACAAATGAATATAACTTGCTCCACACTTATGTCGCCTTTGAAAGGGTGTTACTTATTCCACCTCATCTCCTTGAGAAGGCAGTTTGAAAACAATTAATTTTGGAGAAAACGATTGAGTGACTGTTTCAGCTGCAGCAGTTTCGGTACTGTTGGTACTCTTCTCTGACCGGGGCGCGTTTGGAACCCTCGTAGCTTTAGTTTTAAGAAACAGTTGTTAATTATTATCACCATCACATCTTATACTTTGTATGTAAACGACAAGGAAGCTTGGCAATGATTTGCTCTATGGCTCTGATAGTTCCTTAGTTAAATTTGTGAGATGGTGATAATAAAAAGAAAAAAAAACCCCGGCTGAGTTTGTTGTGGGCTCTTCTCAGACCAGGACGCGTTTGGAACCCTCGTAGCTTTAGTTTTAAGATACCGTAACTAATTATCACCATCTTGTTTTATATGGAAGTAATGGACGTCAATATGTGTACCTATAGTGTACCTACATTGAATTAATGAATTGAACTGAATAAGTATGGATTATTCTCTTGATGGATATTTCATTAAAAAAAATCTGCTCTCTGCCTCTACTGCTTACTTAAATACTATAGTGACTAAAGTGGAAAGAAATACTATCAAAAAATTTTAAAAATGGCAGTTAGAGGCACTGCCGATATAAGTGAAAACTAAATCCACTCAATTTCACTTGTGAGTAATAAAGATATGTTACTAGCGAATGACGCGCGGCTTCGTCTGCGTGGTTAAAGGTTTTTTGGTTCCCGGGGGAACTCTTTAATTTTCCGGAATAAAAAGAAGCCTGGGTGCTATTCCAGACTATAATCTATCTCTGTGCCAAATTTCAGCCAGATCCGTACAGCCGTTGGGACGTGATTGAGTAACAAACATCCATACATCCATACATCCATCCAAACTGAAGCATTTATAAAACTAGTATTAGTATTTATTTATAGATTATAAACCTTAAATTAAGGTTTAATTACGAATGTAGCATATTTACATTGAAGACCTTTTGACCGTCAACGCAGTGTCGGTGACGGTATCGGTGACGCGAATCCACAAGTTAAGGTGCCAGCGGAGGGTGAATTGCCCATACAAACGTAATACCAAAATGATTCGTAATTCAAGAATATTTCCACCAGATTATGCGATTATTAAGATTGAACTTGTATTTATCTAGGCCCCTGGACAATTATGTTTTCAAAATATTTTCCCAAAATTAAATGTAAGCGCATAGCGTTTTGCTTGGTTTTACGACATGAATGACATGTTTTCTCCTTATTTGTATCATATTAAAGCCGACGATATGTTACGTACTAATTGCCCAGGAGCATAGCCTATATTGTCAAGTTCCCGAATAACAACACGAAGTGAAAAACACAACAAGTTATCATTCATCATTTTTGGTATTTACGGAACAAGACTAAACGTATAACAAACTCTGTACGCTCATATTGCTATCGCGTTTGCACGCGATCATGTGTCATCAGCCAAATAGAGATAGCAATATACCGGCAAACTTATATTTGCGGGTTGAACAGAGATTGCGAGCGGCCATCACCGGCCTCTTAACTGTGGATTCGCTAAAGAAAATGTGCTCAACGCGGCTAAAGAAGTTTTCACTTCAAAAAAAGTTGGTGAATAAATTAAGTATTTAATAAGCACACAATTTCTTCAATTGAATTAGTTATTAAAATTACCACTTTATAATAATTTCACACAGCTTTCCAAAATAATCCTGAAAAATGCGTTATAGATGTGGCTTCCATAATAAATTTCAATACAGCCAGTGGGTTTTTAATCTCAACGTATGGTAGGCTTAACGCAAAGTAAATGTAATAAAATATCCTTTGTGATGAGTAATATTACTTAGAAATTCGTTACTTTGTAATATCCGTTACTCAAATGTAAATTCCGTCGAGAGTTTTCGTGAAATATGTGAATAGTGTATATGTGAAAAGAGAATTTTAATAACGTTTTAAGTAGTTATTGAGGACTAGACAATGCTCACGACTTCGTCGTTGGACTTCCGTGAGAACTCTTTGAATTCCCGGGATCAAAGAAGCTATATAATATGTCCATCTTTCGGACACAATCTACAGATATCCATTCAAAATCGTTAATATATTGAATACAATTATTACCTCTTAAAAGTTTTTCAAAACTTACATTAAAATTTAATTTGTATTACGCACATTATTTATTATTTTTATACTGGCTGATGCGCGATGCGAGGATTGAGGTTTTTATACTGGCTGATGCGCGATGCGAGGATTGAGGTTTTTATACTGGCTGATGCGCGATGCGAGGATTGAGGTTTTTATACTGGCTGATGCGCGATGCGAGGATTGAGGTTTTTATACTGGCTGATGCGCGATGCGAGGATTGAGGTTTTTATACTGGCTGATTCGCGATGCGAGGATTGAGGTTTTTATACTGGCTGATGCGCGATGCGAGGATTGAGGTTTTTATACTGGCTGATTCGCGATGCGAGGATTGAGGTTTTTATACTGGCTGATGCGCGATGCGAGGATTGAGGTTTTTATACTGGCTGATTCGCGATGCGAGGATTGAGGTTTTTATACTGGCTGATTCGCGATGCGAGGATTGAGGTTTTTATACTGGCTGATGCGCGATGCGAGGATTGAGGTTTTTATACTGGCTGATGCGCGATGCGAGGATTGAGGTTTTTATACTGGCTGATGCGCGATGCGAGGATTGAGGTTTTTATACTGGCTGATGCGCGATGCGAGGATTGAGGTTTTTATACTGGCTGATGCGCGATGCGAGGATTGAGGTTTTTATACTGGCTGATGCGCGATGCGAGGATTGAGGTTTTTATACTGGCTGATGCGCGATGCGAGGATTGAGGTTTTTATACTGGCTGATGCGCGATGCGAGGATTGAGGTTTTTATACTGGCTGATGCGCGATGCGAGGATTGAGGTTTTTATACTGGCTGATGCGCGATGCGAGGATTGAGGTTTTTATACTGGCTGATGCGCGATGCGAGGATTGAGGTTTTTATACTGGCTGATGCGCGATGCGAGGATTGAGGTTTTTATACTGGCTGATGCGCGATGCGAGGATTGACGTTTTTATACTGGCTGATGCGCGATGCGAGGATTGAGGTTTTTATACTGGCTGATGCGCGATGCGAGGATTGAGGTTTTTATACTGGCTGATGCGCGATGCGAGGATTGAGGTTTTTATACTGGCTGATGCGCGATGCGAGGATTGAGGTTTTTATACTGGCTGATGCGCGATGCGAGGATTGAGGTTTTTATACTGGCTGATGCGCGATGCGAGAATTGAGGTTTTTATACTGGCTGATGCGCGATGCGAGGATTGAGGTTTTTATACTGGCTGATGCGCGATGCGAGGATTGAGGTTTTTATACTGGCTGATGCGCGATGCGAGGATTGAGGTTTTTATACTGGCTGATGCGCGATGCGAGAATTGAGGTTTTTATACTGGCTGATGCGCGATGCGAGGATTGAGGTTTTTATACTGGCTGATGCGCGATGCGAGGATTGAGGTTTTTATACTGGCTGATGCGCGATGCGAGGATTGAGGTTTTTATACTGGCTGATGCGCGATGCGAGGATTGAGGTTTTTATACTGGCTGATGCGCGATGCGAGGATTGAGGTTTTTATACTGGCTGATGCGCGATGCGAGGATTGAGGTTTTTATACTGGCTGATGCGCGATGCGAGGATTGAGGTTTTTATACTGGCTGATGCGCGATGCGAGGATTGAGGTTTTTATACTGGCTGATGCGCGATGCGAGGATTGAGGTTTTTATACTGGCTGATGCGCGATGCGAGGATTGAGGTTTTTATACTGGCTGATGCGCGATGCGAGGATTGAGGTTTTTATACTGGCTGATGCGCGATGCGAGGATTGAGGTTTTTATACTGGCTGATGCGCGATGCGAGGATTGAGGTTTTTATACTGGCTGATGCGCGATGCGAGGATTGAGGTTTTTATACTGGCTGATGCGCGATGCGAGGATTGAGGTTTTTATACTGGCTGATGCGCGATGCGAGGATTGAGGTTTTTATACTGGCTGATGCGCGATGCGAGGATTGAGGTTTTTATACTGGCTGATGCGCGATGCGAGGATTGAGGTTTTTATACTGGCTGATGCGCGATGCGAGGATTGAGGTTTTTATACTGGCTGATGCGCGATGCGAGAATTGAGGTTTTTATACTGGCTGATGCGCGATGCGAGGATTGAGGTTTTTATACTGGCTGATGCGCGATGCGAGGATTGAGGTTTTTATACTAGCTGATGCGCGATGCGAGAATTGAGGGATTTTTGGTTCCCGCGGGAATTCTTTAACTTTCAGGCATAAAAAGTAGCCTATGTATTATTCCAGACTATGATCTATCTCTGTGCCTTTCATCCAGATCCTTACAGCCGTTCTGGCGTACGATTGAATAGCAAACATCCATTCATCCATCCAAAATTTCGCATTTATAATATTAGTATAGATTAAGTATAGATTTAAGGTATCTATCGTGAAAATTCGGGTTTTATATTTTACGTCTATAATTTGCTATTCTGCGTACTTACGTTATTATTGCCATATTATAATACTTCACTAAAATAATATCACCAAAACTGTTGACAAAGCCGATTGTTTCGCGAAATATCTTCATACAATTGGCTAAAGCCTCACTTAGTATAGAATAATTCCCGCTAAGCTGAGATTAAGTATGATTACTGTCACCGACAGTCTCCGTTACGAGAGATCTGTCGCTCACTTAACATAAACATAATAATCTTCACATAGTTTGGAATACACAATTAAACCTATGACATTGTAAGCTAAATTATCTTGAACAAAATCCATACTAATATTATAAACGTGAAAGTGTTTCTATCTATTTGCTACGTTTTTTGATTTTGACGGAATTTAGTACAGAGGTAGATTGCAACTTGCATTCCGAGGAAGGACATGGGCTACTTTTTATACCTAACTCGGAAAATTAAGGATTTTCCGCGTGAATTAAAAAGAAACGTATTTATAGATTAGAAGATAATCTAACTTCTAACTAATATTATAAATGCAAAAGTTTGGATGGGTGTATGGATGTATGGATGTTTGTTGCTCTATCACGCCCCAACTGCTGAACGGATCTGGATGATATTTGGCACATAGAAAGATTATAGTCTGGAATAGCATATAGGCTACTCTTTTATTCCGGAAATCCGGAACCAAAAAACCTCAATCCACGCGGGCGAAGTCGCGGGCATCAGCTAGTACTAAATATATAAAAGGAAAAGGTGACTGACTGACTGACCGACTGATAAATAAACGCACAGCTCTAACCACTGGATGGATCAGGCTGAAATTTGGCATACAAATAACTATTACGACGTAGGCATCCGCTAAGGATTTTTGAAAATTCAACCCTTAAAGGGCTTTTAGGGCCCATATAGGGCTTTTTTAAATTTGAATGAAAATCGAGCCTAACGTGATCGAAGTCACTAGCATCATACTATATCATACTAATATATTATTATAAATGCGAAAGTGTGTTTTTTGTTGGTTTATTGGTTTGTCCTTCAATCACGCCACAGCGGAGCAACGGATCAACGTGACTTTTGGCATAGGTATAGTTGAGGACCTGGAGAGTGACATAGGCTACTTTTTATCCCGGAAAATTAAGGAGTTCCCGTGGGAATCAAAAACACTTAAGTCACGCGGGCATCAGCTAGTAAGCTCTAGTTCGTAAGTGTAGAAGCATCAAAGTCTATACGTTTGACTCTTGCGAAAAACGTGGGACAAAAAATACATCTTCATATTTCCAAGTCAAAAAATGATGTACCAACATAATCGTTTAATATCCGTTGTAGAGAACATCTCAGTCATGTGGTGTCACATTTGGTGAGATTGACCTAAAATATAGAATGGGTATGTTATCCCGAAAATTGCCTATTCGGGCTGGGACGGGAGAAAACGTCAGCTCAGCGGGGTCACAAATCATTGACTAAACTATACCTAATAAAATAGGGGTATAACTTATTTCTTTACTTGGCACTTTTTCTCGTTCCAAAATAATTTTATTCGAACATGCCCAAAGAGAAAATGTGCCAATTTTCTCGTTCCAAAATAATTTTATTCGAACATGCCCAAAGGCAAGTCTGATTGCAGCCAAGCACTAGTCAATTTTAAAAAAAAAAATTAAAAAATGTGTGTCAGCTCCGAAGCTCGACTGGATTTTACTCTGTACGAACGATTATAAAATATATTAATAAGTAGAAACACTCGATAACCATTTTAATCATACTTTATTAGTAATAGGCATGATGACACTAACCAAGAATCAATGAAAATATGAATTTATCTAATGAAATAGGATTCATGGATTACAAAAAACGTATTTATTTTTTTATTTCGAGTGAGATTGCTATTTATTTTGATAAAACAAAAATATAAAATACAGCAATCCGCCATAATGGATTAAACACCAAGAAGCGAATGACGTCACAATTGTTTGTTTCGAGCTTTGACAATCACACTATTGTTTACTGCACACTGCACAGAGTACATTGGTAATAACAACAGTGACGTCACAAGCGTCGCCATGAAACTCGCGAGCGTTTTGGCGGGAATTTTAAAATTTAAATTTCAAATGCCATTTTTATCTACTAAACCTTATTTTTCTGCTGAAATAATATATTTTTTCGACATAGTAGATACTGCCGAACATAATCTGACCATTTTTCAAAATCAGTCATCATGCCCATTTAGACCATAGATAGACCATACATGGATCTGTCTATGGTCAGTCGATCAGTCTAACAATATAAATTAGTAAATGAGGGTAAATGAACGCATATATATTTTTTATATTACTGAAAGTATGCTTGATATATTTATTTATATTAATTAAATAAAATTTTCGAAAGTACAAAACCTCAAAGAGACTCACGCAGAAAAAAGAAATTGGTTGAACCTTATTTAAACCTGATAACACTATCTCGAATTAGCCCATATTCTAGATCAGTATTTTATAATAAAATACCAAATTTGATAACAGATGACACAAAAGAAGTAACATTAAAAGAAAATTAAAAGACTGGCTCATACAAAAATGTTTCTACAGTGTAAAAGATTTTTTGAGTGAATAGACCTCAATTACTTGATCAACGTACCTATGTTAAGTTAAATTAATATTGTAATGTTGACACAATTAATTATACTACATTATTTGAATTATGTAAGGACAGGACGCCACAATTGTGATATATATAATAAGTATAATTATGTCAGCAACGCCCTGACAGGGCCTCATGTCCATGTACTCAATGATTAATAATACGTATTAGCAAGTAAGGCATGAACATGAATGCTATGAAATAAATAAATAATTTATATTCATCAAAATCAAATTTGTTTTTGATTTTACTGCCCATAAATTTTCATACCCCAGGCTATATATTATGCAAATTGATTCTAAAGGAGGTAAACTCCAAAAAAACCTTAAATACATAGAGGTCGTTGTTTGAAAGCTATTTTTCAACCTTTTTTTCTGAAAAATAATGTATCTAGACTGTTTATTTTTGTGTGCTAGGTGTGCAATTTTTCACACCTTTCACGTTTATAATGTTAGTATAGATTTAAATATAAACCTTAAAACAAGGCATTAAAGTTTAATTAAGAATGTTAATATTTATATTTAAGACCCTTTGTTATCGTAACAACGCGAGAATGTCGGTGACGCGAACCTACAAGTTTACCCCCTACCAAAAAGTGCTCAACGCGAAAGAAGTTTCCACTTCAAAAAGTGTAAATGCTACTTAATAAACGAAAAAAATCAAGTCGGATCCCATGTAAATTGATGACAACTTAACCCTAACTTTACCCAAGAGTTCAAAGCCGAACGACAGCTTGCCCATTCACTGCACAGCATCCATCTTAAACACAAAGGACATCCATTTGTCGTAGTTCGCTTTAATCCAACAGACAAGTTGTTAAGGTGATCCAAAGTCAAGGATCTCTTGAACTCCGGAGTGAAAGTCTAATATCTATATTGATGATTTTATTAACGACAAAGTGTCATGGAAGCAACCGGCCTCGCATCCAGTGACCCACAAGTCAGTGTAATACTTGTAACGTATGTGTTGTGTTGTCTACATATTGTAACCTTTTCTATGAAAAGAGCAACTGCTGAGTTTCTTGCCGGTTCTTCTCAGTAGAATCAATTTTCCGAACCGGTGGTAGAGTCTTAGCGTTTCATAAGTGACACAAGTTGTCCCACATGAAATAAATAAATCATTTATCATTTAGCCATACTAACATTATAAACGCGAAAGTATGTCAGTCTTTCTGTCTCTCTGCTACACTGCTGATATAGCCTGTCTTTTCAACCAATTTTGATGAAATTTGGTGTAGACGGACGTGGTATCCCGGGGAAGGACATAGTCTACTTTTCCCGGTTTTTTTTAAATTACAAATGCGAAAGTTTGGATGGATGGATGTATGGAATTTTAATAAAAGTATACTGGTACATGGGTACACTTACACGTACACGTATTATACACTTCTTGATAATAAAGAGAAGATAAAAGAGATTCTGTAAAATATTGATAAATTATTTCAGATGAGAGAATTTTCAGATGAGATCGCAGTCAAGGGCTAACTTGTAGCGGATAAAAAAAAATATGTTGAAATTTGTAGTGGAGATAGCTTATAACAAGCAATAATAAGAACAAATTTTAAGCTATCTCCATTCTCACCATCGATTGAGGCGTGAAATGATCATCCAAACAAACAAACTAACAAACATCCAAACTTTCACATTTATTAAATTACCAAGATAAGATTGTCTTTAAAAATCTATTTTTCAGTCTGAAGCGAAGTTTTAGGACGTATTCGAAGAACATAAGAAGCTTTAAAACTTTGAGGGTTGCCGCAATAACATTTGTTCTAGCCAAAGAATAAAAATACTCCTTGGTTATTTCAACGGGGCAACATTATTTTTAAAAGAAAAATTTAATTTTAAGGTGGAAAAGATCATCTGGCATAGCTTGAGGTAGTGGAATATTATAAAACATCTGCCTTACGAGGGTGAAACTTGTTTCTGTGAAGTTATAGGGCCAAAGTGTGTTTCCTGCCATCTATAACTTCAACTTTTGAAGGTATTCATGGCAAAAGTGAATAGTTTATATCCGGCCAAATGGAATTCTGGAATGCTCCGGGATTGCTTTCCTTAAGGCGTAATTCAAAATTTAAGTGTTTATCATTCAAATAAACTTTTAAATCCTCAAGTTCATCTACCACTGGTTGGAAATACCTACCATTCCTATAACGAAAAATACCAACGTGAAACTCGGTTCATTTGTTTTCCTTTATGTAGATAATTTTATGATTTACAATTTTTGTCTTTTTTAATAAAACTTACCGTTTTCAAGAAAAGTCCATAAACCCGAAAAATTTGACCTTAAACCTTGAATAACTTTTTTAGCACACATGTGATCGATGGGGATTTTTGGCACTTTATTTCTACTGGTGTACCCAAGGTCTCTAGCAAAATTCAGCTCTGTCGGAGTTTATGTTATTTGGTCACCAATGTCTATTTTGAATGGGCTATTAAGCGCATCTTCAAATTTGAAAAAAAGTTAAAGTATCTTTCATCTCTCTTCAGTTATGTATAGTTTGAGTTAGTGAACCAATTATATTTCAAGACATGCCTTTGTACAAAGTAACCAACAATATCCATTCCAGCTGCGACCTAGTTTATGATCCTTGGCAACGCGAAATTCAGCTCGTATTGCTTTCTGGTGTATGCTCTGAATACATACATAGAGGCATTGAAAAACGACGTAAAATAAAAAAAGATAAAGTTAAGTGTAATATTTCTAATATAAAATGGTAGTTATACTCAAAATTAACATAAAAAGTTACCCTACCAGCGTTAGGGCTCAGGGGCTAGATGTTACCCGCGACTTCGTCAAAGTATTTTGATTCCCGCGGGAACTTTTTAATTAGCCGGGATAAAAAGTAGCATATGTCCCTCCCCTGGATACAAACTATCCCTATACTAAATTTTATCAAAATCGGTTGAAGATATTTTTTTTTATTCCTCTTAAGTCTCTTGAGAACTCTTGAGATACAACCTATCCCTGTACCAAATTTCATCAATATCAGCTGAACAGATGGGCCGTGAACGCGTAGCAGACAAACAGAGAGACACACTTTCGCATTTATAATATTAGTACGGAATATTTGTATTGAAGTAAGTATGGATATGGATTTTAGGGACGTCAAGGTACGTGAAATCCAACTGTCATTTAGAGTAATATTGCTTGCCTAGAAGATCTGCCTATTCACTCTTGATTTGAAGATACCAATATTATAAGCGGATGGAAAACCGGAAGAGTGGAATTTAAGAGTCCTTGTGCAAGCGAGCCTTGGTCTTTCAGATTCAACCCAACCCCTGCACGTGGAGATCAAGTCTTCGAAAGGCTTCCACGTGAAAATTACATACAATATTAAATTCTTCAATGCAGAAAACAGCACGAAACGTAGATAAGTTTTATACTAAGTTTTCGGGCTACATTTCAGGAATCCCCTCGTGCTTCGCGTATGAAATCTGTCATTGCTCAATGCATGTGGAGCGTGTACCGGAGAATATTGCATTGAGTTTTGTGTGTTACATATTTGCATCCCATACGCTTGCTGCTTTCGATCTAGAATTGGCTTGTTCCATGTCATATAGGTTCAGATAAAATCTATACTAATGTTATAAATGCGAAAGTTTGGATTGGTGGATGTATAGATGGGGTCTTGATGAAATTTGACACAGAGATAGATTATTGTCTGGAATAACACGTAGGCAACTTACCTACGTGTTATTCCAGACAATTTTTCTCGGAAAATCAAAGAGTTCCCGCAGAAACGAAAATACCTCAATCCTCGCAGACGAAGTCGCGGTCATCAGCTAGTAAAGACGTAATTGGTAAACTTCATAGTGCTACTAGCAACTATTACTAGTGTTACTATTTTGCCTGGGGGGAGGCTGCGGCCGTGGCTAGTAACCATCCTTCCCGGCAAAGGGGTGCCCTAAGAAATTTAGAATCCGAGTATGATATCGCCTAGAAGATTCAAAAGTACTTGTAAAAGTTTATTTGAATACAAAAAACATTTGAATTTTGAATTTTGAATTTTAAAAGCTGGTTAAGGATATGGGTTTAATATAACTGCCGTACATCTAACACGTTATCCTGCTACCATCATCTTACCACTAGGCGAGACAAGGGAATCAAAAATAATTAATCAATAGTAATATTCATAATACCTACGTATATATTTTCAACTAGCTTCTGCTGGACTTAGTTGTTAGTACTAACACAAATGCTCCTTACAATTACCTATTATTATGTCCCAGCACGTCCAAAACATTAATTTCGGTAATATTTCATACGACAATATCACTGAAACGTGTATTATGCAATTATAACATTTGCCAAAAGCTCTATAAGGGTTAAGGTCGCGTGTACTGTTGACCATAAACAAGAGATGGATAGGTCAGGACAAACGATAACGTTCCGGGATAATGTCCCATTCTCATGCGTGACACTACGGCTTACATTCAGAGAGTGAAGATGGATTGCTGGTACTAGGTGTCTAGGTATTTTGACGACCTCCCTGGCGCAGTTTTGACGTGCGGAGGCCCCGGGGTCGGTTCCCGGCAGGGTCAATTTGGGAATTTATAATTTCTGGACTTTCCCTTGGAGTGGCCTGGTGGGAGGCTTCAGCTGTGGCTAGTTACCAACCTTGCCGGCAAAGACTTGCCGCCAAGCAATTTAGCGTTTCGTTACGATGCCGTGTAGAAACCGAATAACGGGTTAGCCCGCTACTACCTTAGACTGCATCATTACTTACCAAAAGGTGAGATAGCAGCCAAGGGCTAACTTGTAGTGGAAAAAAACCATAAAATATGAACTTCCCACGAACCTAGACTACATAACATAAAATTTTTGTGACTAAGGTGAGGTCGTCAAAATACCTAGATACCTTCGGGGCATGGCATATTAAACCCATTCCCGTATTCGGTTTCTACACGGCATTCTACCGGAACGCTAACTCGCTTGGCGGTACGTCTTTGCCGGTAGGGTGGTAACTAGCCACGACCGAAGCCTCCCGCCAGGCCAGACCAGGGAAAGTGTGTTTCTCAGTCTGTCTGCAGTCTGCAAGATGGGCATACAGCAGACAGGCAGACAAACACACTTTGACGGATTTTGATGAAATGACTTGACCAGTGGAACTATGGCAGCTTGCCTAGGTGTCAAAAATCAATGTTCAGTAATGATTTCTTTATTATTGTAATTGTAATATTTCACTGTTTTCAGATAAAAAAGTTTCAGGAGTCTGAAGGCTCGGAAAACTGCGAAAATGAACAAAAAAGTTTCACCAACAGACTGCTTTCCCACACTAGATGGCGCTATTTATTGTGTTGAGCGAGTCTAAAAAAATATTTTCAAGTATTATTTCTTTATTATTGTAATTGTTATATTTTATAGTTTTCAAATAAAAAAGTTTCAGGAGTCTGAAGGCTCTGAAAACTGAGAAAATAAATAAAAAAAGTTTCACCAAAAACTGCTTTCCCACACTAGATGGCGCTAATTATTGTGGTGAGTCTAGAAAATATTTTTAAGTAGTGCTCACTACTTTTGGTTAACAAGTTCAACTATTCGACCACAGATGGCAGCATATGCAATGTGAAAGGGCGTTCCTTTAAACGCAGTATTTCTAAATGCTTTGTTCGATCTATTAGTTTGAGACTTGTCAAAAAATAAAAATAATTATAAACAAAACATACATTTCCTTTTCATTACTATTTAATTGATCAAAAATAAATTATTCATAATATAATGACTAAGGTACTTAAATGGTATTTATGTAGGGTTACAAGATTATTATTAGGCATGGATATAATGGTGGGGCCGGACCTCTCGCTGCCCGCCGTCGTCCGAGCCATGGTGGGCAGCGAAGAGTCCTGGGACGCCGTCGTCTCCTTCTGCGAGGAGGTGATGACCCAGAAGGAGGCGGCGGAACGGCTGCGTGAGGCAGCTGCCGACGCAGACCCTCTCCGTCGCCGAAGGGCCGGGCGCAGGAGGCGCGCGCAAGACCGGCGCCTTCCACCCTGACGGGAGCTCCGGGCGGCCAGCCCGTCGTCGTCGTCGTCGCTTTCGTCGTCGTCGTCGTCGTTGTCGCCCGTTCAGCCTCAGTCGCGGAGGAACACGAGAGGGAGTCGGGGCAGTATGCCCCCGCAGGAGGGTCCGCTTGGGCGGATGTCGCTGGCTGGGTCGCGGATGATTGCGCAAGTGTTCCCGTAACCCAGCCTTAAGGCGATGCGCAGGAGCGCCGCTGGGTTTTAGTGGGTATTCTGGAGTGCCAGTGAGTCCCACATACCCTCTCGGAAGCACCGCAGTTTCACACTGCCTGCTTCCGAGAGGGATGACTAAACGCATTTCCCAGCGTTAAAAAAAAAAAAAAAGGCATGGATATAATGGAACGTCAAAATGGAGTAGTGCTTAAAGAGGAAAGCGGACGCTCAAGATTTAAACAATAAACGTACTGTTTTTTTTTTGTCATTTGAACCCTGACCTTATTTGGAATAATAAATCCATAATAATTTCGTTTTGAATTTTTAAACCTTACTGTAAAAACGGAAATCCTGTGCATTGTCCCGAATCGGAGGGCAATTACTGGTCATGTCCTTTGGTAAAGAGATATAATCTACTTTTTACCCCGGAAAATTAAGGAGTTCCCGCGGGAATAAAAAAAGCTTAACTAACGTGAAGACAAGCGCATCATCTAGTAATAATTTAAAAACTATTTCAATCTAGCTACACGTATAAAAGTACCTACTTATCCTGACGGAATGTCTGACTGGTGTACAAACATCAGAAACGTGAAATTCAGACAGAATGTTCTTCTTATGATGCAGGCACTCACAAGAAGGGATTTTGGAAATTCCACTTCTGGGGCATTAAATAGGAGATGATCTTATGCATGAATCCGTTTAGTATAATGTCAAAACTCACCATAAAGTAGTTTAGCACGTGTAAGCAAAACGCTGTCGGTGTAATCGTAAACCAGCCGGGTAGTAAAACGCTCGGGCGGACGTAAAGTTTACAAGATGAAGCCTACTTTACGATCCCGTCCTAGAATTACAATGAAATGAAGTTATACGCAACTAGTTGTTGTTTTATGTCATAGTTAAAGTTTAAATGCTTTAGATCAACTTTAAATAGACAGCAATTTAGCCACAGTTGTTTAAGACCACTCTGAGTGTGAGATCTATAGACCGAACTTTGACTTTGCTTAGACTTAGGACATTGTTGAAACGAGACAGATTTATGATACTCACATGAGTCCATCTCGTTTTTAACTCTAAAGTCATAATGTCTGAGCTAAGTCAAAGTACGCTCTGTAGATCTCAGCTAAGATTCTAGACCTAGAGATTTAAGCATTAATGAGTAGGTCTTTTTGTTTATTTTATACCCATACTAATATTTTAACTGAGAAAGTTTTGGTCTGCTACGCTTTCATGGGCCATTTTAAACCGATTTTGACGAAATTTGGGACAGTGACAAGTTGCATCCTGGGAAATGATATAGCCTTTTAAGATGCCTTTTAATCCTGGAAAGTCGGGGGTGGTGGTATCAGTGGTGGTGTTGATGGGGGCGGCTCAGTGATGTTATAAAATGGTGACAATATTATTCAAAAATGTGGATCTGTCCCATCAATGAATCACCCCAACCCGACCCCAGGTAGTCTTGTCTGCCCTACCCCTAGTGTTTTAGTAAAACGCGAAGCCAGAACCCAGCTACACTAGTGGCGTCTCCTGGCGTAGCCCATGCTTTTTACATCCACATTTTTTTGACGACCTCCGTGGCGCAGTGTTTAGCGCTGTTGCCTTAACGAGTGGAGGTCCCGGGTTCGATCCCCGGCAGGGTTTGGAAATTTATAATTTCTGAATTTTCCCTGGTCTGGCCTGGTGGGAGGCTTTGGCCGTGGCTAGTTACCACCCTACCGGCAAAGACGCCAAGCGATTTAGCGTTCCGGTACGATGCCGTGTAGAAAGCGAATAGGGGTAAGGGTTTAATATAACTGCCAACAGGTTAGCCCGCTACCACCTTAGACTGCATCTTTACTCACCATCAGGTGAGATCGCAGTCAAGGGCTAACTTGTAGTGGATAAAAAAAAAACGCCCTGCATTACACTTTATCATAATAACATTGATTTTGACAGTTAATTAGGTGATCATTCTCCATGAAAACTAATATCATTCAAATTCAAAAAAATTGAATTTAAAAAACAACAATTTTTTTTCTTTAATATTTCGCGAAATTATAAAGCAACTAGATGATGATACGACTACGTCTGCGTAAATTATTTCGATTCCCGCGGGAACTGTTCAATTTTCCGGGATAAAAAAAATCGGTTGAACAGGTGGGCGGTGAAAGCGTAGCAGACAGACAGACAGACACACTTTCGCATTTATAATATTAGAATTGATCCTGCTATATAATTTCGATGCAATTTAGCGCTGAAGGGATTGTTTATGTTGACTATACCTTGGTAAAGTTCTGAAATCATCGGATTAACGTAAAATTTCGGACTCTTAACATATCGCAATCGTTAATGTCAACACTTCCGCTCATGTCCGGAAACGCTTTCCGGATATTAGCGGTAACATGTCATGATCTTAGATCTCTCCATGGGACGTCAAAAACTAAGCCAAATCGTGGGCCCAGGGAACTTAATTGAATGAACAAAAAAAAATGGCGAATTTTGAGTTTCGTTAAACAAAGGAAGCTCTGGATGGAATGGCCATTAAAATTTTCGTTTCTCATTCAAACGTTAATAATGCCCATCAAATATATAGCTAAGGAGACGTTGGAAAACTTCGAAAAGGAATATCAACACGACCTTCCTTCGATGCATAGCTACCTTTTTTTTGGATTTATACAGAAGGGGAAATCCTCATGGACTACCCCAGGGGTAGTGCCGGACTCATACCGACTAAAACCCCTACTGTCTGCTTGTTTTTTGCGTCTTTTTCACGGCCTTTTTAGTCTGCGTTTTTCTTCTTGCTCCTTTTCTTTTATTATTATTTCAATGTAGTTTGTTACTGCTGTCCAATTTTCCTCCTTTTCAAGTATTTTGTGCACTAATGTATCCCCAAAATCTGCACATACAGTGTAAACTCTTTATACCGTTAATAAATATTTACTGTCTACAAATATGAACACATTTCTTCGTAATAGAGAACGGCGTATCGCTATAAAGAGTGTTTCAATATGTGGGTTTTAACGCAAACCAACCAAGTTGGGCTCACTTCAACGTTACAGGGAGTTTATTGTTATAAAGGATAACGTTATAAAGAGTTTACACTGTATATCCCCAATCTTTTTAACGAGTCTTTAGCTATCCCATTTTTTGCATATAAAGATCGTGTGCATCGGTTTCAGTACAATTCATACAACTAGCGTCTTCTCTTTTTCCAATACCAGCAAGAAAGCACATGCTTAGCTACCTAGTAGACTCAACTAAACTCGACTGATGCATGGTTTAATTCTGTAATACCGCAATTACAGTTGTAAGTTATTACGACAGAAGCGTACGTAAGTAACTTTTATTGAAAACAATATAATAGAACTTAAAAATAACTCGCCTAAACTAATAATCATTAATGGTGGGAAACTGGGAAGATTGCTGGCTGTATTTCTGCGCTGGAACTCATTCATTAATGCAAATATCTCGCAAAAATGAATTCTTTGACTCTCACAGCCTGAGTTGAAGTAGTTTGCTGGCTGGTAATCTTAATCTTGATAATTAATTATGTCTTAATTATTCCTACTATTTCTTTCCTCTGGTGCTTCTCTTGTATTAATTCATCTTCCTAACTATAAGCTTTTTTTTTAATTACTTCCTACGTATGTATGTATTAATATTTATTTTTCCACCTTTGCGAGCTATTTTTAATTCATGTAAATTCTATTGTTTTGTTATACTTGTTCTTTATTTATGTATCCCTGGCTGTTGTAGCTGTAAGTTTTCTGTACTAAATAAAATAAATAAAATAAAAAAATAAAAGTACACAAGTAACATTTATTTGAGAGACAGTACAGAGACTCTCATAGGAGAGAGGGAATTAGAGCTTAGACCCACCAAGCTGCTCCAATGCGGGTTGGCGGGCTTTAACGACTATTATCATGTTAGTACAATAACCGGGACCGACGGCTTAACGTGTTCTCCCAAGCACGGGGGTGAAACACCGCCAACTTCCTAACTCCGAGCTAGCTAGTACTTAGAATTTCTAGTCAGAAAAACCCAATACTTAATTAAGGCCCGACACGGGACTCGAACCCGGGACCTCATCGGTCGACCATGCTAACCACTAGACTAACGAGGCAATAATTATTGTGAATGAATTTTACTTGAATTATGATAAGACTAGGGAACAAAGTTTCAGTCAAAACTGCTTATTTGACGAACCTCTATCTGTATTTCTTTCTTTATTTCTTTATTATCATGGTCAAAAAGTCAATATACATAAGTTAACTTTTTTAATTCAGGTGAAAGTAGTTTTAACAGCTTGACAGTATTTTCAGGAGAACCTACTTACCGTAAATATTCTCTTTTTTATACGACTGCCTGAAAAAAGGAGTATATTGTTTTCAGGGTTCATGTATGTATGTATGTGAGTTTGTATATTCCACCATAACTTCTATACGCCTGAACCGATTTTGATAAATGAGTATTAGGTAATGAGTAGTATCGTTAGAATCCCTAGCTTATTCCGGGTGGCATAGGCTAATAAAATTTAAAAAAGAATTGATGGGGTGACCATGTTCCCGCATTAAACACTAAAGTTGAAAAAAAAACGAAAGTAAGATTAACTATATAATCATCATCTAGAAAATGATGAGTAGATTCCAAAAATATATAACACTATAGTTCAATATCCAGTGATTCACAAAAAATATCATTTTATAAAAATGTGAATAAGATTCTAATTTAACTAGATTAATTTAGATTTTTAACTTTTTAGTTCGTTTTTTGGCAGGGCAGTCGTGTTTTTATTTTTTTTAATTATGACTTGTTTAAAGACCTTTTATAAATCACTCGCCTGCCCTCAGCTTATAATACTGTTGAGATAATTCCCTCGTCTTGAAGAAGTTACACCAAATTGATAACTCTCTGATGCTGAACAAAAGAAAACATTAAAGTTCGGAACATTCCAGATGATTTTTGTTCTTGTTTACTTCAAACGAATAATTTACAAGGTGATTAAAATATTTAAAAAATATTGAAAAGAATTTATGACGAAAGCGAAACTTTATGGTAAGTTTTTCGCAATAGTCTAACTTGTTAGCCTCTGTGTAAAGTTAGGGTAAGAAAACACTAAGACAGGACAAAACGTCACGTCGTTGCGCGCACAGACCCATGCGACACGACAAAGCATATCGTCGTGTAGTGTTTCAATACTATGTCGTCTAGAAATTGATTAAGGGTATGGGCTTAAAACTAACTAGATGATGATTAAGTTTTTTGATTCCCGCGGAAACTCCTTAGCTTTCAGTGATAAAAATTAGCCTATGTGGTATTTCTTTTTTCTTTACCTATCCCTGAACCCAGTTTCATCAAAATCGGTTAAACGGTTCGGCCGCGAAAGCGTAGCAGACAGACACACTTTCGCTTTTAAAATATTAGTATGCATGTATGCATATGGATTAGTATGGAAGTATGAATTACCCCTATTAACCCACTACCATCTTAGACGGCACCATCACTAACCATGCAGGTGGGAGCGCACTCAAAGGCTACCTTTGTGTCTTGTGGAATTTAGAATAATACATCTTTGTAGTGACTAACTTTATAAACTAAAAGGAAAAATATATAAGACAATCGTTAGACATGTCGCCTTGTATGGTTCTGAATGTTGGGCGGTGAAAGGGATGGATGAAAGAAAAGTACATGCGACTGAGATGCGAATGTTGAGATGGATGTGTGGTGTAACTAGAATGGATAAGATTAGGAATGAATATGTAAGGGGAAGTCTGAAAGTAGCGCCAGTGATAGAAAAGATGAGGAGTAACAGGCTAGCATGGTATGGGCATGTAATGCGGAGGAATGACAGGCATATTACGAGAAGAATGATAGATATGCATGTGGAAGGAAAAAAGAGTAGAGGGAGACTAAAGAAAAGATGGATGGATTGTGTGAAAGAGGATATGCGTATAAAAGGGGTAAATGATAGATTGATGGGTAACAGAAGTGAATTGAAGAAGAAAATATGTTGTGCCGACTGTTAGTTATTTGAATAAGGGCTTCAATATTCGCAATTTTTTACCACGGAATAAACGCGCACAGACTGACATGACAGGGTACCATCAACATTATAATTGTAGGTTATATTAGAGGGTGGTGTACTTATAAATTGGTCACTGTAAATGTCCAGATCAACCTGTTACAAGATGCCCATTTACTCTTGATTTTAAGGTAAATATTAAAAGTGGAAGGGAAAACGAAAGCAGGAAGGGCATTCCTAGCGGTTCGAATCAGGAATCAGGTTGCAAATCGCTCAAAAATGGAAACACAAGTATTAATGTTTACTGGTTTAATGTTTATTGTTGCTCATCGTCGTCATCGCAGAGCAGGCTGTCAGGTTTCTTCTCACAGATGAACGCGTGCAAGTTCTCACACCACAGATCATCCAGCATCCCGTTGCGATACAACCCCCCGCAGAACTCCCCCGTGGTTGCGTTGTTCGGCTCGCCGCCGGAGAACGTCGCGTAACCTGCTTCCTCCAGCGACTGACCTGGATGTGAGTGTGATTACTAGAGGCCGTAATAGGCTCGTGACTCCATCGCTCCGCCTCAAAAAAGTCAGAAGGTCATTCGCGGGAATGAGCATTCTTTTCTATAACAACATTCCTCAACCTATTTTAAACTTGCCTATACACAAATTTAGGAAATCCATTAAAAGTATGCTCTTGAAGAAAGCTTATTATACTGTTGAAGATTATGTAAATGATAGAGGAGCATGGATTTGATCACTCCAGCAATGCTAAGGACAGCGGTTACTTATGTATACATTGATATAATAATTGTTAATGAAATATTTATTTAAAAAGAGCAACCACCGAGTTTCTTGCTGGTTCTTCTGTGTAGCAATGGCGATTCAAATGTACTTGTAAAAGTTTATTTGAATAAAAAACATTTGAATTTGAATTTGAGGAAAACTGCCCCCCAATTATGTAAGAATTGTCGATCAAAACGTCTAAGTTCGGTGTCAAAGTAAAATAAACCATATCATTATTATGTTAGAGCTCAATTTCGTGTATCCATTCTTATACGTTTAGGTATGGACGATACGATGAACGTATGAGAATGGATACACGAAATTGAGCTCTATTTCAATGTTGTTATGGTTTACTTTACTTATTAACTAACTTTGACGATTGGATCGGCAATTCACATCTCTGGTCAGAACAATATGTAGGGGTCCCCGCAGGCAATGCATCAATCAATCAGTCGTTTATTTGCAAGAAACATTGTACAATTAAGATGACAAACTAATATAGTACAGACATGTTTCGCCATTGCTGAAGTGCAAATATAAGTAGGTAATCAATTGTATTGATATAAAACCTCAATTAATAATCATAGCTTTTTAAGATAATAGATGATGCCCACGACTTCGGCCGCATGGATTGATGTTTCTTGATTCCCGCGGGAACTCTTCAATTTTCGGGGATAAAAAGTAGCCTATGTCTATGTCCCCGGGATGTAACCCATCTCTGTACCAAATGTCATCAAAATCCGTGTCGGGCCGTGAAAGCGTAGCAGACAAACAGACAGACACACTTTCGCAATTGTAATATTAATATATAAATATATTATTATAGAATTAGTATGGATTCTTCAAAATCACATTACTTTTTATTCAAATAAAGTATTTACAAGTGTTTTCTCGTGGGACTCGTGACCAGCTGTTCAAGCGTGTGATAATGTTGATACAACGCCAACGGTTTTGGACCCTAAATGATAAATGATAAATGATTTATTTATTTCATGTAGGACAACTTGTGCCACTTATGAAACGTTAAGACTCTACCACCGGTTCGGAAAGCTGATTCTACTGAGAAGAGCCGGCAACAAACTCAGCAGTTGCTCCTATCATAGAAAAGAAAAGGCTACAATATGTAGACAACACGACACATACGTTACAAGTATTACACTGACTTGTGGGTCACTGGATGCGAGGCCGGTTGCTTCCATGACACTTTGTCATACCTACTTGAAGGGAAGATGCTTTAACAAAGTGAAAACCCACCTTCGATGGTCAGAAACTCTCCATGTTCCCCCCAGTCATGGAATCCTATAAAAGCGACAGCTTTCCAGAAAGTGCCCCTCATGGAAGCGGGTGGGTGCTTCGCGAACAGCTCCTTGAGAACCTGAAGACAACATAATAATAATTATTTTTTCATGAAAAATTGATAGTATTAAACGTTTAAAGTTACCCCTAATAAGTAATAATAAGAAAAATTAAAAAACACAACTGCCCTGCCAAAAAACGAACTAAAAAAGAATCTAAATTAATCTAGTTAAATTAAAATCTTATTCACGTTTTCATGAAATTATATTTCTCTATGAATCACTAGATATTGAACTATAGTATCATATATTTTTGGAATCTACTCATCAATTTCTAGATGATGATTATCTTATTTTCGTTTTTTTTTCAAATTTAATTTTTAATGCGGGACCATGGTCACCCCATCAATTTTTTACTAGTTTTTTATGTCACCCTGAAGAAGCTAGGGATTCTAACGACACCTCATTTATCAAAATCGTTTCAGGCGTATAGAAGTTATGGTGGAATATACAAACTCACATACATACATACATGAACCCTGAAAATAATATACTCCTTTTTTCAGGCAGTCTTATAAAAATACAATATTATGTTTCAATAAAATAACTCCTGATAGAGTCTGCTCGCCTGGTAATCATGGTCTGTTCTGATCTCTTAAGCTCAGTTATTAGTCGAATCGAAGAATCTTTTCTCGACTGGGTCAATTTATAATTCTCCCTGTATTCAGAGCCGTCTCAGAAAAAGTAAGAAACTTGTAACTGTATTCTGAACTCGACAAATGACTATACCTTAGCCTCCGTGTCACTGTTGACGATGGCCAAGTGGCCGCCCTCGGCTGCACAGGCCATGTACGCTCGCGACCAAGTGCGCCCTACCTTGTGGAACTTGTAACAGCTGCCCGTCCGAGAATCGAGCTTGTATTCTGAAAACATCAATACAACTTTCAATCAATGGTGTCAGATTTTTCAATTTAAGAAACGTGGCATGCCACATGATTCTTTTGGTCATCTAACGTGACTTATTAGCGCGAAATTCGATCTTCTTGATATACTTATTCGTGGAGTTTAATGATAAATATAAACACTTTCGAATCTTCCGAATAAAATCATTCGGAATAAATAATTATTGGGGTGAATAAAAGTTTGACGGATAACAGAAGTGAGTGGAAAAGGAAAACATGTTACCCCACATAGCTGGGAAAAGGACAGGAAGAAAAAGTCTAATCTTCGATGAAAAGTTTGTGATATGAGCTAAACATTTTAAGTTCATGATTAAAGTTTATAATCCTTGAAATATCAAAGATACGACGCCAAACTTATGATTTATTGCTCAAGTTGCTCTATTAAAATGGCAATCCATATTTATTAATGTGATAATAATTATTAAATCATTATAGGTACAAATTAGTTTGACAACCACATATAGAATGCTTCCATCTTAAGTTATAACGCCTTCGAGCTTCGTCGGTTTACTTTGTCGGAATAAGAACGTTCTACGCGCGTATATTAGTCGTATAAATGTCTAGAATTCAAAACCCTGGGTCTTGAACTCCAAGCCAACAAAATGTCTTGAGTTTTTTGTCAAGTTTGCGGTTCTGTGACTTGGAGAACGTTTAAAGCTATAAGTCCTGTACATGGTATTTCTCCGGTAATATCTAATTGGCAACTCAACATATTATGAGAGTGAGGAAACAGGGGGTGCAGCTGTATATTTGTGGACACGCTAGGACCCAATTATATTATCGCCTGCGTTTCCGTCGAGAAGGTCCACCATTGGGAAGAATTGGTCAGAAGTACTATATAGTTACAAAACAATACTAGGTGGATGAACGACATCAAATGAGAAGCAGGGATCCAGACGGCGCAAGACCGTGGTGGATGGAAGTCCCTACATGAGACCTTTATCCGGCATTGGACTTCTATAGGTTGACGATGGTGACGATATGGTTTGAAAGCTCAGAGACTCACCAGTATCAATGGTCCCACATTCGCCCAGGACGTTACTGGTCGTCTTCTTATAGCACAGATATGGCAGAGGTTCTGAGCAGTTCACATCAGCTAGCTCGCCGTTGTCCAACATCATAATACAGCTCTCCACGTCCATCAGGTTGTCAGGCTCACCTTCAGCCCACTTGTGGGAAATCTTGGATAGAGGGATACCTGTCAAGATTAAATAGCCTCATTATTTAGAGGGTTGGTCTATGCCAATCAGAAAAGAGCAGATCCAGAAAAGGTAGATACTGCCCGTTCTTTAAGCTCGTCTTAGAGTAGGTACTACCATGCCCCCAGATCCGTAGAAGAACTGACTTGACTTACTTAGATATACTAATCGCAAAACTGGTAAGGGCACATAGTTCGAAGAAATTATGCATATTGGCCTTCAAGTTGTTAAACAGCCTTAACCTTACACCACAAAGCGTAGTGTCGGCAGACCTCCCACTATGTAAAAGGAGAAATTATTGTTTAAGTCCTTACCAGAGACCTATGAGGCCATGCTCATGCGTGCATGGCTAACGGTTGACGACACTTATATCAGACTAAAATCTTTGTAACACCATACTTTAGTGTTCTAAGTACAATTCAAGGTATACTTCTTTGTATTTGATGACAAAGCTATCCATTAATCCAATTTTACCATGACACAATTTCTTTCATAGATTTTTGGTAAATGGATTTTTTCTTCAGATGAATCGACTGCAGGGTTACCTTCAACGGAATGGAAATCGCCTCTGGAGAAGGTTGAGTGGATGCCTGTGTAGACGCCGCACTGTACAGCGTTCTGTTGGACCACGGACCGCATCCCTGAAGCGAGCTTAGTGTTCAGCGGCGACGCTAGTTTGCTGCCTGCAACAGAATTATAAAACTTCAAAAGCTAAGTAGGTATGCACTTAATATGAACACGAGCCGTAGCGGGGCGAAGCGGATTGGACAGATAAATGGACAGATAAACATGTGCCGTACTCACTACTGAGTATGGGTCTTCTCACAGAGGGAAGGAAGGAGGGCTGTTCAAGTGCAGATTAGCTGACTTAAAATTTTGAAGAACTCTCGGGCATAGAGGTATTTTCACGATATTTTCCTTCACCATCAATGACGAAGAAAAACCTCGTGAGGGAACCTGTATGCCTGTTCCAATAGTGTTTCCAAAACGGTGTGAAGTCTGTCTAAATGCACATGCCTGGCGAGCGCATTGGTAGACTGTACGCATCCATGACCGTAGGTAGTCTAACAGACATGACGTGCTCAGTAAGTAGGACGATAATCATCCTTTAAAGCATAAGAATACCTTCTAGATGACATCGCAACCTGGCTTCCCTCCAGTTCGCGGGGATCCTGTGAAGCTTCAGCCAGCCATCCGCTTTGTTGGAGTACGTGTAGTCGCAGCGGTATTGTCTGCCATCTGTGAATCATAAAAATAAATAATAAATAATCTCCTCCCGACCGAATTTTGGCCACGGCGGCCATTTGAGATTAGCCATCTGCGCGACGTGCACAAACGTGTATTCTCTGTTCCATTACTCTCATAGCCCGATGGGAAGGAAAATCCGACACGATCCGACATCCGGAGAGAGATCAGGCGCAGGACCGACGGCTTTACGTCTCTTCGAGGCATAAGGGCATAGTGGGTAGTGTTTCAACACTGCCAACTTCCTAACTCCGGGCTAGTACTGAAAATTCGGGTCTGAAAAACCCAATACTTGTAATGGCTCGACACGGGATTCCAACCCAGGACCTCGTTGGCCACAGTCGATCATGTTTACCACTAGACCAACGAGGCAGTCAACTTTAAAAACACAAGTGTAACCAAAAATGTTTTCAAAGCACGTGATTCTGGGTGTTTCCACTGTCTTTAAGATAAGCAAGCTATCTCGCGACCCTGACATGAGCTAGTGCGCAAACGCTAGGGTGTGTTTTGCATGAGTATAGTTCAGGACCCGGGGAGTAACATAGGCTACTTTTTATCCTGGAAAATGTAGCAGTTCTCGTGGGACTTTGAATAAAATTATTCCACGCGGACGAAGTCGCGGGCATCAGCTAGTTTATAAGTCTCGAGAATCTGCTGGCCACTCGTGACTTGAGTCATACTTTTCAACCGGTTGTGATAAAATTTGGTACAGGGATAGGTTGTATCCTGGAAAAGGACGTAGGCTACTTTTTATCCGGAAAATTAAAGAGTTCCCGCGGGAATCAAAAATCCTCAATCCACGCGGGCGAAGTCGCGGGCATCATATAGTAATTAATATTTCTACTTACTCAATATAGTAACAAGTGTGAACACAAGTAGACACGTCAATATTCGTCTCATGATGGATATGTACTATCTGTACGTTGAAGATATCGTTAATATTATTTTATTTGAACCTTATCTTAGAACTCCGACCTTTGGGAAGAAATAAAAGCCGTTGAAGTCATTGTGAAACCCCGGCCAAGTGTAAGACAGTCTTGCCCAATAAAGGTTCCGTATTCCCACACAGTACAAATTCTTGCACAAAACTTCTTCGTCACAAAACAAGGCACTAAATTGGAAGCACCTGACAAATCCTCTGAGAACCGAACCGACGACCTCCCTGGTGCTGTGGCTGAGCGATGTGGTCTTACAGTGGGCGATCCCGTGTTAGATTCCTGGCAGAATCTGTCCAGAAATTTATTATTTCTGAATATTATCTGTTCTGATCAGATGGGAGACCGACAAAGCCTTACCGCGCTATAGAGTTCCGGTACGATGCCGTATTGAAACCGATTAGGGACGGGCTTAATATGACTGCCATACCCCTAACAGGCTAGCCGGCTTAAACTGCATCATCACTTACTACCAGTTGAAACAAAGGGCTAGCTTGTTTAATATAAAATAAATCTCTTCTAGTAAATCCAATCTACGAACATCTATCTGATGTTCGTAGCAACTTCAAGGGGACAACGTATTATTTATTTTTATTAATCATAGTTTAATTAAGGAGTATGTAAATACTAGTCTGACCTAATCTGACATTTAAGGGCCGATTTTTCAATCCTCAGTTAAACGGCTGGATAACTATCGTGACAATAAAATTATCTGACAATTTAGGGATTATAATTTTTCAATTTCTCAATCACTTTTTAACCAAGGGATAGCTATCAATGGTCTTTTCCAAGCAACTTCACACTAAATATGTGCAAGCGGTCACAAAAGTCGGAAGTAAACTTATTAACCTAACTTGTAACGAAATAGCGGTCAATATCTATACTATATATAGTCCCGTTCTCGTAGTTCCCGTGGGAACTAAAAAACTTCAATCCACGCGGATAAAGTAGCGGGCATCAGCTAGTTAGAAATTAAAAAAACAGACGTTGTGACCAACACCGACAAAGATGCAGCGTGGAACAAGTGTGGAAAATATCCATTGTTATCAATAGGGACCTAACACGCAATATACGCAATATACGGTCATACCGTATATTGCGTACAAGGAGGACACGGAATGAAAATTGATAATTCTGAATGAAAGAATAATATTATAAAAGTAGGCACATATTAAGTCATAGGTACTTACTAGCTATACAATATAACCTAAAAACTAGAAAACGTCATAACAAACAGGCAGATAGCCCTTTATTCAGCTCTCAAAGAAGCAGATAAATATATTCGTCCGTTACAGACTTTATTCGACAGTTAACGCACATCTGTCTATTGATAAATACGAATTTGCGCTATCCATTGAATATCTACTAAATAATCGTTTATCTGACGATTGAAAAATCGGCCCTAGGCGTACTTAATGGCTTTGACATGGTGCATCAAAAATTTTTTTTAAATACCCTGTGCTATTATGTATATTTAAAGCAACAGAATAAAGTTGTGTGAAACTACTAAGTAGGAGTGAATTTCTGTACACAAGAAAATTCCTTAATTGATTTCCTGAAAGAGCCTTCAACCAAAACTTTAGTGTTTACCCAACATTTTACAGTCTTCATGGCTCCGAGCTCTGTTGACGTAACCTAAAATATTTTGAAGTGGTAGGTAGTTATTTTAAGGCATGAATCTTCAAAAAGATTTTAGCATATAATAATTTCATTCGTTCCGTTAATTGAATGTTAAGTCGACTTGGCGATTTGATGGCTATATATAGATATAGACAGAAAACTCGTTCCGACCACTTGACGTTGTCAATTCTTCTTTTTCTTACGTAGTCGCGGGTAGGCGGGGAAAAAGTTGACGTGGTGGTTTGACTACATCGAACAGTGCAGTGTTGCCCGTGTTTTAAGAATTAATCTCAGTATCAACACTTTGCTGAAGGGTTTGTTAAGTCGAAACCAATTATGAGTACAAAACAGATAGTATAGACTATAGATTTTAAAACCAGTACCTTTGCTGTCACCAGGTCAAAGTGAAAGTGGACAGGGCATGTCTGTAGGAACAGAGATGATTGATGGACCCGTTTGCTACTGGAATGGAGACCACGTACCGGCAAAAGAAACGTAGTAGACAACAATCTCGTTGGTCTGATGACATCACCAAGTTTGCGATGTTGTTTCACCATCACTGTTGATTGTTTCACCAAATTCATACAAAACCAAAAGTTTGAAAGGAAGGCAGTAAGTATTAAAAAATATTCATAATTCGCTATTAATATTAATTATTATAAGCAGTATTAGCTATACTCAGGTACTGCCTAGATGAAAAAAGGCTTTTTGTATCAATTGCGATCTCTGAGGTACCCAGACAAACTTATTCTAACAAAAACACCACAAACAGTTCTGTTTAACAGAAACTGTTGTTGGCACAATGGCAATAAAAAAATTTAATAAGTTACCATCTGATATCAATATGATATCAATCTAGCACGACAAAACACTTTTCATTAAATCTTAAGAAATAAAAAAAAACAAGGGAAAAAATTTTACACCTTGGAAGAGTTTTTCCAATATGCCAAAAAACACTAATGAAATTTTTACATTCTTTTTTATTCTTTAGATAGCTTTTGGCATTGATCTTGACTATTATTGACATTGTATTATAATTATTAATAAAATCTAATTTAAATGTTGTAATAATATTATTGTGAGTGTTACTAAAATGAATGTAGTGTTAAAATGAATGGAACCTGTTATAATATTATTATTGTAATAGTAATTATAATGAATTTAAACTCAAATGCCTAATTTATAATATACGTTAAGAAAAAAAAAACAACTTTGCTGTGGGCACTCTAACCACTGAGCTGCTACGGCTCGTTGTATTTCAGTCAGCGCTTAAAATATACACAGTCGCTTTTAAACCACCTGCGTCGTGCTACGGCGGCCCGCTCGAGGATTACTCTGATCCCTAGATCACACAGATAGTGAAAATGTTTTTCACTGACTTATACTCTAATTCTTAGATTTTTAATTTAATTCCCTCATTAATTATGGGTTCTGTAGTCAACAAGGAAAGGAAAGAGCATATGGGTATTTATAATTTCTGAATTTTCTCTGGTCTGGCTTCGATCGTGGCTAGCTACCACCCACCAGCAAAGAAGTACCGTTCGCTTATTAATTATGGGTTCTGTAGCCAACAAGGAAAGGAAAGAGCATGTGGGTATTTATAATTTCTGAATTTTCTCTGGTCTAGCTTCGATCGTGGCTAGCTACCACCCACCAGCAAAGAAGTACCGTTCGCTTATTAATTATGGGTTCTGTAGCCAACAAGGAAAGGAAAGAGCATGTGGGTATTTATAATTTCTGAATTTTCTCTGGTCTGGCTTCGATCGTGGCTAGCTACCACCCACGAGCAAAGAAGTACCGTTCGCTTATTAATTATGGGTTCTGTAGCCAACAAGGAAAGGAAAGAGCATGTGGGTATTTATAATTTCTGAATTTTCTCTGGTCTAGCTTCGATCGTGGCTAGCTACCACCCACCAGCAAAGAAGTGCCGTTCGCTTATTAATTATGGGTTCTGTAACCAACAAGGAAAGGAAAGAGCATGTGGGTATTTATAATTTCTGAATTTTCTCTGGTCTGGCTTCGATCGTGGCTAGCTACCACCCACCAGCAAAGAAGTGCCGTTCGCTTATTAATTATGGGTTCTGTAACCAACAAGGAAAGGAAAGAGCATATGGGTATTTATAATTTCTGAATTTTCTCTGGTCTGGCTTCGATCGTGGCTAGCTACCACCCACCAGCAAAGAAGTGCCGTTCGCTTATTAATTATGGGTTCTGTAACCAACAAGGAAAGGAAAGAGCATATGGGTATTTATAATTTCTGAATTTTCTCTGGTCTGGCTTCGATCGTGGCTAGCTACCACCCACCAGCAAAGAAGTGCCGTTCGCTTATTAATTATGGGTTCTGTAACCAACAAGGAAAGGAAAGAGCATATGGGTATTTATAATTTCTGAATTTTCTCTGGTCTGGCTTCGATCGTGGCTAGCTACCACCCACCAGCAAAGAAGTACCGTTCGCTTATTAATTATGGGTTCTGTAGCCAACAAGGAAAGGAAAGAGCATGTGGGTATTTATAATTTCTGAATTTTCTCTGGTCTGGCTTCGATCGTGGCTAGCTACCACCCACCAGCAAAGAAGTACCGTTCGCTTATTAATTATGGGTTCTGTAGCCAACAAGGAAAGGAAAGAGCATATGGGTATTTATAATTTCTGAATTTTCTCTGGTCTGGCTTCGATCGTGGCTAGCTACCACCAACCAGCAAAGAAGTACCGTTCGCTTATTAATTATGGGTTCTGTAACCAACAAGGAAAGGAAAGAGCATGTGGGTATTTATAATTTCTGAATTTTCTCTGGTCTGGCTTCGATCGTGGCTAGCTACCACCCACCAGCAAAGAAGTACCGTTCGCTTATTAATTATGGGTTCTGTAGCCAACAAGGAAAGGAAAGAGCATGTGGGTATTTATAATTTCTGAATTTTCTCTGGTCTGGCTTCGATCGTGGCTAGCTACCACCCACGAGCAAAGAAGTACCGTTCGCTTATTAATTATGGGTTGTGTAACCAACAAGGAAAGGAAAGAGCATATGGGTATTTATAATTTCTGAATTTTCTCTGGTCTGGCTTCGATCGTGGCTAGCTACCACCCACGAGCAAAGAAGTACCGTTCGCTTATTAATTATGGGTTGTGTAACCAACAAGGAAAGGAAAGAGCATATGGGTATTTATAATTTCTAAATTTTCTCTGGTCTAGCTTCGATCGTGGCTAGCTACCACCCACCAGCAAAGAAGTACCGCCACGCGTGTAGTCTGATCCTTCGATCCCTCTCAGATAGTGAAAATTTGTTTTTCACTGTCTTATACTCTAATTCTTAGATTTTTAATTCAATTCGCTCATTTTTAGGTTCATAATTCTTAATTCATAATTTTTATTTTGCCAAATTGTGGGTAACAACTGTTGTTATATTACAAAAAAACAAAAAATTAGTCCCGTTCACAATTTACAGCCAGTGGCAGTGTGCAAAAATATACATGTACATCCTTAAATTACGTAATTTTTTTATCAATTATTTATAATATAGGTATATCCAACATAATTCCCTTAAGTCCAACCATTTAAAATGTGTCAATGTAATAATGTATGTTGAAGCATTTTCATTTATTTATTTCCTCCATTTTCAATGTCAATTAGTAAATAAATAAAAATAAAAATTGATTACTAAATTATATAAGAGTAAATGTCAAAATTATATAAAATCAAATAATAAGTAAATAATTCATAAATCAGCTGTGACACCTGTTAAATTTACATACATTAAACATTATAGAAAATTAGTTATTAAAATTTTACAGTTCTGTAGCCAACAAGGAATGGAAAGAGCATGACGTGGGAATATATAATTTCTGAATTGTCTCTGGTCTGGCTTCGATCGTGGCTAGCTACCATTTTACCAGCAACAAAGTGATTTTGCGTTAGTGTAGAAACCGACTAGGGTTCAACATAACTGCCATACCCTTAACAGGTAAGCCCGCTACCATCTTAGACTGCATCATCACTTACCATCAAGTGAAATTGCAGTAAAGGGCTAGCTTGTAGTCGAATAAAAAATAGTTCCCGTGGGGATTAAAGAACCTCAAATCTCAATGTACGCGTATGAAGTCGCGGGCACCAAATACTCAGTGGGAGAGTAATAATATCATAATGCAGATTAAACTTTGAACTAATCTAATAATCGTATGATCTAATTTTATCATTATTAGTGGTCTATTTGCTAATGGGAATATTAACCGAATTGCCAATTCAATAAAATAAACCTAGCGTAATTAGTACACTAACATTGCTATTTCAGAGTACGGCTATTCCAAATTAATGTTCACAACGATTCTCATCAAAGAATTAGCCAATACAGTAGATATTACAGTGCACTCTCTATTCCCTCACTTTCATATTCCCATAGGATGGCCATTCGAGACGAATGAACAGAGAAAGTAGGCACGGATTCAACAAATATTGATAAGTAGATGATGCGACTTCATTCGCGTGGATTAAGGTTTTTGATTCCCGCGGAAACTATTTCATTTCCGGGATAAAAATTTGCCTATGTCCTTCCCCGGGATACAACCTATCCCTGTACTAAATTTCATCAAAATATGTTGAACAGATGGGCCGTGAAAGCGTAGCTGACAGACTGACACACTTTTGCATTTATAATATTAGTATGGATTAATGGCGGCGCGAGCAAAAAGCTATAATAGGGATGATGCGTATATCAAAAATAAATTATTTCTAACCGATTATTGAATAGAGGGTCTTCAAAAAGACCTAAAATTCACATCCTCGGTTATTTTTAAGTTTTATAACCATTTTAAAATATTTACCATTTTAAAGAAAAAAAGTGCGTTGAAATTTGATGACGTCACAATTGCAAAGTCCGCTAAAGCTCTGCACACACGACCTCCGTGGCGCAGTGTTAAGCGCTGTTGCCTTAACGTGCGGAGGTCCCGGGTTCGATCCCCGACAGAGTCAATTTGGGAATTTATAATTTCTGAATTGTCCCTGGTCTGGCCTGGTGGCAAGCTTCGGCGGTGGCTAGTTACCGCCCTACCGACAAAGACGTGCCGCCAAGCGATTTAGCGTTCCGATACGATGCCGTGTAGAAACCGATTAGGGGTATGGGTTAATTATGTTTTTATAAATAATAAAGAATAATAAAGAATAAAGAATTATTACTGCCATGCCCCTAACAGGTTAGCCCGCTACTATCTTAGACTGCATCATGACTTACCATCAGGTGAGATCGCAGTCAAGGGCTAACGATAAAATGAAAAAAAAAACACACACCTCGCGAGCCGCGGCGGCCATCGCGCTATAATAAAAAAAAATTAATCAAATAATCAAAATGACAAAATCTAAAGCTATTCTTTACTCAATACTCAATACTCAATATCATTTATTCAATATAGGTACACTGTAGGTACACTTATTGACGTTAAAAATTACTTACTTATAAAACATGATGGTGATAATTGGTTACGGTATCTTAAAACTAAAGCTACGAGGGTTCCAAACGCGCGGTCTGAGAAGAGCCCACAACAAACTCAGCCGGGTTAAATTTTATTGAAATATTATGAAAAGTATGCTGTATAACTATTATATAGGTATACGATAAGTCGCATGATAAACAAAATATCTTACTAATATTATAAATGCGAAAGTTTGGATGGATGTATGGACGTTTGTTACTCAATCACGCCCCAACGGCTGAACGGATCTGGCTGAAATTTGGCACAGAGATAGATAATAGGCTTCTTTTTATCCCGGAAAATTAAAGAGTTCCTGCGGGAACCAAAAAACCTCAAACCACACAGACGAAGTCGCGGGCATTCGCTAGTACCTTATAAATTGCAAACGTCCATGAGAGATGTTAAAATGTTCCCATTCAATATTTTGTTTTTGCCTACATACAAAGTGGTTAACTAATCAAGAATATGAATAATATTTATTTTTATTTCATTTTATTTATTATCGTAATCAAAATGATATCATAATGTACTGTAACTACGGTCTTTAGAATTTGTTACGGTCTTCACATATAACTAATATAGAGAACGTCTATGGCCTAATTAGTTTTGTTTAATTAAAGCAAAATGGAGGTGGTTTTCCGTGTTAACGTAATATTCACGTGCCTTTTAGTTGTGACCACGCAGTTAAAAACAGGTAAATTTGAACTGATTTGGTTTTTAATTGTAATATTAATATCATTTATCATTTCGGTGTTAGTAAAATTAAAGAGACCTATTTAAATGTCATCCTTGCACACTGAAATACACTAAACTATGATTAATCCTGATGCTATAGCAATTTCAGAGAATCCCTTACGAAACATTGCTGAAAAACGTAAAGATTTATACTCAAAATAGTTTATAATACGGATATTTTTTTATTAATTAATATTCAACAAACACATACAATCAAATAAATAGATGAAGTCAAAACTACTAGTTACTAATTATATTTTATACGAGTCATAATTTAAAAAAATTAAAAATACGACGTTGCCCTTCCACAAAACGAACTTAAAAGTTAAAAATCTAAATTAATCTAGTTAAACTAGAATCTTATTAACATTTTTATTAAATGATATTTTTTGTGAATCACTGGATATTGAACTATAGTGTTATATATTTTTGGAATCTACTCATCATTTTCTAGATGATGATTATATAGTTAATCTTATTTTCGAATACTTTTTTTCAACTTTAGTCTTTATTGCGAGACCATGGTCACCCCATTATTTTTTTTTAATTTTACTAGCCTATGCCAGCCGGGATAAGCTAAGGATTCTAACGATATTTATCTCATTTATCAAAATCGGTTCAGGCGTATAGAAGTTATGATGGTATATAAAAACTCACATACATACATACATGAACCCTAAAAACAATATACTACTTTTTTCAGGCAGTCGTATAAAAAATATACGCCGTCCAAAATATCGTGCCCAAAACACTGGCGAAATTTCCTCACTGAAAAGCCAGGCTAAGCCGTTGGTTAATTAAATTAAATTAATTGAATAATCAATTATTAAATTAATACCAATAAATGAATTCATCGTTAGGTAGTGACTCTTCCAAATTATTGTGGTCCTAACTGCCAATAAAAAGTTCTTCACACTGAAATGTTAAACACTTTTATTGATTTTACTCTAAACCTGCTTCATTTTAGCTGATTCAAAACAATATATGCAAAAATAAAATGTAAAACTTACTCAGTTTTGTGACTGTTTATTATATTAAAAAAAAATGACTCTTAACATATTAAAATGTAAATAAAACTTAATTAAAAATTAAATTAATCAGTAAATTTATTTTAAATACGGTTCTCCTTAGTTCCCCTCCACTCTGTAGGAGATCGTTTGAAATTGTGTAAGAAAAATGTTGTAATTATTACCTTTATCCATACACACTCGTGTATCTTATCTTACTAATATTATAAATGCGAAAGTTTGGATGGATGTATGGATGTTTGTTACTCAATCACGCCCCAACGGCTGAACGGATCTAGCCGAAATTTGGCAGCGAGATAGATTACAGTCTGGAATAGCACATAGGCTACTTTTTATCCCGGTAAATTTAGGAGTTCCCGCGGGAACCAAAAACCTCGATCCACGCAGACAAAGTCTTTAGTAGTTCAAAAGTAGTTAGGTATCTTGAAATTTTTTGATTTTCATAATTATTTCAATAGGCAAAGAGTTCCGGTGTGACTACGACTATGTCCTGGAAGTGGATGGGTGGCTGAAGTTCCACGACGTGCCCGCCAGTTGGAGCGATGCCCGCCTCAGGTGTCACCTCGAAGGTTTTTTCTTTTTTTATCCACTACAAGTTAGCCCTTGACTGCGATCTCACCTGATGGTAAGTGATGATGCGGTCTAAGATGGTAGCGGGCTAGCCTGTTAGAGGCATGTTACATCGAACCCATACCCCTATTCGGTTTCTACACGGCATGGTACCGGAACGCTAAATTGAACGCTTGGCGGCACGTCTTTGCCGGTAGGGTGGTAACTAGCCACGGCCAAAGCCTCCCACCAAGTAAACTCTAAAGTTAAGTTAGTTACCACCTGGCAAAGACGTACCGCCAAGCAGTTTAGCGTTCTGGTACGACGCCATGTAGTGACCGAATAGGGGTAGGTATGGGTTTATTGTTTAACATAACTGCCATACTCCTAACAGTGTGCTTAACATGCGCACAACGAGATTATCTCGCGACGAGAGAGAGAGATGTTGTCGTTGCCGGCTAATTTTTCATTTACAAAATGCACAAAATGCGGTAAAAAAAAAGTCGACATGTAAAGAAAAAAATAATCAAGAAAAAAATAGTCGACATGTAAAGGTTCGTAGAGAAAAATACCACAGATAAGAAATATTACTTTTATCTCTACTTTTGACGTAACGAGACAAGTAACCATGTTAGCTTCGGTAGACAGATAGAGATAACGGGTAGACATAATTTTACTCGTAGTGCGCATGCTAGCCATACTGATTAGCCCGCTGCCATCCTAGAATTATCACTTACAGTTACTTAAACAGCATTTGTTAAGTCGAGGTTATTACACTATCGATGATTGTATTAATGACAAAGTGTCATGGAAGCAACCGGCCTCGCATCCAGTGACCCACAAGTCAGCGTAATACTTGTAGCGTATGTGTTGTGTTGTCTACATATTATTGTAACCTTTTCTTTCCTATTAAAAGAACAACTGCTGAGTTTCTCGCCGGCTCTTCTCAGTAGAATTAGTTTTCAGAACCGGTGGTAGAGTCTTAACGTTTCATAAGTTGCACGGGTTGTCCTACATGAAATAAATAAATCATTTATCATTTAGGTACATCTTGGAAACCCTTTTAAAAAAAGACAAAAGTTTACACTTTTATTTGAAATGAAATGAAATTATTTATTTTATTTCATGTAGGACAACCCGTGCCACTTATGAAACGTTAAGACTTTACCACCGGTTCGGAAAGCTGGTTTTACTGAGAAGAGCCGGCAAGAAACTCAGCAGTTGCTCTGCAACACAACACATACGTTACAAGTGTTACACTGAGTTGTGGGTCACTGGAAGCGAGGCCGGTTGCTTCCATGCAACTTTTTCATTGATAATTATCTAACTTTGTCATTAATTTGAACCTGTTACACGTTTGGCAGGGACCACGCTCGCTTCACCACTGAACGACGACGTTCAGGAGGCAATCCTCAGCGTGTGGAGCCGCCACGACATAAACGACAGAGATATCCACACTGGCATCCATGCCACCTTCTCCAACGGAGACTTTTACTCCATCGAAGGTGAGGGACAATCAATCATGAGGAATAAGGAGATAATACATTGCCTGTGATGTCTGCCTGCCTCGATAATTAAGTTTACCGTTGCTCGGTGATATGATTGTTTATACGTTACCACTTGTCGGGTCCACTAAGTACCATTAAAACGATGGCTATCAATGACACATCTACTAAAACAATATAGGCAAGACTGGTAATGATCGCGACCCACGTGTGGTAATTAATGCAGCCCCACTAGCGTCGTACGATGTTTTCTCGCAGTGAGTGAATTGTGATCGCATAAGCTTCAATGTATTTTTTTTCCTATTATTGAGTACCAGCGAGGTACTCATTTAACTACGATCTAGCCCAACTAATTGGCTAATGAGCAGTTTTGTTTTAACCTAAACTTATAATTTATCTTATCTTAGTCTTTCTCGATAAACTTAGACGCTTTGTTCACGTGTTCTTTTAGCACTACACTTTACACTGTCACTTATCACTATGCACTAACTCAAAAGGCTTAGTCCTTTTTAGTCTTCTCACTAGTTTCGTTACGTCGAGCAGCTGGATTGCCTCAACGTTAACGTGGTGATGAAGCCGATGGTCGTGGGCTTTGCCAAATTTGGTTATAATTTGTTCGACGTATTCAATATTGAGGTCCCGATGAATATCGTCATTTCTGATGTACCAGGGCGCATTTACTATACTCCTGAGTACTTTATTTTGGAACCGCTGTATGATTTGGATGTTACTTTTTTTGGTACAGCCGGACCGGACCTAAAACGCTCCCTTGCGGAACTCCAGATTTTATACATTTAAGCTCTGAGTAAGCATCTTCTTGTCTTACTCTAAATGCTCTGTTAGTAATATATGAAACCAGGATATCTGCGTATGCTTTGGGTAGCAGTTTTCTAAATGAATTTCAATTTTATAAATGAGACCTTCATGCCAGACTTTATCAAAAGCTTTTTCAATGTCTCGGATAGATATGGTAGAGCACACTTTCTTTTCTTCAATTGATAAGCTTCAATGTGTCGCTACAAAAGCATACTCCAATTGATATTTTAAAAAATAAATATATTTCAATGTGCATAAAATTCAGTATAGAAAGATAGATATTAGATATAGATACGATTCCCTGCATACGTTGCAAATAGCGATGTCTCTCGCTCGCCACCTACCGTAGGCTCCTATATTGTAATGATAGATAGTTTATTGAAAGCCTTCACTAAAGTTCCTATTATATTGGTTTTTGGGGGTTCGTTCGATGGATAATTTAATAATTTCTCAAGTCAATTTTAATACTTTATTCTGCAAGTGCGTATGAAATGGCCGATGGCGTGAGACCCAGAGACAAGTGACAGAGACAGCAATAGACCTTATTCTTTGTAATGGACATTGACCATAGACACTATTCAATATTCTATGTGACAGTTCCAACAACAATTGTACAGATACCAAATAGCAGTACCAATAGTATAGATTTAGGTCTCCTGCCCGCCAATTGTCTAAAACTTTCCGATCAAATCGTCAAAGTTCGGCGTCAGAGTAAAATAAACCATAACAGCGTTGAATCAGAGCTCAATTTCGTGTATCCATTGTCATCCCTTTATGGTATCGTACATACCAAGACGTATGAGAATGGATACACGAAATTGAGCTCTAATTCAATCCGATTATGGTTTATTTTACTTTGACGCCGAACTTTAACGGTTGGATCGGCAATTCTTACATAATCGCACCGCTGGCCTCCAATCCTGAATCTATAACCAATAGCAACTACACGAAGGTACAAAACAACAGCTACAAATAACTTCAAAGCAAAGTTTGGAATAAGCAATGAATTTCGCAATTCCTCTTTTTTTAGGAGTTCCTCTATCGGATATAAGGCACGAGTGGTCCCCAGGGGAGCCCAACAACTTGGACGATGAAGAGCGCTGTATATACATGACCCCCGGTGGCGCCGTCGGTGATGCGAACTGTGAGGAGCCGAGACCTTACGTTTGCTACCGGAAGGACGACGGAGACCTCGCGCTCAATGAGTGCGGGACCACAGATGATGGTGAGATGACACATGAGATTTATTTACCTATTCATGCTTTAGAGTGTAGACAAACTGCCTCAGAACTGCACGCCTGCAAAATTGCTGTTTTGTTGAAGTTATTGTGCGGTTGATATAGTTGCATCGAAACTGCAAACCGACTGTTCAGTCCCCTTGCATTCGGTGCGAAATTATAATGTAAATTAACAAACGGCCGAAGCCTCCTACCAGCCAGACCAGAGAAAGTTCAGAAATTGACCCTGCCGGGGACCGAACCGTCCCGGGTTCGCTCTCACGCACAGAGCGCTCACCATTGCACCAGGGAGGTCGTTAAAAAGAACCAAAGAAGGCGGGAAGGAGTTTAGGCATAAAATAATATACATAGTCCACTACGCTGGCCAAGTGGTGGTTGGGAGCCTTCACACACCTTTAAGAATAAGAACTCTCGGGCATTTAGGTAATGTATTCCTTTAAAGTTTGAAGTAAACTAGCTATTATCTTAAAATATTTTCTAAACAGTTTTTACGCCACCTTCCACCACCACCACCACCGCTACAGCTTATTAACGTCACACCAGTGCTGGGCACAGGCCTCCAATCTCATAGGAGAGAGGGAATTACAGCTTAGACCCACCACGCTGCTCCAATGCGGGTTGGCGGGCTTTGACGAATATTATCATGTTTAGTGACAATTACCGGGACCGACAGCTTAACGTGTTCTTCGAGGCACACGGAGTGCCAGGCGGAACACCGCCAAATTCCAACTCCAGTCTGGCACTGAGAATTTCTTAATTGAAAAACCCAATACCTAACAATTTTTATGCCAGACCGGGAATCGAACCTCGTGATCCGCAGTCGACTACGCTAACCACTAGACCAACGAACCTTAATATAATTAAAATTCTTATGGCATGACTCTAACGAGCACATCTCGTTTCGGAAGATAGATGGAAAAGATTGTACTGTTAAAATTCTTATGGCATGTATGACTCTACCGAGCACCAGCTCGTTTCGTAAGGAAGATTGTACTGTGTACTGAGAAAAGCCGTCCTACCCTTCAGCAAAGGCGTAGCGAGGTACGGCATTATTGGTATGGACAGGGGGGGGCAGTTGCCTCCCCCCCCCTGTCCATACCAATAATACTTCGTTGCCACAACCGTGCCCAAACGTGGCTGAGGTCTACGATGACCGAAAACCGTTTGAACGGGCTATGCATGTTAAGCATACACAGGAAAATTGTCAAAGAAAAAACAGAAGAGATTTTGAGAGAGTGAAGTTTTAAACAAATTTAGTAAAGAACCGCGCCGATTACTGGTCAAGCAATAAAGTTAATTGTGATTGTTATTTATTTATTGTGTTTTTAATCTGTACCTCACTTCCGACCTCCACTTCTAATATGAGTACTAAAAAAAATATAGTGTAGGATTTTCTTTATCTGCCCCCCTCTGTATAAAATCCTGGCTACGCCCTTGCCCTTCAGCATACAGCATGGACCGATCCTCCGGCAGCTGCTACAAGTTCCACGGCACTCCTCGCGTGTACTCCCGCGCGTTTATGGCCTGCGCCGCTGAGGGCGGGTACCTCTCCATCATCAACAGCGACAGAGAGGCCGGTTACATCAGGTAACGCCGCTACAAGGTTTCCTTCTTCTTCTTCTTCTTCTTCTCTCACCATACTTGCAAGGTTTCCTTATAGAGGAACTAGCTGATGCCCGCGACTCGTGGATGTTTTAGGGGTATCCAAAATAGTTTACGTCCTATTCTCAGACATATAGAATTTACACAAAAAACTTCATAAGAATCGATCAAACCGTTTTGTTACAAATACTGTGACACGAGATTTCCTTATTTTTTTATTGCGGGATAGGCTTGCGCTTGACGACAATCATGCTTAGTGCAAAGCAATGATGAGGTCTAGGTTGGAACGCGCTTGCCTGGAAGATGCCTATTCACTCTTGCCTTGAAGGTACTTAAGAGGAACTGGCTGATGCCCGCGACTCCGTCCTCGTGGATGTTTTAGGGGTATCCAAAATAGTTTACGTCCTATTCTCAGACCTACAGAATTTACACAAAAAACTTCATAAGATTCGGTCAAACCGTTTTTTGTTTACAAACACTGTGACACGAAAATTTTATATATTAGCTGATGCGAGCGGCTTCGTCCGCGTGGTTTGAGGTTTTTTGGGTTTTTTTTAAATTCCGGGACTATAATCTATTTCTGTGCCAAATTTCTCCAGATCCGTTTAGCCGTTCTGACGTGATTGAGTAACAAACATCCATTTGAGGTTTTTTTTGGTTTCCGCGGGAACTCCTTAATTTTCCGGGATATAAAATAGTCTATGTATTATTCCAGACTATAATCTATCTCTGTGCCAAAATTTATCCAGATCCGTTCAGCCGTTCTGGTGTGATTGAGTAATAAACATCCATCCATCCATCAAACTTCTTCGCATTTATAATATTAAAATATAGAATACAGATAATAAAGATACATAATGGGTCTAACTGCGAAAAAGAACTTCGGTCCTCTTAATATTTGTCGAATTGAATCAAGCATCCCATCTAGAGCGAATTATTCTTCTTTCAGAGAACTGTTTTCGCAGAATCCCGCGTCATCTATGACGGGACCTTTCAATAAGGAAGCAGCCTTCTTGGGCTTCAATGATTGGAGCGAGCATGGGGAATGGCTCACGATTCATGGTAATTCTCTAATGAAACACCATTATACCTGCCCTTCAACCTGTTCAATACTTACGGGAGAATACCTACCTAAATTGGACCTGAAAACTTTTGCTTTATTTCTTGTGGCCCCTTGATTTTTATTTATCTGTACCTAACGCTTTGAATAAAGTATACTAATACATAGTACCACCATCTCATCATCAATCTTGGAACGCACATAACTCCGAAAACATAGTCCATAAAGGTAATTCCGTTAGAGGTGTGAGTGTGGGAATCGGACCCTTAACGACCCGAATAGATGACTGTAAGTACTTCTTTTGCTTGCACTTAACACAAATCATGCGACATGTCTTATAAAAAGCGGATATTAAAGGGTTGGAGCGCGTTTGTCTAGACTCTAGACCATGTCTGTTTCCCTTGAAGGTATAAGTTATACGTGAAAGGAAATTGACGCTGGTTAGTATCCCTTTTATACTTCAAAGTGCTTCCGTTTTTTTTTTTCTAATACAAATTAGCCCTTAAGCTTAGCCCGTAAGTGATGATTCAGTCTAAGATGGTAGCGGGTTAACCTGTTAGGCAGTTGTATTACATCCTTACCCCTAATTGGTTTCTACGCGGCATCATATCGGAAAGTTAAATCGCTTGAGGGCACGTCTTTGCCAAGGCTTCCATCAGGCCAGACCAGGGAAAATTCAAATGAAATGAAATGACATGAAATGAAATGAAATGAAATGCAATGAAATGAAATGCAATGAAATGAAATGATTTATTTATTTCATGTAGGACAACTTGTGTCACTTATGAAACGCTAAGACTCTACCACCGGTTCGTCAAGCTGATTCTACTGAGAAGAGCCGACAAAAAATCAGCACGTTTGCTCTTTTCATGGAAAAGAAAGGTTACAATATGTAGACAACACAACACATACGTTACAAGTATTACACTGACTTGTGGGTCACTGGATGCGAGGCCGGTTGCTTCCATGACACTTTGTCATTAACAAAATCATCGATAGTGTAATAACCTCGACTTAACAAATGCTGTTTAACACAGTCTTTAAATCTATGTAACGGTGAAATTATAAACACCCAGATTGGGACCAAGCCTTGGGACCTCCGCACAAAAGCTGTATTTGTTTCACCCTGCCGGGGATCGTACCCTGGGACCTCCGCACAAAAGCTGTGTGTGTTCCAGGTGAGCCGCTCGAGAAGGCTGGTTACGCGAGCTGGTCACCCGGCGAGCCAAACAACTTGACGGGAGAATTCTGTGGCGGCGTATCCCGCTCGGGTCAGCTGCTGGACCTGGAGTGTGACGCGGTGCACCCCTTCATATGCGAGAAGAGTCCCGACAGCTTGCTGTGTGACTGATTGACTGACTGACTGACATTATTTGTTCCTAACTCCGTCCGGAATATCCGATGAGAACCTCTAAAAAATTGTAAAAAATTGTCTTATTTTATTTATGACGATCTTTCATCGATATTCATTCCTATCCCACGCCTGAATATCTGATGAAAAAAATTGTCTTATTTTATTAATGAGGATCCTTCATCGATATTCATTCCTATCCCACGCCGGAATATCTGATGAAAACCTCTAAAAAATTATAAAAAATTGTCTTATTTTATTTATGAGGATCCTTCATCGATATTCATTCCTATCCCACTCCGGAATATCTGATGAAAACCTCTAAAAATTTGTAAAAAACTGTCTTATTTTATTTATGAGGATCCTTCATCGATATTCATTCCTATCCCACGTCGGAGTATCTGATGAAAATCTCTAAAAAATTGGCGTCATTTTGATGGTCTTATTATATTGATGAGGATCCTTCATCGAAGTTATTATTTATTTATTTTATTTGGTACAGAAAACTTACAGCTACAACAGAAATGGATACATAAATCAAGAATAAGTATAACGCCAATTACAAGTTTTCACAAATAGAATTTACATGAGTTAAAAATAGCTAGAAAAATAAATAATAAAATATAATACATAGGAAGTAATTAAAAAAATAATTAAAAAGCTTATAGTTAGGAAGATGAAAAGATGAATTAATACAAGAGAAAACCAAAGTATACTAATAGTAGGAATAATTTAGACATTATTAATTATTAAGATTAAGAATACCAGCCAGCAAACTACTCCAATTCAGGCTGTGAGAATCAAAGAATTCATTGGCTTTTTTTTTTATAGTATACTAGCTGATGCCCGCGCCTTATTCTGCGTGGAATAAGTTTTTAATTCCCATCAAACTGCTCAATTTTCCTCGCATTAGCCTGTGTCCAGGTTCTCAACTATACCCATGCAAAAAGTTACATCAATCCGTTGCTCTTTTGTGACGTGATTGAAAGACAAACGAACACACTTACGCATTTATAATATTAGTATGATATGAAGTTTAGGTAAAAATGTTACTCATTAGCATTGCTCAGCGGCTAGATTAGCCTTAGGACGGTACTAACTGTTGTTGGTACTTTATGATATTAAAAAAATGTTATTCAAATTTTTTGAGGTCCCTTCATTGAAATGAAAATCATTATTTAAACACTCATGAATGAACATACAACGAATAGATCCATACTGATAATAAATGAGAAATTGTTCGTCGGCTACGCATTTACGGCCCATCCGTTTTTGATTAAAGATACAGAGGTAGGTTGCTGAAGAAAGAATTCCCGGGGAATCAACCATTCACGCGGACAGATTCGTGGGAATCATCTAGTTGCCTAATAAAATTGAATGGTATGTGCTAAAGGTACAGTAACAAAGCCAAGGGTTAAGTTGTTTTAACTAAATAAGTTTTCATCGTGGCCTATTAAGTACTATATACTACGCTTTTCCCTATTATTATTCCTAAGCTATGGTTTTCGCTTGCTTCAATTGTTATTAGTGAAACCTTGTTAACAAACGTTGAGGGTTCAAACGTCTACTGGTTAATATCATCAAACAGTAAACGCTTATACATGTTTTTAGTGACTCGATGATGCATTGCGGTGTGCTATGTAGCAGCAAGGCTTTGTTGTAAACACTGGTAACACTCACACACACACACACACACACACACACACACACACACACACACACACACACAAATACACAAATACACACACACACGCTTACACAAACATAGTTAAATAGCACGCAGTCTCCTGGATCGCTTGGAGCTATAAACAGTGCCTTTAACTTTACCAGTTAAATATGGAGTTCTTAACTTTGAGCATAATTTAAATATTCACTAACTAAGAAACGCCAAGTTTGTTAAAATGCTCAGCAACTTATTATCCTAAAGCAGGCACCAAAGTACGAGACAACTTCTCAATCTCCATTCTTCCGCACCGTCGCCTTAACTCAAGGTTTATCCCAAACTGTAGAGAGTTACAAGTACAACTTCAACTCGGCCATCTAACTCTCACTATAATTTACTCCCACTTGTTTCAAACTTCCGGTTGACTGCTCTTTGGATGACGTGATTTAGCTAAAGTCACTGCATATTTTAAAATATAAACATACAAACACCGTTTCCCATCATACTAATCGTACTAATATTATAAATGCGAAAGTGTGTTTGTTTGTTCTTTAATCACGTCGCAACAGAGCAAAGGATCAACGTGATTTTTGGCATGGGTAATGTTGAGGACCTGGAGAGTGACATAGGCTTCTTTTTATCCCGAAAAATTAAGGCGAATTATCCCGGGAATCAAAAAACACTTAGACCACGCGGATGAAGTTTCGGGCATATTTTAATAAAATGAAGCTTCTAAGTCTTGGATAGACGTCAGTGTGGGAAGTCCCGGATAAGATTCCCAACAGTCAATTTTGGAAGTTTTCCGAACTTGGTCTGATCTGGTGGGAGGCTTCAGCCGTGGCTAGTTACCTCCTTACCAGAAAACACGTACCGCCAAGCGATTGGGCGTTCCAGTACGATGCCGTGTAGAAACCGATCGGGATACGGGCTTAATATACCTGCCGCGCCCCTATCAGGTCAGTTCGCTACCATCTTAGACTGCATCATCACTTACCATTAGGTGTGTCGCAGTCAGGGGCTTACTTATATGGATAAAAAAAATTGGATGTCAATACAATACAAGACAATACAATGTCTTTATTTGCAGAAACATTTACATTAGATGTTACAAAGTTATAGTCATATGTTTCGCCTAGCAGAAGGTATGCCAAATTTTTTATAGTCAGAATTTACAATTTACATTACAATAACAATTAATTATATAATCATTCAGACAAATTAACTAACAACAGTCAATTAAGTCTAAAACTAGTGTCAAAAAAAAATCCAATTTAATTAATTTATTATTTATCATCAAAGTACTCATTAACGATATGTTTGGGAATTAATTTCAAAATATTTACTAAATCGATTCCTTTGAAATTTTTGTTTATGCGAATAGGATAGACATGGACAGAGTATGACTTTTTTGGAGACCCTAATCTATGACATGAATTTATGGGTAGAAATTTCGTGCGAGTGAAACACGAAATGTAAGGTGATTTATTTTTTATTTTTGGTTTTTGTTCTTGAAATAGACAAATGGAACGGAATCTTTGGTTCTTGTTGCTTTACTCTGGAATGACTAATCATAGAGTCAAACAACCTTTTTAAACAAAGATACAGGTTATATTGTTTATTTTTCTGAGATTTTATTTTTAAAAACGGGGTCCTTTTTTGTTATTTTTTTGTGTAAACCTTATAGAATAATAGCAATGTCAGCCACTTAATATTAAAATGTATACAGCTGGGCGACCGCGTATCTTCTGCATCAATCATTGTTGCAGTATCAATGGGCATGATGACTGATTTTGAAAAATGGTCAGATTATGTTCGGAAGTATCTACTATTTCGAAAAAATATATTATTTCAGCAGAAAAATAAGGTTTGGCAGATAAAATTGGCATTTGAAATTTAAATTTTAAAATTCACGCCAAAACGCTCGCGAGTGTCATGGCGTCGTTTGTGACGTCACTATTGTTTTTTATCAATGTTCTTTGTGCAGTGTGCAGTGAACAATAGCGTGATTGTCAAAGCTCGAAAACAAACAATTGTGACGTCATTCGCTTCTCGGTGTTTAATCCAATATGGCGGATTGCTGTATTTTATAGTTTTATTTTATCAAAATAAATAGCAATCTCACTCGGAATAGAAAAATAAATACGTTGTTTATAATCCATGAATCCTATTTCATTAGATAAATTCATAATTTCATTGATTCTTGGTTACTGTCATCATGCCTATTGTTGTGATTGGCTGAATGTATGGTATTCTCGCTGCGTCAATGGATTTTGTCCAATAGTGGAAGAGTGTTATCCAATCAGAGGTGATTGCGATCGTTACACTGTAGCTGTGAGAGATTACGTGTACTCCAAAGTTACCCCTCTTGCCTTCAAAGTTGGCGAATATGAGGAAGTGAATACCGAGTCCTGAGGGAGTGAGTTAATGGCGTCTGAAATATGCAACAAGCTATCTCACTGCGAATTGCTGCCATGTCATTCAGATTCCAACGCGGTGGAGTTAGTGTGGATAAGACACATCTAACACGCAAGCATATTATCATCTCACCTACGCGACAGGAGACTGGTACAATTAGGTATTTCTATACAGTGAGTATTGATGTTTAATAAACACAAATTAAAAAACACTACTGCCCTGAAAAAAACGAACTAAGAAGTTAAAAATCCAAATAAATCTAGTTAAATTAGAAACTTACTCACATTTTTAATAAATGCTATTTTTTGTGAATCACTGGATATTGAACTATAGTGTTATATATTTTTGGAATCTACTCATCTTTTTCTAAATGATGATTATATAGTTAATCATACTTTCGATTTTTTTTTTCTGATTATATATAGTTAATCATACTTTCGATTTTTTTTCAACTTTAGCCTTTAATGCGGGACCATGGTCACCCCATCTATTTTTTTAAATTTTACTAGCCTATGTCACCCGGAATAAGCTAGGGATTGTAACGATACCTCATTTATCAAAATCGGTTCAGGCGTATAGAAGTTATTATGGTGGAAGATACAAACTCACATACATATATATACATACATACATGAACCCTAAAAACAATGTACTCCTTTTTTCAGGCAGTCGTATAAAAAGAGCAACCGCTGAATTTCTTGCCACCTCTTATTAGCATAAGCTGTTTTCCGAAACGGTGGTAGAGTCAAAACATGAAGTATCATGAGACGCCTGTTACTGATAAGCTACTTATTATTATTTCACATTTCACACACGGAGCTAATTGGTATTTTTTTTACATAGAAATGTATATCCTTTTTAGAACCCTTTTTAGAATTTGTAATTGAAGCCCTTTCTCAACCTGATCAAGTAACTTTCTGAAAAGCTCAACACTCGGCCCATTTTCATGTCAGACCCGGATGCGTATTTACGTTTGTGTGTTCAATAGAATGAAGTACCTCCTCGAAACCCGCTTGGGTTTGTTACGCTGACTTCCTTTCAAACTCGTGTCAGCTTTGCGTTTAAAGTCGAAATGGATTGTTACAAAAGTTAAAAGATTGTTAATTTATTTATTGATGAAGGTTCGATTGTACTGATATTTGGCTTATTCGTTGTATTTCACTCAGTCAGTTCGTTCCCAACGCCATATTGGAATAACTTGTATAAATACGAATGTTTTACCATCGGTAGGCAGTCTCCACCGAGACTCAAACGATTATTGAATAGCTTCGGTGTTTAGATCGTTACCTTGTTTACGAGCCTGCGGTAGCAACTGCAGCCTGGTCAAATGATTTGATACTGTAGTATTGCATAACTGAGTTTTATAAATTAACTAATTACATTAAATCTCTCGTGGTTACAGTGCAAATATATTAAAAGTGTTTTATTAATACCTACTTCTGGATTGTTCTCCAACACTCGTGCTGTTCCTGGGTTTAAGCAGTGTTGTGCAAGACCGCCTTCGCTTCCGAACTCAGAACTCAGAATGCAAATCAAAGTCAAAGTCAAAGTAGTTTTATTCAAAATTTGTACCTACACAGTACACTTTCTAAACGTCAAGCATACAAAGCATAAGACGTGATGCTGATAATTGACGTCAGTATCTTAAAAGTAAAGCCACGAGTCGTATATGTCACCGTGAGATTGTAATCTAACTAGCAAAATTGTAAACTGTCGACAGGTTACAATTTAACGCATTATTTTTCGATAGATTGTAATCCGTTAGGTATATTAACCCGATAAAACCTAAGTTACTACCCAATACTACCTAGTTATTTATGTCGAACCCTGACCTAACCTACAAGAAAGAGACAAGAAAACGTAAATACAATGAATATTTTAAAAATTGACACTCAGGACATTGAACATTGAACATTGTAATCTTTAGTTAGATCGTCATCTAACTAAGATTACAGTCTAACGGTTTTTGCAATCTTACGGTGACATATATAAAGCAGTCGTACTTAAGCTGGTGTTGGTTTTGTCGTCTCAATCTTTTTTTTTTTTTGACGAGGGGAAATCTCCTTAAGATATCCGACTTCCTGGGGGGGAAATCGGGTTATGTAGGATTTCTACCTACTTTTAGTAGGTAGAATCCCCCTCGGTGGCCGACCTTAACGCATGTTGGGAGGCTCCGAGATCTCTTAAGAACGCATCGGTGCCTCCCTTGTGCGATGCCCATAGGGCTCATCCCGGACTCCTGGAGAAGTCCCCTGGAGAAGTCCCCTCATTACCCGTCGTCTCAACCTATAGACGCAGTCGTATATAAAGCAGTCGTATCTCCAAGCGCCTTTCCCCGTGGCCTATATAGCCGCCCCACATCGGCCGCCATTCAGCTCGTAATTATATCTCGGCACTGCACACGGGCTCGGCCACCGTTACACATGCCGAATACAACGGGGCTATATTGCACACTGAATGCCGAGCTTAACCCGCATTGCTAAGAATGCGTTCTCAATTTTCTCGATTTGTAACATTTTTTAAAAATAAATTATCGCTCAATCTATGCTTATGACCGGTCATGCTAGATTGGTACTTTAGCTGGTGTTGGTTTCGTCGTCTCAACCTTTTTTTTTTGTTGACGAGGGGAATTCTCCTTAAGATACCCGACTTCCTGTGGGGAAATCGGGTTATGTAGGATTTCTACCTGCTAAAACCCCCTCGGTGGCCGACCTTAACACATTTTGGGAGGCTCCGAGATCTCTTAAGAACGCATCGGTGCCTCCCTTGTGTCGAATACAACGGGGTTCTAATGCCGAGCTTAACCCGCATTAATAAACCGACATCTGCTAAGAATGCGTTCTCAATTTTCTCGATTTGTAACATTTTTTAAAATTATCCACCACCACCACTACAGTCCATTAACGTCCCACTGCTGGGCACAGGCCTCCACTCTCATAGGAGAGAGGGAATTCGAGCTAAGACCCACCACGCTGCTCCAATGCGGGTTGGCGAGCTTTAACGATTATTATCATATTAGTGATAATAACCGGGACCGACGGCTTAACGTGCTCTCCGAGGCACGGGGGTGAAACACCGCCAAATTCCTAACTTCGAGCTAGTACTGGGAATTTCTAATCAGAAAAACCCGATACTTAATTATGGCCCTACCCGGGACTCGAACCCGGGACCTCGTCGGCCGCAGTCAAACATGCTTACCACTAGACCAACGAGGTAGGTAGTTAGTAGTTAGTCTTAAAATTAATTATCGCTCAATCTATGCTTATGACCGGTCATGCTAGATTGGTACTTTAGCTGATGTTGGTTTCGTCGTCTCAACCTATAGACGTCCACTGCTGGATGAAGGTCTCCTGCATGGATCGCCATCGATCACGGTCTTGTACCGCTTGTTTCCAGCTACTCCCAGCTGAAAGCTGGAGATCATCCGTCCACCTAGTGGGGGGTCGTCCAACGCTGCGCTTCCCGATGCGAGGCCGCCATTCGAGGACATTGGGACCCCAACGCCTATCGGTTTTTTGAACTATGTGCCCCCCGCCCATTGCCACTTGAGCTTGGCGACTCTTCGAGTTATGTCGGTCACTGATGATGGTTTACGGGCCTTAAATAAATTATTATTACACAGAATAGGTAATAGTGCCTTGTAGTAGTCGTAGTAGTAGTCGTAGTAGTAGTAGTAGTAGTAGTCTTTATTGCATCTTACCTATGGTACCTACATAATTATGATACAAAATAGAAGACAGGAAACTGTGGTAAACTCAGTTTTAAAGATATTATATTTTTTAATAAATTTATTAAGATTTGGATTATAAATTACGATATATTATATCTCTTTTTTCACAATCCTACATAATATAATGTCAGATCTATAATATATTACTAGATAATTCCCGCAATTTCGTCCGCGTTGAAAGTTTTTTTGATTCCCGCAGGAAGGCTTTCACACACTTTCGCATTTATAATACTGATATGGATATGTAGGAACGGCACATGGATGTAGCACTTTATCGACACGACAAAAGAATGTCTTGACATGTCAAAATTGTCATACCAATCGTCAAAAAATGTGCCATAAAGTGACATTTCCTTTTGATCTATAATCAAAGATTTTTGAAAATAATGGAATCGGCAATCACAAGCCTTGAAGAGGAATCATCATCGCTAATATCAGAAAACACAGACCGATCAGGAGTATCTGGTGGTATAGACCACACACGCAACCATCCAGACTCCGACCCAGGCTCAGACGCGTTCAGCGACAGCGACTGTGGTGAACCACTGCAGTTTCAACGGCTCGTGTTGGACTTCACACCTACCGAAGAAGACACCGATTATATTCAAAGGAAATGCTGTGCGTTTTGGGACTTTGTGAATGAACAACCCGAGTTGGAAGGTTTGGCTGCCTTTACTGTAAGTTGAATCTATGTTTTTGCAGAACTTTCACATTTACAAGCTTGTTTTATGTACCTAATAGATATAGGGCGCATCGACTATAATCCCACATTGTATAGATCTACATTTTTCTAATTTTTTCTTTCTTGTTTTTTTTATTACAAGCACATTTTTGTAGCAATGCAAAGTTATGAGGTTAGGTTGAAGCGCTCTTACAAATTGTCCATTCACTCAATTCTTCTCGTACATCTCTCTACTATATTTACGATCTCATTGGTTTTCACAAGAAAATTGAAACTAGAAAACCTCATTAATACAAATTCTGTACCGATTAATATTACAGGCCAAGGATGGCTACTTATTCATAGACAAGGTGATAATAATAATTTTAAAATACCTTCAGGCTTTGGAATTGACAGATGAGGTATCGGAATCAGACGACTACGACTATGTTTCAACTCGAGATCAACCCAAATCGACTCCGCAGTTGAAGAGCACAGAGAAAACTGCTGTCTCCATGTTGGAATTGGTTGAAGAGAAAGGTGACATTGTTCTAAAATTTTAAATAACTTTTTTGCACACGTCTTATTAAATTGAATACTTGCCTAATAGAATGATTTCAAACTACCCCATCCAGGATTAAAATCATGATGATCTGGGCTGTGCAAATTTTTTTGGGTTTTTGAAACCACGTACCTACATCTGTTAGCCTTTCTCACATAGTGAACTCTAGCCGATTTATCCGGCTATGAGAGGGATTAAATAGAGATTATTTGTATTTAGTATGGTATTCGTTATTAAATTAATAGATGTCCTTTTCGGCTAGGTTTGATCGATCGAGCCTTCGAGTCGAGACTCCCGACTTCACACTGCAGTTTAGAACTCGCGAATTATGAAGAGGAGAAGTTGAATAACAGTGCTAAAGGTTATCAAAGTATTTCGTAGCTCCCATGTATCTAATCTAATCTAGCCTGTACTGACCCAAAACTGGGAAAGGCCTCCCTCCGATTTTTCCGTATCTCCCTATTTTGTTCCCCAATGGGCCACTCAACTTGGAATTTATGTTAGGTTTATTATTTCGATAACTATCAATTTGACTTATTTCATGACGTTTCATTAAATTTGTACAGGGGTAATTCCTATAAATACAAATGTTTTGAGATTCACAGGGCAATCTGGAAAGAGTGAGGGCTCGGTGGACGACGATTTTTAAATACTTTGGTGTTTGGGTCGTAATTTGATTTTGGTGGTTGCGATAGCGATTGAGCCCTGGCGTTAATTTATTGGCACAAGGTCTTCACAGTTGTAGCATACTGTGGGTTTGAATTATAGTATAAAAATTACTTAGGGGGGATTAACTGGTGCCTATTTCTGAGATATCCTTTACATTTATCTTATTCACACCATCGTAGCCTCTGCCTACCACGCTGGCCTTGTCCAGAAGGCAGCAGATGTATACTTACATCCCATGCACACTTGTCTAATTTGTACCAGAGTAGTACTTCTACTAGTAGTTCAATCCAGGCAATCCAGTTGCTCGTCGTTACGTTACGCAATTAGTGAGAAAACTAAAAAGGACAAAACCCTTTGAGTTAGTGCATAGTGACTAGTGATAGTGCTGCAAGAAAGAACACATGAACAAAGTGTCTATTAGCAACAATAAAGACTAAGATACATCAATGGACAATTTCTCAGCACATAAGATAATTACAAGCTTAAGTTAAAGAAAAAATACTTATTAGTCAAATAGTCTGGCTAGATTGTAATTTATATTGAGCACCCTTAATAATTGGTACTCAATAATAGGAAAACAAAAACATCTAGCAGTTTCGGCAGGGGATTTTTTTTTGGACTACCAATTTTTTTTTTGATCACGCAGAGCCAGCGAGGCTGTCGATGGTGGGGAGCCACAAGACCAAGTCTCAGATGCTCAGGAGGCCCCACGACAGTGCGGTCACGTGTTCGCCCTCAGTGAGCGATATGTGTCGCACGCTGCAGCAGTGGAACCAGGAACATCCCAAGTATCACGAACACTTCCTCAGTCTAGATTCAGATCCTGATACTTTATTTGCATAATATGTATATGTCACCGTAAGATTGTAAAAACCGTTAGATTTTTTTTTCCTTTTTTATTGAAAATAATACAATACAACTTAATGCTAGCTAGCCTAACCTAATTACTATGCCCACGTGGAATGGTGGCAAGAATGCTGGCTGCATTTCCGCGCTGGACAGCCAGGCTGATCCTTTGCGCAAAAAATGAGCCAGCCCTTCTGTCACCAGATGAGGCAATTAACCGCGGTGAAATATCTCGCAAAAAAAATTTGGCACTAAGACTCCTCGGCCCAAGGGTCTCCACGGCAAACGGAACAAATATGTAACTCTCTATGAGAGAGGCATACTTCCGCCGCTTGCCGTTAGATTATAATCTAACTCGCGAAATTGTAAACTGTCAAAAGATTGTGAACCGTGCAATGTTCTGAGTGTCAAGTTTTGAAATATTCATTGTATTTACGTTTTCTTGTCTGTTTCTTGTAAGTTAGGTTAGGGTTCGACATAAATGATCAGGTTCATTAGGACATTAAATTAGGTTCTATCGGGTTAATGTACATAACAGATTACAATTTACCGTAAAATAATGCGTTAAATTGTAATCTTTCGACAGTTTGCAATTTCGCGACTTAGATTATAATCTAACGGTTTTTACAATCTTACGGTGACTTATACAACCAACCAACTGCCTCGTTGATCTAGTGGTTAGCTGAGCTCCGGGCTAGTACTGAGAATTTCTAGCCTTTCTGACTAGAAGTTCTCAGTACTAGCCCGGAGTTAGGAAGTTGGCGGTGTTTTCACCCCCGTGCCTCGGAGAGCACGTTAAGCCGTCGGTCCCGGTTATTATCACTAACATGATAATAGTCGTTAAAGCCCGCAATTGGTCCGTGTAAGCTCTAATTGCTTCTCTCCTATGAGAGTGGAGGCCTGTGCCCAGAAGTGGGACGTTAATGGGCGGTAGTGGTGGTGGTGGTATACATATAGGGATAAAATCCGAGGAAATTCGTAAAAGAACTAAAGTGACTGACATAGCTCTGGGGATTAGCAAGCTGAAGTGGCAGTGGGCAGGTCATATCTGTCGCAGAACCGATGGCCGTCGGGGCAGACGTGTTCTGGTGTAGGACGACCTCCAGTTCGCTGGACCGATGACTTCAAGAAGGTGGCAGAAAGCGGTTGGATGAGGCATATGTCCAGCAGTGGATGTATGCAGGCTGATGGATGGATGGATGGTGTATATATAAGACTAGCGAATGCCCGCGACTTCCTCTGCGTGGTTTGAGATTTTTTGATTCCCGCAGGAACTCTTGAATTTTTCGGGATCAAAAGTAGCGTGCTATTCCAGACTGTGATCTATCTCTGCGCCAATCTCAGCCAGATCCGTTCAGCCGTTGGGGCGTGATTGAGTAACAAACATCCATACATCCATACATCCAGACATCCATACATCCATACATCCATACATCCATACATCCATCCAAACTTTCACATTTATAATATTAGTAAGATATTAGTAAGATAAGATGGTTAATTTAATTATAGTTCAACATATCCGCGGAACCGGCGCACAAATATAATTTCGATTACTACCATGCTCATCGTTATTTAAAGTCTACCAGCAAGGACGTAAAAAAACTTTTCATTTCGGAAAACCAAAGATTTGTCACTGTATTTAAAAAAAGACATAACCAGAGCAGACAAATCCGCGGGCTGAGCTACTGTATAAAGTGTTATAATTGTGTATTTGACAACTAGTCAAATCAGCAACTGTTTTTCAAACGTCAAAACGCGAGCTAAGTATGGATTCTGCATGAAATTTTAAGTTGTGACATCATCAAAGTTGACGCCCTTTTTCACTTTAATCGATAGTTTAAAATGGTTATTCAAAACAAAACTAGCAGGGGACGTGGATATTACGACTTTTGGGAGATCCTCTATTTAATGATCACTAAAAAATAATTTATCCCACTAGTAGTCAAATACCCAATTACAAGTGTACTGTGCATTAAGTTTATCTAATACATAGATAAAGTATTCCTTTGTCGTCAAGCACAAGCCGCAATCTTAAAAGTCTTAAAAATCTTTAAAAATCTTAAAAGGGTCTCTTGTTGCCTCTCTTTATAACTACCTATACACTTCGCACTCTATATGCTGCCGTGATAGTACGCTTAGTTTTACAAAAAATATTGTACCTTAATTTATTTACATATGCTTATATATTTAGAATATATTGTATCATGGGCTATACCAACAGATTTTATATATTTTATCATCATTATTATTATCATTATTTATCGATATGTATTATTGTCCGTCCAAGCATACTGGCTTCACGGAAGATCAGCGCTGTATCCTAACAGGTATGGCACATGCTGAGTGAAGACCATTTTGGGGATCAAGTCTCATTTTGCCATTTTTTCTTCTTATAAGCCTGTTTTATTGTCTTCTATCCCTGAATTGCCCTGTTCTTTCTTTCTTCAATTAAAAAAAAAAAAAAAAAAAAAAAAAAAAAAAAAATTACAGGTCTATGGCGCCACCTGGCCCCGCGCCGAACTTGGCGAGTGACGTCACACCTGCACCTGCGCTGAAGCCGCCCCGCGTCATACAGTGCAGATGCAACACCGTGTGCCGCGTCAAGCCTGGAGTCCACTAAGCTCGCCGAGACGACAACTACATCATTATACTATATATAACGACTACATTATCTCATGAAGAATACAACTTTTTTTTTTATCCACTACTACGTGCCTGGGGATAGAGTCCCCGACTAGAGCCAGCGTTATTTTAAATTGAAAACTTTACAATAAACATATAGGCTATACCCTAATTAGGTACCTACTTTGTAAATCATTCCCGCATGTAACGGTGACAAGAATTCTGGCTTTACATTTCCGAGGATTCAAATTGATATAGACTGAGCTGGCTTTTCTAGGTAGGAATAGATCCAAACCAGGTCCTAAAATTCTACATCAATGGAACCAGGCGTGGGTTCATTCGACGATTCAAAAGCACTAGTGAAAGTTTATTTGAATTCAAATTCAAATTCGTTTACTTGCAGAAACATGTTTTTAAATACAAAAGGTTTTTTTTATCCACTACAAGTTAGCCCTTGACTGCGATCTCACCTGTTGGTAAGTGTCGATGCAGCCTGAAATGGTAGCGGGCTAACCTGTTAGGGGCATGGCAGTTATATTTAACCCATACCCCTATACGGTTTCTACATGGCATCGTACCGGAACGTTAAATCGCTAAGCCTTTGCCTCCCACCAGGCCTGACCAGGGAAAATTCAGAAATTATAAACTCCCAAATTGACCCTGCCGGGCATCGAACCCGGGGCCTCCGCACGTTCAGACAACAGCGCTACACACTGCGCCACGGAGGTCGTCAATTGAATCTAAGTCGGGCCATAATATTAGGTATTGGGTTTTTCCGACTAGACATTCTCAGTACTAGCCCGGAGTTAGGAAGTTGGCGGTGTTCCACCCCCGTGCCTCGGAGAGCACGTTAAGCCGTCGGTCCCGGTTATTATCACTAACATGATAATAATCGTCAAAGCCAAACCGCATTGCAGCAGCGTGGTGGGTGTAAGCACTAATGCCCTCTCTCCTATGAGAGTGGAGGCCTGTGCCCACGAGTGGGATGTTAATGGGCTGTAGTGGTGGTGGTGGTGGATCTTGGCATATGTAATTGTATAAAGAATAATTGTTGCTACGTTCCGCGTCTGCAGTGGAGCTGGACCCTAACAGGTTAGCCCGCTACCATGTTAGACTGCATCTTCACTTATCATCAGTGCATGACAAAGTGTCATGGAAGCAACCGGCCTCGCATCCAGTGACCCACAAGTCAGTGTAATACTTGTAACGTATGTGTTGTGTTGTCTACATATTGTAACCTTTTCTTTTCTATGAAAAGAGCAACTGCTGAGTTTCTTGCCGGTTCTTCTCAGTAGAATCTTCTTTCCGTACCGGTGGTAGAGTCTTACCGTTTCATAAGTGACACAAGTTGTCCTACATGAAAAAAATAAATCATTTATTTATCATTTTATCATCAGGTGAGATCGCAGTCAAGGGCTAACTTGTAGTGGATAAAAAAAACCTTTTGTATTTAAAAACATGTTTCTGCAAGTAAACGAATTTGAATTTTAATTCAAATAAACTTTTACTAGTGCTTTTGAATCGTCGAATGAACCCACCCTTGGTTCCATTGATGTTGAATTTTAGGACCTGGTTCGGATCTATTCCTACCTAGAAAAGCCAGCTCAGTCTGTATCAATTTGAATCCTCGGAAATGTAATGTAGCCAGAATTCTTGCCACCATTACATGCGGGAACGATCCATACGGAACAAATTCGACGAGATTCGCACGAAAAAACACACTGATGAGTTAAAGTTTATATAATAAAGTAATTTTATAAATTTCGACTTTTAGTTTTAACAGCGAAAAACTATGATAGGTTAGGGCCAATTCTACCAGCCCCGAATAACGTTTGACCTAGGAATAAATTTGAAATTCTGACAAAATTCGTATACAAAGTCTATCAAAACATCAAATTTATTCCTGGATTAAAGGTAACTCGGAGTTGATGCAATCGGCACTTACTAATTGGCTTATTACATTGCACTTTTTCAGGGCCCTGTGACCCATTTAGGGACCCTTACTCCTTAAGGGTCCCTGTGCTAAGTGCAGTGTAATAGGCCTATTAGTAGTTTAGAAAGAGTTTAGTCGTTGAGCGCGTCTATTAATACGGGTACTGTACGAAAAATTTATAATTATTAATACGGTTACTGGAAAAACAATTTATTATTCGAAAGATTACAATTTAACGCATTATTTTCCGGTAGATTGTAATCTGATAGGTATTTAAACCCAATAAAACCTAACTACTTGATTATTTCTGTCGAACCCTAACCCAACCTACAAGAAAGAGACAAGAAAACGTAAATAAAATGACTAATTCAAAAATTGACACTCAGAACATTGAACAGTTTACAATCTTTAAAAAAAAATTGAATAAATGTACGAATAAATTTAATTTATTCGTCCAGTACCTGTACAAATAGTCACTTCGTTAGTCGTTCGCCCTGATGCAGGTCTAGTGGAAGATTTTATTCTATTCTATAATCCATAGATTTAATATACAATAATGACCGTATAATGGTATAATTTATAAAAAAACATAAAATTCTGTCAAGTTGCTTGTCACTGTCTAAAATTTTAGACTGTCACGTCACGTGCAAAGGTTTCGAATTTTCCCATAAGTTTTCGAAATGTGCCCATACCAATAACAATAACAAGAAAGAGACAAGAAAACGTAAATAAAATGAATATTTCAAAAATTGACACTCAGAACATTGAACAGTTTACAATCTTTAAAAAAAAATTCAATAAATGTACGAATAAATATAATTTATTCGTCCAGTACCTGTATAAATAGTCACTTCGTTAGTCGTTCGCCCTGATGCAGGTCTAGTGGAAGATTTTATTCTATTCTTCTATAATCCATAGATTTAATATACTATAATGACCGTTTATTGGTATAATCTGTAAAAAAGCAGAAAATTCTGTCAAGTTGCTTGTCACTGTCTAAAATTTCAGACTGTTACGTCACGTGCAAAGGTTTCGAATTTTCCCATAATTTTTCGAAATGTGCCCATACCAATAACAATAATAATGCATTTATATTTTACTGTTACTAAATTAAATCGTGGTTAAGTACTTAATTAAAATGATAAGTTTACCAAAGGCAAAAAGAGATCCTAAGAAAACTGCAGACTTATGCAAGTATGAGCATTTTCTTAATTTCCATCACATAAATCACAAAATCATCACATATATCGTATTATTATGGAAGATACATGCCTCCCTATATTTTATCATGAAATATAATATAGGGAGGCATGTATCTTCTCAATAATTTTTCTTCGAAATTTCTTTTCTTTTTCATTCGAACATAAAATATTGCCTGTCCGGCTAAACCGCTGTACGTAATAATATTATCCTTGAGCTGCGTTTTCACTTAGTGTTCTGAACAGTTTGAGTGAAATCGCAACTTCACCACAGAATACTTATTTTTAAAGGGCTTTTTAAAAAGCTTACTTCACGCGTATTTCACTGACCAACTTAGAAAAGGAACTAAAACGAATCGAATTTCATATCAACGGACAGTTTAAACTAAATTAAGAAACTTGAGATCTACTATACTTGATTTAACTGAGTACCACCTAAATAAACTTGAGCGAATTCAAAATTTAGCTATTAGGTTTATATTTGGTTTGCGCAAATATGACGATGTCTCAAATATGACCATGTTTCGTTTAAAGCTCAAGTGGTTACCCATTAGATTTCGCCAGAATCTTCATAATTGTTTCTCTTCTGTACTGTGTATTGTTCAATCCCATAACTTCTGGTTATATAAAGGATCAGTTTAAATATCTCGGACATGATACACCAGAGGCCAAATTGTCTAAGCCAAACGTATTCATTTGACAGCTCAACACGTATAACTCGAACTTTTTAAGGAGTACATACATGCGTTTAGACGTGCAAGCATCTCTGACCTCCCTAAAAAGGTCGAGTTATACGTTTGACAGACGATTACGATTTCCTTACACAATCGGGGGGCAGATAGGTTCTTCCGGTCGGCCGGTAAACTTATTCTTATGGTGCTTACGCATCGGACTAAATACACCCTCACATATTCATCGTGCTAAAACCCTTAGTAAGTTTAAAATTGACGTTAAAAATTATTACTTATCTCTTTGTTCTATCGTTCTATGTTGATCTAAAAAAAAAGACTGTAATTTCGATGTTCATTTCAATTTTGTTAGATGTCGTCCAGTGTGCAAGAGCCGTAGACGTGAGTGGAAAGGAGAGCTACAGAACACGTCGGCTGAACTGGTTCTCGAGAGGAAACCTGTGCACGAGTGCTTCCGAAGATGGCCGACGGTGGGTATACTCAATACTCAATATCATTTATTCAATATAGGTACACTGTAGGTACACTTATAGACGTTAAAAATTACTTATAAAACATGATGAGTGATAATCGGTGACGGTATCTTAAAACTAAAGCCACGAGGCTTCCAAACGCGCCCTGGTTTAAGAAGAGGCAACAAAAATCTCAGCCGGGTTTTTTTTATTATCACCATCTCACAAATCATCTTAACTAAGGAACTATCAGGTGCGTACGTATCACGTACTTCATAAAGGTGGTCGCAAACTCACAGTTAACCCTTGACAATAGGCCGCAACAGTTGACAAGATATCTAGTTGTCTGCATCGATCATTGTTACAGTATCAATTGTTGTGATTGGCTGAATTTATGGTATTCTTACTGCGTCAATAGATTTTGTCCAATAGTCAAGTCAAATCAAATAATGTTTATTCTTTTTTATGCACTTATTGACGTCTAGTTTTTATGAAATGTAATGGCGATAATCAGTAACGGTATCTTAAAACTAAAGCTACCGGGGTTCCAAACGCGCCCTGGTCTGAGAAGTGCCCACAACACACTCAGCCGGGTTTTTTTTTTATTATCACCATCTTACAAATCATCTTATTCAGGAACTATCAGGTGCGTACGTATCACGTACTTCATAATGGTGGTCGCAAACTCACAGTTAACCCTTGACAATAAGCCGCAACAGTTGATGACAAGTTAGCTGTCACCTGTCACCTGGTGGTGTGATGATGGAGAATGAGATGGAAGCAATCCTGATCAGAGCCAACACAACAACGTTTGGAAATCAGAGCAGGGTGCGTTTGAAACCGTTGTCAATTATCACCATCATGTCTAATATTTTGTTGACTTTCAAAAAGTGTATTATGCAGCTTTATTTTGAATAAACAGTTTTGAGTATTGACTATAATAATTAGTTTTTGGTGAAAATATTAAACTATTTAGATGACGCCCGCGATGATTAGGTTTTTTATTCCCGCGGGAACTTCTTAATTTTCCAGAATAAAAAGTAGCCTATGTCCTTCTCTGGATACATACTATCCCTATACCAAATTTGGGCCGTGAAAGCGTAGCAGACAGACACACTTTCGCAGTTATACTATTAGTATGGATTATTCACAAAGTTGTACCTACCTGGAACAAAAGTTTTTCAGTATTTTGTAGACAAGTATTTTAAAATTAACCCTATACAAAATGGAGTTGGGAATTGTCCACTCAGACACATTGCTGATGGCAAAGACGTAAATTAATTACAACTGCAGTGGCCTCGAGGTATCTACTCTAAACTATCTCCAAATACTAAATAGCCTCTATAAAGTGTCTCTAACGAGCTCTCAAAGCACGTAATGCTTGTGTATATGTCTGTCTGTCCTCTCGAATGTCCCCCTGGCGCAGTGCCAACAACTGTCTATATTGAAAGAAAATTGCTACCACTTTAAAGTCTCCACTGGCGCCAATTTGGAATCGGGATTGCTAAAGGACGGTGCCATTTTGTTCTCAACAGTATTCAGTGAATCGGCACTAGGGCTTGCTTATTTTCTCTCAAATAGTAGACAACTTTGTTCCTTTACATCTTTCTTCTACTATATAAAAATAAGTCGGGTTTTCCTTCCTGACGCTATAACTCCAGAACGCACGAACGGATTTCCACGGTTTTGCATTCGTTGGAAAGGTCTCGGGCTCCGTGAGGTTTATAGCAAAGAAAATTCAGGAAAAATTTAAAAGGAAGCCATCTGGTGGCGAAACGGAGTTAAATTAAAAATAAGTTAAATTAAGTATTAAATCAGAAACCAGGGCGCATTTGGAACCCTCTTAGCTTTAGTTTTAAGATACGGTAACCGATTAACTGCCTCGTTGGTCTAGTGGTTAGCACGTTTGACTGCGGCCGACGAGGTCCCGGGTTCGAGTCCCGGGTCGGGCCATAATTAAGTATCGGGTTTTTCGGATTAGAAATTCCCAGTACTAGCCCGGAGTTAGGAAGTTGGCGGTGTTTCACCCCCGTGCCTCGGAGAGCACGTTAAGCCGTCGGTCCCGGTTATTATCACTAACATGATAATAGACGTTAAAGCCGCCAAGCCGCATTGGAACAGCGTGGTGGGTGTAAGCTCTAATCCCTCTCTCTCATGAGAGTGGAGGCCTGTGCCCAGCAGTGGGACGTTAATGGGCTGTAGTGTTGAACCGATTATCTAAGTAAGTTAAGACCACGTGGGTTTGTCGCAGTGTGTAGCGCTGTTGTCCTAACGTGCCGAGGTCTCGGGTTCGATCCCCGGCAGGGTCAATGGGAAATTATAATTTCAGAATTTCCCGTGGTCTGGCCTGGGGGGAGGCTTCAGCTGTGACTAGGTACCAACCATGCCGAAAAAAAAAAAAAAAAAAAAAAAAAAAAAAAAAAATTGCGGTATAGGTTTTAGTTACCATCTTAGACTGCATCATCACTTACCATCAGGTGAGGTCGCAGTCAAGGGCTAACTTGTAGTGGATAAAAAAAAAGACGTAGGATATCGGGGTCCTCGTGTTCGCCGGCGAAGACGCTGTGTTTGGTAGGGCTGGTCCCTCAAACCACGTCTGTGTTTTCAGCGGGTGCATCCCAACAGTCCGTGTCCGCTGTTCGCTCGGACCCGCCGCGTCACCGTCCTCGAGATGCACGTCCATCGCCCGCCCAACGTGGTCCGGATATGTCAGGCGCCCGTCGACGACGCAGTGGACACGCCCTACTTGAAGCTGGCTCAGATGGTCAAACACTTAGGTAAACAGGTGAAACTAATTTAACGAATTAAAAAATACGAATGCCCTGCCATATTATTTTTGGAGTTTACCTCCATAAGAAGCGATTTGCATATATAGCCTTTGGAATCTTATTTTGTGGATATTTTTTTGTGGATCACTATATAGCTATAGTGTTATATATTTTTGGAATCTACTCATCATTTTCTAGATGATGATTATATAGTTAATCTTATATTCGAATATTTTTTTTCAAATTAAGTCTTCAATGCGGGACCATGGTCACCCCATCAATATTTTTTTTTATTTCACTAGCCTACGTCACCCGGAATAAGCTAGAGATTCTAAGGATACCTCATTTATCAAAATCGGTTCAGGCATATAGAAGTTATGGTGGAATATACAAACTCACATACATACATAGATACATGAACCCTGAAAACAATATACTCCTTTTTTCAGGCAGTCGTATAAAAATAGATTGTATATACATTTCTATGTAAAAAAATACCAATTATCTCCGCATAACACACACTCCACATACACACTCGCATACATACATACATGAACCCTGAAAACAATATAGTCCTTTTTTCAGGCAGTCGTATAAAAAGCAGTCTGTCGCCAGGTGCTATGGTCGCGGTGAAGTCGCGGTGCCCTTTCTGCGACTGCAGCGGCTGCTGCGCCTGCGACGCGACCGGCTACGCGCCGGCCGACGGGTCGCGCGACATGACCCGGCGACGCGACATGCGCGACTTTGACGCGCGCGTCAAACGCGACTGCCAGGCCATGCGCATTATGTACCGATAGTTCAACCATTTTAAAAATTCAATAGATGTCTTCGTTCTTTCGTTCGCATGGATTAAGGTTTTTGATTTACGTGGTAACTCCTCAATTTTCCGGGATTAAAAGTAGTCTATGTCCTTCCCCGGGTAAATGTAGGTAAACTATCTGCCAGGCCATGCGTATTATGTACCGGTAGCTTATCACCGATTCAACCATTTTTAAAATTCAATAGATGGCTTCGTTCTTTCGTTCACATGGATTAAGGTTTTTGATTTCCGCGGGAACTCCTCAATTTTCCGGGATTAAAAGTAGTCTATGTCCTTCCCCGGGTAAATGTAGGTAAACTATCTGTCAGGCCATGCGTATTATGTACCGGTAGCTTATCACCGATTCAATCATTTTTAAAATTCAATAGATGGCTTCGTTCTTTCGTTCACATGGATTAAGGTTTTTGATTCCCGCGGGAACTCCTCAATTTTCCGGGATTAAAAGTAGTCTATGTCCTTCCCCGGGTAAATGTAGGTAAACTATCTGCCAGGCCATGCGTATTATGTACCGGTAGCTTATCACCGATTCAACCATTTTTAAAATTCAATAGATGGCTTCGTTCTTTCGTTCACATGGATTAAGGTTTTTGATTCCCGCGGGAACTCCTCAATTTTCCGGGATTAAAAGTAGTCTATGTCCTTCCCCGGGTAAATGTAGGTAAACTATCTGCCAGGCCATGCGTATTATGTACCGGTAGCTTATCACCGGTTCAACCATTTTAAAAATTCAATAGATGGCTTCGTTCTTTCGTTCACATGGATTAAGGTTTTTGATTCCCGCGGGAACTCCGGGATAAAAAGTGAAAAAGATTCTGGTGGGAGTGGGATTCTCTGTCTGCGTCGTATTCCTCATTGCTGAGGATCGTGACCCCTTTCCATTAATCACATAATGGCAGGGGTGTTAATAATTATAATAATGCAGTGGGTACCCACGTCTTTCCGCATAAATGGGCCACTAAGGCCCAGGGAAAGACGTGGGAAAGCGTTGCAGGCAGGCAGAAAAAATATAAATTAAATTAACATTAACAACTTTAGGAGATCACTTCATTTAGTCAATATACCCCATTTCAAAGTCCATAAAGCTAAGTTCTGGTTGGGATCACAAAGTCTAACTCCTATACGTCGGGCCCCTACTTCTTAGCGTAGGGTTCGTCATCGCAGCGCAGACTGCTTGGGTTCTTCTCACATATGAAGGCGTGGGGAGTCTCACACTGCAGCTGGTGAAGCAGGGCGCTCCGGTACATGGCACCGCACTGTCCACCCAAGATCCACTCGTCTGCCTCGCTGGGTGAGAGCTTAGCGTAGCCAGCCTCGGTGAGAGTTTGACCTGAATGATAAATGATTTATTTATTTCATGTAGGAACGTTAAGACTCTACCACTGGTTCATCGAGCTGATTCTACTGAGAAGAGCCGGCAAGAAACTCAGCAGTTGTTCTTTCATAGAAAAGAAAAGGTTACAATATGTAGACAACACAACACATACGTTACAAGTATTACGCTGACTTGTGGGTCACTGGATGCGAGGCCGGTTGCTTCCATGCTACTTTGTCATTAATAAAATCATCGATAGTGTAATAACCTCGACTTAACAAATGCTATTTAACACAGTCTTTAAATCTGTGTAATGGCAAATCCAGAATAGATAACATAAATACGGTTGGACGACCCCGACTAGGTAGACGGACGATCTCAAGCATGTAGCAGTATAAGTTAAGAGGAACTTCGTCCAGCGGTGGGAGTCTATAAGTTGAGTTCTTCTCAACTTATAGACTCCCACCGCTGGACGAACCACGGCGACGTTATAGTATTAAGTGTAAAATGAAGACGCGTGTGACATTTAATGGGCACCCCAACTCCACTCTCCAACTTCCCTCAGGGCTCGTTAAGAATGTCGCAGCGACTTCCAAATATCACGTAGAAAAAAGGAAAAATAAGGTGTACCGTACCATTAATGGTGAGGAATTCCCCGCGCTCCCCCCAGTCATGGAAGCCGACAAAGGCGACGTCCTTGCGGAAGTTTCCCACCATTGAACTGGGAGGGTTTGCTTCGAACATTCTCTTCAAAACCTACGAATGAAATGTTATATGAAATATAATATCTTCCCTTCCACTTCCTTCTGCGCTCCTTCTTAGACGGAACGAAAGTTCGATCTAATGCAGTTCCTAGTTTGCTTATCGTGTATATCGCTGATTTTTTTGATGAAAAGGCGGATATTCTGTGGGGAGGACGTTATTTTTTATATTTAAACTAGCTGATGCCCGCGACTTCGTCCGCGTGGATTAAGGTTTTTTGGTTCCCGCGGGAACTCCTTAATTTTCCTAGCTTTTATGCTATTCCACAATATAATCTTTCTCTGTGCCAAATTTCATCCAGATCCGTTCAGCCGTTGGGGCGTGATTGAGTAACAAACATACATCCATCCAAACTTTCGCATTTATAATATTATTAGTTAGATTAGTTAGATGAACCCTGTTCATCATCATCACCATCTCAGCCTGCAGGCGTCCACTGCTGAACACATGCCATGCCAACACCCGTTCCTCAGCCTTCCTGAGGTTGAGGAAGGCTGAGGGACCCCACCCTCTTAATGTCGTCGGTCCATCGTGCTACAGGGCCCCCCACACTACGCTTACTGGTACGCGGTCTCCACTGAACCCTATCAATACAGTAATGTATGAACGGTGTCCTCAGCTCACCGCTGCCTCCTCGTCTCCGTTGACGATGGCGAGGTACCCGCCCTCAGCCGCACAGGCCATGTATGCGCGAGACCACGTCCGCGGAACGCGGTGCAGCTTGTAACAGCTGCCCGTGCCGTTGCTGTACACGTACTCTGCAACACAAACAAGAGATCTCACCTCTGAGAACATTCTGGAAAAGGTTTCTGAAGTGAAACTTCTTTAGAATCCTTGTGATTTGAAAATTCGATTCGAAAAAGCGATACCAAAAAGAAACAAACATATTCATAATAGGATTTAGCTTGCGAGAGAATGAGATAGAATACAAGTTATATTTATCTCATTCTATCGTAGGCTACTTTTCTGAAGTTTCACTTCTGCCGTGTGTGAATTGCACCCACACACCCTTTTTTTTTATTCCCTACAAGCTAGCTCTTGACTGCGATCTCACCTATTCGGGGCATGGCATATTAAACCCATACCCCTAATCGGTTTCTGCACTGCGTCGTACCGGGACGCTAAATCGCTTGGCGGCACGTCTTTGCTAGTAAAGTGGTAACTAGCCACAGCCGAAGCCAGGTCAGATCAGTTTAAGCTAGGTATCCATGTATTTGCAACTGCTCTGGCCTGGGACCCTACCGCATTATTATCCTAAGAAAATCCCTGCCATTATATGATTAATGGAAAGCGGTCACGAGTCACGACCCTCAGCAATGAGGAATACGACGCAGAACGAGAGAGTAGCAGCAGCAATAGTGGTCGTTATGTTCATAATCCAGCGCTACATTCAATTCTACCAACATATTTACGCATGTCCTACCTTTATCAAGAGTGCTGCACTCCTCATTGACGTCCTCCTCCTCGTGGTAAGTCTTGTAGCACACGTAGGGCCGGGGCTCATCACAGTCTGCATCAGCGATGGCGCCCTCAGGTGTCAGGGCCACACAGCTCTCACCATCAGCATGGTTGTCGGGCTCACCGGGCGCCCAGATGTGGGCGATTTGGGTCAGCGGCACTCCTGGGCAAGAGGAACGTCACAAGTTATTGCTGAAGATGAGCGCGCCATATACTATAGTTCGCGTCACTCACACTTGCCATAAGCACAGTTCGTTAGTTTATAACCCGGCTGAGTTTGTTGTGGGCTCTTCTCAGACCAGGGCGCGTTTGGAACCCTCGTAGCTTTAGTTTTAAGATACCGTTACTGATTATCATCATTATATTTTATAAATAACTGGACGTCAATAAGTGTAGTATACCGAGTATACCTACCTAAATTGAATTAACATTATTTGACTTTGACTTTGATATCAAATGACATCATGAAGTCAAAGAAAATTGCCAGTCACGGCCTCAGTTCAGCCCGCTGAACCGACGACCTTATAAAGGTAGCAGGAAGTGGATGGATGAGGAAAGCGGAGCACCGTGTTTGGTGTCGCGCTGTCCAAAAGCCCTATGTCCAGCAATGGACGAATACAGGCTGATGGATGGATGGGTGGATGGCCTCAGTTCAAAAGACATTCAAATTTCTAATTCTCCATTGTACGCGGGGAAGTGACGGGGCCTCCAACGGCTACTCGGCCGGTTTGATGCCATGGCGTACAGGTTTTGCCCTCAAGTTAAAATAGCATAACGCTAATGTTTTTAAATGACTTAGTGGATCATCGTGGGCATGAATTTCCCTGGGATGGCATGGCACTCAAATTTTGCTTACAAGTTAAAAATATCAAAGTCACGATCAAGTTTTTGATTTATATCGCAATTTACGTCCGCATAACTTGGCACCATTATCGATCATTATGTTATTAATAATTATACATTTAAAATTCAATCTGACACAATTTGGTATTATCTCCAGGACAACTTTTCGAGATTATAATATCAAACTGCAGAAATACATTTCTAAAGCAGGGTTTCATGGGAAAAATAGGTTCTAGTAAACACGCATACCTTCAACTGAAAAGAAGTCGCCCTTCGAGAACGTAGCATGGATGCCGGTGAAGATGTCCTTGGCACTCACTCCTTTTTGCCCAGCGGTGGACTGTATGGCCATCTGGAGTGCATAGTTCAACGGAGACGCTAAGGTAGTGCCTATAAGAGAGAAAATCAACAAGTATTGGAGGTGGAGGAGGTTTTAACGGGGTTGGATTGTTTCCACATCCAAGTGCCATTTTATACCAGTTCGTTTCAATACGTAGCCATCGCCAGCCCAATACTAAGCAAGAGTCTCTTCTAAGAGTAAGAAGTGTTTGGACCATTGTCCACTATTTTGATCTAGTGTGGATTGAGAGGCTTCACACATAACTGAGAACGTTATGGAGAATATGAGTCATGTAGGTTTCAGCACAAGGTTTTCCTTCACCGTTAAAACAAGTGATCTTTAAATTCTTAAAAAGGGCAAAGGTTCTAAATGTAGGACTCTGGAATTCGAACCCTGGACGCCCTAAATAGAAGACGAAGTATTAAATAACGTGGCAGTCATGTAGTTAATTACCTACCTACCTATTTGTAGTCATTTTTGGTAGTCTGTATGAAGGCTGTAAGGTTCTGTACTAGTTTATCGGGTGCTTAGTTCAATTCTGTTGTTTACAGTCTCTAAATTAAACTAAATTGGCACTAGTAAATCTAGAGCTGTCCATTTCTCCAGCGATATATTATGAAAGGGACAGGACAGCAATGTATTTAGAGTCATTGAGTTTAGTTTAGTAATTGTGTACTACAAGTTAAAACAGAATAAGTAATTTATAGCAAAACGTATCGTATCTCTATGAGGGTATGACCACATTGACGTTTGTCGTTCACCTCGAAATACAGAATGCGAGATACTAAAAAAAATGCCACTCATAGGGACTACCGATAGAAGTGAAAACTAAATATATATACAAATATATATATGTATATATACTATATATATTAATTAAAATTATTAAAATATAAACCTTAAAACTAAGCCATTAAAGTTTAATTACGAATGTACTATTTATACTTAGGACCTTTTATCTTAAGAAGAACGGTGTCGGTCTCGCGTATTCAACATTTTAACCCTCTACCAAAAAGTGCTCAACGCGCCTAAAGAAGTTTTCACTTCAATAATTATAATTCTTACTCTTATTTTAGTTACGTCAATATACGTGACATCAAACTCTAATTTTGAGTAATACTGCTTAAGCATTGCTCTAAGCATTGGCAGTACAGCCCGGACTCCACCAGAGCGGAGACGAGACGAGAAGACAGGAGAGGAGATGTGATTTAAACAACCAATAGAATTTCGTTATTCCCACATCTCCTCTCCGCTCAGCTTCAGTGCATATCACTGAGCGGAGATCTATCATATTTTAAGGCGCGATCGATGCGGAGATGTGAGCTGTGGCTTGCAAGCTGGAGACGAGAAGAGATGTGAGCTCACAGCACGCAGCTCAGTCCCGCTCTGCTCAGCATACATCTCCGCTCTAGCCAGCACACATCTCCGCTCCAATCTAGCCAGTACGCATCTCCGCACAGCTTCGGTGGACACACCCTAGCTGGAAAACGTCTCCGCTTGGGACATCTCCGCACATCTCCGCTTTGTTGGAGTCCGGGCCTTTGGCCCCAGGTGGCCAGGATACGTGGATACCTTCGAGATGGCACCTCAGCCTCGCGTTACGCCAGCCGGCGGGCACCTCGTGGTACTTCAGCCAGCCCTCCACCGACCAGTCGTAGCGGTAGTCGCAGCGGAACTCGTACTCTGCGCAGGACATAACCAACCAGGACATAACAATAGTACATTACATCGCGAGAGGGGGAAGTACGCGTTTTCTGGTCGAGTGTTAGTCAGACCGGCTATATACGAGACCAGAAATGCTCTCCCGGTCGAGGTGTGTATAGTGGTTTTCTAAAAAATGAAACAAGTGACTTTTTTTTTTAGTAGATTATACACCAAGGGGATAAAGCACTGTTTTATGTCACGGGCGCTACATTGAATCCTGAACGTAACGAAGGACCCCAAATTTAACTCCCGAGCGCAGCGAGGGTGTTATAAGTTAATTCCCGACCAAAGGGAGGGAATTAAGATTGAGTCCTGAGTGCAGTGAGGGATTCAAGCGCCCAAGAAAAAAACTGCTTTATCCCGGTGGTGTATACTCTACTTTATACTTCTACCATAACAGTAAAACAAACTGTAACGGTTAGATATTTATTGCAAATCATAGTAAGTAGGATACATAGGTCTAGTAAATAATAAAAAGAAAAGACAAATTAGGCTGCTGCTTTGATATTCAAACTTTTTGCTTTTCATGCTACCAGTGTTTATGCAGGTACACATACTCCTTGGTTTAAACACTTTTATGTCAAATGGTAGGATCGTTTGGTCGACCAGTCTGGAGCCTAGACTCTGTTGTGCATATTTACAGTATGGGGTTGGTCAACTAGTTGGGCGATCGATCGACTACATTACGGCCCTAGGGCATGAACACTGACTTTAGACCCGCAAAAGTATGATTAAAACAGTAGTAAAGGTATGGTAGAAGTATAAAATATATTATATTATGTAATTAAAAGAAAATAATAAATATTATGCTTTTAATTTTTTTTTTTTGCTGTGTGAGTGCTGAACGCGTAATACGGTAGAGTTCCAAATTTAAACTATTTAGGCCAAAGAACATTATAACAAGTTACAAGATATTCAGGAAGTAAGATTCCAAATTCAAACTTATGATATGTAATGAAAATACATACATTCTTTACTGGCCTAGGCCGGGAAGTTTAACTTTCGAACTCATTTACAGGGTATGGAATGTGCACATTTCATATCATTTTTTAGAAAAATAATAAATTAGTGCCAAAAATTTTTTGCGAGATATTTCACCACGGTTAGTAGCCTCATCTGGTGACAGAAGGGCTGGCTCATTTTTTGCGCAAAGGATCAGCCTGGCTGTCCAGCGCGGAAATGCAGCCAGCATTCTTGCCACCATTCCACGCGGGCATGATTTATATAGTAATTAGGTTAGGCTAGCTAGCATTAAGTTCTATTGTATTATTTTCAATAAAAAAACCAGACAGACATATTGACAATTCAAATGCAAATGTTTTTATGCGACTGCCTGAAAAAAGGGGTATATTGTTTTCAGGGTTCATGTATGTATATTCCACCATAACTTCTAAACGCCTGAACCGATTTTGATAAATGAGGTATCGTTAGAATCCCCAGATTATTCCGGGTGACATAGGCTAGTCAATTTTTTTTAAAAATTGGTGGGGTGACCATGGTCCCGCATTAAAGACTAAAGTTGAAAAAGAAAATCTAAAATAAGATTAACTATATAATCATCATCTAGAAAATGATGAGTAGATGCCAAAAATATACAACACTATAGTTCAATATCCAGTGATTCACCAACAAATATCATTTAATAAAAATGTGAATAAGATTCTAATGTATTAGTTCCTTTTTGGGCAGGGCATTCGAGTTTTTTTATTTTTTTTTATTGTATGCCTATTAAGGAGAAATATTGTCTTCGTCATTTTGTTTACCACCCTTTGTATTTAAAAACATGTTTCTGCAAGTAAACGAATTTGAATTTGAATTCAAATAAACTTTTACTAGTGCTTTTGAATCGTCGAATGAACCCGCCCCTGGTTCCATTGATGTAGAATTTTAGTACCCGGTTCGGATCTATTCCTACCTAGAAGAAGCCAGCAAGAAGCTCAGTCTATATCAATTTAAATCCTCGGAAATGTAAAGCCAGAATTCTTGCCACCGTTACATGCGGAAAATGATTTGCAAAGTAGGTACCTAATTAGGCTATGGCTATATTTTTATTGTAACGTTTTCAATTTAAAATAACGCTGGCTCTAGTCGGGGACTCTAACCCCAGGCACGCATATATCTAACTTTTCGGAGTACCTAAGGTGCCTTTCAAAAAATTGGCAGTGGTTGTTTTGTGTGGCAGTTTTGTGGTTGACGTCAAATTGTTACGAACGCAACGATTCTGCTCCACGAGTCATTGACGATTGTCTTCAAGCACAAGCCTTATCAAGCCTTTCAAGCCAAGCATCTTCTGCATCAATCATTGTTACAGTATCAATTGTTGTGATTGGCTGAATTTATGGTATTGTTGCTGCGTCAATGGCTTTTGTCCAATAGTGGAAGAGTGTTGTCCAATCAGAGGTGATTGCGATCGTTACACTGTAGCTGTCAGTTTTAGCCGGTAGCCCTGCTGAAGGAAAACATCGTGAGAAAACGTATGCACGTTTCCCTACCTCAGAGTTCTTCACTGTTCTTCTACTGTTCTCAAAGTGTGTGAATTCTGCCAATTTGCAATCGACCAGCGTGGTAGACTTTGCCAAAACCCTTCTGAGAGAAGACTCGTGCTCCTCTGCTGTTGATGGCACTGAGCTGAAGTGATGGATGGAAGTATTCAGCCATGATTCGGCCGTCTTTATAACAAACTATACAAACCTAAGGATTGTCTCGCAAACTTTTGCGCCAAAGGACATTCCTCCCCCGCACCCCCCGCACCCCCCACCCCCGCCACACACGCCACAAACAGCAAAACTGACTGCATTTCAGCAAAATGGCGGAAAAACTAATTTTCCGCGCCTTTATAATCCACGGGTCTTCGTCACGATGTCAAGTGTAACCAAGCGATTCGAATCAACTAATTAGGCATTGTAATTATGATTATTGCAAATAGCATTTACCTAGTGACCTATTGAGTTAAACGTGGTTAAAAGATACCCAGTACCTACTAGTGATCTTAACTGTAGTTCAAACTTAACTAACGTATGAGTTAAGTTAATACTTTAGTTTTAAGATACCGTAACTGAGTATTACCATCAAGTTTTGTAACTTAATCTCTTTTTTTTTTAGGTAAAATTAAATTTAACTCGAAATTAAAGAAACAATTAAAAGATAAATCATTTATTTTTACATATAAATTAAAGGTACATTCTAAACTACTTATTGGTTAATTTCTATACATCATGTGTAAATAGCTGAAAACTCTTCACTTTCTCTATGTGAGTGAAGATTCCAATACAACGAATTCCTCGTACACTGGTACACTTTCATTTTGCTGTAAATAAAAATATGAACAGGAATAGTTTGTATCCCGGGGAAGGAGGCTACATTTTATCCCGGAATATTCAAGAGTTTCCGTGGGACTCAAAACCTCAATCCACGCGGACGAAGTCGCGGGCATCATCTAATATAGAAATATGTTTTACCCATTACTTTACATACAAACAAACTTAGGCCGTATTGATATAATATTAGAATACCCTCATAATCAGTAAAAATACGGGTAACATTGCCTGCGATGGAAAAATACGCGAAGCAACCGGATATCCGATCACAAATCACCTGCTACGATACCGGATATCCAATTTGTGTCACTATGGCGGATTGAGAAATTCTCCACACCCTTCATAACATTTTAATATTACTTGATCGTTATGTGTCGCACTCAATGAAAGTTTTGGGGTATGAAAAACTGTAAGGAGAAAGAACAGAACAGAACAAAAATTAACCTAAAATAAGCACTTACTTACTTGCGAAATCAAAATTGCGTAATTTCATATTGTACCAGTGCAACTTTTTTTTTTCAACTTCATGTCTGCCCTTGACTGCGATCTCACCTGATGGTAAGTGATGATGCAGTCTAGGATGGTAGCGGGCTAACCCGTTAGGGGTATGGCAGATATATTTAAAAAAAACTGTTACTACACGGCATCGTTCCAGAAAGCTAAATCAGTAGGGTGGTAACTAGCCACGGCCGAAGCCTCCCACCAGGCCAGACCAGAGAAAATTCAGAAATTATAAATTCCCAAATTGACCCTGCCGAACCCGGGACCTCCCACGTTAAGGCAACAGCGACCAACACTGTGCCACGGAGGTCGTCGAAAAACCTCAAACAGGTAAGCCACTAAGCTTGTGTATGGACACGATACCTTTAAATGGAGCACATCTGACGTACCAGATGCCCCAACGCTGGATTCCAGTGGCTATATATGTATGTGACTTAAGATTTTTAAGCTCCTTGATGTTCCGGGATAACTTTATGCCAGTCTTCAGAATGTAACTCATCACTCTGCCAAATTTCGTTAAAATTGGTTTAACAGGAAAGTAGACAGACAACCAGAAAGAGCACATTCGCTAATTCATGATAGAAATGCTATCGTGAAATTTGGAAGTTTTTTGTATCAAGAAAATTTAAAATTAGATGGATTCGATATACATTATGTATTTTACGACCTGGAGAGTAGGAGGAGTGACATGGGCAGTGACACTGTCTTATCCCGGAAAATTAAAAATGTCCCACGGGATGTTTAAAAAGCCTAAATCCACGCAGTCAACGTTCTTCTTCTTCTTGCCCTTTTCCCACGTTATGTGGGGTCGGCATCTAATACAATTCCCACACCATTCTTCTTACCATCACTCCCACTGAAGTAAAATTTATATCCCGCTCCATTCTCTCTTGCTTTCGTACCCTTCCACCTCGTTTCTTGCAAACAGGCGACATTTATTCGTCTCTTTTCTAAAACATCTGCTAACTCTCTTCCTCTTCCAGTCATCGTTCCTACATTCCAGCTTATCATTCTCATTTATACCTCCCGGACTTGCTTCTTACGTTGCACCCGTCCCTGAGGCAACAACCCTTACCCATTTCTCAGGGTGCTGCCCCTGTGCGTCGGCTCGAGGGTACGCCCTAGCCTTGTCATACATAACTTTTTTACTTTTCATGTTGAAGGTGATTTGGCATAGGGTTTTACGACCGGCTTGCCTGACGTCAACCCTCCTTGGAAATGCTTTTGTTGGTGGTATACGTGTATAACCGCCTTTCGGTTGAATAGGATCGATTTGGTTGATTATACCCTTTTTAATCACACAAATACCTTAGTCGCCTTCTACGACATCCCGGGAAGATATGGAGCGGTCCATCTAACAATAATCTTCTTCTGTGTAGAATTAGTTTTCCGAACCAGTGGTAGATTCTTACGACTTATCATAGTCTCAATCATATGGCTCAAGTTGTCCTGAGTGAAATAAATCATTTCATTTTCATTAACAAGTAGGTATTTTTTGTTGAAATTGATTTTCGACACAAAGTAATTTAACTTTGACCTCTCTTTACCAAACCTCTCGTCACAGTACAGTGAGCGTACAGTGAGCTTTGAATTAAACTTCACTAGAAACAAAGTAAATCACTAGCGAGAAAATAAGAAACGAGAGTCACGTTAGGCATAATAAAATATCATTGGCTTAAGATTTACAGTCTTTGTCACACAACATGAGATTAGTATTGTTTGTCTACGGGTCTTCAAACTGTATGTTAGCTATGCTGTGGCGGCAGCTCTCTGCCAATAACAGTGTGGTAAAATGGTGGTAAAGTTCCGCCGCAAACTAATCGACTGTAAAACCAGGGATATTCACACTGACGTAGATAGGACAAAGCAACGAATTTTTTTTTTATATATAAAGAGGCTGCTATATTTTTATACGGCTGCCTGAAAAAAAGGAGTATATTGTTTTCAGGGTTCATGTATGTACGTATGTATGTATGTGAGTTTGTATATTCCACCATAACTTCTATACGCCTGACCCGATTTTAATAAATGAGGTATCGTTAGAATCCCTAGCTTATTGCGGGTGATATAGGCTAGTAAATTTTTAAAAAAATGTGGTGACCATGGTCCCGCATTAAAGACCAAAATTGAAAAAAAAATTCGAAAATAAGATTAACTATATAATCATCATCTAGAAAATGATGAGTAGATTCCAAAAATATATAACACTATAGTTCAATATCCAGCGATTCACAAAAAAATATCATTTAATAAAAAATGTGATTAAGATTCCAAAGGCTATATGCAAATCGCTTCTTAAGGAGGTAAACTCCAAAAATAATATGGCAGGGCAGTCGTATTGTTTAATTTGTTAAATTATTAGCTAAAGTAGTTTATATAAGGGGAAGTCTGAAAGTAGCGCCAGTGGTAGAAAAGATGAGGAGTAACAGGCTAGCATGGTATGGGCATGTGATGCGGAGGGATGACAGGCATATTACGAGAAGAATGATAGATATGCATGTGGAAGGAGAAAAGAGTGGAGGGAGACCAAGGAAAAGATGGATGGATTGTGTGAAAGAGGATATGCGTATAAAAGGGGTATATGATAGATTGATGGGTAACAGAAGTGAATTGAAGAAGAAAATATGTGGTGCCGACCCCACGTAGCGTGGGACGAGGTCAGGAAGAAGAAGAAGAAGAAGAAGCTAAAGTACTTTAAAATGCTTCACGTTCAATCAATTTATTCAAATTAGGTACACTGTACACTTATTGACATTTATTTACTTATAAAACATGATGGTGATAATCAGTTACGGTATCTTAAAACTAAAGCTACGAGGATTCCTGGTCTGAGGCCCCATCGATGGCCGAGTTACACACCAAAAGATAGGTGTTTTATACGTGAAAAACTGACATTTATATGACAATAATATTATGTCATATTATAAATTAATAAAAACTATTTATTAGGCCAAAGATACATGACCATTATAAATTCAAAGGATCCAAAAAAAGATAAGTCTCCATAGAATATTAATATATTAAATTCTATGTAATGCTCGGTTATATGAAAACAAACTAATGAATGCATTCGTCACTTTTTATTCATTTTGTATTCAGAAGTTTCACTACGATTGAACGATGAATGAACGAAATGAGAACCATCTGATTGTACCTTAAGTGCTGGGTCTAGAAATTGAAGCATCAAACAAGTCATAATTTCAAAAAATAAAAAACTCTACTGCCCTGCCTGCCTGCCCTAAGATCTAAATTAATCTAGTTAAATCAGAATCTTATTCACATTTTTATTAAATGATATTTTTTTGTGAATCTCTGGATATTGAACTATAGTGTCATATATTTTTGGAATCTACTCATCATTTTCTAGATAATGATTATATATTTGATATTTTCGAATATTTTTTTTCAACTTTAGTCTTTAATGCGGAACCATGGTTACACCATCAATTTATTTTTTAATTTCACTAGCCTATGTCACCCGGAATAAGCTAGGGATTCTAACGATACCTCATTTATCAAAATCGGTTGAGGCGTATAGAAGTTATGGCGGAATATACAAACTCATATACATACATACATGAACTCTGAAAACAATATAATCCTTTTTTCAGGCAGTCGTATAATAAAAATGTGGACAAAACTATTAGCCGCTGTACTCGTTCGCCCTTTAGATAGATCTGTGTGAAACAGATCATTCGTATTCGGGTCGGGTCAATTAAAGTTGACGTCGTTTGAGGCGCTGTTTACCGGCGGCCGATTGTCGGCGAGCTTTCATCTGACGCGGAGATGACGGCGATGTGACGGAGGTGAACTGATAGCATGACATGCAAAGACAATGGAACTTGCAAACAAAGGCAACTTTTTGTTTCAATAATGCAATACGAACTATAACTATTGACATTATTTATACAATATCCATAATAATAATTTCCGATGACCTAATTTCGGCCACGGCGGCCAATCTCCAGAGAGTTTAGCCAGCGCGGAAGATATTATAGTGCACAAGTGTGTGCGCATACACATGTGCACTCTCTGTTCCTTTACTCTCATAGCCCGATGGGACGGAAATCCGACACGACCGGAGAGAGATCCGGCGCAGGACCGACGGCTTTACGTGCTCTCCGAGGCACGGGGGTGAAACACCGCAAACTTCCTAACTCCGGGCTAGTACTAAGAACTTCTTGCCAGAAAAACCCAATACATGTTATGGCCCGACCCGGGACTCGAACCCGGGACCTCGTCGGTCGCAGGCGAACATGTTAACCACTAGACCAACGAGGCAGTTACAATATCCATACTAATGTTATAAATGCGAACGTGTCTGTCTGTCTTCACGGCCCATCTGTTCAACCGATTTTGATGAAATTTGGTACAGGGATAGGATGAATGATGTATCCCTGGGAAGGCCATAGCTAATAGGCTACTTTTTACCCCGAAAAATTTAAGTTCCTACGATAAACATAAAACCTTAATGCATGCGAACGAAGTCACGGACATCATCTAGTTGTTCACATTATCTCACCATTGTGATTATCGTTTCCATAATATTAACATCACTTCTCAAGTCTTTAATCTGATCTCCAGTTTCCAGCTCTGTCACCGTACTGGGTTGTGGGTTGCAGTCTTTCACATCTTCTTTGTAGCAACCGTCGCCAGCCGGCTTGAACTTTTCCACAAAAGGTTCAATCGCAACCTGTAAATCAATGTTTCAAAGGTTTTTGAAGCATTAGCTAACTAGTGACTGCTCACTAGGGGCACATGATTCCTGTCTGTGAACGAATTGCCACTGGGGCAGACGTGTTCTGGAGTGAAGACTGAGCTTCGACAAACACGATGTGGGACGTCTTCCAGTCCGCTAGACTGAAGACTTTTAGAAGATTACGGGAAGTGAGTTGACGAGGAAAGTACTGGATGAGGGAACGGGTTCCTGGGCCACCTTACACAGGAGGAATTTGTGGTTTGTATGGAGGCACTGTCTCGTGAAGACCTACGATTTAGTAAGAACGATCAGCGTGTTAAGAAATTCTGTGTTTTCTGAAATGCACCTTACCCAGTTTAATTCAAAGTTCTTTGTTCAAAACACACTTTATAATATCCAACTTGATGGTCTGAGCCGAGCCCACAACAAACTTAGGCGGGCTTTTTTCCGTCTCACCATCATCCTAAACAAGTTAAAACTATCAGCGCCGCTAGATCAATTCTTCCAAGTTGAGGTGGATTATAATCTATCTAAATATATAAAAGGAAAAGGTGACTGAGCTATGAACGTACAGCTTAAGCCAATGGACGGATCGGGCTGTTTGGCACACAGAGATCTATTAGGACATTGACATCGTTACATCCGTTAAGAAAGCATTTAGAAAATTCAACTCGTAAGTTTGGGATTTGAAGTTAATGCAGACAAATTTGCGGGCATAGGCTACTGCAGTATACTATAATTATGTAGCCTTATTTTAACAAACCATTATTAACCCAAACCTCAAGAATACTCATTTATACGTCTCCTATCCACTCCAACTCTACACATTTGAGATATTTGGCACCTGCCACTCCACGGGATCCTTAGAATCAACCATCATTACAGTCATGTCTTCAGAGGGCTCCGACAACGACGGTGCCTGCTGTTTGCAGCAGCAGCAGCAGAGGAACGACAGCACAAGTGTGACGCACTCAGACACCAGCTGTGTATACCGCCAGAGGGTGACGAACCTGTGGAATAGGGGTTGCAGCGCGTACGGGGTGAGCGCAAACATCACGTGATTACCCACATTTGGGTTGACATTGGGGAGTGATTCTTTGCATAGGAAATATTGGGTAAAAATATATTTGGCTTTGTGTCATTATCTGACAGGTATCTTTTCAACAGTATCACTTTGCTGATGCTTTGTTTGATGTGGTCCACAGAGTACATTGAATATACGACGTGGTCTATGGATGATTTATCAGTTTCAAGACGCTTTCAAAAGGCTTTTAAAATCAATAATGGTATAATGGTTTCACACAGATGTCTGTGTGGTTTCTCAAAAGGCTTTCAAGACGTCCGTAAGATTGTCTATGAAATTAGTTATGGTATAACCACATGTGGATAGACCCAGACATCTGTGGGTAGGTACAACTTGGTAGCATAGACAAATTATATTCCTTTCGACGCTCAGCAAGAACCCAATGATGCAAGAAATCAATGCTAATTAACCCACATTAATTAATCGTTAAAATTATTAATATTTTCAGTGATGGACACTGAAGGCAGGTTACAATACTCAATTCATTTATTGCATGTAGGATACGTCAGTTATGACTACCAGCGGTTCGGAAAGTAGACACACTTTTCATTAATAAGCTTAGGTCAATGATCTTCTGATATGGTACTATTAAGAGTATTCTGTGATATTCGATAATTAGTATGAATAATGCCTGCGATTTAGATTATTTTAAATCTCGAGAAAACCTTGATTGATTTTCTGGGTTTAAAAGTCTTCGAATGCAAGCTATCGTTACCCATTCACCCCTGAATGTAAAAATGTAGGACATAGGATGTAACATAACGACCATAACACACTCGACTGTATCAAAATAATGTATGAAGCAACATTATTGATGGAACGAAAAAGAGTGGAGTGCGTCTGGGTCGATACGCTTAAGAAAATCGAAGTTCCAACATACTCGGGAATATCCGTGCAATATTAATTATATTTGAGTTAACTCAAAGCAGGCAACCCTTGTTATGAATTCATACAACGCCATCAGTTCCAGAGCCATTCATTTGCCGTGATACATGGCCGGGTTGTGTCACTGACGCGTAGGGTTGCCATTTGCATTGTGATGCTTATGCATGGACCGTTTTATAGTTCTTTTTCCGGATAATTTTACTACTCTTTGCTCAAATAATATGAATCGTTGAACATACCATGACAAAAATGGGGACAAGTTATTTGAATTTAATGTTATGAAATTAAAATATATCTTTATTTAATTTACAAAACTCAGTTAAGCAATACCACAGTATCAAATCATTTGACCAGGCTGCAGTTGCTACCGCAGGCTCGTAAACAAGGTAACGATCTTAACACTTGGCGAAGGTATTCAATCGTTAGAGTCTCGGTGGAGCCTCCCCTAGGCCAGATGGTAAAACATTCGTATTTATACAAGTTATTCCAATATGGCGTTGGGAGCGAACTGACTGAGTGAAATACAACGCTACAATGAGTCAAATATCAGTACAATCGAACGCAAAGCTGACATGTTACTGACACGTAAGGTTGCCATTTGCATTTTGATGCTTATGCATGGACCGTTTTATAGTTCTTTTTCCTGGTAATTTTACTACTCTTTGCTCAAATAATATGAATCGTTGAACATACCATGACAAAAATGGGGACAAGTTATTTGAATTTAATGTTATGATTTTTTTTTTTTGCACTAATTAGCCCTTGCCTGCGATCTCATCTTATGGTAAGTGATGATGCAGTCCCAGATAGTAGCGGGGTAACCTGTTATGGGTATGGCAGTTATATTAAACCCATACCCCTAATCGGTTTCTACAGAAATCATACCGGAACGCTTAATCGCTTCTAAATTTCTGAATTTACTCTTTGGCTGGGTGGATGGTGATTATTATTCATTTATTTCAGGCATCAAGGCCCATATTATAAAATACAAAATACTTAAAAAATAAAGGCAATATAAAATAAAATACAAACTTAAAATACTATACGAAGGTAAATACAAAATAATAAGACTACTTCGGTAGAGATTTTTCACTCGCTTCCCTATACCCATAGCTATACCGAAAGCAGAAGCCGTCCCCCTCACTCAGAAACTATTTTCCAAATATTAGCCTTCTCCCTCTCAATAAAAATACCACACTAACCCAGTGGTTAGTGTGGTATTTTTGTTAACTTCGCCGGGAGGGTCAAAGGTCGCGCGACCTTAACTCAGTGTCCTCATTACGCTGTTATGGCCGCTCGTTAGGGCGTCCCAACTCGTCGACCTTCGTCCTTCGTCCTAAACCAACACACTTGTAAACAAGCACCGTCTTCCTTAACTTCGCATGCTCTTAATCCGACTTATTTAACTTCGCCTAGTTGTGAACGTTTGGATTAAATGAATAGCTACGTATGTACTCCTTCCCATAATACTGATACCCCTCGAAGCTTTAGTATTAACATACCGTTACCGATTATCACCATCATGTTTTATAAGTAAGTAGTTTTTTAATGTCAATAAGTGTACTTACAGTGTACCGAACGTTTGGATTAAATGAATAGGTACGTATGTACTCCTTCCCATAATACTGATACCCCTCGAAGCTTTAGTATTAAGATACCGTTACCGATTATCACCATCATGTTTTATAAGTAAGTAGTTTTTAACGTCAATAAGTGTACTTACAGTGTACCGAACGTTTGGATTAAATGAATAGGTACGTATGTACTCCTTCCCATAATACTGATACCCCTCGAAGCTTTAGTATTAACATACCGTTACCGATTATCACCATCATGTTTTATAAGTAAGTAGTTTTTTAATGTCAATAAGTGTACTTACAGTGTACCGAACGTTTGGATTAAATGAATAGGTACGTATGTACTCCTTCCCATAATACTGATAGCCCTCGTAGCTTTAGTATTAACATACCGTTACCGATTATCACCATCATGTTTTATAAGTAAGTAGTTTTTAACGTCAATAAGTGTACTTACAGTGTACCGAACGTTTGGATTAAATGAATAGGTACGTATGTACTCCTTCCCATAATACTGATAGCCCTCGTAGCTTTAGTATTAACATACCGTTACCGATTATCACCATCATGTTTTATAAGTAAGTAGTTTTTAACGTCAATAAGTGTACTTACAGTGTACCGAACGTTTGGATTAAATGAATAGGTACGTATGTACTCCTTCCCATAATACTGATACCCCTCGAAGCTTTAGTAAGATACAGTTACCGATTATCTCCATAATGTTTTATAAGTAAGTAATTTTTAACGTCAATAAGTGTACCTACAGTGTACCTACATTGAATAAATGATATTGAGTATTGATACCATGCAGGACATCTATTTCTATACTTATAATAATATTATAAATGCGAAAGTTTGGATGGATGGATTGATGTTTGTTACTCAATCACGCCAGAACGGCTGGACGTATCTGGACGAAATTTGACACAGAGATAGATTATAGTCTGCAATAACACATAGGCTACTTTTTATCCCGGAAAATTGAAGAGATCCCGCGGTAACCAAAAAGCCTCAATACACGCAGACTAATATTAATATTATTGACTAGCTACTACTTTATCGGTTTGGAAAGAAGATTCTACCGAGAAGAGCCGGCAAGCCACTCTTAGTATGACACATATATTTTCTGTATTACATGCAAGTCACAAGTTTGTAAGCTTTTAGCACAGTAAACAGTCTGTTTACTGTGCTTTTAGTTAACAAATTTGTGTGCTCTGTGCAAAGCTGTTTTCGTAGATAAGTTAAAATTTCATATTTCACGAAAGCTGTGTGGTACGCTTTAACGGCCCATCTTTTCAACAGATTTTGATGAAATTTAGTAAAGAGTTTGTCGCACCGGGGACATAGGCTAATCACGAGGTTTACACCTCTATATAATAAAGGTAAATGCAATATCGTAAGATTCTAAGTCCATCTTCGTGAGTTAAGCACATCGATCAGTCATTAGTAATTTTAATTTTTTTTTTTTAAAATTTGTCGCTAACATAAATTTATCGAAACTGTCCACAGATTGTGAACCTGGAGGTGGGCGTTAAAAGCTGCAACACAGTTTTATACTAACGCAGTTGTTTCCGTTCCTTAGTTTTTTATGTATCTATGTTTATGAGAAAATAAATAAATCTATAATCTATTATATTATCTCTTTAAGTACATCATGTACAGAGTCCGATTAAAGTAATAATAATAATTATTATAAGGCCAATTTCTCAGCCCGCCCCCCCACCCCTCCGTCTGGTCTCCCCTGCCGGGGTGTAATCCTACGCCCGCTACAACTATTTATTTGTGTATGTAAGTTTGATTATTTCCATTTATTTACGTATGTTTATTGTAGATTTTTGGCCTTATATGTATTTATTTTGTGAGATGATTTGATGAACGAGAGTTAAATTCTTAACGATAATAATAATAAAGTGGGTCCCTGCCTCTCAGCGCAGGGTACAAGCACTTAATTTGGGCACTAAATTGGGTATTTGACTACTAATGAAATACTTAAATTATTTTTTAGTGATTATTAAATAAAGGATCTCCCAAAAGTCGTAATATCCACGTCCCCTGCTTGTTTTATTTTGAATTACCATTTTAAACTATCGATTAAAGAAAAAAAAGTGCGTCGAACGTTGATGACGTCACAACTTAAAATTTAATACAGATCCATACTAAGAGAGGTGTTACAATCATACGGTGATATATACATATATACAAGAATTGCTCGTTTAAAGGTATTAGATATTTAGGTAATGAAATGAAATGATTTATCTATTTCACGTAGCACAACTTGTGTCACTTATGAAACGTTAAGACTCTACCACCGATCCGGAAACACAAAAATAAATTTCGCTGAGAAGAGCCGGCAAGAAACTCAGCAGTTGCTCTTTTCATAGAAAAGAAAAGGTTACAATATGTAGACAACACAACACACACGTTACAAGTATTACACTGACTTGTGGGTCACTGGATGCGAGGCCGGTTGCTTCCATGACACTTTGTCATTCAGAAAATCATCGATAGTGTAATAACCTCGACTTAATAAATGCTGTTAAACACAGTCTTTAATGTAATGGCAAATCCAGAAACTCTTCGGGAACCATATTATAAAAGCGTACACTCGACCCCACAAAGGATTCCTGCACTTTGCGCACACGATACGACGCTGTTACTAGCTTATGGCGGTTTCTAGTGTATCGATTGTGAGTATCACCTATTTGCTACTAAAGATAATGTTCTGCCTAACAAGGACTATATTATTGTATAAGTATTGGCAAGCCACCGTAAGAAAACCAATCACCATTACCACTTACTGATACCAAATCAAGATGTGGTATCGGTATGTGATTGGTGATACAGCGGTCATGTGCGGTGACGCGTGCCATCCACCACTCAGCCCTGTGACGCGCTCGATTTAACGGATTATTTTTCGGTAGATTGTAATCTACCGAAAAATCCGAAATCCGAAATCTAACTGCCTCGTTGGTCTAGTGGTTAGCATGACTGCGGCCGACGAGGTCCCGGGTTCGAGTCCCGGGTCGGGTCATAATTAAGTATCGGGTTTTTCAATTAAAAAATACTCAGTGCCAGCCCGGAGTTAGGAAGTTGGCGGTGTTTCACCCCCGTGCCTCGGAGAGCACGTTAAGCCGTCGGTCCCGGCTATTATCACTAACATGATAATAGTCGTTAAAGCCCGCCAACCCGCATTGGAGCAGCGTGGTGAGTCTAAGCTCTAATTCCCTCCCTCATATGAGAGTGGAGGCCTGTGCCCAGCAGTGGGACGTTAATGGGCTGTAGTGATGATGATGTGATGAGATTGTAATCTGTTAGGTATATTAACCCGATAAAACCTAAGTGTCAGACCTCTACCTGATTATTTATATCGAACCCTAACCTAACCTACAAGAAAGAGACAAGAAAACGTAAATACAATGAATATTTCAAAAATTAACACTCAGAACATTGAACGGTTCACAATCTGTCGACAGTTTCACTAGTTAGATTACAATCTAATGGTTTTTGCAATCTTACGGTGACATATATAATCTGAATCTCTGAAACGGTTCAAACGATTTTCATGAAATTTAGTATGCAGGCGGTTTCGGAGGCGATAAATCGATCTAGCTAGGATTCATTTCTAGAAAATGTCGTTTTATCCGTGTTTTCAAGCAATGAAAAACTGCTACAATATCGTAAGAAGGTAAATTTCGCCATCATATACAAGGTTATAATAATTAAATAAAATTATTGAAATATAATTTCCAAAAAACCAGATTTATCAAAAAAAAAATACCGGTCATCCAGATATTTCAAATTTTAAGGGAAACAGCATAAAAGTTTGACATGAGAGTGACAGCAATTTGTATTGAAAGATTCGATCCAAGGGCACTTGAACGTTCTTCTTACGCATTCATGTGCTCGAAAGCTGAATTAATACTTCTTTGCCGGCAAATAACTAGCCAAGGACGAAGCTAGAGCAGACCAGAGAAAATTCTGATATTATAAATTCCCAAATTGACTCTACTGGGGTGAACCCGAGACCTCCCATTTATAAGGTCACAACGCTCAACACTGCGCAAGGACGGTCGTCATCACAGATAACGTTGTTTCCGATAACTGTGGTCGTCATCGTCAAAAAACAACCAAATTAATTGCCATTTTAATTAATAATCTAATTCCACACAGAGGCGGGGTATTTAGAGTAATAATTGTAAGGCTTAATACCTATTCACTCTGAGAGGTCTTGTAAAGGGATTGTGGCAACACTTAATTAGTCGGAATCCGGTGCTCCCCGGGACTAGTTTGATCCTTAGGGAGCATTAATTTGTTGCCCTTTGTTTTAGTAAAGTCTATATGGTTGGGCGTCGTCCACCGATAAATCTTCACAGCTGGACACAGGTCCCTTGCATATAGTTCCACATGCGTCACATTTATCCATCGGCTCCCTGTAACTCGTTCAATGTCGTCCATCCATCCAGTGAGGGGTCTGCTAACGCTACGCTTTGGAGTCCTGAATATACCCTTTTTGGTTCCTCCGTATTATATTATAAGTATAACCTAAACGTTGAAATTGTACATACTCTCAGTAGAGACCATGCAAAAGGACCTGGAAGCTCACCGTATTATTATCCCGAGAAAATACCTACCATTATTTGAATTACAGAAAGGGATCACGAACCTCAGGAAGAGGGAAACCGACGCAAAGTAAGGCCTATATAGAAACGAAATACCAAAAAAACAAACTTTAAAATACCCAATGTTACACTGTAGAAATGGTAATCCTTTTCCCGATTCCCAATCAGCTTGTTCATTTCCTTAGCTATATAGCGGTAGACTAACACATTTACATGCTCAAATCCGGCCGGCTTTGCCAAATCCTACAAGTGAATGTGTCCCGAACGTTATCTTAATTAAAATCGTTCATACTAGAACACTCGAATCTTCACAAACTTCACAGGCGTTAAAAGTTAAAACCTAATAGTTTGTGAACTTTCGTCATGATTTGTTACTCAATAATTATGTTTTCTTTAATAAAAAAGCAAAAAAAAAGAATACTTCGAACAAAACTTCTCAGAACAAAAGATTTCTTTCGTCTGAATAAAGATATTTTTTTCTCTTAATTATTATGTTATTGTGTGATCTATCAGACTCGCTTGGAGTCCTTATTAAAACTTACAGGTAGGAAAATAAGAGCTTATACAAAAAAGTGTTTTTTTTCAGTGTGCCTTTATTCACTTAAATTTTATACAAACATTGTATCAAAAAAATACATAAGTAGCCATAATACTGTGTTAGATCACATTTTCATAACGGTTGTTATTATTCTGGTGCACTTCGTCTCAAGTTGTATGCTTTGACTTGGATGGTTTGAGGGCTTTGATTGGTGAGCCTCCACCCACCCAGCGGGAACACTCGGCTGCTCAATACCACCTCACCCTGGCCGCAGAAGAGTTCCATGCTGCTCGCGTCCAAGAACACCCGCCAAGATTTGGAACTAATCGGAGACCATTCCACTCGTCTTATGTCCCCAGAGCCTCTGTCTACAGTAACCCTGCGCACTTCGGGGTCCCATCGCAACCACACACTGCCGCCTCCTTGCCGACCGTCTAGCATTATATCCACTCTCTCATTGAGATCACTCTCAATAATCAATTCCACGGCCTGGCCGAACTCTAGCACTTGGTCTGACCGCACATCACCGTCCGCAGCCATGCCATCTCTCAGAGTGACGATTTCTTCGATGGGGCTCATAGTCATGCGGTCACCGACTAGTCTCAGCTCCCTAGGAATTGTCAGTATCCCAGCCCAACCGTCCACGGCTTCAGGGCGAGGAGTGTCCCACATAGCAAACCAAGCGGTAAGATATCTCTTCCCGTACGCGTCTGTCGTCGTTGCCGCGTAGAAGTCATGCCCGAAGTCAAGCTCCTGGAATTCAACTTCTGGCACGAACTGATTGGTGTCGTAACTAAAACTGCCAATGATGTAACCGGTTTGATGAGTGTTCTTGTACCTGTCGCCTTGCTCCTCTATTCCCTGCGGGGAAACGAGCAGAACAAACCTGCCGTCCAGCTCGAAGAAATCCGGACATTCCCACATGTAGCCCCATTGGCCATTCGACTCCCCGAGCACTGATAGGAACTCCCAATTTTTCATATCCTTAGACTTGTAAAAAAGCGCTTTACCACGGTGGTCTGGGGTTTTGCCGCCAATGACAACGTAATAATCGTCTCCGCGCTTCCACACCTTCGGGTCTCTGAAGTCTGGAGAGCCGCTCGGAGATGCCGGCAGAACTGGGTTGCCTTCGTACTTGTGGAAGTTGATCGCGTCGTCGCTGAAGGCCAGGTACTGGGTCTCGTTGTGCCAGGGCTCCACGTCGAGGTTTATATGTGCCGTGTACATGAGTGTCAAGTTGCCGCCCTGGGTCACGGCGCCTCCCGAGTAGCATAGCTCTTCTTCAGGCAGCAGTGCCGTGGGCAGCTGCTTCCAGTTCACCAGGTCGGGGCTCGAGACGTGACCCCAGTGCATCGGGCCCCACACGCTGTCGTAGGGATAGAACTGATAGAAAAGATGGTACTCTCCTTTGTGGTATATAAACCCATTGGGATCGTTCATCCATCCGACTGGCGGGGCGACGTGGTACAGGGGCCGGAATCGCGGATTGATCTCCTTCCTCTTGTTCTGGATGTATTCTTCCAGCTCGGCTTTAGCATCCTCGATGTTGCGGAGGCTCGCCGTGTGAGCTGCGGCCACCAGGGTCAGGACAATCAAACTATTGCGGATCAGGGACATTTTGTATGTGATAGTTGTTCCGCTGATTTTCTCCATATATATAGGTAATATCCGTATGAACGATCTCAACGATATCGATAATACTTCGAGTGTTTTCTTTTACTTCTTGGATTGTATCACTATGTCAATTTAGTTTATCAACATAGATAGGTGCTATTTTCCATACCCTGCGAAGTAGATTGAAAACATTGTCCTATTATTTGGTAAGTTTATTTGAAAATTATGTAATAGTCGCTAACTATCTATTTTCTCCGTAGTTTATTTATTTTAAATTTTAAAAAATCCTAAATATCAAATATATTATAATATAACACAAACTACTGTTTGCAGGGTGGTGAAACAAGTCTTCTCCGTCTCTCGAAAAGCGATACTGATTCAAAAGTATTGAATAAGACTTGTATTACGTGTAGTATTAAGAAAATATGATAAGAATACGTCTGATTGACGTAGATCGCGTGAAAAAATAATATTCATTTTGTCATAATAATAATATTATCATGTAATAAAAATAAAAAGTTAAGAAATGTCCTTGATCGTCGGTGCTCGCTCATTGATATCCGACCCAGATGATGTTCAGAGGTACCTACTTAACCTACTTAAACTAATCGAGGAGGAAAATCAGTGTATTACTTCTGGCTACCTACCCAAAGACTGGTTGGCATCAACTTTCATCACACTGCCAAAGAAAGCCAATGCAAAAAAGTACACAGTGCAAACGTGATTTCAGATATATTTTCAAGCTTGGATACTAAAGCCTTCTTAAGAGTTCGCCAAATCCCCCAATTTCATGGTTAGTGTATATTTTGTTGACCTAGTAACTGTCTCTGCTAGTGTTTAGCATGTTTGACTGCGGCTGACGAGGTCCCGGGTTCGAGTCCCGGCTCGGGCCATAATAAGTGTTGGGTTTTTCTGACTAGAAATTCTCAGTACTAGCCCGGAGCTAGGTAGTTGGCGGTGTTTCACCCCCGTGCCTCGGAGAGCACGTTAAGCCGTCGGTCCCGGTTATTATCACTAACATGATAATAGTCGTTAAAGCCCGTTAACCCGTATTGGAGCTGGTGGTGGGTGTAAACTGTAATACCCTCTCTCCTATGAGAGTGGAGGCCTGTGCCCAGCAGTGGGACGTTAATGGGCTGTAGTGGTGGTGGTATATTTAGTTGTGACAACAACGTTGTTAGGCACGTGATCAGATCTTGTCGGTGACAGCTGAAGAGGGCCGCCTGCGAGTGACATCAGCTGAACAGTATACGTATATATGTCACCGTAAGATTGTAAAAACCGTTAGATTATAATCTAACACGCGAAATTCTAAACTGTCGACAGATTAGAATTTAACGCATTATTTTCCGGTAGATTGTAATCTGATAGGTATTTAAACACGATAAAACCTAAGTGCACTATTTGATTATTTATGTCGAACCCTAACCTAACCTACAAGAGAGAGACAAGAAAACGTAAATAAAAAAAATTGACACTCAGAACATTGAACAGTTCACAATCTTTCGACAGTTTAGAATTTCGCGAGTTAGATTATAATCTAACGGTTTTTACAATCTTACGGTGACATATATACAGGCTTCGAGGCTACTCGCTCAGGACACTCCTATTGTATTGAAATGTATCTACTGGGACATGCCTATTGTTGTGTGCTTACTTACTTGACAATACTTTTCGTGATACCTCGTGCGGAAACTTTCCTTCACGAAAAGTTTCTTGAGGCCTTGTTTTAGCGTAAAATCGGCAAAACAGAGTTTTTATACGACTGCCTGAAAAAAGGAGTCTATATTGTTTTCAGGGTTCATGTATGTATGCATGTGATATTCCACCATAACTTCTATACGCCTGAACCGAGTTTGATAAATGAGGTATCGTTAGAATCCCTAGCTAATTCTGGGTGACATAGGCTAGTAAAATAAGTAGAAAAAATTGATGGGGTGCCCATGGTCCGGCATTAAAAACTAAATTTGAAAAAAAAACGACAATGAGATTTACTATATTATCATCATCTAGAAAATGATGAGGAGATTCCAAAAATATACAACAATATAGTTCAATATCCAGTGATTCACAAATAAATATCATTCAATAAAAATGTGAATAAGATTCTAATTTAACTAGATTAATTTAGATTTTTAACTTTTTACTTCGTTTTTTGGCAGGGCAGTCGTGTTTTTTATTTTTTTTAACTATGACTTGTTAAAAGCAGTGTATCCATCAAACGGTGACATAACGTATGCTTGTAAAAATAATTTGCTGTTTTCAAGACCTTCGACGCATCTTAAAACGCAATTTTTAAAAAATCCGTAGTTTAATAATTTTCGTGGTACCTCGTGCGGAAACTTTCCTTCACGAAAAGTTTTGACGACCTCCGTGGCGCAGAGTTGAGCGCTGTTGCCTTAACTTGCGGAGGTCCCGGGCTCGATCCCCGGCAGGGTTTGGAAATTTATCATTTCTAAATTTTCCCTGGTCTGACCCGCTTCGGCCGTGGCTAGTTACCACTAGAATAGGAGTCTGGGTTTAATATAACTGCCATGCCTCTAACAGGTTAGCCCGCTACCATCTTAGACTGTATCTTCACTTACCATCAGATGAGATAGCAGTTTAGGGCTATATTGTAGTGAAAAAAAAAAAGTTTCATAAGATATGTCATAACGTAAAATCGGCAAAACACAGTTTTAGAAAGCAGTGTATATGACACCGTAAGATTGTAAAAACCGTTAGATTATAATCTAACTCGCGAAATTGGAAACTGTCGAAAGATTACAATTTAACGCATTATTTTTCGGTATCTATTAGGTATATTAACCCGATAAAACCTACCACTGCTTGATTATTTATGTCGAATCCTAACCTAACCTACAAGAAACAGACAAGAAAACGTTAATACAATGAATATTTCAACAATTGACAAACTTGTAAGTATTGTACCATAAATCAAAATTCAAAATTCAAATGTTTTTTAATCAAAACTTTTAAAAGTACTTTTGAATCGTTAAGCGAATCTACCACTGGTTCGGAATGCCATTCCTACCGAGATGAACAATTATTACGAGTAGTTTGAGTTGTTACCAATAATCAATCAAATCAAATATTCACTTATTCAATTTAGGTACATTGTAGGTGCATTTATTGACGTCAATTATTTACTTATAAAACATGATGGTGATAATCAGTTCTTATCTTAAAGATAAAGCTACGAGGGTTCCAAATTATTAAAATTGATCTAGATTTTGAGGTGTTTTTTGTAAAAAAATTCTTCTATTTTACAAGCAAATGTTCTCAACTTGCTGTAAATATAATATACCTACATGCCCCTAAGTAATAGGTATACCTTTTTATTGTAAACGCGGGAGAAATCATTCAAATTAATCATATATTCAATTTAGGTACACATATTGACGTCAGTTACTTACATATAAAACATGATGGTAATAATTCGTTACGGTATCTTAAAACTACAGCTACGAAAGTTCCAAACGCGCCCTGGTCTGAGAAGAGCCCACAACAAACTCAGCCGGGTTATTTTCCTTTTTAACACCATCTCACATTACCTCATCTCTTCGTGAGATACTCGCTTTCCGGTAGGTATAGAGAACGAGTTGTGGGATTCCTATATCGTATATCATTTTATTTATTCAATATAGGTACACTGTAGGTACACTTATTGACGTTAAAAATTACTTACTTAGAAAACATGATGGTGATAATCGGTAACGGTATCTTAAAACTAAAGCTACGAGGGTTCCAAACGTGCCCTGGTCTCAGAAGAGCCCACTACCACTCAGCCGGGTTTTTTTTTATTATACCTACCTACTTACCCACTAAAACCCCCTTGGTGGCCATCTGAGCATAATGGGAAGCTCCGGGATCTCTTAGAGGCCATAACGCCGTTGCTAGTGTTAAGTATATCTAAATAAAATACCTAAACCTTCTGCAAAAAAATATCTGAGTGATAAATCCCTTGCTTAGTTAGTTTAGTGAGTGCCCAAACAAACAGACTGGAATAGTGACTTTGTTTTACTTGTTAACTATTAGAGTAATAATTTATTTAACTTTTCAGGGATTTTTTGATCCTTTTATAAATTATTATATATATTAAATTGGACCACCGAGGGAAGCCAGGCGGCACAATGGGTACTTGTTTATCTATACATTGATGAAATTGTAAGTTATTTTTTTCAAAAGAGCAACCACTGAGTTTCTTGCTGGTTCTTCTCGGTAGGATTCACTCGAAGTGTCAAAAGCACTTGTAAAAGTTTGTTTGAATAAAAAAAAAACATTTGAATTGAGTTTGAATTTAATGTGAATATCGATGTGCATACAGTATTTCAGTATTTTTTTTAAATATATATATATAGCTGCTCGTGCTGAGTGACTCATTGATCGCCGCTCCTGTAAAATTTTGTATAAAACATTTTTTTTTTACTCATCGTTTCGTATAGAAGACAGAAATTCAATCAGAGGAAAAATACGGAGAGAGCTGATGATTGAGGATTTCGAAGACGGATAAAGAGCAAAGCCAGGGTATTGAAGTAAGGTGGGGGATTCTCGAACAAATGTCACTTGAAACCTCATCCAATTGGCGGTAAGTTGAAAAAAACTTCAAAGCGGCGGATTCAAGATGGCCGCCACACAAATTTCTTCAGTGTCTATCTCGGAGAGTATACAAGATAGAAGAGTGGTTTCTCGGCAAAAGAGGATCAGGACCTGAAGGTCTTCTTGATGAACAGGAAAAAAATTCAAGATGGCGGAATATATTTTTCCACAGAAAATGGTGAATGTTGACTGGGATTTGGAATTATGAACTACTAACTAACTAAACTAACCACGCACCATACTATTATTTATATATATTAGCCACTAGGAGCACAAGTGGTGAAGAACTGAGGCAGTGGCGTGCAGTTCATAGAGGCATAAAAGCACTGCTCACCCAAGGGGAAATACGTCAATTCTCATTTTTTATCAAGACAGTCAGTAAATAGGTATTCTGGCCTACCAATGCCTACCCCAGCTTCAAACCCTGTGCACTCCACTGAACTGAGGATGGAGTTGGTTTCTGTGTCGTTCGCTGCTGTTACTACTACTTACTACAATTAAACTTGATAAAAGCTTGCAAATAAAAGTGTAATGAGTAAAGTTGGCACGTAAAAACTATATCGCCTTAATGCAAGCGCTGTAAAATGCTTTAAAAGTCGTAAAAAGCGCCTCCATATCAGTCAGCTCATCACCAATAAGACCGCCTTTGCACCCTTCTGTCTTATCTTTTAAGCTTTTCTTTATTGTTATTGTTTTTAAGTGTGTGCAATAAAGAGTTAATCTAATCTATCTCTTCACATTAAACTAGCTCTTAATGTTCTCGGCGCTCCTGAAACAGTTGAAAATGTTTCTCACGGCTGCGATTTTTTTATCCACTACAAGTTAGCCCTTGACTGCGATCTCACCTGATGGTAAGTGATGATGCAGTCTAAAATGGCAGCGGGCTAACCTGTTAGGGGCATGGCAGTTATATTAAACCCATACCCCTATTCGGTTCCTACACGGCATCGCACCGGAACGCTAAATCGCTTGGCGGCACGTCTTTGCCGGTTGGGTGGTAACTAGCCACGCCCGAAACCTCCCACCAGGGCCAGACCAGGGAAAATTCAGAAATTATAAATTCCCAAATTGACCCTGCCGGGGATCGAACCCGGGACCTCCGCACGTTAAGACAACAACGCTACACACTGCGTCAAGCTATACTAACAATATCGCAGACATATTTATTTTACTTACGAGGTTTGTTAATGACTACTTGATATTATTGTAATAGTCGTTGTGACCGATTTTCTTTTCATCCTTTTTCCCAGGGACGACATAGCCTTTTCATCCCGGAAAATCAAAAAGCTCCCATTGGACTTCTCCGACTTGGAGAATGAAAGAGCAATGGAAAGCACAGCAGCAGGCAATAAATAATAGTCAGTATACCGCACACACTAGTGCGATAGGACAAAAGGTAGTTCCCCTCCGACGCTCACGTTTTGACCTGCCCGGTGCCTAGTGTATTTTAGCACTAATTCGTGTACAAAATAGAACAGGGCAAATTTAAAAAAAAAAAAAAAAAAAAAAAAAACTTTGTGGTTGAGGTGTTTTGGTTCTCCCGGGAACTCTTTAATTTTACGGGATATATATAGCCTATGTGCTATTCCAGACTATAATCTATCTCAGTGCCAAATTTCAGCCAGATCCGTTCAGCGGTCAGGGCGCGATTGAGTAACAAACATCCATACATTCATACATCCATACATCCATACATCCATACATCCATACATCCATCCAAACTTTCGCATTTATAATATTAGTAAGATAAGATTAGTCATGTTAATAGGTGTTATTAATCTTGCACGGGCAAATCTTACATCATGGGAAGCTAACGCGTCGCGAGTAATTACGTCGTTGCACAGAGTGTCGCTTTGCGGCTGCAGATCATTAATTGTCGGACCTCAGGTTGAGGAGCGGGTATTTAATTTTTTTTTTCATTATTCAGTTTTTTTTTTTAAATCCTTTTTTTTTTTTATTGAAAATAATACAATAGAACTTAATGCTAGCTAGCCTAACCTAATTACTATGTAAATCATGCCCGCGTGGAATGGTGGCAAGAATGCTGGCTGCATTTCCGCGCTGGACAGCCAGGCTGATCCTTTGCGCAAAAATGAGTATTTAAATAACATCATCTATGACAGAACGTCGAATAAGAATGTCAATTAATGCAAAGGGCTTCATGCTGAAACCGATAAGTGTGGTCAGAATTAAAAAAAAACACGACTGCCCTGCCATAAAAAACTAAAAAAACTAACTAAAAAGTTAAAAATCTAAATTAATATAGTTAAATCTTATTCACATTTTTATTGAATAATATTTTTTTTGTGAATCATTGGATATTGAACTATAGTGTTACATATTTTTGGAATCTGCTCATCATTTTCTAGATGATGTTTATGTAGTTAATCTTATTATCGAATTTTTTTTCAAATTTAGTGTTTAATGCGGGACCATGGTCACCCCATAAATTCTTTTTAAAATTTTACTAGCCTATGTCACCCGGAATAAGCTAGGGATTCTAACGATACCTCATTTATCAAAATCGGTTCAGGCGTATAGAAGTTATGGTGGAATATACAAACTCACATACATACATGAACCCTAAAAATAATATGTATATTCCTTTTTTCAGGCAGTCGTATAAAAAGAAAATGGTCGCTCCCGTTCGCCAGAGCCTTTCTACTGAATGAACTAGAAGTTTAACTCGCTATAATCCGCTACAGTAAAAGAATCCAAATTAAATTACTGTAGCGGATTATAGCGAATTAAACTTCTAGTTCATTCACTATCATGGACTTCCGAAAAGTAACCCTGCTTCTATTCTATATAATAGACCCTTTGTACTACATTCATACATAAGTCATATTATACTTTCTACTTTACGCCTGCAACTTCATCCACATCCATTAAAGTTGACTTTAAATCCAATGATAATAAAGAAAATAAAGCATATCAGACATCCAGAAGACCCAGAAACGTAATATTAGACATTTCTTCAACTACTTACATCCATGCCAAAAATGACGTAGATCTGTTTGTTGTTTTTAATTTAAATTTCGTAAAATACAAACATAGTTGATAAGAAAGCACTTATCTGTATAAGAGATCTCTACCAGTGGTCCTCACCTTGGCAGTGATCATATCATTCCCCTGATATGATATCTTTGATTATTATCTGTTGTTGTTTCGTTACAATGAAAATTACTTTTTCATTATCATATTAATTAGTTTTTAATCTTAATTATTATTTCATTGCTCATTTTAGTTGTACAGATACAGATCTAGCCACAAGCAGCCTCGCAGTGTGTGTGGAAAGTGTCAATTTTGGGCGCCCTGGAATAATTAATGTCTAGCAATCGACCCGAAGAGACTAATGAGGATAAATTCTTGATTTTTCTAGATCTAGCCTGCACTAGAGAGGTTAGTGACGGGGTTTTCGCGTTACAAATAATAGGGACCAGAAAAATCATATTCACTAATCTCCTTGTGTACTCTCAAGTCTCATGGACCAAAGCCGGGACCACAGATCGAACAAGAAATAAGTAGACGAAAATATAGAATGAAGTTTCTTCGTATGATAGTCGCATAGAAAATCTGGTCTTGAGCTTGGACTCAAAATCAAATGTTTTTTATTCAAATAAACTTTTGCAAGTGATTCGTAATGGCTTTTGAATTGTCGAGTGAATCAACTTCGAGTCAATACCCACTGGTTCGGAATTCATACCGAGAACAACCAGCAAGAAATTAGGTGGATCTTTTTAGGTGAAATCTTTTGAAAAATTATATAGAACTACATCAATGTGTACATACAGATAAGCAACCGCAGTTTTAAGCATTCGAAGCATCGCTGGAGTGATTCAAATCCATGCTCTTTTATTATTTGCATAATCTTCAATAGTGTAATAAGCTTTTTTACTTTTAATGGATTTCTTTAACTAGGGTAAAGACAAGTTTAAGATCCAAGAGAAAGATCATGAAGATCCAACGACCGTAGAGGCTTTACGAGGGATATTTAAACTGTGAGCTTGGTACAGGGAGACGATAAGCTTAACTATCTTTCTTTTATAAGTTAGTTAAGGAGAATAGTTACTATAATAATAGTTTCCCCACATTTATATTCCTTACTGTTAGATTTATTTTATTTTATTTCAATTTTAATGAGACTAAATAAGTCGATAATGGTTATTTGTTAATGTTTGATGGTTAGAGCCTAGTTGACTGTAACACGGTCTTATTACTGCGACCAATCTCCCATCCATCATGCACTGTAATAACACTTAACCATAATATTGTAATTTGTAAGTTCAAATTACAATATTTCTACACATCATTTTCTAGATCATGATTATATAGTTAATCTTATTTTCAAATATTTCTTTTCAACTTTAGTTTTTAATGCGGGACCATGGTTACCCCATCAAATTTTTTAAAAAATTTACTAGACTATGTCACCCGGAATAAACTAGGGATTCTAATGATACCTCATTTATCAAAATCGTTTCAGGCGTATAGAAGTTATGGTGAAATATACAAACTCACATACATACATTAATACATACATGAACCCTGAAAACAACATACTCCTTTTTTCAGGCAGTCGTATAAAAAGTGCTCAACGCGCCTAAAGAAGTTTTCACATCAATAATTTCATTTTTGTGCCTTTTGGGGTTGAGACCCTGGGGTCGTGGGGCGAAGATGCTGGATCCTTTTTTAAGGATCTATCTTCTCGTCTCACAGAGTTCACAGGTGACCGGAGGGCTGGTAGTTACCTTGGCCAACTTCTATATATATAAAATTCAAAGTCCTGACTGACTGACTGACTTATATATCAACGCACAGCCTAAACCGCTGGGCCCAGAGACATGAAATTTAGAAGGTGTGTTCTTTGTGAAGAGTAGGTATCCACTAAGAAAGGATTTTCGAAATTCCACCCCCAAAAAGGTAAAATAGGGGTTGAAAGTTTGTACGAAAGTCCATCATTTTTCAAGTCATATCCATAAAAGTTGATATTTGGGCTTCCGGTTTAAAATTATGAAGTACGAATTTCAGTTTTTGAAATCAACTGTCTATTCCAAAGAACGTCAAATAGAGAGTTTGACCTTCAATCACGCCACAACAGAGCAACGGATCGACGTGATTTTTTGCATGGGTGTAGTTAAATACCTAGAGATTGACATAGGTTTATTTTTATCCCGGAAAATCCCGGGCCTTCCTTGCCTGTGGGAATTAAAAAACTTTTGCCGCGCGAACGAGTTACTTTTCCTCGGGAACACGTGGAGGTATCAGATTGAAATTTATATCAAATACTTAGAGGTCTTGAAGCTGTGTAAAAATCAAGCTCCTAAGCAAACGCAATCATAGGACTTAATGTCTCAGATTAAATGCCGCATATTTTGACACTCGTCAATAAATCAAAACTTAAATAAATAAATAAATAAAATCTTTATTTGGAATTACCATATACAGTGAAGGTACAAACACAAACTTAGTAGTAAAGAAATAAACAAATAAAATAACTTACGAACTAGACGGTGACAAAATAATTCCAACAAGTGATATTAATTTAACGAATTAAAAAATACGACTGCCCTGACATATTATTTTTGGAGTTTACCTCCATAAGAAGCGATTTGCATATATAGCCTTTGGATTCTTATTCACATTATCATTTTTTATTAAATGATATTTTTTTGTGAATCACTAAATATTGAACTATAGTGTTATATATTTTTGGAATCTACTCATCATTTTCTACATGATGATTATATAGTTAATCTTATTTTCGATTATTTTTTTCAATTTTGGTCTTTAATGCGGGACCACGGTCACCCCATCAATTTTTAAAAAAAATTTACTAGCCTATGTCACCCGGAATAATAAGCTAGGGATTCTAACGATACCTCATTTATCAAAATTGGTTCAGGCGTATAGAAGTTATGGTGGAATATACAAACTCACATACATACATACATACATACATGCATGAAACCTGAAAACAATATAATCTTTTTTTCAGGCAGTCGTACAAAAACCAGCCAGTACAGTGTAAAATATTTTTCATCATACCTATTCGAAAAACGAATATTGGCTTCAGAGGATAGCGGGAGCAAAATGTAATTTTTAGGCCCATGGGACTTTTCATTTCTCTGTTCTGATTGGTCCGCGTTCGTGCTTCTGATTGGTGCTTAAACGTATAGGTAATGTCCATACATAGTACGTTGATACTCCTAGCTTTTTCTCATACGGAATGATGAACAATAGTGTGTGTCACTCGGGGCTAAGTTTTTTGTTCTCGGGCGGCGTATATTGAATTCCTCGCTACGCTCAGGATTCTACTTTAGAATCCTTCACTTCGCTCTGAATTCAAAATAGCGCCCTCGGGGAACAAACATTTTCTTTGGCCCCATATAACACAAATAACTATTGCTCACTGACGTACCAGTAAGCTAGACGTAGGTGGTATCTAGTATCTACTCGTACCTACACGCGAGAGATAACCACCCTGTCACAGTACTTGGTGTTCTGTTATCTGTATCAACCAATTACCATCTGATGATTATATCGCAGTCAATCACTCACTCGAGTACTTGAGTACTTATTTACAAAGTTATCTATTGTTATCTATGTTGTTTTAAGGAATGAATGGCCGGGTCTCATGGAACCAAGGTTGGCTTAAACCTTGGTTGGCACCTTGGTTCCATGAGACCTGTGGTACTCCATGTAATGCTTTCATTTTTACTGGTAATTTTTTTGGCTAAATAAAGGATTATTTATTTATTATTGATTTATTATTTATTTGTTATTTATTTATTATTTATTTGTTATTTATTTGTTATTTATTTATTTATTATTTATTTATTAATTTATTTATTGCAATTCGAAGAGAAAATTATATAAAATATGATCATCTCAATTCATACTTACAGTCCTCACCTAATTTCCTAATTTAATTGTGACTACCTCCGTGGCGCAGTGTGTAGCGCTGTTGTCTTAACGTGCGGAGGTCCCGGGTTCGATCCCCGGCAGAGTCAATTTGGGAATTTATTGTATTGAGAATTTCTAGTGGCCCGACCCGGAACTCGAATCCGGGCACTCGTCGGCCGCAGTCGAACAGCCTAAACCAACCACTAAACCAACGAGACAGTTGTAAATTGCAAATGCGAAAGAATAATTTATTAATAAAATAAATAAGAAGTATAAAATAAATAATAATATCTATCTGTTACCATTCCCCGGCTTAGCCACTGAACCGATTTTGACAAAAATGAGTAGATAGGTACAGAGGAAGCTTGCATTATATACAACGAACATAATCTCCTTTTTCCCACCGCGGAAAAACCGGTCATTTTCCATACAGTCACGGTAAAAACGGGTAAAAAGTACAAATAGGCATTCTTATTATCTAAGAATACAGTTTTACGTAAGGCTCTAGCGTTTTACAGGCTAAAATCACCTTTATAAACATTTAAAAGAACTAAGATTAAAGTAATAATTTGGTATTATGACGAGCATTAATAAATATGCTTTACAGTATAAATGCAGGCAAGAATTAATATTTATTACCTACACATAACATACATGGATGAGACCTGAATCTAAAGGACATGACCAGTAATTGCCCTCCGATTCGGGACAATGCACAGGATTTCCGTTTTTACAGTAAGGTTTAAAAATTCTAAACGAAATTATTATGAATTTATTATTCCAAATAAGGTCAGGGTTCTAATGACAAAAAAAAACAGTACGTTTATTGTTTAAATCTTGAGCGTCCGCGTTCCTCTTTACGCACTACTCCATTTTGACGTTCCATTATATCCATGCCTAATAATAATCTTGTAACCCTACATGAATACCATTTAAGTACCTTAGTCATTATATTATGAATGATTTATTTTTGATCAATTAAATAGTAATGAAAAGGAAATGTATGTTTTGTTCATAATTATTTTTATTTTTTGACAAGTCTCAAACTAATAGATCGAGCAAAGCATTTTGAAATACTGCGTTTAAAGGAACGCCCTTTCACATTGCATATGCTGCCATCTGTGGTCGAATAGTTGAACTTGTTAACCAAAAGTAGTGAGCAATACTTAAAAATATTGTCTAGACTCACCACTATAACTAGCGCCATCTAGTGTGGGAAAGCAGTTTTTGGCGAAACTTTTTTTATTTATTTTCTCAGTTTTCAGAGCCTTCAGACTCCTGAAACTTTTTTATTTGAAAACTATAAAATATAACAATTACAATAATAAAGAAATAATACTTGAAAATATTTTTTTAGACTCGCTCAACATAATATATAGCGCCATCTAGTGTGGGAAAGCAGTCTTTTGGTGAAACTTTTTTGTTCATTTTCGCAGTTTTCCGAGCCTTCAGACTCCTGAAACTTTTTTATCTGAAAACAGTGAAATATTACAATTACAATAATAAAGAAATCATTGCTGAACATTGATTTTTGACACCTAGGCAAGCTGCCATAGTTCCACCGGTCAAGTCCTTTAAATACTTACTATTGATACAACTAAATGTTGGATAATTAACTACTTACGCTTAAATAAGTCAAATCAATTTATAATGTAAAAGATAATCTTATAGTTTTAGAATTTACAAAGCTAAGTAAACAATTATCGCAAAATATCACGATTAAATGGGTAGTCAATCGCGAGTGAGACATTAATTAATTCGACATTCTTAATTTTCTCGGATCAAAGTAGCCATTTGTCACTTTTCAGTTCCTCAACTACATTTCAGTTCCTCAACTACTTTTCAGTTCCTCAACTACTTTTCAGTTCCTCAACTACTTTTCAGTTCCTCAACTCCTTTTCAGTTCCTCAACTACTTTTCAGTTCCTCAACTACTTTTCAGTTCCTCAACTACTTTTCAGTTCTTCAACTAGGTATACCCATACCAAAAATTACGTCGATCCGTTGCTCCGTTGCGGCGTGATTGAAGAACAAACCAACAAACAATCACACTTTCGCATTTATAATATTACTAGCTGATGCCCGCGACTCCGTCCACGTGGATTGAGCTGTTTTAGGGGTATGAAAAATAGATAGTAGCCGATTCTCAGACCTACTGAATGTGCATATAAAATTTCATAACAATCGGTCAAGCCGTTTCGGAGGAGTATATGGTATATAGTATGCTATGGTAACTAACATTGTGACAAGAGAATTTTATATAGGTTTAAGAGATTAGCATTATAGTAAAAAATTGTCCTGAAGTACTCATAGTTTATCTTTTATATTAATGGAATTTTATAGGAATGCCATTCCGAACCAGTGGTAGATTCACTTGACGATTCAAAAGTACTTGTAAAAGTTTATTTGAATAAAAAAACATTTGAATTTGAACTTGAATATCTTTTAACAGGTGCATATTAAATGAATAATAGACAAAGGACTAAAGAGAATTATATTATTTTTAATTGGATTGTTTTTTAAACTAACTTTAAAATAGGAATTCAATATCACATTTATTGGAAAACGATATGTAATTATAATATTATATTACAGTTTACATATAACAATAATATATTAATATTATTATTGATTTATAATTTAGGTATATAATACTAAATCTGCTTCTATGATAAACACGTAACTTAGGACTTATTAGTTATTAAGTGCCTACTTTACAAATTGGTCTGTTTTTATACGACTGCCTGAAAAAAGGAGTAAGTCTATTGTTTACAGGGTCCATGTATGTATGTATGTGAGTTCGTATATTCCACCATAACTTTCATAAATGAGGTATCGTTAGAATCCCTAGACATAGGCTAGTAAAATTTAAAAAAAATTGATGGGGTCACCATGGTTGAAAAAAAAACAAAATAAGATTAACTATATAATCATCATCTAGCAAATGATGAGTAGATTCCAAAGATATATAACACTACACTATAGTTCAATATCCAGTGATTCACAAAAAAATATCATTTAATAAAAATGTGAATGAGATTCTAATTTAACTAGATTCATTCAGATTTTAAATTTTTTAAATTATGACGTGTAACAAAAGTATCTACCTCCTTACCAACCTACAATTATTAATTCACATAAGTAAAACACAAGTAAGTAAATTATTGATTACGTTGCAGGTGCTAGTAGACATCAATTTATACACTTAACCATTTCTAATAAATACTTTCATTAAAATTATCTACAAAAGATTTATCTACTTATTAAATATTTAGATAATCATAAATAAATAGACATTTTTCTATGTACCAGCATACAAATATCTCATGAAACGAATAGTTCGATGTTCATAAAAAATCTCATGTAAGCTACCTTGCTAATTATTAAGTAAGTAAGTACTATATTTACATAATTTAAATAAATATTTTATAATTTCCAGCTCCATGAGAACTTCACCGATTCTGCATTGTATACCGTATCTAAAGAATTTAACACTTCTTTATTCACTAACGTGGGAGCATCGATGGCCCAGAGGTAATCTAAATGATTGAAATCAGGGTCTGGCACCTGGTACATTTCCGTCGTAGACGGTAACCTCTCAAACAAAAGCCGTACATCTTTTTCACTGGACAGCAGGTCATTTGTGGCCCAGAACAACTTGATAGGGAGCGTCACTTTACTGAGGTCGTACTCCGGAGGCTGTTCCGCTCCGTACACTTTCAGATTATCTTTCTTCCCGTAATCGAACCGCTGGAACCTCCCTCCAGCTAAAATCTCTTGGGCAAAATGTACCGCCGTCTTCCACGACGTCCCCGTTCCCAAGTTCGACAGGAAAACAGGCAAAAGAGTCTTATTGAACTGCTTCTCGTTGTAACCGCAGATGTAAAATATCACATTCTTACAAACTAAAGAGTCCACGTTGTCGACGTCACAGGAGTTCGTCATCTTCCCTAGGATGGAATCTTTCGGTATGAACTCGTGGGAGCCGTACAGCATCTCCATGTAGGCGACGTTGCTCGCTATCGGCGCCAAGGCTTTGATGGGCGATCTTATATCCGACATAAAAGTGACCGGAGCCAACGCGAATCCCGCAGCTAACTTGTCGTTGTATTCAGGTCTCATGGACAACATGGCGAACAGTATAGTGGTCCCCATCGAGTGGCCTATGTATGTTATCTTAGCTTCCTCACCTTTCTGTTTAGCCACATGGTCGATCACAGCCGGGAGGTCGTGAAGAGCTACGTCATGCCACGAGAAATTCCAGAAAGATTTAGAATCGCTCTTCAAAACGGCATGCTCCTTGGAGTACCTGTTTCCTCTGATGTTGGGCATCCAGACGTCGTACCCTGCGTCCGCCAACACGTACGCGAGAGCTTTGTCGGGTCCGTTGAGTATCCAGTCCGCAGAGCTGGCGAACAGACCGTGCTGCAGTATCACTGTTTTCTCCGGAGTGACTTCACCGGTTCTGGAGCGAGGAATCCTGTGGATGTTCAACATGTAGCCTTGGGACATCACGGTGTGAGTCTCGCACGGGTACCCTTGTCGCGTGATGATCGAGGGTACCGATAGATTCACGTCCGGGTTGTCCATACGCGCGTTCGGTTCTTCCACTTGATCGTACGACCACGTATCGGTCATCTTCCGTCCGCTCTCTTTGACATTTTCCACGTAGTTGTTAATGTCCGCGCTGATTTCCTTCCCCTTGTCGTCGAGATAGCTGCTGACCGAGTCTCTCATCCGCAGCGCCTCCTGATAGCTCTTGCTGAAGGCCTGTTCCACGCGGTCCTTCTGCACCTCGAAGAAGGCTTTCATATTCTCCGAAAAGTTCTGAATAGGATTCATTTCGAAGGGCCAATTTTCTAGTTGTACCGGCAATGCACCGGAGCTCGCAATAAGCAACACACATAAGTATAATACGTTCATAGCTCCGCGTGGCTAATTCTGACTAACCTCGAGACGCGTGTGTCCGTAATGTTGGTAATAGGTATTGTTCCCGCTGACCTGCCCGGGTTAGCGCGTAATTGTGATAAATATATAATTGTGTGTATTATGTGCTTAAATATCTCGTTATTTTATTATCTTAAAAAATATTGGTTTTTACAGAGTTCCTACGTCATTGCCATCTGTTATATTTTCGTGATAACCTATGGATCTTTAATTAAAACAAGTAATTTACCAGGATGTTTACTTATTATTGGAAACATTTACCTCATCGTGATTCAACTTTTTTGATGTGGAAAACGGAAATCGCAAGATTTATTGATCTGTGGTATGAAAGTTTTCAAAAGGATAGTAATTAAAGTTCCTCATTTATTTTATGTGTTATCTAGTTAGAACTGACAACGGACCGGTTCAAATAGGTGAGTATTTTAAACTATGACTTTAGGACGCAGCTACCTATGACTGTAAAATATCAGGCAAGTACCTACATAAACCTAAACAAGGCGGAAGGGTTTTTAAATAAATGATTGAAAATAGTTTCTTAAGGTTGCACAAAATAGAGGTAGGTATATACGGCGGGATACTTATCTTCTATGTACTTACATATATAATTACTAATCATACTAACGTTACTAATTTTTGCACTAAACCAAAATGACAGCACTAAATATAAATTGCTAACCCTTTCAAAATACTCCCTGCGGAAAGGGACAGAACTAGATTTATAGCCGCCAATTTAGTTCATGTTTATGGATTATGAGAAATATGAAAAGTTTACAAACTTACTCGTGTTAGTACCTACCTACTTACTGGAATATAAAGTAAAGTAAAGTAAATTAAATAAAAAAAAAATTACATTTTTGGTAAAAAATGGCACAGACAAGATGTTATTAGGTTAATAATTAGTACAAGCATATTTTATCGTTGTATTTTATCGTTACCGACGTCCAAATGTTAAATTAATATAATATTCTTATTAAGAATTGAAGAATTCTTGTACCGAATAAAAACAATGATTTAGAAGATAGATATTCTAACAGTAGTTTTTTAAATAATTGTAGATTTAGTTCTTTTAGTTTATTGGGTAATTTATTATAGATTTAAAAGTTTTTACTAAAGAGACTTAGTCTTTGATGAGGCAACGAAATGTTATTTTTGTATCATTTGCTTGTGTATAGTTGTGAATATGTACCTAGAAATAGATTGAAGTTTTTAAAAACAAATATTTTGTATTTTAATATCCTTTTCATCAACTGCACAATCTTCCTGCAAGCATAATAATATTATTCATTATCAGGGTTAAGATTACTTGAGTAAGTACCTTAGTATTTGAAATATATGTCACAAATAAATAAATTGAGAATGAGATCCTTCGAAATCTAGACTTATCATAAGCTTAGGCGACATTACACTCCTTTTTTTGCTGTCGTGTAGAAAAAATGTCTTCCATCCCTTCTCACATAGAACTTAAGTACTGATACTGTAGGTAATAAGGTACCAAGATCTTTTTCATCATACCTATTCGAAAAACTAAATTGGCTTCAGAGGATAGCGGGAGGAAAATGTATTTTTTAGGCCCATGGGACTTTTCATTTCTCTGTTCTGATTGGTCCGCGTTCGTGCTTCTGATTGGTGCTTAAACGTACAGGTAATGTCCATACATAGTGCGTTGATACTCCTAGCTTTTTCTCATACGTAATGATGAAAAATAGTGTGTGTCACTCGGGGCCAGATGTTTTGTTCTCGGGCGGCGTATATTGAATTCCTCGCTACGCTCAGGATTCTACTACTATACTACTACTTTACTATAGAATCCTTCACTTCGCTCTGAATTCAAAATAGCGCCCTCGGGGAACAAAAATATTCTTTGGCCCCATATAACACAAATAACTATTAATACGACCTACTTAGTTATTGTCACCAATGTTGCAAAATGTTCTACTTAACCTAAGAAGAAACCTAAGAACCTAAGAATTTACTGCCTAATAGGTAGCAAGGCATGTCGTTTGGACACTTAAGTGTAAACTTAGGTACGTACTTTTGCCTAGACTTCTTCCGCGTACTTATGTTTCGCTAAGTTAATAATAATTAATTTATCCTAAATAATAATTAACTAGCTAATGCCCACGACTTCGTCCGCGTGGATTGAGGTTTTACAGTCTTTAATTTTCCGGTATAAAAAGTAGAATGTGTTATTCCAGACTATAATCTATCTCTGTGTCAAATTTCATCCAGATCCGTTCAGCCGTTGGGGCGTGATTGAGTAACAAACATCCATCCATACTTTCGCATTCATAATATTAGTATAGGTTAGCTATTCATCATTAAATAAACAATCATCTATTTATCATCATCATCATCATCATCATCATCATCATCAACCCATCGCCGGCCCACTCCTGAAAATGAGAAGAGTTCATGCCATAGTCATCACGCTAACCAAGTGCGGATTAGTAACAACCAACAGTTATACAAGATTGCCAGTTACTGGCATTTATATTAAACCCTATTTGGTTTCTACACGGCATCGTACCGGAACGCTAAATCGCTTGGCGGCACGATTTTGCCGGTAGGGTAACTAGCCAGGGCCGAAGCCTCCCACCAGGCCAGACCAGGGAAAATTCAGAAAATATAAATTCCCAAATCGACCCAGCCGGGGATCGAACCCGGGACCTCCGCACGTTAAGACAACAGCGCTACACACTGCGCCACGGAGGTCGTCAAATGAAGGTTCTCCGGCACAGCTGTGAACGGCGAGCTTTTTCGGGTAAGCTCTGAAGATATAGAAGCAGGAGGGATACCGTAAGTATTTTCACTATAGCGAATAAATAAAATATAAATAAATCATTCATGAAGATCATCCACAGCTAAGTCACTACCTACCTCTGACCCCACCAGTGGGTCCAGCCGGTGTAGTCTTAGGCCAGCACAAATAAGCCAACATTGGCTAAGAACAAGTATTGCTCTCAAATGGTCAATGCTAAAGAAATAGAATAGGATAGATTGAAGAATTCAGGATAGATTGACATATACTAGAAAACGTGCTATTAGCTGATGACGATGTTACTTATTTTAAGTACAGTACTAAGTCCCACAAACTTAACAGACCCGGTGACAGCGTCGATGTTATCTTTTATAAATAAGAGTATCTGGATGGACCGGGCTTTGCTCGGTATATTTTTTTTGGTAAATCGAGTTTTTTGGAAAAAAAATTTTTTTTTTTTTTAAATAAAATATTATTTAGAAATAAGGGGGAACAAAATCGGACTCGAGAACATCTGGACACGAATCGTGGTCTTCTGGTTTCTGGACCGGACCTGTTTCTCACCTGAGCTATTATAAACCTTGTAGATCGTGGCGAAATTTACCTTCGTATTTAATATTGAAGCAGTTTTTCATTGCCTAGAAACACGGAAAAAACGACATTTTCTAAAAATGAATCCTAGCTATATCGATTTATCGCCCCCGAAATCGCCTACATATGTACTAAATTTCATGAAAATCGTTCGAGCCGTTTTGGAGATTTAGATTATATACTTAAATAAGAATTGCTCGTTTATAGGTAGGTATTTAGATGGAAACTAAAATCATAAAACTTGTTAAAATTTTGGCCACTGAGTTAGATATGGTGCTCTTTGTTTTTAATTTTGCAGAGGCAGAAACTATACGTAATATAGATAAAAATACCTATAGATAAAAGTCCGATTATCTTTCTTTATTATGTCTGTGTTATCTATATACAGTAATCATAGATTTAGGATTGGTCTCCGAAAGAGTTTCCGCTGATGTAACGCAGCGGAGACCAAGTAATATACCCTATTATATAATATATTACACCTATGCTATGCTCATCCGCATAGAATTAGTGGTTCCTAATATACGGCCGGTTTTTGAATTGAGAATTTCACGTTGAGTCTGTCTCAAACACTACTATAAGTACTAATTAAGCAAATTTTTGTTTTTGAATTGATATTTTGTAAGGTTTGACAAACATAAAAAACTTAAGGATTATCTAATCAAATATTTAAGCAAACCTTAGCTGATTTTGGCTTGAACGGTTAATTCAGAAACCGGCCGATTATCTGATCCGATGATTATTTACTTATCTGATCCCTCGTAGCTTTAGTTTTAAGATACCGTAACTGATTATCATTATCATGTTTTTTATGTAGTTAATTGACTGTTGGGTTTATTATTTCGATAACTATCAATTTGACTTCTTTCATGACCTTTAATTTTTGTACGGGGGTAATAGTCCAGGATCCGGGGTCCATTTTTGCACTTGATTACTATCAAGCTGAATCTTCGTGAATAGCTTCGTTTCGATGAGACGCCCAACAATTACCTGTACGAAAACTCTCGATTGTGGTAGTTAATAGGGGTAGCAGGGATGATATATTATGTTAATTTGATGATTCTCAAAAATTTATTACTAACTAACTGGTTTTTTTTTGTTAAATCTGCTAAGTAAAGTAAAGTGCCCTACAAAATGTATGGTTTTTTATCAAAAAGTCCTCCTTCCAACTAGTATTGATAACGAGGTCATCAAAAATGATTACTAACCAGCTGTTTGTTTTTTACTTAGTTAATATTTATAAAATTTAACGCTCAAAATTAGTAATACAAATCCTTGATGTAAAAATAATTACTATCAAGCTTAATAGCTTCGTTTCGATGAGATGGCCAACGTCCAACGTCCACGTCCTGTGCGAAAATTCTCGACTGTGGTAGCTAACAGAGGTAGTAAGGATAAATAATATGACGATTTGATGATTCTCAAAAATGTATTACTGTATTTTTTTTTTCTCTGTCTCTATCTAAATTGAGAAGAATGATTAAGATTTAAATTATCTTGAGATTTAACAAATTATCTTAGTATTTTTTCAAATAATTTTATTTGAAAAAATACTTGTCCTACAAAATGTATGGTTTGACCAGAGTCCCCTCCTTCCAATATGTATCGATAACGAAGTCATTAAAAATTATTACTCATCAAAATGAAGCTACTCACGGAAAATTAGCTTGATAGTAATCAAGTGCACAAATGGACACTGGCTCTTGGACTATAGTTCCTATAAATACAAACGTTTTGAGATTCACAGGGCAGTTGGAGTCGAGTCGCGGCTCGGTGGACAACGATTTTACCATTGAAAAAGTTTATCAGATCTTTGATTAAGTATTTATGAGTATCAGATGCAAATCGCCTAAGACGTATTTTCGGCCATAGCTCCAAGGATTTTAGGAGGATCGAGATGGGAATAGTACCAAGAATTAGGGAGCTTATCGAGACACGTGTGAGCGTTTTAGTTTTGTAAATCGGCTGGTAACTTATTTGGAATTTTGAAAAATGTAAAAGTCGGAGTTTTCGGGGGGTTTTTGTTAACTGCCTCGTTGGTCTAGTGGTTAGCATGGTAGACTTCTATAGAGTCCCAGGTCGGGCCATAATTAGGTATTGGGGTTTTCTGACTAGAAAGTACTAGCTCGGAGTTAGGAAGTTGGCGGTGTTTCACCCCCGTGCCTCGGAGAGCACGTTAAGCCGTCGGTCCCGGTTATTATCACTAACATGATAATAGTCGTTAAAGCCCGCCAATCCGCATTGGAGCAGCGTGGTGGGTCTAAGCCCTAATTCCCTCTCCTATGAGATTGGAGGCCTGTGCCCAGCAGTGGGACTTAATGGGCTGTAGTGGTGGTGGTGGTGGTTTGTTTACTAAATGGTAAATATTTTAGAAAAAATTAAAAAAAAGATTTTGGGGTATTAGTTTAGCTACAAAATGGCTTTTTTTTTGTGAAAATCGGTTAATAATTGTGACATTTGTGGGGTGCGAATAAAACGAAACGAAAAAGGAGATAAAATACGTTTATTTGTTAAAATTTGTCAATAACAAATCAGACATTACAACCGTACATCATGACACTGCCCGTTAGCGGGAGCATACGCACAATACAGAGAACACAAGTCCCGACGGATTCCCAGAGTGAACATGCTCGACGAACAAGCTCGACGAACATGCTCGACGAACAAGCTCGACGAACATGCTCGACGAACATGCTCGACGAACAAGCTCGACGAACATGCTAGACGAACATGCTCGACGAACAAGCTCGAACACATGCTCCACATCGGATACTCGCCTTGGAACACGTTCGCACGTACAGACCTAACATTGTGGCCTATTCTGTTAAAGTTTAGTTTAGAAAATGGGTACAACAGAATTGGGCATTTGACTACTGTTCAAATAAATTATTTTTTAGTAATTATTAAATAGATCTCCCAAAAGTCGTAATATCCACGTCACCTGGTAGTTTTATGTTGAATAACCATTTTAAACAATCGATTATAGTAAAAAAGTGCGTCGAACTTTGATGACGTCACATTTCAAAATTTCATTTAAATCATTTCATTTTCATTTCAAAATCCCTTATTTAGGACGCGTTTTGACGTTTGAAAAAAAGTTGCTGATTTGACTATTTGTCAAATACCCAATTAGTCACATTATATTGTAAAAGAGGAATTTCGATATTTGACTGAAAATAAACGAACCGACATTAATTATTTACCTGTTTCTAGTCACAACTCACAGTCTATGTCAAAAATTGTTATTGCTGATCAGGAGTATATTATATATTTAAAAACGACAGATAATACTTTAGCGTAATAAGAAAAGACTTTTACTAATATTAGACAGAACCTAAAACGAATCGCTAGAATTAGCTAGATAATTTCATTATCCTGAAAATTTTATTTATAAAGTGCAATTTGTAATTTCATAAATGAAAATATTTTATTTTATAGATACGTGATAATAAATCATAGAATGAGAAAAGTGTTATGACCTAAATTGACCTAAATATGTAAATTGTTAGAGCGCTGTGTTCTCCATTGTGCGTATGAGTTTGACCGAATATTTACACAACAGAAATTGTTTCGACCCCACAACTAGGCCATTTGAATATGGATCTAATATATGTAGATTTAGAGTCTATATTGGTATAAGAATCGACTGCCATAAATTACCTATAGCATTTTGAATGCCTTATAGTTTTTTTTTTAACTGGGCCATTTGAATATGGATCTAATATCTGTAGTTTTAGAGTTTATATTGGTATAAGAATCGACTGTCATAACGTACCTATAGCATTTCGAATGCCTTATTTTTTTTTTAACTAACTGATTGTAACCCAATTAACTAGACTTGGTGTTTGACGGTTAGGTATTAGACAGTATTTAATCAAATATTTCACCTGTGAGTAAAGTTTCGACCCCACAACTGGGCCATTTGAATATGGACCTAATATTTTTAGTGTTAAGAGTCTATATTGGTATAAGAATCGACTGCCATAAAGTACCTATAGCATTTTGAATGCCTTATTTTTTTTAACCGATTGTCACCCAGTTAACTAGACTTGGTGTATGACGGTCTAATACCTATATTAGACAGTATTTAATCAAATATTTCACCTGTGTGTTAAGTTTCGACCCCACAACTGGGCCATTTGAATATGGATCTAATATTAGTAGTTTTAGAGTCTATATTGGTATAAGAATCGAGTGCCATAAAGTAAGTATAGCATTTCGAATGCCTTATTGTTTTTTTATCGACTGCCATAAAGTACCTATAGCATTTTGAATGCCTTATAGTTTTTTTTAACTTGGCCATTTGAATATGGATCTAATGTTTGTAGTGTTAGAGTATATATTGGTATAATAATCGACTGCCATAAAGTACCTATAGCATTTTGAATGTCTTATAGTTTTTTTTAACTTGGCCATTTGAATATGGATCTAATGTTTGTAGTGTTAGAGTCTATATTGGTATAAGAATCGACTGCCATAAAGTACCTATAGCATTTTGAATACCTTTTTTTTTTAACTAACTGATTGTCACCCAGTTAACTAGACTTGGTGTATGACGGTTAGGTATTAGGTATATTTAATCAAATATTTCAGCTGTGAGTAAAGTAATTAGACACATTCAGGGTATATTTGATATATAAGCATAAGTTTTAATAACCATCTGTTATGATACGTCAAGTCTTTGTGTCCATTACACGTATTTATCCCCTAATCGCTCCCTCGTCTTCAAAGTTGGTTTTTGCTTAATGAAAATCGTCACTGAACCTAATCGGATGAAACTTAAACGAAAACTTCACAACTCTCAGTATAACACAAGCGCCCACGCACACACACACACACACACACACTCACGCAACCAAATCCTTATACCAAATAATTATAAACAGCGGCGACCTTACTCTATCATAATCGGTCCAGCCGTTTAAGACACTAAAGGGCAAACATATATCTAACGTACACACAAAACAAATGTATTCTAAATATATATTTATTTGTTTTCCAAAAAAATCTCGAACCGGCTAGGCCGATTCGGAGCGAACTCAGGGAGCGCTACGCAAATACAAACACGTCATCATAGTAAAGCCTCCTCTAGGTATATTTCACATATTAAATGCTAACTTACACAATAATCTAAGCTTTATTCACTTGTGTGCTCTTTCACTAAATATTTCATCATACTATATTACTATATGTATATCATGTATATAGCATACCGCTAAGATAACCATTAGTTTACAAATTTTCATTTATTACCGTAAATTAATATTATTATATTATTATAATAATATTATTTTAATATTATTTTAATATTATTTTAATTACTCCTATATTATATTATATATTTTACATCGGAACAGAGTTTTTAACAAAAGGAAACAGTATCCGCTCCATTCAATTATATTGTTAAGCCGGCTCCACACGCTCAAACATGCTCGACGAGCAAATTAGAGCGTATAATTTGCATTTAATTTCGGTATTTTTGTATGTACGCGTTCGTACGCCATGCAGAATAACAACGATATTTTAATACAAATTGTTTTCATGTAAATGAAACCATTCATTTACAAATTACAAAAATTCAAATTACAAAAATTTGTTACAAAAATGTAATCAGAGAACATTTTAGTAACAAAGCGCCATTGAGAATAGGCATGATGACAGTAACCAAGAATCAATGAAATTATGAATTTATCTAGTGAAATAAGATTCATGGATTATAAAAAACGTATTTATTTATCTATTTCGAGTGAGATTGCTATTTATTTTGATAAAATAAAACTATAAAATACAGCAATCCGCCATATTGGATTAAACACCAAGAAGCGGATGACGTCACAATTGTTTGTTTTCGAGCTTTGTCAATCACACTATTGCTCACTGCACACTGCACAGAGTACATTGGTAATAACAATAGTGACGTCACAAACGACGCCATGACACCGGCGGGCGTTTTGGCGCGAATTTTAAATTTTAAATGCCAATTAAAATTACTTTTCTGCAGAAATAATATATTTTTTCGAAATAGTGGATACTTCCGAACATAATCTGACCATTTCTCAAAATCAGTCATCATGCCTATTTCATATTGTAAGCTCATACAACGGACTCAAATAGTCACGTACTAAAATCATATTTTTCAAGCAGTCTCGGGCAAGGGTTTACACAGCACTTTTCCCAGGGACTCTTACACTTGAAACAGTGTAGTGTAATAAAATTAAGGGAGAAAGGGTCCCTAAATTGGTCCTTATAGGCCTATTACACTGCACTTTTTCCCTAAATTTTATTACACTTGAATCAATGTAGTGTAATAAAATTTAGAGAAGAAGGGTCCCTATTTTAATCCTTATTGCTGTGCAATAAGCGACGCTCTAATTAGCGGGCCTTCACCCTTACCTCAGGGCCCTGTGGAAAGTGCAGTGTAATAGGCTTTTTACTGTGTAGGTTTTTGAAAATGCTAGTGTATTTTGGAACTAAACTAGTTTGATCGATTTTCGCGTTAGAAATAAGCCTTAGAATCGAATCTTAAACACTAAACAATGTTCTTTGTACACAAATGTTATGTAAATTGTTAATTACCATTTTTACTTAAAAGCCATATTCTTTTGGTCAACAACATTTTTTGCGACATATTTCAAATAAATGTTATATAACACAATATGTAATATAAAATGTCAAAGCCGAGCACTTATTTTGGCGCCAAAAAATCCCACTTTCACAACAGTATTTGATGAGTTTTTGATTTTAGAGGCTATTTTCGGTCACACTTCAAGTTTTAAATTGAATATATTATGTAAATGCTACAAGATGCTTGGAATTTATTTAATGAGTAATATGTAAGAAGTTATGGACGACTAATATTTTTAAAAAATACAAAACTAATTTCACACCTTCAGTCGAGCAACGAATTATAATAAAATGCCATTTTATGCCCTAAAATAATATGAAGAGCAATTTTATGAATGTAATTTAATTTAAAGCAACTTGAATAGCTATTAAATGAAAACTACAAGCAATATTATTTTCTTAATAATCTTACTATCTTACTATAATTATTATATAATATTATAAATGTGAAAGTTTGTATGAATGTATGGATGTATGGATGTATGGATGTATGGATGTGTGGATGTATGGATGTTTGTTACTCAATCACGCCCCAACGGCTGAACGGATCTGGTTGAAAATTGGCACAGAGATAGATTATAGTCTGGAATAGCACATAGGCTACTTTTTATCCCGGAAAATTAAAGATTATTGTTTTATATATATCAAAGTATGAATATAAGAGTAATTTAAATAAAATCAAATATCAGAAGTGGGATTCAGTGCTTACTGAAGGTGTCAAATTGTGATTTCATTTATATTATTTTTACTGTTCGAGTTTACAATGTTAATATAAAACTGCAAATTTTCTATGTTTAAGTAAGTGCGTATACTTAATTTTATCGTAACTTTCAACAATTCAACAATACAAAACAGAATTACTTTATTACATTTACATAAGTGTTATTTTTCTTCAAACATATTTTGTCCTATTATACGAATATTAATTAATGTATTCAACTATTAATAAATGTTGTACTTCGTTCAAAATTCGTATATTATCTCGTCTTTTACCGTTATGTAGTGCGAGAGTTTCAAAAGGAACGTCTTTAACAGAAACATTTGTCAATTTTTGACAATTTCCTGTCCTAAAAATGTTCCGTTTTGTGTCCAAAAATGTATTTATTAATATATTAATACATTTTTGGATAAATATGGTGTATTTTTCAAGGATAAATATGGTTCATCTGAACAGAAAACACTTTTGACAATTTCCTGTTCTAAAAATGTTCCGTTTTGTGTCCAAAAATGTATTTATTAATATATTAATACATTTTTGGATAAATATGGTGTATTTTTCAAGGATAAATATGGTTAATCCGAACAGAAAACACTTTTGACAATTTCCTGTTCTAAAAATGTTCCGTTTTGAGTCCAAAAATTTAATAATTAATATGTATAAAATAAAGCTTTAAGTTAGTATACAATTTGTTTCGATAACTTATCGAACCTTTTTTAATAAACAATCAAATAAAATCAGGGTTTTTGTTACAATTTATGCTTAACTAGATGATGCACGCGACTTCGTCCGCGTGGATAAAGATTTTTGATTCCCGCGGGAAATCTTGAATTTTCCGGGATAAAAAGTAGCCTTGGGATGTAAACTATCCCTGTACCGAATTTCGTCAGAATCGGTTGAACAGATGGGCCGTGAAAGCGCAGCAGACAGACAGACAGACACACTTTCGCATTAATAATATTAGCATGGATTGTTTTGGTGTGCCGTGCAATGTTAGCCAAATTCTACTTTAGTAGATGGATAGTAAAATAAGTATAAACTAACATTATAAATTATTACCTCCCGTGTGATTGCACTTTCGGATTAACAAACACATTGTACAGTGAGACTCGAATATTATATTCTATATACTATAAAAGACGTGTATTTTCATTCCTAAACTTAAACTAATATTGCATTTTAGTTGCAAAGTGCATGTATACAGGGACCATCCATTACGACACACTACAATTTTAAAACAACACTTCAATTTTAACTTTTGACATGTGTCAAAGTCACACATTGAACGTGTTATTTTTAAATTTTGACATGTGTCAAAGTCACACATTGAATGTGTTATTTTAAATATACATTATACATTATTTGAGCCCTGTTGCTTATGAAGTCATAAAGATTATGACATTTAAGATGTCCCTATCCTTTGACTAGGGATGATGACAACTCAATCAAATCAGCAACTCTTTATTAAACTTAAAAACTCGCTTCTTTTATGGAAGTTGTCTGAAAGTCACAATTGTGACGTCATCAAATTTCAGCACATTTTTTTTTTTAAATATTTTAAAATGGTTATCAGATTAAAACTAACCGAGGATGTGAATTTTAGGTCTTTTGGAAGACCCTCTATTTAATAATCATATGATATAGGCATCATCTCTATTCAAGATTTCCCACATTAAGTGTGAGAGATCTAATAGAGCGAACTTTGACTTTGCTTACACTTTAAGACATGGTTAAAACGAGACAGATTTATGTTACTCACATTATAGAGCTATTACACTGCACTTTTCACAGGGACTCTTCCACTTTAATCAGTGTAGTAAGAAAGGCTCCCTATATTGGTCCTCATTGCTGTGTAATAATAGCGGCCACGCCCACCCCTACCACAGGGCCTTATTACACAGCAATAAGGACCAATATAGGGACCCTTACACAATAAATCTTATTACACTCCACTGATTCAAGTGTAAGGGTCCCTGAGAAAAGTGCAGTGTAATAGCCCTATAAAGCATATTTCAAATTCACGTCACACTTTACAAACTTCAAATCGCAACATCGCGTGAAACCAACAGACAGTCCCGCATACAATTTTCAAAAAAAAAAAAAAAAACGGAGCCAGCAACTGTACAAAGTCAGACATACAAATTAATGTACAACAAAAAATCAAAAAAAAAAAAAAAAAACAATAGTAACGCTCACTCGACATCGCGATGACGTCGTACAGAAATTAAAACTTAATATTAAAGGAAAAATAACGCAATATCCCTTAAATTAGCGTAAAACTAGACTCCGCCCCACTCGACACTGTACACGCTTAGCACTGTACTGTACTGTACTGTACTGTTCACTGTGACTGTCAAACTGTCAAAACAAAGGGCTTGCAACTGTCAATGTGCTGTCACGCCGCCATGACCGCCGCCGTCCAACACTCTTTTTTTTTTTTTTTTTTTAATTATTTAGACCAGCGCTTGGCTGCTATCAGAGGTGTGATTATGTAAGAATCGCCGATCCAATCGTCAAAGTTCGGCGTCAAAGTAAAATAAACCGTAACATCATTGAAATAGAGCTCAATTTCGTGTATCCATTCTCATACGATTATAGTATCGGACATACCTAAACGTATGAGAATGGATACACGAAATTGAGCTCTAACTCAATAATGTTACGGTTTATTTTTCTTTGACACCGAACTTAGACGATTTGATCGACAATTCTTACACAATTGGGGGCCTATTCACTCTTGATTTGAAAAAAAAAATATATATATATATATATATATATATATATATATATACCTTCAAACACACATATAATACATATGTGTTTGAAGGTATACATATAATACATACATATATAATATAGGTAATATTAAAAGGGGAGGGGGAAACGGAAGCCGGAAGGGCAATCCATACTCCTTCTCAATATTGCTTGTTAAGATGTACCATATTGACGATATACGTTTACTATCATGTCCAGATGCTATTAGGATAATAAAAAACCACTTCTCAGAACAGGGCGCGTTTGGAACCCTCGTAGCCATAGTTTTAAAATACTATCTACTAACTGATTATCACAATCATGCCGTGTAGTAACCGAATAGGGGTATGGGTTTATTATAACTGCCATGCCCCTAACAGGTTAGCCCGCTACCATCTTAAACTGCATCATCACTTACCATCAGATGAGATCGCAGTCAAGGGCTAATTTGTAGTGGATAAAAAAAAAATTTGCAAGTTACTTGAATAAATATAATTTCACTTAGACTTTGAAAATGGGTTCACCTCTTTTCCTCTCATGATTACTGTCACTTGAGAGAAAAGGATAGAAGACTAATTATTATTCTAATAGTGTCTAGATATGACTGTACTCGGACATTTGTCTATGTAACAAGCGATTTAAGAGAAGTATTGTAACCAGTGTCGTGCACAGGGTTTGAACCTAGGGTAGGCATTAGCAGGTCAGAATACCTATTTACTAGCTGTTTTGATGATAAATACACATTGACTTATTTCCATTTGGGTAAGCAGTACTTTTATGCCTCTATGAAGTGCACGCCACTGATTGTAACACGTGAGTTATTCTCTATTTTACCGATTTCAGATACTTTATAACTATCACCGGTTTCGAACTTTGCATATACTTCTATGTTGGTGGAAGAGCAATAGAAACTTAAAGGCCATAACACAACCCCGGACCAACCCCCCTTTTCTCTAACTCAGTAACTATCAAACAAACGAAAACCACATGAATTTTTATCCATTGAAGGTTTGCTGTGAAAATGTTATTTTTGTGTCACAGTGGATACCTTCAATGGATAACAAATGATAGCCACTATGGATAACAAATGATAGCCACTATGGATAACAAATGATAGCCACTATGGATAACAAATGATAGCCACTATGGATAACAAATGATAGCCACCGAGTTAAGGCTACTGTTATACCCATTGCATACGGATTAATTTGGTTGGCAATCAATTTGCAGAGTGAAATGTATTGGTGTGTTTCAGAGCGAGTGGCCTCCAGTGTCGCGCGACGGACGCGACGGACGCGACGGACGCGACGGACGCGACGGACGCGGCGGACGCGACGGACGCGGCGGACGCGACGGACGGCGTCAATACGCGCGTCGGTCGTCCATGTCCGAAACCTGCCCACACAGATGAGTCCGTCAATACTAATATTATTAATGGGAAAGTATGGATGGATGGAATATGGAGTGGTAGATTCACTTGACGATTCAAAAGCACTTGTAAAAGTTTATTTGAATTAAAAAAAAAATAGAATTTTGTAATTTTGATGTATGGATGTGTGGATGTATGGATGTTTGTTACTCAATCACGCCCCAACGGCTGAACGGATCTGGCTGAAATTTGGCACGGAGATAGATTATAGCCTGGAATAGCTGGCTATTTTTATCCCGGAAAATGAAGGAGTTCCATCGGGAACCAAAAAACCTCGATCCACGCAGACAAAGTCGCGGGCATTAGCTAGTGTGCTATATATTCAACGATGATCGTATGAGTGTGAATGTGTCGCTCGCTGCGCTCGTGTTTCATTCACGTGGTGGTGCTTTGCGCTTGTGCGGCGATTGCTGGGGCGAGTCAAATCCGTGCTTTTTTATCATTTACTAAGTATAATGAATTGTAGTGTTGGTAAATAAACTTTTATTTATTTTATTTATTTATTTACATAATCTTCAACAGTATAATGTGTAAAGACATGTTATAGAATAGAGTTCTCATTCCCACGGACGACCTCCAGACTTTCTCGAGGCGGAGCGATGGAGTTCTGAGCCTATTGCGGTCTGTAGTTTTGCCATTGTCACAGATCGCAATTTATTTTGTAATGTTCTATTCTATTTATGTAATGTGTGCTATGCTATTTTTATGTATGTAATGTGCTATATATTCAACGAAGATCGTATAATGTTAATCTGTGTTAAGAATTTTTTTTTTTATATAAAATTTGTATTATTTCAATTAATTATTGCTGTTATTAATTGTTGACTGCCTCGTTGGTCTAGCGGTTAGCGTAGTCGACTGCGGATCACGAGGTCCTGGGTTCGATTCCCGGTCGGGCATAAAAAAAGGTATAGGGTTTTTCAATTAAAAAATACTCAGTGCCAGCCCGGAGTTAGGAAGTTGGCGGTGTTTCACCCCCACGTTAAGCCGTCGGTCCCGGTTATTATGATTAACATGATAATAGTCGTTAAAGCCCGCCAACCCGCATTGGAGCAGCGTGGTGAGTCTAAGCTCTAATTCCCTCCCTCATATGAGAGTGGAGGCCTGTGCCCAGCAGTGGGACGTTAATAGGCTGTAGTGGTGGTGGGTGGTGGTATGTAATGTATAGGTACACATAACACAACAACGCATTATAATTATATAATAATCCGTTAAATTGTAATCTTTCGACCGTTTGCTATTTCGCGAGTTGGATTATAATCTAACGGTTTTTACAATCTTACGGTGACATATACAAGAACTGCTCATTTAAAGGTATTAGATATCTAGGTACTAAAGTGTGTGCAGTTTCCTACCTCTCTCAACCATAGAGGTAGGTTAGAGTGCAGTGTCTCTATGTACCTTACGCTGTGGTATCAGTAAGTGGTAATGGTGACTCAGCGGTCACGTGACTCAGCCCTGTGACGCGATTGTAATCTGTTAGGTATATTAACCCGATAAAACCTAAGTGTCAGACCTCTACCTGATTATTCATGTCGAACCCTAACCTAACCTATAAAACAAACAGACAAGAAAACGTAAATACAATGAATATTTCAAAAATTCACACTCAGAACATTGAACGGTTCACAATCTGTCGAAAGTTTCCAATTTCGCTAGATAGATTACAATCTAATGGTTTTTGCAATCTTACGGTGACATATATAATCTGAATCTCTGAAACGGTTCAAACGATTTTCATGAAATTTAGTATGCAGGCGGTTTCGGGGGCGATAAATCGATCTAGCTTGGATACATTTTTAGAAAATGTCGTTTTATCCGTGTTTTCAAGCAATGAAAAACTGCTACAATATCATATAAAAAATAAGATAAATTTCGCCCCCATATACAAAGTTATAATAATGAAATAAAATTATTGAAATATAATTTCCAAAAAACCAGATTTATCAAAAAAAAATACCGGTCATCCAGATATTTCAAATTTTATGGGAAACAGCATAAAAGTTTGACATGAGAGTGACAGCAATTTGTATTGAAAGATTCGATCCAAGGGCACTTGAACGTTCTTCTTACGCATTCATGTGCTCGAAAGCTGAATTAATACTTCTTTGCCGGCAAATAACTAGCCAAGGACGAAGCTAGAGCAGACCAGAGAAAATTCTGATATTATAAATTCCCAAATTGACTCTACTGGGGTGAACCCGAGACCTCCCATTTATAAGGTCACAGCGCTCAACACTGCGCAAGGACGGTCGTCATCACAGATAACGTTGTTTCCGATAACTGTGGTCGTCATCGTCAAAAAACAACCATATTAATTGCCATTTTAATTAATAATCTAATTCCACACAGAGGCGGGGTATTTAAAGTAATGATTGTAATACCTATTCACTGTCAGAGGTCTTGCAAAGGGATAGTGGCAAGATCTTATGATCATTAAGATCTGATCACGTGCCTAACAGCGTCGTTGTCACAACAAAATATACCACCACTACAGCCCATTAACGTCCCACTGCTGGGCACAGCCTCCACTCTCATAGGAGAGAGGGAATTAGGAGCTTACACCCACCACGCTGTCCAATACGGGTTGGCGGGCTTTAACGACTATTATCATGTTAGTGATAATAACCGGGACCAACGGCTTAACGTGCTCACCGAGGCACGGGGGTGAAACACCGCCAACTTCCTTACTCCGGGCTAGTACTGGGAAGTTCTAATCCGAAAAACCCGATACTTAATTATGGCCCGACCCGGGACTCGAACCTCGTTGGCTGTAGTCAAACATGCTAACCACTAGACCAACGAGGCAGTTCCTTGATCCTTATGGAGCATTAATTTTATGCCCTTTGTTTTAGTAAGGTCTATATGGTTGGGCGCCGTCGATCTATAAATGTCCACAGCTGGACACAGGTCCCTTGCATATAGTTCCACATGCGTCACATTAATCCAGCGTCACAATGACTCGTTCAATGTCGTCCATCCATCCAGTGAGGGGTCTGCTAACGCTACGCTTTGGAGTCCTGAATATACCCTTTTTGGTTCCTCCGTATTATATTATAAGTATAACCTAAACGTTGAAATTGTACATACTCTCAGTAGAGACCATGCAAAAGGACCTGGAAGCTCACCGTATTATTATCCCGAGAAAATACCTACCATTATTTGAATTACAGAAAGGGATCACGAACCTCAGGAAGAGGGAAACCGACGCAAAGTAAGGCCTATATAGAAACGAAATACCAAAAAAACAAACTTTAAAATACCCAATGTTACACTGTAGAAATGGTAATCCTTTTCCCGATTCCCAATCAGCTTGTTCATTTCCTTAGCTATATAGCGGTAGACTAACACATTTACATGCTCAAATCCGGCCGGCTTTGCCAAATCCTACAAGTGAATGTGTCCCGAACGTTATCTTAATTAAAATCGTTCATACTAGAACACTCGAATCTTCACAAACTTCACAGGCGTTAAAAGTTAAAACCTAATAGTTTGTGAACTTTCGTCATGATTTGTTACTCAATAATTATGTTTTCTTTAATAAAAAAGCAAAAAAAAAGAATACTTCGAACAAAACTTCTCAGAACAAAAGATTTCTTTCGTCTGAATAAAGATATTTTTTTCTCTTAATTATTATGTTATTGTGTGATCTATCAGACTCGCTTGGAGTCCTTATTAAAACTTACAGGTAGGAAAATAAGAGCTTATACAAAAAAGTGTTTTTTTTCAGTGTGCCTTTATTCACTTAAATTTTATACAAACATTGTATCAAAAAAATACATAAGTAGCCATAATACTGTGTTAGATCACATTTTCATAACGGTTGTTATTATTCTGGTGCACTTCGTCTCAAGTTGTATGCTTTGACTTGGATGGTTTGAGGGCTTTGATTGGTGAGCCTCCACCCACCCAGCGGGAACACTCGGCTGCTCAATACCACCTCACCCTGGCCGCAGAAGAGTTCCATGCTGCTCGCGTCCAAGAACACCCGCCAAGATTTGGAACTAATCGGAGACCATTCCACTCGTCTTATGTCCCCAGAGCCTCTGTCTACAGTAACCCTGCGCACTTCGGGGTCCCATCGCAACCACACACTGCCGCCTCCTTGCCGACCGTCTAGCATTATATCCACTCTCTCATTGAGATCACTCTCAATAATCAATTCCACGGCCTGGCCGAACTCTAGCACTTGGTCTGACCGCACATCACCGTCCGCAGCCATGCCATCTCTCAGAGTGACGATTTCTTCGATGGGGCTCATAGTCATGCGGTCACCGACTAGTCTCAGCTCCCTAGGAATTGTCAGTATCCCAGCCCAACCGTCCACGGCTTCAGGGCGAGGAGTGTCCCACATAGCAAACCAAGCGGTAAGATATCTCTTCCCGTACGCGTCGGTCGTCGTTGCCGCGTAGAAGTCATGCCCGAAGTCGAGCTCCTGGAATTCAACTTCTGGCACGAACTGATTGGTGTCGTAACTAAAACTGCCAATGATGTAACCGGTTTGATGAGTGTTCTTGTACCTGTCGCCTTGCTCCTCTATTCCCTGCGGGGAAACGAGCAGAACAAACCTGCCGTCCAGCTCGAAGAAATCCGGACATTCCCACATGTAGCCCCATTGGCCATTCGACTCCCCGAGCACTGATAGGAACTCCCAATTTTTCATATCCTTAGACTTGTAAAAAAGCGCTTTACCACGGTGGTCTGGGGTTTTGCCGCCAATGACAACGTAATAATCGTCTCCGCGCTTCCACACCTTCGGGTCTCTGAAGTCTGGAGAGCCGCTCGGAGATGCCGGCAGAACTGGGTTGCCTTCGTACTTGTGGAAGTTGATCGCGTCGTCGCTGAAGGCCAGGTACTGGGTCTCGTTGTGCCAGGGCTCCACGTCGAGGTTTATGTGTGCCGTGTACATGAGTGTCAAGTTGCCGCCCTGGGTCACGGCGCCTCCCGAGTAGCATAGCTCTTCTTCAGGCAGCAGTGCCGTGGGCAGCTGCTTCCAGTTCACCAGGTCGGGGCTCGAGACGTGACCCCAGTGCATCGGGCCCCACACGCTGTCGTAGGGATAGAACTGATAGAAAAGATGGTACTCTCCTTTGTGGTATATGAACCCGTTGGGATCGTTCATCCATCCGACTGGCGGGGCGACGTGGTATAGGGGCCGGAATCGCGGATTGATCTCCTTCCTCTTGTTCTGGATGTATTCTTCCAGCTCGGCTTTAGCATCCTCGATGTTGCGCAGGCTGGCCGTGTGAGCTGCGGCCACCAGGGTCAGGACAATCAAACTATTGCGGATCAGGGACATTTTGTATGTGATAGTTGTTCCGCTGATTTTCTCCATATATATAGGTAATATCCGTGTGAACGATCTCAACGATATCGATAATACTTCGAGTGTTTTCTTTTACTTCTTAGATTGTATCACTATGTCAATTTAGTTTATCAACATAGATAGGTGCTATTTTCCATACCCTGCGAAGTAGATTGAAAACATTGTCCTATTATTTGGTAAGTTTATTTGAAAATTATGTAATAGTCGCTAACTATCTATTTTCTCCGTAGTTTATTTATTTTAAATTTTAAAAAATCCTAAATATCAAATATATTATAATATAACACAAACTACTGTTTGCGGGTTGGTGAAACAAGTCTTCTCCGTCTCTCGAAAAGCGATACTGATTCAAAAGTATTGAATAAGACTTGTATTACGTGTAGTATTAAGAAAATATGATAAGAATACGTCTGATTGACGTAGATCGCGTGAATTAAAAATAATATTCATTTTGTCGTAATAATAATATTATCATGTAACAAAAATAAAAAGTTAAGAAATGTCCTTGATCGTCGGTGCTCGCTCATTGATATCCGACCCAGATGATGTTCAGAGGTACCTACTTAACCTACTTAAACTAATCGAGGAGGAAAATCAGTGTATTACTTCTGGCTACCTACCCAAAGACTGGTTGGCATCAACTTTCATCACACTGCCAAAGAAAGCCAATGCAAAAAAGTACACAGTGCAAACGTGATTTCAGATATATTTTCAAGCTTGGATACTAAAGCCTTCTTAAGAGTTCGCCAAATACCCCAATTTCATGGTTAGTGTATATTTTGTTGATCTAGTAACTGTCTCTGCTAGTGTTTAGCATGTTTGACTGCGGCTGACGAAGTCCCGGGTTCGCGTCCCGGGTCGGGCCATAATAAGTGTTGGGTTTTTCTGACTACAAATTCTCAGTACTAGCCCGGAGCTAGGAAGTTGGCGGTGGTTCACCCCCGTGCCTCGGAGAGCACGTTAAGCCGTCGGCCCCGGGTATTATCACCAGTGGCATGCTGTTCATAGAGGCATAAAAGCACTGCTCACCCTAGTGGGAATACGTCAATGCTCATTTTTTATCAAGTCAGTCAGGAAATATGTATTCTAACTAACCAATGCCTACTCTCGCTTCAAACCCTGTGCACGCCGCTGATTATCACTAACATGATAATAGTCGTTAAAGCCCGTCAACCCGTATTGGAGCTGGTGGTGGGTGTAAACTGTAATACCCTCTCTCCTATGAGAGTGGAGGCCTGTGCCCAGCAGTGGGACGTTAATGAGCTGTAGTGGTGGTATATTTAGTTGTGACAACGACGCTGTTAGGCACGTGATCAGATCTTGTCGGTGACAGCTGAAGAGGGCCGCCTGCGAGTGACATCCGCTGAACAGTATACGTGCCTCTATATACAGGCTACGAGGATACTCGCTCAAGACATTACTATTGTGTCGAAATTTACTGGGAGATGCCTATTGTTGTGTGCTTACTTACTTGACAATACTTTTCGTGATACCTCGTGCGGAAACTTTCCTTCACGAAAAGTTTCTTGGGGCTCTGTCATGGCGTAAAATCGGCAAAACACAGTTTTTGAAAGCAGTGTATCCATCAAACGGTGACATTACGTATGCTTGTAAAAATAATTTGCTGTTTTCAAGACCTTCGACGCATCTTAAAACGCAATTTTTAAAAAATCCGTAGTTTAATAATTTTCGTGGTACCTCGTGCGGAAACTTTCCTTCACGAAAAGTTTTGACGACCTCCGTGGCGCAGTTTTGAGCGCTGTTGCCTTAACGTGCGGAGGTCCCGGGCTCGATCCCCGGCAGGGTTTGGAAATTTATCATTTCTAAATTTTCCCTGGTCTGACCCGCTTCGGCCGTGGCTAGTTACCACTAGAATAGGAGTCTGGGTTTAATATAACTGCCATGCCTCTAACAGGTTAGCCCGCTACCATCTTAGACTGTATCTTCACTTACCATCAGATGAGATAGCAGTTTAGGGCTATATTGTAGTGAAAAAAAAAAAGTTTCATAAGATATGTCATAACGTAAAATCGGCAAAACACAGTTTTAGAAAGCAGTGTATATGACACCGTAAGATTGTAAAAACCGTTAGATTATAATCTAACTCGCGAAATTGGAAACTGTCGAAAGATTACAATTTAACGCATTATTTTTCGGTATCTATTAGGTATATTAACCCGATAAAACCTACCACTGCTTGATTATTTATGTCGAATCCTAACCTAACCTACAAGAAACAGACAAGAAAACGTTAATACAATGAATATTTCAACAATTGACACTCAGAACATTGAACAGTTCACAATGTTTCGAAAGTTTACAATTTCGCGAGTTAGATTATAATCTAACGGTTTTTACAATCTTACGGTGACATATCCATCAAACAGTGACATAACGTATGCTTGTAAAAATAATTTGCTGTTTTCAAGACCTTGGACGTATCTCAAAACACAATAAAAAAAAACTCTGCATTGAAATTTCTTTCAAACATACCTCTTAGTTTTAAAGCAATTGAAACTAATAAATTTGCTATAGAAATATAATATAAAATTCATATTTCTGAATCAAACACATTGTTGGATTAATTTGCATTGAACAGTAAGTAAATATTTATTTGTTTACAAATTATTTCTTATATTTATTGCGAAATACACTTGCTCGATTTATTTTTTGACCTCGTGAACTCACAGTAATCGCCTTAATAGTACTTGTAACTTGTAGCTAACTTAACAGACAACTTAATGTAGGTACTAAATAAGTCTTATTTTGCAAGTTTTAAAAGTTTCCCCTACAGACTACATAATATTATTAAGTATAGTTCATATTTTAGAGAGATTAATGAAAGATTTCATGTCACTTTTCCCTCTTACGTAATTTTTCCACGAACTTTTGAACTTTAGCTATAATTATTTATATTTCCGTAGCCATAACAAACGTACACATACTTTACATACCTACTTGTAAGTATTGTACCATAAATCAAAATTCAAAATTCAAATGTTTTTTAATCAAAACTTTTAAAAGTACTTTTGAATCGTTAAGCGAATCTACCACTGGTTCGGAATGCCGTTCCTACCGAGATGAACAATTATTACGAGTAGTTTGAGTTGTTACCAATAATCAATCAAATCAAATATTCACTTATTCAATTTAGGTACATTGTAGGTGCATTTATTGACGTCAATTATTTACTTATAAAACTTGATGGTGATAATCAGTTCTTATCTTAAAGATAAAGCTACGAGGGTTCCAAACTATTAAAATTGATCTAGATTTTGAGGTGTTTTTTGTAAAAAAATTCTTCTATTTTACAAGCAAATGTTCTCAACTTGCTGTAAATATAATATACCTACATGCCCCTAAGTAATAGGTATACCTTTTTATTGTAAACGCGGGAGAAATCATTCAAATTAATCATATATTCAATTTAGGTACACATATTGACGTCAGTTACTTACATATAAAACATGATGGTAATAATTCGTTACGGTATCTTAAAACTACAGCTACGAAAGTTCCAAACGCGCCCTGGTCTGAGAAGAGCCCACAACAAACTCAGCCGGGTTATTTTCCTTTTTAAAACCATCTCACATTATCTCATCTCTTCATGAGATACTCGCTTTCCGGGGTAGGTATAGAGAACGAGTTATGTGGGATTCCTATAACGTATATCATTTTATTTGTTCAATATCAATGCCTAATAATCTATCTTAGGTATCTTAAAACTAAAGCTACGAAAGTTCCAAACGCGCCCTGGTCTGAGAAGAGCCCACAACAAACTCAGCCGGGTTATTTTCCATTTTAAAACCATCTCACATTATCTCATCTCTTCGTGAGATACTCGCTTTCCTAGGGTAGGTACAGAAAACGAGTTATCTGGGATTCCTATAGCTCATATCATTTTATTTATTCAATATAGGTACACTGTAGGTACACTTATTGACGTTAAAAATTACTTACTTAGAAAACATGATGGTGATAATCGGTAACGGTATCTTAAAACTAAAGCTACGAGGGTTCCAAACGTGCCCTGGTCTCAGAAGAGCCCACTACCACTCAGCCGGGTTTTTTTTTATTATACCTACCTACCTACCCACTAAAACCCCCTTGGTGGCCATCTGAGCATAATGGGAAGCTCCGGGATCTCTTAGAGGCCATAACGCCGTTGCTAGTGTTAAGTATATCTAAATAAAATACCTAAACCTTCTGCAAAAAAATATCTGAGTGATAAATCCCTTGCTTAGTTAGTTTAGTGAGTGCCCAAACAGACAGACTGGAATAGTGACTTTGTTTTACTTGTTAACTATTAGAGTAATCATTTTTTTAACTTTTCAGGGATTTTTTGATCCTTTTGTAAATAACTACATAATGTTGGACCACCGAGGGAAGCCAGGCGGCACAATGGGTACTTGTTTATCTATACATTGATGAAATTGTAAGTTATTTTTTTCAAAAGAGCAACCACTGAGTTTCTTGCTGGTTCTTCTCGGTAGGAATGGTATTCCGAACCAGTGGTGGATTCACTCGAAGTGTCAAAAGCACTTGTAAAAGGTTTTTGAATTAAAAAAACATTTGAATTTAATGTGAATATCGATGTGCATACAGTAGTTCAGTATTTTAATGTATATATAGCTGCTCGTGCTGACTGCTCTCCTGTAAAATTTTGTATGAAAAAATTTTTTTTTACTGATCGTTTCGTATCAAAGAAAAAAATTCATTTGGAGGAAAAATACGGAGAGAGCTGATGATTGAGGATTTCGAAGACGGATAAAGAGCAAAGCCAGGGTATTGAAGTAAGGTGGGGGGTTCTCGAACAAATGTCACTCGAAACCTCATCCAATTGGCGGTAAGTTGAAAAAAACTTCAAAGCGGCGGATTCAAGATGGCCGCCACACAAATTTCTTCAGTGTCTATCTCGGAGAGTATACAAGATAGAAGAGTGGTTTCTCGGCAAAAGAGGATCAGGACCTGAAGGTCTTCTTGATGAACAGGAAAAAAATTCAAGATGGTGGAATATATTTTTCCACAGAGAATGTATGGCGAATGTTGACTGCGATTTGGAATTATAAACTAATAACTAACTAAACTAACCACGCACCATACTATTATTTATATATATTAGCCACGCACCAGTGGTGAGGAACTGAGGCAGTGGCGTGCAGTTCATAGAGGCATAAAAGCACTGCTCACCCAAGGGGAAATACGTCCATTCTCATTTTTTATCAAGACAGTCAGTAAATAGGTATTCTGGCCTACCAATGCCTACCCTAGCTTCAAACCCTGAGCACTCCACTGAACTGAGGATGGAGATGCTTTCTGTGCCGTTCGCTGCTGTTACTACTACTTACTACAATTAAACTTGATAAAAGCTTGCAAATAAAAGTGTAATGAGTAAAGTTGGCACGTAAAAACTATATCGCCTTAATGCAAGCGCTGTAAAACGCTTTAAAAGTCGTAAAAAGCGCCTCCATATCAGTCAGCTCATCACCAATAAGGCTGCCTTGTAGCATTATACGCTACCTTATAGTTTTTTTATTATGATAAAATATCCGAACAGGATAATTTAATCTGTTACACCAAAAATCATACCAAAAAGTATCCGAACGCGCCGATTGACAGCAAAGAGTCGCTGTGAAATTGCAACAGCGACCCTCTCACTTACACTCACTTGGGAGATGATATAGGCATCTCACTCCCGTCTTGATAAATGCGAAGTTCGCGGCTTTTAAAAAAAAACCGATAATCGATCGAGATTTTTCACGTCTCTCTGGCTCGGATCGTGAAGGAGGTGACACGCGTGACCAGTCCGAGCATCACGGCATGTGATCCCTTTTTCTATCGCCGCCATGGCGGTTAGTGATTTTGTTATATCCCTTTAATGGGAGGCCATCCGGCCATCTTTTAATATTTAGCCGACCTTTTTTTAACAATGGGTTCCAGCCTCCATTTTTGCTAATTATATTTTTGTATTTTTTGCTCCCAATTCTCCCCCCCGCGGGCTATACTCTCCCCTTTAGTGGTCATCCGTTGTTCTTTGCTATATTCAATTGTAAAGCATAATTAAGGTAATACCTAAGAAGTGAAACCAGTGATAAAGCCTAACACAAATAGGCAGTGAATTGTGAACGTGGCGTACAATGGGTCGCGCGCAAGGGGGCGCCGGCCATTACGACTGCATCGTCTTCCGACGAGATTAGTGCCTGGGGCGCACGCGTCACGAAGAGCGTGTCCCCGCGAATTTGGTACCATCATTCTGGACAATGAACGTTAAGACGGTATAATTTTTAAAACTAGCTTTATTCCTAGGTTAGAACCATTTCTGAAGAACACTCATTAAATTCCAATGTTATTCCTAATGACTCTTTGATTATGATACTCCCCTACTGTGTTCCTACCCATTGCTGACTGCGAGAACGCGCCTATAGCTCGGTACGGTCTTGATCCAGAAGTCCGACTCTAGACCGGCTGATCGATCCGAGGAATTTGCGGCGTAAGTATGGGTTATCGGTAAGCTCTGCAAGATACCTAGATTACGCCCGCCCTCTTTTCTTTTTTTCTCTATTTCAGTCCCACTCCGCCTGGCCAGCGAGCCCCACGGAGCCACTGCTCATAGCACGTTAACATAGCTGTCTCCCTCGCACTGGCGTTTCGAACCAGTGGTTACTCTTTTACCCATCTCTCTATTTTTTCACCTCACAATTTATTTTCAACGTTACAACATTTTCAACGTTACAATATGGCGCCCGAAAAAATAGCATAGGTGACGCACTCGCACTCAGTATTCGGTACAAAGGGGCAATAAATTATTTGTTATGTCACATTCCACAGCTTAATTGTCTTTGACATTTCAGAATTGTTGTCAGACTGTCAGATTATTTACACGTCAAACGTCAATCATCAAAACTGCCAATTTATTGTTATTATACAGAGTTTGTCTTAGATTATTGATAATATTTAACAGTATTTCTAACTTTAAATCGTTTAAATAAAATTTGTTTTGTTGAAATTCACATACCTAAGTTCAAAATATCACTTGGTTATAAACAAAAAACTATAAGTTTCACCGGACAACTCTGACAACTGTTTGTGTACACATAAATTGTTTTATAATCATTAACTTCAACTGTTCATGTGATTCTACAGCAAACCTGTCAAAATTGTTCGAACGACAGGAGCGGATACGCATTTTTCAAGTAAGTAATTAGATTTAATTACTATTCACCATCAGAAATTGTTCACTCCAACCATTATTTTCCTTTGGTGTATAGCAAGTAAATGCGGAATCCAAACAAAGCGTGGAACTCACATAATGCTTAGGTTAATTATAGATATAAACAACTTATACTTTAAGTGGGTAGCCTAAGTAACAACCTGTAAAGCAAGAACAGACAGACAGGAATAAACATGAATCCGGAAGTAACCACAAAGGGTAGCTCTCCCGTAAATTTAGAGTCCGTCATATCACCGGTACCCAAACCGGATGTAGGAGCTGTTTCATCGGTCTTCATCGACATGCAAGACAATTATGTAAATACCAACCCCAGGGGTCCACAGTCAAATTTATCCACAACCCAGTTGACGTACTCCACACTCGGAGCAGCCCGTACTTCCATTCTAGATCCAACAGCTTACCAGCCAGTCTTGGAAGCAGCAGGTACTTCCACACAATACAATGACTTACACAGCACAATGAATCCTATTTCAAAACCGGAACTAAAACCGATCATCTACAACATGCATAACATAGCCAATTTAAAAAATTGGAACGTCAAATTTTCAGGCGAATCTTGTGTCTACGAATTCTTAAATAGGGTGGAAGAGATCCGCATGGCAAGGGATGTAGACATCAATATCGTCCTCAGAGGATTCTCAGAGCTTCTTCAAGGCACAGCACTCCAATTCTATAGACAGGTCCGCCATAAAATAAATTCGTGGTCCGACCTATATAAGGAATTTATAACAAATTTTCAACCAATTGATTTTGAATATACCACTGAGAAAGTAATTAGGAACACAAAACAAAAAAGTAACCAATCAGTTTTTAATTTCATCACTCACATAAAGGATTTAAATAGGAAACTAACAGTTCCCATTTCTGACAATGCCCTCCTGGATATAATAAAACATAACTTGTCAACATGCTATGCCTCACTATTAGCCAACAATTCGATTTCCTCAATAGAGCAACTCATAACATTAAGCAGAAACTACGAAGCATACGCGATGCCTAGTCAGTCAGACACTCACCAAGGTAATAGGGGAAGCTCATACTCGACATACGTCAATAGAAACCAATTACCCTCGGCAACACAGAATACACCAGACAGGAATCTCCATACCTACAAAAAACATATAAGAACAAACGATCAACATTACCCGGCCACTAGTCCAGTAGCAGATAAGGTAGTAGTGTGCAAGAAATGTAGGAAAGTAGGCCACGATTTCAGGCAATGTAGAAGATTCCCAGGGCCAATCTGCTTCAACTGCCAGACGCCCAATGTCTTCACCAATACCTGTCCCAAATGTAACAAGACCTCTCCAGGAACAATGGATAAAGGAAAAGGTCAGGGCAAAAATAAGCCTAATTCTAACTCAAAAAAACTAATTTCCTCCGTGTATATGAACGCCTCCCACCAGTCACACAAGGTTCATTACAACTTAATATCCCCGGAAATTAACACTATACGCAGAGATAATAGGTTGTACCTAAATTTCATAACATTTAACGAAGAATTCGTAGGTCTCATAGATACAGGGGCAAATCTATGTGTACTAGGAAAAAATTTTCACAAAAAATTTCTGCAATTCACGTCGTTGCATAGAACCTTTGTCAATGCAAAGACAGCCGATGGCTCTTCAGTAAATGTATTAGGTTCCATGACCCTTCCGGTCCAATTTGATGGAAAAATTAAAGACATAGAATTCTTAGTAATACCTAGCATCACTAAAAATATAATTCTAGGCATGAATTTTTTGTACGCTTTCCAAATCTTAAATTTAATTACATTAGATGGTAATATATCCGACCAGCCCTCCTCTGGTACAAAAGACCAGTTACCAGAAGCGGACGAGGTACGCTGCATTGTTCCTAGGGAAAAATTACCGCCCAACAAGGCTAAGAGGATAGAACACATTATAAATAAGTTTAGAAAAATTTCAGCTGAGCAAGTGGGATTAGGCAAAACATCACTAGTCACACACAGAATAATAACAGAAGGGCCCCCTATAAAACAAAGATATTATCTTCTATCACCAAGCAAACTCAAAGCTTTAAATGAAGAAGTTGACCGGATGCTTCAACTGGAGGTGATTGCACCTTCAAGATCACCTTGGGCCAACCCTGTCGTTATGGCTACAAAAAAGGACGGTTCGCTTCGATTTTGCTTGGATGCCAGAAAATTAAATGACGTAACAAAAAAGGATTCTTATCCCATACCTTATATTAGTTCAATATTAGATAATTTAAAAGGTGCTCGTTACCTAACTTCTTTAGACTTATCCAGCGCATACTGGCAAATACCATTAGATGATACACGAGACACCAGTAACGAAGTAGATTCAAGTACCTCATGCCAGAAAACAGCATTTATAGTCCCTGGCAGAGGCCTCTTCGAATTTAAGAGAATGCCCTTTGGTCTATCAAACGCAGGTGCAGAAATGCAAAGACTTGTAGACAGACTATTCTTACACCAATTTGGTGAAAAGGTTTTCGCCTACCTAGATGATTTATTAATAGTTACGGAAGATTTTGAAACCCATATAGAAATTTTAACTAAAGTCTACAACTCTCTTAAAGAGGCAGGCTTAACTATAAATTTGGAAAAATGTAAATTTTGCAGAGATGAATTAAAATATTTAGGATATGTAGTCAATTCGGAAGGTCTAAAAACAGACCCCGAAAAGTTAAAATGTATAGAAAATTTCCCACTGCCCTCTACAGCAAAACAACTTAGAGGTTTCATTGGCCTTTGTTCCTATTATAGGAGATTCGTGGAGAACTTCTCCTCAATTATAGCACCCATGACAGCCATGCTAGGAAAGCGCAAAGGCAAAGATGGGATTGAGTGGTCTGACACAGCGAAGGAAGCATTCATAACACTTAAACGAGCACTAACAACAGCTCCAGTACTCGCCTGTCCAGACTACTCAAAACCATTCGCCTTACATTGCGACGCGTCATCAGTAGGAATAGGATCCGTCCTCACCCAAGAATGGGACGAGATGGAACACCCCGTAGCGTTCCACTCACGCCTTCTATCCAAAACTGAGCGCAACTATAGCACTACAGAAAGAGAGCTACTTGCATTGGTAGACTCCATAAATCATTTCCGCCCATATATTGAAGGCACGAAATTTACAGTCATAACAGACCATATGAGTCTGAAATGGTTAAAATCATTAAACAACCCCTCCGGTCGCTTGGCTCGGTGGGCTATGCAAATATCTCAATTTAATTTTGAAATTCAGCATAAAAAAGGCAAACTTAATATAGTACCAGACGCCTTATCTAGGTCTTCAATTAATCTCATAACATATACAGGGGGTATAGAACATACACAAGATAAGTGGTATTTAAAAACCTATCTGGGTTGTCAAACCCAACCCCAAAAATTTAGAAACTTCTTAATAGATAACAAGACATTATACCGTTTTTCTAATCCAAAACATAAACTGTGCTCTAATAACTGGAAAATAGTCATCCCAAAGGAAAAAATTAAAGATTGTTTAGAAGAAAGCCATAATTCATTAGATTCCATACATCCTGGGATATTTAAAACTTTTTCCAAATTAAAAAATACTTATTATTGGCCAAATATGCATGAAGATGTAGTCAACTTTATAAAAAAGTGTGAAATATGTAAAGCATACAAACACACGAACACACAACCACATGGTCTAATGAACAACCAAAAAATTGTAAAATATCCAATGCATACATTATCTATGGACATAATAGGTCCACTTCCAAAAACTTATTCCGGACATATATACATACTATCTATAGTTGACATTTTTACCAAATATTGCTGGCTGCATCCTTTAAGGACCGCAACCACAAAAACAGTGACTTCATACGTAGAAAGCGAAATTATCATGAAATCAGGAACACCTAGAATTCTGATAGTGGATAACGCAAAAATATTCAAAAGTAAAGATTTTTCCAAGTTCTGTGAATCATTCAGCATTCCAAAAGTATTCTATAACGCCTATTACTCACCTCAGTCTAATACAGTAGAAAGGTACAATCAAACCGTCCAAACCTGTTTGTCAATATTAGTTGAAAAAGACCAACGTACCTGGTCCAAACACCTGGCCAGAGTACAGCTGGCACTAAATAGTTCTGTGAATGTGGCCACAGGCTACACTCCATACTTCCTCGCCACAGGCAGAGACATAATTGTAGACGGCAAACTACACCAGTTACACTCTGCATTACCTAACAACCTTGATGAACTTCAAATAGCGGACAGGGAGGCCACAGCCTCCGCTCTGACAGAGTTATCTCAAATATTCAATAATGTACAGGACGCTTTGACTGTAGCTTACCAAAGAAACGCAAGTAGATACAATCTAAGGCGAAAAAAGGTGGTGTGTAGAGTTAATGACATAGTCTGGAGAAAAAACTTTGTTCAATCTAACGCAGCAAACTTCTTTTCCGCAAAATTAGCTCCAAGATTCATAAAAACTAAAGTCATCGAGAAAATCTCAGACTTAGTTTATATTCTAGAAGATATAGATACTAAATATAAAGGAAAATATCATATAAAAGACATTATTAAATTTTCATAACTTCACTAAATATAACTTATCAATGTTTTACATAATTTCATTATATCATATAGCAGTATTTTCACTTCAACAATAAACTAACATAGTATAATCACAAACAGCCTATATCTAAATTCAATATACAACATGCTTTATCTACTCACTATTATAGGTAAATCATACCGAACACTCCACTATTCACTTAATATATAGACTAACAATCATAAAGGTTAGATCAATTTATAACACTAGTACATACTATTATGCAAACTATAATAACAGGCAAAAATAGATATCTTGATATAGAATAAACTATACACATATCAGCACATACTATGATATGAAGTTACCTACATAAAAACTTAAATTCAAAAGTAAAACCATTCTACAATAGATTGCTACAATATATAAAGTTATTACATAATACCTACACTATAGATAATAGAAATCTAAGTTATTTACTTCTAGTTCAAACCAACTATTTAAGTTGCTGATTTTATAATAATTAAAAGTGAATGTCCAAATAAGAACATCACACCCAATATAAAGGAGACAGCTCAAATTTATGACAATTTTTTTTCTCGTTTTTACTTCTTAGATGTTGAAACCAAACATAAATACACATAAAGTAAGCAGTAATACATAGTTCAATACAGCATAACAGTTTTTGACAAGTTGTTTGTTTTGTTTTCTCACCTAATAGGAAATATTTACATCTTCTTATCTTATTACTAAGCTATTGAAGCAACATTACCTACCAAGGTCCAGACTACAATATATAGTCTAAGCAAACACTATGCATGCAGGACCGTAGGACGATATACTGTGCACTAAGTTGCGAAGCCAAGGGACTACATGCATAGCCCCGATATATATGTATAATTTATAGATTAATGCTCATATCTAGGAGTGGATGTATAGCATACGAGCTTATCTAGCTCAAATATGTTGAATATTTTATCTTTCCCAAACAATGAATTAGGGATATTCTCTACTCTGAATGGACTCATAGCACAAGAGCCACTCAGTAATCAAAAAACTTATATATTGATATCAAAAGTCACTAGTATTTTTTAATTTATTACCTAACCCAATGGGTAAGAACTATCCACAGGATAACTTTTAATATACCTATTTTGGTCTAACAGTTTAGTAGCTAATCATAGCACAAACAGCAGACCCTAGGTCATCTATAAATCTTATTTTTGAAAAAGGCACAACAGATACCTTAACCATGTGTTGGGTAAAGCAGCCTTATTTAAGTATTGTTTTCTACTACAGTTAGCAAGACAATATCAGTTCACAATCTGATCTTTTAGTTTAAAAGTCAGTAATTTTTTTGAATGCAAAGAAAATAGCTAATTTTCCTTTCTTTTCCCCCACCTACTTGGGAGGAAATTTTTTATAGATTTGATTTATAGTCCAAGAGACAGTGTTTTCTAGACATAACGGTTTAAAACTTTACTTTATTCCTTACCCATTTGGAAGGATATCCTAAATGAACATAGGAATAGTCAAAGAGCTGATCACATTATAGGATCGCATCTTTATCAACTAGCATAGGAGCATCTCAAAGGTAAAATTTTTTTTCCTAGAAAACAAATGTTTTACCTCACAACATACCACGACTCAACCGTAACACAACACTAAGGTTCCATTTCAATGAACAATGGCCAACCAACATAGTGTAAACACAGGTTATAGTTAGACACTAGATAACTATAACTAGATTACTAGATAAATAAAACAAAAAATTAGGATTAATAGTAGGATAGTTTATTTAATTGTTAGATATTAAGCAACATTAGCCTAGTAAACACTAACACTTAATTAACATTGAACAAATAACTCAAACCAGCTGGTATAGGCTAAGAGCAGGTCGAAAGCGTGACGTATGCAAGTATAGAATAAATGAGTTTCAAAATTAAGGCCAAAACATTTTAGTACACAATCCGGAAGCGAATTAGGTTAACTTAGATGTAATACACTAACAAAACAATTCTAACATATACTATAACACACCAACATTTATTATCTACAAGTTTAGAAATAATTTAAGTTTAAGTATAAGATTTTTTTTCCGGGTTGCCACGGCTGTGGAGACAACTGGGTTGTCTCTTTCCTGAAAAAGGGGGTATTGTAGCATTATACGCTACCTTATAGTTTTTTTATTATGATAAAATATCCGAACAGGATAATTTAATCTGTTACACCAAAAATCATACCAAAAAGTATCCGAACGCGCCGATTGACAGCAAAGAGTCGCTGTGAAATTGCAACAGCGACCCTCTCACTTACACTCACTTGGGAGATGATATAGGCATCTCACTCCCGTCTTGATAAATGCGAAGTTCGCGGCTTTTAAAAAAAAACCGATAATCGATCGAGATTTTTCACGTCTCTCTGGCTCGGATCGTGAAGGAGGTGACACGCGTGACCAGTCCGAGCATCACGGCATGTGATCCCTTTTTCTATCGCCGCCATGGCGGTTAGTGATTTTGTTATATCCCTTTAATGGGAGGCCATCCGGCCATCTTTTAATATTTAGCCGACCTTTTTTTAACAATGGGTTCCAGCCTCCATTTTTGCTAATTATATTTTTGTATTTTTTGCTCCCAATTCTCCCCCCCGCGGGCTATACTCTCCCCTTTAGTGGTCATCCGTTGTTCTTTGCTATATTCAATTGTAAAGCATAATTAAGGTAATACCTAAGAAGTGAAACCAGTGATAAAGCCTAACACAAATAGGCAGTGAATTGTGAACGTGGCGTACAATGGGTCGCGCGCAAGGGGGCGCCGGCCATTACGACTGCATCGTCTTCCGACGAGATTAGTGCCTGGGGCGCACGCGTCACGAAGAGCGTGTCCCCGCGAATTTGGTACCATCATTCTGGACAATGAACGTTAAGACGGTATAATTTTTAAAACTAGCTTTATTCCTAGGTTAGAACCATTTCTGAAGAACACTCATTAAATTCCAATGTTATTCCTAATGACTCTTTGATTATGATACTCCCCTACTGTGTTCCTACCCATTGCTGACTGCGAGAACGCGCCTATAGCTCGGTACGGTCTTGATCCAGAAGTCCGACTCTAGACCGGCTGATCGATCCGAGGAATTTGCGGCGTAAGTATGGGTTATCGGTAAGCTCTGCAAGATACCTAGATTACGCCCGCCCTCTTTTCTTTTTTTCTCTATTTCAGTCCCACTCCGCCTGGCCAGCGAGCCCCACGGAGCCACTGCTCATAGCACGTTAACATAGCTGTCTCCCTCGCACTGGCGTTTCGAACCAGTGGTTACTCTTTTACCCATCTCTCTATTTTTTCACCTCACAATTTATTTTCAACGTTACAACATTTTCAACGTTACAGCCTTTGCACCCTTCTGTCTTATCTTTTAAGCTTTTCTTTATTGTTATTGTTTTTAAGTGTGTGCAATAAAGAGTTAATCTAATCTATCTCTTCACATTAAACTAGCTCATAATGTTCTCGGCGCTCCTGAACCAGTTGAAAATGTTCCTCACGGCTGCGATCTACTGAAAGCATTTTTTTTTATCCACTACAAGTAAGCCCTTGATCTCACCTGATGGTAAGTGATGATGCAGTCTAAAATGGCAGCGGGCTAACCTGTTAGGGGCATGGCAGTTATATTAAACCCTATTCGGTTTCTACACGGCATCGCACCGGAACGCTAAATCGCTTGGCGGCACGTCTTTGCCGGTAGGGTGGTAATTAGCCACGCCCGAAACCTCCCACCAGGGCCAGACCAGGAAAATTCAGAAATTATGAATTCCCAAATTGACACCGCCGGGGATCGAACCCGGGACCTCCGCACGTTAAGACAACAGCGCTACACACTGCGTCAAGCTATACTAACAATATCGCAGACATATTTATTTTACTTACGAGGTTTGTTAATTACTACTTGATATTATTGTAATAGTCGTTGTGACCGATTTTCTTTTCATCCTTTTTCCCAGGGACGACATAGCCTTTTCATCCCGGAAAATCAAAAAGCTCCCATTGGACTTCTCCGACTTGGAGAATGAAAGAGCAATGGAAAGCACAGCAGCAGGCAATAAATAACAGTTTTTTTTTTTTTTTTTTTATCCACTACAAGTTAGCCCTTGACTGCGATCTCACCTGATGGTAAGTGATGATGCAGTCTAAGATGGTAGCGGGCTAACCTGTTAGAGGCATGGCGGTTATATTAAACCCATACCCCTATTCGGTTTCTACACGGCATCGTACCGGAACGCTAAATCGCTTGGCGGCACGTCTTTGCCGGTAGGGTGGTAACTAGCCACGGCCGAAGCCTCCCACCAGGCCAGACCAGGGAAAATTCAGAAATTATAAATTCCCAAATTGACCCTGCCGGGGATCGAACCCAGGGCCTCCGCACGTTAAGGCAACAACGCTACACACTGCGTCAAGCTATACTAACAATATCGCAGACATATTTATTTTACTTACGAGGTTTGTTAATGACTACTTGATATTATTGTAATAGTCGTTGTGACCGATTTTCTTTTCATCCTTTTTCCCAGGGACGACATAGCCTTTTCATCCCGGAAAATCAAAAAGCTCCCATTGGACTTCTCCGACTTGGAGAATGAAAGAGCAATGGAAAGCACAGCAGCAGGCAATAAATAATAGTCAGTATACCGCACACACTAGTGCGATAGGACAAAAGGTAGTTCCCCTCCGACGCTCACGTTTTTACCTGCCCGGTGCCTAGTGTATTTTAGCACTAATTCGTGTACAAAATAGAACAGGGCAAATTTAAAAAAAAAAAAAAAAAAAAAACAAACTTTGTGGTTTGAGGTGTCTTGGTTCCCGCGGGAACTCTTTAATTTTCCGGGATAAAAAGTAGCCTAAGTGCTATTCCAGACTATAATCTATCCCAGTGCCAAATTTCAGTCAGATCCGTTCAGCGGTCAGGGCGCGATTGAGTAACAAACATCCATACATTCATACATCCATACATCCATACATCTATACATCCATACATCCATACAAACTTTCGCATTTACAATATTAGTAAGATAAGATTAGTCATGTTAATAGGTGTTATTAATCTTGCACGGGCAAATCTTACATCATGGGAAGCTAACGCGTCGCGAGTAATTACGTCGTTGCACAGAGTGTCGCTTTGCGGCTGCAGATCATTAATTGTCGGACCTCAGGTTGAGGAGCGGGTATTTAATTTTTTTTTTCATTATTCATTTTTTTTTTTAAATCCTTTTTTTTTTTTTATTGAAAATAATACAATAGAACTTAATGCTAGCTAGCCTAACCTAATTACTATGTAAATCATGCCCGCGTGGAATGGTGGCAAGAATGCTGGTTGCATTTCCACGCTGGACAGCCAGGCTGATCCTTTGCGCAAAAATTAGTATTTAAATAACATTATCTATGATAGAACGTCGAATAAGAGTGTCAATTAATGCAAAGGGCTTCATGCTGAAACCGATAAGTGTAACAAGTCAGAATTAAAAAAAAAAACACGACTGCCCTGCCAAAAAAAACTAAAAAAACGAACTAAAAAGTTAAAAATCTAAATTTATCTAGTTATATTAGAATCTTATTCACATTTTTATTGAATGATAATATTTTTGTGAATCACGCTGAACTATAGTGTTATATATTTTTGGAATCTACTCATCATTTTCTAGATGATGATTATATATTTAATTTTTTTTTCCAATTTTTTTTTCAAATTTTGTCTTTAATGCTGTCTTTTGGGCTAGTAAAATTTTTAAAAAACCATGGGGACCATGGTCACATCAATGTTTTTTTAAATTTTACTAGCCTATGTCACCCGGAATAAGCTAGGGATTCTAACGATACCTCATTTATCAAAATCCGTTCAGGCGTATAGAAGTTGTGGTGGAATATACAAACACATACATACACGAACCCTGAAAAAAGGAGTATATTTCCTTTTTTCAGGCAGTCGTATAATAAAGAAAATAAAGCATATCAGACAGCCAGAAGACCCAGAAACATAATATTAGACATTTAACTACTTATATCCATGCCAAAAATGACGTAGATCTGTTTGTTGTTTTTATTTTATTTTGTATTATTATTTATAAATTTCGAAAAAAACAAACATAGTTGATAAGAAAGCACTTATCTGTATAAGAGATCTCCACCAGTGGTCCTCACCTTAGCAGTGATCATATCATTCCTCTGATAAGATATCGTTGATTATTATCTGTTGTTGTTTTGTTGCAATGAAAATTATTTTTTCATTATCATATTAATTAGTTTTTAATCTTAATTATTATTTTATTAGTTATTTTAGTTGTACAGATACAGATCTAGCCACAAGCAGCCTCGCAGTGTGTGTGGAAAGTGTAAATTTTGGGCGCCCTGGAATTAAGTAATGCCTAGCAATCGACGAGGACTTAATGAGGATAAATTCTTGATTTTTCTAGAACTAGCCTGCACTAGAGAGAAAAAAATCATATTCACTAATCTCCTTTTGTACTCTCAAGTCTCATGGACCAAAGCCGGGACCAGAGATCGAACAAGAAATAAGTAGACGAAAATATAGAATGAAGTTTCGTCGTATGATAGTCTTTTAGAAAATCTGGTCTTGGGCTTGGACTCAAACTCAAATGTTTTTTATTCAAATAAACTTTTGCAAGTGATTCGTAATGGGTTTTGAATCGTCGAGTCAATACCCACTGGTTCGGAATGCCTACCGAGAACAACCAGAAAGAAACTTGGTGGTTGCTCTTTTGAAAAAAATATATAGAATTACATCAATGTGTACCTACATATTTAATAAATTACCTACCTAATGTACCTACCTATTTCGAGATTTGTAACATTTTGACTTTTGACTTTTAAGTATTTGACATTTATATTTATTTTACATAGACTTAGAATAATTGCTTTCGTTCATTAAGATTCAGATTTTGTTATTTTCAAAATGCTCGACTCCATTATATTTTTTTTTAATTTTGCACGCCATTATTTGGCAGATTGTAATATGTAGGTACCATTTTATGTAACATCTTGTCATGTAACTTACAATCATGCTATAAATAAATAAACAATAAACAATAGGCATGATGACTGATTTTGAAAAATGGTCAGATTATGTTCGGAAGTATCTACTATTTCGAAAAAATATCTTATTTCAGCCGAAAAATAATGTTTGGTAGATAAAATTGACATTTGAAGTTTAAATTTTAAATTTCACGCCAAAACGCTCGCCGGTGTCATGGCGTCGTTTGTGACGTCACTATTGTTTTTACCAATGTACTCTGTGCAGTGTGCAGTAAACAATAGTGTGATTGTCAAAGCTTGAAACAAACAATTGTGACGTCATTCGCTTCTTGGCGTTTAATCCAATATGGCGGATTGCTGTATTTTATAGTTTTATTTTATCAAAATAAATAGCGATTTCACTCGAAATAGAAAAATAAATACGTTTTTTATAATCCATGAATCCTATTTCATTAGATAAATTCATAATTTCATTCATTCATGGTTACTGTCATCATGCCTATTGCAACTAACGGTCCTTTCACCTTAGGTTCAAATTTGAATACGCGTCAACAGTAAATTTGCCAACGTCGCTATTTCGGTTATACTTTAAAACACTTTCATTTCTGGTACAGATTCGTTTCTGAAACAGAAATATATAAGTGTTTCGGGATAACAGAATTAAAAATACATTCAAAAGGGTTAGCTTCGATTCTGTTACACTTTAATTCTGTAGCTAAGCAACCGTAGTTCTAAGCAATCGAAGCATCGCTGGAGTGAGTCAAATCTATGCTCTTTTATTATTTGCATAATCAATAGTATGATAAGCTTTTTTTTTTACTTTTAATGGATTTCTTTAACTAGGGTAAAGACAAGTTTAAAGACCCCAAGTTTGCGTCGAGAAAGATCATGAAGATCCAACGACCGTGGAGGCTTTACGAGGGATATTTAAACTGTGAGCTTGGTACAGGGAGACGATAAGCTTAACTATCTTTATTTTATAAGTTAGTTAAGAAGAATACTAGAATAATAGTTTCCCCACATTTATATTTTTTACTGTTAGATTTATTTTATTTTATTTCAATTTTAATGAGACTAAATAAGTCGATAATCGTTATTTGTTAATGTTTGATGGTTTGAGCCTAGTTGACTGTAACACGGTCTTATTACTGCGACCAATCTTCCATCCATCATGCACTGTAATAATACTTAACCATAATATTGTAATTTGTAAGTTCAAACTACAATATTTCTACTCATTATTTTCTAGATGATGATTATATAGTTAATCTTATATTCGATTTTTTTTTCGACTTTAGTCTTTAATGCGGGACCGTGGTCACCCCATCAATTTTTTTGTAAATTTTACTAGCCTATGTCACCCGGAATAAGCTAGGGATTCTAACGATACCTCATTTGTTAAAATCGGTTCAGGCGTATAGAAGTTATGGTGGAATATACAAACTCACATACATACATGAAACCTGAAAACAATATAATCCTTTTTTCAGTCGTATAAAAACCAGTCAGTACAGTGTAATAGTACATTACATCGCGAGAGGGGGAAGTACGCGTTTTCTGGTCGAGTGTTAGTCAGACCGGCTATATACGAGAACAGAAATGGTCTCCCGGTCGAGGTGTGTATAGTGCTTTTCTAAAAAATATAACAAGTGACTTTTTTTTTAAATATTTTTTTTTGTGCTGTGAGTGCGTAATACGGTAGAGTTCCAAATTTAAACTATTTACGCCAAAGAACATTATAACAAGTTACAAGATATTCAGGAAGAAAGATTCCAAATTCAAACTTATGATATGTAATGAAAATACATACATTCTTTACTGGCCTAGGCCGGGAAGTTTAACTTTCGAACTCATTTACAGGGTATGAAATGTGCACATTTCATATCATTTTTTAGAAAAATACTTAGCTCATTGACGTACCAGTAAGCTAGACGTAGGTGGTATCTAGTATCTACTCGTACCTACACGCGAGAGATAACCACCCTGTCACAGTGCTTGGTGTTCTGTTATCTGTATCAAACAATTACCATCTGATGATTATATCGCAGTCAATCACTTACTCGAACTTGAGTACTTATTCACAAAGTTATCTATTGTTATCTATGTTGTTTTAAGGAGTGAGTGGCCGGGTCTCATGGAACCAAGCTTGGCTTAAATCTTGGTTGGCACCTCGGTTCCATGAGACCTGTGGTACTCCATGTAATATGTTTTCATTTTTACTTGTACTTTTTTTGGCTAAATTATTATTAGCCAAAAGCTAAATTATTATAATTATTATTAATTAATTATTATTATTTATTTATTTATTTATTTATTGCAATTTGAAGAGAAAATTATAAAAAACTAGCTGATGCCCGCGACTTCGTCCGCGTAGATTGAGGTTTTTAGTTCCCGCGGGAACTCTAATTTTCCGGGATAAAAAGTATCCTATGGCCGTCTCCTGATTCGAAGCTACCTCCCCACTAAAATTCAGCCAAATCGGTTCAGCCGTTCTTGAGTTATAAATAGTGTAACTAACACGACTTTCTTTTATATAAATAGATATGATCATCTCAATTCATACTTACAATCCTTACCTAATTTCTCAATTTGGGAATTTATAATTTCTGAATTTTCCCTTGTCTGGCCTGGTAGGAGGCTTCGGCCGTGGCTAGGTACCACCCTACCAGCAAAGACGTGCCGCCGAGCGATTTAGGGTTCCGGTACGATGCCGTGTAGGAACCGAATAGGGGTATATTATGGGTTTTTAATATAACTCCCAATTTCATACATAAGAGATTAGCATGATAGTAAAAAACTGTCCTCAAGTACTCATAGTTTTTCTTTTATATCTTTTATCAGGTGCATATTAAATGAAGAATAGACAAAGAACTAAAGAGAATTATATTATTTTTATTACATGGATTGTTTTCAAACTTTAAAACTTAACTTTAAAATAGGAATTCAATATCACATTTATTGGAAAACGATAATTATAATATTATATTACAGTTTACACATAAAAATAATATTAATACATTATTGATTTATAATTTAGGTATATAATACTACATCTGCTTCTATGATAAATACGTAACTTATGACTTATTAAGTGCCTACTTTACAAATTGGTCTGTTTTAACAAAAGTATCTACCTACTTACCAACCTACAATTATTAATTCACTTAAGTAAAACACCAGTAAGTAGATTATTTATTACGTTGCAGGTGTTAGTAGACATCAATTTATACACTTACATATTTCTAATAAATAGGTATTCTCTTTAAAATTATCTACAAAAGATTTACTTAATAAATATTTAGAGAAACATAAATAAATAGACATTTTTCTATGTACCAGCATACAAATATCTCATGAAACGAATAGTTCGATGTTCATAAAAAATCATATGTAAGCTACATTGCTAATTATTTTTTTAATAGGTAAGTAAGTACTATATTTACATAATTTAACGAAATAAATATTTTATAATTTCCAGCTCCATGAGAACTTCACCGGTTCTGCATTGTATACCGTATCTAAAGAATTTAACACTTCTTTATTCACTAACGTGGGAGCATCGATGGCCCAGAGGTAATCTAAATGATTGAAATCAGGGTCTGGCACCTGGAAGATTTCCGTCGTGGACGGTAACCTCTCAAACAAAAGCCGTACATCTTTCTCACTGGACAGCAGGTCATTTGAAGCCCAGAACAACTTGATAGGGAGCGTCACTTTACTGAGGTCGTACTCCGGAGGCTGTTCCGCTCCGTACACTTTCAGATTATCTTTCTTCCCGTAATCGAACCGCTGGAACCTCCCTCCAGCTAAAATCTCTTGGGCAAAATGTACCGCCGTCTTCCACGACGTCCCCGTTCCCAAGTTCGACAGGAAAACAGGCAAAAGGGTCTTATTGAACTGCTTCTCGTTGTAACCGCAGATGTAAAATATTACATTCTTACAAACCAAAGAGTCCACGTTGTCGACGTCACAGGAGTTCGTCATCTTCCCTAGGATGGAATCTTTCGGTATGAACTCGTGGGAGCCGTACAGCATCTCCATGTAGGCGACGTTGCTCGCTATCGGTGCCAAGGCTTTGATGGGCGATCTTATATCCGACATAAAAGTGACCGGAGCCAACGCGAATCCCGCAGCTAACTTGTCGTTGTATTCAGGTCTCATGGACAACATCGCGAACAGTACAGTGGTCCCCATCGAGTGGCCTATGTATGTTATTTTAGCGTCCTCACCTTTCTGTTTAGCCACATGGTCGATCACAGCCGGGAGGTCGTGAAGAGCTACGTCATGCCACGAGAAATTCCAGAAAGATTTGGAATCGCTCTTCAAAACGGCATGCTCCTTGGAGTACCTGTTTCCTCTGATGTTGGGCATCCAGACGTCGTACCCTGCGTCCGCCAACACGTACGCGAGAGCTTTGTCGGGTCCGTTGAGTATCCAGTCCGCAGAGCTGGCGAACAGACCGTGCTGCAGTATCACTGTTTTCTCCGGAGTGACTTCACCGGTTCTGGAGCGAGGAATCCTGTGGATGTTCAACATGTAGCCTTGGGACATCACGGTATGAGTCTCGCATGGGTACCCTTGTCGCGTGATGATTGAAGGTACCGATAGGTTCACGTCCGGGTTGTCCATACGCGCGTTCGGTTCTTCCACTTGATCGTACGACCACGTATCGGTCATCTTCCGTCCGCTCTCTTTAACATTTTCCACGTAGTTGTTAATATCCGCGCTGATTTCCTTCCCCTTGTCGTCGAGATAGCTGCTGACCGAGTCTCTCATCCGCAGCGCCTCCTGATAGCTCTTGCTGAAGGCCTGTTCCACGCGGTCCTTCTGCACCTCGAAGAAGGCTTTCATATTCTCCGAAAAGTTCTGAATAGGATTCATTTCGAAGGGCCAATTTTCTAGTTGTACCGGGAATGCACCGGAGCTCGCAATAAGCAACACACACAAGTATAATACGTTCATAGCTCCGCGTGGCTAATTCTGACTAACCTCGAGACGCGTGTGATAGTCCGTAATGTTGGTAAATAGGTATTGTTCCCGCTGACCTGCCCGGGTTAGCGCGTAATTGTGATAAATATATAATTGTGTGTATTATGTGCTTAAATATCTCGTTATTTTATTATCTTAAAAAATATTGGTTTTTACAGAGTTCCTACGTCATTGCCATCTGTTATATTTTCGTGATAACCTATGGATCTTTAATTAAAACAAGTAATTTACCAGGATGTTTACTTATTATTGGAAACATTTACCTCATCGTGATTCAACTTTTTTAATGTGGAAAACGGAAATCGCAAGATTTTTTGATCTGTGGTTGAAAGTTTTCAAAAGGATAGAAATTAAAGTTCCTCATTTATTTTATGTGTTATCTAGTTAGAACTGACAACGGACCGGTTCAAATAGGTGGGTATTTTAAACTATGACTTTAGGACGCAGCTACCTATGACTGTAAAATATCAGGCAAGTAGGTACCTACATAAACCTAAACAAGGCGGAAGGGTTTTTAAATAAATGATTGAAAATAGTTTCTTATGGTTGCACAAAATACAGGTAGGTATATATGGCGGGATACTTATCTTCTATGTACTTACATATATAATTACAAATCATACTAACGTTACTAATTTTTGCACTAAACCAAAATGACAGCACTAAATATATATCGCTAACCCTTTCAAAATACTCCCTGCGGAAAGGGACAGAACTAGATTTATAGCCGCCAATTTAGTTCATGTTTATGGATTATGAGAAATATGAAAAGTTTACAAACTTACTCGTGTTAGTACCTACCTACTTACTGGAATATAAAGTAAAGTAAAGTAAATTAAATAAAAAAAAATTACATTTTTGGTAAAAAATGGCACAGACAAGATGTTAATAATTAAGATAAGATAAGAGGTTAATAATTAGTACAAGCATATTTTATCGTTGTATTTTATCGTTACCGACGTCCAAATGTTAAATTAATATAATATTCTTATTAAGAATTGAAGAATTCTTGTTCCGAATAAAAACAATGATTTAGAAGATAGATATTCTAACAGTAGTTTTTTAAATAATTGTAGATTTAGTTCTTTTAGTTTATTGGGCAATTTATTATAGATTTAAAAGTTTTTACTAAAGAGACTTAGTCTTTGATGAGGCAACGAAATGTTATTTTTGTATCGTTTGCTTGTACGTATAGTTGTGAATATGAACTTAGAAATAGTTTGAAGTTTTTAAAAACAAATATTTTATATTTTAATAGCCTCATTCCATCAACTGCACAATCTTCCTGCAAGCATAATAATATTATTAATTATCAGGGTTAAGATTACTTGAGTAAGTACCTTAGTATTTGAGATATATAATATTTATTCACAAATAAATAAATTGATTGATTGAGAATGAGATCCTTCGAAGTCTACTTATCATAAGCTTATGCGACATTACATTACCTTTTTTTTACCGTCGTGTAGAAAAAATGTCTTCCGTCCCTTCTCACATAGAACTTATTTATGTACTGATACTGTAGGTAATAAGGTACAAGATATTGTAATACGACCTAGCTATTTTCACCAATGTCGCAAAATGTTCCACTTAACCACCACTACAGCCCATTAACGTCCCACTGCTGGGCACAGGCCTCCACTCTCATAGGAGAGCGGGAATTAGAGCTTACACCCACCACGCTGCTCCAATGCGGGTTGGCGGGCTTTAACGACTATTATCATGTTAGTGATAATAACCGGGACCGACGGCTTAACGTGCTCTCCGAGGCACGGGGGTGAAACACCGCCAACTTCCTAACTCCGGGCTAGTACTGAGAATCTCTAGTCAGAAAAACCCAACACTTATTATGGCCCGACCCGGGACTCGAACCCGGGACCTCGTCAGCCGCAGTCAAACATGCTAACCACTAGACCAACGAGGCACTTAACTAGCAATAATTAATTTACTGCCATCTAGGTAAGTACCTAATAGCTAGGTATGTCGTTTGGACACTAATTAAGTTTAAACTTAGGTACTTTTGCCCGAGACTTATTCCCCGCACCTATTTTTCGCTAAGTTATTAATAATTAATTTATCCTACATATTAATTAGGTAACTAGCTAATGCCCGCGACTTCGTCCGCGTGGATTGAGGTTTTACCACAGTAAACAGATACAACTCTGTTTATTGTGGTTTTACGGTCTTTAATTTTCCGGGATAAAAAGTTGAATATTATGTGTTATTCCAGACTATATCTATCTCTGTGCCAAATTTCATCCAGATTCGTTCAGCCGTTGGAGCGTGATTGAGTAACAAACATCCATCCATACATCCATCCAAACTTTCGCATTTATAGTATTAGTATTAGTATTTTTATTATTTATAATAAGTAGGTTATTTTTGACCATGACGCCTGGGAAGAGTTTTTTTTAACCTTCCCAGATAGTTTATAAGTTTTATGTGTACTTTAAGTAGTTAGGTACTTTTTATTTTATTTTATATTCTCTTTTTTTTTGTATTTATATTAATTATTTGTGTCAAACTATGTATACTGGGCAACTTAGCCTTTAATTAAAACCTTATTATATTATTATATTATTATTAGTACGAAGTAAGATAAGATTCGTATTACTTAAGTAAAATCTTATGCGTAATCGTGGCCTTAGATCAAGCGGTTTTATACGTTCACAGAGATAGATTATCCTAGTCTGGAATAGCACATAGGCTTCTTTTTATCCCGGAAAATTAAGGAGTTCCCGCGGAAACAAAAATACTTCAAACCACGCAGAGTAAGTCGCGGGTATTCGCTAGTTTTAAATAATACGTTACGCGACATCCATACATCCATCCAAACTTTCGCATTTATAATATTAGTAAAAGTAAGAAGTAAGAGGATTATAATTTGGTATTTTAAATAATTTTTGACGACCTCCGTGGCGCAGTGTGTAGCGCTGTTGTCTTAACGTGCGGAGGTCCCGGGTTCGAACCCCGGCAGGGTCAAAGGGAATTTATAATTTTCTGAATTTTCCCTGGTCTGGCCTGGTGGGAGGCTTCGGCCGTGGCTAGTTACCACACTACCGGCAAAGACGTGCCGCCAAGCGATTACGTGTTCCGGTACGATGCCTGTAGAAACCAAATAGGGGTATGGGTTTAATATAACTGCCATGCCCCTAATAAGTTAGCCCGCTACCATCTTAGACTGCATCATCACTTACCATCAGGTGAGATCGCAGTCAAGGGCTAATTTGTAGTGGATTAAAAAAAAAAAAATTAATACGATTAATGTATTATACTAACTACTTAATCGTAGCCTTACATGAGCGATCTAATCTATGACAATCTCTCGTGGTATGACACCCATATGGTTAGGAGTTGTACCTACCTTCTGTAGTCTTTTTTTTTTTTTTTTTTTTTTATTGAAAATAATACAAGAGTACTTAATGCTAGCTAGCCTAACCTAATTACTATATAAATCATGCCCACGTGGAATGGTGGCAAGAATGTTGGCTGCATTTCCGCGCTGGACAGCCAGGCTGATCCTTTGCGCAAAAAATGAGCCAGCCCTTCTGTCACCAGATGAGGTCATTAACTGTAGTCTGTACTAATGTCAACGTCCACGGCCGCACAGACTACAGTCGGTATCTTCTGCATCAATCATTGTTGCAGTATCAATTGTTGTGATTGGCTCAATTTATGGTATTCTCGCTGCGTCAATGGATTTTGTCCAATGGTGGAAGAGTGTTATCCAATTAGAGGTGATTGCGATCGTCGATCGGCGATTTTCGAAAGTACAAAACCCCAAAGAGACACACGCAAAAAAAACAAATTGGTTGAACCTTATTTAAAGCCAATAACACTATCTCGAATTAGCCCATATTCTAGATCAGTAATAATTTATAATAAAATACCAAATTTGATAACAGATGACACAAAAGAAGTAACATTCAAAAGAAAATTAAAAGACTGGCTCATACAAAAATGTTTTTACAGTGTAAAAGATTTTTTGAGTGAATAGACCTCAATTACTTGATCAGCGTACCTATGTTAAGTTAAATTAATATTGTAATGTTGACACTATTAATTAAACTAGTGTCATGATTTTCTAGTTTTATATTCTGTGGGACGACATTCGCAATAAATATAAGGCCATAAAGGACTTGAATCCAGGGCCGTAAAATAAAATAATTAAAAAAGGGGGAATTCTGAGGGCCAATGGGGACGCTGCCCGCCAATTGAGCGCGGAGGATGAAAAGAAAATGAGAGCGAAAAAAAGGATTGTATAAAATAATTAAATTAGGTACTCTAGAATATGATATTATCGGAAGGAATAAAGTATATTAATGAACATTGGGTTTTTATTCACTAAATTATTTGAATTATGTAAGGACAGGACGCCATAATTGTGATATATATATAATAAGTATAACTATGTTAGCAACGCCCTGACAGGGCCTCATGACTCATGTCCATGTACTCAATGATTAATATTATATTGTATTAGCAAGTAAGGCATGAACATGAAAGCTATGAAATAAATAAATGAAATAAATGAAATCGTTACACTGTAGCTGTCAGAGGCCGCCCAGCTGATCTCGTTAGGCGGACAAAAGGCCTCAGAGAACGGGTTGTTGGGAACAATTTCACGCCTGTTTTCTGGCTAATGCCACAAAATTAATTTAAAGATTCATTTCTTAAATAATATAGTTTTTTTTATCCACTACAAGTTGGCCCTTGACTGCGATCTCACCTGATGGTAAGTGGTGATGAAGTCTAAGATGGTAGCAGACTAACCTGTTAGGGGCATGGCAGTATATGAAATCCATACCCCTATTCGGTTTCTACACGGCATCGTACCGGAACGCGTAATCGCTTGGCGGCACGTCTTTGCTGGTAGGGTGGTAACTAGCCACGGCCGAAGCCTCCCACCAGGCCAGACCAGGGAAAATTCAGAAATTATGAATTCCCAAATCGACCCTGCCGGGGATCGAACTCGGGACCTCCGCACGTTAAGACAACAGCGCTACACACTGCGCCACGGAGGTCGTCAAATGAAGGTTCTCCGGCACAGCTGTGAACGGCGAGCTTTTTCGGGTAAGCTCTGAAGATATAGAAGCAGGAGGGATACCGTAAGTATTTTCACTATAGCGAATAAATAAAATATAAATAAATCATTCATGAAGATCATCCACAGCTAAGTCACTGCCCACCCCTCACCCCACCAGTGGGTCCAGCCGGTGTAGTCTCAGGCCCGCACAAATAAGCCAACATTGGCTAAGAACAAGTATTGCTCTCAAATGGTCAATGCTAAAGAAATAGAATAGGATAGATTGAAGAATTCAGGATAGATTGACATATACTTGAAAACGTGCTATTAGCTGATGACGATGTTACTTATTTTAAGTACAGTATTAAGTCCCACAAACTTAACAGACCCGGACAGCGTCGCTGTTATCTGTTAAATAAGAGTATCTGGATGGACCGGGCTTTGCTCGGTATATTTTTTTTGGTAAATCGAGTTTTTTGGAAAAAAAATTTTTTTTTTTTTTAAATAAAATATATTAAGTATAGGAGAAAATACTCGTTTTGAAAAGAAGAAAACATGATTCAAGTATGGAATGAATTTCAAACGATGTTGTGACAGAGACGAGTTTAAAAAATATGCGTGCGCTGCTGTTATGGGCTTCTTCTTTGTCATCCGTCGAGACGTCTTGTTTTCCTTTGTAATATTTTTCTAATTAATTAAAGCCACTAGGAGACATTTTTGCTCTTCTTCTTCAAGTATCCTTCCATCTATTTACTAAAATATAATTAGAAATAAGGGGGAATAAAATCGGATTCGAGGACATCTGGACTCGAATCGTGGTCTTCTGGTTTCGGGATCGACCTGTTTCTCTCGTGTAGATCGTGTAGATCGTGGCGAAACTTACCTTCGTATTTAATACTGAAGCAGTTTTTCATTGCCTAAAAACACGGATAAAACGACATTTTCTAAAAATGAATCCTAGCTAGATCGATTTATCGCTCCCGAAACCGCCTGCATACTAAATTTCATGAAAGTCGTTCGAGCCGTTTTGGAGATTTAGATTATATACATAAATAAGAATTGCTCGTTTATAGGTATTTAGATGGAAACTAAAATCATAAGCCACTGAGTTAGAAATGGTGCTCTTTGTTTTTAATTTTGCAGAGGCAGAAACTATACGTAATATAGATAAAAATATAGATAAAAGTCCGATTATCTTTCTTTATTATGTCTGTGTTATCTATATACAGTAATCATAGATTTAGGATTGGTCTCCGAAAGAGTTTCCGCTGATGTAACGCAGCGGAGACCAATCCTTAATCTATGGCAGTAATATACCCTATTAGAGTAATATATTACACCTATGCTATGCTCATCCGCATAGAATTAGTGGTTCCTAGTATTAAAGATATACGGCCGGTTTCTGAATTGAGAATTTCACGTTGAGTCTGTCTCAAACACTACTATAAGTACTAATTAAGCAAATTTTTGTTTTTGAATTGATATTTTGTAAGGTTTGACAAACATAAAAAACTTAAGGATTATCTAATCAAATATTTAAGCAAACCTTAGCTGATTTTGGCTTGAATGGTTAATTCAGAAACCGGCCGATTATCTGATCCGATGATTATTTACTTATCTGATCCCTCGTAGCTTTAGTTTTAAGATACCGTAACTGATTATCATTATCATGTTTTTTATGTAGTTAATTGACTGTTGGGTTTATTATTTCGATAACTATCAATTTGACTTCTTTCATGACCTTTCATTTTTGTACGGGGGTAATAGTCCAGGATCCGGGGTCCATTTTTGCACTTGATTACTATCAAGCTGAATCTTCGTGAATAGCTTCGTTTCGATGAGACGCCCAACAATTACCTGTACGAAAACTCTCGATTGTGGTAGTTAATAGGGGTAGCAGGGATGATATATTATGTTAATTTGATGATTCTCAAAAATTTATTACTAACTAACTCGTTTTTTTTTGTTAAATCTGCTAAGTAAAGTAAAGTGCCCTACAAAATGTATGGTTTGATCAAAAAGTCCCCTCCTTCCAACTAGTATTGATAACGAGGTCATCAAAAATGATTACTAACCAGCTGTTTTTTTTTAATTAGTTAATATTTATAAAATTTAACGCTCAAAATTAGTAATACAAATCCTTGATGTAAAAATAATTACTATCAAGCTTAATAGCTTCGTTTCGATGAGATGGCCAACGTCCAACGTCCACGTCCTGTGCGAAAATTCTCGACTGTGGTAGCTAACAGAGGTAGTAAGGATAAATAATATGACGATTTGATGATTCTCAAAAATGTATTACTGTATTTTTTTTTCTCTGTCTCTATCTAAATTGAGAAGAATGATTAAGATTTAAATTATCTTGAGATTTAACAAATTATCTTAGTATTTTTTCAAATAATTTTATTTGAAAAAATACTTGTCCTACAAAATGTATGGTTTGACCAGAGTCCCCTCCTTCCAATATGTATCGATAACGAAGTCATTAAAAATGATTACTCATCAAAATGAAGCTACTCACGGAAAATTAGCTTGATAGTAATCAAGTGCACAAATGGACACTGGCTCTTGGACTATAGTTCCTATAAATACAAACGTTTTGAGATTCACAGGGCAGTTGGAGTCGAGTCGCGGCTCGGTGGACAACGATTTTACCATTGAAAAAGTTTATCAGATCTTTGATTAAGTATTTATGAGTATCAGATGCAAATCGCCTAAGACGTATTTTCGGCCATAGCTCCAAGGATTTTAGGAGGATCGAGATGGGAATAGTACCAAGAATTAGGGAGCTTATCGAGACACGTGTGAGCGTTTTAATTTTGTAAATCGGCTGGTAACTTATTTGGAATTTTGAAAAATGTAAAAGTCGGGGTTTTCGGGGGGTTTTTGTTAACTGCCTCGTTGGTCTAGTGGTTAGCATGGTAGACTTCTATAGAGTCCCAGGTCGGGCCATAATTAGGTATTGGGGTTTTCTGACTAGAAAGTACTAGCTCGGAGTTAGGAAGTTGGCGGTGTTTCACCCCCGTGCCTCGGAGAGCACGTTAAGCCGTCAGTCCCGGTTATTATCACTAACATGATAATAGTCGTTAAAGCCCGCCAATCCGCATTGGAGCAGCGTGGTGGGTCTAAGCCCTAATTCCCTCTCCTATGAGATTGGAGGCCTGTGCCCAGCAGTGGGACTTAATGGGCTGTAGTGGTGGTGGTGGTGGTTTGTTTACTAAATGGTAAATATTTTAGAAAAAATTAAAAAAAGGATTTTGGGGTATTAGTTTAGCTACAAAATGGCTTTTTTTTGTGAAAATCGGTTAATAATTGTGACATTTGTGGGGTGCGAATAAAACGAAACGAAAAAGGAGATAAAATACGTTTATTTGTTAAAATTTGTCAATAACAAATCAGACATTACAACCGTACATCATGACACTGCCCGTTAGCCGGAGCATACGCACAATACAGAGAACACAAGTCCCGACGGATTCCCCGAGTGAACATGCTCGACGAACAAGCTCGACGAACATGCTCGACGAACAGGCTCGACGAACAAGCTCGAACACATGCTCCACATCGGATACTCGCCTTGGAACACGTTCGCGCGTACAGACCTAACATTGTGGCCTATTCTGTTATAGTTTAGTTTAAAAAATGGGTACAACAGAATTGGGCATTTGACTACTGTTCAAATAAATATTTTTTTAGTTATTATTAAATAGATGATCTCGTAAAAGTCATATCCACGTCCTCTTGATAGTTCTATGTTAATAAACGATAAAAAAATTAATGAAAAAAAAAAGTGCGTCGAACTTTAATGACACATTTTGACACATTGTGACACACAATATCACATTTCAGAATTTTTCATATCCCATACTTAGGATGCGTTTTGACCTTTGAAAAAAACTAGCTGATTTGACTATTAGCCACATTGTATTATAAAAGAGGAATTTCGATATTTGACTGAAAATAAACGAACCGACATTAGTTATCTAACTGTTTCTATTCACAACTCACAGTTTATGTCAAAAATGGTTATTGCTGATCAGGAGGCATTTCCAAACGATACCTATATTTAACGACAGATAATACTTTAGGATAATAAGAAAATACTTTTACTAATATTAGACAGAACCTAAAACGAATCCCTGGAATTAGCTAGATAATTTCATTATCCTGAAAATTTTATTTATAAAGTGCAATTTGTAATTTCATAAATGAAAATATTTTATTTTATAGATACGTGATAATAAATCATAGAATGAGAAGTGTTATGACCTATATTGACCTAAATATAATATAAATTGTTAGAGCACTGTGTTCTCCATTGTGCGTATGAGTTTGACCGAATATTTACACAGCAGATATTGTTTCGACCCCACAACTGGGCCATTTGAATATGGATCTAACACATGTAGTTTTAGAGTCTATATTGGTATAAGAATCGACTGCCATAAAGTACCTATAGCATTTTGAATGCCTTATTTTTTTTTACCGATTGTCACCCAGTTAACTAGACTTGGTGTATGACGGTCTAATACCTATATTAGACAGTATTTAATCAAATATTTCAGCTGTGAGTATAGTTTCAACCCCACAACTGGGCAATTTGAATATGGATCTAATATTTGTAGTGTTAGTTTATATATTGGTATAAGAATCGACTGCCATAAAGTATAGCATTTCGAATGCCTTATTTTTTTTTTACTAATTGATTGTCACCCAATTAACTAGACTTGGTGTTTAACGGTTAGGTATTAGACAGTATTTAATCAATTATTTCAGCTGTGAGTATAGTTTCGATCCCACAACTGGGCCATTTGAATATGGATGTAATATTTGTAGTGTTAGAGTCTATATTGGTATAAGAATCGACTGCCATAAAGTACCTATAGCATTTTGAATGCCTTTTTTTTTTAACTAACTGATTGTCACCCAGTTAACTAGACTTGGTGTATGACGGTTAGGTATTAGACTAATATTTAACCAAATATTTCAGCTGTGAGTAAAGTAATTAGCCACATTCAGGGTGTATTTGATATATAAACATAAGTTTTAATAACCATCTGTTATGATACGTCAAGTCTTTATGTCCATTACACGTATTTATCCCCTAATCGCTCCCTCGTCTTCAAAGTTGGTTTTTGCTTAATGAAAATCGTCACTGAACCTAATCGGATGAAACTTAAACGAAAACTTCACAACTCTCAGTATAACACAAGCGCCCACGCACACACACACACACACACACACACTCACGCAACCAAATCCTTATACCAAATAATTATAAACAGCGGCGACCTTACTCTATCATAATCGGTCCAGCCGTTTAAGACACTAAAGGGCAAACATATATCTAACGTACACACAAAACAAATGTATTCTAAATATATATTTATTTGTTTTCCAAAAAAATCTCGAACCGGCTAGGCCGATTCGGAGCGAACTCAGGGAGCGCTACGCAAATACAAACACGTCATCATCGTAAAGCCTCCTCTAGGTATATTTCACATATTAAATGCTAACTTACACAATAATCTAAGCTTTATTCACTTGTGTGCTCTTCACTAAATATTTCATCATACTATATTACTATATGTATATCATGTATATAGCATACCGCTAAAATAACCATTAGTTTACAAATTTTCATTTATTACCGTAAATTAATATTATTATATTATTATAATAATATTATTTTAATATTATTTTAATTACTCCTATATTATATTATATATTTTACATCGGAACAGAGTTTTTAACAAAAGGAAACAGTATCCGCTCCATTCAATTATATTGTTAAGCCGGCTCCACACGCTCAAACATGCTCGACGAGCAAATTAGAGCGTATAATTTGCATTTAATTTCGGTATTTTTGTATGTACGCGTTCGTACGCCATGCAGAATAACAACGATATTTTAATACAAATTGTTTTCATGTAAATGAAACCATTCATTTACAAATTACAAAAATTTGTTACAAAAATGTAATCAGAGAACAACAATGTAACAATGTAACAAAGCGCCATTGACAATAGGCATGATGACAGTAACCAAGAATCAATGAAATTATGTATTTATCTAATGAAATAGGATTCATGGATTATAAAAACGTATTTATTTTTCTATTTCGAGTGAGATTGCTATTTATTTTGATAAAATAAAACTATAAAATACAGCAATCCGCCATATTGGATTAAACGCCAAGAAGCGAATGACGTCACAATTGTTTGTTTTCGAGCTTTGACAATCACACTATTGCTTGCTGCACACTGCACAGAGTACATTGGTAATAACAATAGTGACGTCACAAACGACGCCATGACACCGGCGGGCGTTTTGGCGCGAATTTTAAATTTTAAATGCCAATTAAAATTACTTTTCTGCAGAAATAATATATTTTTTCGAAATAGTGGATACTTCCGAACATAATCTGACCATTTCTCAAAATCAGTCATCATGCCTATTTCATATTGTAAGCTCATACAACGGACTCAAATAGTCACGTACTAAAATCATATTTTTCAAGCAGTCTCGGGCAAGGGTTTACACAGCACTTTTCCCAGGGACTCTTACACTTGAAACAGTGTAGTGTAATAAAATTAAGGGAGAAAGGGTCCCTAAATTGGTCCTTATAGGCCTATTACACTGCACTTTTTCCCTAAATTTTATTACACTTGAATCAATGTAGTGTAATAAAATTTAGAGAGGAAGGGTCCCTATTTTAAACCTTATTGCTGTGCAATAAGCGACGCTCTAAATAGCGGGCCTTCACCCTTACCTCAGGGCCCTGTGGAAAGTGCAGTGTAATAGGCTTTTTACTGTGTAGGTTTTTGAAAATGCTAGTGTATTTTGGAACTAAACTAGTTTGATCGATTTTCGCGTTAGAAATAAGCCTTAGAATCGAATCTTAAACACTAAACAATGTTCTTTGTACACAAATCTATTGCGAATCAATGTTATATGAATTGTTATTTTTACTTAAAAGCCATATTCTTTTGGTCAACAACATTTTTTGCGACATATTTCAAATAAATGTTATAAAACACAATAAGTAATATAAAATGTCAAAGCCGAGCACTTATTTTGGCGCCAAAAAATCCCACTTTCACAACAGTATTTGATGAGTTTTTCATTTTAGAGGCAATTTCCGGTCACACCTCAACTTTTTAAATTGAATATATTATGTAAATGTAGCATTTACATTACTTAGATGCTTGGAATTTATTTAATGAGTAATATGTAAGAAGTTACGGACGACTAATATTTTTAAAAAATACAAAACTAATTTCACACCTTCAGTCGAGCAACGAATTATAATAAAATGCCATTTTATGCCCTAGAATAATATTGAAGAGCAATTTTATGAATGTAATTTAATTTAAAGCAACTTGAATAGCTATTAAATGAAAACTACAAGCAATATTATTTTCTTAATAATCTTACTATCTTACTATAATTATTATATAATATTATAAATGTGAAAGTTTGTATGAATGTATGGATGTATGGATGTATGGATGTATGGATGTGTGGATGTATGGATGTTTGTTACTCAATCACGCCCCAACGGCTGAACGGATCTGGTTGAAAATTGGCACAGAGATAGATTATAGTCTGGAATAGCACATAGGCTACTTTTTATCCCGGAAAATTAAAGATTATTGTTTTATATATATCAAAGTATGAATATAAGAGTAATTTAAATAAAATCAAATATCAGAAGTGGGATTCAGTGCTTACTGAAGGTGTCAAATTGTGATTTCATTTATATTATTTTTACTGTTCGAGTTTACAATGTTAATATAAAACTGCAAATTTTCTATGTTTAAGTAAGTGTGTATACTTAATTTTATCGTAACTTTCAACAATTCAACAATACAAAATACAAAACAGAATTACTTTATTACATTTACATAAGTATTATTTTTCTTCAAACATTTGTCCTATTATACGAATATTAATTAATGTATTCGACTATTCATACATGTTGTACTTCGTTCAAAATTCGTATATTATCTCGTCTTTTACCGTTATGTAGTGCGAGAGTTTCAAAAGGAACGTCTTTAACAGAAACATTTGTCAATTTTTGACAATTTCCTGTCCTAAAAATGTTCCGTTTTGTGTCCAAAAATGTATTTATTAATATATTAATACATTTTTGGATAAATATGGTGTATTTTTCAAGGATAAATATGGTTCATCTGAACAGAAAACACTTTTGACAATTTCCTGTTCTAAAAATGTTCCGTTTTGTGTCCAAAAATGTATTTATTAATATATTAATACATTTTTGGATAAATATGGTGTATTTTTCAAGGATAAATATGGTTAATCCGAACAGAAAACACTTTTGACAATTTCCTGTTCTAAAAATGTTCCGTTTTGAGTCCAAAAATTTAATAATTAATATGTATAAAATAAAGCTTTAAGTTAGTATACAATTTGTTTCGATAACTTATCGAACCTTTTTTAATAAACAATCAAATAAAATCAGGGTTTTTGTTACAATTTATGCTTAACTAGATGATGCACGCGACTTCGTCCGCGTGGATAAAGATTTTTGATTCCCGCGGGAAATCTTGAATTTTCCGGGATAAAAAGTAGCCTTGGGATGTAAACTATCCCTGTACCGAATTTCGTCAGAATCGGTTGAACAGATGGGCCGTGAAAGCGCAGCAGACAGACAGACAGACACACTTTCGCATTAATAATATTAGCATGGATTGTTTTGGTGTGCCGTGCAATGTTAGCCAAATTCTACTTTAGTAGATGGATAGTAAAATAAGTATAAACTAACATTATAAATTATTACCTCCCGTGTGATTGCACTTTCGGATTAACAAACACATTGTACAGTGAGACTCGAATATTATATTCTATATACTATAAAAGACGTGTATTTTCATTCCTAAACTTAAACTAATATTGCATTTTAGTTGCAAAGTGCATGTATACAGGGACCATCCATTATGACACACTACAATTTTAAAACAACACTTCAATTTTAACTTTTGACATGTGTCAAAGTCACACATTGAACGTGTTATTTTTAAATTTTGACATGTGTCAAAGTCACACATTGAATGTGTTATTTTAACTATACATTATACATCATTTGAGCCCTGTTGCTTATGAAGTCATAAAGATTATGACATTTAAGATGTCCCTATCCTTTGACTAGGGATGATGACAACTCAATCAAATCAGCAACTCTTTATTAAACTTAAAAACTCGCTTCTTTTAAGGAAGTTGTCTGAAAGTCACAATTGTGACGTCATCAAATTTCAGCACATTTTTTTTTTTAAATATTTTAAAATGGTTATCAGATTAAAACTAACCGAGGATGTGAATTTTAGGTCTTTTTGAAGACCCTCTATTTAATAATCATATGATATAGGCATCATCCCTATTCAAGTTTTCGCACATTAAGTGTGAGAGATCTATAGAGCGAACTTTGACTTTGCTTACACTTTACACTTTACACATGGTTAAAACGAGACAGATTTATGTTACTCACATAATAGGCCTATTACACTGCACTTTTCACAGGGACCCTTCCACTTGAATCAGTGTAGTATATGTAAGGCTCCCTAAGTTGGTCCTTATTGCTGTGTAATAATAGCGGCCACGCCCACCCCTACCACAGGGCCTTATTACACAGCAATAAGGACCAAATTAGGGACCCTTCCACCCTAATTTTTATTACACTACACTGATTCAAGTGTAAGGGTCCCTGCAAAAGTGCAGTGTAATAGCCCTATAATGCATATTTCAAATTCACGTCACACTTTACAACCTCCAAATCGCAACATCGCGTGAAACCAACAGACAGTCCCGCATACAATTTTCAATTTAAAAAAAAAATCGGAGCCAGCAACTGTACAAAGTCAGACATACAAATTAATGTACAACAAAAAATTAAAAAAAAAAAAAAACAATAGTAACGCTCACTCGACATCGCGATGACGTCGTACAGAAATAAAAACTTAAAATTAAAGGAAAAATAACGCAATATCCCTTAAATTAGCGTAAAACTAGACTCCGCCCCACTCGACTCTGTACACGCTTAGCACTGTACTGTACTGTACTGTACTGTTCACTGTGACTGTCAAACTGTCAAAACAGAGGGCTTGCAACTGTCAATGTGCTGTCACGCCGCCATGACCGCCGCCGTCCAACACTCTTTTTTTTTTTTTAATTATATAGACCAGCGCTTGGCTGCTATCAGAGGTGTGATTATGTAAGAATCGCCGATCCAATCGTTTAATTCGGCGTCAAAGTAAAATAAACCGTAACATCATTGAATTAGAGCTCAATTTCGTGTATCCATTCGCATACGTTTATGGTATCGTACATACCTAAACGTATGAGAATGGATACACGAAATTGAGCTCTAACTCAATAATGATACGGTTTATTTTTCTTTGACACCGAACTTAGAAGATTTGATCGACAATTCTTACACAATTGGGGGCCAGACTTGCTTGCAAGTGGTAGCCTAAGATGCCTATTCACTCTTGATTTGTATATATATATATAATACATATATGTGTTTGAAGGTATACATATAATACATACATATATAATGTAGGTAATATTAAAAGGGGAGGGGGAAACGGAAGCCGGAAGGGCAATCCATACTCCTTCTCAATATTGCTTGTTAAGATGTACCATATTGACGATATACGTTTACTATCATATCCAGATGCTATTAGGATAATAAAAAAACCACTTCTCAGAACAGGGCGCGTTTGGAACCCTCGTAGCCATAGTTTTAAAATACTATCTACTAACTGATACAAACTCGGCTGAGTTTATTGTGGGCACTTCTCAGAACAGGGCGCGTTTGGAACCCTCGTAGCCATAGTTTTAAAATACTATCTACTAACTGATTATCACTATCATGCCGTGTAGTAACCGAATAGGGGTGTGGGTTTAATATAACTGCCATGGCACTAACAGGTTAGCCCGCTACCATTTCAGACTGCATCATCACTTACCATCAAGTGAGATCGCAGGCAAGGGCTAACTTGTAAAAAAAAAATTGCAAGTAGTTACTTGAATAAATATAATTTGAGATAGACTGAAAATGGGTTCCTCTCATGATTACAGTTATCTTAGAGAAAAGGATAGAAGGCTAATTATTATTCTAATGTCTAGATATGACTGTACTCGGACATTTGTCTATGTAACAAGCAATTTAAGAGAAGTATTGTAACAAGTGAGTTATTCTCTAATTTTCCGATTTCAGATACTTTATAACTATCACCGGTTTCGAACTTTGCTTATACAACTTGCTTATACTTGCTTAACTTTGACTATGTTGGTGGAAGAGCAATAGAAAATGGAAAGGCCATAACATAACCCCGGACCAACCCCCCTATTCTCTAACTCAGTAGCTATCAAAATACGAAAGCCACATGAATTTTTATCCATTGAAGGTTTGCTGTGAAAATGTCATTTTTGTGTCACAGGAAACCTTCAATGGATAACAAATGACAGCCACTGAGTTAAGGCTACTGTTATGCCCATTCCATACGGACCAAATTTATATCCATTGAAGGTTTGCTGTGAAAATGTCATTTTTGTGTCACAGGAAACCTTCAATGGATGAAAATGATAGCCACCGAGTTAAGGCTACTGTTATGCCCATTCCATACGGACCAAATTTATATCCATTGAAGGTTTGCTGTGAAAATGTCATTTTTGTGTCACAGGAAACCTTCAATGGATAACAAATGACAGCCACTGAGTTTAGGCTACTGTTATGCCCATTGCATACGGATTAATTTGGTTGGCAATCAATTTGCAGAGTGAAATGTATTGGTGTGTTTCAGAGCGAGTGGCCTCCAGTGTCGCGCGACGGACGCGACGGACGCGGCGGACGCGGCGGACGCGACGGACGCGACGGACGCGGCGGACGCGACGGACGGCGTCAATACGCGCGCCGGTCGTCCATGTCCGAAACCTGCCCACACAGATGAGTCCGTCAATACTAATATTATTAATGGGAAAGTATGGATGGATGTATGGATGTGTGGATGTATGGATGTTTGTTACTCAATCACGCCCCAACTGTTGAACGGATTTGGCTGAAATTTGGCACGGAGACAGATTATAGCCTGGAATAGCACATAGGCTACTTTTTGTCCCGGAAAATGAAGGAGTTCCATCGGGAACCAAAAAACTTTCGCGAGGCGGAGCGATGGAGTTCTGAGCTTATTGCGGCCTGTAGTTTTGCCATCGTCACAGATCGCAATTTTTTTGTAATATGCTATTCTATTTATGTAATGTGTGCCATGCTATTTTTATGTATGTAATATGGTATATATTCAACGGAGATCGTATGATGTTAATTTGTGTTAAGTAATTTTTTTTAATACAAAATTTGTATTATTTCAATTAATTATTGCTGTTATTAATTGTTGACTGTCTCGTTGGTCTAGCGGTTAGCGTAGTCGACTGCGGATCACGAGGTCCTGGGTTCGATTCCCGGTCGGGCATAAAAAGGTATAGGGTTTTTCTATTAAGAAATTCTCAGTGCCAGCCCGGAGTTGAAAGTTGGCGGTGTTTCACCCCCGTGCCCGGTCGGTCGGTCCCGGTTATTATCACTAACATGGTAATAGTCGTTAAAGCGGGCCAACCCGCATTGGAGCAGCGTGGTGGGTCTAAGCTCTAATTCCCTCTCTCCTATGAGAATGGAGGCTTGTGCCCAGCAGTAGGACGTAAATAGGCTGTAGTGGTGGTGGTGGTGGTGGTTATTAATTGTAAGTTGTGCTGTGTCATTTTTAATGAATTAGTGTAATAGGCATGATGACAGTAACCAAGAATCAATTAAATTATGAATTTATCTAATGAAATAGGATTCATGGATTATAAAAAACGTATTTATTTATCTATTTCGAATGAGATTGCTATTTATTTTGATAAAATAAAACTATAAAATACAGCAATCCGCCATATTGGATTAAACACCAAGAAGCGAATGACGTCACAATTGTTTGTTTTCGAGCTTTGACAATCACACAGAGTACATTGGTAATAACAATAGTGACGTCACAAACGACGCCATGACACCGGCGAGCGTTTTGGCGTACATTTTAAAATTAAAATTTCAAATGCCAATTTTATCTACCAAACATTATTTTTCTGCTGAAATAATATATTTTTTCGAAATAGTAGATACTACATAATCTGACCAATTCTCAAAATCAGTCATCATGCCTATTGGTCTGTCCGTACTAATGAAATGAATGAATGTATGCGTGTGTGTGTGTCGCTCGCTGCGCTCGTGCTGCGCTCGCGGTGCACTCACGTGGTGGTGCTTGGCGCGCTTGTGCGGCGGGTCGTCGGGCGCCTCCTCGATGACGAGCTCGCCGCCGAGCGCGCCGCAGCCCTCGTCGCCGCCGTAGCCGCTGCAACAGCAGACACGGTCAGTGTTGGCGGTAGATTCACGTACAAATGACGTGAAAGTGTTGGCGGTAGATTCACTTTCAAATGACATGAGTGTTGACGGTAGATTCACTTTCACATGTCATGAAAGTGTTGGCGGTAGATTCACTTTCAAATTACGTGAAAGCGTTGGCGGTAGATTCACTTTCAAATGACATGACCAGTAACTGCCCTCCGATTCGGGACAATGCGCAGGATTTCCTTTTTAGAGAAAGGTTTAAAAATTACAAACGAAATTACTATGGATTTATTATTCCGAATAAGGTCTAAGTTAAAATTTCTTAAAAAACAATACGTTTAGCCAATTTCCTCTTTTAGGCAATCCATTTTGTTCTATTCCGCGTTCCGTTTTATCTCATAATAATTTTGCAACCCTACATGAATACCATTTATTTTTAATCAATTAAATAGAATTATTAAATAGAAAAAGGTGTCTGAATTGAATTTTGCTCAGATTTATATTCAGTCCTCTGTTTGTAAGCCATTTAATGACATCTCTGAGAGCCTTGTTTGTTTCGTTTTCAATCATTTGCCGGTCATTATCTTTAACAACTATTATTTTATCATCTGCATATTGGATAATTTTTCTATGGGAAGGGACAAGTCGTTTACGTATACCAGAAAGAGGAGCAGGCCAAATATACTCCCTTGTGGTACGCCGTTTGCATTAGTCTTATATTTACCCGAAAACTTTGATATTTTTGTTGTCTATTTGTAAGATAGCTATTTATCCAGTCGTATGTTGTATCTCTTATTCCATACCTATACAGTTTGCTAAGCAGAATTACGTGTGAGACGAAGTCAAATGCTTTACTTATGTCTAATAATAGGGCCGCTGTAATGGTTTTATTATTGAGTTACGGACCGTACTAGCTCAAAACAAGCCGTAATTTTAGAATTGTTTATACGGAATCCATATTGGTTGGAATGTATGGGATTATATTTATTTTGTCAGGAAGTTGTATATTTTATCATGTAGGACTTTCTCGAAAATTTAGGATAAGAACCGGTATAAGAATTATAAGTCTGTAGTTGCGGACGTCTGTTTTATCTCCTTTTTAAACCCGAAAATCATTTTCGTTCCTACACTGTTTTTAGTCTTCACGTATGATAGTGTACAAATGCACTCACGCGTAGTAGGGCTCCGGCTGGTAGTTCCTCCATTTTTAATCATGGCAATCATTTCCGTTCCTACTGTGTTCTTAGGATTATTATTGATTTATTGAACAATATCCTCGGTACTCTTACAGCAACGCCAAAGAGTCGGAAAATTGACAACATTCCTTATAGTTAATATTAAACACGTCTAGCTGTTGGTGCTGAGCAATGAGACCGTATATCTATATGCACTCGTGTACCGCAAGCCGCAACAGGGGCATGTTTGTGTATTGTTAGATTGAAATTGACGGTCTATCTATGGTCTATCTATGGTCTGACTGCTCTACAGCGCTCTCGACGGTGACGGACGATTGGAAGCACTCGGCGGGGGTTCGGGGCCGAATGAAAAAGATGGCTGTACAATGTTTGTGTGTAAATTGCTAATAAAGTATGATTTAAATAGTTACTACAAATGCACTCACGTGTAGTAGGGCTCCGGCTGGTGCAGCAGCAGGCCGCCCGCGTGCGACTCCTCCTCCGGCAGAGACACCAGAGCGCCTCCGCTAGAGTTCACCACGTACTTCTCTGGAACGTGACCAATAATAACAAATATTAAATTGTAAAATATATAAGACAGTCGTTAGACCTGTCCCATTGTATGGTTCTGAATGTTGGGCGGTGAAAGGGACGGATGAAAGAAAAGTACATGCGACTGAAATGCGAATGTTGAGACGGATGTGTGGTGTAACTAGAATGGATAAGATTAGGAATGAATATATAAGGGGAAGTCTGAAAGTAGCGCCAGTGATAGAAAAGATGAGGAGTAACAGGCTAGCATGGTATGGGCATGTAATGCGGAGGGATGACAGGCATATTACGAGAAGAATGATAGATATGCATGTGGAAGGAAAAAAGAGTAGAGGGAGATCAAAGAAAAGATGGATGGATTGTGTGAAAGAGGATATGCGTATAAAAGTGGCGAATGATAGATTGACGGATAACAGAAGTGAATGGAAGAAGAAAATATATTGTGCCGACCCCACGTAGCGTGGGACGAGGGCAGGAGAAGAAGATTAAATTGTAAAATATAAAGCCTTATATTCTCATACTTGTTGCGATGTTAATACTTAGAATAAAGGTACAGTTCTTTGGAATTCCCTACCATGGAATATCCGTGAGAGTTCATCCGTGGGTGCATTTTAATCGAGACTGAAGCAGCACTATCTTTCTTCTTTATATTATTTTATATTTAGTATCGTATATTATGTATGTATATTAGCACTTTTTTTTTTGTATGTATGTTATTAAATTATGTGTTTCCTCTATATATTATATGTAAGTATATTTTTATGTTATTTATCATAAGTCATAATAAAAAAAATACATTCTCTAGTTTATAAGTGCCTACTCAGCTTTATCTATTTTTCAACATTCTCACATTCCAGGGCCGCTGGAAGAAATCTCTTCAAGAGACAAGTTGTCCTTGTACATGTCCTTTAAAGTATGTTTAGTTTAAAAGACGTGCCGCCAAGCGATTTAGCGTTCCGGTACGATGCCGTGTAGAAACCGAATAGGGGTATGGGTTTAATATAACCGCAACGCCCCTAACAGGTTAGCCCGCTACCATCTTAGACTGCATCTTCACTTACCATCAGCTGAGATCGCAGTCAAGGGCTAACTTGGAGTGGATAATTTAAAAAGTAAAAAATAAAAATTGTTTTTAAGTTTGTTACTAAATATATACAGTTCGGTTGGGCACTGCCAAGTACTGCGCTCACCTTCCCGCTCTCCGCCCGCGCCGTTGGTGACCACGGTGATCTGGTGGCCCGCCATCATCAGCCCGCTCCCGCTCCCGCTCCCGCCCCCGCTGCCGCCCGTGCCGTACGACAGCCCCGAGCCTGCGCACACGCAACACATCAGCGCAGCTCTACTAGGCTTATTGCACGGCACTTTCCACGGGAGTTTAGCATCTAACGTTATACCGAGAAAAACAGCGGTATCCACTAAATTTAATTCCTCATGATCAAGTTGTACAGTGGTTTTTACCTGTTTGACATTAAGTAATGTATTTGATACTTTAGTCTTTTTTTCATTGAGAAGTAAGTTATTAGCTTCAAACCACTGTTCCACTTTAGTGAGAGAATTGTTTACTTCATCAAGAGTTGTTTCGTAACGATTTATTTTAAACAAAAGAGATGTATCACCAGCAAACAATACTATCCCATGATTATCCTTGGCATGATAAGGAAGATCGTTAATGTAAATGAGGAATAGAAAAGGCCCTAAAATTGAACCTTGTGGAACCCCCATTTTTACAATCGATCCGGAAGACCGCTTTCCATTGACGTCTATTTTTCGTAACCTATTATTTAAATAGGAATTCATCATATTCAGTGCTACACCCCCAATTCCATAATGGTGCAGTTTTCTGACTAATGTTTCGTGATCAACACAATCAAAAGCCTCGGATAAATCACAGAAAACGCCAAGTACATCACGCGACTCCTCCCAGGCTTCGAATATATTTTCACTCGTATATTTATACTAACTATTTTCAACATGGCGTCGGTATCCGCAGATTAAATAGAATGACATGAAATGAGTCAAATTGTCTGATATTATACTTCCTGTTTCATGACATGTAATGACAAACAGTAATAATGCTAACACTAAGTTAAATAATTGTTTGTTTAGAAGCTGATATTATCTTTTTCTCAAACATGCTTGGAAATTTGAGCATTATTTAGACAACCTTCTTCGAGATAGATCGAAATAGTCGTACTGGCAGAATACATGCGAGTAGCGGCCGGCAAAAGTTGTATGAAAATCCATATCTGTCGTGGTTTAGCGGCCAAATAAATTACATAGTAATTCATATCTGTCGTGTAATTTAAAAATGGAACGATCTTTTACTCCGAAACATGACAACCGAGGAGGTAATTTATCAGAGGTTTTATTAAAATTTCGAACTAGCTGGCAAATATCTGTTTATTGAAAAAAAAAGCCAAATGAACACTTTAACGCGGGAAAAATTATTGTTGTTCGTCATTGATTTTGAAATGTATTTGACAAAACGAGTTCAAGTGAAGACAATGAGTGCGATGAACTTACTTTAACGCTATCTGAAATTCAAGAGGCGGCAAGTCTTACTAGAAAAATTTTTACCGCCAAAATCGAAAGAAAAATATTTTTAAATAAAACATTCTGTCTATTTACTACTAATTAGGTATTACTTAATTTCCGCGCATTATTTGAGAAAAGTACTAGACAAGCCTCGGCCACAACTACGCATCGATGGAGTCACGTATGTGTACGTTTACACGTTCGTCCTTCAATGCCTGTTTTGCTGGCCGCTGCAGCAATGTACTATTGAGACGTGTGATATACACATACCGGGTGTGCGTGGCTGCTGGCGGTGCTTTGTGTGTGAGTACATGTGAGTACATATGAGTACATGTGAGTATATGTGAGTACATGTGAGTACATGTGAGTGCATGTGAGTACATATACACATACCGGGCGACCGTGGCTGCTGGCGGCGCTTTGTGTGTGAGTACATGTGAGTACATGTGAGTACATATGAGTGCATGTGAGTACATGTGGGTGCATGTCAGTACACGTGAGTGCATGTGAGTACATGTGAGTGCATGTGAGTACATGTGAGTACATGTGAGTGCATGTGAGTGCATATACACATACCGGGCGAGCCGGGTGCGCTCTGGCTGGCGGAGCCCCGCTGCGGGAACAGGTACTGGGCGGCCTGGCTGCTGGCGGCGCTGTTGCTGAGCCGCTGTTGAGCCGCGCCCGCTCCCGTCTGCACACACAACTTACTATCTTACTAATATTGTATGTATGGATGTATGATTGGATGGATAAATGTATGGATGTGTGGGTGTATGGATGTATATGTGTGGATGTATGGATGTAGCGATGGGTGGGTGTATGGATGGGTGGGTGTTTTGATGTTGTTGGTATATGAACTCGCAGGGAAAAGAAAAGACGTCTGCACTGTACGACTGTCTGTTTAATAATAATGAAATATTGTACAGGCTACAGCAAAGAGCAAATGAATGGCGAATGATTATTTAAGTGAGTGAGAAGAATGTATGAGAGTGACTGAAGGAATGAAGTAGGTATGAACTATGTCCATAGACAACTATTATGTTGTGTCATTACAGACTTTTATATCATAGACTAGTATTTTTGCTATATTCCAATAGATGTATGGGTGTATGGATGTGCGGATGTAGGCGTGACCGCGAATTAGAGCGTCGCTTATTACACAGCAATAAGGACCAATTTAGGGACCCTTGCTCTCTAACTCTTTTTACACTACACTAATTCAAGTTTAAGGGTCAGGTAAAATCGGTTCAGGCGTATAGAAGTCATGGTGGAATATACAAACTCACATACATACATACATACATGAACCCTGAAAACAATATACTCCTTTTTTCAGGCAGTCGTATAAAAAAATTTAAAAAATAGAGTACCTGGTCGTGCTCGTCCGCGGGGAACAGGTCGGGCGTGGGCTCCCGGGACAGCTCCTCCGGCGTCACCAGCCCCGACATGCCCACCGCCGACGGGGACGTGGGCGCGCTTCTGCCACACCACATCACACGGATAAACAACACATCATTCACCAACACATTGCACCATTCAAAAAAATTGCCAACCCTAGGGGGGCTGCCGGTACAAGTGAAAACGAAATAAAAAAAAATTGTCATAAAAAAAAAATTCAAATTTAAACCTTAAAATTAAGGTTTTTTTAAGCAACATAACATTAATTTTAAGGTTTAATTACGAATGTACCATAATTTTTCTTTTGACCACTACAATTTACCCCTTGACTGCGATCTCACCTGATGGTAAGTTATGATACAGTCAAAGATGGTAGCGGGCTAACCTGTTAGGAGCATGGCAGTTATATTAAACCCATACCCCTATTCGGTTTCTACACGGCATCGTACCGGAACGCTAAATCGCTTGGCGCGCGTCTTTACCGGTAGGGTGGTAACTAGCCACGGTCAAAGCCTCCCACCAGGCCAGACCAGGGAAAATTCAGAAATTATAAATTCCCAAATTGACCCCACCGGGGATCGAACCCGGGACCTCCGCACGTTAAGACAACAGCGCTACACACTGCGCCACGGAGGTCGTCAAAATAATATATATTTAAGACCTTTCGTCTTCGTAACAACGCGAGGTGTCGGTCACGGTTACACAGCACTTATTAATATAAACCTTAACACTAAGGCATTAAAGTTTAATTACGAATGTACTGTATTATTATACTTGAGACCATTTGCTTTAAGAAGAATGGTGTCGATTACGCGTATTCACATTTTTACCCCCTACCAAAGTGCTCAACGCGCTCAAAGAAGTTTTCACTTCAACATACAGGGACAGATTAATAAATAAGAAACGCCAGCTCGATCAGCTCGCCCCGGCACCGACCCTGGCTCCAGGAGCTACCCTCACTACTACCTGGAGGAGAGGCCGAAGGGCGCGCGGAACTGCACCCCGCGCGGACGCCGCGGCCGGAACGCCAGCTCGATCAGCTCGCCCCGGCACCGACCCTGGCTCCAGGAGCTACCCTCACTACTACCTGGAGGAGAGGCCGAAGGGCGCGCGGAACTGCACCCCGCGCGGACGCCGCGGCCGGAACGCCAGCTCGATCAGCTCGCCCCGGCACCGACCCTGGCTCCAGGAGCTACCCTCACTACTACCTGGAGGAGAGGCCGAAGGGCGCGCGGAACTGCACCCCGCGCGGACGCCGCGGCCGGAACGCCAGCTCGATCAGCTCGCCCCGGCACCGACCCTGGCTCCAGGAGCTACCCTCACTACTACCTGGAGGAGAGGCCGAAGGGCGCGCGGAACTGCACCCCGCGCGGACGCCGCGGCCGGAACGCCAGCTCGATCAGCTCGCCCCGGCACCGACCCTGGCTCCAGGAGCTACCCTCACTACTACCTGGAGGAGAGGCCGAAGGGCGCGCGGAACTGCACCCCGCGCGGACGCCGCGGCCGGAACGCCAGCTCGATCAGCTCGCCCCGGCACCGACCCTGGCTCCAGGAGCTACCCTCACTACTACCTGGAGGAGAGGCCGAAGGGCGCGCGGAACTGCACCCCGCGCGGACGCCGCGGCCGGAACGCCAGCTCGATCAGCTCGCCCCGGCACCGACCCTGGCTCCAGGAGCTACCCTCACTACTACCTGGAGGAGAGGCCGAAGGGCGCGCGGAACTGCACCCCGCGCGGACGCCGCGGCCGGAACGCCAGCTCGATCAGCTCGCCCCGGCACCGACCCTGGCTCCAGGAGCTACCCTCACTACTACCTGGAGGAGAGGCCGAAGGGCGCGCGGAACTGCACCCCGCGCGGACGCCGCGGCCGGAACGCCAGCTCGATCAGCTCGCCCCGGCACCGACCCTGGCTCCAGGAGCTACCCTCACTACTACTTGGAGGAGAGGCCGAAGGGCGCGCGGAACTGCACCCCGCGCGGACGCCGGGCGGCCGGAACGCCAGCTCGATCAGCTCGCCCCGGCACCGACCCTGGCTCCAGGAGCTACCCTCACTACTACCTGGAGGAGAGGCCGAAGGGCGCGCGGAACTGCACCCCGCGCGGACGCCGCGGCCGGAACGCCAGCTCGATCAGCTCGCCCCGGCACCGACCCTGGCTCCAGGAGCTACCCTCACTACTACCTGGAGGAGAGGCCGAAGGGCGCGCGGAACTGCACCCCGCGCGGACGCCGCGGCCGGAACGCCAGCTCGATCAGCTCGCCCCGGCACCGACCCTGGCTCCAGGAGCTACCCTCACTACTACTTGGAGGAGAGGCCGAAGGGCGCGCGGAACTGCACCCCGCGCGGACGCCGCGGCCGGAACGCCAGCTCGATCAGCTCGCCCCGGCACCGACCCTGGCTCCAGGAGCTACCCTCACTACTACCTGGAGGAGAGGCCGAAGGGCGCGCGGAACTGCACCCCGCGCGGACGCCGCGGCCGGAACGCCAGCTCGATCAGCTCGCCCCGGCACCGACCCTGGCTCCAGGAGCTACCCTCACTACTACCTGGAGGAGAGGCCGAAGGGCGCGCGGAACTGCACCCCGCGCGGACGCCGCGGCCGGAACGCCAGCTCGATCAGCTCGCCCCGGCACCGACCCTGGCTCCAGGAGCTACCCTCACTACTACCTGGAGGAGAGGCCGAAGGGCGCGCGGAACTGCACCCCGCGCGGACGCCGCGGCCGGAACGCCAGCTCGATCAGCTCGCCCCGGCACCGACCCTGGCTCCAGGAGCTACCCTCACTACTACCTGGAGGAGAGGCCGAAGGGCGCGCGGAACTGCACCCCGCGCGGACGCCGCGGCCGGAACGCCAGCTCGATCAGCTTCCCCTCGCTCTGAGGGTCGATGCGCCAGAAGCTGCCCTTGCCCGGCTCCTCCTGACTGCGCGGCACCTTGATGAAATACCTGCAGAACAATGAAGAACAAGTAACAACAGTACGACATTATTCTCTTAACACAGACTTCATATGCCAAGATCAGCAGGATTGAGCAATTGGAACCCGATTTTAATGTTAGAACTATTTGAGGGTAGATCAACATTCACTGTCATCAAAAATCAAGTGTCATTTCCATTATATTTGAATTAGAACCGTTAAAGCACGCTGTGTTTTCATCTATTCCCCTTTTTTAAGTGTGTTCCTCATGGGATCAGCTGTTTCACCGATGTCCCCCTGCAGCGCAACTCACCGGTTGAGCGACAGGTTGTGCCGGATGGAGTTCTGCCAGCCCTTGTCTGCGGTGCGGTAGTACGGGTAATGCTTGGTGATGTAGCTGTAGATCCCGCTCAGCGTCAGCTGCTTGTCCGGCGCAGACGCGACCGCCTGCACTATCAGCTGCGCGTAACTGCGGACCACGACAAAACCATTAACACTTGTACTTGTGCTGTGCTGGGGAGGTAACGTGAACAAGCTATCGCAGTACCTGTAAGGTGGTTTGGCGTCATCGCGACCCTCTCGATGATCGCGATCCCTCGCGTCTCGTGAGTTGTAGCCAGAATCTGATGTAGATGTAGCCTAAAAGAAACGAATAGCACAAATATTATGTCAACATGTAAAACTGCCTGGTTCAGATGTTTCTGAAAAGTTTCTGGTTCGACCCTTTTGATAAATAATCTGATGATCAAAAAATAGGTATAGAAATGGATCTTCATGAAGATATCGAGGGTAACGGAGAGACAAGAAGTTATTACTCACAGCAGTGCCATTAGAGTTGGGGCGATGTTCCGCCAGCGCCGCGTACTGCGCCACCAGGCCCAGGTCGGGATGCCGCCGCCCCGAGGAGCCCGCGCCCCGGGGGGAGGTGGGACAACTGTTTGTGGCGCTTATGGTGCCTGGAAACAAAGCACCAGTGAATATATAATCACTGCAACACCAGGTTCTTCAAAACTAGTACCAGGAATCGCCTCATATTCTTCAAAGTCAACTAATTTTTTTAGGAATTTTCTTCTCCAGATTTTGGTGCGCTAGAAGATGCCTTATTCACGCGAACTTTGAATGCACTCTAGTTATATTTACTTGGCAAGAAAAGAAACTCGTATGCCGGAAGAACATTTCACACCTTTGCGGTTCTTTGCGGCTGGTATCACAATTATGTTTGAACAAGCTTTTGCGCGCGGCTACGCTCACAATACGTTTGATTTTTATACAAATTTCAAATTCCTATTTTACGCTCTTAGGGGTTAAAGTACGCCCAGTGGTTTAAGCTGTGCGTTGATATTTGATAGATCAGTCAGTCATTCACTTTTTTTTTTTGACAAAATGTTTTCAGTTGATGTAGGATTTCAATGCTAAAGGCTAGGATTTCTCGCTTTCTCGCAGCAGCGAAGGAAGTGGAATGGCAATATTGTTCAGTTCCAGAACACATCATGAATGCGACAGCATGGAAGCAGGTGATATGGCTCGACCGTAACAAAGAATGACCATCCTCCGAGCGGGTGTTGTGCTCGGAGACCACTAGTCCAACCGTTCATCTTTTTAGGTCGTATATATAGCGTAATTCAGAGAACGCTTCCTAATCGTGAGTTGGGCTCTTCGTGATCGCGTGAACCGAACTAGTAACGCCATCTATTAGATCCCTAAAGCAATGACTGTCAGCCTTTTATCGTGTGGCGAAGACCACCACACGATAAAAGGCTGACTTTAAGCGTAAACCAGCTGAGCAACTTCGCTCGTGTCAGCGACTGATCATCAATGTTTCTGTGGTTGAGAAGCCGACTTACCAGTAGGGGAGGGCGCAGGGCTCCGGCCGTCATTGTCCATGGGTATGGTGATACGGAGCGGGGGCAACGGGGGGCCCGCGCCTCCCGCGCCGCCGCCGCTCTCCTCCACCAGCGACTGGAAGTCCAGCCGGATGTTTGTGGACGGGAAGCGGAGCGTACATCTGGAGCCGAGGAAAACGAGACTTCATCATTTGTTACATGGAATAAGCAAGATAGGTGGGCAAAGAGAGTAACAGAATGGTATCCCAGAGATGGAAAAAGATCGAGAGGAAGACAAAGAATAAGATGGGGTGATGATTTCGTGAAATTGGTGGGAGCAACTTGGCAAAGAGTAGCACAAGATAGAACCACATGGAAACGACTGGAGGAGGCCTTCGTCCAAAGGGCGTACTGAAAATTAATCGCAGTGTAATTAGCTTAGACATTAAGTAGTAGAATAGGTTTTGTTATAAGTAGTACTATATATAATATGTAAGATTGATGTAAGGTAAAATAGTGAATGAAAATAATTTAATTTTGTAGATTTTCAGTAAATAAAGGCTATATTATTATTATTACTATATGGAATAAGTTGACCAAGTGTTAAGTGCTGGAGCACTTGACAACTGCAAGATCGCTCGCAGCAATTGCGGCTGCTTGAGCGATCTCACGTGCGACCGATATGGGCATAGCTATGTAACGAAGACGCTATGCATTCGCAGCTTGGAACGGTCAATCATGATTCATGATGAATAGAGCCGATAGAAAGAGAAAAATTTCGTAGGTTTCAATAAAACATTTTGCACACGCAGCGCTGTGCGATTTAATTAATTTATTAATAAATTAATTAATCAAATCACACCTAAATTAATTGGTCTTTGTCGCCACGTTACCAGAGTCGCTATTAATTAAAACGTCTTCGCGGAGTAAGACTTCTGTACAGTATAACCTACTTCTGTATAACCTACTCTGTGGTAAGAGTTCGTAGTTGTTTGTAAGTGTATAAATTATAATATATTGAACTATGTGGCCGCATCCATCCATCTATGATTAAGCTAGCGGTATCCTGTATGTCTCCACATTGCCCCACACATTTGCAGTCAAAATTGTGACTGCGTCAGGGCGCCTAATTTGTAGATCGAAGCCGGAGATGTCGGGGAGCACAACATGAGTTTTTTAAGCAAACTCGGTGCTCTTTTCAGTCAATGTCTTATTAAGAGATTGGAATACCTAACTGTCGCAGAGCCTATTGATTTTCACATTAACCTCACATTGAATAAACGAACACAAACACACAGTAGTCAGCGTTGGTGAAGTGGTATCGATCCAATTGCTCGCAAATATCCAAAGTGGTTCCGTGAAGTGTGAGCTGGTAGGTGTAGCGCAATTATGTCCTGTGTGGGACAGGAATATTACGTAGATGTCACGCGATTGGCGATGACGTAATGAAACACATATTAAAACCGACTGCAACTAAACAAGGGGAGGTTCTCAGTTCTACGTCAGCTGTTGGGGTTTATTAAATTCTACGTTCGAGGCAAGTTCCAGGGCAGTATATTTTGTTGTAGGCTCGTACGTGTATACTGAATTGAGAGAACAGGAAGGCATCGCTTGTGCCCGGATCGCCAAGATACGCTACTAAGCAGCTATAAAACTACTTTTAAACAATCAGTTAAATACAAATGAACAGCGTTATCCACAAATACATAATGACTTGCAGTTTGCACAAAACAAACATAAACAATCAATAATGTTCGTATGCAGAAAAACATCATTGTTTACTATTTATTTCCATTCATCGATCGTTCTCATTAGTCTCTTCTCATTAATTTAACTGATACGGTGTTTGGTCTTGGTGCGACTATACATGCAACTTTGATTCGTGTCTGTGTTAATGGTGGGCGGCTGTAACTTTGGGTTGTTTCATTCCCAGCTAGTTTCTATGCATTTCAGACAAAAATCAAAATCAACAGATTGATTTAATTGTCTTTTTTTATCAATTTAGTCGCAGAGGGTTTGAGAGCAATCAGCGAATTATGATGGCATTAACTAATATAAATAATAAGGTACCTATTGTTTATTAATTTTTTGTTTCATAGGCACTGCTGACCATATTACGTAGTAATAAACAATTAAACCACCTTGGCCGGCCGTTCTCGGCCGTAATAGCCCCAATTAGTATGGGTTCGCATCTCGTAATATATTGACGGGGTCAAGTTTGTTTGGCCTCGCGCCTCGCCGTCCGCCGCTCTCGATAACATCTCTCGGAACGCAACTATGAGGTAACAACGTGGAGTAACATTCAACCAACTTTATTGTCTGAGTCTACTTGAGTGAATTTGCACTTGTCCGTCCGTCTGTCAGAGCGTTATAACTCCTAAATTGCTGAACGTAATTACTTCAAATTTAAATATAATATGTAACCAATGGCCTCCAGCCGAATATGGCTTAAAAAGTTATAAAAATCTTTATTTCAGGGGGGCTCTAATAGAAGCGAATGCGAAGTAAAATCTTTTTTTATAGCGTTACATAGGGTTGTGGTATATAATTTAAAGATAATTAGAAAGAGTACAAATTTTTTTTTTTTTAATTTTTCCCCTGAAATTGACGAAATGGGGGGCGTTCAAAGTGGGGATTTTCTAACGTCCAAAGTTGTCCTCAGAACTCTCAATCTTCTGAAAGGTTGAGCCTGAAACTTGATTCGAATTTTATCCTGTACTTGAACAACAAATACTAAATTTAGATAAATATTATAAGGAAACGAAGTTATTAAATGTTTAATGAGCTTCAGTATTTTTAGCAGAACTTCACAATGATGTCAATAGATGGCGCTCTGTAAAAATTTATTCATTTGTATCCCGCTGTACCCGCTCACCGAACGAGCTGCATTTTAGTAAAATACTGTAGGTATACGTATCCCATCCACGCAAGCGGATGACGATTGACGTCATCAGATTCGTCGCGTTTTAATACGTACGGCGCAGTGAATGGATACCGCGAGGTCTCAGTTCGGGGCGAACCACTAGTTTATTCTTTTTGTTTTCTCTACATCGATCTTAAAAATTATGTCTTTTAGCCATAGGGCACAGACCGATGTAGAGTGAACTCTTCATCGGACTATGGTCTGGCTTAACCGGCTTATGTCTCCGCGCCGCGGCCCGTACACGGTCTCACGTAAATCCACCAATATATTGCCAGTGTGGATCGAGTTTGTGCCACATTTGTGACAAAATGTAGTCAGAGACATACGTACAGCCGCCACATTCAGCCTTCAACACATTCAGACTTCACCAATTTTAAGGTTCCCACTGTGCACCAGCGCTGCAGCCTGCTGTAACACGATGCTGAGCTGGAGACCTGTATTTGATCACACAACTTTGTTGCTCCATCTATTTTGATAGTTTGTTAAACTAAATATTGTGATCGAATAAAAACGTTTTCTCGCTTTCTTTCTTTCATTCAAAATATGTTACAGCAGAATTTACTAGTCCTCAAAGTACAATACATAATGCATTATAACGTTAGCTTAATCTTGAGCGGATATTTCACTCGTATTACGTGTTGGCGTCTGTAATATCACCTTGTAATTAACCAAAGTTATACTATAAAGTATTACAATGCAATAAACGACCGGTGCGATTACTATTATCAGTGTATCTGTTATGATGTCATCAGTATGGACGGCGGGCGAGACGGCAACGGCCCGACTGTATGTAAACAAACGGTGTTATCTATATCTCACCGTAACATTGTAAAAACCGTTACATTACAATCTAACTCGCGAAATTGTAAACTGTCGACACATTTCAATCTGTCTGTGTTCAATGTTCTGGTTGTCAGTTTTTGAAATACTCATTGTATTTACGTTTTCTTGAGTGTTTCTTGTAGGTTAGGTTAGTTTTTATTGGGTTAGTATACCTAACAGATTACAATCTACCGAAAAATAATGCGTTAAATTGTAATATTTCATTGTTTTTACGTTTTCTTGTATGTTTCTTGTAGGTAGGTTAGGTTAGATCAGGTCGTGCCCGGGCACTTAGGTTCTATCGGGTTAATATAGCTAACAGATTACAATCCACCGAAAAATAATGCGTTAAATTGTAATCTTCCGACAGTTTGCAATCTCCCGAGATATATTTAATATGTGAATGTAACGGTTTTTACAATCTTACGGTGTCATATGCATGAACGTAGCTAGATTGCGTAGGTAGGTATTCCACAGCTAAGTGAGCCGACTCCATATTGTTGTTGTTTTCGTTATCAAAGTCCACCAAGCTCGCAGTGGCATCAGATCAATACTATCTACGCTTGTTTACGTCGCAGTCGGTACGTGCACGTTGTTTACCATCCGACGCTGTATCAATCTGAACTCTACTCCTTGGAGATACAGTATCGTTCATTATTGTACTTTAAAAAAAATATATATTTATTGCCAATACTTACAGTTACAGTCAATTTATTTTAACTTTGGTCTCCGCACTAGGGAACCTGTATCGCGGAAACCGTATTAAAAAAAAAAAAAAAAAAAAATATATATATATATTTATTGCCAATACTTACAGTTACAGTCAATTTATTTTAACTTTGGTCTCCGCACTAGGCCGTATTATGATTAGGTACCTAAAATAAGACTTATCCGAGGACTGACTAGGGCACAAGTTGTTTAATTGATTAAGTAAATCATTATACAAACAGATTTAATTTTATGCTTCTGCAAATCAATAATTTCGGATTATTGTTTTTCTTTTTAAATTTTAATTTGAGATAAGTATTATGAGTATACATACATATACGGAAAAATAATGGTGCCAAAAGGCAAGATAATGTAAGTATATTTGATTATGACGAGAGCGTGAGTATCAGTAGGTATAAGAAGAGTAAAATAATGTATATCCACTTTGTGAACAAAATTGTTATTATAATCACCATCACCATTCATCTTAATTGGATAACTATTTAAGCTAATAATAATAATGTTGTCCCGACCGAACTTCGGCCACGGCGGCCAATCTCCAGAGAGATTAGCCATCTGCTCGGGAGATATTATAGTGCACAAGTGTGTGCGCATACACAGGTGCACTCTCTGTTCCTTTACAAGTTCCTTGTAAAGCCTTTACAGGTTCATTGTAAAGGAACAGAGAGTTGTTCTTGTTCCTTTCAGCAAGTGTCAAAGTTACACTTTTTAGAGCGTACTTGTCCATCTTTAAATTGATTTGAATTTACTCTCCCGATGGGACGGAAATCCGACATGACCGGAGAGAGATCAGGCGCAGGATCGACGAACATAAATATTCATGGGCACTTAGGTATGTAATATGTACTTATTATATTATCCATAAGTAGTTTCTGACTTTCTGGCTCCTATTCATAAGAAAGTGGAGCACCACTACAGCCTATTAACGTCCCACTGCTGGGCACAGGCCTCCACTCTCATAGGAGAAAGGGAATTAGAGCTTAGACCCACCACGCTGCTCCAATGCGGGTTGGCGGGCTTTAACGACTATTACCATGTTAGTGATAATAACCGGGACCGACGGCTTAACGTGCTCTCCGAGGCACGGGGGTGAAACACCGCCAACTTCCTAACTCCGGGCTAGTACTGAGAATTTCTAGTCAGAAAACCCCAACACTTATTATGGCCGGACCCGGGACTCGAACCCGGGACCTCGTCAGCCGCAGTCAAACATGCTAACCACTAGACCAACGAGGCAGTTAAGAGACAAGTGGAGCATGCAATTATGTAATTATGTACCAGGGAAAGGCTCATCGAGTCATCGCACAAACAACAATTTCAAGCATCCAATCTCAAAAGGTTCGAACCTCAATTCGATCAATACACGTTTCAGTATCAAAGCTTCGCGAACATTCAAATAAAAATCAACTTTTCATAATTTCCTTTCCTCATTACGTACAAAGTCTGTACAAACCGCAGCGTATTTCAGACCGTCTAATAGACTGGGGAGTGGGGGGGTTGGGGAGGGTTGTTTGTAACATCCGGTGCAAAGTAAACACGACCCTAATGCTGGACAGTGAGCTACAATCTCATTCGCTGCGAGTTAACTGAAGTCTGTAAAAGGACACATTCAAAGGAATAACGACTCTATATAGAACGAAATAAGAGCTGCGAATACATGTCTGCGATGCCTTGTTGTATACTGCTTCCGATACGATTGCCATGAAATACCCTCCGACACGGTGGGGATATACGTAAAACCTTATCCCTTTCTCTCATAGCCAGTTACTAAGTTTTACTGCAGTCATGTGGTCTAAATAATAATAATAATGTATTTATTAATTAAAAGGTATATAAAACAAGTCACAAAACACAAAAGAAATATACAGCATATAACACATTCAAAACTTACGGCTAACTGAAATGGTTAAAAAAACTCATTTCAGGTGTCACAAGTCAAGACACAATACATAAAAACATTATAATTTACGATTAACTGAAATGGTTAAAAAACTCATTTCAGGTGTCACAAGTCAAGACACAATACATAAAAACATTATAATTTACGATTAACTGAAATGGTTAAAAAACTCATTTCAGGTGTCACAAGTCAAGACACAATACATAAAAACATTATAATTTACGATTAACTGAAATGGTTAAAAAAACTCATTTCAGATGTCACAAGTCAAAAGACACAATAAATAAAAACATTAAAACTTACGGCTAACTGAAATGGTTAAAAAACTCTGTCGCAGGTCACAAGTAGGTACTACTTTCTGTTCTTATCACGGTGCACATAACCATAACTTCTATACGCCTGAACCGATTTTGATAAATGTGGTATCGTTAGAATCCCTAGCTTATTCCGGGTGACAAGATTTCAAAGGCTATATATGCAAATCGCTTCTTAAGGAGGTAAACTTCGAAAATAATATAGCAGGGCAGTCGTATTTTTTAAATTCGTTATATTAATTTCACTTGTTTTCAGCTAGAGCCTTATGCAGTAATCGTATCGTAACGTGGTCTTAAAGATTGTCTAAGCTTTCCGTACGCCTCGGTCGTGTGTGTCGCATGTCGTATCGCACCGGCCGCGGCGAGCTGTAAGGCCGTGCACAGCGTACAGACGGTATCGATCGCTCGTCTCAGCCTCGGCGTCCTTCACCCCGTGCCCTTTCAAAGCGACTGTTTTGGGAGGCCGAGCTCCGAGCCGGCGTCGTTTGGTTTAGTTTGCCACACTTATAAATAGGCACAAGAACCTACTCCGGTCGCCGGCGGGTATTGTTGACTCAGTGTCTAACTGTCTCTACGTATTAAACTAGTTTTTTGTTTAGGACGAAAGTTAGCGCATGGCAGGGCAGCCATTATCCAATCTCAATTCTCAACGTAGAAAATTGTAGACAATGTTAAACGTAAACTCATTAAATAATCCTATTCCTACAAGGAAGCTTGGCAATGATTTGATCTAATGGCTCTGATATGTAGTTCCTTAGTTAAGATAATTTGTGATGGTGATAATGAAAAAAAAGCCTGAGTTTGTTGTGGGCTCTTCTCAGACCAGGGCGCGTTTGGAACCCTCGTAGCTTTAGTTCTAAGAAACCGTTACTGATTATCACCATTATATTTTAAAAATAACTGGACGTCAATAAGTGCTAATACCTACCTAAGGGCTAATTTTTCAATCGTCAGATAAAGTTTGTCGGAGGAATGAATTTGACGTTTTGACAGGTTTTGTATTGAAAATCCGTCAAAGCGTCAAAGCGTTTATTCCTCCAATAAACTTTATCTGACAATTGAAAAATCGGCCCTAAATTGAATAAACATTATTTGAGTTTGAGAGTTCAAATATTATGTGTGCGCAAAGGTACACCCTCTATTCCTTCACTCTCATTACTCAATCCTAAGGATGGTAATTGGCAATTCGACATCACCGGAAAGCCGACAGCTTTTCAGACAGAGGCATAGCGACATCGTGTTTTGTGTCCATCATAACAATTTCAACCGTATTACCGGGAAAATAGAGCTGATTTTAAGCTGTCGTAAAAAAGGTTGCACCTCAGCTCCACTCTGCCCTGTGGGTGAGGGTTGCACCTGATATAAACTACGTTACAAGTCCCCTAGGTAGTAGTCCCCTAGTGGCGTGCCCCGGTTCCCCGGATAGTTCAGTTCGGTCCAGCGCTCGGGCCCTGTGAGGCTGTGACCTTTCCGATGTATTCCCGGCCTCCGGGCGCGGAGCCGTATCGCTATTATTGTTCACTCGCCCACCAAACAATCAATATGTTTACCATTCTAGGACATCATAGTACCTACGACCAATTAAATTGAATGTTCTGGATGGAAAATATATGTCATAGGACTCATAGGTCATAGCTGACTGAGTGTACAAGACGCAGCGTCTTTTTGGTAGCAAGTAACAACTCGAACTAAGACACAGAATACATACACTAAGATGTATTTACTTTGCCATCAATGCGGGACTCGGTTCCTGGATGGATAATTTATTTTTATTTATTTAAGCGGATAAGAACCTCTAACCACCCATGGCCCACCAACCTCGCGGTTATATCCGCTGCGGGCCGAATTGCTAGTACTTGCTCTTGGCGTGTTCCCAGGGCGCTTTTTTGACTCCCTACAAATTATTTATCTACTCGTTGTCCCTTATGTACACTCTCCGCCCTCGACGTCACAGGCACAGCAAAGAGATCCCCGCAGCTCTCTCGTGGCTCCCTGCCTGGCACCTGTTCGCGCTATGTTCCTATTATAAGGCGGATAGGACCGAAAGACATTGGGCTCCCAATCCTCAAGGGCCTAGAATCGCGCTGGACGGCTGACAAATTGTCATAAATTGAGCCGCAGGGAACCGCCGAAGGGCACTTTGAGCGGAAAGATCGCAGAACCTTACCGTGGAAGTTTTTACGATATCAATCTTCATTACATACAATGCCCATCCATCCGTAGAGAGTTCAGACAACTACAAACAAACAAATGTATCTAGTGGATGAAAAATGCGTTTGAATAAAACATTTGCCGTTTGCGTCACAGTAGGAGTTGAGTAAACATTTCCACCGCCATCGCGGCCCTCCGTGTGTGCCGTGTGCGTGCTCTACGGTCACATATTTGCCCAGACGACCGTTCTCGGTGTGGCCACTACCTACGTACTAGGGCTTCCAATACCGGGATCCCGGACTTTTTTCGTCCGTTTTCAATACCGGTATGGAAATAAAGTCACCAATACCGGGATACCGGTATTGGTGACACTATAAACGAAACAGTGACTATTGCATATATTTCTTGGTACATGCCACTGTTTTTATTGGGCTAAGATTGTATTGTGTAACAGTTTATGTATTTGTATGTAGGTATTTGTTTGTATGTTTATATTGATACACCACCCGCGAGTTAATCTCCTTACTTCTCCTATTCCTAAGGTTGCCTGGCAGAGATCGCTACTAAGCGATAAGGCCGCCTTTTTGTATACTACTTAGTTCTTTGTTTTCTATGTATTTTTTGTGTACTTTTTATGTGTGTTATGGTGTACAAAATAAAGAGTAATAATAATAATAATAATAATAAAGCACATTAGCTCAATAAGAGCACTTTCATTGCTTAAAGCCAGTGAAGAAATTCATTATTGATCATTCACAGGGAAAAATTAGTGTTTGAATTTGGAACCCTGTGGCTCGGCATTTCTATTTATTTCATTGACTCACGAAACATTCAGAAATCTGTTTTTTATCGAATGCAATATTTTATTATGATTTATTTTCTTTTAAAAAATAATTTGTGTTTTGATTAAACTATGTATTTATACGAGTAAAAAAATGGTAGGTATATCTTCATTGAATTTAAGTAGAAAAGTGCTCTTTTGGAGTTAATGTGGTGAAAAAATATTTTTATGGAAAAACTGTTTTTTATGGCGCAGTTTCCTTCAGAAAAAAAGACAAAAATAATCTATCTAATTTTAAGTTTTTCCCAATACCGGGATCCTGGGATCCATTAAAACCGGTATTCGAAAGCCCTACTAGGTACCTCCACCCACTGCACGGTATTTACTCACTCGGTAAGGCTGTACTCGGGCGACCGGTCTATATTTCTTTGCCTGAACTCATAACGTAGCACGCCGTGTATTGCATTGCATTAACTATTCATACCATGATGTTCTTTGTGACTAAAAAGCACTCCGTATTTTAATATTCACTCATTTGTAGTCTTTTACTAAATTTTTCGAGTTTTATAAAATTATTTCTTCGTTTTCTTAGAGTTTTCACACAGCTTATGGCTACCATTAAGAAGGAAAACGGTTAAGCAGACCCAGGTAATATAGTAAGTAATATGTAACATCATCATCGCAATTATCAACCCATCGCCAACTAAGCGCGTCTCCTAACATGGGATTTAAGGCCATAGTCTACTACGCTGGTCAAGTGCGGAATTCCTTCGCGCGAACAAAAAGCGAACAAAAAGAATTTGATAGAGTAAAAAATCAAATGTGCAAACATTGAAAATCACTGTACAAGTGAATTGATAACAATGACTCCTATGAATAATGATATTTATCTTCTCATGTTTTCTGAAGTCTCTCATATAAATACACACATGTAGGTACTGCCTACATTATGATACTTTAGACATAAGCCCTAGTTCCAGGAGGCCAAACATTCGCGACAATAGTTCATCACGAGCCAGCCACTGGTCACTGAATACGTTTATTTGCACACAATGAGGCAAACCCTGACGTATGAATGGACGGAAGGCTGACCATAACAACTGCGCCGAATTTAGTAGCGTTCTGCCGTGCCGTGTCCACATACCCGTGTGACTCAACGATACCAAAACTTGCTCAATATAATATTAAAAAAAAAAAAAAAACAAGCTTTTATCGTCCGCCATATTGAATCTTGTGTGACGTCATTTTAGTTTTCGTATTCTTCTCAGAAAACACTTCGCGGGATGCATAAAAAAAAACTAGTCCGGCATCTTTAGGGGTCCGCCATATTGGATTTAGAATGACGTCACACAGTTAATCATGCATTGTCATCAAAATTAAACGTGTACGTAAAGTTTCAGCTCAATCGGAAACTGGGAAGTGAGTCAAATTTAACTTTCAACATTTGATTACAGAATGACACCAGAACAGGTGAAAGTTAATTATTATTCATTTTATTTCAGGCAACAAGGCCCATATTATAAATTACATAAAATACATTATTACTTAAAAATAAAAAAATAAAATATTACAAGTAGGTAAATACAATAATATTGAAAAAAAAAGTAATAGAAAAGACGAATACTACGTTAGGAATTCTTCCCTCACTTCCTTATAGCGATGGTACACTATACCCTCAGGCCAAAAATCCGTACTGAGGAACCCATTTTTGCACCAAGCTGGAACTGCTTAATAAAAGGTTGTAATATATGAATTCCAATACTCATTGTCAGTGACCACTATCTGTCACTATCCATAGCACGAATTAATTCTATCACGGAACCATAAAAGGTAGTTTCTCAAAAAAACAGTTGTAAAACAGTATCTTAAAGCTCTATTAAAGGTAGCAATTTGATTATCGTAATTCCTAACATTCGTGGTAAGGGAAAAGGATTATCTCACGTTTAGAAAACTTTTCTGTTACGGAAAAGCTTAAAGTAAGAAAGCCTCAAAGCCTAGTCACGACAAGATGATGATTCGGTGATTCGTGTATGGGGCTTCGGTGGTACTGCAGGCATGACGGAAATTGTCGGCATTTTAACAACTGTGACGTCATAGTTATTATGAGTCATCTATCTAAATGAAGATTCCCGGGGTCATAGGCGAGGGTCATTTATACAGCTTCTCAAATACCGCACCTTAAAATATTGAATCACTTATTATTTATTAAGATTTCTTTCATTTATTTATAGACATGAATGAATGGATCCGTTTCCTTGATTTATTGTAAGAACTACCTATTTCACAAATGTGTCGTCATAACAACTGAGTCATTATAATCTTAAAACAACAATACTTAAATGCACTAGGTACTTAATAGATTGAATCAGTAAATTCCCAAACGACTATGACTCAATTACTAAAAGCATTTCGTATGGAAAGGGAAAGAAAAATTTCTCAAAATTATGATGTCACTATTAAAAAATTGAAGTTTTAAGATCGCACATTACAGGACGAGCCAAACGCACCGAAAGCAACGCATTTGTATAAATATACCGAAGCCTATCTAGCCTACCCATAACTATACCATTCGTTCAACCCTTGAGCATTCAAATGTCCTACTACTAATGCCCACGTCTGTAAAGCAGGTCAAGTCGGCAGAATCACTCGTTTTATATGTCAAAATTTAGTGCTCATTTAGTGCTAATTTAGTGCTGATAACAGATATTTGGTGCTGTGATAGGTGGACTAAAAATGAGAACACTGCTAACTTTTAATTATACGTATACTATTCGTGACCGCGCTATGATACAGTTGGAGCGAGAGGCACATCAGATAATAATTTAGTGCTCAATTAGTGCTGCCTGTACAGGCAAACAGATTTTTCGAAAATAAAATAAATAATAAATAATATTTTATTTGCTGGAATACGTATAGGCCTTAACAATAATATTTCCCTTACATATTCTACTAAATGCGGAAAAAAACCCAAAAACTGAATAAGTACGTTCTGAAAATGCAATATATGAACTGTATTAAAGCGTCTGGCAGTCTCAGCATTTTCAGTTCCTGTAATGCGTTGGGCTGAAATGCCTTGATTTCAGGCAGGAACTGATCGATCGATCTGACTGATCTGACTGAACTGACTGATCGATCGATCGCCAGCTGTCGAGCGCTTGAAAATTCCATACAAATCGTAGTTAACGTTGTCGCGATCGGATGGTAGGAAAACTCCCACTCATCTGCAGGGCGACCGCGTATCTTCTGCATCAATCATTGTTACAGTATCAATTGTTGTGATTGGCTGAATTTCTGGTATACTCGCTGCGTCAATGGATTTTGTCCAATAGTGGGGGAGTGTTATCCAATCAGAGGTGATTGCGATCGTTACACTGTAGCTGTCAGAGATACGCGGTCACCCAGCTGCTGTGCTGGACCAGTGACCAAATGATGCGGAAAACCGCGATCGAAATACCGCGTGTGAATATTCTCTTAGGCGTTTTTTTCTGCTAAGAGATGGCGCTTTACTAACATTGCTGTCTCTACATCACGAAATAGACACATTCAAGCTAAATTTTGTACTAGATTTAACTTAGGCCTTACTTAATAGATACTAATGCACATGGAAATATGTGCAATCTATTAAAATCACGCTCGGTCGCAGTATATAGTGTATTTTGCGGCTCCGTTATTTCAGCTAGGTCATCTAAAACACAGGTGCCCGCTTCACACAGTTGCTCTCGAAATATCGTATGCGACTGTTATTAATAATTCGGACACGTAATTTCAAAACACTGAAACAAATTACACGTAGCTAATTTTAGATATAGTTATAAATACAGGTAAACAAGTAGCACACTCACAACAATGGAATGCAATTAATACAAGTTGTTAATTGATGCAGTTCGTGTGATACACGAGCTACAAAGACCCTTATTTTATGAAATTCACCAAACTTGTGTACAGGGAAATACCCAAATGCTACCGTCTAGCAACTAGGTATTATAAGTTACCTAAATTTTGTTAAAGAACACATGAAATTAAGGTAGGTAAAGACTAAATAACTTACATGAGGTTAAAAAGCATGGAAACGCGTACTAGTAAGAAACTACAATTTAGTCTATTAAGTAACTACCGTACAGTCAAGAATCATCAATTGTCTCGTTAGTCTAGTGGTTAGCATGTTAGACAGCGGCCGACGAGGTCCCGGGCTCGAGTCCCGGGTCGGGCCATAATTAAGTATTGGGGTTTTCTGACTAGAAATTCTCAGTACTAGCCCGGAGGGAATAAGTTGGCGTTAAGCCGCCAATCCGTTTTGGAGCAGCGTGGTGGGTAATTCAACTCTCAAGTGGAGGCCTGTGCCCAGCAGTGGGACGCTAATGGGTTGAAGTAAGTCAAGAATATTGAACAGGAGTCAAGATCTACAACTGCCTCTTTAGGGCTCACTGCAGCCAGCCAGTGCAGTTCGGTCAAGTTTTGAGCTACTATACGTTTAGATTGTTCAATATTCTGGCATTAGGTATGTCGCAGACACTTTGACAGCTGACACAAACGCGCATTAGTACTCTGAGTGTGAGAAGACCTACAATGAGATGGACATACGGACGTGGTTGATTGATAGAGAGTGGACGCTAACGACGTCAGCGAGCCTGTGTCCAGCAGCCGACGTCATGGGCGTATGGATGAACAGACTGATGCGGCAATGCAAAGCGCATTAGTACTTCGGGTGTGGGATGACCTAAAATGAGATGGACATACGGACGTGGTTGATTGATAGAGAGTGGACGGTAACTACGTCAGCGGGCCTGTGTCCAGCAGCGGACGTCATGGGCGTATGGATGAACAGACTGATGCGGCAATGCAAAGCGCATTAGTACTTCGGGTGTGGGATGACCTAAAATGAGATGGACATACGGACGTGGTTGATTGATAGAGAGTGGACGGTAACTACGTCAGCGGGCCTGTGTCCAGCAGCGGACGTCATGGGCGTATGGATGAACAGACTGATGTGGCAATGCAAAGCGCATTAGTACTTCGGTTGTGAGAAGACCTCCAATGAGATGGACATATGGACGTGGTTGATTGATAGAGAGTGGATGGTAACGACGTCAGCGAGCCTGTGTCCAGCAGCGGACGTCATGGGCGTATGGATGAACAGACTGATGTGGCAATGCAAAGCGCATTAGTACTTCGGTTGTGAGATGACCTCCAATGAGATGGACATATGGACGTGGTTGATTGATAGAGAGTGGATGGTAACGACGTCAGCGAGCCTGTGTCCAGCAGCGGACGTCATGGGCGTATGGATGAACAGACTGATGTGGCAATGCAAAGCGCATTAGTACTTCGGTTGTGAGAAGACCTCCAATGAGATGGACATATGGACGTGGTTGATTGATAGAGAGTGGATGGTAACTACGTCAGCGGGCCTGTGTCCAGCAGCGGACGTCATGGGCGTATGGATGAACAGACTGATGTGGCAATGCAAAGCGCATTAGTACTTCGGTTGTGAGAAGACCTCCAATGAGATGGACATATGGACGTGGTTGATTGATAGAGAGTGGACGGTAACTACGTCAGCGGGCCTGTGTCCAGCAGCGGACGTCATGGGCGTATGGATGAACAGACTGATGCGGCAATGCAAAGCGCATTAGTACTTCGGGTGTGGGATGACCTAAAATGAGATGGACATACGGACGTGGTTGATTGATAGAGAGTGGACGGTAACTACGTCAGCGGGCCTGTGTCCAGCAGCGGACGTCATGGGCGTATGGATGAACAGACTGATGCGGCAATGCAAAGCGCATTAGTACTTCGGGTGTGGGATGACCTAAATGAGATGGACATACGGACGTGGTTGATTGATAGAGAGTGGACGGTAACTACGTCAGCGGGCCTGTGTCCAGCAGCGGACGTCATGGGCGTATGGATGAACAGACTGATGTGGCAATGCAAAGCGCATTAGTACTTCGGTTGTGAGAAGACCTCCAATGAGATGGACATATGGACGTGGTTGATTGATAGAGAGTGGATGGTAACGACGTCAGCGAGCCTGTGTCCAGCAGCGGACGTCATGGGCGTATTGATAGAGAGTGGACGGTAACTACGTCAGCGGGCCTGTGTCCAGCAGCGGACGTCATGGGCGTATGGATGAACAGACTGATGCGGCAATGCAAAGCGCATTAGTACTTCGGGTGTGGGATGACCTAAAATGAGATGGACATATGGACGTGGTTGATTGATAGAGAGTGGATGGTAACGACGTCAGCGAGCCTGTGTCCAGCAGCGGACGTCATGGGCGTATGGATGAACAGACTGATGTGGCAATGCAAACCCTGCTAATTTCTGTTGAGATACTAAGCTATATCTGATTTAATTTTGTTTTAGAGTAAGTGTTTTAAAATTTTGAGCGGATATACGCTGGGCTCTAGTTATCAAACGAGCGTTCAACTCAAAAGTCGCTCCGGAAAAGCTACTGCTTAACATTTTCACACATGAGTTGCGCTAACGCGATTTTATCACGTGCGTTCCAACTTCCAGCTTTAGAATGTTTATAAACTGAAGCAGATTAGATAGCCGTGTTTCGGCCATGTGATACACAGTATCTATCTAGTTATCTACTCGTAAGGTTTAGGCGTTGTCAAGTGCATTATCGATGATAATATGTTTTACAACTTTTGCAACATTACATATATTACGTGACATCGTAAAGTGCGCATACCTTTACAACTTAATTTAGACCTTGAGCTGTATCTATAAAAACTGATAACTTATTTATTAAACACACTACAAAAAACTTGAATGGAAACCAAAATAGCTTGTTTTAATCAAATATCGACAGAATTGTAAAATAATCATAAAATATTATGTAATCATACATTTGTACAAGTCCCAAGACCTTATACAGTTATCATACGAAGAGACTTTATAGTTTTCTCCGCTACCATCCCTGAAAACTTTAATCAAAATCCAAAATAGGTAAAAAAACTAGGTAAGGTAAGACCCGGTAGTTACAACGGCATTACCTTGAGTGTACCTTGAGTCCGTCAAAATCAGAGAGTTGAGATAACACGGTGCCGACGCGGGACAGACGAAGATTGATCCCAAAGTCTGTTACTATGCGTGCGGGGCCGAGGATTCTGCACGCCAATATATCCCGTACACCATTGTCACACGATCGAGAATCCTGTCACCGCACTCGCAAGCAACCACAACACAACAAACATCAACTGTTAACGCAAAACTTACTCTAAAATCTAGATGGCAAAGTACTTTGAGCAAAGTCATAAATCTTTGGGAACTTATTGTGTAGAGCCACGAGATGACACATGAGATGAAGCTGTTAACGCAAAACCAACTCTAAATTGGGTAAAATAACGTCGTATACCCTTTGATAATGAACTGCTCCATTTCGCAAGGGCAGGCTACTTCGATGTCAAGACGGGAATCTTCACAAAAATCGTGTTTTAAAATTCATGAAACCGACAATAAGTAGAACGATTATTGTTGTTGCGGAATGTAATTCTACCGAACCAGATGATAGACCTATAGGGATGATGACAACTCAGTCAAATCTTTATCAAACTTAAAAACGCGCTACTAGTATGGAAGTTGTATGACAGTCAGAGAGTGTAGATGTGACGTCATCAAAATTCAACATACTTTTTTGTTCAATCTATACTTTAAAATGGTTATCAAAATTAAAACTAACCGAGGATGTCAATTTTAGGTATTTTGGAAGACCCTCTATTTAAAACTCAGTTCTTTTTGACATATAGGCCTATACATTGCACTTTTCACAGGGACCCTTACACTTGAATCAGTGTAGTGTAATTAGATTTAGGGAGAAAGGGTCCCTAAATCTAATTGCTGTGTAATAAACGACGCTCTAAACAGTGTAATAGGTCTAGGCATCTTCCCAATTGATAAGGCAAAACGAACACTAAATGAGGGGTAGTAGAGTCCTATACCATTATCTATCTTGCTGCGACATATTCACACGTCGCATCGGCAAGCATCAAAAGCGGCAATCATCGATTTGTAACCACCACTACAGTCCAATAACGTCCCACTGCTGGGCACAGGCCTCCACTCTCATAGGAGAGGGGGAATTAGAGCTTAGACCCACCACGCTGCCCCAATGCGGGTTGGTGGGCTTTAACGACTATTATCATGCTAGTGATAATAACCTCGTCGGACGCAGTCGAACATGCGAACCACTAGACCAACGAGGCAGTTCCATTTTGTAAAACGTTGTTAAAATTATCAAAGTAAATTAGTAATTACTATAAGTACTAGATAATGTAGGTTTACTTGAAAATCCCTCGGGAACTGTGTCTTCAACAAAATTGAGCGTCGCTTCGATAGCGCGATTTAAAGATAGCTACGATCCAAATAGCGCTAATGATGCGGAAAACATGTAATTAAATACCGATAAGGTTGTTGTGAGTACATTTATCTCCGTGGCGCAGTGTGTAGCGCTGTTGTCCTAACGTGCTGAGGTCCCGGGTTCGATCCCCGGCAGGGTCAACTTGGGAATTTATAATTTCTGAATTTGCCCTGGTCTGGTCTGGTAGGAGGCTTCGGCAGTGGCTACCACCCTATGGGCAAAGACGTGCCGCCAAGCGATTACGCGTTCCTGTACGATGCCGTGTAGAAACAAAATAGGGGTATGGGTTTAATATAACTGCCATGCCCCTAACAGTTAGCCCGCTACCATCTTAGACTGCATCATCACTTACCATCAGGTGAGATCGCAGTCAAAGGCTAACTTGTAGTGGGTAAAAAAAAAAATATTATCCGCACCGACTTCCGCCACCGTCCGCGTCCGCGGCAACCACCTCGCAATAAAGCACTGATAGCCACAATAGGCATGATGACTGATTTTGAAAAATGGTCAGATTATGTTCGGAAGTATCTACTATTTCGAAAAAATATCTTATTTCAGCAGAAAAATACGGTTTGGTAGATAAAATTGGCATTTGAAATTTAAATTTTAAAATTCACGCCAAAACGCTCGCCGGTGTCATGGCGCCGTTTGTGACGTCACTATTGTTTTTACCGATGTACTGTGTGCAGTGTGCAGCAAGCAATAGTGTGATTGTCAAAGCTCGAAAACAAACAATTGTGACGTCATTCGCTTCTTGGCGTTTAATCCAATATGGCGGATTGCTGTATTTTATAGTTTTATTTTATCAAAATAAATGGCAATCTCGCTGGAAATAGAAAAATAAATACGTTTTTTATAATCCATGAAGCCTATTTCATTAGATGAATTCATTTCATTGACTATTCACTGTCATCATGCCTATTGGGTATTTGACAAACAGTCAAATCAGCAACTTTTTTTCAAACGTCAAAACGCCTCCTAAGTATGGGACTTATATGAAACTCTAAAACGTGACGTCATCAAAGTTCGACGCACTATTTTATATTAATCGATTGTTTAAAATGGTCATTCAACATAAAACCATCAGGGAACGTGGATATTAAGACTTTTGGGACTCTATTTAATAATCACAAAAAGATAATTTATTTGAATAGTAGTCAAATACCCAATTAGCTTACTGCTTAGCGAAACTTAGCATCCATGTGGCTCTCCAAAGTTTTGTCAACTTCGTGTGCCAAGTGTAACAGTTCAACGACTGTTTTAAACTGTTTCGTGGCTATTCTCTTTCTACAATCGTTAAGGTGCCAGCGGAGGGTGAACTGCCCATACAAACGTAATACCAAAATGATTCGTAATTCGAGAATATTTCCACCAGATTATGCGATTATTAAGATTGAACTTGTCTTTATCTAGGCCCCTGGATAATTATGTTTTCAAAATATTTTCCCAAAACGAAATGTAAGCGCATAGCGTTTTGCTTATTTTTACGACATGAATGACATGTTTTCTCCTTATTTGTATCATATTAAAACCGACGATATGTTACGTACTAATTGACCAGGAGCATAGCCTATATTGTCAAGTTCCCGAATAACAACACGAAGTGAAAAACACAACAAGTTATCATTCATCATTTTTGGTATTTACGGAACAAGACTAAACGTATAGCAAATTCTGTACGCTCATATTGCTATCGCGTTTGCACGCGATCATGTGACATCAGTCAAATAGAGATAGCAATATACCGGCAAATTTATATTTGCGGGTTGAATAGAAATTGCGAGCGGCGATCACCGGCCTCTTAACGCTTTAGCGAATATTTTCACGAATAATAATATTTTATAGGAATATAAATTGTAATAGACACGAAACGTATGCAACTTCGTGAAGTAGTAAGTAAAAGCCTGAACTTGACTTCCTCGTTGGTCTTGCGGTTAGCATGCCGGACTGCGACCGACGAGGTCCTGAGTTCGAATCCCGGGTCGGGCCAAATTAAGTATTGGGTTTTTCTGACTAGAAATTCTCAGTACTAGCCCTGGAGTTAGGAAGTTGGCGATGTTTCACCCCCGTGCCTCGGAGAGCACGTTAAGCCGTCGGTCCCGGTTATTATCACTAACATGATAATAGTCGTTAAAGCCCGCCAACCCGCATTGGAGCAGCATGGTGGGTGTAAGCTTTAATCCCTCTCTCCTGAGAGTGGAGGCCTGTGCCCAGCAGTGGGACGTTAATGGGCTGTAGTGGTATGCAACTTGGCTAGGTGGGCAGCCTCGACTCTCGAGCTCTCGAGGCGATGGGTAACGTTGGGTCTGAGACAAAACTTAGAGAGAGAATAATTACGGTTGAACCTTGAAGTAATGAGAACTAACATCAAAGGACTAAGCGAAAAATAACTGTTCTATGGTAGTCTCAGAATTACTTCATGACGGTTGCAAAACTGTTCCTCCGAAGTCCAAACCTGCCTTCATCAAATGCTCACACGTACGAAACATGGCTTGTGGGTTAAGATTCCAGAAAGACACTCACAAATACGAGATCCATTAAACATAACATCCAAACGTGTTTCGGCACGGGTTTACAATATTTTTTACGTTCAATGTTATGTTTCCGTGTGTGGTATACACGGAATTTGTTTCCAAGATTTATTGCCGCATTGTCGACATTATAAACTAGGTATAAATATTTGGGAGGTTCGTTACTGTACGAACACAAACTCAAATCTTTTTTACTCAAGTAGACTTGGACAAGTGCTTTTGGATCGTCGAGTGAATCTACCACTGGTTCGGAATGACTTCCTACCTAGAAGAACCAGGAAGAAACTCGGTGGTTGCTGTTTGAAAAAATAACGGTTTTTACAATCTTACGGTGACACATACATCAATGTGTAGAACACCAAGGCATAGTGGCAAAATATTATAAAGTTTCAACCGATAATATTATTGACGACAATATAGGAATTTACTAGTAGGTATTCATCAGAATCTCAGAAAGCTCCAATAAGCTTTTAAAATCCATCATAGCTGATTTCTAGTAAACTTCAGATATTTTTATAATACATACGATTTACTAGATAATAATAATCAATATACTTAATAATTAATCTGCTTAATCCAGAATACTAATAACAATAGTAATAGTATCTACCATGTACTACATGTTCAAATCTAGCGAAGTAACATCATATTGAATTGTTTCATTTGTCAGCTCCTTATACTCAATACTCAATATCATTTATTCAATATAGGTACACTGTAGGTACACTTATTGACGTTAAAATTACTTACTTATAAACACATGATGGTGATAATCGGTTACGGTATCTTAAAAACCCTAACCCTTGTCCCGAACTGGGAAGTTGGTAACGTTTTGTAAAAAAATTCTTGCATTTTATTTTTTATACGACTGCCTGAAAAAAGGAGTATATTGTTTTCAGGGTTCATGTATGTATGTACGTGAGTTTGTATTTTCCACCATAACTTCTGTACGCCTGAACCGATTTTGATAAATGGGTTATCGTTAGAATCCCTAGCTTATTCCGGATGACATAGGCTAGTAAAATTTAAAAAAAAATGATGGTCCCGCATTAAACACTAAAGTTTAATTTTTATTTTTTATCGAAAATAAGATCAACTATATAATCATCATATAGAAAATGACGAGTAGATTCCAAAAATATATAACACTATAGTTCAATATCCAGTGATTCACAAATAAAATATCATTTAATAAAAATGTGAGTAAGATTTTAATTTTAACTTTTTAGTTCGTTTTTTGGCAGGACAGTCGTGTTTTTTAATTTTGTTAATTATGACTTGTTAGTAAGTAAGATTAGCAAGTAATTATCTTGTAGCTATATTTAGTTTTTCATATTTGTTTCTTTCCTATTTTATTGTTATCCGTGTAAAGCTAAATAAACATTTATTTATTTTATTTTATTTATTTATTTTACACACCGCACTATTCCTTCATTTAGAATTCAAAACCAAAGTGCGAACATGTAAATCTGAATAAAATGCTAATTTGTGTGAACAAGAATTTGAGAGATGCTGCGAGTATCTGGCCAGCTGCCCTACTTATACTCATTCTTTGATATATTCAGTTATAGATCCAAAACTTTAGAATCTCAATTCATTTCAAACACGAGGTAAGTAAATCAGTACAATTCTAGATTTATGACCGCAGGCATGACTCTTTGGTAGAAAGTTACAATTGAATGGAAAGTAAAATAAGGGCGAATCAAAAAAAAATTAATCGAACAAGCTATACCTAGTTTCCTGAAATCACAAATGGATTTTCTCGTTAACTATTCAAATACACGAACGCATGAAAATCCACATTTATAAAATCATTATCGGGACAAAGGCTACGATAACAATCTTTTATCAGAGCAAAATCCACGCCATGTTGCTGATATCGATTGCGTTTCTCCAATCAAAGTGTAGAGCTAACACTTTGCAGACGTTTGTACACATTGATGTGACGTCATGTCTGGCCCGCCGATTCTGGATAATCCCCAGACATTACACGTAGATAATATAAGGACCAGTTGCTAAATTGTTAAGACTTAAGACACGATCAAGATTATCTGCTAAAACACAAAACATGCTGCACATCACATTATGCTACTCCATCAATGACGAGTATTACTTATACAATGGCTTGTCAGTTGACACTAGTGATTTGTGAACCCTCGACTAACCTGGTGGTAAAAGTCGCAATCACGCTCCACTCTAGTCAAGTTGGGGGAATTCATTATTAGAAGAATCTAATAGTCCCCTTGGAACCATCAGTACAATAAAATATTCAAATAAACTCTTACAAAATTGCCTTTGCATTATAAAGTTCAATGTGGTAATTATTACGATGCACATTTTATTTTAAATTAAGTAATTTTGAAATTGAATTACTTTTTTGTCCATCATATAATTGTACAATATCAAGTTTTCAACCCTTTTTTCAACCTGTCTCTGAACCTGTACAATTTAAAATAACGGAGCATGATGTCAACTCTGCTCATGTATCCCACAAACTTATCTGACCCGGTGACAACGTCCCTAATAAATATTAAAAAGTATATGATACCCACGACTTCGTCCACGTGGATTGAGGTGATTCCCGCGGGAACTCTTTAATTTTTCGGGATAAAAAGTAGCCTTTGTCCTTCCCCGGGATACAAATTATCCCTATACCAAATTTCATCAAAATCGGCAAATCGGACGGACAGACAGATACACTCTGGCATTTATAATATTAGTATAGAAGTATGGATGAAATAAAAACAAAAACTAAACAGGCATAAAAAGTTGTCCCAAGTTTGTCCAGTGGGCCAGGTAAGTTGGTATAAATAAATAAATAAAAATCCTTTAATGCGACCATATAGATCATAAAATTTTGTTAGTAAGGAACACACAATAACCTAATGTTAGTAAATCTAAAACTACCTAATCCTAAAACCTAATCTAAGACAGCCTTGATTTGTCAGCACGTGCACCACATGACAATGGTTCAGGTACTGACAATCAAACCTGTCGGCAAATACCCTCACTCCTCAGGATGCCATTGGAGCTAGGCCGAACCCTGCATCTAAAACTACCTAATCCTAAAACGTTATTTAAAACAACCATGATTTGTCAGCACGTGCACCACATGACAATGGTTCAGGTACTGACAATCAAACCTGTCGGCAAATGCCCTCACTCCTCAGGATGCCATTGGAGCTAGGCCGAACCCTGCATCTAAAACTACCTAATCCTAAAACGTTATCTAAGACAGCCATGATTTGTCAGCACGTGCACCACATGACAATGGTTCAGGTACTGACAATCAAACCTGTCGGCAAATGCCCTCACTCCTCAGGATGCCATTGGAGCTAGGCCGAACCCTGCATCTAAAACTACCTAATCCTAAAACGTTATCTAAGACAGCCATGATTTGTCAGCACGTGCACCACATGACAATGGTTCAGGTACTCATCAAACCTGTCGGCAAATGCCCTCACTCCTCAGGATGCCATTGGAGCTAGGCCGAACCCTGCATCTAAAACTACCTAATCCTAAAACGTTATCTAAGACAGCCATGATTTGTCAGCACGTGCACCACATGACAATGGTTCAGGTACTCATCAAACCTGTCGGCAAATGCCCTCACTCCTCAGGATGCCATTGGAGCTAGGCCGAACCCTGCATCTAAAACTACCTAATCCTAAAACGTTATCTAAGACAGCCATGATTTGTCAGCACGTGCACCACATGACAATGGTTCAGGTACTGACAATCAAACCTGTCGGCAAATGCCCTCACTCCTCAGGATGCCATTGGAGCTAGCCCAAACCCTGCATCTAAAACTACCTAATCCTAAAACGTTATCTAAGACAGCCATGATTTGTCAGCACGTGCACCACATGACAATGGTTCAGGTACTCATCAAACCTGTCGGCAAATGCCCTCACTCCTCAGGATGCCATTGGAGCTAGGCTGAACCCTGCGCACCAGGGATGTGTACCGTTTGCGCATGGCAGTGTAGAAGCAATCCACACGCGCTTCGGCAAACATCACCAACGCACTGCTGTATCTAGGCAGACCCATCAGCATCCTGAGTATCTAGGCAGACCCATCAGCATCCTGAGTATAGAGCGGTTTACTGGTGAAGCTCAAGCTCCATGGATCTGTCGAGCATTCGCTCCGGGGTCGCTGAATTGCCAAAAATACTACAGGCTTGGGTATAATAAATAGGCTTGGGTAAAAAATATCGATGTATCAAAATTTCTATTTTTTTTAGAAATTTTTATTTTTTGGTTTACAGGAAAAAAGAGTAGAGGTAGACCAAGGAAAAGATGGATGGATTGTGTGAAAGAGGATATGCGTATAAAAGGGAAGAATAAGAGGATTACAGAAGCGAGTGGAAGAAGAAAACATGTTGTGCCGACCCCACATTACGTGGGAAAAGGGCAAGAAGAAGAAGAAGGTTTACTGGTGAAGCTCAAGCCCCACGGATCTGTTTCGCTCGTTCGCTGCGTTGCCAAAAATACGCCGCGATCGTCAGCCTGCGTGCCGCGTGCCGCGATGTAGGCTTGGGTAAAGAATATCGATATATCAAAGTATAGATTTTTTTTAGTTAATGGTTTGCCAACTGCCTCGTTGGTCTAGTGGTTGGCAAACTGCCTCGTTGGTTGGCATGTTCGACTGCGGCCGTCGAGGTCCCGGGTTCGAGTCCCGGGTCGGGCCAAAACAAGTATTGGGTTTTTCTGACTAGAGATTCTCAGTACTAGCCCGGAGTTAGGAAGTTGGCGGTGTTTCACCCCCGTGCCTCGGAGAGCACGTTAAGCCGTCGGTCCCGGTTATTATCACTAACATGATAATAGTCGTTAAAGCCCGCCAACCCGCATTGGAGCAGCGTGGTGGGTCTAAGCTCTAATTCCCTCTCTCTCATGAGAGTGGAGGCCTGTGCCCAGCAGTGGGACGTTAATGGGCTGTAGTGGTTTGCCAACAGGTAATAATATACAAAAACAACAAAACACAAAAAAATGTTTTGAGTTGACACCCAATTACTGGCAAGCCGGCATGCATTTAGCTGATCTCGCAAGTGCGGGGTTACCAGTTAACAAATAGCGTTGTATAAACTTAAAAACACAAACAACATTTAAAAAAAAAAGCAATCAACTAATCAAATACTATAAGTCTATTGATTATTATTTTAAATCACAAAATTTCAATAATCGATATTTATTACGACGTATAAAATTACTATCAATTTCGATGTTTTTCAGAGCTCAGTACATCCTTATAGCAGCACTAATCATTCCCTTTTTCTATCTCTTCTTAACCCACGATTTCCACACCCCCACTACTAGTAGGAAGAATAAGCACTCAGTATCTTAGATATTTTGACAGTAATATTTAAATGACCACGTCTTTTTTTTATCCACTACAAGTTAGCCCTTGACTGCGATCTCATCTGTTGGTAAGTGATGATGCAGTCTAAGATGGTAGCGGGCTAACCTGTTCGAGGCATGGCAGTAATATTAAACCCATACCCCTATACGGTTTCTACACGGCATCATACCGGAACGCGTAATCGCTTGGCGGCACGTCTTTGTCGGTATGGTGGTAACTCCCACCAGGCCAGACCAGTCCCTGGTCAGAAGAATTCAGAAAATACAAATTCCCAAATTGCCCCTGCCGAGGATCGAACCCGGGACCTCTACACGTTAAGACAACAGCGCTACACACTGCGCCACGGAGGTCGTCGCCTTGGGGTAAAATATCGATAAATCGAAATATCGATATTTCTTTCTACATATATCGATATTTTTTTTAAATATCGATACGATATATATCGATATTGTTTGTTCATTTGCCCACCCCTACCGCCCGGCTATTTGCGTCTGCGGCCGCGCACCGTTTGTTTACTCTGCTCCTAATGACAAAGGATTGTTCAAATGTTTGTGTCGACGATTTTGCACGCATTATCTTTGAAACATTGTCTGCGTCGTAGTCCTGACTTGACGTACTTATGGTCCACTACAGCCCATTAATGTCCCATTGACGTACCTATGGTCCACTACTTTTTTTTTTTTTAATTATATAGGTACTTTTTTTTTTTTTAATTATATAGCCCAGCGCTTGGCTGCAATCAGACTTGCTTAAAGTGGTGATGCAGCCTAAGGTGGAGCGCGCTTTCCTAGAAGATGCCTATTCACTCATGATTTGAAGGTACCTATATTAAAAGAGGACACAGGATTACAGCCCATTAATGTCCCACTGCTGGGCACAAGCCTCCACTCTCATAGGAGAGAGGAATAGGCCCACCACGCTGCTCCAATGCGGGTCCGCGGGCTTTAACGACTATTATCATGTTAGTGATAATAACCGGGACCAACAGCTTAAAGTGCTCTCCAAGGAACGAGGGTGAAACACCGCCAACTTACTAACTCCGGGCTAGTATTGAGAATTAATTGCTAGTCAGAAAGACCCACTTAATTATGGCCCGACCCGGGACTCGAAGCCGGGACCCTCGTCGGCCGCAGGCGAACGTGCTAACCACTAGATCAACGAGGCAAAATCTTCAAGTCTGTGGATTAGCTGCTCTACAGACTACAACTGAGAGAATAATCACGCTCATTTAGCTTAAACCTGTATCACAGTCACCGCTGTTTTCGACATGATCTAGCTAGGATTAGGTTTTATTATCATAACAACATGATTCATTTGTTATCCCTTCACGTTCAGGTACGAGAAGTGATACAATCTTGATGTACAATTGTGCCTCAACTAAATACTTATGTAGTTCCATATCTGTTTCAAGAGAGAATTTCATTAATCATAATAATTTATTAATAGTTCCCCAATGTATTATTGTGTCAGTTATGACGACTTTTCCAACGTGCATGATGTAACTACCTATAAATTGAATTGCTTGTTACCTATTGCCTAAGCCATTCAACGTTTTGTATACCTACTACTTGTAATTCTGTGCCTGAGACGTGACACTTCCAAGCTCGCCGCATCATCTACGGCGGACATTCATCGTCAATGTGGCATCAATCCATCAATCCATCATCTTGGATGACGTCGCGTTTAGTGAAATCAATATTTCCATGAAAAACCATCCCAAAGTTAAAGTAAAACGTAAACTCATTAAAAAGTCCTATTACCATATAAAGGATTACAATACTTAAATGACATGGAAGCTTGGCAATGATTTGATCTAATGGCTCTGATAGTTGCTTAGTTAAGATGATTATTTGTGAAATGGTGATAATGAAAAAAATAAAACCCGGCTGAGTTTGTTGTGGGCGCGTTTGGAACCCTCGTAGCTTTAGTTTCAAGATACCGTTACTGATTATCACCATTATATTTTATAAATAACTACACGTCAATAAGTGTAGTATACCTACCTAAATTGAATAAACATTGTTTGACTTTGACAAATGTAGTACTGCACATCGTGGTAAAGTAACATTATTCTACAGTTATTAGTTACACAGTTATTTCTGTCACTGATAGTTACAGAAATAAACTGTCAGTGACAGAAATACGTACTTTACGGCGGTGTGCACTGTGTACTGTGCAGTAAGTACATTTGGTACGGTTTTTCATGGAAATATTGATTTCACTGAAACTGCAGATTCGTAAGTTTGCCGTGGAAGTGACGAATTATGCACTACTAGCGAATGCCCACGACTTCGTCTGCGTGGTTTAAGGTTTTTTGGTGCGGAAACTCTTAAATTTTCCTATGACCTATAGATAAAAAGTTGCCTATGTGTTATTTTCCAGACTATAATCTATCTCTGTGCCAAATTTCAGCCAGATCCGTTCAGCCTTTGGGGCGTGATTGATTGAGTAACAAACATCCATACATCCATACACCCATTCAAACTTTCGCATTTATAATATTAGTAAGAAGTAAGATGACTTGATATTTGGCGTTATCGTGAGCCAAATCTACCGAGTTCTCCCGCAATTAGCTGATAACCTGCATATAGTTTTTCTGTCTTCATCAGATGCAAACAAAGCTTGGCGATCTACCGCTACATTTTGACTCAAATACACGTCATTTTCTCAAATAACGACACGAGATAGCCGCAATATCCTACTTTGTAGTTCCTACTTAATAATAAAAATGCGAAAATGTGTTCGTTCATTGGTTTGGTTGACATAGAAGTCCTTTTTATCCCGTATAAAAGAGTTCACACGGGAACCACGGGGAAGAAACAAAAAACCAGAGTAAAGCTGTGCAGTCTTAACTAGTCGCGATACAACAAGCTCGCTCGGTGTCCGGGGAAGCAAACTGATGAATCTAAGGGATAAATGCACTTACAATACACATAATATGTTTATGTAATGTTTGGAATATAAATTTAAAAAAAAAAAAAAAAAAAAAAAGTGCCAGCTAGGTACCTACATAACCTACTCGGTGCTTGTGCTGTATGCAAGTGGATTAGAGACGACCCCTAGGCCTTCGCCACAATATTACGTTCGTTGCGCACTAGGGCTTTCGAATACCGGTTTTTTTTCAATACCGATATTAATAACGGAAAGTTTTTTTAGAGTGTTTTAACTTAAAAGTAGTCTTTTCTGAAGGAAACCTCACCATAAAAAACAGCTTTTCCATAAAAAATATTTTTTCACCTCAATTACTCCAAAAGAGCACTTTTTTGCTTAAATTCAACGAAGAAATGCCATTTTTTACTCGTATAAATACATAGTTTAGTCAAAACACAAATTAATTAAAAATTCAAGTCATTTTTTAAAAGAAAAAAAAAACATAATTAAATATCGCATTGGATAAAAAACAGATTTCTGAACGTTTCGCGAGTCGATGAAACAGAAATGCCGAGCCACAGGGTTCTAAATTCCAAAACTAATTTTTCCCTCTGAATGGTCAGAAATGATTTTTCTTCACCGGTTTTAAGAATTAAAGGTGCTCTTATTGAGCTAATGTGCTTAAGATACAAGTTTCAAACTTAGCCGAATAAAAACAGTGGCATGTTTTTTTTTTTTTAATTATATAGACCAGCGCTTGGCTGCAATCAGACTTGCTTGCAAGTGGTGATGCAGCCTAAGGTGGAGCGCGCTTGCTTACAAGATGCCTATTCACTCTTGATTTGAAGGTACTTATATTAAAAGAGGAGGGGAAAACGGAAGCCGGAAGGGCATTCCACATCCTAGCGGTTCTAATTAGAAACGAGGAAGCAAATCGCTTCGTACGAGCCCGCGGAATGTACTAAAAAATATATGCAATAGTCACTGTTTCGTTTACAGTGTCACCAATACCAGTATCCCGGTATAGACATCTCAACACCGGTATTGAAAACGGACGAAAAAGTCCGGGATCCCGGTATTGGAAGTTCCAGTTCGCACGGCCAGTGCGATGCTCCGCGCTGACCGGCACAATGCAGACACACACTAGACCTATGTCCCTCACCCCCCACCACTGATTCAATCCTATGCCAGTATAAATAGAAATGGAAATCCTCTGCATCGCGGAGTCTGTTACGACTCTCCGGCCCCGGGCCAGGCGTGGACGCCCGCCTCCAGTACTATCGGACGCCAGCCCAGCAGGTAGATACACTCGATGGCTGAGCAGTGAGCAGCTACGTGTATCCTGATAGTGTAAAACTGATAAGCGCTATCGAGGTACGCGTCTAAATGATTGTATATCTATCTCGATTGACGTATATTGTCATTTGTAATAGGTACCGAATACCGATACTTTGTAAAATACGATCCCATCAAAAACATAAATGTAAAATGAGAGCCAAGTTCAAAATTATGATATATATGCCTTGGTTGTTGACTTCAGCGACAAAAGAAGTGAGATCTAAATGGGTGCCAAGTTCAATGGTCAGTCCTGAAATTTATTTATAACAACATATAATATTTTATAACAACTTAAAATATCATTTCTTCTTATAACGTAGTATAAAATGTTGAAGACTAAGGCTTTGGCTTGGCTAGTTTTCATATACGAATTATAGCGTTCACAAGTTGTAAAGCTGTAAGTTCTTATTCTATTCTTCCGAAAATTTGGCTTGCTGGTAGAAACTGTACTTTTAGGTACCTACTTAATAATAATTCGTATATGGAAACTAGCCAAGCCAAAGCCTTAGTCTTCAACATTTTATACTAAGTTATAAGAAGAAATGATATTTTAAGTTGTTATAAAATATTATATGTTGTTATAAATAAATTTCAGGACTGACCATTGAACTTGGCACCCATTTAGATCTCACTTCTTTTGTCGCTGAAGTCAACAACCAAGGCATATATATCACAATTTTGAATTTGGCTCTCATTTCACATTTATGTTTTTGATGGGATATATAAATTGCAGGACTGACCATTGAACTTGGCACCCATTTAGATCTCACTTCTTTTGTCGCTGAAGTCAACAACCAAGGCATATATATCACAATTTTGAACTTGGCTCTCATTTTACATTTATGTTTTTGATGGGATATCATTACTTTTTGTACAGAAACTATTGAACTCAATCTCAAACTCAAAACATATTTATTCAAAATATGTACCTACAAAGTACACCTTCTGAACGTCATGCTTACAGAGCATAAGACGTGATGGTGATAATTAACTACGATATCTTAAAACTAAAGCTACGAGGGTTCCAAACGTGCCCTGGTCTGAGAAGAGCCCGCAATAAACTCCGCTTTTTTTTATTATCACCATCTCACAAATATTTGAAATTATATATATGTACTTATAATATAACATTACATAATCAGCCGTTGTAACAATTCATACCCATGCCTTGCTATCATTCAAATAATCCTTTACACTGTAATAGGACTTTTCTATTAGTTTAGTTTACGTTTTACATTAGTAGGTACTTATTATTTGGTGTAAGGTCAGTGTGTCACCCACCAGTAATTCTATTGTACGACTCATTGTACAAGATAATAAAATAAAGACGAGAATTCTCAAGAAAAATATATAGTGTACCTAGAGTTACACTGACATTGACAGATTACATCTATGGTCAGACTACCTCTACAGCACATTTCTACATCTCATCAATTTTGATTGCAAAAGTTCAAAATCAAAAGTTTTTTGTGAAACATTGAAAACAAGCACGGTAAACAGTCGATATCACTAAAACCACTATAAACAATGAATACAAATCACAATGACTGACAGCTTGAACTGACGACTTCAAATACGTTTCTTCTTCTTTTCTGTCAATGACGTTTCGTTGCACAAAATGTATGAATACGAAGGTAAGGTTTTAATGCAACTATATTATTATTCATTATTATTTACATTAAAATAATAATTATGTGTCATTTTCAATAGTTAAGGAGTTACTACCACCGCTTAAAGCAGTATTGTTTCAAACTAACGGTTGAATGTCACGTACTTTGACGTCCTTAAAATAATGATTATAACACTACAACATAAACGTCAACAATATTAAAATAATACGGCTTTAAGCAATGGTAGCATGCCTCGTGTCAGAGTTTTGATCTATACCTTTGATCATAAAAATGTCGATTTTTGTACGTTTATATCTAAATAACCATTTGAGGTGTGCTTATGAAATTTGGAGCACATATGTATCTCACGGGTCTCAATATATGCGCCAAATTTGACATGTTTATGTGAAATAGTTTTTGAGTTATGAGGGGGTCAAAAGTGGCTCCAAATGGTTCGTGTAATATTACACACGGTGCTGCTCGCCAGTTTTTTTGAACTTTGGCTGGACACGCTTCCGCGTGTCTTGATTATGATCACCCTTGATTCATTTGGATTTTTAAACGATTGACAATGACTATGAAATCGAAACTCTTCCACTACTTACGAAACAATTTAAGCAACTATAGCAAAGGTAGAGGTAAATAAAGGTTACTACAGACTGCAGAACGTACAGGGTTATACCTATGCATTCCTTTTGTTGATGCGACATAATGTAATAACAAACTTAATTTAGTTAATTTCTCAGGAGAATCTCCTTTCCGAAACGATGATGTTGGCAACCATCAACAAATCTGGCATTGACACTATGTTACCATTTACCACTAACCAAGTTACCTATAGGATTTATTTACAGAAATAATGCAGTTACATTTTACATTAGGTACTTTTTTTATTGCGGGATAGGCTTGCGCTTGACGACAATCATGCTTAGTGCCAAGCAATGATGAGGTCTAGGTTGGAACGCGCTTGCCTAGAAGATGCCTATTCACTCTTGCCTTGAAGGTACTGAAGTTATAAGTGGCAGGAAACACGTGCGCTGGGAGAGTGTTCCACACCCTAGCGGTTCGTATCAAAACGTTGAGCAAAAACGCTTCGTGCGAGAAAATTGGACGTCAACCACGTAAGGGTGCCAACGCTCACGGTTTCTCGCTGTTCTGTGGTAGAACGGAGAAGGAGGAACGAGGTTGTGAAGTTCCAGGGAATAGAATACATAAGTAGAATACATTTGAGGTTTTTGTAGTTGTCTGGAACGGATTTATCATCCGCCAGCTGGCGTGCTCGCAGCAAAAAGACGCATCCGACGCTCGTTCGCTTTCGTCTCAGCGGAGCCCGCTCGCCCCGGGATCGGCATTCCGTCCCGGCCGCGTGCTCCGCCGACGGTCAGGGATAAATACCTCTCTGCCATATTCAGAGGGGGGTATAACTATGGGGAGGAGCACAGTGAAAGAATGTTATGAACGAACGGGGTAAGCTCTTCTGTCTCGAAGAGAGCCGGGTTCTCTGCTTATTGCAGTCGTTTGGTCTCCCAACAACATCGGAACGGGCTGGTGGACTAAGGGTTCTTTTCCAGCAGATATGTGCTACGTTGCTAAGCTACAGATGTGTGTCAAACCGACCAATATTCAATTGTTTGTACTTACTTGCATACATGATACAATACGCGACTTACAAGACTGTTTACATTTCGTAACTTACTCATAAAAGCTACTTACGTGAAAACTTAACAAGTGTAATCGTGGCGTCAGAATTTAGAACAAACGTACCTAATTCCTATTGGTAGATTTGACACAACAAGGTAGCACATCTCTGGTTGAAAGGCACCCTTAGGCGTCAGCCATTAATCATAATTGTACATATTCCTTACGAAATGGAGTGCCTTTTTCACCGTCAGCGTTAACTATCATAATAAAGACTGTATTACAGAATGTACCTACATAGTTGGTTTCAAACGTGACTCGTGACTCGTACTTAGCTCTACACTTAACAACATTTCTATAAAAAGTAGGTCATGTACCTTCTATTTGTAAACACAAGATGATTCAAGAATGACCTGTCCTCACTCCTCGTCACATGACTGCAGATCGGGTTCCCAAACAAAATGGCGCCTTGGACCGGGGCCCAAATCGATTACACACACAACACAACACCGAAATATCAGATGAGAGATAACAGTGTGCCAGCTGAACGTTATCAGTTGGTATTTTGTAATGACAGCAAAGTTCGAGGGTCCTAGGTTCAAACACTACAGCTGAACATATAATTCCACAAGTGAAATTAATTTAACGAATTATAAAATACGAATGCCCTACCATATTATTTTTGGAGTTTACCTCCATAAGAAGCGATTTGCATATATATAGCCTTTGGAATCTTATTCACATTTTTATTAAATGATATTTTTTTGTGAATCACTGGATATTGAACTAGTGTTATATATTTTTGGAATCTACTCATCATTTTCTAGATGATGATTATATAGTTAATCTTATTTTCGAATTTTTTTTTTCAATTTTGGTCTTTAATGCGGGACCATGGTCACCCCATCAATTTTTTTAAAAATTTTACTAGCCTATGTCACCCGGAATAAGCTAGGGATTCTAACGATACCTCATTTATCAAAATCGGTTCAGGCGTATAGAAGTTATGGTGGAATATACAAACTCACATACATACATACATACATACATACATGAACCCTGAAAACAATATACTCCTTTTTTCAGGCAGTCGTATAATTAAAAGTAAAGATGGAAGCGGGCTAATCTGTTAGGGATACGGCACTTACCTACATTAAACCCATACGCCTAATCGGTTTCTACACGGCATCGGAACGCTAAATGGCTTAGCGGTACGTCTTTGCAGGTAAGGTGGTAACTGGTAACGGCCGAAGCCTCCAACCAGACCGGACCAGAAATTATAACTTCCCAAATTGACCCTGCCTTACTGCCTTTTGCACAAAATATCCTGCCTCAGGTTTGTAACAGAAAAGGCGGATTTTATTGATAAGCCGGTACTTATTGTAGGGACCCACAATACCTACATGATGACGTAAACATGACGCGGCTACGTTAGCCAATCACGTGCCGCCGCCTGTATCACGCTAACGAAGTTCTTTCGGAATTGTACTATATATGGAAATATCAACCTACAACAGTTGGCCCAGCTGGGATCCCCGAGCATGACATCGGCTCGGAGGAAGATCTTCCTGTTGCATCGGTCGAGCATATCATACGCTCCCGACACTTATAGGTATAGTTTATGTGAAGCCAATCGACCGAGCTCATTGATTCTCAAAACCTGTCCTGTATCAGGTAGTATTGACGCAGATAAAATTCATAACAAATTGGACCACAGCCCGTGGCGTTAGAGGTCAGTTTCCACTGTCGTACGTGGATGGAGCATGTATCACTATAATTAACCTTCGGAAGGCGATAAAACGTTGTAGTTCGCCGTCAAAACAAACGTTTGTGATGACGACAACGGTGCTTCAGAATATGTACTGCATTCATTGGTGACTTGTGGCCATTTGATAGGAAACTTGCACGAGAGTGCACTCCATAAAAGCGATAAGGTACTGCTAATGTATATGTCACCGTAAGATTGTAAAAACCGTTAGATTATAATCTAACTCGCGAAATTGTAAACTGTCGAAAGATTGTAAACTGTTCAATGTTCTGAGTGTAAATTATTGAAATATTCATTGTATTTACGTTTTCTTGTCTCTTTCTTGTAGGTTAGGTTAGGGTTCGACATAAATAATCAAGTAGTGCACTTAGGTTTTATCGGGTTTAAATACCTATCAGATTACAATCTACCGGAAAATAATGCGTTAAATTCTAATCTTTCGACAGTTTAGAATTTCGCGAGTTAACGGTAAATAATCTAACGGTTTTTACAATATTACGGTGACATATATATAAATAAAAATCGATGCCGTGTAATGTAGTTATGTCCATCCTTCTGACGACCTCCGTGGCGCAGTGTGTAGCGCTGTTGTCTTAACGTGCGGAGGTCCCGGGTTCGATCCCCGGCTGGGTCGATTTGGGAATTCATAATTGCTGAATTTTCCCTGGTCTGGCCTGGTGGGAGGCCGTGGCTAGTTACCCTACCAGCAAAGACGTGCCGCCAAGCGATTACGCGTTCCGGTACGATGCCGTGTAGAAACCGAATAGGGGTATGAGTTTAATATAACTGCCATGCCCCTAACAGGTTAGCCCGCTACCATCTTAGACTGCATCATCACTTACCATCAGGTAAGATCGCAGTCAAGGGCTAACTTGTAGAGGATGATAATTAAAAAAAAAAATAATTAAAAAAAGAAAAAACCACCAGCTGTGCACTACGTTTCGAAGAATACGAGATAGCGGTTGGTCGAGGTGCCGACTGCTGAAGGCCGGGGTGTTTGATTTGCGACCTCGCAACACAAGTCAGGCAGACCCCATTGCCTGTAGAAGGGAGACCGTGCGGACACGGGCGGATCCTACAAGAAGCCTATGCCCATTCAGCAAAGAACTCTCATCAGTTGACGACGACGGCGAACTAAGTAACAAGCAGTTAACTAGTTTTACATAAGTAAGTACGAATACCATTCAGCGAACCTCTAACACACCCCCTATTCCCTATTTCCAACTGTTAGACTGAAATTGACGGATCTATCTATGGTCCATCTATGGTCTGATTTCCTCTACAGCGCCCTCGACTGTGACGGGCGATTGGAGCGGTGGAGAGAGAGAGCGGGATGTAATGGTGGTACACATGAATCTAGGATGTAATGTAAAAGATGGCTGTACAGTGTTTGTGTGTAAATTGCTAATAAAGTATGATTAAAATAGTTATCGAGTGTTTGTACTTAATACTACCAAGACGGCCCCCGACCAGTGACGGATAAACCCTTAATCAAATTAAGCAATTGCCTAGGGCATCACGTCTGAGGGGGCACCAGAAGCACAAAAAAAATCCGTCCTTAGGGCATCACGTCTCACTCTCACGTCACCAAAAAAGGCGCATTTCAATAAATAAATAAATTATGCTTTGGTTTTATTATTGTCGCACTTACTCCACTTCTAAAGTACGTTACATCTCATCATCTTATTTTACAAAAAACTAATGTTTTTAGGCGGTAAAGGTTTAAAGACCGATTCTAGTTGACATACGGATAGGGGGGCCCACAGGCATGGATTGCTTAGGGCCATCTAGTAGTCTTAATCCGTCACTGCCCCCGACTCAATGGTACCCGACATGACCCAGAGCGGTTGACAGTCGAGCGACATTGTATACGACGTACGCCATTGCGTAACGACCGTCGCCCGCTGGCATTGCACCCCGGAAACACACGAGCAACGCTTTGCACAACCAGCCGCTCTCACTCACGCTATCATATTGCATCTGATACGAGTGCAGCAGAGCGACCGCGTATCTTCTGCATCAATCATTGTGACAGTATCAATTGCTGTGATTACCAAACGACTATGACTCAATTACTAAAAACATTTCGTATCGAAAGGGAAAAAAAAATTACCCAAAATGATGATGTCACTAATAAAAAAATTAAGTTTTAAGATCGCACACTACAGGACGTGCCAAACGCACCGAAAGCAACGCATTTGTATAAATATACCGAAGTATCTAGCCTACCCATAACTGTAACCTTTCGTTCAACCCTTGAGCATTCAAATGTCCTACCACTAATACCCCCCAGTACATGTTCCAACATCTAAATGCGGAAGAAAAACTAAAAACTGAATAAGTACCTTCTGAAAATGCAATATATTTAAGCGTCTGGCAGTCTCAGCATTTTCAGTTCCTGTAATGCGTTGGGCTGAAATGCCTTGATTTGAGGCAGGAAATGATCGAGCGCCAGCTGTCGAGCGTTTGACAATTCCATACAAATCGTAGTTAACGATGTCGCGATCGATTGGTAAGGAAAACTCCCACTCATCTGCAGGGCCACCGCGTATCTTCTGCATCAATCATTGTTACAGTATCAATTGTTGTGATTGGCTCAATTTATGGTATTGTTGCTGCGTCAATGGATTTCGTGCAATAGTGGAAGAGTGTCATCCAATCAGAGGTGATAGCGATCGTTACACTGTAGCTGTCAGAGATACGCGGTCGCCCAACAGCTTAGGTAGGTTTTCTTCGCAGAAAAAACGCCTAAGAGAATATTCACACGCTGTATTTCGATCGCGGTTTTCCGCATCATTTGGTCACTGGTCCAGCACAGCAGCAGGGCGGCCGCGTATCTCTGACAGCTACAGTGTAACGATCGCAATCACCTCTGATTGGACAACACTCTTCCACTATTGCACAAAATCCATTGACGCAGCAACAATACCATAAATTGAGCCAATCACAACAATTGATACTGTAACAATGATTGATGCAGAAGATACGTGGTCACCCTGCAGGATATGCCAGTACTTTTCGGAAAGAAGGGCAGCAATCAAACTTGTCCAATAACTAAGTATTTACATCTAGTTATGACCAAAACCCCTAAAACGAGGTGTTTTAATAATATAAAATAATAGTAGTTTCATGTAAAGGATTACTTAAATGACAAGGAAGCTTGGCAATGATTTGATCTAATGGCTCTGATAGTTGCATACCTAGTTAAGGTGATTATTTGTGAAATGGTGATAATGAAAAAAAAAGCCCGGCTGAGTTTGTTGTGGGCTCTTCTCAGACCAGGGCGCGTTTGGAACCCCCGTAGCTTTAGTTTTAAGATATCGTTACTGATCATCACCATTATATTTTATAAATAATTAGACGTCAATAAGTGTAGTATACCTACCTAAATTGAATAAACATTATTTGATTTGACTTGACTTAACTAGTTAGTACTAGACTAGCACTCTGCGAAATACGCGTTCTTATAATATGCTCGAATTTGTAATTTGTAATTAAGCTAATAGTTTTGTACACCACACTGTGGTAGAATACAATATTATATCTTCTGTAAAACTAACATCTTACCTACTACTTACTGTATTCACACATAAATAAATTTGATAAGATTTGATTTGATTTTAAAACGAGTACAGTACATAAATTAAAAAGTTTTAAAATGATTCACCGCCGAGGTTCTTGCTGGTTCTTCTTCGTAGGATGGGAAAGGCATTCCGAACCAGTGCAGTACTTAGTGATAATAGGGATGATGACAACTCAATCAAATCAGCAACTCTTTATTAAACTTAAAAGTGTATATAGTGTGTAGTGTGTGAGTATCACTGATTTCGGTACATTATACACTTTCTATATTATAATTATTTTACTGGAGCACTTAAAATATACGTATTTGCTTGTTGAAACCGGAACCGGAAAAAATTCAACTTGTTTTATGTTTGAATGGAAAATATTTGTGTGACGCTCACGTAGTTTAACTATTATCTCATCGGATATTAACTAGAAATTACAAACAAAAACCGCGCCGCTGCCGCACGTGCCGGTCGTGTCGGTATGTTCGCACGGGTTCGTTACGCGTTACGTAACACACGCACGCAGTACGCACTAACAAGCCATCCGTCACAGCGGCCACGATGTCAACATGTGACACACTATAGCAACCATAGTTACAGCTACTTATATGCCTCAACAGAAACGAAACATACGTAATCTTATACCTATGAGTGAGTACATTAAAAAAACACAAAAAAAGTGTGCCATTTTGCAGATTATCTAGTCTTTCAAGAAAACCATACAAGCTAGGAACAAACTGTCAAAGAGAACATTGTTCCTTAATAAATTACCTACAAATAAGTTCATAACATTTATTGTGATAGGAGTTATAGTTTCCGAGTTATGGTGTTCTAAAGTTGACTTACAAATAAAGGCCCGCTAAAAATCACAATATGAATGGACACGATGTAAACATGTGCCACACTATAGCAACTATAGTTACAGCTACTTATACGCCTCAACAGAAACATACGTAATCTTATACCTATGAGTTGAGTGAGTACATTAAAAAACACAACCTCCCCCCCCCCCCCCCTTGTGGCTTCCCCCTCCCCGCCTTGAAAAGTGTGCCATTTTGCAGATTATCTAGCCTTTCAAGAAAACTATACAAGCTAGGAACAAACTGTCAAAGAGAACATTGTTCCTTAATAAATTACTACAATTAAGTTCATAACATTTATTGTGATAGGAGTTATAGTATCCGAGTTATGGTGTTCTAAAGTTGACTTAAAAATAGAGGCCCGCTAAAAGTCACAATATGAATGGACACATGACTACTTACAGTAAGGTAGGTATACCTATTTCGAAAACTATTTGTCCTTTTTAAAAAGTGGTTTCAGAGTGTTATGAATTTTGCCGTTTTGCCCATACATTGAAATCTAGAATGAATGGTCTATTACTACGATGCACGATGTACTCAATGCACGGCCTACTTTTTAGCTGCACCTAGATTTTTACTTTACAATGTAACATAGTAAAAGGAGTTACATCCTCAAGAATAATTTGGAAGATTTGTGTGGTGTGGAATATCACAAGCTACACGTGCAAACTACACGTTGAACTTGCACTAACTAAGTAGGAACTATCATAGATTTGTCTGCTTTGGAGGATTATAGCGAATTAAGCTTGGAGTTCCTTGATTATCATGGACTTCCGCAAAGTAACTAACTCCCGCTTCTATCCAATTATACATCTGATCTTCTGTCATACTCCTACACTCTCATAACTTATATTCATAAGTCATAATACTACAACTCATGGCGTAGCACATAATGAAATGAAATGATTTATTTATTTCATGTAGGACAACTTGTGTCACTTATGAAACGTTAAGACTCTACCACCGGTTCAGAAAGCTAATTCTACTGAGAAGAGCCGGCAAGAAACTCAGCAGTTGCTCTTTTCATAGAAAAGAAAAGGTAACAATATGAAGACAACACAACACATACGTTACAAGTATTACACTGACTTGTGGGTCACTGGATGCGAGGCCGGTTGCTTCCATGACACTTTGTTGTTAATAAAATCATCGATAGTGTAATAACCTCGACTTAATAAATGCTGTTTAACACAGTCTTTAATGTAATGGCAAATCCAGAAACTCTTCGGGAACCATATTATAAAAGCGCCCACGATACGACGCTGTTACTAGCTTATGGCGGTTTCTAGTGTATCGATTGTGAGTATCACCTATTTGCTTGTAAAGAAATAATATATGTACTATGTACTTAGTGTTTTTCTGTAAGCATATTCCATGAGTTGTACTTGTACCTACCACGAGTCACGACCACCAGGCACCACACCAGTGGTGGTGGTAGATAGATCATAGGAAGAATAATTTTCTTAGCCGTCCCACAGCGCGACAGACATTTGTTAAAACTTCGAGCCTCGAAGTTCTGGTTTCGAGTTTCGTCGATAGCGCGAATGAAGTTCAAGGTCCGACGGAATGGAAACAAGGGAGACTAGGGGGTGCTTCCACTCCGGATCCGACGACCTACTTCCTGTTTCGCATTTAGTTTTAGACACGCACTTAATTCAGCTGATCGTATATTGTGGCTAACCGTTCTGTCGACACAATAGGGTATTATAACTTAACTAAAATTACAGATCCAAACAATATATTGCCGCCTTTCTCTGCTGGTTAAAGGCACTAGATTAAGACCTGTCAATTTGAGAGAAGTGACAACATAATTGGTCACACTTGTCCGTCAGTCTGATACACGCATAAAACTTATGGAACATAGGAATGAATTGAGAATTCCTTCACCATACAAGTGTTTCTAATCTGGATAAGTACTAAATATTTCGTCATTAAATCCACGGGAACCATAATGTTATGGAGATGTTATTATATTATGTACTTGCGTAACTACTTGTTTGTGTGTTAAGCTTTTGAAAGCCCAAGTTTTCCTGCTCCTAATGTCCTAAAAGTTAGTCATAACTCATAATAACTATGTACAAAACAGACTAGATTCGATCGTAAATAACTATTAACTAACTAGGTAGTAGAAGGTTGGTAGCAGTTGTCGGTTGTATCATACATATAACTAAATACATACAAGTGATTCTAATCTGGATAAGTAGTAAATATTTCGTCATTAAATCCACCTAAACCATAATGTTATACAGATGTTATTATATTATGTACTTGCGTAACTACTTGTTTGTGTGTTAAGCTTTTGAAAGCTTAAATTTTCCTGCTCCTAATGTCCTAAAAGTTAGTCATAACTCATAATAACTATGTATAAAACAGACTAGATTCGATCGTAAATAACTATTAACTAACTAGGTAGTAGAAGGTTGGTAGCAGTTGTCGGTTGTTTCATACATATAACTAAATACAGTAGCATGTGTCACAAGGCCGGCCGTCGAGAGTGCTTCAAATCGCGTGTGACACAAATACTGAGCTACATCTAGACAAAAAGGCCTGCCTACTGCCTAGATAACGTGCACTGTAGCCTGCACTATATTGATCTAACTAGAACAGTCGCCTGTACTGTTGCGTAACTTCGTACATTTACAGTAGGAAAGTAAATACTCAGTGCTCTTATAAATTTGCAATTCAATTGTGTGTTAACAAGTAACAACCTATAAACTAAAATGACAGCTCTAAACCTAGTCGTCCCTTTCATAGTGTGGCCAATTTTGTATTACACAATAATATCTAAACTAAAATGACAGCTCTAAACCTAGTCGTCCCTTTCATAGTGTGGCCAATTTTGTATTACACAATATCTAACCTAAAATGACAGCTCTAAACCTAGTCGTCCCTTTCTGCAGGGAGTATTATGAAAGGGTTAGCAATATTTTTAATGCTGTCATTTTAGTTAGAGATTGTGTACAACAGAATCAGCCCCACTGTGTCTGTCTACTAGGTTTTCGTGGTCCATCAAATTCTTCGAATTAACTACTTAGGTCCTACCTAGTATTTTTTTTTTGCTAAAATTAGTACTTACCTATAAACTATAAAGCTATGAAGATATAAACGCATGACGGCAGTCCGTGGAAAGACATACGGCAAATACGTTAGGTTAGGTTAGATTCCGGAATAAAAAGTAGCCTACTTAGGAATATCAAAGAGATCGTATGATATTTTTCTAAAACCCGAAACAAAGCAGATGAAGTTGCGGACATCAGCTAGTGATAAATATTTTCTCTATAATTTTGTAAAACGATTAATGCAATAGGTATTACTTAACTCTAAATTACTTAGTCTGTTTGTAACGAAATTTCTGCTGGTTCCCGAAGAAAAGTTATTCTTCTAAGCCTACATTAGACCATCTAGTTAATGAGTTTAAAAGATTACTCGCTCTTTTCGGTAAGTAGGTATCAAAGCCCTTAGTTACGAGTACACTTTTAGCGAAACTCTTAGTCATCTAATGATCTGTCTGGTGTTTACTTGAGTCGTACATTCATCTAGAGCCGGTGGCAACGTAAAATATTCCAATACGCAATAGGTATACTACCTAACACGTCTTGCTTTTTAATAGCACAACTTGCATTCACAACAGAGTATTGATCATTAATCTAGAAACATTGCCGCTTGTTTTATTGTACACCTTATTTCGACGAGATAAAGTTTGTTTTGGAACGTGAGGTGTTTTTGCGCGTGCAACTAAATGCGCTAGACTTAGACAAATAGTTGAATGACCCAGTATGATAACAGTATCAGATCGAGTTGTAAATTATTGTGCTTTACGGCAATGTTTATAATCAGCTGCTTTATTGGACTTAGAGCTAAAATGATGAGATGGGATGGAGATGAGATGGGGTTGCGCAAATGAGAACATTTTCATACGACTGCCTGAAAAAAGGAGTACATATATTGTTTTCAGGGTTCTTGTATTATGTATGTATAATGTATGTGAGTTTGTATATTCCACCATAAGTTCTATACGCCTGAACCGATTTTGACAAATGAGGTATCGTTAGAATCCCCAGCTTATTCAGGATGACATAGGCTAGTAAAATTGATTTCAGTGGCCATGGTACCGCATGACTAAAGTTGAAAAAAAATATTCGAAAATAAGATTAACTGTATAATCATCATCTAGAAAATAATGAGTAGATTCCAAAAATATATAACACTATAGTTCAATATCCAGTGATTCACAAATAAATATCATTTAATAAAAATGTGAATAAGTTTCCAATTTAACCAGAAGAATTTGGATTTTTAACTTTTAAGTTCGTTTTTGGGCAGGGCAGTCATGTTTTTTATCTACTTTTACCTTGTTGTTATAGTGACCATAAAATATACATCGGTACAGCCCAAAATGGCCGGCCCACGTGTGTGAGTTATACTTGGCAGATAATTAATTATTAAATAAACTCAATCAATAATTATAATTTGGTTAATTATTATTCCTCAAACATAAATGAATCTAGTTAAATTGTGCTACATATTTTAATGTGAAAAAATGTGCCTCCATTGAGCGAGATTTGCCAATTTAGCTTTGCACTGTCTGTGACAGTAGTTTGTTCACCTGTACAAGTTTATTGCAAACTAGACTAGATGATGTCCGCAGCTTCGTCCGCGTTGACTAAGTTTTTTCGACTCCCGCAGGAACTCCTTAATTTTCCAGGATCAAAAGCAGCCTATGTCCTTCTCTGGGATACAACCTATCCCTGTACCAAATTTCATCAAAAGCGGGTGAACAGGTGGGCCGGGAAAGCGTAGCAGACAGACAGACATACACACTTTCGCATTTATAATATTAGTATGGATTAGTAAGTATAGAATAGTATAGAATAAGCAAATGATTCATGTCTTTGATTGTCGAGAATCTATCAGAGTAGGATGTAGGTAGAATAGGGATGATAGCTATATCATAAATAAATTATTTCTAAATAAGAAAGTCTTCAAAAAGACCTAAAATTCACATCCTCGGTCAGTTTTAAGTTAGATAACCATTTTATAATGTAGATTAAAGAAAAAAAGAGCGATGAAATTTTATGACATCACAACTGTGAATTTCATACAACTTCCATACTAGAAGGGCGTTTTTAAGTTTTTTTTTTTTTTATCCACTACAAGTTAGCCCGTGACTGCGATCTCACCTGATGGTAAGTGATGATGCAGTCTAAGATGGTAGCGGGCTAACCTGTTAAAGGCATGGCAATTATATTAATTCGGTTTCTACACGGCATCGTACCGGAACGCTAAATCGCTTGGCGGCACGTCTTTGCCGGTAGGGTGGTAACTAGCCACGGCCGAAGCCTCCCACCAGGCCAGACCAGGGAAAATTCAGAAATTATAAATTCCCAAATCGACCCCGCCGGGGATCGAACCCGGGGCCTCCGCACGTTAAGACAACAGCGCTACACACTGCGCCACGGAGGTCGTCAAACCTTTGATAATACTAAAGATGCAGATATTGCAATACACATTTACTAACTTAAATGATAAATGATTTATTTATTTCACGTAGGACAACTTGTGTCACTTATGATACGTCAAGACTCACTCGTCCTGGTCTGGACCAGGGAAAATTCAGAAAATATAAATTCCCAAATCGACCCCGCCGGGGATCGAACCCGGGGCCTCCGCACGTTAAGACAACAGCGCTACACACTGCGCCACGGAGGTCGTCAATAGTTTGATAAAGAGTTGGTGATTTGATTGAGTTGTCATCGTTGTGACGTCACGTGTTTACACACGCGCTACAGACCGCACTACACTACGATCACTGCAGAGTTACGAGTCCTACACGTGTGCAACTAGGTTAAGCTTTATGCAACAACTAAAGCACTAATTTAATATTTACCTCTTTCTAGTACGCCCCCAATAACATGAAACAAGTTTAACTTAAAGTACTTTAAGTAAGTACTTAACCCATATTTAACGTAACTAGTTACTGCCTCACTCAGCCTGGATATGTATTTGTTAAATAGGAACTTTCGATAGACAACCTATGTGACCACTTGATAAAATCTGTTCTGCTCTAGCGGAGATAGGGTAATTGTTTTTACTGATTGACACTGCTGACTGGAGATTATTTAAGAAGCCTAAATGTCACCGTAAGATGTAAAAACCGTTACATTATAATCTAACTAGCGAAATTGCAAACTGTCGAAAGATTACAATGTAATGCATTATTTTTCAGTAGATTGTAATCTGTTAGGTTTATAAACCCGATAGAACCTAAGTCCACTACCTAATTATTTAGGTCGAACACTAACCTAACCTACAAGAAACAGACAAGAAAACGTAAATAAAATGAATATTTCAAAAATTTGCACTCAGAACATTGAACGGTTCACAATATTTCCACATTTTACATTTTCGCGAGTTAGATTATAATCTAATGGTTTTAACAATCTTACGGTGAACTAAAAACATAAATACTAATATTATAAATGCGAAAGTGTGTCTGTCTGTCTGTATGCTATGCTTTCACGGCCCATCTGTTCAACTGATTTTGATGAAATTTGGTATAGCAATGACGTAATACTAAGAAAACACTTTATTAAAAACACCATTATGGGAATATTCAATGGGCTAACCTCAAAAACTGACACCCTATTGCTGGTTTCTTATGCGCTTTATTCATGAGAAGCCATAATAATCTTAAAACCAAAAAAAGCAACTTTATCTCAAGTGCCTTATATACCTACACATTCACATAGCTAATAACTTAGTATTTATAAATTATTAGTGGTAAAATCGAAAACCTACAGTAAACAAATCAAAATATTATATTATATTATTATTGATAACAATTAACAAGACACAATAGAATAATAGTAAACAATTTCAGATCATAATGTAGGAGTGTGTTTAAAATATATGACATAACATATTGTGCTCATTAGCAAGTCATAAAACACAGACAGACAGACATTGAAGCATGGATAACAAATTGCATATCCATGTTGAAAACTTTGTTTGTGGCTATTGGATTACATCATCTTCTGAAGTATGGCATTTTTTGGCACAAGCTTCATTCAATGAAATTCTCATCTGTTCGTTTTATTGGTTTTCTAAATGTTTTGCATGTTACCTGATTAGTTATTCTCCTAATGACAGAATTTTTAAGCAATGTTTGGTTCATCTCAAAAGTTCCACAATATGCTTAAGTGAATGACTTGAAAAAAACAAATTGTAATGTTATGTACCTAAGCAACAAAATATAATATTACTTACTTAATCAAGAAGTCTCATTAAAAAATTAACTATTAAGTTGTGATAACTGATAACTATTGTTACTTAGTAAAAGCGAGGGTAAAACTAAACATTTTCTTATGGTAATCCATAAAGTGTCTGTCTGTCTAGTACACTTTTTGACCCATATTTTCCACCAAATTTCTTGAAATTTGGTACAGAAGTAGGCTGTATCCCCGGAAAGGAAGTAGACTACTTTAATGCCAGGAAATTAAAGAGTTCCCACATGACAAAAATCCTTAATCCACATCATCTGGTAATACTTAATTAAAAATAATAATAACTATTTAAGTACTACTTACTTACTTGTTACTAGGTAGGTTACCTACTACCTATTCATTTTATGAATGACTACAAAATTTTAATTGAGTTAGTTACTTTGCATTATCATTTCCACTTTAATTATAATGTACTAGAATTTATGCAGACACTTTTAATTATTTTTACCTATCTTAATGTTTTTATTGCAGATCTTAAATCATTGTTTACCTATTTATTTAGTCTTGTGCAAAATAAATTATATTTAAATTTCAAATTTAAGTACTGGAATCCAGTTTTACGGTTACGGTAACGGAAGCAAACACTACTTGGCCTCGGTGGCATCAGGCACATAAATGAAACAAAGAAGACAAGAATACTGACATCGAAAAGTTAACAATGGGATTATAGGACTTCAATAAATAAGTAGAGCTATAAATAAACAAAACTGTAAGGTACTCAAAACAGAGTTTGTGTTAAAGGCAGCTTGGGTCAAGTCACATCCCTTTGATTTTTCAAGTGATATGACTAGAATCTTAGATATTTTTTTACTGAGGCTAAATTATTTTCAAAGAATGTCCTGTACTGGTTAGTATGGGCTTGGAGTATCCATACTAACCATTATTAACGCGAAAGTGTGTCTGTTCATCTGTCTGTCTGTCTGCTATGCTTTCATGGCCCATCTGTTCATCCAATTTTGATGAAATTTGCTACAGGAATAGGTTGTATCCCGGGGAAGGGCATAGGCTACTTTTTATCCTGGAAAATTCAAGAGTTCCCGTAGGAATAAAAAAAAGATCTCTTCAACCGAATTTGATGAAATTTGGTATACCAAATTATCCCTATAGGGATAGTTTGCATTCAGGGGAAGCAGGGCTTATATAGGCCCGAAAAATTGTAGAGTTCCCACAGGAATCAAAAACCTTAATAAACGTAGACGAAGTTGTGGGCATCATCTAGTAACAAGTATAGGTGAAATTAGAACTTCATACTTCTCAAATTTCAATTCACCCACAGTCCAGTAAGCTTTTGAAAGAAAACCTTTGGGTAAACCAAGTGATCACACCTTGAGAGTGTTGGTGGTGTGGTGTGCATGTTGGTGACAAAATCAATAATTACACATTTATTTTACCATAGACATACAAGACAGATTACCATAGTAACTAACTGTATACAATGTAATTTACTAATTGTACAAGATAAGAAAATCATGTCGCATAGCATTTTTCCAACATCAGCAAAAATTTAAATAAAAAGTAGCTATGTAATGTAAAACTTAGTTCAAAGGTGAAGGATGATTTTATACTGTAACTAGTAACTTCAGATACTTAATAAAAAATAACAAGAATTTCCTCTTTTAATAGTCAATTACCATGCTGATGGCTCGACTCATAAAAACTATAACCTTCAATACAAGTGAACAAAATGTTTGAAAAAAACAATAACAACAGGTGGGTAGATATAAACAAATAAGTTTGTTTACAAACAAAAACCGATCGGCAGTAAACAGGCAGCAACGCCGGCCTCTACATTATCTCTGGCTGAGGGTACTGACCTTTTCGGCAACAGCATCGCGGCCGCTCCCTTCCGCTGGAACACGCCGTCCACGAGGACGCCGTTTTTACTGTTGCACGTCAGGTAGAACTCCGGGTGGTCGTAGAACAGCTCCAGGTGCCGGCGCGAGATGAAACTGGAATGTCCCATGTTCACGTCCACTTGGCCGCGGCTCGAGTTGCGTCCGATGACCACCTTCTTCTGCCGGATCAGATACTCGAAGTCGCGGCCGTCGAGGCGTGCGATGGCGACGGCGGCCGGCTCCTGCGCCCACTGCACCTTGGAGGGCGACGGCGGCGGAGACTTGAGCGACAGCAGCGCTCGCCAGGCGTCGCTCTCCGAGCTCTGCGATATCTGAGTCTGAGCCATGGCCGCGTCGTATCAGAGTCCACACGCGGGCCGCGCACCCTGGCCGCGATAGCGCATCACAGACCCGACTCCGCCGTGTCGCGACCCGGATTTCCGGGACCTGCCGAATCCGTGTCCCTTCTACGGTTTGAGGTTACTGAGGGGACGCACATGCGCAAAGTTTCTACTCGTACAGTAAACAAGACTTATATAAATCACACCACCACGTGATAGAACTGTATACATATACCTAGTCGGGAAGCGCGGATCGATATTTTACGGTAGCGTAACTCTGTCCCTTGACGAGTTTTGACGGTTTTTGATATTGCACAACAAAATTTTTGCAATTGAACCGAAATTAGACACTAAAGTAAACACGAGGCGAGAAGTGAGAACAAAAATAACCAAAAACGTCAGTTCGCCATACGCAGTTTACAAATTCGAAGGCCGAAGCGCCATCTATCCAACTCTCAGACAACTCAACAAAGAAGCAAACATTGCGTTCCATTCTACGCAGCTTGTGAATAACAAATTTACTTAATGTAATTTGTAGACCGTGCTAAATGCTGTGAAAAATGGTCTGTCTCTATTTTTTCATATTTTAGACTAGAATCCTGTCTACGCTAGCCAGATCGACCAAAAAAAATATTGCATGGAAACGAAAATGACAAATGTCTACTGATTTGATAAGATTAGAGGAGGCAAATAGCACGTAGACAGAGAAGGATAATTTATAGGCTTATTACACTGCACTTTAACACAACTCTGAGGTAAGGGTGGGCGTGGGCGCTAAATAGAGCGTCGCTTATTACATAGCAATAAGGATCCAATTAGGGACCCTTACTTCCTATATCTTATTACACTACACTGTTCAACTGTAAGGGTCCCTGTGAAAAGTGCAGTGTAATAGGTTTATTAGTTCTTTTAGTTTATTCGGTAATTTAACAAAGATTTTTATGACCATACAATAACAGTAACTAAAGAGACTGTCTTTGCTGAGGCAACGAATAGTTATTTGTGTTATATGGGGCTAAAGAAAATTTTTGTTCCCCGAGGAATTCAATATACGCCGCCCGAGAACAAAAAATTTGGCCCCGAGTGACACACACTATTTTTCATCATTACGTATGAGAAAAAGCTAGGAGTATCAACGTACTATGTATGGACATTACCTATACGCTTAAGCACCAATCAGATGCACGAACGCGGACCAATCAGAACACAGAAATGAAAAGTCCCATGGGCCTAAAAATTACATTTTGCTCCCGCTATCCTCTGAAGCCAATATTCGTTTTTCGAATAGGTATGATGAAAATGTATAGGCGCAGGAAGCGGTAAAATCTTTTTAGATTTAAATAACGGTTTGCAAGTTTGAAGATAGTAGGCATTGCATAAAATTCTTAAACATTTTTTTTGGGTTCTAGATACTGTATCTATCAATAACATTGACCGGAGTGAAGAAAATGGAATGATCAAAATTATACAAGTTATTAGAACTTTTACTATGTATTTTTTTACCATTAGATGCTAGTGATATATTCGAAGGTAAATTTATAAAATAGTTGTTATAGGTTTCTACTATCTCTTCAGGTTTATTAAAATTTGTATTATTATGTTCAACTATTTGTTGCATATTTTGGTCAGTATTAGTTATTTGTTTCGATATATTCCGTGATGCTTTACGTACATTTTTTGATTTAGATTACATTAGATTTTAATATATTTTACTTAATATAATATATTTTACCTTATTAATTTTAGAAGTGAAAAATTCTTTAGCCGCGTTGAGATAAAATAGAATGAATTTAGTTTTCACTTCTATCGGCAGTCCCTATGACAGCCTATTTTTTTGAAGTGAAAACTTTTTTAGGCGCGTTGAGCACTTTTTGGTAATTTATATTCTTTTATATTGAAGTGTAATACTTCTGTAGGCGCGTTTAGCACTCTCATAATATATATAATCAAAGGTTTAGCACTTTTTGGGAGGGGGTAAAAATGAAAATTCGCGTGACCGTGACCTATCATAAAATTCGATCCGTTACAAAATCACTCACTTCTAAGACCTGGGCCATTGAGAACAATTATGGTATAGTAGTTACTGAGCTAGATCGCATTACTGAGGTTTGGAAAAGTTACAGCCTGTCCCTGTTCCAGGACAATCAGTTGGAAAACTTTCCAAATACAGAACCCGTTAATGCAAACCTTGAGCCGGATATACTTAAGTCTGAAGTTTGAGTCGCGATTATGCATCTCAAGAATAGAAAGGCTACCGGAAGAGATGCAATCCCGATTGAAACAGTGAGGGCCTTGGGTGATATTGGTGTCAATATCTTTCACACCATCTGCAACAAGATATGGCATTCGAGAACATGGCTGACAGAATGAACTCATACGGTTTTCATTATTTTACATAAGAAGGGTTCGACTAAAAAGTGCAGCAACTACCGCCGACTTAATTTGGTCGCCCATGCGATGGACCGACCAAATAAAGTCGGCTGTTGGCGGTTCATTGCACGAATGCACCAAGCTGTCAGCCAGCAGGGAGAAGTGGCGGATGTTCATGAGACGCATAACATCTGCCACCAAAGCCGCCAATTCGTGATTACCACGACCGCTCTGTCAAGAGTGTTACGACGAAGAAGAAGTGACCATGACAGACATGCTCGCGTACAGCGACATGCTCGCAAACATACTACAATCGAAATTAAACTTTACTGCCTTAGTGTTAAGGTAAGTTATATTTTAATATTATTTAGTAAAATTAAAAAAAAACTTATTCGTTTCCCTTCTGTTTTTTTTACTAGTAGAACTAAAACGGTAGTGTAAATATAATTTCCTTTTTACGATGCAGCAAGGAATTAGACGATAATTCCTTTAGCAATAGCATGTCAATACCATTAATCCGTACTATTAATGAGTTATAGGCCTATTACACTGCACTTTCCACAGGCCATTAATCTAAGAATCTGAGGCATGATTGATGATAGTTAGTCTTCTTCTCTGTTTGGTTTTCACGGTTTTTAGACTTATTTTTATTTACTACCGTCATGTAGTTTAAATTGCATGATATAATACCATAGAGTAAAATAAATGATATTCAAGCGCGTATTACTAAGGTATTACTACACTCTTTGGTCAAGAGGTGGTGTTAGTGCACAGAAGGGATAGAACCCAGAGCCGTAAAGACAATTAATAAAAAAACAGTGTGTCAGTGTATGTCAACTGTCAGATATTCTTACTCTATGTCTGACAGTGCCAAACAGCCAGCCTTTTTCTTTACGGCGATTGTGTAAACCTGCTTATATCATTGTTACAGTATTAATTGTTGTGATTGGCTGAATTTATGGTATTCTTGCTGCGTCAATAAATTTTCTCCAATAGTGGGAGAGTGTTAACCAATCAGTTGTGATTGCGATCGTTACTATAGGGCGTAGGCTTGTAGCTGTCATTTTTAGCCGGTCGCCCTACTGGTCTGTGGCTGTGCAGCACAGAGTACATTACATATACCAGCAGCCAGCTAAGTGGCGAGATAGACAAAGTACTCTGTGGTGGCGAGCACCGACCAGAAAAAGAAGGTGGCAAGTGCCAACACCAACAGTAACTAAGATCAGTTAAAATTTCGGGCTTTCAGATTAGAAAACTAACAATTTCCAACTTACATTTCTAGTACTGCGGTTGTACATCGCGGCATCTCTTCAAATATTATTTGTTTACAGTAAGTAATTTAAACTAGTGAATACTCTTACTCTTTAATCTTTTATGAGTAATTGAAAGGCTTGGTTAATCTACATGGAATTAAATTCAAAAGCTTAAAGTGGCTGCTGGTTCTTTGTTGTTTACAAATAAAGCATTAACTTTGGCACATTTCATCACGGTGATATATTTTATCTTATGTATAAGGCAGTGGTAATGATAGTGACCGGCAATACCTCCTAGTTATTATGTAGGTAAATAAAACTACTAAAAACAAGGTATACAAAAGAATGTAGTTAGTACCTAAATATTGTATGTTTAAGTATTCAGCTTTTGTCTAAAAGTAGGTCATAGGGCAATCATTGTAAATGAAGTTTAAGCTCCATCAACAGTCTATGCCAGCCAACAGGCCGTTGGCCGTTGGCGTAAAAAGTTACAAAAGTTTAATAATAGTTAGGTAAGTAAGTGCTACAGCACTGGGACCAAATAAGTAATTAAGTTGGCAGCCAGCAAAACAAAAGAAATGGGTCCCGCCCCTATAACAGAATGAACATTTCTACAACTATTATGTACTGGAATATGTATAAACTGCTGTAGCAAAGGAAACACTTCAATCCAAGAATAATCTCTTTATTCAATAGTGACTAGAAATAGATCACAGAATATGGTATGACTGCGGCCAGATGCCTAACACAACATGCAAGCACATTCTGCAATTCTGTTCAACTGATTTATTATGAAAAAATATTATCTGTGATATCTCACATTCAGAGCCCAGCGTTGGCTTCAGATGGACTTAACATATCATTAGAGCTTCTGCAAGTTGGTACAGCAACTATTGTTTGCATGTACCAGTTTTGTTATTGAACATGTTCAAAACTAGATAGATTTTTACTACATAATATCTATGTAGTAAAAATCTAGCAATAAATTAACAGCTAAATATGCCCTAGCAATAAGCTAACTAGCATTGACATTAACATAGTAATGTGGTTTAGTCATCGAGCTGAGTCAAACTGGCAACACCCCTGTTGATCCAATGCTTCTCAGGTATGTCCGATCGCAGTGTGATATACATGACAAAGTTACTGGAGTGCCCTGTAGTAGCCAATACACCCTTCCTCTCACTTGTTTTGTATATTGGGCAGAAGTAGCTGGGTGGTGGGTTGAAATTGGCTATCAGCGCCGGCTGGAACCAGATGATTGGTATAGTGTCGAAAAGGATCTTGGGGTAGGATTCGTCCAGTTGCATTGTGTTGCGGTTCCATCGCGCGCCTTCCAGGAACAGACCCTGTTTACAAAAATATATATATATTCAAGTTTGAGTTGGTATTCAAACCCTAACAAGTACCATGCATGGTATGCTCAAAGCGTACTTATATTACAAAATATTTTGTGCAAGATTGCTGGTGTCAATTATTTTGCCTGCTAAAAATTATATTTTTTTAGAAGCCATGCGAGAAAAAGCGAAAATGACAAACACATTCCTGTTTTTAAAATCTCCTTATTCCTACTCACTCACCCATACAAACACACTGTGTTCCTGACCTTGGTTGTCGGTTTTTTGTGTCTGCTGCTTGTAAAGTTAATATACAAGGTTTTAAAGACAAGTTCATTGGGATAGTCAAATTAAAAGGAAGAAAAATTGTGAGACTAATATTCATCCATGAAATGATCTCCTTATTGAACATCCATAGTCCATAACTTTAATGTCTATAGCTTTTAAAATGAGTTATGTGGAACTGGTGTGCCACAAGGCTCAATCCTAGTTCCTATATTTTTTAATAACTACATGGAAGGAGCGCCTCATCTTAGTTCTAACAGTTAAATCAGATGCATAAATAGATAAATAACAGCTATCTATATTACTCACCTTACAATAGACTCCAAACGACGGTTCCTCTTCACACTCGGCCTCCATGCTTGTGATGGTGAACTCGAAGTGCACCTGATCGATGGGTATTCTGTTGTGGCGCGAATAGTTCTGCAGTACTCCCGTGAGGAACGACTGCGTGAAGTAGAAGCCGGATATCCAGAACACCAGCGGCGGACCGTCGTCGATCCAGTCCTGGAGGAATTTCAACCTGCCGATGCAAAAATTACCTTTACGATTGATGCGACTCCCTTTTTAGAATGTATATTGCTAGATGATGCCCGCGACTTTGTCTCTATAGATTTGGAGTTTGATTTCCCGGGGGAACTCCTTAATTTCCCCGGGATGTAAGCTATCTCTATACCAAATTTCATCAAAATCGGTTGAAAAGATGAGCTTAAAGCGTAAAGCATAGCAGCCAGACAGACACACTTTCGCATTTAGAACATTAGCATGGATATGTCACCGTAAGATTGTAAAAACCGTTAGATTATAATCTAACTCGCGAAATTGTAAACTGTCGAAAGATTGTGAACCGTTCAATGTTCTGAGTGTAAATTTTTGAAATATTCATTGTATTTACGTTTTCTTGTCTGTTTCTTGTAGGTTAGGTTAGGGTTCGACATAAATAATCAGGTAGTGCCCGGGCACTTAGGTTCTTTCGGGTTAATATACCTAACAGATTACAATCTACCGAAAAATAATGCGTTAAATTGTAATCTTTCGACAGGTTGCAATTATAATCTAACGGTTTGTACAATCTTACGGTGACAGATACACTTTATAACCATTGTTTCCTTGCCCCTGCCGAAGTAAAGTAGCCCTGTAGAAGACGTTCCGTCTTCAAGTCTGACTAAATTATCCAAGGTATTGTGTGTGTATGGTATAAGTGTTTGTTTCCAGACGAAATGTCGGAGGAGCGAGTGTTGGACGCGGGAACATGGCCGGCGGAAGCGGAAGCGGCCATCAACGACATCCGGAAGCACGTGGCCTCCGCGCAAGTGGCGCCCGCGCTGAGGCCCAGCGAGCGGCGGATATACATCAACCTGACCACCCTGGAGAACTGCGACTACTGCATAGAAATGTCCGCCGCCGGCTTCCGGGTGGTGGGCAGGAAATACGACGACACCAGCCTCTCCACCATCGAAAACATGAACTATGAAACGCCTTACGCCCTACTGAACAGCATCAGTCAAAAGTACAGGGAATCGTTTGGCGGCGAGCTGATGAATAAACTGCTCGATCTGGAGAAGAACTCCAAAGGCTGACTGTATGTGCGGACGTGAATCGTTATTGTGGATCTGTACATTCTCGGTACCATATATTTAGTGTATAATTATTACTCTTTACTATTCGTAGAGATGACTGTTTAATATCTATTTAGGTTATTGGACTGAATGTTTTATATTATATCGGCGCTTGGGAAACTTAACCAGATTTTATTTTTACTGATTGGATAATGAAATGAAACTCATTTCAATCATATTGCGCGAAGGTTACAAAAAATGGTAAAAATGAAGCCTTCTTTATAGGCTCAGTTGTCAAGTCTTTTTGCCTAGTAGACTTCGGCCGATTGGGGTTTTCTTCTAAGTTTCACTTCATCTTCTTCTAATTGGAACGAGAGCAAGCGAATTTATTGGTTACTGCTTGTCTAACGATTGCTCGATTTGATTTGTATCTAGATTTAGCTTCGCTCTTCAACGCAAGTGGTACCCATTTGCGTTTGTTTTAGTTTTGCCGTGTTGAACAGATTTAGTCAAATTGATTTGCCTGATTTCTGTCTAAAGTAATTTTTGATGCTTTTTTATATCGGACGCATGTCTACTGTCCAGTGCCTCTACGCCGCCATTTTGAAAACCAGCGAACGGCAACAGAACGATTTCATCTTAGCAAATTTAAAGTAAAGTCCGGCTTTAGTGTTTCAAGTGACGATTTAATTTTAAGGATTTATCTTTTGTGTACATAAATATTTGACTACAAGCGTACCTATTTGTCCTGTACCGGGTACCAGGTTTGTCTGATTTAGGGCAAATTTTTCATCGTCAGATAAAGTTTATCGGAGGAATAAATTTGACGTTTTGCAGGTTTTGTATTGAAAATCCGTCGAAGCGTCAAATTTATTCATCCTATAAACTTTATCTGACGATTGAACAATTAGCCCTCAGGATGATAATTTTAGCAGATTCCATTTGCATAGTACTGCTTCTGTCTGTCTCACTCATCATACATAATCAGACAAAGCATAATTATAACTGAATTTAACCGCCGCCGGTTACCTGTAAAGCCCCCTTTTACGGCACTAGAAATGTTATAATTTTAATGGTAAGTACAACATGTAAGTTACTAATTAAGTACCCATAATAATCATGAACAAATTGTCTGATGCACGTATTATTATTATATAGAAATATTGTGACTTGTTCATATGCGAAATAATGGAGCTTATAAAAGCATAATATAGGAGCCGACTGAGTACAAACGTATTGTAAACTTTAGACGAATTTACAATTGTGACGCAATGTGCCGAATTGCGATGGTAAATATGATTTTATTGAACATGGGTTGTTTTATTCTCTGCTTCCCTATTCCATACTAATATTATAAACTAAAGGATGCCCGCGTCGGTTTAAGTTTTTGTAAAGTTCCGTGAAAGAAAGTTTTTAATTTTTCGGGAAAATATTGTGTCCTTCTCGACCTATTTCTACTTCTGTACCAAATTTTGTCAAAATTCATAGTACGAATTACACACTAATTCTGTCCCCACTACCAAAGGTTAACATAGAAGAGAAATACCTCTTGTAATGTATTAAGTACGCTTTTGCACATTGCATTTTTATGAAATGACTAGTTGATGCCAGCGACTTCGCGTGGATCGAGGTTTTTTGGTCCGCGCGGAAACTCTTATTTCCCAGGACTATAACCTATCTCTGTGCCAAATTTAATCCGTTTAGCAGCTGTTTTGGCGTGATCGAGTAACATACATCCATCCATCCAAACTTTCGCATTCAAAATAGATCGATTTGATGTAGGATAACTTGTGTCACTTTATGACCGTCTAGGAAAGCGGAAATGCGTCACAAAGGATATGTCATTGTAAGATTGTAAAAACCGTTAGATTATAATCTAACTTGCGAAATTGCAAACTGTCGAAAGATTACAATTTAAAGCATTATTTTTCGGTAGATTGTAATCTGTTATGTATATTATTTAACCCGACAAAACCTAAGGGCATTACCTGATTATTTATGTCGAACCCTAACCTAACCTACAAGAAACAGACAAGAAAACGTAAATACAATGAATATTTCAAAAATTGACACTCAGAACATTGGACGGTTCACAATCTGTCAGTTACGAAACAGTTTACGATTTCGCGAGTTAGATTATAATCTAACGGTTTTTACAATCTCGAGGGCACTTACACTTACAATCTTACGGAGGCTTGGCAATAATTTGCTCTATGGTTCTGATAGTCAAGATGATTTGTGAGATGGTGATAATAAAAAAAACCCGACTGAGTTTGTTGTGTGCTCTTCTCAGACCAGGGCGCGGTTGGAACCCTCGTAGCTTTAGTTTTAAGATACCGTAAACAAATTATCACCATCATGTTTTTTAAGTAAGTAATTTTTAACGTCAATAAGTATACCTACTTAAATTGAATAAATGATATTGAGTATTGAGTATTTACCTTATTAATTTTTGAAGTGAAAACTTCTTTAGCCGCGTTGAGGTAAAATTGAATGGATTTAGTTTTCACTTGTATCGGCAGTCCTATGACAGCCAATTTTTTTGAAGTGAAAACTTCTTTAGCCGCGTTGAGGTAAAATTGAATGGATTTAGTTTTCACTTGTATCGGCAGTCCAATAACAGCCAATTTTTTTGAAGTGAAAACTTTTAGGCGCGTTGGGCACTTTTTGGTAATTTATAATCATCATGTTTTATTAGTAAGTAATTTTTAACGTCAATAAGTGTACCTACAGTGTACCTATATTGAGTATTGTCTATTGAGTACGGCGACAGATACACAACAAATGTTTTTTTTTCCTATTATTGAGTAGGTACCATCGAGGTAATTGGGCCTAACTAATTGGGTAATGAGCAGTTTTGCTTTAACCTAAAGTTATAATTAAAAGAACTCTCGGTGTACTAGCCTCGCCAGGAAGTCCGCGACGTAGGAGCCGAGCGGCTTCATGGAGGGGTAGGACTTGGCCATCCACGCCGCGGGTACGACGCCCTTGGCGAAGGCGTCGCTGCAGCCCTCCAGCTCCGCGCTCATGATGCCCAGCCCCTGCGCCGCCAGGTGCACCCCGTGCAGGGTGCGCTCCACCACGCTCAGCAGACGGTTGTAGCGGATCAGCTCCTGCACAGGGGGCGATGCCCGGCATTAGCCTGCTCAACAGGTCCTTCCTGAGGAGCATTTCTCGACCCTTTTTCGGTAACTTTTAAAATAGAACTTGAAAACCGTCGCTGGGCAGCCGACCAGGTTCTTCTTTTCGAACATTTTAAATAACGGAATTGACTGCCCAAGTGTTTTATCTAAAACTAGTGGGCCCGGCAGACGTTGTCTTACCCCCTATCCTCCTCGCAATTTTTCATATTTTCTCACCGTTCAAACCTTCCCCGGACTACGACAAACATTTCAAAACCGAAATCAGCTAAATCGGCCCAGCCGTTCTCGAGTTTTAGCGAGACAAACGAACAGCAATTGATTTTTATATAGGTATATGTCACCGTAAGATTGTAATGACCGTTAGATTATAATATACCTCGCGAGATTAGGAACTGTCGAAAGATTGTGAACCGAACAAACTGCTTACAATTTAACGCATTATTTTTCGGTAGATTATAATCCATCGAAGTGAAACTGCTAAATTACAATCTGTCCCGCGTTAAATTCGTCAACTGTCCGAAGACTGTCCCTGATTGGTCGGTCTTACAGTAGGCCGTTTTGTGTCCATAGAGTTGGGAATGAAACAGAGGTGTCAGTCAAATAAAATAAATGAACTTCAAGAATTGTGACATAAAGTATTTATTTATTATTTAGTAGGTAATCAATAATTCTTACATAACATGGTTTTTACACAAATTTAGGAATATTGAAACCGCAAATATTGGCACCACATATTTATGTTCCAAAGCGTGAACAATTTTGTCTCGACGTCCATGTCCAGTGGCAATATGTGCGTCGAGTATCGTTTGATAATACTCTTCCGTTGGAATTATTTGTACTACAGGATCTGAGATATCCTTTCTCTTAATTATTAAAATTTTCTGGTTCCCAATATTCATTACATCGTATTTTCTTGCATGATGGTACTGCGTGTTTGTTGGTCGCCTACCTTATGATTTTATTATGTTGTACTTCTCTAACAATTTTATCACACTTTGTATTCTTTGATTTGTCCATTAATTTTTTTTACTATTTTTATAATGCCCGCTGTAATAGTTTTGCAACTCTATGGTAAATTCACCCTGATTAACAATAACTGGTATTTCTGAGTATTGTTGATGGATAAGCTCAATATCCGACATTGTAAATGTTATCAAATGAGATCACATAGGTTCACGCGCATAAAAAATATTAAAACACGGAAAATATCCGGAATTTAAGGCTATGTTCGGTGATTAATACTAACTTATTTATCATTCAAACTGCACTTCTTTGGTTAATCACAGATTAATTTTAGATCCACAACAATTTTATCTATCTAATTCTAAAGCTGTGAGTTATTTTCAACACGAAATCAATTTACAATCACCAAAACACTGTTTGTTTACTTTCGACAACAAATGAATTATCAAATGAATATGGCGGCGCACGGCATATTCCGGTCAACCAATCAGCGCGCGAGGTGCGTTCCGTCGCACAATTTGACGGTTTCACTTCGATGGATTCTAATCTACCGAAAGTTAATGCGTTAAATTTAAATTACGGTTCACAATATTTCGACAGTTTATAATCCCGCGAATTATATTATAATCTAACGGTTTTTACAATCTTACGGTGACATATATAAGATAAGATAAAGTTTTCTGTGCCTCGAAAAAACTCGCGTAGGTATTTTTAATTACAAACCGTTTATAATTGAGGGATGCAGAACTAACTTAGGACAAAATAATGCGTTGCTTAGAATATGTCGTGCGTACAATAACCTCTTCAAAACTGCTAAAATTACCACGGATCGTCATTCATTCTCTTGACAGCAGTACAAAAGGATGCTGCATCAGTTCATTGAACTGCTTGAGCCCAGTGTAAGCGCAGTACGTGTGCACTGTGCGTACCTGCTCGAGCAGTGTTCATGCTGTTGTAGCACTGCTTGTACAGTGTTCATGGTGTGTAGTAGTGGTGGTACCTGCTCGAGCAGTGTTCATGCTGTTGTAGCACTGCTTGTACAGTGTTCATGGTGTGTAGTAGTGGTGGTACCTGCTCGAGCAGTGTTCATGCTGTTGTAGCACTGCTTGTACAGTGTTCATGGTGTGTAGTAGTGGTGGTACCTGCTCGAGCAGTGTTCATGCTGTTGTAGCACTGCTTGTACAGTGTTCATGGTGTGTAGTAGTGGTGGTACCTGCTCGAGCACAGTGTTCATGCTGTTGTAGCACTGCTTGTACAGTGTTCATGGTGTGTAGTAGTGGTGGTACCTGCTCGAGCAGTGTTCATGCTGTTGTAGCACTGCTTGTACAGTGTTCATGGTGTGTAGTAGTGGTGGTACCTGCTCGAGCAGTGTTCATGCTGTTGTAGCACTGCTTGTACAGTGTTCATGGTGTGTAGTAGTGGTGGTACCTGCTCGAGCACAGTGTTCATGCTGTTGTAGCACTGCTTGTACAGTGTTCATGGTGTTGTAGTAGTGGTGGTACCTGCTTGAGCACGGTGTTCATACTGTTGTAGCACTGCTTGTACAGTGTTCATGGTGTTGTAGTAGTGGTGGTACCTGCTTGAGCACGGTGTTCATACTGTTGTAGCACTGCTTGTACAGTGTTCATGGTGTTGTAGTAGTGGTGGTACCTGCTTGAGCACGGTGTTCATGCTGTTGTAGCACTGCTTGTACAGTGTTCATGGTGTTGTAGTAGTGGTGGTACCTGCTTGAGCACGGTGTTCATACTGTTGTAGCACTGCTTGTACAGTGTTCATGGTGTTGTAGTAGTGGTGGTACCTGCTTGAGCACGGTGTTCATGCTGTTGTAGCACTGCTTGTACAGTGTTCATGGTGTGTAGTAGTGGTGGTACCTGCTTGAGTACGGTGTTCATGCTGTTGTGGTACAGCACGGGGTAGCGCGCGCCGACGGCCGCCACGTCGTAGGGGCGCGGCAGCCGGGCCCGCAGCTCGCGCGTCAGCTCCACCACGCCCCCGCCCCCGCCCCCGCCACCGCCCCCGCCGCCCCCCTCGCCGCCGCCCCCACCCGCCGCCGCGCTCCTCTGCGTCAGCAGGCACCCGAACAGCAGCTGCGCACAGGCGGGACAACACTGACCAACCCGTGCCTAGCTGAGGGACACGGGCGTCCACCGGAGCCTGGGGCTACCGGCTCAAACTGACAGCTACAGTGCAACTATCGCGATCACAACACTCTTCTACTATTGGACAAAATCCATTGACGCAGCGAGAATATCATCAATTCAGCCAATCACAGCAATTGATTTGATGCAGAAGAAACGCAGTCGCCCTGCTGCAGGGCTACCGGCTAAAACTGACAGCTACATTGCAACAGTCGCGATCACCTCTGCAGGGCGACCGCGCATCTTCTGCATTAATCATTGTTACAGTATTAATTGCTATGATTGGCTGAATTTATGGTATTCTTGCTGCGTCAACGGATTTTGTCAAATAGCGGAAGAGTGTTAAACAATCAGTTGTGATTGCGATCGTTACACTGTAGGCTTGTAGCTGTCATTTTTAGCCGGTCGCCCTGCTGGTCTGTGGCTGTGCAGCCAGCAGCCAGCTAAGTGGCAAGTGCCAACACCAACAGGTACTAAGATCAGTTATAATTTCGGGCTTTCAGATCAGAAAACTGTTTCAAATTCGGAAAAGACGTAGGTAGTATGGGAGCGTGCCTAGGTGTCAAAAATCATTGAGCAGCAAAGATTTTTTTATTATTGCAATTATTATATTTCATAGTTTTCAGATAAAATCGTTTCAGGAGTCTGATGGCTCAGAAAATTCAAAAAAATATAAAGAAAAGTTTCATCAAATAACTGCTGCTTTTACACACTAGATGGCGATTGACATTGTGACTAGCGAGTCTAAACAATTATTTTCATCTCCACTACGTTGTTCAATAAAAAAATTAAGCTTTGCATTATTTGGGCATGGGTGAGGATTGTGGATGTGCGCGGATGTGCTCCAGCACCGAGTTGTAGTTATAGAGTGCTCACCGCGGCGGTCTCCTTGTTGTCCTTGGTGATGTCGGCGTTGTCGTGAAGGCCGAACACCTCCGGCTTGGCGATGCGGATGTGCTCCAGCACCGAGTTGTAGTTATAGAGTGCTCACCGCGGCGGTCTCCTTGTTGTCCTTGGTGATGTCGGCGTTGTCGTGAAGGCCGAACACCTCCGGCTTGGCGATGCGGATGTGCTCCAGCACCGAGTTGTAGTTATAGAGTGCTCACCGCGGCGGTCTCCTTGTTGTCCTTGGTGATGTCGGCGTTGTCGTGAAGGCCGAACACCTCCGGCTTGGCGATGCGGATGTGCTCCAGCACCGAGTTGTAGTTATAGAGTGCTCACCGCGGCGGTCTCCTTGTTGTCCTTGGTGATGTCGGCGTTGTCGTGAAGGCCGAACACCTCCGGCTTGGCGATGCGGATGTGCTCCAGCACCGAGTTGTAGTTATAGAGTGCTCACCGCGGCGGTCTCCTTGTTGTCCTTGGTGATGTCGGCGTTGTCGTGAAGGCCGAACACCTCCGGCTTGGCGATGCGGATGTGCTCCAGCACCGAGTTGTAGTTATAGAGTGCTCACCGCGGCGGTCTCCTTGTTGTCCTTGGTGATGTCGGCGTTGTCGTGAAGGCCGAACACCTCCGGCTTGGCGATGCGGATGTGCTCCAGCACCGAGTTGTAGTTATAGAGTGCTCACCGCGGCGGTCTCCTTGTTGTCCTTGGTGATGTCGGCGTTGTCGTGAAGGCCGAACACCTCCGGCTTGGCGATGCGGATGTGCTCCAGCACCGAGTTGTAGTTATAGAGTGCTCACCGCGGCGGTCTCCTTGTTGTCCTTGGTGATGTCGGCGTTGTCGTGAAGGCCGAACACCTCCGGCTTGGCGATGCGGATGTGCTCCAGCACCGAGTTGTAGTTATAGAGTGCTCACCGCGGCGGTCTCCTTGTTGTCCTTGGTGATGTCGGCGTTGTCGTGAAGGCCGAACACCTCCGGCTTGGCGATGCGGATGTGCTCCAGCACCGAGTTGTAGTTATAGAGTGCTCACCGCGGCGGTCTCCTTGTTGTCCTTGGTGATGTCGGCGTTGTCGTGAAGGCCGAACACCTCCGGCTTGGCGATGCGGATGTGCTCCAGCACCGAGTTGTAGTTATAGAGTGCTCACCGCGGCGGTCTCCTTGTTGTCCTTGGTGATGTCGGCGTTGTCGTGAAGGCCGAACACCTCCGGCTTGGCGATGCGGATGTGCTCCAGCACCGAGTTGTAGTTATAGAGTGCTCACCGCGGCGGTCTCCTTGTTGTCCTTGGTGATGTCGGCGTTGTCGTGAAGGCCGAACACCTCCGGCTTGGCGATGCGGATGTGCTCCAGCACCGAGTTGTAGTTATAGAGTGCTCACCGCGGCGGTCTCCTTGTTGTCCTTGGTGATGTCGGCGTTGTCGTGAAGGCCGAACACCTCCGGCTTGGCGATGCGGATGTGCTCCAGCACCGAGTTGTAGTTATAGAGTGCTCACCGCGGCGGTCTCCTTGTTGTCCTTGGTGATGTCGGCGTTGTCGTGAAGGCCGAACACCTCCGGCTTGGCGATGCGGATGTGCTCCAGCACCGAGTTGTAGTTATAGAGTGCTCACCGCGGCGGTCTCCTTGTTGTCCTTGGTGATGTCGGCGTTGTCGTGAAGGCCGAACACCTCCGGCTTGGCGATGCGGATGTGCTCCAGCACCGAGTTGTAGTTATAGAGTGCTCACCGCGGCGGTCTCCTTGTTGTCCTTGGTGATGTCGGCGTTGTCGTGAAGGCCGAACACCTCCGGCTTGGCGATGCGGATGTGCTCCAGCACCGAGTTGTAGTTATAGAGTGCTCACCGCGGCGGTCTCCTTGTTGTCCTTGGTGATGTCGGCGTTGTCGTGAAGGCCGAACACCTCCGGCTTGGCGATGCGGATGTGCTCCAGCACCGAGTTGTAGTTATAGAGTGCTCACCGCGGCGGTCTCCTTGTTGTCCTTGGTGATGTCGGCGTTGTCGTGAAGGCCGAACACCTCCGGCTTGGCGATGGGGGGCAGCGCGCGGATGTGCTCCAGCACCGAGTTGTAGTCCATCGAAGGCGGAATGCGGTAGTCACCGCTCGGCGAGAACGAGTAGCTGCAGACGCAACACCAAGACGTTCACGTCCAACTCAAACTCAAATTACCGATTGGTATTTGTCATATACCAAATCGCACATTCAAATGGATAATATCAGAATATTGTGGATAATATAATTAAAAGCGGCAGTCAGTGCAAATGAGGAAAGACCTCACATGGCTACGTCTGATAAGATAAATAAATATAAAGGCAGTTTAACGTACTTTGGACCTATATCTGAGCACATTGCCAAGACGCTCAAATCTCAAGAGGTGCATGTCGCATTCAGCACAAATAAGACACTTCGGAGGATTTGTAATGGAAAAGATAAATTAAAGAATCATCAAAAATCGGGTATTTATAAACTTGAGTGTCCTAAATGCGGTGCCACATATGTTGGTCAAACTGGGCGCAACTTTGAGACGTGCTATAAGAACATATTTCTGCATATAGGAACAACCAACCACAAAGGTTCCACTTCGCTAAATATCTTTTAGATAGTGGACATGAAGTGGGCAATAGTCATTCATATAAAATCCTACATACATGTAATAAGGGATTTCGACTGTGCGTATGTGGGTAATTAGAAACACAATAATAAAGGATTTGAGCTGCTAAATGAACAAATAAACGTATCAAATTCACCTTTACTCAATTTATATAGTAGTAGAGGGGGCGGGGCGGGGCTAAAGTTTGAGTCATGCTAAAAAGGTATAAAAGCCAGATTTTGCGACAAAATCGTCAGTCTACAATCGTGGACTTTGTCCCGGATCGGAGGGCAGAAACTGGTCACGTCCTTAGGTACAATAAAATTCGAGACCATAAAGCTTTGGAAAGCAATAGTTAACTATAGTGTTTGTTAAATCATTTAAAAAAAAATCAATCGATTAAGCAAAATAAATTACATTTTTGGAGATAAATAAGGCTGTGCCCCACCGGGGTTTCAAAATTGCAATACGAACTATATCTATTGACATTATATTGTACCTTATTATCTATAAGAATAATTGTGAAATTGGAATGCGCAATAAATAAACATGAAGTGCCTTATTCAAGAGAGGCACTTTGGTCTTCTTCTTCCCATCTTACCATTGAATAGGTTGCTCACTACTCAGCTATTGAAATGAAAGCTGGTATTTTCCAATCGTCACCACGGTAATCGCAACGTGTGTACATCTACTTACCTCTGCAGTCTTCACTACTTCAATAAAACTGAAACAACTCACTTAGGATCGGTGGTAACTTCGTCGTTGTAGAAGATGGACAGGAGGGAGAGTATGAGCCTGCGATCCTTGTCGTCGGTGACTCTGCCGCCGTAGTTGCACTCGCCCGCCAGGTAGTTGAGCGCGTCGAACGGCGTCTCACTGTACTCCGTGAGGAACATCTGGGACGCCCAATAGTTGTGTAACACAAGTCGTAATTAACATAATTAAAAAACATGACTGCCCTGCCAAAAGACAAAGCGAACTAAAATGTTAAAATTCTAAATGAATCTAGTTAAATTAGAATCTTATTCACATTTTTATTAAATTATATTGTTTGTGAATCACTGGATTTTGGAATCTACTCATCATTTTCTAGATGATGATAATATAGTTAATCTAATTTTGGAAAAAAAATCAACTTTAGTCTTTAATGTGGGACCATGGTCACCCCATAATTTTTTTTACCGCCCGGAATAAACTAGGGATTCTAACGATACCTCGTTTATCAAAATCGGTTCAGGCGTATAGAAGTTATGGTGGAATTTACAAACTCACATACATACATACATGAACCCTGAAAACAATATACTCCTTTTTTCAGGCAGTCGTATAAAAAATTACAGGAGGGGAATCAATAAGACATTTTCTACGATATGGAAATGCTTGGATTTATGTTGGTCTAAGATTTCTCGAAAAAATTTAAGCAGAAAACTAACAGAAATTGACAACGTGTTCTAGTGATCAAACAACGAGTAAAATCCTATGTATGTTGGTATGTATTTATTTTATGTATTATTTATTTTTAGTATTTATTGTTTAGTATGTATATTTTGTGTGTTTATGTAAGTATATGATATAACATCTTGTTTCATTCTATCTCATGTCTTGTTGTACCTATTCTTCCTCCACAACCTTTCTCACAGCCAAGGGTCACTGGTAGAGATCTCTTATAGAGATAAGTGCTTCCTTGTCCACTATGTATGTTCTTCTTCTTATTTTATAACTTTTTAATACTAAATAAATTTAAAAAAAAACTGATTTTGCTCTAGCACTTCAACTCTACGTATTCCTCAAACCTGCAGCGTTAATTTTATAAGCTAACCTAACCTAACTAATTAGAAACGTCACATGCGCCAACTGGAGAGGGACGAGAGGATGGCACGTCAGCGGCACGGCAACAAGGGAGAAGATTGGACTGCGAACCGCCCAAACGTGAAATTTCACAATAATGGTATTAAAAAAAAGAAAAAAACCATAGTGAAGAAGATATAATAGTAGTTATCTAAACATATTAGTGTGTAGATATATGTAGCAAATAGGAAAACATCAATGCTGTTGCTGTTGATTGATGTGAGTTGTGTGTTAATTATTCGTTTTCATGAAATAAAATATAATAAAATTAAACACAATATAAAAAAGGCACGGACCACGAGTCTGTGGAGTGTACATTCCTTAAAAAAAAAATCTAACCTAACCTAACCTAACCTAACCTAACCTAACCTAACCTAACCTAACCTAACCTAACTAATTGAAACGTTTAGGTGAGCACGTGCAGCTCACGGGTCACGGGTCACGGGTCACGGGTCACCTGCAGCTGCATGATGCATATGCGCAGGTCGCTCTCGTTGAACTCGTACTGTATGTTCCAGCCGAGCGCCCCGAACGCGCGCCGCTCCTGCACCAGCGCGTGGAAGAAGCACAGCGCGAACAGCAGCCGCCGCCACTCCTCCGTGCGCGGGCACGAGATGTAGAACTCGGGCTCGCAGATCGGGTCCGATATGTACGAGCGGTAGATGTTGTTCTTCAGCCCTTTGGGCGCTTCGTTTGTCATCTTCACCCCTGACAAAGTGAGGAGGTTGGCAGTGTAGATAGTAATTCTTTGTATTTATATAATTAACGGAATTCCTACGCTGCTATTAAAATCGACCACTTAAGGAACACATAGCTATAAATATAACGGCCGCTGTCCGAGCAAATGAGTCAGTCTCTTACCGTCTTCCGAGACGTATACACCGCGCCATTTGTATTGAAATATATCACTAAAATTGGTGTTAGGATTAAAGTGTGTTCCTCTCTAGTTGTTTTCTGTTTGAAATTGTTAAAATTGTGCTGTAATATAGAGGCTAAATTGTTAATTGTTTTCATCTTTTATTTTTTATCTTCCGGTTCCTGAAAATATATTATAAATTACAACAGCTACAATGTGACGATCGATAATAATCGTTATCACTTTGGCATCATTGATAACTTTATCTACCGGAAGAATACCATAACTTCAGTCAACAGTGTTGTAGCAAAGATTGAGGCAGTTTTCGCATAATAGAGAGGACAGGTTTGTACTGCTCGTTGCAATTGAACTCTTACAAATACATAGCTGAGCTTAGCCTCGCGAAATTTTTTGGAATACTTTGTTCTTCCCGATTATAAAGGCGTTAATGTGATTCCCGCTTTCCCGCTTGTAGCCCCCGGGGTTGTCTCACCGTTCTGCAGCACGGTGACGGGGAAGGCGCGGCTGGGGTAGGAGGTGAGCCAGCAGCGGAAGTGGGGGTGGGTGAGCTGAGGCACGATCACCTCCGCGCAGATGCGCTCCAGCTCGCCCATCCACGAGTCCATCACGTGGCAGTTCTGCAGCACCACCCAGCCGCCCGTCACGATCGCCTGCTGGATCATGTTGGCCGCGATCGGACCCTGGAGGGGCAGACAACACCGAATGTAGCCGTCGCCGTGCCGAGTTCCCACCCTAACGTCCAAGTCCTCCTGTACAATTCACCGTAGAAGCCGACGAGCTAGAGCGGGTGGACTATAATGAAGTAAAATGGTGGAAATTGTATTTTCAAGTCAGGGAATTTCCATCTCAGACTGCATTATCACCACCACTTAGCGGTACCAAACGAGATCGCAGATCTAAAATAATGATATCCTTTTCTGCAGGGAACAACAATGTGCAATAATTGTGGACACCCAAATTTTTTGCCGAAGAACCCCACACTCATACCCAGATACACATGTAGCGGTCTTCGCAGTCCGCACATAAGCCAAAAGATGAATACGAAGAACACGAAGAGCCTCAATCCAAGCGATAACGAAGTTTTCTTTCTTTTCCGCTCGCAGGATGATCATCCTATTGTTACGTACACACATAACTAGACGCCTGTGTCCGACGATGGCTGTCGACGTTGAGGACTGACCTGCCCCTGTCCAAGGGAGATGGTCTCGAAGCTGACGACCTTGCGCTCCATGGAGAACTTGACGAGCCCCGACATGGGGTCGGAGCCCGGCGACAGGATGAAGATGAGCGGCGAGCAACAGTTGCTGTCGTTGTAAGACTTCTCCAGATCGAACGGCGGCGGCTCAATGTAGGTACGGCCCATCTCCTCCACCACGTACTGTTGCACCAGAGGGATCAGCTTGTCAGGCCGGATGCATCTGTTTAACCGTTAATGAAGTAAAAAATTTGTCATGTAGTCCTGTAGTCGATTGCGAGGATAACGATAAAAAAAACCCGCAAGAATGCGTAACACGCTAATCTGAACTTGAAAATTGGCACAGATTTAAGCTATTTCTATAAAAACCCGTTCTGTTATCATGTGATGACAAAAATAATTCTCAGTTATGTTAATATACTCTTGAACTAGACACAGAAAAAATATTGAAAGTAAAACCTGAAGATAATCAGTTTAGGGATCCCCCTGATGTCAGCATACGGCTCAGGCAGGGGATTCTCGTGAGGTGCAGCCAGATCATAGAACTCCTTCCATGCGCCGATGTTCTTTTCCACATTTTCTTTGAAACCGCGGAGCCTGTATCAATATACTAATATTTTTATCCAAGTTTAAGAGCACAGACAATTTATTTTTAACTGCACAAGTCGCACGTTACTCAAATATAAGTTTTACAAGGGCCGAAGCAGTCGGGAGTATGTACTTAGGGGCACATTCTGGCCACAAAATACTGCCACACTGTCCACAAATATACTTATTTGTGGACAGTGTGGCAGTTTACTAGAAACTGTTTACTAGAAAGCTTAACCTACTGCCTTACTTGCCTACTTACAATGATACAAAAGAAAACCTGAAAACCTCCTGTTAGTGAAAGTTGCACAATGGTTTCGGGCACGGTCATCCGCAGTAGAAACGGTGCATACTAATACAGCTATTGTTATCAGTTAGTTAATAAAGTGTGAGCGCATCGTTCAGCTCACCCGTCGAGGTTGCCGCTGCGCACGACCTCGGACCAGCTCTTGTCGGAGAGAAGCAGGAAGCAGGAAGCAGGAACTAGGTAGTGAAGTGTGAGCGCATCGTTCAGCTCACCCGTCGAGGTTGCCGCTGCGCACGACCTCGGACCAGCTCTTGTCGGAGAGAAGCAGGAAGCAGGAAGCAGGAACTAGGTAGTGAAGTGTGAGCGCATCGTTCAGCTCACCCGTCGAGGTTGCCGCTGCGCACGACCTCGGACCAGCTCTTGTCGGAGAGAAGCAGGAAGCAGGAAGCAGGAACTAGGTAGTGAAGTGTGAGCGCATCGTTCAGCTCACCCGTCGAGGTTGCCGCTGCGCACGACCTCGGACCAGCTCTTGTCGGAGAGAAGCAGGAAGCAGGAAGCAGGAACTAGGTAGTGAAGTGTGAGCGCATCGTTCAGCTCACCCGTCGAGGTTGCCGCTGCGCACGACCTCGGACCAGCTCTTGTCGGAGAGAAGCAGGAAGCAGGAAGCAGGAACTAGGTAGTGAAGTGTGAGCGCATCGTTCAGCTCACCCGTCGAGGTTGCCGCTGCGCACGACCTCGGACCAGCTCTTGTCGGAGAGAAGCAGGAAGCAGGAAGCAGGAAGCAGGAACTAGGTAGTGAAGTGTGAGCGCATCGTTCAGCTCACCCGTCGAGGTTGCCGCTGCGCACGACCTCGGACCAGCTCTTGTCGGAGAGAAGCAGGAAGCAGGAAGCAGGAACTAGGTAGTGAAGTGTGAGCGCATCGCTCAGCTCACCCGTCGAGGTTGCCGCTGCGCACGACCTCGGACCAGCTCTTGTCGGAGAGAAGCAGGAAGCAGGAAGCAGGAACTAGGTAGTGAAGTGTGAGCGCATCGCTCAGCTCACCCGTCGAGGTTGCCGCTGCGCACGACCTCGGACCAGCTCTTGTCGGAGAGCCAGGCGGGCGCGGGGTTCTCGTGCGGGTTCTCCAGCGCCACACCGCCGGTCAGCAGGAACGCCACCAGCTCCTCGTCCAAGCTGCCCTGGGTTGTTAACAGAGTGGCTAAAACATACATCCCTGTTCACTTTTTGAAACATACTAAAGTGTACTTTGAGTAACGATTACTAAATGAATTAAAATGGATCTTAAAATATCTTGCTATTTCTTTAATAAAACTCTCTGTAGAATGGGGCACGAGCTTCGCGCTTCTCAGGTGATAACCAATTTGAACCGTGCACGTGTCCCCTGGGTGGTGCTAAGAGCAGCAACGCCGAATGCGGGCGGCGTCTGATAACCCAACCCCTGTTCCAATGGAGCGGAAGCGGCAAACAGTGAGTAATCTGAAAGACTGGTATGGAAGGATCTGGGAGCCCACCATAACTATTTTCCCAAGAATGATATGATGTCCCCTATGATGATAAGTTGCAATAAGGATGATAAGTTTTGAATGGCGACCCGGGCTATGCTCGGCGCCACTTGGTTACCGGGCCGAGTGGTGTGAAATGGACTACCGAAGTTTCTGAAGGGGCGAATCGTCAGGCCCCTTTCGGAAAAAATGCTACTGACGGCCAGGACACAAAGACGTCCATCATAAAAGAACACCGTATTGGCACGTGGAATGTGCGTGGCATATTGCAGACCGGGAAACTGAGCATCATAGAAAAGGAAATGCAGAACCACAACCTAACAATCCTAGGAATATGCGAAACACTCCAACAAGGCGCAGGCCATTTTAACACCGCCTCGGGCAACACAGTGTTCTATTCAGGAAATGATACACAAAGCAGAAATGGAGTAGCCATCATTCTGCCACCTCAACTAAATAAACATGTCCTCGAATATAACACCATTTCCGACAGGATCATTACCCTAAAACTAGACACCAAACCATGTACGCTTAATATTGTCCAGGTATATGCACCAACGGCACAGGCACCAGATGACGAACTGACGTCATTCTACGATACTCTAACTGATGCACTGAAATCAATCCCGAACAGAGAAATAACATTGATTATTGGAGATTGGAACGCAAAAGTTGGAGAAGTCACAGTAGAGCAACACAACAAAAGTGTTGTTGGTAAATACGGCTTAGGTAGACAAAATGAACGAGGTGAAAAATTAGTAGAATTTGGTATCGAACATAAACTCACAATTGCAAACACCTTCTTTCAACAACACCCTCGTTGACTATATACAAGGAAGTCTCCAGGAGATAGGTACAGGAACCAAATCGACAATATTCTCATAAACACCCGCTGGAAATCGTCCACACGAAAGGTCAAAACTTTCAGGGCGCGGATTGTGGTACTGATCATATCCTACTCGTCGCGTATATATAGCATTGCGACTCAAAAAACCTAAGAAGACCACACAACCACTGCCAAGGTCACTAGATGCGTCCGAAATAACATTCTTGCGTAACAACATGCAAGAAAGGCTCCAAAAGGGTCAACGCTCGTGCACAACAACACCAAACAGAACATGGGAAGAGTTTAAAAAGCCTCTCATTGATACTTTAAACCAAATTAAAAATAACATATGTCACACTGTGAAAATGTGGATATCCGAGGCGACCTGGAAAACTGTCCAAAAGCGCAAAGACAATCGCAATTATTGAGAGATGCTATGAATTCAACACACCAGTTGTGCTATGCTTTGTCGATTATAGCAAGGCCTTCGACTGTGTTTACTGGCAACATTTGTGGAGAGTACTCACAGAACGAGGCGTGCCGAAACATCTCGTTGCACTTTTGCACTCCCTGTATCGTAGCAGTACTGGAGTTGTAAGGATCGGTACAGACACTTCAAAAAGCTTCTGATTCGGAAAAGTTGTACGGCAGGGATGTATATTATCTCCTATACTTTTCAATATATACGGCGAGTTCATCATGAGAGAAGTGCTCTCGAAATGGGAAGGTGGAGTCAGTATCGGAGGTGTAAAGCTCACAAACCTGAGATACGCTGATGATACAACTCTTATAGCTAGCAGTGAGATCGAAATGATGACTCTCATAAGGAAACTGGAGACGGTCAGCAATCCCTTGGGCCTTTCTATAAATAGGTCGAAAACCGAAGTGATAATAATAATAAATAATAATAAATTCTCTTTATTTGTAGCATCTATGGCTCACTTTGTTAGTATAAACAAAAACTTAAAAAACTAATGTTAGTATATATAAAACCACACAAAAAATATTTTAGAAATTATTTTAGAATTTGGTTGTGGATCGAACGGGCAAGCTGGAGATCAACGGTGGTACAGGCTTGGAAATTGTTGATGATTTTGTCTATCTGGGCTCAAACAAAAGCAACAAAGGTGGCTGTGAAACTGAAGTCCGCCGTCGCATCGGGATGGCGAAAAGTACCATGTCTCAACTCTCCAAAATATGGAAGGACAAAAACATATCACAATGGACAAAGCTGCACCTAGTTCGTACACTTGTTTTTTCAGTATCAATTGCTGCGATTGGCTGAATTTATGGTATTCTTGCTGCGTGAATGGATTTTGTCCAATAGTGGGAGAGTGTTATCCAATCAGAGGTGATTGCGATTGTTACACTGTAGCTGTCAGAGATACGCGGTCGCCCTGCAAGAGCTGAAAGATTAGACAACAACACCTAAAAAGAACTTTTCTGATAGCTTCCAATAGAGCGAACAACTAAAAAGCAGCGAAGACCCATGAAATATCCTGGAATCTGTGTGAAAAATGCATGTCCTAACTACTAATCCTCTGATTACATGAACTCTTCACACAGATTCTTCTTAGACTGCATCATCACTTACCATCAGGTGAGATCGCAGTCAAGGGCTAACTAGTAGTGGATAAAAAGAAAAATTCACTCTCCGGTGAACAGTAAGAGCGAAAGGCACCCACTACTCACCCTCGCCCGGAGGATGCCGAGCGTGAGCACGAGCGAGAAGATGAGCTTGTCCTTCTCGAACAGGCTGCGGCACACGTTCTCGTACACGCTGCGGGTGAAGTGCGCGTTGAGCCCCTCCAGCCGCTCGTTCAGGCTGCTGCTGCTCGGCGAGTTCACGATCGCTTGGTTGTACAAGTTGATGAACCTGACAGTTCATATATTTTTTTCTCAAACATGCATGGAAATTTGAGCATTATTTTGACAACCTTCTTCGAGATAAATCGAACTTGCCGTACTGGCCAAATACACGCGACCAGCGGCCGGCAAATGTTGTATGAAAATCCATATCTGTCGCGGTTTAGCGGCCAAATAAATTACATAGTAAATTCATATCTGTCGTTTAATTTAAAAATGGAACTGAATAAATGCCGCTCTTACTTTACTGGAGGATAACGTGCCTGAATGTAATCACGTTTTTAAATTCCGTCACGTTAGCTGCTCTGACGTTATTAAAGCATTCAAATTAATTAACAATAAGAAGACAAATAATTTGTGGGGCATTTCCGTTAACGTTGTAAAATCATTGATTGATATCGTTGCACCCGAGTTAGCATTAATATTTAATAATTGTATTGATTGTGGTGAGTTTCCTGACTTAATGAAGCATAGTAAAATAATTCCTCTATTCAAATCAGGTAGTACAAATGAACCCAGTAACTTTAGACCTATATCTGTACTACCCACTTTCAGTAAAATATTTGAAAAATTAATATTAATTCAATTGCTTAATCATTTTTGTAATAATGACTTATTACATAGTAAACTGCAGTTTGGATTTACACGGGGTCGCTCAACAATCGATGCTGGTGTTGAGTTAATTCAAAATATATTCGAAGCCTGAGAGGAGTCACGTGATGCACTTGGCGTTTTCTGTGATTTATCCAAGGCTTTTGATTGTGTTGATCACGAAACATTAGTCAGAAAACTGCACCATTATGGAATTAAGGGTGTAGCACTGAATATGATAAATTCCTATTTAAATAATAGGTTACAAAAAGTAGACGTCAATAGAAAGCGGTCTCCCGGATTGATTGTAAAAATGGGGGTTCCACAAGGTTCAATTTTAGAGCCTTTTCTATTCCTCAAGGATAATCAAGCCAAGGATAATCATGGGATAGTATTGTTTACTGATGATACATCTCTTTTGTTTAAAATAAATCGTTACGAAACAACTCTTGACGAAGTAAACAATTCTCTCACTAAAGTGGTACAGTTGTTTGAAGCTAATAACCTACTCCTCAATGGAAAAAAGATAAAGTGTATCGAATTTACATTACCTAATGTCAAACAGGTAAAAACCACTGTACAACTTGAACATGAGCAATTAGATTCAGTGGATACCGCTGTTTTTCTCGGTATAACGTTAGATGCTAAACTCCAATGGGGCCATCACATAAATGACTTATCGAACAGGCTTAGTTCTGCTGCATACGCGGTTAAAAAGATTCGCCAGTTGACCGATATAGAAATGGCGAGATCAGTTTATTTTGGTTACTTTCACAGCATTATGTCTATTGGTATGTCAATATACCATATTATTATGGGGTAATGCTGCAGATATTAATTCTGTTTTTGTGCTGCAGAAGAGGGCTGTTCGAGCCATATATTATATGGGACCAAGACAGTCAGTAAGAGATAAATTAAAAAAAAAACAATATTATGACAGTGCACAACCAATATATATATGAAAATTTAGTATACGTACATAAACACATTGATAAATTCAAGAAAAAAAATGATTGTCATAATGTCAATACTAGAAATAAAAATAAACTTGTAATGCCTGCTTCTAGGCTTAGTAAACTAGCAATTCATTTGTTGGAAACAGTGTCCGCTTCTACAATAAGCTCCCAGAAGACATGTTAAAGATGTGTCTGAATAAGTGCAAAATTAATGTAAAACGTAAACTCATTGAAAAATCTTATTATGATGTAAAGGACTCCTTAAACGACAAGGGAGCTTGGCAATGATTTGCTCTATGGCTGTGATAGTTCCTTAGTTAAGATCATCATGTTTTATAAGTAAGTAACTTTTAACGTCAATAAGTGTACCTAAAGTGTACCTATATTTAATAAATGATATTGAGTATTTGTCATATCAAAATTGTCTCTATATAATTTTTTTTTTTATATAATAAACTTTTTTTTTATTTCTGTTAAGATTTTCAGCCATGGCTGAAGTAACCACGCTACTGAAAAAGACAATATGAGGTGCGAATAAGCGTTTCAGGGTAAGTAGGGTATGGGCGAGAATTAGAATTACCAAAGAGGTATTGAGTATTTGTCATATCAAAATTGTCTTTAGTTTGATTTGCCTTTAGATTTTCAGCCGTGGCTGAAGTAACCACGCTACTGAAAAAGACAATATGAGGTGCGAATAAGCGTTTCAGGGTAAGTTTTGACGACCTCCGTGGCGCAGTGTGCAGCTCTGTTGTCTTAACGTGCGGAGTCAATTTGGTAATTTATAATTTCTGAATTTTCCCTGGTCTGGCCTGGTGGGAGATTTCGGCTGTGGCTAGTTACCACCCTACCGGCAAAGACGTGCCGCCAAGCGATTTAGCGTTCCAGTATGATGATGTGTAGAAACCAAATAGGGTTTAATATAACTGCCATGCCCCTTACTTGTAGTGGATAAAAAAAAATATACTGGTATGGGTGAGAGTTAGAATTTCCAGAGAGGCACATACCAGTTGAGAGAGTACTGGTACATGGGGTCGATGTTCGCCAAGTCCGAGATGCAGAAGAACAGCACGGAGGAGTGCTTGGAGACGGGCACGTACAGCAGCCGCGCCTCGTCGATCTCGCGCTCGGTGACGGCGGCCGCCGCCTGCTTCGCCTCGATCTCCAGCGAGAGCACCTTCGACGACGACAGGATCTGGTTCGCAGACTCGTCCTCCAGGATGTTTCCCGCTGAGGACAGGACCTACGAATACATAAATAAATCTTTATTTGGAACTATCAAGGACACAGATCAAGTACAAAACAGAAAAAAAAACATTATAGGACACAACTTATGAACTAAACTGTGACAAAAATAAATCCAAAAAGGGCATCGCCTCAGCGTAATGCTGTTATGGTGTAGATATGTCACCGTAAGATTGTAAAAACCGTTGGATTATAATCTAACTCGCGAAATTGTAAACTTGACTTGGACTTGGAAAAATATTGGTCGGATATTCTACAAAGCAGAAAAACATTAAAACATGAAAAACTTGAAAGAAAGAAAGAAATGATTTATATTATGAATATGTGAATATGAGATTTTTGTCGATTAAATAGATATCCAGTCAGGTAACCGTGACGTACAATTTTTTTTTTACATAACATTTTACAATTATTTCAAAACTACATAAAACCATTTTAAATAACGAAGGTAGAATGCTTGACAAACATTGCGAAGTACATGTTCAACTTATGGTCTAGTCTTGCATCAATGTCAAATTTAAAAATATAATAATACATACATATAGTCTATGTCATCATTACTTGGATTCCTATTATAATAACATAATTCAGTCAAATTTAACCTCATTCCTATTCTTTTTTTTTTATTCTCATTTATTTTGGGGCTTTTCTATTCCTATTCTTAGATTGTAAAAATTCGTCAATTGAATAAATTACATTTTGTGCCAACCGTTTTTTCAATGCATTTTTGAATTTATTAAGTGGCAATACAGTAATAGATTTCGGAATCGCATTTACGCACATCGCACTACAGTTCTTTAGATAATTAGATGTCCTAGGTGCCTTATTGAATACTAGTCTTTCTCTATTTCTTGTTCCTCGTAAAATACATCTCTTGCCTTTTTAAAAAGTTGTGTATTAACTTATTAACTTAGCTGTTGCGGAGTTTCAGTTTCCTCGCCAATCTTGCGCTCTGTAATGATATATACTCAGTTTCATAATAATAATATGGTTACCTCCAAAATCTTGTCCTCGATCTCCTTGAGCGTGCGCTTGTTGTGGGCGCCCTCCACGATGAGCTGGTTCTTCTGCAGCTCGAGCTCGGGCCGGTCCTGTGCCACCACGATGCCCAGCAGCTGGTCCTGCAGCCCTTGCGGCGTGATCATGAAGTTCAGCAGAGTCACCTGCGGCACACACGACAACGACGTTTGACTTTGTAAAAAACACGACTGCCCTGCCAAAAAACTAACTACAAAGTTAAAAATCTAAATTGAACTAGTTAATTTAGTATCTTATTCACATTTTTATTAAATGCTATTTTTTTGTGAATCACAGTGTTATATTTTTGGAATCTACTCATCATTTTCTAGATGATGATTATATAGTAAACTTATTTTCGTTTTTTTTTTAACTTTAGTCTTTAACGCGGGTCACGCCATCATTTTTTTTAAATTTTACTAGCCTATGTCACCCGAAATAAGCTAGGGATTCTAATGACATCTCATTTATCAAAATCGGTTCAGGCGTATAGAAGTTATGGTTGAATATACATAAACCCTGAAAACAATATACTTCTTTTTTCAGGCAATCGTATAAAAAAAAAACAAAAATTAAAGCTGAATAAGAAAAATCCAAAAGAGTTATTGAACCAATCCATGTCAAGTTTTGAATATCTGTAAGAGATCAAGATGTCCTTTTTTGTGTATCATAGGTACATTAGATATCATATATACGGTAGATATTCGAGCGACAATCTCAAAACTCATGATTACTAGTGGTTCGCCCCGAACTGAGACCTCGCGGTATCTTATGATAGTTTCAGTGTATAATTAATAATTATACTTGGTTAAAAACTACATGAGCCAACTTAGTATCTGTGTGTGTATGATTGTATAACGGTTGTGGTATGAAAAATTACAGGGTGTAATTATGGAAAGGTTCTTAATAGTTCCAAGATTTACAAGATCAATCGTTACCTTGACGGCGATTTCTGGCAAGTAATGCGGATTGCTGAGCCGAGTGGTGATGTAAAAACGGAAATTGTAATTGTATTCCAAGATGTTGTCACCTAACTTCAAACAGTCCACGCCACCGGACCTGAACAAAACAACATTTTCAACAAACACATGTCAGCTTTGCGTTTAAAGTTGAAATGAATTGTTACAAAAGTTAAAAGATTGTTAATTTATTTATTGATGAAGGTTCGATTGTACTGATATTTGACTCATTCGATGTATTTCACTCGTCAGTTCGTTCCCGACGCCATATTGGAATAACTTGTATAAATACGAATGTTTTACCGTCAGTAGGCAGTCTCCACCGAGACTCAAACGATTAATGAATACCTTCGGTGTTGAGATCGTTACCTTGTTTACGAGCCTGCGGTAGCAACTGCAGCCTGGTCAAATGATTTGATACTGTAGTATTGTTTAACTGAGTTTTATAAATTAACTAATTACATTAAATCTCTCGTGGTTAGAGTACAAATGTATCAAAAGTGTTTTATTAATACCTACTTCTGGATTGTTCTCCAACACACATGACTTATCAAAATGTTAAAGTACTTTCACAGTAGGCTGTGGTATTGTGTGGACGATGAACTCATTATTTCGAAGCCTGAGATAGTCATACCACCAAAACAAGTTAAATAAACAATACTCACTTGCTAAGATACGCCGCATTCCAAACAATAAAATATTATAATTTAAGTACATGTACGTTTATCGATACGTTAAACTTTTTCAATTTAAAACTTTCTTTGACAAATCTAGAATAATATTTAGTGGAATTACCTGAAGACATTCCTCAGCAGCACCGGCTCGAGCACTGCGTCCAGCTGCTCACGGATGTTCTCCAGGATGACGGGGAAGCCCAGCTGGATGGCGTTCTCCAGCACGCGCACGTAGTTGGAGTCCGTCAGCTTTATCACCTTCAGCTGGTTCTCGCGCTCCATGTTCTTCACCCATTTGTTGGCTTGCTCTGTTAAAACATAACACATTGTGTGGAATCTGGAACCCTCAGATACTGTCTAGTGACTGAATAGGATGCGAATTGTTTTAGGATGCACACTCTGGATCGGACATGAATAAAAGGAACCGAAGAAAGCATCTTCGGTTCCTCGAGAGTAACAAAAACTCGCCGACTGGCTTAGCCTTATTAATTAAGACTCCGGGGTGTCAAACCTATGCAAAATATAAAGTTTTTAGACCCATGGGCTTCAGCTGTACTTTGATATATATTTTTTGTTCACCCGCTATGCTATGCAGGGTTTGGTTGATGTCCTAAGGGGCTGCAGCATCCGAATAACCCTGTTCCTGCAAGAAAAGATTACAATTATTTTGTAATTACAATGCAAGATTGTCTGTACTAGACAATCTTGCATTGTAAAGTCTACATCTCCTGAAGATGCTCCGGTGTCGGGGCGAAACGTGCGTCGAGAATAGTATAAAAGTGTTGTGTGGTGGTGTGGTGGTGGCATTGCTTGATAACTTGGCTGTCTTGCTTGGTTGGGAAGGCAAACGGTGCTTCGCTTGTAACTGCATGCTTGACCATACAGAATCTTTTTCTGTTGGCGGATTATAGCAAAATAATTTTAATCTTTTCTTGCTAAATCATGAACTTCCGCAAAGTAACGCCTGATTCTATCCAACCTTGTTCCTACCAATTCTGTACATTAACCACTGACCTTGAGGATCAATCATCAGCGGCCACCGTCGCGACTTCTCCACAATGATCCCGTTCTCGATGGAGAAGGCGTCCACGGGCAAGCCGGCGATGTTCCACGCCCTGATGACGACGGGCTCCCCGAGCGTGGCCACCAGGGAGTACGCGTCCGAGCACGGGATATCTGCCAACCCACGGTCACACTGCTGGGAATGCCTGCGTTTGTGCGTTGCTGAGGTATTTGGAAATGTGTTTCTATCTATCTATATATATAAAAATCATTTGCTGTTCGTTTGTCTCGCTAAAATTAGAGAACGGCTGGGCCGATTTAGCTGATTTTGGTTTTGAAATGTTTGTCGTAGTCCAGGAAAGGTTTAAACGGTGAGAAAATATGGAAAAATTGCGTGGAACATAGGGCAGGACAACGTGTGCCGGACTCACTAGTCTATATATATAAAAATCAATTGCCGTTCGTTAGTCTCACTAAAACTCGAGAACGGCTTGACCGATTTTTATGAAATTTTGTGCATGATTGGGTGGGTCCAGGGATGGTTTATATTCATAATAAGACCCAGTAGGGGGCGTTACAATCGGGTTCTAGGTTAGGCAGGACAACGTCTGCCTGGCCCACTAGTTCTAAAATAATGTTCACACAAAATTTTTCTCAGACCTAACGTAAAAAATATAGGATTTTGTCACTATTGCATTGACACAAAATCTGGAAAGATCAATTTAAGCAAAGTCAGAAGCGTTTCGGTTTGGTAATGTGAGCGTAAAATATGTAGGTACGAGGCAGTGGCGTGCAGTTCATAGAGGCATAAAAGTCATGCTTACCCAGATGAAAATACGTCAATGTTCATTGTTCACCAAAACAGTTAGTAAACAGGTATTCCGATCAACTAGCCTACCCCACCTTCAAACCCTTTGCACGCTACTGGTACGAGGCATGAATAACTAGAGTCTAGACCGATACGGATTGGCGCATACTTAGTTTTCGTCATCCGAGCATTTTCCCGTTCCTGCCCAGGCAATGGGCATGATGACTGATTTTGAAAAATGGTCAGATTATCTTCGGAAGTATGTACTATTTCGAAAAAATATATTATTTCAGCAGTAAAATAAGGTTCGGTAGATAAAATTGGCATTTGAAATTTAAATTTTAAAATTCATGCCAAAACGCTCCCCGGTGTCATAGCGTCGTTTGTGACGTCACTATTGTTGTTACCAATGTACTCTGTGTGATTGTCAAAGCTCGAAAACAAACATTTGTGACGTCATTCGCTTCTTGGTGTTTAATCCCTTATGGCGGATTGCTGTATTTTATAGTTTTATTTTATCAAAATAAATAGCAATCTCACTCGAAATAGAAAACTAAACACGTTTTTTATAATCCATGAATCCTATTTCATTAGATAAATTCATATTTTCATTGATTCTTGGTTACTGTCATCAATACAATACAATACAATACAATACAATACAATATCCTTTATTTGCATGAATACAGGTACAGTGGGTGATACTTATATTCTATTATGATCCAATGTAATCAGCCATTTCTGGCATGCAAATGTTAAATTTTACAACAGTCAGCAAGTTAAGATTTAATTATTCGTACATGACAATATAACATCATGCCTATTAGATTTTACTTGGGGCGATTAGAATATCGCACTGCCTCGTTGGTCTAGTGGTTGGCATGTTTGACTGCGGCCGACGAGGTCCCGGGTTCGAGTCCCGGGTCGGGCCATAATTAAGTATCGGGTTTTTCTGATTAGAAATTCCCGGAGTTAGGAAGTCGGCGGTGTTTCACCCCCGTGCCTCGGAGATCACGTTAAGCCGTCGGTCCCGGTTATTATCACTAACATGATAATAGTCGTTAAAGCCCGCCAACCCGCATCGGAGCAGCGCGGTGGGTGTAAGCTCTAATTCCCTCTCTCCTATGAGAGTGGAGGCCTGTGCCCAGCAGTGGGACGTTATTGGGCTGTAGTAGTGGATTACAACAATGGTGGGAAGATGATGTCGTGCATGAACAGCTTTGCCTCACTGAGCTCCTTGGTGCGCTGGTTCCACAGGAGGAGCAGCTCGCGGCGGTAGCTGACGGTGAAGGGGCCGAGGTACGCGATGAACCCGGCCGACAGCACCACGTCACCTGCGGGGGTCTCGGCTTACAATGACGTCAGCGAATGAACTAGAAGTTTAATTCGCTATAATCCGCCACAGTAGACGGCACTGTGTGGTACAGTGCGTGTCTCTCACCTGCAGCATGCGACACCCACCACCCAGCAATGCGCACAGGCACAACACCACACCACACAAAGCCTCCAAATCACTCTCAACGTACGTTTCACTCCGACTCCTTACTTACTCCGTTCCTCAGTAAATGACCTCAGCTTCACCCATCAATCATGCTAATCTTACTAATATTATAAATGCGAACGTTTGGATGGATGTATGGATGTATCGATGTATGGATGTATGGATGTGTAGATGTTTGTTACTCAATCACGCCCCAACGGCTGAAATTTGGCACAGAGATAGATTATAGTCTGGAATAGCACATAGGCTACTTTTTATCCCGGAAATGAAGGAGTTCCCGAGGGAACCAAAAGACCTCGATCCACGCAGACCAAGTCGCAGGCATTAGCTAGTATTATAAATGCGAAAGTTTGGAAGGAGGGATGAACGTTTGTTACTCAATCACGCCAGAATAACTGAACGGATCTAGATGAAAATCGGCACAGAGATAGAATATAGTCTGGAATAACACATAGGAACCAAAAACGGTCATCAGCTAGTTAACAATATTCTTGTCTCCTGAAATACATATTTTTAAGCAATCTAAGCACACCTCGCTGACCATGTACCTGTGCAGAAGGCGGCTTATTGATCTGTCGGTGGTAGGAAGTGCAGGGCGACGGCGATCGCATGACTCGGTTCAGTGAGCCTTTTGTTTCATAAGAGCAGTGCAACCGTATACCTCTACGTAGATAAATTCCACTGAAGTAATGTGGGTTTTGGCTCTTACTAAATGATGGGGACTGTTGGTGAAAAAGTCTTTATTCTGTGCAGTCTTAATATCTACTCCTTACTAACTAACAGAATTAACAACGATATCTTTCTTGCTATTGTTATAATAATGTTTCTTAATCTTACCTATTTACATTTTCAATACACCTTTCTTCCAAATCGATGAGTATACAACCTACATAGATTTTATTGGGGAGTTGCATCTTGTTTTTATCCACTACAAGTTAGCCCTTGACTGCGATCTTAATAATACTAGCTAATGCCCGCGACTTCGTCTGCGTGGATCGAGGTTTTTTGGTTCCCGCGAGAACTTAATTTTCCGGGATAAAGCCTATGTGCTATTCCAGGCTATAATCTATCTCATTGCCAAATTTCAGCCAGATCCGTTGACCGTTCAGCCGTTTGGGCGTGACTGAGTAACAAACAACCATACATCCATTCATCCATACATCCAGACATTCATACATCCATACACCCATACATCCATCCAAACTTTCGCATTTATAATATTAGTATAGATTTCTTAATCTAACCTACTTACATTTTCAATACACCTTTCTTCCAAATCGATACACCCTACATAGATTTTATTGAGGAGTTGATTCTTTATGTTGAACTGAATACATTTTTTTATTATCTCACCTGATGATGAGTGATGATGAAGTTGGTAGCGGGCTAACCTGTTAGGGGCATGGCAGTTATATTAAGCCCATACCCCTATTCGGTTTCTCCACGGCATCGTACCGGAACGCTAGATCGCTCGGCGGCACGTGTTTGCCGGTAGGGTGGTGGCTAGCCACCTGGTGTACTGACCGATGATGCAACGTGGACAGGTGTGCCGAGTGTGGTGCTTATTTGGTCGGCCCAACGCATAGGGCTTCGCCCTCTTGGCCTTTTTCCTTCCACTTTGCCCGTTAGCAGCAGTTTCTCCAGGTTGTCAGGGTTTCTGCGGGCAATGTGTCCGAAGTGCTCGAAGATTCTCCGTAGGCATGTTCTAGATAGCCTGGTGTTAATCTTCACTTGCTTTAGGATGGAGGCGTTTGTTCTGAAAGCCGTCCAGGCATTTTCTTCCAACACCACATCTCAAAGGCATCTATGCGTTTGCGGTCTGCAGATCGGAGAGCCCATGTCTCAGAGCCGTATAACAAGATAGATAGATAGATGTGTGTGTACTGACCGATGATGTTGGCCAGCAGCTCCTGCAGCTGGCGCGCCAGGTCCGTCCAGCGAGCCTTCTCTCCACCAAGCCCGCCGATCAGCTGCTCCGCGCGGGACAGCTTGGTGGAGCACAGCTCGATCTCGTCCTCCAAGCCTTTCTTCTTGCGGGTCATTTCGGCGAACTCGTCGTTAAGGGCCTACCGAACAAAAGATTAATAATAAATTAAAATTTCTCAATGTCTGTTTACTTCTAGATAACAAGGACATAAAAAGAAGACTTAAAAGAACGAAATCGTTCCAATTAGTGTAAAACGTGTACAAGTGCTGTGTCAGTGAATTAGTGCTTGTGCTACTTATGTAGGTCACAAAAACGTAGTGAACGTTAAGTACATTAGAATAAACTAATGACAGTTATAAATTGGACTGTAAATTATATGTAGAAATTAATAATAAGTAGATTTTTAAGCTAGAATAATATTAATTATTAGCCCATAGGCTAGATGGTAGTAGACAGTAAAGTTGCCGTTATATTGTAATGGAACTTTATGGTAAGAGGAAAAAAAAATGTCTGTTTGAACCTTATCACTGTGGCGGTCTTCGCAGTCCGCACATAATCCAATAGATGGCATTACTAGTACGGTTCACGCGACCACGAAGAGCCCAACTCACGGTTACGAAGCGTTCTCTGAATTACGCTATATATACGACCTCCAAAGATGAACGGTCGGAGCAGTGGTCCCCGAGCACAGCATCCGCTCGGAGGATGGTCATCCTTTGTTACGGTCGAGCCATATCACTCGCTCCCGTACATCACTTTTCTTTTTTTTTGTGCAAAAAACAAATCTTCAACTTTACTTCCAATAATTTGCATTATCTTCGAGTTCAGCTCGGCTTTAGAATTGGGCTAGAACCATTGTTTGAGCGTTCACCGACAGACAACCGACCTACCTGCAATTTATCGAGTACTCCTTGTAACTGAGCCCTCTTCTCGTTCAGTGTATTCATCTGCATTTGCAACTCTTCTTCAGCTTCCGCCAACGCTGCTTTTTTGGGCGCTACGACCTGTTCCAGAAAATGACAATGTTAATATGATGCTTTGCGGATTTTTCTTGTGATCTAGAATAAGATTTTGCAACATCTTCACCTTGATAACTCGATCGTACACGTCCATAGCACGCACCCACTTGCACAGACCTTCACAAGCTGACGACACCTTGGCGATCACTGCGGGGTCGAACTCGCGGTCGGGGATGAACCTTTGACATACAGAAATTAGTATAAAGAGGATTCCTCATAATCAGTTTAATTATTATAAGCAAGTAGAGCTAGTTTTCTAGCTCTTCATTAATTCGCGTGACACGTCTTACTTGTCTCTAATCTTCTTCATGATAGCAGGAGGTATATTGTCCTTGTCGTAATTCTTAAGGCTCTCCAAGAACTTCATATCACCCAACATTTTCTGCGAGGGTCCCCAGAAGTCCTCGTATGGCTTGCCTAAATAAAAAAAAACGTAATTAAATCAAAAGCGTGATTGCAAGAGGAATGTTTACTTCAATGTTTTTTTATTTAGTATTGGATCGATTTGCACTCCTTGTAACATTAACTACTGGAAGGAATGAAGGAATATCTTCCGAGTAAGTAACGGAAGATATTCCGAGATAGGCTTGCGCTTGACGACAATCATGCTTAGTGCAAAGCAATGATGAGGTCTAGGTTGGAACTGGCTTACCTAGAAGATGGCTATTCAGTCTTGCCTTGAAGGTACTTATGTTATGCAGAAAACACGTGCGCTAACAGGGTGGTTCCACACCTTAGCGGTTCGTACCAGAAATGTCGAGCAAAAACGTTTCGTACGAGCAGATTGGACGTCAATCACATAAGGATGTCAACGTTGACGGTTTCTCCCTGTTCTGTAGTAGACCGGAGAAGAAGGAACAAGTTTGTGAAGTTCCTGAGCACATTCCCCATGGTAATCCGAAAAAAAACCGATAAGCAGGCGACATTGCGTCGGTGTTGTTAACTGAGCAATATCTCCTGCGTTTGATCGCCAATGATCCTTCGGGCCGGGCGATCTATCGAGTCTAACGTATCGCTTCGGTACTTGGTGGATGTATCCCAAAGGTGGTAGCAGTACTCTTTATTGTCGACCTCCGTGGCGCAGTGTGTTGCGCTGTCTTAAGTTGCGGAGGGTCCCGGGTTCGATCCCCGGCAGGGTCAATTTGGAAATTTATAATTTCTGAATTTTCCCTGGTCTGGCCTAGTGGGAGGCTTCGGCTGTAGCTAGTTAGCACTCTACCGGTAAAGACGTGCCGCCAAGCGATTTAGCGTTCTGGTACGATGCCGTGAATACCGAATATGAATACTGAATAGGGGCATGGGTTTAATATAACCGCCATGCCCCTAACAGGTTAGTCCGCTACCATCTTAGACTGCATCATCACTCACCATCAGGTGAGATCGCAGGGCTAACATGTAGCGGATAAAAAGAAGTACTCCATGGAGCTCGTGGCTGGTCGTATAAAAACAGCCGAGTTCAAGAACCTTTGCATGGATTTTCTTTTAATAAAAGTTCTTCATTATAAAGAAGTTCCGCTAAGATATGGAACGCCCTTCCGGCTTCCGTTTTTTCATCCGCTTATAACATCGGTATCTTCAAATCAAGGCGATATAACCGGGAAGAGCTGGTGTCTCACCGTTGGCGTCCAGCTTGCGGTCTCCCCGGACGCCCCTCATGACGCAGACGGCCTCCATGACGAGCTTGACGCTGATCAAGGCGGTATGACCGGGAAGAGCTGGTGTCTCACCGTTGGCGTCCAGCTTGCGGTCTCCGCGGACGCCGCGCATGACGCACACGGCCTCCATGACGAGCTTGACGATGATCAAGGCGACATGACCGGGAAGAGCTGGTGTCTCACCGTTGGCGTCCAGCTTGCGGTCTCCGCGGACGCCGCGCATGACGCACACGGCCTCCATGACGAGCTTGACGATGATCAAGGCGACATGACCGGGAAGAGCTGGTGTCTCACCGTTGGCGTCCAGCTTGCGGTCTCCGCGGACGCCGCGCATGACGCACACGGCCTCCATGACGAGCTTGACGATGATCAAGGCGACATGACCGGGAAGAGCTGGTGTCTCACCGTTGGCGTCCAGCTTGCGGTCTCCGCGGACGCCGCGCATGACGCACACGGCCTCCATGACGAGCTTGACGATGATCAAGGCGACATGACCGGGAAGAGCTGGTGTCTCACCGTTGGCGTCCAGCTTGCGGTCTCCGCGGACGCCGCGCATGACGCACACGGCCTCCATGACGAGCTTGACGCCGGCGGGCGGGTTGCGCATGGCCTTGACGAGCGTGACGTCGGCCGGCTTGAGCGTGTCGAGCGCGTGCAGCGCCGCCGCCAGCGCGGGCGCGGCCTGCGCCAGGTCGGACTCGCAGTCGTCCTTGATGGCCTGCGCCGCCGCCGCCGCCTCGTTGGCCAGAGCCTCGTCCGCGCCCACTATCTGCCCCACACACGCACACGCGCTCGTCGCAGTACTACACTACTGCTGCGGCCAGCAGAACGGGCATCGAAGGACGAACGTGTAACACGCATACGTGAGTCCATCGATGCCAGTTGTGGCCGAGGCTTGAGGCCTGAGGTGCTTTTCTCGAATAATGCACGGAAATTAAAACTAAGCAGTACCTAGATCTTTTTATTTTAAAATATTTTAATAAAAAATGATATGAAATGTGCATATTTCATACCCTGTAAATGAGTTCGAAAGTTAAACTTCCTGGCCTAGGCCAGTGAAGAATATTATTATTATGACCAGTATTTTCATTACATATCATAAGTTTGAATTTGGAATCTTTCTTCCTGAATATCTTGTAACTTGTTAATGTTCTTTGGCCTAAATAGTTTAAATTTGGAACTCTACCGTTTTACGCGTTCAGCACTCACAGCGCAAAAACTAACTTAACTTTTAATATTTCTTAAGTAGGTTGCTTTTTTATTTACTTTTTTTTAATTACATAATATATTTAAAAAAAAAGTCACTTGTTTAATTTTTTAGAAAAGCACTATACACACCTCGACCGGGAGAGCATTTCTGGTCTCGTATATAGCCGGTCTAACTAACACTCGACCAGAAAACGCGTACTTCCCCCTCTCGCGATGTAATGTACTATTTCTTACGATTTTGGCGGTAACCAGTTTTCTATTACGGCTCTTGCCGCCTCTTGAATTTAAGATGGCGTTCATCACGCTCATTGTCTTCACTTGAACTCATTTTGTCAATTACATTTCAAAATCAATGACGAACAACGAACAAAAATAATTTTTTCCGCGTTAAAGTGTTCATTTGTTTTTTTTTCAATAAACAGCTTTCCATTTGCAAGCTAGTTCGAAATTTAAATAAAACCTTTGATAAGTTACCTCCTCGGTTGCCATGTTTCGTAGTAAAAGATCGTTCCATTTTTAAATTAAACGACAGATATGAATTTACTATGTAATTTATTTGGCCGCTAAACCACGACAGATATGGATTTTCATAAAACTTTTGCCGGCCGCTGCTCGCATGTATTTGGCCAGTACGGCAAGTTCGATTTATCTCGAAGAAGGTTGTCAAAATAATGCTCAAATTTCCAAGCATGTTTCAGAAACAGATATACGGTTCTCCCGACCTAGGGGCCCGTAGCCTACGAGGCAGACCCTAGCCGTAAAATCACGGCTTAGAGACGGTCACCGGGGCACGATGTTGCCCCGCGCCCCGCCCGGGTGAGGAGGCCCAGCCTGGAGGCCCGCACCCCCGCTGGGCCCTCACGGGCCAAACGGAGAAGACCCACACGCATACGGTTCTGTTAACTCGTTACTAGCGATGTCAGGGCAGCGGGCGGCCCAGGCCGGGTGGTGTATCTGTCACCCTGAGACATAATCTAACTCGCGAAATTGTAGACTGTCGACAGATTGTGAACTGCAGAGCGACCGCGTATCTTCTGCATCAATCATTGTTACAGTATCAATTATTGTGATGGGCTAAATTTATGGTATTGTTGCTGCGTCAATGGATTTTTTCCAATAGTGGAAGGGTGTTAACCAATCAGAAGTGATTGCGATCGTTGCACTGGAGCTGTCAGAGATACGCGATCGCCTTGCTGTTTAATATTCTGAGTGTCAATTTTTTAAGCATTCATTGTATTTACGTTTTCTTGTCCGTTTAATGTAGGTTAGGTTAGGGTTCGACATAAATAATCAGGTAGTGCACTCAGGTTCTCGTCGGGTTAATAAACCTAACAAATCAGAATCTACCGGAAAAAAGTCAATAGACCTAACAAATTAGAATCTACCCGAAAAAAATGCGTTAAATTGTAATCTTTCGACATTTACGATTTCGCGAGTTAGATTATAATCTAACGGTTTTTACAATCTTACGATGACATATCTACGCCATAACAACATCACGCTGAGTCGATGTCTATTTTGGAATTATGTTTGTGTTACAGTTTGGTTTCTAAGTTATACAGTACTAGTTACTTTGTTTTTTTTTATATTAGCTATCCTTTGTTATTACAAATTTAGATTTATATACCTACTCTATGTAACATTTTGCTATTTGAAAACAGCGATTGCTACGTTTTTTACCGGTTATTCTCAGTAAGTGGAATATGGTTCCAAATCAGCGATAAAGTCAAAACATGACGTAGCACAAGAAACATCTGTATGTCCTATAATATGAAATGAAACAATTTGAGTACTGAGTCTGTAGTATACTATGGGGTAGACTACCTCGTTGGTCAGTTCTCAGTGCAAGCCTAAAGTTAGAATTTGGTGCCTCGGAGAGCACGTAGATCCGTCTGTCCTGCGGCTGATCTCTCACCGATCATGTCGGATTTCCGTCCCATCGGGCTATGAGAGTAAGAGACTAAAGAATGCACAAACTAAAATATCTCCCTCCTCCCTCTAATGTGGTAGAAGACTTGACGTAGATTTTATGTGCCGCGAAATGCAAAGAAATCGTCGGCTTCACCTCCTTCTGTTTCTCCACCACCACGGTGTCCTGCTCGATCTTGATCATGAGCTTCTCCGTCTTGTCGGAGGTCTCCACCAGCAGCGGTTGCAGGTCGATGAGGTTCTGCTGCATCACGGCCACCTGCCCCGCCGCGAAGTCCAGCTGCTCCAGACCTGTCTCGTAGCTGCACACCGATTTTACCATTTTACCGAAGTTTACCATGGAATCAATTGCTAAATATCAAATCAAATGCAGCTTTTGTAATGTTATAATTGCGAAAGTGTGTCTGTCTATTTTTCTGCTACGCTTTAATGGCCCATCTTTTTAACAGATTTGGACTAAATTTGTTATAGAGACTGTGACCCAAGGAACGAGCTCGGAACATTTAAGAGTTCCCGCGGTAATCCAAAAACCACGAAGTGACTGCGTGGATTGGGATTTTTGATTAGGGCATCATATATAAATAAATAATTTAAGTCTCAATGTTCGCTTAATATGCTACCCCGGCTCCACTCACCGATTCCTAGATTTGGTGATCTGGTCCACTTTCAGAGCGTACAGGTTCTGGAACGCCTTGATGAGTTCCAAGTAGCTCGTCGGTGTCACATACACTTTGCGTTTTTGTTCCGCGTAAAATCTGTAATGTTACAACATTTTAGAGGCACTATAATGACCTCAGTTAAAATAAATTGTTATTGGAAAATAACCTTATTATTTGAGAAGGCTAACATAAGCTGATAAAAATAATATCCTATCATTCTCAATTTCTCTTTTGTCGTATTACTCTTGTCAGAGCGGCCGTGGCCATGGCCGTGATTTTGGTGGAAATTCTTAACTAGACTAGTCAATATGTAATCGATTATACATAATTACGGTCACCACAGAGCACATCTAGGGGTATGGGTTTAATATAACTGCCATGCCCCTAACAGGTTAGTCCGCTACCATCTAACACTGTATCATCACTTACCATCAGGTGAGATCGCAGTCAAGGGATAACTTGTAGTGGATGAAAAAAAACATCTGATGCCCCAAAAGAACCATCGCTCTCTGAAGTTCGGTGAGGATTTAAGGTGCCAGCGGAGGGTGAATTTCCCATACAAACGTAATACCAGAATAATTCGTAATTCGAGAATATTTCCAGCATATTATGCGCTTATTAATATTGAACTTGTATTTATCTAGGCCCCTGGATAATTATGTTTTCAAAATACTTTCCCAAAATGAAATGTAAGCGCATAGCGTTTTGCATGTTTTTACGACATAAATGACATGTTTTCTCCTTATTTGTATCATATTAAAACCAACGATATCTTACGTACTAATTGATCAGGAGCATAGCCTATATTGTCAAGTTCCCGAATAACAACACGAAGTGAAAACCACAACAAGTAATCATTCATAATTTTTGGTATTTACGGAACAAGACTAAACGTATAACAAATTCTGTACGATCATATTGCTATCGCGTTTGTACGCGATCATGTGTCATCAGCTAAATAGAGACAGCAATATACCGGCAAATTTATATTTGCGGGTTGAATAGAAATTGCGAGCGGCGATCACCGGCCTCTTAATTTATAAAATGAAGTGTACGCCCTACGGTATAGAGCCTGCGGCCACCTGTCGGCGAGGCGCTCGACGCTGGTGTGGAAGAGGCGGCACACGGCCACGCAGCGGAGGGCGAGCTCTGCGTCCACGCTGCGCATGCGCGCGATGAACATGGTCGCCACGCGCTCCAGCGCCTCCGCCGGCCACGCCGTGAACCTGCCGCACCACACCACACCACCACACCGCTGCAGCACACGCGGCACACGCCACACGAGGGATATGTGCGTCACATGTCACACGCGGGATACATGCGTCACATGTCACACGAGGGATATGTGCGAGAGGAGCGGTAGCGGGGTGGCCTCCGAAGTGCGAGAGCGGCGACCGCATTAGCGTCCCGTCACTCGCATACATTTTGTATGAAATATGAGAGAAGCCTCTCGAGTATATCCCGCGCTTGATTTTGACGACCTCCGTGGCGCAGTGTGTAGCGCTGTTGTCTTAACGTGCGGAGGTCCCGGGTTCGATTCCCGGCAGGATCGATCCCGGGATTTCAGGGAGACCCTGGTCTGACCCGGTGGGAAGGTCCGGCCGTGGCTAGTTACCACCCTACCGACGAAGACGTCCGGTACGCTGTGACGCTTCAAATTTGGCAATTTCTTCAATTTTGTGTAACAAATATTTAAAACCCGTAGCGTATAGTAGTAGACCCTTAAATAAGGCGGAATTAAACTACCCTATTATTCAGAAAGAGCTTCTGGCTATAGTTGAAACCGAATAGGGGTATGGGTTTAATACAACTGCCCCTAACATGTTTGCGCGCTACCATCTTCGACTGCATCATCGCTTACCATCTGGTGAGATCGCAGGCTAACTTGTGGCGGATAAAAAACAAAAAAAAACAAATATTCTGCTGACTTCTGAGGTCCTTCGAGCTTGTACGGGAGCAGGTGATATGGCTCGACCGTAACAAAGGATGATCATCCTCCGAGCGGGTGATGTGCTCGGGGACCACTGGTCCGACCGTTCATCATTGGAGGTCGTATATATAGCGTAATTCAGAGAACGCTTCGTAATCGTGAGTTGAGCTCTTCGTGGTCGCGTGAATCGTACTAGTAATCCCATCTATTGGATTATGTGCGGACTACGAAGACCGCCACAAGCTAAAAAAACTAACGTGTAAAAATATCACAACATCTAAAGTAATGCGCTACAATACATTATCAATTGTTTGGTATCCCTTTAGTCCTGTGACTTGTGATGAGTATCGAGTGGTTGCTCACCAGTCGATGGTGCAGCAGTTGATGAGCGAGGGGAACATGCGCAGGCGGTTGCGGAACGCGTCCCCGATGGGCGACATGGCCAGCACGATGCGGAGGTTAGCCTTCACGCGCTCCACGTAGAAGCCGAACATGGCCAGCGGAGTTGTCTCCATCTTCCTGCCCTGGAGCATGTACCGTTGCCGTCGCATCATCACATAATCATCACGACAACTCATAGTCGGCTCAATTCTGAGCACGAGGCTCTTCTTAGAACGAGAAAGGGACCTTAGTCTACCACGCTACGAGAACGAGAAAGGGTTTGACCTTAGTCTACCACGTTAACCAAGTGCGGATCGGTGCACTTCACACACCTTTCAAAATATTATATAGAAGTCTGAGACGTGAAATTAAAAAAACATTGAAAATAATACAATAGAACTTAATGCTAGCTAGCCTAACCTAATTACTATATAAATCATGCCCGCGTGGAATGGTGGCAAGAATGCTGGCTGGACAGCCAGGCTGATCCTTTGCGCAAAAAATAAACCAGCCCTTCTGTCACCAGATCAGACAATTAACCGCGGTGAAATATCTCGCAAAAAATGTTTGACACTAAGACTCCACGGCCCAAGGGTCTCCACGGCAAACGGAACAAATATGTAACTGTCTATGGGAGAGGCATACTTCCGCCGCTTGCCGGTTTCAGCCTTCTCTGCTGCGGCTCCCGGCCTTACAAAATACGTTTGTACATGTTTACCCAAATATTCAAAAGCACTTGTAGAAATTTCTCTGAATGCAAAAAAACTCACATATACCTAATGGTACCTTTTCGAAATTTTACAACCTTACTTCTCCACAGTACGTCGCTTTTCAAATCATGGGCGAAAGCGGGCGAAGCTATAAACAGTGGAACAATGGGCATGATGACTAATTTTGAAAAATGGTCAGATTATGTTCGGAAGTATCTACTATTTAAAAAAATATATATTATTTCAGCAGAAAAATAAGGTTTGGTGGATAAAAATGGCATTTAACATTCAAATTTTAAAATTCACGCTAAAACGCTCGCGAGTGTCATGGCGTCGTTTGTGACGTCACTATTGCTATTACCAACGTACTCTGTGCAGTGTGCAGTAAACAATAGTGCGATTGTCAAAGCTCGAAAACAAACAATTGTGACGTCATTCGCTTTTTGGTGTTTAATCCATTATGGCTGATTGCTGTATTTTATAGTTTTATTATATCAAAATAAATAGCAATCTCACTCAGAATAGAAAAATAAATACGTTTTTTACAATCCATGAATCCTATTTCATTAGATAAATTCATAATTTCATTGATTCTTGGTTACTGTCATCATGCCTATTGCCATCTCATGTTATCAACTTTTCGAGAAGGCTTCTCCATACTTAATGATCACAAGTTTCGCTCAGTGTCAGGTGTCACAAACATCGCAAGAATAATTTGCAAATACTCACAGCCTCCCTGACGGCGGCCTGCATCTTATCGAGGATCTCCACCTTCTCCTCCATCCCGTACAGGTTTGGGATGTCGCCCGTGTTCAGCAGCATGTTGATGTCCTCCACCATACCCTCGTACATTATCTGTGCACAGTGAGCGTTTGCTGGGACACTGATCATCAGCTCCCGCTTGTTGGCCTCTCAATTTCAAGGTTACGTTAGTGAAAGGGGTTGTACAATAATCATATTTAGTTTTGTTTTTGAAACATCGACTGTCATGCAATTGAGGCCTTGAGTACGGTTAGTTTTGAAATTCAAATAACTCGTCTATACCATAGAAACGATTATGTATGAGCCATTGAGTATTCATTCGCTTAAAGGTCTTTTATTATAAATATAAACTGTTCTGCATAATGGATCGTGGCTAAGAATCTTAATATTTTAGCAAAACGTAGCCCTCCCTCACTTATCACTGAGTTTTAATAAGAAAGATAAGCTTTTATAATAAAGAATTAGACCTTCCAACAAGAATAATAATGGGTTAATATTAAACTCCAGTGGGTACCTGATTATCAGCAAAAAGGAAGACCAACGGTTTGCCAATGATGCCCGCTTTCATGAGTAGTTTCCTGATATCGTCGCGCCACTCATTCTGTCCGTACACTCGGGATATCTCGATCTGTTCACAAACACCGGAGGCTTTAGTTACCATCACGGAGAAGAACGGGGTCATTTTTAGGACTCCGTACCTCAAAAGGATAAAACGGAACCCTTATAGATCACTTTGGTGTCCGTCCGTCTGTCTGTCAAGACCCTTTTTCTCAGGAACGCATGGAGGTATCAAGCTGAAATTCATATCAAATACTCAGGTCTACTGTCCCTTGGAGCTGTGAAAAAATCAAACTTCTAAGCCAACGCAATCAAAAGATACAGCCGTTTATGCTGCAAAATTTTCGAACCTCGCAAGGGAATCAAACCCTTAGGGTACTTCCCGTGAACTCAGAATCTTGAAATATGGTACGAAGCAACATCTTATAGCACATATAAAGGAAAAATTGCGAAAAGTATAAATATTTAGCTACATCATAAATATTTATAATAATTTTAAACTTACTACAGGTACGCACTTGGCCGGTTTTTTTGTTGTAGCTTCGCATACATATTAATGTAGACCTGGAGTTATATTAAGTTAATGGTAGATTTAAGTAAGTAGTTACCTGTATAACATTCATCTCCAGAATGCTGGCAGCAAGTTTGACTGCACTGCTTCTCCCGCTGCCACCGACGCCGACTAGTAAAAGATTGCCTGCCAGCAAAAATGTTAAAAACTAAGTATTAATTTATTAGAGGGACAATATGAAACCAACTAAGTAGGTGACTTTATAGACTAGCGCTTGGCTGCAATCAAACTTGCTAGCAAATGTTGCTGCGGCCTAAGGTAGGGCGCAGTTGCCTAGAAGAAGACAATTCATTCTTAATTTTAAGATACCTACCAATATTAGAAGTGAAGGGGAAAACGAAAGTCGGAAAAGCGATCCATATCCTAACGGTTCGAATTAGAAACGAGGAAGCAAATTGCTTCGTACACGTCCATGTGATCGTGTGCAGATGCTGTGCCCAGCAGCAATAGCGTTCAGTTGAGAATGAAACGATTTCAGCAATTGTGATAAATCATTAGTACAAAGTTAGTACGCGGTCACGCGGATGAGTCAGAAAGAAAAGGGGACATGTCAAAACACACATTGAAGAAAAGATAAATACAAAAAAGGAAAACCCTTAGCTTTGGAAAGAGTGCGTTCAATTTTCAACAGATTTCGGCTATGTAGGAAGCAGACCCTGAGATACCCTGCAGTAGTATTCCATCTTCACCGCCATGTCGTCCAGGTGCAGCACCCGCCCTACTGAACACTCGGTAGTACCGTTGTCCTGCAACAGCACGCTAGGTAGTATACCATCTTCACCGCCATGTCGTCCAGGTGCAGCACCCGCCCTACTGAACACTCGGTAGTACCGTTGTCCTGCAACAGCACGCTGTACTCCTCCAGGTAGTACTCCATCTTCACCGCCATGTCGTCCAGGTGCAGCACCCGCCCTACTGAACACTCGGTAGTACCGTTGTCCTGCAGCAGCACGCTGTACTCCTCCAGGTAGTATTCCATCTTCACCGCCATGTCGTCCAGGTGCAGCACCTGCCCTACTGAACACTCGGTAGTACCGTTGTCCTGCAGCAGCACGCTGTACTCCTCCAGGTAGTATTCCATCTTCACCGCCATGTCGTCCAGGTGCAGCACCTGCCCTACTGAACACTCGGTAGTACCGTTGTCCTGCAGCAGCACGCTGTACTCCTCCAGGTAGTATTCCATCTTCACCGCCATGTCGTCCAGGTGCAGCACCTGCCCTACTGAACACTCGGTAGTACCGTTGTCCTGCAGCAGCACGCTGTACTCCTCCAGGTAGTATTCCATCTTCACCGCCATGTCGTCCAGGTGCAGCACCTGCCCTACTGAACACTCGGTAGTACCGTTGTCCTGCAGCAGCACGCTGTACTCCTCCAGGTAGTATTCCATCTTCACCGCCATGTCGTCCAGGTGCAGCACCTGCCCTACTGAACACTCGGTAGTACCGTTGTCCTGCAGCAGCACGCTGTACTCCTCCAGGTAGTATTCCATCTTCACCGCCATGTCGTCCAGGTGCAGCACCTGCCCTACTGAACACTCGGTAGTACCGTTGTCCTGCAGCAGCACGCTGTACTCCTCCAGGTAGTACTCCATCTTCACCGCCATGTCGTCCAGGTGCAGCACCTGCCCTACTGAACACTCGGTAGTACCGTTGTCCTGCAGCAGCACGCTGTACTCCTCCAGGTAGTACTCCATCTTCACCGCCATGTCGTCCAGGTGCAGCACCTGCCCTACTGAACACTCGGTAGTACCGTTGTCCTGCAGCAGCACGCGCGTGCAGCGCGAGATGTGGTCTTCAGCGCATAGCGGAACATGACGAGCGCCATGGCCCTACTGCGGACGTCCTGCAACAGCACGCTGTACTCCTCCAGGTAGTACTCCATCTTCACCGCCATGTCGTCCAGGTGCAGCACCTGCCCTACTGAACACTCGGTAGTACCGTTGTCCTGCAGCAGCACGCTGTACTCCTCCAGGTAGTATTCCATCTTCACCGCCATGTTGTCCAGGTGCAGCACCTGCCCTACTGAACACTCGGTAGTACCGTTGTCCTGCAACAGCACGCTGTACTCCTCCAGGTAGTACTCCATCTTCACCGCCATGTCGTCCAGGTGCAGCACCTGCCCTACTGAACACTCGGTAGTACCGTTGTCCTGCAGCAGCACGCGCCTGCAGCGCGAGATGTGGTCTTCACCGCATAGCGGTCCATGCACGCAGCTGCCATGGGTAGTACCGTTGTCCTGCAACAGCACGCTGTACTCCTCCAGGTAGTACTCCATCTTCACCGCCATGTCGTCCAGGTGCAGCACCTGCCCTACTGAACACTCGGTAGTACCGTTGTCCTGCAGCAGCACGCTGCGTGCAGCGCGAGATGTGGTCTTCAGCGCCATAGCGGTCCAGGTGCAGCACCTGCCCATGGGTAGTACCGTTGTCCTGCAACAGCACGCTGTACTCCTCCAGGTAGTACTCCATCTTCACCGCCATGTCGTCCAGGTGCAGCACCTGCCCTACTGAACACTCGGTAGTACCGTTGTCCTGCAGCAGCACGCTGTACTCCTCCAGGTAGTATTCCATCTTCACCGCCATGTTGTCCAGGTGCAGCACCTGCCCTACTGAACACTCGGTAGTACCGTTGTCCTGCAACAGCACGCTGTACTCCTCCAGGTAGTACTCCATCTTCACCGCCATGTCGTCCAGGTGCAGCACCTGCCCTACTGAACACTCGGTAGTACCGTTGTCCTGCAGCAGCACGCGCGTGCAGCGCGAGATGTGGTCGAGCGCATAGCGGAACATGACGAGCGCCATGGGCGACGACGACACCACGTTGTACTCCTCCAGGTAGTACTCCATCTTCACCGCCATGTCGTCCAGGTCCAGCACCTGTCGTGCTGAACAATCTTATTCGTACTCCATTCAAACTACTTTTAACATTTTTTATATCGACAACATCGCGATTCACGTAGGAGTTTACGGGATCAGATCCCGTTTAAACCGGTCCAGTGAGCTGTCATATAGAATCTTCCACTGATTCAGAATCCGATCAGACATAGTTTCCAAGTGCTCGCTTTGGGTTCCCAAAGCAGTGACTTCAGGAGCATATTAATATTTAATTTGCGAACTTTAGAAGTGGGGATAAAATTGGATTGAGTCCCTTTTTAGAAATGCTATGAGCTGCTGATAGCTTTGCAACCGGAATAACTTTAAAGACTTGGATTTTCTAGCAGTCGAATATAGAAAAGTAGCTGATGCTGGCGATTTCGTCCGCGTGGATCGTTTTTTTTTGTTCCCGCGGGAACTCTAATTTTCCGGGATAAAAGTAGCCTATGTGTTATTCCAGAGTATAATCTATCTCTGTGCCAAATTTCACCCAGATCCATTCGGTCGTTCTGGCGCGATAGAGTAACAAACATCCATCCATCCATACATCCAAGTTTTCGCATTAATAATATTAGTATAGATGGTATATAGTATTAGAAGTATAGATAGGTGTCGAGAGTGTGACCTGATCGTAGATCTTGGGGTCTGCGTCGGGCTCCATGTAGTTGCCGAAGAACACGTTGGCGGCGTGTCTGTGGGCGAGCTTCTCCCCCTCGGGCACGTAGCCCAGCTCCCCCAGCACCTGCTCCATGTGCACGCGGAACGAGCCGTACACCGCCTTGTACACCACCTCGAACAGCTTCTGTCTGCCACATACCACCACACCCGTCCTGACCACCTCTCCGACCGACCCAATGCCGGCTGACTGCTGAGCACGAGGCTACACTCGCTCAGATACGGATTGGCCATGATTCACCACGCTTTACAGACCGTTGAGAACATAAAGAAGAATCCTCAGTCTTGCAGATTACCTCACGACACTTTCCTTCACCATTATCATCGAAGCGAGTGATTGTTAATTTCTTAAAACACCCGTAGAACACATTCCTTAAAGAAGTTTTACTTTTGAATCGCGTAGGGGTGTACTGAAATCAGAAATGTCCAATTCTGTTTCCCGCCGTACTGATTCCTAGCAAAATTAGTACCTATTTTACTCTTAGGGGATAGGAATGAGAGTAGTAGTATCATTTAAAAGATTTGGCACTGCGTTAGATCCTTTTGGGAGACTAGACTAGATAGACTTCTCGCTGCAGTACAAGTCTTTTCTGCAAAAGCCAAGCGGGGAGTCGACCCCCAGGCGCGAACTTCTTACCCGGGGTAATATTACTTCGGTGTTCATCTTCTAGCCGTGCTCAAGAAACGTGGATCGTAGCAAGGAAGGCCGGTATTTACCGATCGGCGTCGTCGACGAGCCTGTCGTAGAAGACGCGGTAGGTCTCGTGCACCCACAGCAGCACCAGCTTGCTGAGCTCCCTGAGGTGCGTGGAGGGCACCAGCAGCACGCCCTTCACGACGCGCGCGAAGTCCCTCAGGTTGAACAGGTAGTGGCACTTGCTGGGCGTGGGCAGGAACTGCAGCGTCACCGCCTTGTACACCTCCATCGTGGCCGCCACCACCGCCTGCCCGGTCCCCATACATTTAACGTTAAGCACGAGCCCCCTCTTGGCATTCCAAGGGAAGGAACCTTCCATGGGAGGGGTTTGGTCATAGTCAGCCACGCTGGCCGAGTGCAGATAGACAGACTTCAGACGAGTCACCTCACACCTTTGATAATACTGAAGATACAGATATTGCAATACACATTTACTAACTTAAGTGATAAATGATTTATTTATATCACCGTAAGATTGTAAAAACCGTCAGATTATAATCTAACTCGCGAAATCGCAAAGTGTTGAAAGATTGCAATTTAACGCATAATTTTCCGGTGTTTGCAATCTATTAGGTTTATTAACCCTATGAGAACCTAAGGTACTACCTGATTATTTATGTCGAACCCTAACCTAACCTACATGAAACAGACAAGAAAACGTAAATACAATGAATATTTCAAAAATTGACACTCAGAACATTGAACGGTTCACAATCTTTCGACAGTTTACAATTTCGCGAGTTAGATTATAATCTAACGGTTTTTACAATCTTACGGTGACATTTATTTCACGTAGGACAACTTGTGTCACTTATACGTCAAGACTCAAGACTCTACCACCGGTTCGGAATTGGTTCTACTGCGAAGAGCCGGCAAGAAACTAAACTCTTATTCTACCACAACACGATGTGCAAACTGTTTTTATTTAAAATAAGGTGCTGAAAACGTAACACTCGACCTTGCTCTGCCTGACGAGCGTATCCGTGAAGCCCTTGGCGAAGTGCCAGTCCATGATGGTGACGAAGATCTTGTTGAGCGTGTTGTCCTCGAAGGAGTCGAGCGTGATGAGCAGCATGTGCCGCGTGAGCCGCGACGAGATCAGGTTGGAGCCCCCGCCCGGCGGCAGCATGGCCGACACCAACAGCTGACAACGTGCCCGGTTTCTTGTTAGTGGTGAACAGATGCAGTGGCCAGACTCAGTGGCCAGATTCAGTGGCCAGATTCAGTGGCCAGATTTAGTGGCCAGATTCAGTGGCCAGATTCAGTGGCCAGACTCAGTGGCCAGATTCAGTGACTCGCAATGAAAATTTACAATCTCATCAGAAATCAATCTTCAGCTTTATTATTCTGCTGGGAGTACCCAGAGTCTTAAAGCCAATGAACTGACAAACGAACAATCTGTCTAACGTACAGATTATGTGGATTTTAAAATGTGATTTGAGATGCTTACTGAATGGAAAAAACGCATCATGTCCAGTGAGGCAACCCTGACGTACAAAATTTTCTTTTACAAGGTTTATTTTGATATTTATTTTCCAATCAAAAGTTGCACATTAGTAAATTTCAAGGACCCTTAAATACAAATATTTCCATACGATTAAATTTGATTGAAAAAAGATCTCGCAAAGAACCTTTAAATGTCTGTGAACAGCCCAAAAGTCCAGATTAAGCTCAACAACAATATAGTTACCACGTCAACGACTTCCTGGCGCACCATCTCCTTGAGATCGTACCAGTGTCCGTGGTCGATCCACTGCCGCAGCAGCTCCAGCGGCGGCTGCGCACCCCACTGCTCCTTCTGATGCTGAGCTCAACAACAATATAGTTACCACGTCGACGACTTCCTGGCGCACCATCTCCTTGAGATCGTACCAGTGTCCGTGGTCGATCCACTGCCGCAGCAGCTCCAGCGGCGGCTGCGCACCCCACTGCTCCTTCTGATGCTGAGCTCAACAACAATATAGTTACCACGTCGACGACTTCCTGGCGCACCATCTCCTTGAGATCGTACCAGTGTCCGTGGTCGATCCACTGCCGCAGCAGCTCCAGCGGCGGCTGCGCACCCCACTGCTCCTTCTGAGGCATGCTCAGGTCGTCCACGAACAGCACGCACTGGAACAGAGCGCGCCATCTTCAAGCACACGTCTTATATAACAGGAACTAGACAATAATGTCCACACATCAGCTGGGCGACCGCGTATCTCTGACAGCTACAGTGTAACGATCGCAATCACCTCTGATTGGATAGCACTCTTCCACTATTGCACAAAATACATTGACGCAGCAACAATACCATAAATCCAGCCAATCACAGCAACATATACTGTAACAATGATTGATGCAGAAGATACGCGGTCGCCCTGCTGCGTTTTAACAAGAGACATTACAAGACTGTTTAAAACACTATTAATGTCATAAATATCCAGATAAAGACAAGTATTTTGAAGCTGATTTGCGTTGGCGTGTACTGGGGAAGTCCATTAATTATATTTGAATACGATCTTTTAAGAACACGACAATTCAAATTAATGGATAGGTACTTACTTTCTTTCCCATTGAAGGTCCGAATACTCCTTTCCTCCTCCTGTCTACTTTTGACATAATTATGTCTTGCGTCTAAAATAAAAAACAAATATTAGTAGAGGTTTACCTATTTGATTTTTTTTTTTTTTTTTTTAGCCACTACAAGTTAGCCCTTGACTGCGATCTCACCTGATGTTAAGTGATGATGCAGTCTAAGATGGTAGCGGGCTAACCTGTTAGGGGTATGGCAGTTATATTAAACCCATACCCCTATTCGGTTTCTACACGGCATCGTACCGGAACGCTAAATCGCTTGGCGGCACGTTTTTGCCGGTAGGGTGGTAACTAGCCACGGCCGAAGCCTCCCACCAGGCAAATTTCAAACCATATTTGATTGCAACTTGAAGGTGTAACCTGGTTGGCGGTAGTCCTCGCGGAGAAGTTAATGGTGTTGGTGATGTACTTCTCCTTGGGCAGGGAGAGCAGGAAGTTGAGCACTAGCGAGGACTTGCCCGTGCCCGTGGGCCCCACCAGCAGGATGGGGATCTTGGACTTCACCATCTTGCTCACGAAAAAGCGCAGGCAAGCGTTCTCGTTCGTCAGGATTATTAGGTCGTTTACCTGCAAATATATTCAGGTAGAACATTTTACCAATTTATTATATTTAAGCGTTGAGAAATATAAGCAAAGTCTGAATTAAAACCGATCATCATTGTAGTGATCGACACAGCTCAGACTGATGAGTTGCGTAGCTGTCGTGGCACCGGATGAGGCAAACAGTTTCAGGAACCGATAGGCTTTTTGTTGGTGACTACTACTCCTACCAAAAAGTACGTCGTTATGTGACCCCTATTTGAATCTGGATTGAATCTCTGGCAAGTAGGTGAGTACCGCTGCGCCTTAAGCCCTGCAGTGCGTGTCTATAGACGTTAAAACGAAAACGACTACCACCGCAAAAAATCTCCTACGAATAAGAATAGTGCAAAACCTTAGCATTGGGAGGTAATGGAACTTCCTTCTCCAACTCGACCCATGGTATCCACGAGCCATTATTCCGCTTATCGTACACAAAATCGAACACGGTGTCCTTGTCTTGGAACAGTTGGTTCTTGGTCAGCTTGAAGGACTTGGGCTTGGGATAGTTGGCGTTGCTGCCGTCGAGCAGCTTGCGGAAGAACGTGTCGAAGCCTTTGCGACTGTCGCCTGGAACATTTTTTAAGAACCAAGAATGATAGAGATCATATCTTCACAACTTTCCAATTGTTTAATTCTCAGGAACTTAGGTGTGTTATATAATCTAGGAAACACCATCTTGAATTTGAAAGAGCAATTCAGTGATGTACGACTCAATATAACTAAGTATAAGTTTTTGATATCTGTATAACTGTTTCGGAGGTGGGCTTTGACGGCTGAAACGCAGTTTATACTTTTTTAGCCGTCATCGTTCCTAGAAATAAGGTCAAATGTAATAGTTTGTACAGAAAATAAATAAATTTCAAAAAAAAAAAATATATAATACGGAAATTTTTTCAGTCGCTACGGAATTTATGATTTCTGAATTTTCTCTGGTCGGTCTGGTGAGAGGCTTCGGCTGTGACTAGTTACCACCCTACCGGCAAAGACGTGACGCCGAGCGTTTTAGCGTTCCGGTTACGATGCCTCGTAGAAAACTGGTCTGGTGGGAGGCTTCGGCTGTGACTAGTTACCACCCCACTGCCAAAGACGTAACGCCGAGCGATTTGGCGATCCGGTACGATATCTCGTAGAAATCGGTTAGGGGTGTGGGTGTCATATGACTGTTATATCTCAAACAAGTACCATCTAAGCGCTACCATCTAAGACAGCACCATCGGTTACTAAGATCGCAGTGATGATCTAACTCGTGGTGGTAGCAAGCAGCGTGCGTCCTCACCGTCGATGGTGGGCGCGAGGCCCCACAGCAGCGAGAACACGAACGTGCACTGCAGCCACAGCGTGCTGACCTGTGCCTCGCCCTCCAGCAGGCACCAGAACAGACGCGTGAACGACTGTGCACACACAACACACACCGATACATCGTCAGCTCTTGAAAATTATTTCAAGGAACAACACATCATCATCAGCTCTTGAAAATCATGTTAAGTTCAGCCCTAATAGGCCTATTACACTGCACTTTTCACAAGGACCCTTACACTTGAACCAGTGTAGTGTAATAAGATGTAGAGAGAAAGGATCCCTAAATTGGTCCTTATTGCTGTGTAATAAGCGACGCTCTAACTAGCGGTGTAATAGGCCTATTACACCTTACCCCAGCTGAATTATTCTCAGAATATCCTAATTGTCAACACCAATTTATATTTCCTTGGGTGACCAGTAACGTAAATTAACTTCGGGGACCTAAATATACTTGTGCGGTTCTCGCACAATGTAATGTATGAAAGCGGACTGCATGTATGGAATGGTATAACGAAGGAGTGTCTATCTCTTGCCCAGTGATTCGATGGGTAGTAAAATAGTTGCACCGACCTTGCATTCGCCCTCGACTGGAGAACGTGGACCACGCACGGCGCAGTATACAGGAGAATAGAGGAACACAACAGTACGTTGACTTATGTACATCCATTTCTTAAAGCTACCCATCAATATATAGGCAAAAGATCGAACAATACTAATAATATAAATGCGAAAGTTTGGATGGATGGATGTTTGTTACTCAATCATGCTAGAACGGCTGAACAGACCTGTATAAAATTTGGCACGGAGATGATATTAGTCTGGAATAACATATACACTAGTTTTAATTAAGGAATATTAAAGAGTTACCAAGGGATCAAAACAACCAAGGTTAGGTTACCAAAACTTCAATCCACGCGGACCAAGTCGCAGGCTAGCTAATAAGTCATAAGTTGTGAAAGACAAAGCGGTTGCTCACATAGAACTGATGTATCTCGCCGACTTGCACGAAATGGCGACACTTGCGCAGATGCTCGAAAACGGGCGGCACCAGCCAGTCGATCAGCTCCTGGATCAGCTCGAACTGCTCCGGGATCAGCTTCTTGCTGAGGTGCACGTTGTACGACGCCAGGAAGGCGCGCCAACCTACAGCGACGAGCGATGCCACATCAACAATAACCCTCACCATTACTCAGATATTCATTGTGAGGATCACTCAACTAGACTGCAAGACAACGTGGGCTGACCCCTCGTGAACTCGGTGGACGTACGGCATCAGACGCACAGATGTGAAAATGCTTGCTAAAGACCTGTGTCCAGATGTGGACGGCTATAGGTTGACGACGACTCAGGTACATAGTTCATTCTTTTGCTATTCCAAGTTTTGAGCTTATTCGAACCTTTTCGATTTGAAGAATTCATTATGGAGTTTTTTAATTCCACTATACACAACAACATCACAATGGCATTGTTATGTTGTTGTGTGCAGAGTAACATAAATATATCGCTATTAGTGTCATATTACTGGTTAAACAGGGCTTTGTAGGTCCGCGCATAGGTAGGTACATATAATAAGAGGTGCAAGACACATCATGTATACATAGAAAAGTAACCAAACTAAAAAAAACATACAGCTCTGGGGAAAAAAATATTGGGAGGAATATTGAAAAGCACACAATATTGTCACCTAGCTGCTCGGGCTCCATGTATATCATGCCGCATCGAGACACGGTCGCCGGCGAAGCGAACTCCAAGTCGGCCGGCTCGAAGATTAGATTCATTTTGTTCGTCATCTACAAAATTGCAATACTTATACGTAACATGCAGCATACGGTAATATAGGTAAATAAGCACTTATTTTTTCAATGAGTTTGGCGAAAGAGGTAACCAAAACGGTATTTACAGGATAATCCACAATTTAGGCGTATTGAATTATTTATTTAAGACTCAATAAACTCAATTTATTTATCTCATGTAGGACATACAGGTGTTTCTATGTTATGTTTTGACTCTACCATCAGTTCAGAAAGAAGATTCTGTTAAGAAGATCAAAATCCTCAAAATATTTTGGAAACCACGACCAAGACCAAAGTCTTCGAACATTGCGTGTTGTCAGTGATGACATACGGATCCAAGACATGGTCGCTGACTATGGGTCTGATATGAAGGCTCAAGGTCACTCAGCGGGCGATGGAGAGGACTATGCTGGGAGTGTCCCTACGTGATCAAATCAAAAATGAAGAGAACCGTAGGAGAGCCAGCGTCACCGATATAGCCCGAAGAGTTGCGAAGCTGACGTGGCAATGGGAGGGGTACATAGTTCGGAGAACCGATGGACGTTGGGGTCCCAAGGTTCTGGAATGGCGACCCCGCACTAGAAGGCGTAGTGTCAGGCAGACCCCCCACACAGTGGACGGACGACATCGAGAGAGTCGCAGGGAGTCGCTGGATCCAGGCGGCGCAAGACCGTGGCTCGTGGAGGACCCTACAGGAGACCTATGTCCATCGGTTGATGACGACGAGTACGCCGTGTTAGATGGTGATACCTGTATGATCTCGCCGCTCATGAGGCACAGCTTCTTGTTGTCGTCGAGCACGGTGTTCATGTTCTCGATCCACACGGCGTCCACGGGCCCGTCGAACAGGATCCACTTGCGGTCGCGCGTTATCGACATCGCGTACTCGCGGAACGCGATCGCCAGCACGCCGTCCGACCTGTCACCACACGACCGTACAGAGGGCAGTGGACACTGCTCGTCTGTCCGCAACCATTACGCTACATGCGTAGATCAAGTTCCCCGCACTGTTCCCGGTTATGACATAACTATTTATTTATTAATATTATCAGGAATCAGGCCGAGTCAGGAATCACAAAATTGACAAAATTCATTAAAGATAATATTAAACACCTCAAGCTGTCGTTGCTGTGCAATCAGATCGTTGAGCAAAGTAAGTGCTCGCAGGGTTGGCGCATTTTGTTCACTTTGTTCACCTTACTTTTAAGTGATAAAGGGGCAAACGCCTACACGAGCGGACTGTCTTATCCTTCGCCCACACCGCCAATGCACACCTAGATAATGTGACGCTACTCATCAATTAATAGCATTCAAGAGTGGCTCGGCAATGAACAAGCAAAAATTAGTCAGCGCTCAGCAAACGCTGGAGAAGTTCACGCACCACTCGTGCGACGCGGGGTCGAAGCACCCGTAGAGCTGCCCCATGGTGATGGCCTTGGGGTTGAGGATGCGGTAGACGGCTCCGAACTCCTTGTGCCGCGGCGGCGGCTTCATGAGCTGCAGCGCTCGCAGAGACTCCGCCAGACACTGGTAGGCCTGGGTCTTGCCGCCCATCGGGGGCCCCACCACCATGAACCCGTGCCGCACCAGCATCATCTCGTATATCTGCGGCGAGGGCCCACTACTGAACCGAGGAATCCTCGAGCGGGATTGTCGATTATGAATTTATATTGCAGGTACGCAGACCCTATTGTTCCCTGAATTTGATTTCAAAGGACTTGACCGGTGGAACTATGGCAGCTTGCCTAGGTGTCAAAAATCAATGTTCAGCAATGATTTCTTTATTATTGTAATTGTAATATTTCACTGTTTTCAGATAAAAAAGTTTCAGGAGTCTGAAGGCTCGGAAAACTAAGAAAATGAACAAAAAAAGTTTCACCAAAAGATTGCTTTCCCACACTAGATGGCGCTATTTATTGTGTTGAGCGAGTCCAAAAAAATATTTTCAAGTATTATTTCTTTATTATTGTAATTGTTATATTTTATAGTTTTCAGATAAAAAAGTTTCAGTAGTCTGAAGGCTCTGAAAACTGAGAAAATAAATTAAAAAAGTTTCACCAAAAACTGCTTTCCCACACTAGATGGCGCTATGTATTGTGGTGAGTCTAGAAAATATTTTTTGTTAACAAGTTCAACTATTCGACCACAGATGGCAGCATATGCAATGTGAAAGGGCGTTCCAGTTTAACTATTCGACCACAGATGGCGGCATATGCAATGTGAAAGGGCGTTCCTTTAAACGCAGTATTTCAAAATGCTTTGTTCGATCAATTAGTTTGAGACTTGTCAAAAAATAAAAATAATTATAAGCAAAACATACATTTCCTTTTCATTACTATTTAATTGATCAAAAATAAATCATTCATAATATAATGACTAAGGTACTTAAATGGTATTCATGTAGGGTTACAAGATTATTATTAGGCATGGATATAATGTAACGTCAAAATGGAGTAGTGCTTAGAGAGGAAAGCGGACGCTCAAGATTTAAACAATAAACGTACTGTTTTTTTTTGTCATTTGAACCCTGACCTTATTTGGAATAATAAATCCATAATAATTTCGTTTTGAATTTTTAAACCTTACTGTAAAAACGGAAATCCTGTGCATTGTCCCGAATCGGAGGGCAATTACTGGTCATGTCCTTTGTGATTGGTTTTTATTGTTAGTTTATTAATTATTTTTAAACAGATTATCTATCTATATATATGAAAATCAATTGCTGTTCGTTTGTCTCGCTAAAACTCGAAAACGGCTGGGCCAATTTAGCTAATTTTGGTTTTGAAATGTTTGTCGTAGTCCAGGGAAGGTTTAAACGGTGAGAAAAATATGGAAAAATAGCGAGGAAGATAGGGCACGACAACGTATACCCGTCCCACTAGTCTATCTATATATTCTCATTTGGCGATATATGATTGATAGATGGTGATGATGCTGCCAGTAACTGGGTGTACACTCAAACTTTAATTTTTATTTTGTGAGTGTGTATACTCTATACGCAAACCATCAAATAAAATAATACTGCTCACCAGTTTGGCGAGATTTATATTTTGTAAAATAATTTGGCATCTACATATTTGAAATAAATAAATTAAAAAAAAAATGAACGACTGAAGTTCTGGTTGAACCCTCGCGTCGCTGGAGCCGTCAACGTACGCCGTGGACAGTGGGTATACCTGTATGATCTTCTCGAGGTACCAGTCGGTGGGCTGCAGGTTGCGCTTCTCCAGGTCGCGGTGGATGCAGCGCAGCAGCTCGGCGCGGTCGGGCTGCGGGACCTGCACGCCCGGGAACAGGTCCGAGTAGATGCCCGCGAACAGCGGCACGTCCTGCGGGCACCCTCGCGTGAGAAACAGCTCCAGCACTACGACGGCCTCCGCGGCGCAGTGTGGAGCGCTGTTGTCCCGGGCTCGATCCCCGGCAGGGTCGATTTAGGAATTTGAAATTTCTGAACTTTCCCTGGTCTGGCCCGGTAGGAGGCTTCCGCCGTGGCTAGTTACCCCCCTACCGGCGAAGACGTGCCGCCGAGCGAATTGGCATTTAGATACGATGCCGTGTAGAAACCGAACAGGGGAATGGGTTTAATATAACCGCCAAGTCTCTAACAACCATCTTACCATCAGGTGAGATCGCAGTCAAGGGCTAACTTGTAGTGGATAAAAAAAAAACTACATCGCGTGGGGGGCATGGTAAACACGAGTAGACGCGGAGGGCCTGACCGACCAAAATTCAGATTTTGGGCGTTTCTTTGCGCAGCGGACAGAAGTGGTGAAATAGTAACTATTGCTAGAGAAATTTACAAGCAACGCGGATCTTCAAGCGAGGGTACGGGCGTCGAGGCATGGCCTCCTTACCCGGGCGGTAAATGTCTTCTAGCCGTAAATCGGCTAGGGCCTGCCTTGTAGGCTACAGGCCCCTGGGTCAGTTGGGTTTCGCCGCGGGTGACGTCATCACCGTCGCGCGCGGATCATGTCAAATTCTGTTATCTCAAGTCAATTTTATGTCAAGATCGGTGACATAACATTGCAACCAAGACATATAATCGCCGCTGCGCGCGGAGTCGGTGTCACAGCCAGTGTTTGTCTGTGTACTTGATTCACAAGTTAGTCTCTATCCTAGATGTGACAGGGAGAGTGGTCTAGGAACTCAATGGTGGATAATGAATAATGACCGGCGTCTACAGCAGAAAAGGAATCAATAGCCTGGCTGACGAGAGCCGGGACTCGTCAGCTGCTGGTGGCATTCGAGCGTTTACAGTTGCTAATAGCCTGGCTGACGAGTCCTGGCTACCAAACGAGCATCCAGCGCTGGTGGCATCCATCTGCAGACAACGGTCAAAGCATTGAGATTGTACCAGCTGCTGGTGGCATTCGAGCGTTTACAGTTGCTAATAGCCTGGCTGACGAGAGCCGGCTACCAAACGAGCATCCAGCGCTGGTGGCATCCATCTGCAGACAACGGTCAAAGCATTGAGATTGTACCAGCTGCTGGTGGCATTCGAGCGTTTACAGTTGCTAATAGCCTGGCTGACGAGAGCCGGCTACCAAACGAGCATCCAGCGCTGGTGGCACCCATCTGCAGACAACGGTCAGATCGGTACAATTGCAACGTGTTCACCTGCGACAGAAACTTGGGCATGTTGACGTCGATGATGGCCCTCAGCACCAGCTGCGCCTCGTCCCCGGCGGGGTAGGTCTTCTTGAGCGCGCCCGAGGCCAGCAGCACGGACTTCACGGCCCGCATGCCGTAGTCGTAGTGGTTCTGCGACGACAGCTGCTCCGAGCACAGCTTGTACGCCTGCACTATCTTGCGCGCCAGTCTGACGTCACACGCGAACAGGCCATTCACAACAATTATAAAACACGACTGCCCTGCCAAGTAACGAACTAAAAAGTTACAAATCTAAATTGATCTAGTTAAATTAGAATCTTAATCACATTTTTACTAAATCATGTTGTGAATCACTGGATATTGAACTATAGTGTTGTATATTTTTGGAACCTACTCATCATTTTCTGGATGATGATTATATCGTCGTCAACCGATGGACGTCCACTGCTGGACATAGGTATCTTGTAGGGTCTACTTAACTGCCATGCCCCTACTAACAGGTTACCATTATCATACCATTCCATTAGGTGAGATATCATACAATATCTTACATATCAAGGGCTAACTTGTAGTGATAAAAAAAAACCTAGTTAACATTCTGCCTTGAGTTGACGTGAAACTCATTGCACGCTATTTCTGATAACAGGATAATTCAGCCAGCCAGCAATGGGTTGAAGTGCTGATGATGAGGATGAGGGTGAGGAGCAAGGTGGGTGGATGGGTGTGCGTACTCACGGGCCGGCGTTGACGAAGCCGTTGGAGTAGAGCGTGATCTCCCCGATCATGGCGTAGTCGGGCACCATCATGGCCACCGTGCGGAACAGCACCTTCAGGTTGTCGGGCAGCTCCGTGCGCCCCGCGTACCTGCCCCGACCACACACACCCCTTACATGCTGTGTGTCAGAGGAAACCTTGCAAACCTTGGCTGTCCACTGCAGCCCATTAACGTCCCACTGCTGGGCACAGGCCTCCACACTCTCATAGGAGAGAGGTAGAGCTTAGATCCACCGCGCTGCTCCGATGCGGGTTGACGGGCTTTTATCATGATAGTGATAGCCGGCGCCGATGGCTTAACGTGCTCTCCGAGGCGCGGGGGTGAAACACCGCCAACTTCCTAACTCCGGGCTAGGACTGAGAATTTCTAATCAGATAAACCCAATACTCGATTGTGGCCCGACCCGGGACCTCGTCGGCCGCAGTCGAACATGCCAACCACTGGACCGATGAGGCAGTCTTGTCTGTTATCGAGTAATTTTTTTACTTAAGTAATAGAGAAATTAAAAATGGGCCAGCTTAAGAGAATCTTTAAAGTAACGCCTTCGTATTTGGATATAAAAAATCTCTAGGATTCGAGATTATGAGAAACGATCATAAAACAGACTGTACGTTCAGTAGCAAAAGCAGAGCAGAAGGTTTAAAGACTGTAATAACCAAAGATCTTGAATTGAAATCTTTCAGCAACAATATCCAAGGCGGAGTCAGCAGATGTTCACCTCGTCGAACTCGTCACGTCGAAGCTTACCCGGGATTCATGGTGATGAAGACGGAGCAGGTGGGGTTGAGGCTGATCTCCGTGCCCTCGAAGATGAACCGCTTCTCGCGGCGCAGGATGGCGAGCTGGATGGACAGGATCTGCTGCGCCACCACGGACAGCACCTCCAGCTCGATGCGGTTGAACTCGTCGAAGCACGCCCACGCGCCCGACTGGGCCAGCCCCTGTGGCGACCAATGCATGCCAGCTATACCACCGCGTCACAGTACAACAAGTGGCCTTTTAGTAAGAAGTTTTTGCCTGGTGGGAGGCTTCGGCCGTGGCTTGTTACCACCCTACCGGCAAAGACGTGCCGCCAAGCGGTTTAGCGTTCCGGTACAGTGCCGTGTAGAAACCGAATAGGGGTATGGGTTTAATATAACTGTCATGCTCCTAACAGGTTAAGCCGCTTCCATCTTGGACTGCATCATTACTTACCATCAAGTGAGATCGCAGTCAAGGGCTAACTTGTAGTGGTTAAAAAAAAAGTTCTTTTTTTGCTTTCAGCGAACTTCATGGTCACTAATCAGGATAAGGTTTTGAGAGTTCGTTTGACATCAACCTTATGCATTATTAAGTATTATGTGCTTATGCCAACGATGTCTTCCTAAATCAAGCTCTGTTAAAGTTGGATACAATTTGTATTCGGTACCAAAGCTACAGGATCATTGTTACTCTTCGTTTGACGTTCTAAATAGTAGTAGTTAAATCAACTATGCGTTAGACTCGCAAACTCGAAAATGGCTAGAACGATGTTTTTGTATTTTTTCGTGTGTGTGAGCGGGATCAGGTATGGTTCACGAGCATGTGAGTGTGTGAGGGTGAGGCAGCGAGAGTATGGTTCATTATGACTGAACGTGTTAGCCCGCCACCATTTCAGACTGCATCATCACTTACCATCAGGTGAGATCGCAGTCAAGGGAAGTGTCGAGCGTGTGAAGGTGTGAGGGTGTGAGGGTGTGAGGGTGAGGGTGAGGGTGAGGCAACGAGAGGCAAGAGGCAGCACCTTGAAGAACTTGCCGAGCGCCTTGTAGTCGAGCCCGTCGGAGCAGTTGAAGACGACGCACTTCTTGGCCACGGCCTTGGCGAGGTCCTTCGTGGTCTCCGTCTTGCCCGTGCCGGCCGGGCCCTCGGGCGCGCCGCCCAGGTTCAGCTTCAGCGCGCTCATCAGCGTCCTGCACAAGTGAGCACGTTACGACATTACCCCATGCAAACTCGAGAACGGCTGGGCCGATTTAGCTGATTTTGGTTTTGAAATGTTTGTCGTAGTCCAGGGAAGGTTCTAAACGGTGAGATAATATGAAAAATTGCGAGGAAGATAGGGCAGGACAACGTCTGCCGGGCCCACTATATATATATAAAAATCAATTGCTGTTCGTTTGTCTGCTAAAACTCGAGAACGGCTGGGCCAATTTAGCTGATTTTGGTTTTGAAATGTTTGTCGTAGTCCGGGGAAGGTTTAAACGGTGAGATAATATGGAAAAATTGCGAGGAAGATAGGGCAGGACAACGTCTGCCGGGCCCACTAGTATATATATAAAAATCAATTACTCTTCGTTTGTTTAAAACTCGAGAACGGCTTTGCCGATGATTTCGGTTTTGAAATGTTTGTCGTAGTCCAGGGAAGGTTTAAATGGTGAGCAAATATGTAAAAATTGCGAGGAAGATAGGGCAGGACAACATCTGCCGGGCCCACTAGTTAGTAATAAAAGGTGTTCAGCAATGAACAGTCGTTCGCCTTAACGTCCCGACTTCCCCTCGTGGCGACCGATGCCATATTTGGGGCGCTCGACGCGGTATAATGTTCGGCTTCGAATTTCGCTGTAAAGGCGAACTTAATACCTAGAGGTGTTCTTTTCCAGTTGACCTTCGGTAATGGGACAGGGTTGTAATCACAGTGCGTACAGTAAGTATGAAGAGATAAGCTGGGGTGAGAAGGGTGGATAAGTTTGATAATTTATTATGCAGTTTAGTAAATGGCTTGAATGAGGAAATTAAGTCAAATACATAACAAGAAATACAAGTACATTAGTAATACGGTAGTAATGTAAATAAAAGTCGTCGCCGTCAAAGTACCCAGTTGTACAAAGTTTTATAAAGATGGTCATAAATAGGAGATAATATCTACTAAATTCTTTCACAACTTTTGACCATCTTTCACTTAGATGGACACTATATTCATTAAAAAAACTATTTGACAAATATTTTATTTGATAGTCCGTGACGTCTTGACCCTGGGGCCCTCCTGAAAATCAGCGTTGCAGTATGTTATGCAGGTATATACCTATCTCTCATGCTGTGGCACGTGCTGAGGAGGTGGCCCATTGACCGCACGTAGTATAAGTTTAATTTGTATTTGTATAAGTTTAGTTATAATAATAAGTATAATGAATTGTAGTGTTGGTTAATAAACTTTTATTTATTTACTTAAATTCAATGGGTTTACGTGTTTAAATCTTTCAAATAAGTTTCGAGCAACTCAGCGTCGGACTTTTGTTGATGTTTTTGGGACACCCTGAAAATGCATAACGCGAGAATACCCAATATTTTCACAGTGACTTATACCTCAGGTCAGATATCAGCGTGTTCTTCTTCAGGGTTCCAAACGCGGCCAGATCAGAGAAGAAGCCCACAAGCAATACCGGCGCACCTGTAGCACCTGTCGGTGAGCGGCGTGGCCACGAGGCGGCCCGTGTTGCCCAGGTACTCGAACCCGTAGTCCACGTCCGTGGTGATCATGGAGCACACGATGCGCTCCCCGCGCCAGTAGTAGCGCAGCTGCGAGATCCAGTTGAAGTCCGTCACCTCGCGCACTCTCTTCTCCTCCATCTCCTCCAGGATCGAGCGACCTGGATGGTACCGAGGATTTAGCTGTACACCTCAAAAGTCAAATCCATAAAATCCTACCTCTCGTATCACTTGAACAGCAACGAGTTAACTATCTACCGGCTTTTAAAAATCTACCAACCGATTACCCGCTGCAGCTCATTAACATCCCACTGCTGGGCACATGCCTCCACTCTCACAGGAGAGAGGTAATTAGAGCTTAAACGCTGCTCCAATGCGGGTTGGCGGGCTTTAAAGACTATTATTATGTTAGTGATAATAACCGGGACCGACGGCTTAACGTGCTCTCCGAGGCACGGGGGTGAAACACCGCCAACTTCCTAACCCCGGGCTAATTATGGCCCGACCCGGGACTCGAACCCGGAACCTCGTCGGCTGCAGTCAAACATGCTAACCACTAGTCGAACGAGGCAGTTACTAGAACAAAGATGCAGTTTTTCGATTACCCATCCGTTACAAATCCATATTCACAAAAGTTATTTGCGGATTGTTGTTATTCGTGCATCGAAGACCTTCGAAGTGAAGTAACCTTCTTCAATCTGACGTTTAAAAACAATTTTTGACAAGCGTGGCGAATATTTTACTCCGGTACGAGCCCATAAAATAATCAGAAAGACCTCAGGAAACTCGATAACTATTTCTCGACTTTATCGCGAACTTTTGATGACGACCTCCGTGGCGCAGTGTTGAGCGCTGTTGCCTTAACGAGCGAATATACCGGGTCGATCCCCGGCAAGTTTGCCCTGGTGGGAGGCTTCAGCCGTGGCTAGTTACCACCCTACCGGAAAAGACGTGCTGCCAAGCGATTTAGCGTTCCTGTGCGATGCCGTGTAGAAACCGAATAGGGGTATGCGTTTAATATAACTGCCATACCCCTAACAGGTTAGCCCGCTACCATCTTAGACTGCATCATCACTTACGATGAGGTGAGATCGCAGTCAAGGGCTAACTTGTAGTGGATAAAAAAAAATCGCGTCTCAATAAGTTTTCATCGCATGTAATGGCAAGCCATGGAGTGGCTGACCGTGCACGTCGATGACGATGAGCGCCTCGACGGTGATGCGGTTCCCGGGCTCCAGGTCGCCCTGCACCAGGTACACCAGCCCGTTGATCTGCCGCGTGCTCTGCGCGATCAGCTCCGGCAGGCTGCTGCTCTGGATCGCTTCCAGAGCCTGCGGCACCCGACAAAGCCATAAGGAGCATCCCAACATTCATTTACTTACCACAAGTCGTATTTGCTTGGTGCAGTGGTGAACGATGTTGTTTCATAAGCGGAAGGTCCTGGGCTCTACCCCCAGTAGGGGCAATTTGGGAATATGAAAACGTTTTTGTACGTTTTTGAATTTTTTCTGATCCGGTGTGATAGGAGGTTCGGCCGTGGCTTGTTACCACCCTATCCGCAAAGGTTACCTGCCACCGCCGAGCGATTAAGCATTCCGGTACGGTGCCGCTTACAAACTAATTTATAGCGGTAATCTCACATAGCCCATTTAACGGTTCTAACAGGTTAGCCCGCTAATTTCTTAGGCTCGCGAGATCGATATCGCAGTCAAGAGCAAATTCGTAATGGATAAAACAACTCAGGAGCTAGCTACAGTCTGGTAGGACGTGCAGGCACCTTCAAACGTTTGTTTTAATATTTGTGTGTCTTGGTATATGTTCTTAGGTTCAATAGTGTTGAGAACGAGAAGATATCGAAGATCAAAAGGGTTAATTAAGACATGGAATATCTACATAGTTTTATAGGAGCGAAAAAGGGAACAAGATTTCGAAGATCAAGAGGTATATATACATAAACTTAATCGACTCGGTGGGCAAAATTGGAACTAATTTTTATGCGCTGTCACCGGGTCAGATAAGTTATAGGCCTATTACACTGCACTTTTCACAGGGACCTTAACTTGAATCAGTGTAGGGTAATAAAATTAAGGGAAAAGGGTCCCTAAATAGGTCTTTATTGCTGTCACCGGGTCAGGTAAGTTAGTCAGTCTGTAGACCAGCACAACAACACACGGTGTCACCTCCGTGGTGTATGGGCAAAATTGGAACTAATTTGTATGCGTCACATAAGTCAGTCGGTGTGTAGAGCAGCACAACACACGGTATGGTATGCGTCACATGAGTCAGTCGGTGTGTGAGCAGCACAGCATCAGGGTCACCTCGGTGGTGTACTGCACGCAGGAGCAGGCCTGCACGAGCTGGCCGGGCCAGCGCAGCACCCACTGCTCGCGCGCGCCCAGCGCGTGCGCGGCCAGCGCCTCCGCCGCCACGTCCCGCAGGCTCGTGGCCATCTGCTGCTCCAGCTGCTGCAGCCAGCGCTCCACCATGCCCTGCGGACCAGCGGCGCCATTGCGACATTCCATACCATCCACCGCAGCAGCGGCACTTGTAGTGTAACAGTAATAAAGCGGACCGATTGAAGAACAGACGTGTCTCATTTTAATCCGACCAATACACCTCACACTATTACTTGTACACACACAATACCTACATGATGACGTAAACATGACGCGGCTACGTCAGCCAATCACGTGCCGCCGCCTGAATCACGATAACGAAGTTCTTTCGGAATTGTACTATATATGGAAATATCAACCAACAACAGTTGGCCCAGCTGGGATCCCCGAGCATGACACCGGCTCGGAGGAAGATCTTCCTATAGCATCGGTCGAGCATACCATATGCTCCCGACATACTTAGCAGTTAGCTGATAAACATTTGTGAAGATAACGAGACACGTGCGCAGGTTCGGAATTTGTATCATGTTATCATTTAGTAAGGAAATAATCTATAGCGACCCCCACGATAAAAGCTGATGGCCTCGAAAGATCTGTTCTGTTTCGTGACCGATTTCGACGGAAATGACTTGGCTGAGATGGTTTATATCCTCGACTCATCTGCTTTTAATACAAAAATCCTAGTGTTTTTCAGTCGGTTTACATTTGCACACCATTGTATGGTAGAATATGTTAGGAAAATTAAACTACTTTAAGATCTAACCTGTACCCATATTCTTGCAAATAAATATTATTTATTTATTTATCACATTTATCGGTTTCCCTGGACGGTAAGTAAAGTCGGAGTCGAGCACGATCTGCGGCACGATGCGTTGGAACAATGAAATGTAAATGACGGCAAGTGGTTAGAGAACTGGGAAAGGAGACCCTAGCAGGGGCGACCGGCATGCAGATGGTATAATATGGTCGCTGGTCGCTAATGTAGGTACACACCTTAGCATCGGCAGGCTGTATGGAGGAGGAGAGTGTGACCACCTCCCCCTCGGCCGAGGTCATGCCGACGATCTCTTTGGCCGCGTTGAACTCCAGCGTGTAGATGCCTTCGAAGCACTTCTTGAGGTGAGGCTGCACGCGCATCGGGTCTTTGGTCTCCGACAGAATCTCCAGCAGCTCGTCGTTAGATAGGAAAAAGAATCTGTCAAGTGGCACAGTTTTGTCTTCATGTTTTCATAGACACCATTGCTTAATCGTTTAGATGGTAGTTCCCTAAGCAAGAGCAGTACCGAATAATTTTGCTTTTAGTTCTAGATGAGTTTAAGTATTTTAAATATTGAAAAATCCCCAAATATCCAATTTAATAAATTTTTCAATGAATAAAAATTACAAAATCTAACGAACCTCGGGAAGAACAACCTCTTCTTTTCCAAGTAATCGTTCAAGCCACGTTGAATTTCATCCAATAACGCGTTATTGAATCGCAACTTCTTCAACAACCCTGAAAATATTTTATTGTTAAACGACGCTTGCAAATTCCTCTTAAAAATACGTGATAATGTCTTGAACTTGCCGGATAAAACGTATCCGTACGGCTGAGGGGTCCGAGCTATCTCCGTACCAAATTTCGCCAAAAGCGGTTAATTTTTAATCCGTCTCCGCCATCTGGATGCCTCTATTCCGGGAATCTCTCGTTATTGCAGGTCTTTACTTGGACGCACCTCCACATTACGGAGCCAGCGTCCGCTCGCTATGTCTTCTCAAAACAACAATATTCGAGAGGCGGATAAAGAAATCTCAAGTCTGCCTGTTCAAAAAATAACTTAAGATCTCCCGAAAACGTGGCTCGCTTTGGACTAGTATGGATCGGTAGCGACTCGTGGGATCGACGTTTACATTAATAAGCCATAATTAACAAAATTAAAAAACACGACTGCCCAGCCAAAAACGGAACTAAAAAGACAAAAGTCTAAATTAATTTAGTTAAATTAGAATCTTATTCACATTTTTATTAAACGATATTTTTTTTGTGAATCACTGGATATTGAACTATAGTGTTATATATTTTTGGAATCTACTCATCATTTTCTAGATGGTGATTATATAGTTAATCTTATTTTCAAATTTTTTTTTTCAATTTTAGTCTTTAATGCGGGACCATGGTCACCCCATCATGTTTTTTTTTAATTTTACTAGCCTACGTCACCCGGAATAAGCTAGGGATTGTAACGATACCTCGTTTATCAAAATCGGTTCAGGAGTATAGAAGTTATGGCGGAATATACAAACTCACATACATACATATATACATACATGAACCACACTGGGCGGCCGCGTATCTCTGACAGCTACAGTGTAACGATCGCAATCACCTCTGATTGGACAACACTCTTTCACTACTGCACAAAATCCATTGACGCAGCAACAATACCATAAATTCAGCCGATCACAACAAAAAAAAAAATTTATGTAATAATAATATAATTTATTAGTATGTAATAGTAATATTTTTATGATGTGATGTAAATTAAATTTAAATAAAAAAAAAATAAAAAAAAAAAAAAAGTATTGGTTACAGTAACAATGATCGATGCAGTGTTGGTATATGAGCTCGCAGGGAAAAGAAAAGACGTCTGCACTGTACGATTGTCTGTTTAATAATAATGAAATATTGTACAGGCTACAGCAAAGAGCAAATAAATGGTGAATGATTGTTTAAGTGAGTGAGAAGAATGTATGAGAGTGACTGAAGGAATGAAGTATGAACTACGTCCATAGACAACTATTATATTTTGTCATTACAGACTTTTATATCATAGACTAGTATTTTTTCACTGTATTCCAACATGTAGAAGATACGCGGTCGCCCTGCTGCAGTCAATGTAGCCCTCAGTGCAGGCGGTCGTGCAGCACGTGCAGCACGTGCAGCACGCGTGTGCAGTGCAGTACCGGGGTAGTCGGTGGCGGGCAGCACGCGCGGCTCCCGCTGCGTGGCCGCCATCACGGCGCGCCACTCGCGGTCCACGTCGCGGAAGCTGCGCGCCTCGGACGGCATCTGCCGCATTATGTCCTCCGACGAGAAGATCGGCTCCAGGTACATCCACGTGGCCTGGCACTGCGCACACGCGTCTACGCTTCACTATGTCATCTTCAACTATGTCATCCGACTCGCTGACGACGCACACTTTTTTTTTTTTTTAATTATATAGGCCAGCGCTGCTGCTGGGCACAGGCCTCCACTCTCATTAGAGGGAGGGAATTAGAGCTTAGACCCACCACGCTGCTCCAATGCGGGTTGGCGGGCTTTGACGACTATTATCATGTTAGTGATAATAACCGGGACCGACGGCTTAACGTGGGGGTGGAACACCGCCAACTTCCAACTCCGGGCTAGTACTGAGAATTTCTAGTCAGAAAAACCCAATACTTGGTAAGGGTAGTGGCAATAGGCCAGCGCTTGGCTGCAATCAGTGGTGTGATTATGTAAGTCCCCAATCGTCAAAGGTTGGCGTCAAAGTAAAGTAAACCATAATAGCATTGAAATAGAGCTCAAATTCATGTGTCCATTCGCATACGTTTATGGTATCATACATACCTAAACGTATAAGAATGGATACACGAAATTGAGCTCTAACTCAATAATGATATGGTTTATTTTACTTTGACACCGAACTTTGACGATTTGATCGACAATTCTTACACAATTGGGGGGCTGACTTGCTTAAGGTAGTGATACAGCCTAAGGTGGAGCGCGCTAGCCTAGAAGATGCCTATTCACTCTTGATTTGAAGGTACCTATACTAAAAGAGGAGGGGGAAACGGAAGCCGGAAGGGCATTCCACATCCTAGCGGTTATAATTAGAAACGAGGAAGCAAATCGCTTCGTACGAGCCCGCGGAATTTCGACTGCGTAAGGGTGCAGATCTTGTCGATGCCTTGCGAGTTGCGGTTCGATAATAAAAAGTTGACGGAGTAACCAGATCTCTATCTCTATTCTAGATATCTTTAGAGACTGATAAATGATTTATTTATTTCATGTAGGACAACTTGTGTCACTTATGAAACGTTAAGACTCGACTACCGGTTCGGAAATTCTACTGAGAAGAACCGGCAAGAAACTCAGCAGTTGCTTTTTTCATTGAAAAGAAGAGGTTACAATATGTAGACAACACAACACATACGTTACAAGTATTACACTGACTTGTGGGTCACTGGATGCGAGGCCGGTTGCTTCCATGCTACTTTGTCGTTAATAAAATCATCGATAGTGTAATAAACTCGGCTTAACAAATGCTGTTTGGCAAATCCAGAAACTCTTTGGGAACCATATTATTGAAGCTATTAAATTACAGTAGCTTCCAACTCTATAGTGCCGGCTGACGTATAGATTTTATTTTTGGAGTGAATATTGTTCGAGTGACGGGAAGGATTTTTTGAGAAATTCCAAAGAAATCTAAAAAAAACCAGCACTGGGATTGAAGACGACGCGAATTCAAGAAAATCAGGAAATTCGTTTGTTTCGTTGACTGACTAGAAAAAGAAGTTTGTGTAGTAATTCGCAGAGAGGATTAAGCATGCCTGCAGAAAAATTCGGTTTACTTCAAATGGATTTGCCGTAACTCCAAAGTTAATGTTTTGTAATGGCTTTAACCCTCAAAACGGCAAGACTAAACATTTACAAAAAACATTTGTTTTATGCATTTTCTTGGTTCATGATGCCTTCTGGACTTAGGGAAAAATATAAAAAAAATATATGATTTTCCATTTTCCCACAGGATACGATGCCGATTACTCTACAAAAGAACGATACTCCTTTACGGGTACCGTAGTGTACGTTGCCGAGTAGACTAGTTATACTTAGTTTAGACTAAAACTAAAAAATTAGAAGAAAAAGCGTATGATTGTTTTGGAATTGGCGAACCACACCTAAAGATAAAAACCACAATAAAATTGTGACAACATGATCTTAAAAAAATTTAATGTATGCTGCCAACTTGCCAACAAATTGGCAACGTATCTCATGGTACCCCTTACTCAAAATCGGTAACAACGATTTAAGGGTTAAAATTATATAAGGTATAACAAACTCGAGGGATGTGAATCAACGCGGCCAATATGCCAGCGGTGCGTCCTCACCTGCAGCCACTGGTCGAGTATATCTTGCATGCTGATGAGCTTCTCCTCCCAGGCGACCATGTCTTCCTCGAACGCCTTCACGTAGGGCGAGCCGCGCATCGTCTGCGACTTGAGGATGTGGTCGTCCAGCTGCTGCTGGATGTCGTCCAACCCCGTCAGGATTCCCACCCCGGTATCTCTGATATTTAACATTTTCAAATGCAAATGTTTTTTATTCAAATAAACTGTTACAAGTACCTATGAATCGTCAAGTGAATCTACCACTGGTTCGGAATGACATTCCTACCGAGAAGAACCAGCAAGAAACTCTGTAACACTCGAGTAACGGTGATATTGTACATTAAAATTCAAATAAGTTATTTAAGTGCTTCTGATTCAAACGGGAAAGCATCGTCTGGATTCTGGAAGGTATAATATATAACAACGCCCGCACTTTTGCAAAATAAGTTAACAACCACCGAAAGGTTTCGATTACGAAAGTACGAAACAATCTGTATGACGAAACACAGCAAATGTGCGATCTCACCTGATGGTAAGTGATGATGCAGTCTAAGATGGTAGCGGGCTAACCTGTTAGGGGCATGGTAGTTATACTAAACCCATACCCGAGTTATATTAAGGCCGAAGCCTGCCACCAGGCCAGACCAGGGAAAATTCAGAAATTATAAATTCCCAAATTGACCCTGCCGGGAATCGAGTCCGGGACCTTCGCACGTTAAGACAACAGCGCTACACACTGCGCCACGGAGGTCGTCAAAATTCTAGGAGGAATTCGAGGAGGTCAGTTTCTAGTGAATTGGAATGTTACAACCCATATTCCACAGGATGTGATTGCTTCAAAAGGCGTCTAAGAACAAGTGTAGGGGCACACAATACCTACATGATGAAGTAAATATGACGCCACCACGTTAGCCAATCATGTGCCGCCGCCTGAATCACGATAACGAAGTTCTTTCGCAATTGTACTATACATGGAAATATCAACCTACAACAGTTGGCCCAGCTGGGATCCCCGAGCATGACACCGGCTCGGAGGAAGATCTTCCTGTTGCATCGGTCGAGCATACCATACGCTCCTGACACAAGTGTTCAGGTCGGGCGCAGCGCAGGACCTGAACACTCGTCCTCAGCCCCCTCCCAGGGCTCCGGCACCGACCTGTAGGGCGCGACCTCGAACTTGACGCCGAGCCACTCCTCCTTCATCTTGGCGAGCGCCCTCTCCAGCGCGTGCTCCTTGGACGCGCACTGCTCGATCTCCTCCAGCTGCGCCGGGAACATGTGCACGCCTTGCTCCACCATGTCCGCCAGCGTGCTCTCCGGCGCGTGCGCCACCGGGCCGCCCACCAGCTCGCCGATGCGCGCCCAGTGCCGCTCGCGCATGCCCTGCACCACCACACTCCACGTTACCGCTGTGCTCACAATAAACGCGATATCCATCTCTCTAATAACCCCGATGTTCGGCGGGCGGACAGTCGAACTCCTCCAGCATCGGTCGTTGCGATGCGCGGCGGTTTTTTCTTTTAAATCTATTAGCCCTCGACTACGATCTCACCTGATGGTGAATGATGCAGCTTAAGATGGTAGCAAGCTAACCTATTAGGGGCATGGCGGTTATATTAAACCCATATCAATATTCGGTTTCTACACGGCATCGTACCGGAACGCTGAATCGCTCGGCGGCACGTCTTTTACCGGTAGGGTGGTAACTACCCGAAACCTCTGGCCCAGATCAGGGAAAATTCAGAAATTATAAATTTCCAAACCTTGCCGGGGATCGGACCCCGAACCTCAGCACGTTAAGACAACAGCGCTCGACACTGCGCCACGGAGGTACACACCTTGTTGCAGATGGCGGTGAGCACGGGCAGCAGCAGCTTGAACTTGTCCAGCTTGTTGCGCAGCATGTCCGCCACGCGCTTGGCGCCCGGGTGCTCCACCAGCTGCTTGCCCAGCTTGTACAGCAGCTTCCACCACGCCTCCACGTCCTCCGCGATCTGCTCCGCGTCCAGCCCCAGGAACGGCCCGTGGTACCTGTGACCCATCGCTGCTGAAGACCACTGCACTACCACGTCGTAACAGTTATCATCTTTGGACATAATATGAACGTCCTGCTAGAACAGCTGAGTTTGAGTTCGAGAACCTTTGCATGCATTTTCTCTGAATAACCTAAAGCCCTTCATAATAAAGAAGTTCCGCTAAGGTATGGAACGCCCTTCCGGCTTCCGTTTTTCAATCCTCTTATAACATCGGTATCTTCAAATCGAGAGTGTAGGCGAGCGCTCCTACCTTAGGCCGCATCCCTACTCCCAGCAAGTCTGATTGCAGTCAAGCGCTGGTCTACAAATTAATGAAACAAGTGAAATTAATTTAACGAATTAAAAAATACGACTGCCCTGCCATATTATTATTTTTGGAGTTTACCTCCATAAGAAGCGATTTGCATATTGGGAGCCTTTGGAATCTTATTCACATTTTTTATTAAATGATATATTTTTGTGAATCACTAAATATTGAACTATAGTGTTATATATTTTTGGAATCTACTCATAATTTTCTAGATTATGATTATATAGTTAATCTTATTTTTGAATATTTTTTTTTCAATTTTGGTCTTTAATGTGAGACCATGGTCACCCCATAAATTTTTAAAAAAAATTTACTAGCCTATGTCACCCGGAATAAGCTAGGGATTCTAACGATACCTCATTTATCAAAATCGGTTCAGGCGTATAGAAGTTATGGTAGAATATACAAACTCACCGTACACTCACTGTAAACTCAATATACATACATACATACATACATACATACATACATACATACATACATGAACCCTGAAGACAATATACTCCTTTTTTCAGGCAGTCGTATAAAAAGCAAACCATTTCTCGTAACCGTCGTAGAAGTCGAAGGCGGTGTGCCACAGCTTGTGGAAGGGCTCCACGCCGGCCAGCATGTTGCTCATGCTGAAGTACACCGACACCTCCTGCTCCAGCAGCATCTCTTCGTTGTTGATCTCCTCGGCTTCGCGCTTGGCGTCCTGTCGACACCACGATATCTTCGTACACCACATTCGTCTCGATCGTCGAACGAGAAACGATATAGGAAGGACTTTAGGCTTATTATACTGCACCTTACACAGGGACCCTTACACTTGAATCAGTGTAGGAAGAAAGGCTCCCTACATTGGTTCTTGTTGCTGTGTAATAAGCGACGCTCTAAATTACGGCCACACCCACCGTTACCACAGAGCCCTGTAAAAAGTGCAGTATAATAGGCCTATTAGCACACGTAAGTCACGTAAGACCTAAATCTGGTGCGGCGTAAGACCGCGACTATAACGAGTACCTTCACGCGATCAAATATTTTTTTCTTTTTAATAGAATTTTTGGATATAATTGGTAATGAAATCAAATAAAAACTAACCGTTAAATTGTGGAAGATTTCGTCAACTTTCCCGACGACCTCCCTGAGTAGATCCAAGTTCAGCAGCGGCGGGTCGAAACGACGGAACAGCTCCAGCTCTTTCTCGTGCTTCTTCAGTTTCTCCTCGTAGATGGCCTTCCTGCTCTTCAGTTTGTCTTCCGCCATTAGCTTCTTGGTGTTGAGAGTTTTGATCGTGAGGTCTATGGTCTCCTCCATGTCGAGCGGCCAGAGGAACACACGCGTATTGAGGTTGATGTCTTCGACTAGAAAGTGGAGGCGAGCATAATTTTCCCTAAAAATTGTTCTCATCCGCTACAAAATCAAAACGAGGCAGTCAGCTAGCGCACTTGCAAGCAATTTAATATTAAGAACAATATTAATAAATAAAGAATAAAATGTCACTGGAGATACTTAGACTCATGTTTCTTTGACGGAGAATGTGAGACTGCTTTCAAACCGTCGGGGGTCCTTATTGATGAGCTTGTTATGCTATACGACAAACGGTGTATATGTCACCGTAAGATTGTAAAAACCGTTAGATTATAATCTCACTCGCGAAATCGTAAACTGTCGACAGATTGTGAACCGTTCAATGTTCCGAGTGACAATTTTTGAAATATTAATTGTATTTACGTTTTATTGTCTTTCTTGTAGGTTAGATTAGGGTTCGACATATATAACCAGGTTCAGGTATATAACCAGGTTACATTCTACCGGGTTAATATACCTAACAGATTACAATCTACCGAAAAACAATGCGTTAAATTGTAATCTTTCGACGGTTTTTACAATGTTAATTTTTAATTTTATTTTATTTATTTAAGGACATCCAACAGGTTACAATAGAATAACAGGAAAAATAAAGCTAGTTAAAAGAATGATATGCATTATTGTACACCCACTTAGAGGCTGCCACAGCTTGCAATATTATATTAAAAACACTATGGGTCGGAGAAAAAGGAAATAAAAGAGGAAAAGATAAAGAATAAAATAAAAAATAAGCTAACTAATAATAATTAACTTAAATTAGCTGTGATAAGATCCAGCAAGCCGTAGCAGACAGCTAACCGGATCTAGGTCCGTTACACAAAAACAAAAACAAAATAAACAATTGAATGATATAGAATATTATAACATTACAAGTGATTGAATAATTGAATGTTACGGTGGCATGTACACGTGGTTGCGCACGTGTGTAACTCACAGGAGAGGTGCGCGTGCTCCATGAGGAAGAGCACGTGCGCGGCGGTGGTGCGTGCTCTCTCGCGCAAGTCGAACAGGGCGCAGTCGCGGCAGTCCTGGATGTAGCTCAGCAGCTCCACCAGCTGGGCCGTGGTCTCGGGGCTCTCCGACGTGCGCGCCGCCATCTGCTCGTACGCGTCGCAGATCCTGCAGTGCAGGGCACTGTATAGCGCTCTCTGTCTCATCCGAGGCCTTCGATTGTGTTCAACGTGAAACATCGGTACACTGCACCGTTATGAAGTTAGGGGTGTAGCACTAATAGGCTTATTTCACTGCACTTTTCAGAGGCCCCTGTGGTAACGGTGGACGTGGCCGCTAGTAAGGCCCTTTATCTCTAAATCTTATTACACTACACTGATTCAAAATTAAGGGTCCCTGTGATAAGTGCAGTGAAATAGGTCTATAAAGTTGGTGAGTAACTTTAAAAAATATACAAAAGACAGACATCGATGGAAAGCGGGCTCCCGGATCAGAAGTAAAAGTAGGTGTTCCGCAAGGTACAAGTTTAGGACCATTTCTGTTTCTCATTTCCATCAATGATCTTCTTTATCTTCTTCGGCTTCGCCGTGCCATGAGGTATCAGCACGTTTCTGGAAAGTGGTTATAGGCCTATTACACTGTACTTTTCACAGGAACCCTTACACTTGAATTAATGTAGTGTAATAAGATTTAGGAAGTAAGTCCCTAATTTGGTCCTTATTGCTGTGTAATAAGCGACGCTCTATTTAGCGGCCACGCCCACCCTTACCTCAGGGCCCTGTAAAAAGTGCAGTATATTAGGCCTATTAAGTGTAACTTCAAAAAATGTACAAGAGACAGACATTAATGGAAAGAAGTAAAAGTAGGTGTTCCGCAGGGATCAACTTTCGGACCACTTCTGTTTCTCATTTCCGTCAACGATCTCCCTTATCTCCGTGAGAGATGAGACAAGGTGGTCACTCACTCGCGGTTCCACTTGCGGTTGACGGCGACGAAGTGGTCGACGATGTGCAGCCGCAGCGCGTCCACGGCGGCGCGCAGCGCGGCACCGAGCGGCGCGCAGTCCAGCTGCAGCATGCCGAGCGGCACGTCCTGCCGCAGCAGCAGCAGCTCGTGCCGCAGCGCGCGGTACGCGCCGATGCGGCACGAGAACTCCTTGCGGCGAGAGGAGTCGTTTTAACGAGACGACAGAATAATGTTGTATGGCAATTGAGGTTTATAATAAGTTGCCAAAACATCTTATTGACCTGCCTTTGCAAAAATTTAAAACTAAAACCATCGATTGATTACTGCCCCGCCGATTTTATTCTGTTAAAAATTATTTAAACCACTCTTAATAGTATTTTCGTACCACTTGCCACAAAAAGCGAACATAACAATAGTCATTTTTAATCGGTTAAAAACAGGGAAAGAAAATTGTACTGAATTTCATTCATCCTCTAGGGGGAGAATGTGATTTAAATTTGGAATACTTACCGAAATTTATACTGAACTACATCTGTGTTTACACCATTGAGTTTGTATATAAAGCAATCATCTAAATCTTTTTGAAAAAGGAATACGCATTCAAATCAACTCATCAACAATAAATGTACCAAACAAAAATGTAACTATCTCTATCAATAATTGGACCAATGTTACGAATGTTAACTTTTACTTTTAATAAATGCTTATCTCATATCATTATTGTGTTAATTTTTTCGCAAATGGTACGAAAAATAGAGTATTTTCCTCGGTGATAAAGCTGTCTTACTCTTGGGTGAACTTAAATCGTCACCCGCCACAGAAGACACTGCTTTATCCCCTTGGTTAACAATCTACTATTTTATTTGTTATTTCTACTGACTAAGTATAATTTATAATTTATGTGACATCATTTTACCATTTACTTTTGGACGTTATAATATTATATGATTTCCTTTTTTCTTTACGGTGACATTTAACATTGGGCTGCAATTGTTTTTTTTTGTACGTTTTTAAAAATTTATCCAATGTAATGTAATTTAATGTTAATTATTTTATTCAATGATCTAGTGAAATAATTTAATTTATTTACTTTAAAAACAAACACACATTTGCACACCATTGTTTGGTAGAATATGTTAGGAAAATTAAAACTACTCTAAGACCTAATCTGTACACATATTCTTGCAAATAAATATTATTTATTTATTTATTTAAGACCTGCGGGAGAAAACAAAACGAATTGAAACCTTTAAATACGGCGGAGGTTCCGAAGCGAAGAAGCTCAGCAGATCCTGGTGAGCGGTGCCGTCCAGGATGTAGTAGTAGTCGCGATAGACAGCGAGGAAGCTGCCGGGGCCGGGCCGGTTCGCGTGGAAGTGTCCGAGGCAGCGGTTGACGACGTCCACCATGTGCTGCTCGTCCGCGTACACGGCCGACAGGTACGGCCGAGGACGTTGGGCACCTACCGACTTGGTTATATATCAAACGGTTTTTACTCAAGCACCATCTCTAGGAAAAGGCGCTAATGAATTTAGAAAAAAAGTGAAATAATTTAGTTGAAGTGAAATTGGTAATTAAAGTACATCAAACTTATTTTTTTTTTACCCACTAGAAGTTACTGCGATCTCACCTGATGGTAAGTGATGATGCGGTCTCAGACGGTAGCGGGCTAACCTGTTAGGGGCATGGCAGTTATATTAAACCCATACCCCTATTCGGTTTCTACACGGCATCGCACCGGAACGCTCAATCGCTTGGCGGCACGTCTTTGCCGGTAGGGTGGTAACTAGCCACGGCCGAAGCCTCCCACCAGGCAAACTGATATCTGACTCGGTGGCCATAATTTGAACAATTTTTTATGCCTGTTTGTTTAGTTCGTGTTTTTTTATATATACTAGCGACGCTGTCACGGGGTCAGATAAGTTTTTGAGACTACACAATTGTTAGGTGTCTGAATTATTTAACCTATAAAATACTCGGTAAAGAAGAAACTAGAATTTAAATATGGTTTTCAGAAAGTTTATAATGCTATATCAAAAGTTTAAAAACTGAATAGAGGAAATGACATACAGTTGATGCAATTGCAAAATTAAATCAAAACTGAGAAAATGTCGTCTGACTTTTTGTGACATTCCTTTTACTCAGTGAAAAAATTTCTTGAGCTCGAAACTAATTGCGACGTAACCATAGCTTTTTTTTATTGCTTTGACATTTATTTATTTATTTAGGCTATGTATTATGGTGAATTATATTATTATGATTGGTTAAGGATTTAACGATTGATTGGTGGCAAAGGCTTAGAATTAAAGTATTACGAGAACGCTTGCACGATTTCCAACCGGCCCGATTTCGATTTGAAACCTAACCTGGATACATGATAGCGTCAACGCTCGGCAGCTGCTGGTTGACGGCGATGATGGCGTGGAACCACTTGACGATCAGCGCGCGCAAGTTGTCCAGCGAGGGCTCGAAGCCGATGCTGGTGGAGCCCGCCTGCCCCACCACCCTCACGCGCAACAGCGGCCGCTTGGTGAACACGTAGTCTCTGTACTCCTCGCCGAAGTCGTTGCCCTCCTGCCGCCGAGGGAACAAACGATCGTTCAGATTCTGGTATGTTTCGAGTTATTCGCTATTTGTTTGATTATTGATTGAATATAAAATTTACAACTTAGAACCCGGGTCGTGGTTTTGTTTAAAAAAAAACAAGAGGGTTGCCATAGACTACCGCTGTGGCACGTGTCAGCTGTCAGAAAAGGAGATAATATGTAGTGTACGGCGGGAATGATGAACGGGACTGGGGAAATTGGGGGACTTGGGCTGGCTGTGATTTTGTTATATTTACCAGTTAGAAAGTGAATATAATGTCGGAGAATTGAAATAGCTGTTTGATTGCTGAGAGAGTTTCCTTACGCTTCAGATCCAGGTTTATTTATTTGTGAATACAGCTGGGCGATCGCGTATCTCTGACAGCTACAGTGTAACGATCACAATCACCTCTGATTGGATAACACTCTTCCACTATTGGACAAAATTCATTGACGCAGCGATAATACCATAAATTCAGCCAATCACAACAATTAATACTGTAACGATCATTGATGCAGAAGACACGCGGTCCCCCTGCAGTTGTACATAGATGTTAATTTAACAGAACGGTATCATGTATTCTATCACAGTGTGGTGTACAAATCTATTAACTTATTAATAAAAAATTATATTATTAATAAATTATTATAATTCTCATTGAGTAACATAAATTGACCCATGACACATCCTCAATGTCGCCTTTACGTCCAGAATTAAAATACATTTCAATAACATAATTAATAAATTTAAACAAACGAAGATTATAAAAACAAAAAATGTCAATGAAATCATTCATTTCAATTGTCGAAGAATTATTATTATTAAAAAAAAAGATAATGTCAAAATAGAATAAAATGTTAATTTCTTATCCATAAGTTATCATAGTCAAAGCAAAAAGAAAATAACTGTCATTAAGGTAATCATTAATAGAATAGTATGATTTACTTAATAGAAATGTTCGTTCGTTATGATTTGCTATCGACACTTTTCAGAGAGCTTTCTTTGGCCTGTTCGAAATAAAATAAAGATTCCGCTTACCGAATAATACGAAAAGTATTCTGCGAAATGATAAACGCTCCTCTCTACCAGATCGCGAATCTGTCGCGACATCAGCGCATGAATACAACTGTGAAAGAGAAGTCAATGCTGAATCAGTAGTGAAAATTTAATTATTAAGCCACTTCGGTCTACCATCAAGGCAATTCACGCCAGAAATTTGTGTCCAATTTATTGAGCTATTGATTTATTGTCGAAAAATTTAGTTGCGATACTTTTTGACTCTTAAATACTGTCTAATGTCACTCGGCAACTCATATGCAGTAAAGCCTTAACTATGAATGAATTAATGTACGCCCCTGTATGACTAGGAAGGATTTTTAACTTCGACTTTATCGTCGTTTTTCGACCGTAAACAAAAAAACAAAACAAACAAGTACATCATAGCTGCCAAGAAAGTTGAATCGCTCTTTTAGATAAGGTGGCGTCTGAGGATGATATGAAATAGAGTACAAGAGAGAAAGAGCATGTAAATTTCTACGAGATCGGATAGGCAGCAATTTCAACTGAGCACGAAATTCGGACAGATGATCATATTTCCGTAAACCATTATTAATGTAAAGGGAAAAGAGAAGAGGAGAGAGTACACCGCCCTGCGGTACCCCAGAATGAAGAGTTGTAAAAGTTGAGAAATTATCATCCAACCGAACACACTGCTTACGATGAAATAGGTAAGACCGGAACCAGCTGATGACGATTGGTGAGACCTTCATAGTCCTCAAAATAGCCAAAAGTAAGTCAAAGTCAACAATGTTAAAAGCGTTACTGAAGTCTAATAGTACAATGACAGTAAGGAGTTTATTATCGACAGCGTAACGAATATAATCACAGACTTAGACTTTGATTAGAGCTGTTGCAGTACTATGTCCCCGCCGAAATCCTGATTGTAAATTAGTTAAGAGATCATATCTATTTGAATGAACACTAAGTTGCTGATGCACAATGCAAGAACTAGAAAGGAAGAATGGAGATCGGACAAAAATGAGGATATGAATGGTTAGAAACTTAACGTTAGTGAACCGAAAATATCTGAGTTTGGTCCTCCTAAATACCTACCAGGAATTATTAACCAAAAGCAATATAACGTCAGTGAAGAAACTAGGTATGCTCACCTGAAAAACTTCTCGACCTGAAAGGTGGACTCCTTCTTGTTCCTGGCGACGTAGCAGGCCCAGTGGGCGCGCATCCTCACCATGGTGTCGGCCGCGTCCACGAGCCAGTCGTCGAGCAGCCGGGCGCGGGCGGCGGCGCACAGCCGGGCGAGCCGCGCCCCGAACTCGGCCGGGTACTGCGGGAACGGCTCCGACTCCTGCATCTTGTGCATGTCGCAGATGTACATGTCTTGGTATCTGAAACAGGCATCATGTCGAATGTTGAATGAACTTCTTCTTGGCTGTCGAAATATCATCTTCCGTGAAACTCGACGTGCAGATTTGCCCCAGGCTCACCTCATCCATCACGTCGATCTTGTTTTGGAGTGTTTGGAAATATGGAGTATAGGGGAACTTTTCAAACAAAACACTCGTGTTGGTCACAGAAGCCTATATTGATTTATCATTCTAATCATTCATTCATTCATTCTAAGATTCTGTGACGACGGTACCGGACGACTTGGGCGGGGCCTTCTAAGAAATTTTGGCACACGTACCTTGTGACGAATATACTTCAGGAAGCCAGCTAGTTTTAGGGATGGGACGATATGCGTGCTATAGGAGTATATTTCTTTCCTGCAGTTTTTGCAAGCTGAATTCTTTTGGCCTCGGTTACAGAACAAAATAGTCGGTTCAGGTCAGCCGCAGTGACGCTCACCTCTCCTGCCACAGTCTGCGCAGCTCCAGCAGGATGGGTCGGTTCAGCTCAGCCACAGTGATGCTCACCTCTCCTGCCACAGTCTGCGCAGCTCCAGGAGGATGGGTCGGTTCAGCTCAGCCGCAGTGACGCTCACCTGTCCTGCCACAGTCTGCGCAGCTCCAGGAGGATGGGTCGGTTCAGCTCAGCCGCAGTGACGCTCACCTGTCCTGCCACAGTCTGCGCAGCTCCAGGAGGATGGGTCGGTTCAGCTCAGCCGCAGTGACGCTCACCTGTCCTGCCACAGTCTGCGCAGCTCCAGGAGGATGGGTCGGTTCAGCTCAGCCGCAGTGACGCTCACCTGTCCTGCCACAGTCTGCGCAGCTCCAGGAGGATGGGTCGGTTCAGCTCAGCCGCAGTGACGCTCACCTGTCCTGCCACAGTCTGCGCAGCTCCAGGAGGATGGGTCGGTTCAGCTCAGCCGCAGTGACGCTCACCTGTCCTGCCACAGTCTGCGCAGCTCCAGGAGGATGGGTCGGTTCAGCTCAGCCGCAGTGACGCTCACCTGTCCTGCCACAGTCTGCGCAGCTCCAGGAGGATGGGGTTGCCCTGGTAGTAGCGGTAGTGGAGCGCTTGGCGAGCGCGTACGGCGGCGCTGTGCCAGGGCACGGGCGCGCGGACGCTCAGCGCCGGCCACAGCGGGGGCAGGAACGCGATGCCGAGCCGCCGCCTCTCCTCGGGGTCCTCCAGGATGTACGCGAGCAGACATCTACACACCGACAAGTTCGTTAGCACGAGCGGAACCGGACTGTCGAGTGTGGAGATTGTACGTTGAGCATGGGAAGTAATATGATAAAATAGCTGGCATAGCAGTCAACAGGCTTCCCGAGATGCCCGTCGGTTGAGATGGCATTCGAGAGAAGAATCTTTGATAAGCAATTTAACAGATCGGTAGGTATGGTTGCGCTTAAGAATAAGATCAGTTAGCTGTTGTAGCTCGTAAATCGTAAGGCTGCAAGATTGTCGCGAAATCCTTGCAAGATTGCAAACGGCTAGTTGCTTAAATCTTTTGGTAGCTTAGTTCTTCAAAATTTTGCCATACTAGACGAAAAAACTAGCTCGGAGCTTCTGCTTAGAGTGAGTAGAGAGTTAAAATTTTCCACATTTGAGTGCTCTCTGAAAAGTCAAAGTTAGTTTGCTCGAAGTCGGTATTTGAACCGGCTAACCTCCTCATCGCCATAACGAAGTAGTCCCTGATGTCGGCCTCACTCTGACGCACACACGCCTGGTACGTGAGCACCATGAGGCGCCGCTTGATGGCCGCCGTGTGGCGCTCCACCGCCGCCCTGGCGCGCCGGTACAGCGGGGTGGGGAACTCGGGCAGGTGCTCGCCCGACAGCGACTGACGGAGACCAACGGAGCCAAGCCGAGGACATTATTACGTTAAACAATTAAGTACCTACTAAGTATAGAAGAAAGAAGAAGAAAGAAAGAAAGAAATCTTTATTCAGGGATACAAGACAAAAAAACAGACTTATAAGAAAAAAAATGGCAAAATGAGACTTGATCCCAAAAATGGTCTTCACTCAGCATGTGCTATACCTGTTAGGGTACAGCGCTGATCTTCCGTAAAGCCAGTATGCTTGGACAGCGCCAAATATAGTGTAACGACATCTAGTTGGCTAACATGTAACAGCAAAAATACTGTTAAAATTAAGTAACAATTATTGATGCAAGTTTTACATATATTAGGGCTACGGATTTAAGACAACGGAAGCCCAGGTATAAGTAAATTCCTGAACGGCAGATCCACAAATTACTAAAAAAAATCTCAAAGCTTGTTCTGTCGACAATTCGCGTAGGTAGAAAACTTGCTGAGGATTTCACATTTAGAAAATTTTGATAAAATGGCATACTTTCAGCAAGTGTAATAGACAATAGCATAGGCAGGTATAGACAAATATTCAGCTGGATGTTTTCCTAATGCAGGTTTACAGGCAAGACCCAGGTCGGGGAGTCTTACCGTAGTTAAGTAATACTGAATTCTCTCTAGATCCTTGGGATGTATGTAGCGGTAGTGCTCCTCCTCCGTAATCCTCAGCATCTCGGCCTTCTGCTCGTCCGGGTCGCGCGGAAGCTCAAACTCCAGCTTCGCTAAATGCCTGCACGACAGACACGAAAAATAATTATATCGAAGATGTAAAGGCGATTGAAGAAAGGAAGTAAAAATTTCTAGACCCGGATTAAGCTGATTACCATGTTATTAGTGTGATTTTTATATATTATATTGTCTAAGTCATCATCAAATAGTTGAGCCTCTAAAACTATAAATGATACCTTTTTAACGCTTCTTGCGCAGCTAGTTCCGCTTCTGCTTTTTCTTTTCGCTTCTTCTCTATTCTCCTTTTCCTCGCTTCGGCCTCGGCCGCTTTGCGTCTATCGTAGGCACCAGATACCAAGTCTCCCAGCAGTACCAAGCCTATCGAATTAGTTTTTTGGCTTTCATATTTTTGTTGCAATAAGCCATAGCTTCAAGAAATAAGTTTGTCAAAGCTGGGATTTGCGGTTGGAGGTCTCCATTTCTACACTAAGGAAGTAGGTACCCCAACGTCTACACCTATTAGTTCTTCGAACTATGCACTCCGCCACCCAATGTCACTTTAGCTTTAGGAACTTTTCGAGTTAAGTATATCGGTCTCTACTATTTCTGGTTTCTATTTCTGATCGCCCACACATATGAGCTGCGAGGCCTATAGAAAGCGATAACATCTGACACTACTGACAACACGCACTGTTCCGAAAACTGGGGTCTCGTGGTCGATGGTCTTGAGGTACTAAGGTACCTCAGTAAGCTGAGGAAACATCAACAGACTGAAGGACTCAGCAGCACCATATCATCCGCGTAACTGATGTTATTAATCATTTGCTTATCAATAGAACATTCCGCATACATGCTGTTAAGTCCCTCAATCGGCTCGTTCACGTACAGGCTGAAAAGCTTCCAGCCTGTAGGGTTCAGAGTATATCTTAACTGGTCACCTCGATGCGCTTACCAGTGTCTAAAGATACTGATAAGTTCCTGAGGCATGCCAATGCAACTGATTTTATTCCATAGTACCGGCTATGAAACTAGATCAAAAGCTTTCGAAAGATCCAGGAGGCAGGCATATACCGGTGTTTTCCTGCTCGTATAGTACTCGACAGTCTCTTTTAACAAGAAAATAGAAAAAATTCTGTATGGTTAAGCATGCAGCTTACCTAAAAGCTGTACTTGTAGTAAGCTGCACAAGGGAAGAATCGTTTACCTTCCCAACCAAAAGGAAGAAAGCGAAGTTCCCAAGCGAGCAATGCCACTACCACACAACACTTTTATACTATTCTCGATCCACGTATCGCCCCGACACCGGAGCATCTTCAGGAGACATCGACTTTACAATGCAAGACTGTCTAGTCTAATCGAACCGTGACTATCGTAGCTGTCTAACCGTATTTGTCGGATCGACTAACCCTTCGGCAACTTGTTCTTGTCCTTCTCTCTCCGTATGGCCTCGAGGCGTTCCCTCTCCCTTTCCTCGTAGGGCTTCAGCGGCGGGAAGTGCAGCTCGCCGTGGGGCCCGAGGGGGCCGTACAGCTGCGGCGGCGGGCGGCGCCGGGGCGGCATGTTGCTGCTGCGGAGCGTCTTCGACGAGCGCGAGTAGCAGCTACCTGCGGGATGCCGGGGAGGGACCAGCGTCACCGGCACCGCCTCACGCACAGCTGACACTTGTGCTTCAGTGCTGTGTCCTGGTCGTGGCTAGTTACCACCTTACCGGCAAAGAAGTGCCGCCAAGCGATTACGCATTCCGGTACGATGCCGTGTAGAAACCAAATAGGGGTAAGGGTTTAATATAACTGCCATGCCCCTAACAGGTTAGCCCGCTACCATCTTAGATTGCATCATCATTTACCATCAGGTGAGATCGCAGTCAAGGGCTAACTTGTAGTGGATAAAAAAAAGTGCGGAAAAGCCCAGTGAGAGAACAAGGAGAAGGAAACCACGCTCGACACTGCCGCATCAAACGCGTACAGTATCCATGTTTGTAAATAGGCATGATGACAGTAACCAAGAATCAATGAAATTATGAATTTATCTAATGAAATAGAATTCATGGATTATAAAAAACGTATTTATTTTTCTATTTCGAGTGAGATTGCTATTTATTTTGATAAAATAAAACTATAAAATACAGCAATCCGCCATATTGGATTAAACACCAAGAAGCGAATGACGTCACAATTGTTTGTTTTCGAACTTTGACAATCACACAGAGTACATTGGTAACAACAATAGTGACGTCACAAACGGCGCCATGACACCGGCGAGCGTTTTGGCGCGAATTTAAAAATTTAAATTTCAAATGCCAATTTTATCTACCAAACCTTATTTTTCTGCTGAAATAATATATTCATTCGAAATAGTAGATACTTCCGAACATAATCTGACCATTTTTCAAAATCAGTCATCATGCCTATTGCACTCCGAATAGACTGTAGCTGCGTTAGGGCTGACTAAAAGATCGACGAAGTTATATCACTAAAGTTCACAAAATATACTTATATTAAATAAATCTGTTTAGTAAGAATGACGAACAATAAAAAATACGACTGCCCTACCATATTATTTTTTGAGTAAACCTCCATAAGAAGCGATTTGCATATAATATAGCCTTTGGACTCTAATGCACATTTTTATTAAATGATATTTTTTTGTGAACCACTGGATATTGAACTATAGTGTTTTATACTTTTGGAATCTACTCATCATATGATTATTTATAGTTAATCTTATTTTCAATTTTTTTTTTCAAATTTAGGTTTTAATGCGGGACCATGGTCACACCATCATTTCATTTCATCACATCACTATGTCACCCGGAATAAGCATGGGATTCTAACGATACCTCGTTTATCAAAATCGGTTCAGGCGTATAGAAGTTATGGTGGAATATACAAACTCATATATGTATATGAGTTTGTATATTCCACCATAACTTCTATAGATATATACATACATGAACCCTGAAAACAATATACTCCTTTTTTCAGGCAGTCGTATAAATAGTGACTTGATTATTTATACCCGAGTGCGGAACGTACAGATGATTGCATTTTAGTAGGTTCGTTTCCCGGCTCAGGCTCCCCTTAAGCGCTCAACGCAGAGGGGGCAGGCTGAGCTCTCTTTCTGTAAGCTACGCGTATAGTGTACCTGTGCAGTCGGCGGGTCGCCCGTGGTCGCGGCTGTCGCGGTAGGGCGCGCCGCGCGTCCACGACTTGGCCTGCATCAGCGGGGGGAACTCGCTGCAGCCGCCCGCGCCCTCGCCTGCACACACACACACACCACGTGTCAGAGGTCACTCACACACACACACACACACCACGTGTCAGAGGTCACTCACACACACACACACACACCACGTGTCAGAGGTCACTCACACACACACACACACACACACACACCACGTGTCAGAGGTCACTCACACACACACACACACACACCGCGTGTCAGAGGTCACTCTCACACACACACACACACACCACGTGTCAGAGGTCACTCACACACACACACACACACCACGTGTCAGAGGTCACTCACACACACACACACACACACACACCACGTGTCAGAGGTCACTCACACACACACACACACACCACGTGTCAGAGGTCACTCACACACACACACACACCACGTGTCAGAGGTCACTCACACACACACACACACACACACCACGTGTCAGAGGTCACTCACACACACACACACACACACACACCACGTGTCAGAGGTCACTCACACACACACACACACACACACACCACGTGTCAGAGGTCACACACACCACGTGTCAGAGATCACACACACACACACACACACACCACGTGTCAGAGGTCACTCACACACACACACACACACACACACACCACGTGTCAGAGGTCACACACACACACACACACACACCACGTGTCAGAGGTCACTCACACACACACACACACACACACACACACCACGTGTCAGAGGTTGGCACTTGGCAAACACTCGGTCAGGGGTTGACAGCCTCCACAGTCCACACCACGACACGTGTATTTTAAAAGATTATTATTGAATTTTGTATAGCGTGACCCTTGGCTCGATCGGTGCAATCGTTCATAAGTTTTAGAACCGGCAATCAGTACCCAGGAAGGTACACCCTCTACAAGTAGTCTCGTCCCACAACAATATCATCACTCGCCCTCGCCTGCCCACACACACACCACGTGTCAGGGGTTGGCACTTGGCAAACACTCTGTCAGGGGTTGGCACTTGGCAAACACTCGGTCAGGGGTTGGCACTTGACAAACACTTGGTCAGGGGTTGGCACTTGGCAAACACTCGGTCAGGGGTTGTCAGCCTCCACAGTCCACACAACGACACGTGTATTTTAAAAGATATTTTTATTGAACTAGCGAATGCCCGCGACTTCGTCTGCATGTTTTGAGGGTTTTTGGTATCCGCGGGAACTCTTTAATTTTCCGGGATAAAAAGTAGCCTATGTGCTATTCCAGACTATAATCTATTTCTGTGCTAAATCTCTAATATTATTGAGATTTATAATTTCTTCTCGAGAACAGCAACAATAGGAATGGTTCAGCAGCAAAATATCATGTGTTTTATTGAAGAATAAAGTTCTTTAATTTAAAACATGATAATTAATTCATTATGGCCGGCGTATTTACAGGTTTTTGACAAAATTTTGTCAGTTTTGGATGGTCAGGTCAATTTAGCTGCCTATGGGAGTTCTAACCATATCGTTAAGCTTTTATACCTGATCATAGCAATTTTCCCCTTCTCCCAAGATCTTAAATTTACTAAGATGAAGGATACTATCACACTCAAGTTTCAGCCACGTCAGGTAGCTATGTCGGAGAAACAGAACTCTCAGGACCATTACTGATCTCGTACTCCGATAGATCGGATCTTTAATACGCCTGGTATGAAATTTTCATAATTATTAGTTGCGCATACCCTCGGGGTAGTAGTTCCCGGCGGCTCTGGGCAGCTCGCCGTCCGCCCCCAGCTCCTGCTCGTATCCTGCGCGCGGTAGCCATGGCAACGCGGGGGACGCGCGGGACATGGCCGCCGACGCGCGCTTGCGGTCACCGCTCGCCATCCTCACTCTACGTCAAATAGTTGTCGAGCGGCCATAGTTGGCAGCAAACCATTTAAATCGCTTGAGACGTATTTTCGGCCATAGCTCCGAGGATTTTGGGAGGATCGAGATGGGAATAATACCAAGTGTTGAAGATTATCGAGACACGTGTGAGCGTTTGAATTTTGAAAAATTAAGTAATTCTTTTTGGAATTTAAAAAAATGTAAAAAAGTCGTGGTTTTTGGAGGGTGTTTGTTTACTAAATTGTTATTTTGGAAAAAAAACGACAAGAAAGGGTCCTAAGGTACCTACTAGTTTAGCTATAAAATGGCGAAATTTTGAAAATCGGTTAAAAATAAAATTGTAATCTGTAGATGGTCCCTTTAGATTTGGAATTAATCCGAAATATTTACAATGGTTTTTTGTTTTTTTTGTTCCCGCGAGAACTCTTTGATTTTTCGGGATAAAAAGTAGCCTATATTATTGCTCTAGGTCTTCAACTATACCCATGCCAAAAATCACGTTGATCCGTTGCTCCGTTGCGGTGTGATTGAAGGACAAACCCACAAACCAACACACTTTTGCATTTATAATATTAGTATGATTTACACCCCCCCCCCCCCAAATCCCCGACTTTATTACATTTTTCAAAATTCCAAAAAGTAACTAGGTAGCCGATTTTCAAAATTCATACGCTCACACGTGTCTCGATAAATTCCTCAACTCTTGGTACTATTCCCATTTCGATCCTCCCAAAATCCGGTAAAACGGAAGTCGGAAGTGCGTTCGATATCAAGGGTGAATTAGAAACTTGTACCTACTAGAATAATTTTAATATGCATGACTAAGCTAGAAGCTAGCTATGGAAGCCGCAGGCCAGCGGCTCAGGTCATACTGCCAACGTTTATAACAATACTGCAATACTACTCATAATGACAGTTTGATATCACTTGTACCTTGATATTCCTAAAATAAGGAATGTAATTCTAAAACGAGAAAGTAAACAGTAAAGAAACAAATAATATAGCGTTAATCGTTGGCAGTATGGCCCCTGGAAACCGACAGATGGACGGCTTGCAGTTAGGACGGCGTCGCAGAGAGAACTAAGTATTTTATTTTAATATAATCTTTATCTTACCTTATATCTTCCTCAATCAATGCAATTCAATTGAAGATTTCATTTTAACGTATTTCTCAGAAGCAAAACAAATTTAATACTGCATTCATAACAACGTAAGCGTTGTCATGGTATCATGGCATTGTGTTACCAGAGCGAGTACTTTTAGTAACGACCTCTTTACTGCAGATAACATAGAAGTAATAATTAAGTTAAATCCGTCAGTAGGACGTTCCTAACTCTATGGAGATAGCGAAATTGAATCCACTATAAATCTGTGATTGAATCAGTGGATTTTTCTTAGCCAGTAGTTCTAGATGGATCTCCTAAAAAAGAGAGCACACACACACACACACACACAGTGGCTTGCGACACGGATGATGACCTGTTGATAAAGCGGGTTCGTGTATTGGATCCCGGCTGACGTCATAACACGTATCCAGGCCATTGTGTAGTCTAAAACGCGATCTTGTTCTCTCATCTGAGATCTCAACCCTTATATTTATAATATTGCTAGTGGGTCCGGCAGTCGTCCTGCCCTGAACCTAGAACTCGATTGCAGCGCCCCCCTACCTACATATTATAATTAAATTTGAAGTAATTACGTTCAGTAATTCAGAAGTTATAAGGCTCTGACAGACAGACGGACGGACGGACGGATGGACAGACGAACGGACAAGTGCAAATTCACTCAAAGTAGACTCGACGTTCGCTTCGCTCGGTCAATAATTAGATGACTTTGAACATTGAATGATTGGAGATAATATACATCCAATGATGGCTGCCTGCGTCATCATAGAAATATTCCGAACCTTTTCCAACATGATAATATTTCCATAGCAACAATTTGAAGTTCTGAATTTAATCCATAATCCATACTAATATTACTTATAAAAAAGTTTGTCTGTCTGTCTTTCGCCTACGCTTTCACGGCCCATCCGTTCAACCGATTTGGATAAAATTCGGTATAGTGATAGGTTACATTCCGGGGAAGGGCATAGGCTACTTTTCATCCCGGGAAATTAAGAGTTCCCGCGGGCATCAAAAAAACCTTAATCCACGCGGACGAAGTAGTCATCTAGTATTAAAATAAAAGAATTTAATTTTAATGAATAATAATTTATTTCTCAAAATCTTATGCTCTATTAATATAAAAATATAAATAAAACAGGATTGCTTATAGTTATAAAGTGTACTTAATTTAATTATTAATTCTTAGCTAATTTCATTTTTAATAAATGAAGGAACTAGAAGTTTGTGTGACGATTGTAAAACAATAATAATTTAATGTTAACTGTCATGTCAACATCTCCTGAGGATGCTCCGGTGTCGGAGGGAAACGCACGTTGACAGTGACTTGGAAGATCAGTGTGGTGTGGTGTTGTGACTTGTGGCGGTGAGAATTGGTTATTTGACAACTAGTCAAATCAGCAACTTTTTTTTCAAACGTCAAAACGCGTGCTCAGTATGGATTTTGTATGAAACTTTAAGTTGTGACGTCATCAAAGCTCGACGCACTTTTTTTACTTAATCGATAGTTTAAAATGGCGATTCAAAATAAAACTAGCAGGGGACGTGGATATTACGACTTCCGGGAGATCCTTTATTTATTAATCACTAAAAATAATTTGTCTCACTAGTAGTCAAATACCCAATTGCTGGTTCACTGGGCTACAAGTGCAACATACACACTGTACCACATAGAGTTACTTACTGTGGCGGATTATAGCAAATTAAACAGTTTCAATATAGGTAAACATAACAGTTTAGCGAAATTGAAACGGCTAGGCTTGTCTACTTTGCCTACTTCCACAGTGGCATGTCGTACGGCATTTTATTGTGGGGCAGAGCAGCTGATATCCAAACAATGTTTACATTGCAGAAAAGAGCGATCCATTCTATTTATAAACTCGGATAATGCGAATCACTAGTGAAAAATAATTTAAAGAGATTGGTATACTTACGGTGCCTTCACAATACATTTACAATAATATAGTCTTTGTCAGGCGGAACATTAATCTTTATAAGCAAAGAAGTGATACTCACAATCGATGTACTAGAAACCGCCATAAGCTTGTAACAGCGTCAGTGTAATACTTGTAACGTAATGTATGTGTTGTATTGTTACTTATTGTAACCTTTTTCTTTTTTAAGAAAAGAGCAACTGCTGTGCTTCTTGCTGGCTCTTCTCAGTAGAACACCTTTCCGAAACGGTGGTAGTGTCTTGACGTATCATAAGTGACACAAGTTGTCCTACATGAAATGAATAAATTGTTTCATTTCATTTAATTTAAACCTCTAGTTCCTTCATTGTCATGGAGTTCCGCAAAGTAACGCCTGCTTCTATGCAAAAATAAAAATGTATTAAAGTTCCTAACTTTATTATTTAAACAGAATTTTCAAGTACCTTATTATAAAAAAAACTGAAACTGAGAATTCATAATATTTTAAATACAAAATCTATAGGGTATCTTTTATACTCAAAGTACATATTTCTTTAATAAAAATCAACTAAGTTTATATATATTATTTTTAGAACATTTCAATTATTTTTTTGGCACTTACTATATATTTTGGCACAGCAGATATAAAATAGACCAGTATATAAATAGTATACAACAGTTCATTACTATACTACATTGATTTGGAATCACAGGAAGACATGTACTGACTTTTTATTATTATTCTTTTTGTATTTGATTATTTTAGTAGACTTCTCACTACACGCTCAGTTATAAAATACATATTTTATATATTATCAAAATACTCACAAAATCTGTTTTACAATATATTATTATAAAAAAGTCGACAAAATATAATCTATATTCTCTATATTATATTCTCTTTAATTGACAAGTTCTTAGAATAAAAAGTAGAAATTGTACTACATACATATTATTTTATTAACTACTCTTAAATCGTATATATGTCACCGTAAGATTGCAAAAACCGTTAGATTGTAATCTAACTAGCGAAATTGTAAACTGTCGACAGATTACAATTTAATGCATTATGTTTCGGTAGATTGTAACCTATTAGTTATATAAACCCGGTAAAACCTAAGAAGTCTTGTAGAAGAAACAGACAAGAAAACGTAAATACATTGAATATTTCAAAAATTGACATTCAGAACATTGAACGGTTCACAATCTTTCGACAGTTTACAATTTCGCGAGTTAGATTACAATGTAACGGTTTTTACAATCTTACGGTGACATATAGATTTCATAGATTGATAATTCAATTCAACATTTCCGGACTATTCGTATTTTTATTACAATACAACTAATAAAAAATTACAAACTATTTATTATAGTATTTAATACTTTGGGACAGTAAATGCACAACTCTAAGTATTACGTACGCAACCTTATCAGGCATTATATCGTTACAGATGTTCCATATCACGAAGGCGATTTGTCCAGTTTTGACACAAGTGTTGTCAGGGTGCCTCTAGGGCTCCGCCATGAGTTTAGTACTCCAGTGCTGGAGGATTTACCTTAAGGTATTGTAATGTGTGGCACAATGGTGTGAAATAGATATCCTTTTTTTCTTCTTTCATTTTTGTGATTGTCTAAAAGTGACAGTTACAGTGTAACAATCGCAATCACCTCTGATTGGTTAACATTCTTCCACTATTGATCAAAATCCATTGACGCAGCAACAATATCATAAATTCAGCCAATCACAACAATAGGCATGATGACTGATTTTGAAAAATGGTCAGATTATGTTCGGAAGTATCTACTATTTCGAAAAAATATCTTATTTCAGCAGAAAAATAAGGTTTGGTAGATAAAATTGGCATTTGAAATTTAAATTTTAAAAATTCACGCCAAAACGCTCGCCGGTGTCATGGCGTCGTTTGTGACGTCACTATTGTTTTCACCAATGTACTCTGTGCAGTGTGCAGTAAGCAATAGTGCGTTATTGTCAAAGCTCGAAACAAACAATTGTGACGTCATTCGCTTCTAGGTGTTTAATCCAATATTATGGCGGATTGCTGTATTTTATAGTTTTATTTTATCAAAATAAATAGCAATCTCACTCGAAATAGAAAAATAAATACGTTTTTTATAATCCATGATTCATAATTCATTACATAAATTCATAATTTCATTGATTCATGGTTACTGTCATAATGCCTATTGAGACTGTAACAATGCTTGATGCAGGGTTTACACAATCGCTCTGAGGCTTCGTGACATATAACATCTGTAGCAAGTAGCATATAGCACCTATCTGCAGCACTTGCTATAGCGTATAGCACCATCATTTACCTTCTCACTCTGCACCCTGCGGGCTTAACTTGCGCACAACGAGATATCTCGCGACGAGAGAGAGCCTTGTCGTCGCCGGCTACTATTTCGTTTACTCAAACATACACTAGTGGTTCGCCCCGAACTGAAACCTCGCGGTATCCATAAGATAGTTTTAACTATATAATTGTAATAGTTAACTTTTAACATTACACGCAAAAGAGCTAAAGAGATATTGGAGAAACGAATACACCTTTACAGAGGACCATCTATTGACATCATTGTGAAGTTCTGCTAAAAATACTGAAGCTCATTAAACATTTAATAACTTCGTTTCCTTATAATATTTATCTAAATTTAGTATTTGTTGTTCAAGTACAGGATATAATTCAAATAATTGATCAAGTTTCAGGCTCAGTCTTTCAGAAAATTGAGAGTTCTGAGGTCAACTTTATATGTTAGAAAATCTCCAATTTGAAAGTCCCTCATTTCGTCAATTTTAGGGGGAAATTTTAAAAATATATCTTTTTGGACTTTATTCCTAATTATCTTTATAATGATATCTCGCCTGATTTGTATCCCGCTGTACCCGCTCAGCGAACGAGCTGCGTTTTAGTAAAATACTGTAGGTGTAGGTATCCCATCCACGCAAGCGGATGACGACTGACGTCATCAGATTCGGCGCGTTTTAATGCGAACTGTCAGCTTTGCGTTTGCGTCAGATTGAATAAAATTTTGAGAAGACTGTTAATTTATTTATTGATGAAGGTTTAATTGAACTGTTATTTGACTCATTCGTTGTATTTAACTCAGTCAATTCGTTCCCAACGCCATATTGGAATATAACTTGCATAAATACGAATGTTTTGACGATGGTAAGGTATTCTCCACCGAGACTCAAACGATTATTGAATACCTTCGGTGTTTAGATCATTATTTTTGATTACGAGCCTGCGGTAGCAACTGAGGGCTGGTCAATGGTTTGATACTGTAGTATTGCTGAACTGAGTTTTATAAATTAACTAATTACATTAAATCTCTCGTGGTTAGAGTAAAAATATATTAACTACTTCTGGATTGTCTATCACCAGTACAGTGCAGTGGATGGATACTGCGAGGTCTCACTTCGGGGCGAGCCACTAGTAGTCGCGTGTGCAACCGTGTCAGCTCAGGTGGACAAATAAAGAGATAACGGGTAGACATAATCGTGCCCACGGTGCGCACGCTAGCCACGGCGGCTCAGCGCGCGTGTGCCACGGCCGCGTCCTCCCCGCGCCAGCTGAACGAGCTGTCCGTGTCGCCGTCCCCCGCGGCGTGGCCGGCGTGCGCATCGTGCGCCGCGTGCGCCGCGTGCGCGTGCGCGTGCGCGTGCGACGCGTCGAAGTGGTAGGCGGCGTTGGAGGGGCGCACGGCGCGCACGTAGCGCCACGTGTGCGAGTCCCGGGCGAGGGACGCCGCACGCGGGCTGTACAGCCACTCTGCGCAGGTTGTGTTGGTGAATAAAGGAGTAGTTTGCTCGGCGGTGTTGTTTTATTCAATCACTTTCTCAATTTTTTTTTTTTTTTAAATTATAATTTTGGTCTCCGCGCTAGGGAATCTGTATCGCGGAGACCGTATTATGATAAGGTACCTAAAATTAGACTTAGCCGAGGACTGACTAGGGCACAAGTTGTTTTTTTTTTTAAATTTATTAAGTTAATCATAATACAAACAAATTTAATTTTATGTTTCTGCAAATAATAAAATAAATAATTTCGGATTTTTGATTTTCTTTAATAATTAATATTATACACGTTGGAGGTTACTATTGGAGTTACAGCTGGGCGACAGTTACAGTTTGGATAGTGAGAAGGATGTCAATCTGACAGCTGTCAGAGCCTGACGTTTGACAACTTACAATGGTAAAGTTCTCACGGGAATAAAAATGATCTTAACGCACGCGGACGAAGTCGCGGGCATCAGCTAGCAGAAAATAGATAGTGTAATAGTAAAGCAACAGAGGGTAGGTACACACTGAACAGGCGGCGCGTTAACCGCTTGTAGCTTACACACACACACATACCCACACATACACACATAAACACCACTCACACATATACACAGCTTTATAATTGTATTTTAATTTGCATGTTAAAATTAACTAATAATAATTAAAAAATGCAAAAAAACTACCTATGTGTGTACCCCGCACCAAGGTACCCTAAACCACGTCGTACTTTCACTATACTAAGCTAAACGTATATATTATAAAAACCGTACCGATATTTGTATCGAACTGCCATCCTCATCGACTCGTCGCTGTATAACCATTTCTTGGGCGTTAAGGAATACCGCGATGCAATGTTCTACAGCGACATCTATTATTTCTACGAAGAACTAACTAATATTTTTGGAATCAACTATATCTTCCATATACTATTAACACATTAAATACATATACTACAAAAACAATAAACTAATCCTAAACAATCTCAACACTATGTAACAGGGAAGGCACTAGCTCCCACCATCACAGTATTTTCTTTTTTTGGAAGATAGAGGCCAAATTATTAATAAATAAATAAATATATTTTTTTCCCGCCACGCTACCACCAATGCGACGCTCCGTCAGAGTGACAACTTTTAAAAAAACATCACTCTCGTCTGACGTCTGTTAATTGTCTATGATATCAGCGAATGTCATGTTTCACTCCATTTGCGCCGTCAAATAAATAAGTATCAAATTGACTCATATTATTTGTTAGTAATACAAAAACTTATTTTCTATGTAAGTAGTTATAAGTAACTTACCTTAATGTGAAGCTGTGTAATTTTTGCAAATAAGAGATCTTATGATTGTCGTTACCTCCGTTGGAGACCTTGTCGATGGCGGCCAGCAGGAAGTCCTTGTCCCTGGCCTGCAGCCGCAGCATCCGCCGCAGCAGCGCCGCCGCCGCGCGCTGCGCCGCCGCACGCGCGCGGCACACGTACACGCACACGCTGCGCACGACACACACGCATCCACATTAATACACTGTAGCAGGGGCCAGGGGGTACGTCGGAGTGGGGGGCGATAAAAGAATCGAATGGCAATAAACACTATATTGAAATTACTAAACTAATAATACAAGCAAATATGAACGGTATAGTAGTCCGTTAGCGGCAGTGGAGACCCAACTTGCCGAAACATACATGCTGAGAGCAGTTTTGATTGAAGTTCCCGAATAGCTCGAGAGGTCCGCGATACCGTATGCAAGAGAACTGTGTAGAATACTCGAATGACAATCGTTCGTGGACGGAGCACTATATACACTGAGGAACACCACTCGTTACCGCGATTGAAATTACAGGTAGCGACATCTATCGGTGGCTGCACTGAATTACTATAACCCTTTATTGTAGCAATTCGCACAAGAAACACAGCCGCAGTGGAGACGTTACAGAGTACCACAGAACAGTCTCTCAATCTCGACCGCGCAGAGCCGTAGACTACAAAATAAAGGCCTCTTTCTCACCGAGCCTAACAATAGTAACTGGAGTATAACGATACTGTACTCAAACTCAAATAATTCTTATTTAAGTAGACTGAAACTCATGTACAGTTTAACGTAAGCGAACGAGCTTCGCAGTTTTTGGAGGCGGAGCGATGGAGTCCGGAGCGTGCGGGCGGTCAGCGGTCAGCGGTCAGCACTCACCTGAGGCCCAGCAGCGCGAAGGCGAGCGGGCCGGGGCGCGCGCAGAACAGCAGCGCAGCACGCAGCGTGCGGCGCGTGGACAGCCGCAGCAGGCCCTCGCTGAGCACGGAGTGCACGCGCGGGTAGCGGCGGAACGGGCCGCACCACACGGACGACGAGCTGCGCGACACGACCGCCACACTAGCTCAACAAGGGTGAGCAAAACTCGTTTCTCTCACTGAGTGAGCAAAAACGAGTTTTGTTCACTAATTAAAAGGCGCCTTTGCAACTAGTGAGCAAAAACGAGTTTTGTTCACTAGTTTGGTTCAGTGTTTGAATTTAAAGCCAGTGAGCAAAAACTACTTTTGCTCACTGTTTTTTTAAATTCGAAATTCTTGTCTCACTATGTGAGAAAAACTATTTTTGTTTACTGGTTCTAAGTAGCAAAGGCGCCCTTTTTGAGCTAGTTAGGTGAAAAATATATAATTCTTGTAGTTTATATATATGGGCTTTAATATATTTATTATGGTAAAGAGCCCACTGTCCTCGCTATCCTTTTATGCTCCATACGAGTATTTCGATTATCTTTTTTTAACTTTTCAAAGAGACTGGACTCTTCTAAACTTTTAGAAATCTGAAAAGAAATCAAACATCGTCATAGTTCATCGAGAACTTCACAGATGGCGTTAGAAATATTAAGTTATTGTTATAGCGCACTTAGCACTTTAAGCAGCTTTTATCTTGGTTCTTATGATACGGATCTAGCGCTCAAGCGATGGTATTGTACATTATTTTAACCTGTAACACATTGATCTGTGGTTAATAATCCAGAGACGGAAACGCATAGTAATCAATTGAATACCCATTTATTTATTTTTTAATTAATTTGAAGTGTTCGTTAAATTCTAATATTTGGAATAAAGGCTATAAAATAAGCTAAGAATCACTGTATATTTCAAACGTTTGTTGATTCTTAGGCGAATTTGGTCAATGCCCTTTGTATTTCCCCATTTCTCAATACAAAAGGTGTGGATTATCTCGAAACCGTTTCTTAGCTGATATCGACACTATAGACGGAACCTACTTACTAAATTTCTAGTCTGTATGCTTTATAGTTCCTCAGATCATATCGTGTATAGACAGTGAGTGAATGAATGAGTGGTATTTCGCGTTTATACATATAGAAGTGAAGATGCGAGCGCGCTCACCTCAGGAACAGCGCGCCGAGCGCGAGCAGCGCCGCGAACAGCGACAGCGTCACCAGCAGCAGCAGCACCGTCTGCGTCTGCGCCGCTCGCCACACCTAACACAACACCAAGGTTAGCTTACCAAAATAGGTAATAGTTTCTTTAATATGGCACCTCAATTGTATAATAAACTACCAGTAAAATTTTTATGTCAAATTATTATTATTGGTCAATCACTATCACAGAGAACACCATCGCCAGCCACAGCACCGACTGGTTGTAGGCCAGCGTCAGGAGCTGTGCTGATGGGGCGCACCTTCTTCCCGGCGTGTGCCGTCCGCAGCGCCACCTCACGCTTGACGTAGAACAGCAGCAGCAGCTTGAGCGCCACGGCGACCACCAGCAGCGGCGAGAACACCATCGCCAGCCACAGCACCGACTGGTTGTAGATCAGCGTCAGAGAGCTGTACGTGATGTCGAACGCGGCCGGGGACTCCACCACCTTCCATCTGCGGAACGGTCACCGACTTGGTTTATTGCTCCAGTCGGTCGCTTGTTGAGGAATACTACTAGTTTTCGCCATTTATTTCTATCAAAACTTCATATTACAGTAAAAATATGCTTAAAACGACCGTAATTATATTGGAAAGACTTCGATTGGCCACGTTTGTCAACAGAGTACAGAGACTTTTACAAGAACTCAAGCTGCGGAGCCGAGGGCGGTGTGAGGTGGTCCACTCACCGATGCAGCAGCGCGCGCGCGAGCTCGGCCGCGGGCAGCAGCAGGAGCGACAGCAGCACATCCAGCAGCACCAGCCGGTAGCCCTCCTGCCCCACGCGCGTCTCCCAGCACTGGCGGGAACATTGTTTATAATGTCATTGTTTGTTATTGTAAATAGTTAGGGCACATCGTTAGTTGTGTCGCATGCTCAACCCATGTTGGGCGTTGGCCGTCCGAAGCTATATGCTCGCCCGCAGGTTTGCTTGTAGCTATAGAGAGGTAAAGCTTACTCTATTTAAAGGCTATTTTATGTGACGCGCGCTCACCTGTGTGCCGGAGCGCGCCCAGTACAGCAGCAGCAGCAGCAGCGTGCCGATGTCCAGCAGCCAGGTGCGCGCCAGGGTCACGTAGAACGCCGTGCGCGCGCTGTAGTACTCGAGCCTGCACACCGCACCAAACACAACGACTGATCACGAGCTTCTGCCGGTCCATACACCTCCGCCGTTTCACCACTACCATCGCATTGGACCTCTCGTGCGAGTCCGGCCACATTCTAGGTAGTTCGCTAGTTATAGGAGAGCCGTCTGTGGTAGTCGTCTGCTCCTGAATAGCCTTAATCAAGGATGTCCACAACACATGAACCACATCCGATACTTATACTATGAAAGTCATGGACCGATAGTGCGAGTCAGATACCTAGCCACCTATTATTTCTATATTGAATTAAAATATCCTTAATGTTAAAAAGACATATTGTTCCGTCCTCATACAAAGTTGGCCTAAGAACCAACCGTCATAAAACATTTATTACTGGGTTCAAATTAATACCTTTTTTTACTTGAGAGCAGATTTAAACTACGGACACTTGCTAAAAAATTACTTATTACTAAAAATATTTTAAATTTTGAGGTTATTTCAGCTTTCACGATCAATCTGCTTGAACAAATAAATATCAGCTTTATACATTTGTAATAGAGCTGTTCACCGTAGTTCATCAAAAACATTACAGATGGCGTTATTAATATGGATGCAGGTATCGTCATAGTTCATCGAGAACTTCACAGATGGCGTTAAAACTATTAAATTATTGTACTTTCAATAGATGGCGTTACGAGATTCAAAATACTAGCGCACTGAGCACTTAAAACAGATTTTATCTTGTTTCTTACGATACAGATCTAGCGCTCAAGCGATGGTATTTATATTGTTTTAACCTGTAACTTATTGATCAGTGGTCAATAACCGAGATACGGAAACGTATAGTAATCATAATATAGTTTTTTAATAAGTTTGAAGTGTCCTTTAAATTCTAATATTTGGAATAAAGGCTATAAAATAAGCTAAGAATCACTGTATATTTCAAACGTATGTTGATTCTTAGGCGAATTCGGTCAATGCCCTTTGTATTTTACCTTGTTCTCTCGCAGGCTAAATCCTATTATGAATACGTTTATCTCTTTTTAGTGTCGCTTTTTCAAATCACAACGATTCTAAAGTAACTCAAAACGGTCAAAAGGTACGCCAACTCACTTAACTACAAAGCTGAGCAGCACGGGGCAGACGGCCACCGCCGCGGTGACGGCCAGCGATATGTATATCTCCCTGTGGGGCTCCTGCTGGTGGGGCTCCAGCTGGTGGGGCTCCAGCAGGCGCCACAGCGCGTAGTGCGCGGCCGCCACGGCCGCCAGCACCAGCGCCCACAGCAGCGCGTTGGTGGCGCGCCGCCACAGCCGCACCCACAGTGACGTCACCGGCCGCTGCCTGTGCTGCTCCACCAGCAGCTCCTGCACGGGGACACGTCTAGCGGAAACCGGCCTGACGATGGCACGATCCGACGATACGGTGTCGTCGGCCGATGTTCATGATGGAGAACATGTTCTGAGGTCGTGCGATCTTAGAGCTACAGATAGGGCATTCTTAGACATTCATTTGAATCGCGAGCTCGTTCGCGTCTTAATAGCACCTATGTCCGTACTGTACGTAGACTGTATGTCCGTACGATCGTTCGGTAATTAGAATGACGGCTGAAAGTTTACTGTACTACTTTTTCAGGATTTTGTCTTTCTAAAATATAGAGCAAGAGAATAATAAAAATACAAAATACAATAAAGGTCTCTTCCAGAGAATCTTAGCAGTAGGGAAAAAATTAACAAAGAAATTGCACAGCGGGTGTTTATATTTTAGACTTGAAGATGATAGATAGGTACAAATGGCAACATCAGGGCTAACACATTCTGACATTATAATTTCGTCTAGTGAGCACAAGGTGAGCTCAAAATTGGTTTGTTTTGTTTGTACACCGACTGACCTTGAACTCCTGGTAGAGCGCCCTCGCGGCGAGCGCTGCGGCGCGCGGGCTGGCGATGCCGAAGTCCCAGCCGCAGAACAGCTTGGCGGCCAGCGGGGGGCTCCAGCCGCCGCCGCCGCCGCCACCGCCCGACGGCTCGATGAAGTTGCGTCGGTACGACTCCGCCGTCCTACACCCGCACACCCGTTACGAAACCGAAATGCGACGCGTCGTCGGCGAATTGTGGAACTAATACATTATATTTACAAAAAGTTGGCAGACCCCCTACTCGCTGGTTGAGGATAATAATTAAAAAAAAATAGAACATACAAAAGTTGCACAAACATGCGACCCTCAGCGTCGCCTCTAGAGTGCTTCTTTCGCGACAGCGCCTATAGTTCATTTGAGGCAACAGGAGAACAATGGCGAAAACAACAGCTCGTATTATGTTCAATGACTGAATTAGCTGAAGCCTCATCTTCACCCTTTCAACTTCAAAAGGCATTCCGAACCAAAAATGTAAGCGTTACTTTGCACCGAAAAAAGTATCAGTTACTTTGAAATTGCGTTCAAAACAATAACACAGTGTCGAGAATGGGCAAAGTTTTCAAGTTTGTGCCGGTACTCAGTACTGACCTGTAGCACAGCACGGCGAAGACCGTCAGATACACACAGAGCATGGTGTAGAAGTATGCGAAGGGCATGTCGTAGTGCACGGCGGCCGCACTCAATACTTCCGCGTCGTGGTACGCGCCGTAGAACAGCACCGAGTGCTCCAGCGCGCCCTGCGGACACAGCGGACACGACCACCGTCAGGCACACAGAGCGCAGTACGCGACAAGCAGCCGATCGTCACAACACCGACCTGTCCGCTTATGAAGTCGAGCGCGCCCAGGTGGGCCCCGGTGCGGTTGTCGCTCGCGGCTCGGTCGTGCAGCGCTTGCGGCACCACCACGAAGCCGAGCAGCAGCGCCGCCAGCAGCAGGTTGAGGCCGAGCAGCCAGCGCAGCAGCCGGAAGTACGAGCCCACCGCCGAGCCCAGCTGCCCCTCGATGTGGCGGATGGCCTCGTACCACGGCTCCACCGAGAACATCCAGTCGCGGAGCCGCTCGCCGCTCTGCCGACATCGACTCGTCAATAGGCCTATTACACTGCACTCTCCCTTTCGTGCGACGAAAGATGAGAGAGAGATCGATGATGATGATGAGAGACGACGACCCTTTCTCCCTAAATCTTATTACACTACACTGACTGATGTGTAAGGGTCCCTGTGAAAAGTGCAGTGTAATAGCCCTATAACACCCAGCCTCGCAGTGGCATTCCAGTGCCGAAAACCGGTCAAATGCGAGTCGGGTTCGCGCACAGAGGATTCCGAACCACTACACGCGAACATTATTTTAATGTCTAACGAGAAAGATGTCATTTCAGCTGGAAAGTAACTGGCTTATTGACGACCAGTCCCGCCTCTCTATTAGTACGGAAGTTTTTAGATTTTTGCTATACTTCTGCTGTGAGACCAAATCTTCTTGCCAAATTTCATGAAGAATCACGAAATTTGGCCAGAAGCAAGGTCTTCGAGGAGAAGTACCCTATTTGCACTATCGTTTCCAAAATTTTGATTCAGACCTTATGGCCTTTAAAACTGAACTGGGAACACCCAGCCCCCAAATAAATTGTTAAATTGTCTCTTTGAATATTCCTAGACTTAGAATTTGTGATTATATGCGGCCGCCAGGTTTCTTCACGATGTAAATTAATCATCATAAAGGTGTGCTTCGAATTGTCAATGCCACACGAACAAGCTCTTGTCAAAAACGAATGCTGAAAATTGACTCGACACGAGGAAACGAGACGAAATGTACTCACCCTCTTCCAGGCGAAGCTGAGCCTGTACTTCAGCCTCTTGAGGATAGATATGGGGCGTCGCCGGGAGCGCAGGCTGACGGACGCCGACAGCTTGGCGCGCACCGTGCGCTTCATCGTCAGCCCCTGAGGCAGCTCGCGCAGCGCCTCCCTGCCCAGCGCGCAATGTACCACATCACTCGCACGGTCATCATTTCAACTCACGTCCGACTCACTGTGAGTCATGAGAATCGACAAGAAATTACAATGAGAAGCCTTCGTTGGCCGTGGCGCACCACACATGCCGATAATTTTTTTGGAATTGCAGACATGGAGGCCGAACGTCTACGTCACTAAACTATTACCGCTTAATGCTTCGCTGGAAAACTGTTGAAATAACATCGCTTCGTTCATTCGCCGATAATATACAGAGACATATTGAGTACAATCCAATTGAGGCAACTATCCGGTGGTTCATCCAAGTAAATTGCATCATACAAAAATCCCTTGGCTTTGACTTCTCTTCTCTTGAATTGCACACTGAATCAAAACATATGTATATCGAAATTAGCTTTAAGGTCATGCAAACACTATGTCCTCAGTGGGCCCGGTCGAATTCTAGGGCTCGATACGAGGCGTGCGTCGGAGCATCTGTTTGAACACGTTACGTTACCTCCTCAGCTCCTCGGAGACGGGGTCGTCGCCCATCAGCGGGCGGTGCTGCTCCAGCGAGCGCACGATGCGGTCGGCCGCATCGGGCGCGTCGGGAGCGTCGGGGGCATCGGGCGCATCGGGCGCATCGGGCGCCTCCAGCAGCAGTGCTCTGCGCTCGCTGTTGGTGCGCCGCAGCCGCAGAGTGTCTGCCGCGGACGGGGCGGTGGATATATGACGCGTGTCGACTACAGGTAGCTAAATGTGCGCTTTTATCATTTTAGACGTCACGTTATCGTGGACGGATGGAAAAGCGTCGTCATAAATTTCCTTGTATCGTGATGCCGTGGACGTGTCTGTTCACAGTCACTCCGACTTTCCGAAATATATCCGTTCCAATTACCGACAATGTCGAGCTCCTCGATCTAATGCATCGAATCCAAAGCAAAAGCAGCTGGCAAGAAACTTGGCATCCTCAACAAGTCAAGCGGTACTTCACGCCAGAACAGCTTCTTATCCTGTACCAAGCACGAGTCCGATCGTGCATGGAGTACTGCAGCCATGTATGGGATGGCTCTGCCAAGTACCAGCTTGATGCATTGGATTCGGTGGATCGTCACACCAGGCTTATTGGTAACAAAGCGCTGGTCAGTTCGAAGCTGCAAAGCTTAGAACATCGGCGCAAAGTTGCCTGTCTGTCGGTATTCTACAGGATATATTTCGGAGTGTGCTCAGGAACTATTCGATCTGGTTCCTCCGTCACCTTTTTATTATCGACCTGCAAGGCATCGACAAGGTCTGCACCCTTACGCAGTCGACATTCCGCGGGCTCGTACGAAGCGATTTGCTTCCTCGTTTTAATTAGAACAGGTAGGATACGGAATGCCCTTCCGGCTTCCGCTTTCCCCTCCTCTTTTAGTATAGGTACCTTCAAATCAAGAGTGTATAGGTATCTTTTAGGAAAGCGCGCTCCACCTTAGGCTGCATCACCACTTGCAAGCAAGTCTGATTGCAGCCAAGCGTTGGGCTATATAATTAAAAAAAAAACCTCCACGGTTATATCGTCACGCGAAATTATAAAAGCCCACAATCTCATAGTACAGTACGCGCTCGAGATGAATGAGAGGCGCTGAGCGATGCTGACATGTCCGCGACACCGCGTCTATGCATTAGTTAGAGCGTAGGTAATTTATTTTATTTATTATTTTATTTAATGGTTTGCCAATAGGTAATACACAAAAACAACATAAAAATAACAAAACACATTATAAAACATTTTAGAGTGTACACCCAATTACTGGCAAGCCGGCATGCATTTAGTTGATCTCGCAAGTGCGGGGTTACCAGTTAACAAATAGCGTTAAACTCAAAAAAAAAAAACAAAATTACAAAAAAAAAACAAATAGCTAGATAGATTATAAAAGTCTATTGATACTGCATCAATGAACTGATGCAGTATCTTTTTGTACTGCTGTGAAGAGAGTGAATGAGGATCTGTGGTAATTTTATCAGTTTTGAAGAGGTTATTGTACTCACGACATATTTTATGCAACACATTAAGTATTTTGTTTTGTTTTTTTATTTTATTTATCGACATAGCCATAGATGTTTTTTTATTGTTTTTTTATTTTATTTATCGACATAGCCATAGTGAGCCATAGATGCTACAAATAAAGAGAATTTATTTATTATATTATAGCCTCGCACTACGATCGGTTCGCGCGGGTACTGTAGCACTTAGACTGTAGCAGTAATTACACTTATAGGACCTACCTATCCTAGACAACCTGGGGAGCTTACGATTCAGACTCATGTTTTTAAAAGCTGTGCACCGACTAACTGCAGGCTAAAACAGACGCGAGGCGCGACTGGGACGTATCGATCGCGGCTTCTTGAAGAAACCCCAGGAACTGAAGCGCGCCAGTACTATATACTCTGTGCCACTACTGCCGCAGTAGAATGTCACCACAATCATCACACAGTCCCCTTGACCCCTTCACACAGTCGACAAGTATTTGTATCAACACTAATTTTGCACGGCTGGTTCGTAAACGTTTTTCAGCTATGGTGAAGGCAATTTTTCGATCGTTTCGTTACGCTCGGAAGGCCGACAGTGCAGTGTACAATGAAATGATTCACCTCATGATTGTGACGCTAACTCGATTACAGCTCGGCGGTTCTCGGCTCTCGGCCGCTGCCACACCAATTATAATAATAATTGTCCTACTTAATTAGCACCCATCGCTGTGAGCTGCTGATCCCGAATTCAAGTCCCGACTGGATGATAGTATAGAATTACCACTCTTAATTCCTCCACTGAATCCTACGTATGGTGAATTGACCGTTATCAGCAAGAGAATGAATCATTTACAATTCTAGCTCAATAGATACTTTTCAGGCTGCCCCATGCCCTTTGTTATAATTGTCAATGTGCAAAAGGCTCACTTTACAAAGCCATTCAATGTGCTTACATTAAATTTCCAATATATTTCCTTTTCATGTCAACTCCTGAATAAGCTTATGAAAAAGTGACCAAATCACAAAATTTAAAAATAAAATTCAATTAAGTTTAGCCAGTGCTGTGCAAGATAGTCTAAAGTCTCTGAGTAATCATTGCAATATATGTATTTTGGATTTTTTTGCAGAAATAATTTACATGTGTGTGTGTCAATTTCTTTCTTATGTTTTTGTGATTATATAATTAGGTTTATTGTAAATTTTAAATCTAAAAATGATAATTTAACAAAATTTTAATTTGACATATTTTTATCGGTCATAATATTATCTGCACCGTGATGGTGACAAGAGCGGATGTAGCCTGCGGGTTATGTCGTGCAGAACTCCAAAACAAATGATGCTTCATTCATAAACTCCTAATGAGTAGGCTACACGTTATGAAGGAATCAATGGATTCACAAGCACCTTTGACAACCTCCTTGGTGCGAGGGGTGAGTGGCGGTTATAGTGAAAGTTCGCCAGTTCGGTCCCTCGGTTCGATTTGAGAATTCATAATATCTGTATAGTCTCTGGAGGCCGATTGAGAGTATGCGTTATCATATAGGCTAACTGGTAGTGGGGTAACAATATTGCACCCTCTAGGGCAGGGATGGCGAACCATTGACACGCGACTCTATATTTTGGGCACATCACCGATCACAAAATTCATTATGCACTAAGAAAAAAAGTGTGAAGTAGATATTATGTGACGAGCGAACGCGAGTAATTTATGTTATTTGTCATCTAATCTGCAACAACTGAAGTCAGACTAAATTTACTTTAATTTAAATTACGCATATAATTGAGACATTACAAATAATCCCAATTTTCCCAATAATCACAAAGTAAAAATTATTTGATGGCACGTCTATGACCTCATTGAACATTTCTTTAGAAAAAATGGAAAATGGCAAATGGCTGCCCTGCTCTAGGGCCTAGGCGGGAATAGTGGGTGTGTGCGGCTCACTGTGTGGCAGCTGGCGCGATGGCAGGAAGTTGACGACGGCGGGGCGCGCCGCGTGCTGCCCCCCGCTGCCCCCGCCGCCCCCGCCACCCCCACTTCCCCCGCTGCCCCCGCCACCCCCGCCCCACCCGCTCAGCTCCATGCTCTCCGCCGAGCTCTCCATCTGGAACCAGCAGCAGGCATTAGGCCATAGTCCACCACTGGCAGTGCAGACTGGCGGAACCCACACACTTTTACCAACATTATGGAGGATTCTCAGGCATGCAGGTTTCCTAACCATGTTATAACTTATATTCCACCATTACTTAAAACGAGCCACGCAGAATATAACTATGATAAGTCGGTGAGTCCCTGAAGGCCCTGAGTAGGAATCTGAAGCACTTATCCACAAGACTCCTGTCAGAAATTTAAGTAGTTAAGGAAACAAGCCTATTTGCCTGAAAAAAGGTTGTTACTAAAGGGTTTTAGTTAACAACTTACCAATTAGTTATACTGTTATTGAAGATTATTATTTATTGGAATGATAAAAGTGTGGATTTAACAAGCTTCAGCAATACTCGGGACACTAATTATTATTGATTTTGTTTCAATAAAGCAGCCGCCAAGTTTCTCGCTGGCTCCCCTGTTCAGCATTCCAAACTAACACTATTACATTCACTCGACTGTTCCAAAGCACCTGCAAAAGAATAAAACACATTGGAGGAGCAAAGAGTACCAATGACGATCTGCACAATAAGGGTATATATGTCACCGTAAGATTGTAAAAACCGTTAGATTGTAATCTAACTCGCGAAATTGTAAACTGTCAAAAGATTGTGAAACGTCATTGTATTTACGTTTTCTTGTCTGTTTCATGTGGGTTAGGTTAGGGTTCGACATAAATAATCAGGTAGGTAATAGTCAGGTAGTGGCACTTGGGTTCTATCGGGTTAATAAACCTAACAGAATCTACCGGAAAATAATGAGTTAAATTGTAATCTTTCTACACTTTGCGATTTTGCGAGTTAGATTATAATCTAACAGTTTTTACAATCTTATGGTGACATTTAAAATATAGCCAATCTACTCATACTAATCAGTAAGTACAATAGGTAATTATAATCTTTGGCTCATTATTATTATTAATAGCTGATGCCCACAATTATGTACGCCTGGTTTTAGTTTCTTTATTCCGGGATTAAAAGCAAACAGAGCAAATAGAGGACTTTTATGCCATGATAAGGAAGAAGACGTTGTCCCTTCTGACAAGACTGCGTTCGAGCTCCAATAGTATCCTGAAGATGTTAGCGGGGAAGTTGGACTCACCAATCCTTGAACACTTCTTGAAAGTGCTCAATAACAAAATAACTTCAGATTTTACCTAATTATGGTAAAATCTGAAGTTATTTTGTTATTGTGTCAAATTCTTATCAAATTTTCATTCATTACTAACATAGTCATAAGTTTATATACTACTAACAAATGGGCCATTTTTGGTTGCCTCAATAAATAAAGTTATTTATTTATTTAAAAGAGTAGTGTATGTCACTCTCCAGGTCCTCAAGTATACCTCTGTCATAAATCATGTTGATCTGTTGCTCTGTTGTGGCGTGATTGAAGGACAAACAAACACACTTTCACATTTATAATAATATACTTAGTATGATTACAGTTTAAGCCTTAAATAACTAAATTTCTGGCTGGTATGTTTTAGTCCTAGTGCGGTAGTTGGTTAGGTAAACAAGGCATAGCAGACAAACTTTCCACTTGTAAAACCTAAAGAATTATTTGAAAGATCCGAAGTATAGGATCTTTCAAATATTGTTTTTAGATGGAAATATTTACTTAAAAGTGATGTAGGTAATCTATGAACGAGTATTAAGTAAATAAAAAAACGAATACAACTGATACTGAACAATACAAAACCATTTCAAAGTAAATACAACGAAACAAACTATATTTTTTTCCTAAGAAATCTAACTATAAGTAGGTACTTACCTGCCTTTGTTCTCTAAGGTAGGCACAGTAGTTGATTTATGATAATTAGGGGCACTTAGGCTAGGTGTTTGTACCTCGAAGTTAAATAATATATTTAACATATATATTACTAATTAGCTGGTCTTTAAATTTCTTAAAACTATTTATGTATACCTATTATGATTCATTTCATTTGATCCAGGCAATAATATCATTGGGACGGAACCACTTGTGCGTTCATAGCAAAGTTAACAATCGATTTCATTTAGCTACTAATTACAATGAGTGTTTGATAAGATTATTTTGTTGCGATATGATAATATTACATACTCATTAGGTGCTTAATATGAAAAATTCCTCAACTATTCATCTTTGTAAACGCTCATTGCTTACTTTGTTTGTTTTGACTTCAGTTGACTTTTGAGCCATAGACAACGAAAGAGCTCAGCAGTCAGCTGTCAGTAGTCTTTTGAGACTGTCACAACCTCAGACTAAGGTCACAACTCACAACCATAGAACACAATATAAATATAATATAGCGGAGCTCACAACTAGGGATTCGCAAAAAGTATCGATACCATAGTCCACCAGCATCACAGACCAGCATAGTGGACTATGGCCTTAAAACATATCAAGAACATTTTGAGAAGAATGTACATATTTGGAGGTTAAGCTTAATTTTTTAATTTGTTACATTATGGCTTCTAGAGGGCGCCATTTTGTTTTTTGTCAAATTCGGCTTCCACAGTGACACTCTTGAGATATACTCGGCATAATCTGGTGCAAGTATCATCAAAATCAGTCCACGCGTTTAGGCTGTAGCTGTCCTGCAAGGAACAAACAAACATGTTATGCAATAATATAGACTGATGAACACATAACCCTGTGCGTTCCGCAGTCGGGTAAAAATAATAAAAAATTATGGTGACAATCAATTACGGTGTTGACGCACATAATAAACACTATTAATTTTGTCAGTTATTATTTTATTGTAGATAGTATTACAAGGAGTAGGACTCTAAATTACATTTCTGAACGTCCAAACTCCAAAACTAATTTTGCTCCATTCTGTTTTAAGTCTGTCTCTACCACGTCTCTTAAAAAAACACATAATGCCCATTCAATCTGATGCCATTGTTAGTGATGGGGTAAGCCAGAATGATCATCTTAACGACTGAATTTCGGCCACGACGGCCTATCTCCAGAGAGATCAGCCATCTGCGTGGCAGGTTCAGGTATTAGGTATAGTGCACAAATTGCTAAAATTGGCAAATTTTAGGCGCTTTATAACTATTACTTGACCCTTACTGTAACACAGTTTGTGCAATAAATGATAGGAAGCGAAAACAAGTGGAGAAGCAATAAAGAATCATTTTTTTATGATATTCGAATAACTCTCCTGTTACAAAGGTGCTTCCAGCCTATTCGGCCCCTCGCCAAGCAGGTGTTGTAGGTATAGCTGTATCGGAAGTCGGAACGAATAGAACCTCGTTGCTATCGTTGCTCGTTGCGCGGCTTTATTCTCCACGGTGTCGATCGACGAAACCTTTGATTTTATATATAGGAGGACGAAACCGTGCCCGAGACTGGAGTTCCTGTGTTTAAGTCTCGCCGTTCGGGTTCGGGGCGGGTCACGGAGGCTCAAGATCTTTTTGGGTTCACTGTGGTCGCTCACCTACTGCAACGAGGCGTCTAAAGATGGGAGCGAGTTCGTCTCTTTTAGCGTATTTTCGTAGTTTTCTTCATGTACAATTTTATTGTATTTAGAAATCGGCTGTTAGCCGAGCAATTATAAAGCGTGTGTTACAGAAAGTATCATAGAAGGGGTTAATTAAATAGCAATATATTCAGGATTTAAATAAAACGTCACGTCTTTGCTCACAAGCTCTCTAATCGAGACTGTCCTCTTAACTTAGGGGTACAATATATCATTTGGTCCACCAACAAAGGACTCAAGTCTAGCAAGACATTTACTTAGCTTAATTACATCCTTATTACTATGACCTTAGGGTTAACTATGTCTAATCGAGCGTTGGAGGTACGCAGTGGCTGGCACGTGCGTACAGAGGTCAGGTGGCATGCACCGACCGTGCATGACTTCAAAATATGTCCCCTTTCGAACGCGTTGTTTCAACAGACGAAACGCGATTTGTAGCGCCAATCGTGCGCGTGTGTGTATTTTGAGACCAGCGCGTTTGTGAACATTCAAACTTGAGGCCACCTGTGTCTGTGCAAGTGGAGGCCTAGTGTGAGCGGAGTTTGAATGGAACTCCACTCACCGTCACCGTCACTTCCGTCGCTGGAAGATCTCCGTGGTCGCGTGGCGGCTCTGTTCGCTTCGCTGCGTGACGTGTGACACGGAGGGGCTATACACGTTTGTTCCACACGAAGTAGCTCCCGGGTTGATCCTGCGGTAATAATAATAAAATAATAAATAATAGAAAGCCTTTTATTCTCTTATCCTTGTAAAGCATAAGCGTTAGATGAGTTAGTAGTACATTTTCCTTACTTCCTAGGTTAGTGTGGTTAGTGTCGCTTCATTTGTTATTATGTACTTATTAGATAAGAACCCCTTTAAGGCTAGTGTTACGTGGCGTGAAATAAAATCGTCTGTTTAAAATTATTTATTTTTTTATTTTTATAATTGACACTAAAATGAATAATAATTAAATAGTCATTAAAACAATAAAACTTAAACTAGATAGTTAAAGTTACGAATCAGAGCTATGAGAAAACGAGAGGTAAGGAGTTGAAGCTAGAATAAATGTCGATTTAGGGATTTCAAGAGTATTTATGTGATTTTAAATGGAAGGGATCGGGAGAGTATTCGTTAGGACAAGGGATACGGATTACTTTATTTACATTCTAAAAATAGACTTATTTACTAATGTACATAATTAGGGGTAAAAGTTGGTGATTAGGAACACTTGGTACAATCGTGTGTTAGTAGGTAGTTAGGTACATTCCATTATATTGGTTTAGTGCTTATCTAACACTAGTAGTTATATGCTTGTCTTAAAGATTAAGCCAGGCATGTCTCAGTGTAAGCCGTATTAAGGCGATACCGTGAATGGCTCAATATATCAGTTTTGGTTCCTTAGATACTTAATTACTTGGATAACGGTGGCAATTCTAGAGCTAATACATCCAATCCGAACTCTGACCAGGGATGGGACGAGTGCTTTTATTAGATCAAAACCAATCGCCTTCAGGCCTCGCGTCCAAAGTAACTTTTGCCGATCGCACGGTCCCGTGTCGGCGACGCATCTTTCAAATGTCTGCCTTATCAAGATTCGATGGTAGTTTCTGCGACTACCATGGTTGTCACGGGTTACGGGGAATCTGAGTTTGATTCTGACAGACGGAGCCTGAGAAACGGCTACCACATCCAAAGAAGGCAAGCAGCCTGGGAGCAGAGAGTGGGAGCAGAGTTTGCACGCCTGCAAATTACCCACTCCCGGCACGGGAATTTAGTGACGAAAAATAACAATACGGGGCTCTTAGGAGGCCTCGTAATCGGAATGAGTACACACGATGTTCCTACAAATTGATGGATGGATTCATTTCAGTATTATAAATTATGGATCAAGGACATTAATAAATACAAAACATGTTTATAATTATTATTCATATACTTATTATTAATTAATTAATTTAGTTATGTAATTTAGTTTTTGCACACTGTCTCTGACAGTAGATTGTGTACAGGAAGTTTCTACTTTTACAGCTGTTTTACACACAATTTTGCAAAATAAATGATTAATGTTTTATACGATTAAGATTATACGATTTTGAACACGAAATATTGTTTTAATGTGGTCACTTCTTTCCTGATTTTGTTTGTTTAATACCCATTGTATAACCAGGTAAATATATACATATAGAAGTTCAAAACCTCTAAACAGTTTAGTAAAAGATCACAACGAGGAAGATCAAATTTATTATAATATAGTTCGTATTGCAATATTGGAAGCTCGGTGTGGCGCAGTCATTGATGTAGTAGATAGACTGCTGCCTTATTTATCTTCAAAAAGTGATTAATTATTTGGGTAGTATTTAAACGAGTGAAAGTAAAATTAAACCAATGTATACCAAATTAAATTGAAAGTTAAGTGTTAACCAACCTGACGGGGACCCTAACAGTCCATACCTTACTTTACCTATAAAATGTAATATATCCGTTAAAGTGGCACGAGAAACATCCAGCAGTAAGAACCTCATAATATTGTTCATAATAAACCAAGATCTTCAATTTTCGAAAGCTTCAAGCTCAATCAACCCAACGACTTGCTTTTAAATACTTGATTCAATTTCAAGAAGAAACATTTCTGTATTCATTATAAATGAATATTCCTCCAAAACTGCCAGATTGAAAAACTTGAATAAATCAAAAGTATAAAACAGGTAAGTTAATTATGTAACAAAACCAAAACCAATTGTAAAACTCCAATATTTAATGAGATATCACCGACCAATATAACGTGTAACTCAATTAATGCAAAATATACTAAGAAAACGGCAAAGTTAAGTTTGTAAACGTTGTGACGTAACTTAACCGTTAGGTTAGGGCGAGTTAGGTTAGGGCGAGTTAGGTTAGGGCGAGTTAGGTTAGGGCGAGTTAGGTTAGGGCGAGTTAGGTTAGGGCGAGTTAGGTTAGGGCGAGTTAGGTTAGGGCGAGTTAGGTTAGGGCGAGTTAGGTTAGGGCGAGTTAGGTTAGGGCGAGTTAGGTTAGGGCGAGTTAGGTTAGGGCGAGTTAGGTTAGGGCGAGTTAGGTTAGGGCGAGTTAGGTTAGGGCGAGTTAGGTTAGGGCGAGTTAGGTTAGGGCGAGTTAGGTTAGGGCGAGTTAGGTTAGGGCGAGTTAGGTTAGGGCGAGTTAGGTTAGGGCGAGTTAGGTTAGGGCGAGTTAGGTTAGGGCGAGTTAGGTTAGGGCGAGTTAGGTTAGGGCGAGTTAGGTTAGGGCGAGTTAGGTTAGGGCGAGTTAGGTTAGGGCGAGTTAGGTTAGGGCGAGTTAGGTTAGGGCGAGTTAGGTTAGGGCGAGTTAGGTTAGGGCGAGTTTTTTTTTTTTTTTTTTTTTTTTTTTTTTTTTTTTTTTTTATACTTGTACCTCCAACATGGGGGAAGGAGACTTTATTTACAGTTTAATTACTACTCTTTCATTCTAGTTCTATCATTTATGCCTCTCGCACTTTCGTTCTTCATACCGTTTCTTTCTTTCATCCATCTACATGCACACTGTGGGTAAATTCCCATCTACTTTAACTACACTACTTTGGGATTGACTGGGGATGTGACTGGGGATGTGACTGGGGTTGGGGTAACAAGCTTTTATTTTTATTTACAAATTTCTTATCCTATTTTTAACAAAATTTTATTCTTACAATTTAAACCAAACTATGTTCCTACAATTAATTACAGTTACTTATATGTTATTACAAATATACTCACTATATCTACATAACATATTATTTTACACCTTATTTCTATCATTAACAATTATACATAATTTTTTACAAAATTCCAGGAAACAGTCTCTGTATTTAACATTTTTGATGATCTCTGAGACTGTAATTCTGTTCAATTTAGTTCCAATTTGGCATTCTACGTTATATCTATCATAGTCGTGGGCAGGGCAGTCCAGAATGACGTGGAGGACAGACTCGGAACATCCAGGGTCGCAGACACACGACGGACTCTCCTTGCACTTGAAGCGGTGCAAGTACTCGGAGAATCCGCCGTGCCCCGTTAACACCTGGGTCACAAATCTGTCCACCTTTACTTTGCCGATGATCCTGTATGCGGCTATCGCATCAGGGAAGAAAACCCTGGTGACTCCTGCCGTTTCACCAGCTCGGTACCGCTGGTTCCATTCATCAAGCGATTGCATACGAATGCTTCGCTTGATGAATGAAACCGGGCAGCTATCGTAATCAAAAGCGCGCTTTGACTTTAACGCAGCTTCCTTGGCCAGATAGTCGGCACGTTCGTTGCCCTCTAGCCCTGCGTGGGCTTTGATCCAGAACAAACTTACATGTTTGTCCCGGAGCAAAGCCCTGCGCAGATGGTCCCGCGCTTCGACGGCCAGGGGATGAAGGGCCTCCGGATTAATTACCGTTTGAAGTGCCGACAAGGAGTCAGAATAAATTCCAACTGATCTGGTCAAGTTGTCTGCGGCCATCCGCATCGCCCTGCATATCGCCAGGAGTTCCGCCTGGTAGACCGTGCAAAAAGACGGCAAAGCAAGCTTGAGGGTTTTGGTTTCGGCGGCTCCACTCCATACGGATAGTGCCGCGCCCACCTTGCCCTCAATCTTGCTGCCGTCTGTGAAGATGTTAAAATCATGGCTGTTATTGTCCATGAGTTGTTCCTGGTCCACCAGACACTTGAACTCCAAGTCCATATGCTGAGCAGGATGCGGGGACTGCAAAGCCGAGGACATCCGCTCCACCTCCCGATCTCCTATTGCATGCTGGGGCACCCCTCTCCTCGCGCCGTACAGGGCCGCGGCTTCGCGGATGCGCAAGTCGAGAGGGAGTATCCCGGCGAGCAACAGCGCCGAGTTCAGAGAGGTGGTGCGGTATGCCCTGCACAGCTTCTGCGCAAAGCCTCGCTGGACCACGTTTAACTGCTTGCGAATACCAAGCTTATCCACGGCTGGTGCCCAAACGGCAGCCGCATACAGCATCACGGGCTCTACCACCGCTCTATATATAGCGCGGATGACTTCGGGGTGGAGGCCCCAGCTCGCCTTCGCAGCTCTTGCAAGCTGGGAATAAAAGGCGATGGCCTTTTTGCATACATTCGAGACGTGCGTGTTGAATGTGAGGCGCTGGTCCAAGACAACTCCCAGTAGTCTGAGCTCTTTGACCATGCCAATGTCGACCCCTCCCATGTGGAGACGTGGGGTGTCATGCTTCAGTTTGCGCGTGATCACCATCGCACTGGTCTTGTGCGGCGCAAATCTCAGCTTGTTAAGGACTCCCCACTTCCTCACATGTTCGAGGGCGGCATTGGCACGGTGTTCGATCTCATGAGCCGTCTCTCCCTCAAAGACCAGCACCACGTCGTCAGCGAATGCCTGCACATAATGGTTTTTGGCCTCCAACTCCCGAAGCAATGGATCCAGCAGCAGGTTCCATAGAATCGGCCCGCCGATAGACCCCTGCACGCAACCCTTCCCGGTTTCCCTTGTGTGCTCTTCCCCACAAAAGCGTGCTCTAACATGTCTGTTGCTCAGGTAATTGCCAAGAAGCCTCCTGATGTTAATGGGCACTCGTTCCTCCGCCAGTCTGACCTTAATTTGTGGCCACCACGCGTTATCGAAAGCGCCCTCTATATCCAGGGACACCAGTGTCAACAGTTTTTTATTTGCTAAACCTTGTTTTACGTGTTCAGCCAGTGTATAGAGGGCGTCCTCGGTGCTTCGCTGGGGCATAAATCCAAACTGGCGGGTACTGAGTCTTGGCGTTATATGGTGTTTTAGCCTGGCGACAAGCATCTTCTCCAGCACTTTCCCAAGCACTGGGAGGAGACCTATCGGTCGGTACGACCGTGGGGTCGTATAGGTGGTCTTCCCCGGCTTCCGAAGGAAGACCACCGTTGCCTCCTTCCAGGGCGTGGGAAAATGCCGGAGTATGAGACACCTGTTGAAGAGAGCCAACAAGAGATCGGGGTCGGACTCTATCACGTGCAAGCATATATCGGCGGTAAAGCCGTCCGCGCCTGGAGCCTTCTTTGGATTGAAGGACCGACTAGCCAACTTTAGCTCCATGAGAGTAAAGGGTGGGTCCCACACATCCGAGGAGGTTTCAACGCCAAAGTGTTCGGCTTGTGCTCTCACCCTTTGGTGCTCCTCGGAGTCATGCTCCTCAGAGTCCTCCGGATAAAAGGTTTCGGCCATAAGCCTCACCGAGCCCTTAGCGTCTAGCTCGACATTATCTTTCACTAGAGGTGGATCCTCTTCTCTCCTGGACGTCCTACCCATTACCCTATAGATACCCCCCCACACGCTCTCCCCGTCCTGTCTTTCGCAAAAGGCGACCCAACTGCGTGTTTGCGCATGCCTTGCTTCCGTCTCGTATTTTTCCTTCGCCTCGAGATACTCCCCAACTACTTTCTGACGTCTAACCGGCGCCGCACACCTGATCCTACTTTTTCTGGTGGCCACCTCGCGCTTAAGCTCCGCCAACCCCTCGGACCACCACGGCATCGCCAATACATCCTTCCGTCTAATAGATGGTATCGATGTTGCACATGCTTCAGCTATTATTTTATTTAGTTTATCTATTGTTTTATCTATTTCCATTCCTGTCGTTAAATTTTGAATTTGATCTATTGTAAAATGTTCCCTACTTATAAATTGACCCAGTTTCTCACGAAACTGGGCCCATTTCGCCTTTTTAGTAAAATATTTCCTGGTTGTTTGCCTAATATTATTATGATTGATGTGCCTTGTCTTGATTGTGAAGGATATCCCGTTATGGTCCGAGCTGGTCAGGTCTTCGCGTACGCGCCAGCCGTCCACCAAGTCAAGGAGGTCGAGCGATACCGCAGTTATGTCAACATAACTGCTGTACCTTACGCCACCCCGTATGGTATCGAATGTAGGGGTTTCCCCTCGGTTCAGGATGTCAAGTCCAAGATCCTCCAAGGTCCCGTGCAATTCTTCGCCTCGGCGATCTGTCACTGGGCTTCCCCACCAGACGCTTTTGGCATTCGAGTCACCTCCAATGATTATACTCCGGGCTCCCGTCTCGCGCTGCACCCTGCGCAGGTGTGCCAGGTACGAGTCCATCGGCTTATCGGGCTCAAAGTAGAATGAGACCAGGGTAATCTCCCAGTTACGGGCTTGGATTCCCACCACTGCGATGTTGGTCGTGGTGAGTTTAGGGTACTGTTTGATCTGAAGGTCCGCGCTAAAAACAATTATCGCGGCCTTGACAGTCCCACTTCCATGGTCCGCACACTGAAAGACCCTGGTCCCGCTCTGACTCTTCACACGTCCTTCCCTACCAACGTATGGCTCCTGTACCAAAGCGACCCTCGCTCCCAGGTTTGAGGCTTCGATCAGCAGCTCGGAGTGTGCCAGCTTGCTGCGCTGGAGGTTTGCTTGGAGGATATTTTGAGCCCCTGTGTCAACCGGTGCAACCTTAGCAGTAAGCTACGGTAGAGCGGGCGAGGTCATCCCACCTTCTCCTAACAGGGCAGTCCTCACTGAAAGCGTTATGCTCAACATTGCCGAGCTTCGCCTTACCGCAATTTCTGCAGGAGGGTGGGGACCCCGCCAGCCATTCCGCACACTTAGACCTAAGGTGTGGCCCACCACAGTGGCTACACAGGTCAATAGAGTCTTTGCAAAATTTCCGCCCATGGCCATAGCCTAGGCATCTAGTGCACTGGACTAATGGCGATTGATCCTCGGCTCTCACCCTCTGGAGATCGATATGTACCGATCCCAGACCGGTTATCCGGCTCCAGAGGGTGGGCGAGGTGCTGAGAACCACGTGGGCCATGTGCGGATTTCTTGCCCTTTTGCGGTACTTAATTTGGATCCGGTCGTCCTCGCGGTCAAGGCCACCAAAGAGCTCTCGGTTCTGATTCCTTAGGGCCCTCACGATGTCATCGTCGGTATTAACCGACAGAACGCCCCTCAGGATCAGAAGCGGGTCCCTATTTTTAATGTCCTCAACCACGAGGCCTGTTCCTTCACCAACCAGTCTGTCTTTAGCCTTAGTTCGCTCCTCTGCAGTCCCGAAACCCATAATAACTTTTCGGTCTTTAGCTTTTCGGACCCGTTCTACTTTCACCCAGCCCTCTTTCGCATCCATGGTCTTTCGCACCCTTCCAAGGACTTCCTCCCCTGTCTCTTTATCATCCCTGGAAGTGACGACCACCGAGTGAAGTGCCGCAGGCTTTGCCGGATTTTTAATGACCTCTAATGCTGACCTAGAGTCGCTGATGACATTCACGGATGGCTTGTTGCTTTTCAGGACGTATTCAGTAGCTTTGTACAGCGCGTAGAGTTCGGCCTGAAATACGGAGCAGTAATACTCCAAGAGATATTTACTACTTCGTATCTCGTTTCCACCTTCCCAGCATGATAGCGCTGCACCTACTTTCCCATCTATTTTGCTGCCATCCGTGAATATACTCAGCCCACTTATGCCGTGCTCCGCAATAGTTTCGGCACTCAGGTCTTCGAGGCAGATGAAGTCCTCGATTTTTTCTCTGGCAGGATGTACTGCTTCCAGAAAACACACTCTCGTTTCCACCTCCCTGTCTCCTACAATACTCTGCGGCTTTCCTCTTTTGGCCTCGTACAGCTCCTTCGTCTCTAGAGCTCTCAGGTCGAGTGGTATCATCCCGGTTAGGGCTATCACGGCATTTAGGGACGCTGTACGGTAGGCCTTGCACATTTTTTGTCCAAAGCCTCGCTGCACGGCATACAGATGTTTTTGTATCATTATTTTGTTGGCAGCAGGAGCCCAGACGTTGGCCGCGTAGAGTATTATAGGCTCGATCACGGCGACGTACATTATCTCCATGATCTTCGCGGACAAACCCCAGTTGATTTTGGCTGATCGTGCTAGTGGTTTGTATATATCTAATGCTTTTTTACAAACAAATTTCACATGATTATTAAAGGTTAATTTACAATCAATAATTAGGCCTAAAACTTTAATTTCTTCGACTAGCTGGATCCGGGTGCCGCCCATGTGTATGCGCGGGGTGTCGTATTTGAGTTTTTTAGTAATCACCATTGCACTCGTTTTATGTGGTGCAAACTTCAGTTTGTTCGTTACACCCCACTCATACACAAGGCCGAGCACCCGGTCCGCGTTTTCTTCTATTTCTGGGGCTGATTCGCCAGAGAACACAAGGACAATGTCGTCGGCAAAAGCCTGACAGTGCACCTTGGTCTTTTCTATTTTATCCAGGAGGGGATCCAACAGTGCGTTCCAGAAGGTAGGCCCCGCTATCGAACCCTGGATACACCCCTTCGTTGTTGAAACGGTGCATTCATTCTCCGCGTAGCGGACTCTTACCTCTCTGTCATTTAGGTAACTATCTACTATTTTCCTGAGGTTCAGGGGGCATTTTTTGTCCATTAAGCGACATTTCACCGCCGGCCACCACGCGCCATCGAAGGCCCCCTCTATATCCAGTGATACGACTACGTTAATACGTTTTTTATTAAGATTTTCTCGTATGTGTTGCATCAGGTCACAGAGGGAGTCTTCGGTAGCTCGCTGCGGTACGAAGCCGTACTGCCTCGGATTAGCTTTTGGCAACAGGTGCCATCGAATCCTCCTCACGATCATCTTCTCCAGAATCTTTCCGAGGACCGGCAATAGTCCTATGGGTCTATAAGATTTTACGTGACTATAGTCAGCCTTACCCGGTTTCCTCAGAACTATTACCGTGGCCTGTTTCCAGATTACCGGGAAACACGATAATTCTAGGCACCTGTTGACAAAAGCCAAGTATATGCTTGCGTCGGCATTTATGGCTTCTGCGCATATGTCAGCCGTGAAACCGTCACTTCCCGGTGCTTTTTTAGGATTAAATGTTGAGATTACGTATTTTAGTTCCTCTCTCGTAAAGGGAGGGTCTTTTATATCGTTTTCCATCGGTTCTTTTATGCTTTCAGCCCTTTCTCGTATTTTCCTATGATCGGAATTATCCTCAGATTCCTCATCCTTAGGAAAGAAGGTGTTAGCTAGTAACCTTGCGGATTCCAACGGACTTAAGACGGTTCCCCCCTGTACGAGAGGTTGGTCTTCAGATTTTCCAGCTGTACTTCTTATAACCCTATATATGCCGTCCCATACACTCTCTCGGTCCTGGGCACCACAAAACTTCTTCCAGCTTTTTACCTGTGCTATTTCTGCTTCTAACGTGTATTTTTCTTTTATTTTCAGGTATTCTCCGACGACGTGCTGTCTTCTGCTTGGTGCGGCGCATCTGATTCTTCGCTTCTTAGTCATCATTTCCTTTTTCAAGTTCTCCAGCTCGGGTGTCCACCAAGGTAAGTTTATTTTTATTTTCCTTTTAATTTTTGGAATTGCTTTATTGCATGCTTCTGTTATGCTGTTCGTGTATTTAGTTACTATTTCTTCCAGTTCCATTTCCGAATTAATTTTTTCTATTTCCTGCGTATTTATATTTTTGTCTGCTAATTCATTCCTAAATTCTTGCCTAAATATGCTCCATTTAGCTTTCTTAGTGTTATATATTCTTGTTGATTTTGGCAGTCTCTTTGTTTTTGATTTTGATTTTTCCAGTTTTATTGTGAATAGTATCGCATTATGGTCGGAGCTTGTTATACCTTCATGGACTTTCCAATCACTCACCATCCCCAGTAACTCTGGACTGCACACAGTGACATCCACTATGCTCTTACAAGTCACCCCATTCCTGATAGTAAAGAAGGTCGGTACATTGCCTTCGTTCAGTATGTGCATCTCCATCTCCTCGATTGCACCCATGAACACCTCTCCTCTGTGGTCTTCATGGTCACTTCCCCACCATGTGCTCCACGCATTTGCGTCGCCTCCAATGATTAGTTTCCGTGGGGCTAGTTGGTTTTTGATCGTTTGCACATGGTCGAGATAGGGTTCAATGGGCAAGCTATCTTCGAAGTAGATGGAGATAACACACACCTCCCATGAGTCCATTTTTAAAACTGCCACTGCGATGTTTTCGGTGGTGAGTGTTGGCTGTTCGAGCACTTGGACGTCGTCGTTCAGGACTATCACGGCGGCTTTGACCGGCTTTATTCTATTCGTCGTTTTTTGAACGATTCTATATCCCTTCGCCTGTGATAATTGTCCTTCCGACCCTACATACGGTTCCTGCACCAAAGCGAAGCAGATTTTGCGTCTTTGTGCCTCCAGGAGGAGCTCCTTCGTAGCTAATTTGGCGCGTTGTAAGTTCGCTTGGATCACCCGACATTGAACTTCCTCGGCTACATGAAGATCCGCCTGTGTTGCCTTCTGGGTGCCCTCAGCAATACGCCACTCTCGCCCTTGCCAGAGCATCCCACTTTTTCCGGATCGGACAGCTGTCATCGAAGCTGTTGTGATCCGTCCGGTCCAGTCGGGCACTCTGGCAGTTGCGGCACGTAGGTTGATCACCAGCTTTCCACACTGGGCACTCGCTGCGCAGGTGAGTGCCTGCACAGTGGCTGCAGATGTCTACGGACTCCTGGCAAGCCTTTCGGCCGTGCCCGTAGCCCAGACATCTGGAGCATGTTACCAGTGGGGACTGGTCTTTGACCACGACGCGCTGTAAGTCTATGTGGACCCTTCCTACTGCAGTGACGCACTGCCATACTGCCGGCGACACCTGTAGGACCACGTGGTTCTCAAGCGGATTCCTGGCCTTTCTACGGAACTTCACGCTAGCCCTGTAGTCCCCGTCAGGTATCGCCGCCAGCATGTTTTCATTCTGCCGTTTAAGGGCACCCAGGATGTCCTCGTCAGAGTTTATATTGAGGACATTGAGCAGTATGATGAGTGGATCCCTGTTTGCTACTTCCTGGGTAAGCAGTGTTGGGTTGCCAGTTTTAAGTTTTTCCGCTACTTTGGCGAGCTCCTCTCGCGACTGGCAACCCAACACAACCTTTTGATCCCTCGCTTTCCTCAGCCTGTCCACCCTAATGCCAGAGGTCTTCGCGTTCACGGCCGATCGGATTTTGTTCAAAACATCCTCACTGGTATCATGAACATCGACAGAGGACACCACCATAGAGTGAACAGGCTGTGGCTGGGAAGAAGAAGCCGCTGCCTGCCTTGGTAACGCAGCCATTGCCGCGTACGAGATACCTTCGTTCAATTTGCTCTCGGAGATATTTTTATTTAATATATCGATTTGCTCCTTTACGGCGCCCACGTCTTGTCTGGTTGCTTCTACCAACTCCTTTTGTTTCCGGAGTTCAGCCATGATCTCCCCAGATAAGTCCACTGCTGGAGCTTTCGGGGTAACGCTCATGTCAGCCATAGATGGTGACTTAGTACTGAGTCTGAGCGTTATTGTGTAGAGACTGTTTAAACACTCTGTTACCGTCTCTTTGATAGAGGATTTTAAGTTCCCCGATTGCTCCATCTGGAGTTTAGCCTCTTGGAAGAGTTGGTTTGCTATAGTCCCGAGCTCTTCCAGCGGGCTCTCCGAAGCCGACCTAATAAGGGGTGCAATGTCTGTCGTCACGGTTTCCTTTCGCGCAGTGAGCTTTTTCTTTTGGTCGGATTCACTGTGCTTCACTGTGAAGCTGGCAACATTTTTACCAGTTTCTGGCTTCTGGAGCTTCGACATTTTGTTGTCAATCAATAAATACTAACCTAAGCGAATAATTATATTTAAAATCCTAACCTAATAGTAATAATTGGGAGGTGTAAAGTGCCTCCCAATAGTAATTGATTGAATTTTAATATGAAGAATACCTAACCTAACAATTAACCATATAAAATACTTAGGAGGTGTAAAAAGCCTACCTGAGTCAAATTATTTGAATAATAAATACTTAGCCTAAAACAATACAACCTAGAAATTTGGGAGGTGTAAAGGCCTCCCAAGTCACCGTTACAAATAAATTAAGTCGCAGTTACAATTAAAATTACTAACCTAACGTATTTTCTTGGGAGTGTAAAGGCTCCCAAGGTCAAAGCTTAGTCTAATTAGTGGTGGGGAGGTGTATAATTTCTCCCCCCGTCAGGTACTATCTTCCTGCAAAAGCAGGGTATCGATCTAGGGATTTTAAATTTTTCGGGTCTCCCTAGGGTACTGCTCCCTGGCACCTGTATAACGACAAGTGGGCGGGTGGGTGGGCCCGAAAAAGCGTTTTTCGCGGCGGAAAATCCCGGAAAACCGGTCGTACGGCGGCGCGCGCGCGATCGCTCGCGTGCAGGCCTCGCCCGAGCTGGAAAATGTGAAAATTAAAAGAAAATCGAGAGGTTTGAATTTTGATGCGAAATTTTTCTAAGTCCCAAAAATGTGAAAATCGTGAAAAATTAAAATTTTGTTTTTCTTTCGCAGGTCGCTAGTGCCGGTCGACAGCAACGCCCTGTGAAAGTTTCGCTGGAAAATTTGGAAAATTCGGGCAACGGCGCAGGAATTCAGCGATTTTTCGCTATTGATCTGATCAATTAGTATGAAGATCTCGAGGTATAAGGTAACCTCGGTGTCGAAATTTGCTAAGTAGGTATACGCGACAAAAGCGTTTTTCGCGGCGGAAAATCCCGGAAAACCGGTCGTACGGCGGCGCGCGCGCGATCGCTCGCGTGCAGGCCTCGCCCGAGCTGGAAAATGTGAAAATTAAAAGAAAATCGAGAGGTTTGAATTTTGATGCGAAATTTTTCTAAGTCCCAAAAATGTGAAAATCGTGAAAAATTAAAATTTTGTTTTTCTTTCGCAGGTCGCTAGTGCCGGTCGACAGCAACGCCCTGTGAAAGTTTCGCTGGAAAATTTGGAAAATTCGGGCAACGGCGCAGGAATTCAGCGATTTTTCGCTATTGATCTGATCAATTAGTATGAAGATCTCGAGGTATAAGGTAACCTCGGTGTCGAAATTTGCTAAGTAGGTATACGCGACAAAAGCGTTTTTCGCGGCGGAAAATCCCGGAAAACCGGTCGTACGGCGGCGCGCGCGCGATCGCTCGCGTGCAGGCCTCGCCCGAGCTGGAAAATGTGAAAATTAAAAGAAAATCGAGAGGTTTGAATTTTGATGCGAAATTTTTCTAAGTCCCAAAAATGTGAAAATCGTGAAAAATTAAAATTTTGTTTTTCTTTCGCAGGTCGCTAGTGCCGGTCGACAGCAACGCCCTGTGAAAGTTTCGCTGGAAAATTTGGAAAATTCGGGCAACGGCGCAGGAATTCAGCGATTTTTCGCTATTGATCTGATCAATTAGTATGAAGATCTCGAGGTATAAGGTAACCTCGGTGTCGAAATTTGCTAAGTAGGTTAGGTTAGGTTAGGTTAGGTTAGGTTAGGTTAGGTTAGGTTAGGTTAGGTTAGGTTAGGTTAGGTTAGGTTAGGTTAGGTTAGGTTAGGTTAGGTTAGGTTAGGTTGGGGTGGTGGGCCAGGTAACCTCCTAGTGTGCTCGGGCACTGCTAGTCCCTTTGGATACGTCCGGAGGGAAGGGCAGTGCTTGGGCCGGTGCACCCCGGTAACATGGTTAATAATTTCTCTTATGGGATATTGTTAGCCATGGCTAATAACCTGGCAGGGGGGGAGGGGGTGGTTCTCCGCGTGTCCCTCAGATCAGCTGAGGGCACAGTGGAGGAACCCAGGGGGGAGGGGGGGCGAAGACGCCCAAGGGAGCGGGGGAACGCTCAGGGGGGGCGAGCGGGGGAAACGCTCATGGGGGAGGGAGCGGGGGAAACGCTCAGGTGGAGGGAGGACCCTCTGGAGGGGAGGGAGTCCTCGGGCGAGCTCGGTGTGCACTCACCCTGCCTCCGAGCGGGCTGCGCGGGAATTAGTCTCACGCAGTCCTCGCCACCAACTCGGAACCCCTTAGGAGTGTCGGACGTGGTCATGTCTCACGACTGGCACTGGGACCGAGGGTCTTGGCTTGGTCGCCTGGACCGCGAGGAACAAACCTCTATAAAAAATGATCCAATCCTAAGCTTTGGTGCGCGGCGAGAGGATGAATGGCTGAAGGATTCGCCCTGACCTCACAGGGCATCAGTCGTTAGCGCACCCCCGTCCGGGTACCGGCCGACCCCCAGGACGTAATAGGCTTATCCGGGTGCAGGGGGCACCGCTCGGATGGACTGTTTTTCCCCCATACTCGTGGGATTCAAATGGAAAATTCTAATTTAACCCTAAAAATGGTGGAGGAGACGAGGAGCGAGGAGGGAGAGGGAACCTCAGGGAGGTTTTGGAAGGAGAGGGATATGCAGGCAGCGGAGATGTCGGCGGAGTCCGACTGCAGCCTCATATCGGTTGGCAGCAGGCCCAGGTCGGGGTCTGCGTCGTCGACGGAGCTGCAACTGCGGAGTTTGCCGGGGGTGAAACGGCCTCGCCTCAGCGAGGGAGACGACGTCTCCTCCGATGAGGGGAGGCCGGGGTCGCCAGCAGTCAGAGGGCGAGGGCGTCCGCCCACACATGGGCGTTACGTTGGCCTGGGCAAAGCTCGGGAGACTCTTGCCCTGGAGAAGAGGGCCGAGGCGAGAGCCCAGGCCAGAGAGCAGGCGGAGACGGCTCTCCTGAAGGAGGCCGCCGTGGCGCGCTTCAGGCGCGAAACGCGCGTGCCGGTGACGGGGCAGCGGGTAGATGTGCAGACCGCTGCCCGGCTTCAGGAGAATGTGCTGGAGGACCTGGACCTGATAGCCAAGGTGGCCACCAAGTCCTCCAACCTGAAGGGTACGTTTGTGCGCGACCTGAAGGACGCAGCGGCCTCCATTAAAGAGGCTGTTGCTGTTCTGGCGTCGCGCACAGTATCGGACGAGACGCGGCAGCTGCAGGCGGACAATGCCCGTCTGCAGGGCGAGATGGCCAGCCTCCGCAGGGAGATGGCCCTAATGAAGGAGGAGATGGAGAGGGCGCGGAGGCAGGCTTCCGCCCCTACTCCCCCGGGAAGGACTGAGGAGGCACCCTCGGGGTCGCGGCCTCCTCCCCGCAAGGATGGGGACAGTGGCGGACGTCCAGGGGCCAGCCCTGCTGCCGCTGCGACCTCCGTGGAGGAGATCTGCCGGGCTGTGATGTTGCAGGTCGGCGGGATGCTGAATGCCCGCCTGGCCTCCATCGAGGACAGACTCCTCCCGGAGCGGAACACGAGGCCGCCTCTGGCCTCAGATAGGCGGAAAAACGGGCCCACATATGCGGACGCGACGGCGAGGCCTGCTCCGGGACCCTCCGGAGCGACGGGAGCGAGGGCACCCCCGCCGAGAGCGGCGCCGGCCCATAGCCCGCCTAGCGGCACGCCCCAGGGCCCTGCCCCAGCGGGGTCGGCACCGAGGCCACGGACTCGGCCGGAGACGGAGGACCCGCTTCCTTCCTCTTCTTCCCCACCCTCCGATACGAGGGAGGCGAGGAAGACGAAGAAGAAGAGGAAGAAGTCGAAACGGAAGGGAGGGAAGGGTGGCCAGATGCCTGGCCCTCAAGAACGGCGGCCACAGCAGTCGCAGCAGCCGTCGTCGGAGTGGACGAGGGTCGGTCCTGGGGGGCGTCCAGAGGCGAAGGGTCGCGCCCGCAAGCCCCGAAAGCTCCGCACGCCTCAATCGTCGGCGGTAGTTTTGACGCTGCTGCCGGCGGCAGAGGAGAAGGGCGCCACCTACGAGAAGGTGATCGCCGCCGCGAAGGCGAAGATCGACGCGGCGGACCTGGGCGCCCAGGGGGTTCGGTTCCGGAGGGCGGCAACTGGGGGCCGTATATTTGAGTTCCCCGGCGCCGGAGCCTCTAGTGCGGAGAAGGCGGACTCCCTGGCCAATAAGCTCCGGGAGGTCCTGGGCGACGAGGTCGTCCGAGTGACCCGCCCCGTAAAGTCGGTCGACTTGCGGGTGTCGGGCTTGGACGACTCCGTCACCAGCGCGGAGGTAGCGGCGGCGATCGCCAGGGCCGGAGAGTGCCCCGCGGAACAGGTGCGAGCCGGTGCGGTGGGGGTGAGGCGTGACGGGCTGGGCGCAGTGCTGGTGCGCTGCCCCGTCGCGGCCGCCAAAAAGATCGCGGCAGGGGGGCGCCTAACGGTGGGGTGGGTGTCCGCTCGGGTCCAGTTGCTGGACGACTTCCCCCTGATGTGTTACAGGTGCCTAGCACCTGGGCACGTGGGCACCCAATGCGCGGAGGGGGTCGACCGCAGCGGACTGTGCTACCGCTGCGGTCAACCAGGCCACAAGGCCCGCGGCTGCACCGCGGCGCTTCGCTGCGTCGTCTGCGCGGCGGCCGGGCGGCCGTCAGAGCACCGGGCGGGTGGCAGGGCCTGCGTGCCCCCGCCTAAGGGGCAGAAGGGAGGAGGGAGCGGCGACAGGCCTTCCCCCGCACCCCAGCAAGCGGAGGCGCCGCGAGAGGAGGTTCCAATGGCTACGGACCAGTAATGGACCTGAACCTCCTCCAGGCGAACATCAACCACTGCGCCAGAGCTCAGGACCTCTTGTTCCAGAGCATGGCGGAGTGGTCGATCCACGTGGCCGTGGTCGCCGAGCCCTACCGCGTCCCATCTGGGGACGATTGGGTGGGAGACAGGGACGGCGTGGTGGCGCTGACGTCCCGTCCCGTGGTGGGTTCCCCGGCCTTCGTCGACGTAGTCCGAGGTCGGGGATATGTCTCGGCCGTGGTGGGTGACATCCTAGTCGTCGGGGTGTACTTCTCGCCGAATCGGAGTCTCGCCGATTTCGAACAGTTTCTGGACGAAGTCGGCGTTCTGATCGGCAGGAGTCGCTCCGGCCGCGTGCTCGTCGCTGGAGACCTCAACGCTAAATCTGTGGCGTGGGGGTGTCCAGCGACGAGCCCTCGGGGGCAAGAGCTGGTGGAGTGGGCGACGGCGACCGGCCTCACGGTCCTCAACCGAGGGTCGGTCCACACCTGCGTGCGGCGGCAGGGCGGCTCCGTCGTGGACGTCACCTTCGCCGATCCCGCCCTGGCGCGTCGCGTCCGGGGCTGGAGGGTGATGGAGGACGTGGAGACACTGGCGGACCACCGCTACATCAGGTTCGCCGTCTCCGCGAGCGCGGCCTTCGCGAGTGTTGCGACTCGGCCCTCGCCTCCCGGTCCTCGTTGGTCTCTGAAACGTTTGGACCGGGACTTCCTGGTCGAGGCTGCCCTTGTCGAGGCCTGGTTCTCTGCGCCTCGAGAGGGCGGTCTGGGCGGTGTGGAAGCCGAAGCGGCGCGTCTTGGCGAGGCCATGACGAGCGTCTGCGACGGGGCGATGCCGAGGGTGCACTCCATCCCCTCGAGGCGAGCGGTGTATTGGTGGTCCGACGAGCTCACGCTGCTGCGCAGATCCTGCGTGGCGGCGAGACGCCAATACACCCGCTGCCGCCGGCGGAGGAGACGGGACCTGGCGGAGGAGGAGCGGCTCTACTCCCTCTACAGGGACGCTGTGCGAGCGCTGCGCGAGGCCATCGGGGTGGCCATGGACCTGGCGCACGAGGAGATGCTCGAGACTCTGGATGGGGATCCGTTCGGAAGGCCTTACAAGGCGGTCCGGAAAAAGCTCCGACCCGCGGCCCCTCCAATAACATCGAGTCTCGAGCCCTTCGTAGTGGAGTCGGTGGTCGCGACCCTGTTCCCCGAAAGGGCCGACCGCGGAGCGCCTCGCATGGCGCCTCCTCCCGAGGAGAGAGTCCGGAACTCGGCCGCGCCCCCGGTCGCGGAGGGAGAGTTGGCGGCGGCGGTGTTGCGCATGCGCGCGAAGAACACCGCCCCGGGTCCCGACGGTATCCCTGGTCGCGCCTGGGCTCTCGCCCTGGGGCCGCTCGAGCCGTGGGTCCGGGCCTTGTTCGGTGCCTGCCTCGAGAGGGGCCAGTTTCCCGGGGAGTGGAAGAAGGGGAGACTGGTCCTGATCGGGAAGCCCGGCCGCCCGGCCCATGAGCCGTCGTCGTACCGACCGATTGTGTTGCTGAACGAGGTGAGCAAGCTCTTCGAGCGTGTCATCGCCGCTCGCCTCGTTCACCACCTGGAGAGTGTGGGGCCGGACCTCAGCGACAACCAGTACGGTTTCCGCAGGGGCAGGTCCACCGTAGACGCCATTCTGTGCGTGAGGGCCCTTGCGGAGAGTGCGGTGTCCCGGGGCGAGGTGTTGGTAGCGGTGTCGCTCGACATCGCGAACGCCTTCAACACCTTGCCCTGGAGCTGCATTCGGGAAGCGCTGAGGTACCACGAGGTTCCTCCGTACCTCGAGAGGATCGTGGCCGCCTACCTCTCCGGGCGATCGGTCGGGTATCCGACCAGCGCGGACTGGTCGGAGAGGACGATGTCGTGCGGTGTTCCACAGGGTTCGGTTCTCGGGCCCCTCCTGTGGAACGTCGGGTACGACTGGGTGCTGCGCGGGGCCTTGATGACGGGCGTCGACGTAATATGTTACGCCGACGATACCCTCGTCACGGCTCGCGGCAGCACCTTTCGGGAGGCTAGACGTAGGGCCACGGCTGGCGTGGCCCACGTCGTAGCGAGGATTCGGGCCCTGGGCCTGGAGGTGGCCTTGCACAAGTCCGAGGCCCTGTGCTTTCATGGGCCTCGGAGGGCGCCTCCCGCCCGGTCCGAGTTGGTGGTGGGCGGAGTGTCCATCGGCGTCGAGCGTACGATGAAGTACCTGGGACTCGTCCTCGACAGCCGGTGGACATTCGAGGAGCACTTTCGGCGTCTCGTCCCGAAGCTCGTGGGAGCTGCTGGAGCCCTGAGTCGGCTCCTGCCAAACCTGGGCGGACCGAGCTCGCGGTGTCGGCGCTTGTACACGGGCGTCGTGCGATCCATGGCGCTCTACGGAGCGCCTGTCTGGTCGGACACTCTGACCGCCCAAACTCGGGCCCTGCTGCGGAGACCGCAGAGGGTCATGGCGATCAGAGTGATACGGGGTTACCGGACAGTGTCGTGCGAGGCGGCCTGTGTGCTGGCGGGGACGCCGCCATGGGACCTCGATGCCGAAGTGCTCGCGGCGGCGTATTGGCGTAGGTTGGATGCCCGCATCCGGGGGGAACACCCTACGCCGGCGCAGGATCGCGCCTGGCGGCGGATGGCGGAGGCCGATCTCGCCGCTCATTGGCGGGACCGACTTCTGGCGCCGACTGCCGGCAGGCGGACGATCGAGGCGATCCGGCCCGTCCTGGAGCTCTGGACCGGCCGGACGCACGGGGCCCTCTCCTTCCACCTCGTGCAGGTTCTCTCGGGGCACGGCTGCTTCGGGAGATACCTGTGCGGCGTGGCGAGACGGGAGCCCACCGAGGTGTGCCACGAGTGCGGCCACGTGGAGGACACGGCTCAGCACACGCTGGAGTCGTGCGCCGAGTGGGCGCCCCAGCGCGCCGCACTCGCGGCAGTGGTGGGGCCGGACCTCTCGCTGCCCGCCGTCGTCCGAGCCATGGTGGGCAGCGAAGAGTCCTGGGGCGCCGTCGCCTCCTTCTGCGAGGAGGTGATGTCCCAGAAGGAGGCGGCGGAACGGCTGCGTGAGGCTGCTGCCGACGCAGACCCTCTCCGCCGCCGAAGGGCCGGGCGCAGGAGGCGCGCGCAAGACCGGCGCCTCCCACCCTGACGGGAGCTCCGGGCGGCCAGTCCGTCGTCGTCGTCGTCGTTTTCGTCGTCGTCGTCGTCGTTGTCGCCCGTTGAGCCTCAGTCGCGGAGGAACATCAGGGGGAGTCGGGGCAGCATGCCCCCCGCAGGAGGGTCCGCTTGGGCGGACGTCGCTGGCTGGGTCTTCCCGTAACCCAGCCTTAAGGCGATGCGCAGGAGCGCCGCTGGGTTTTAGTGGGTATTCTGGAGTGCCAGTGAGTCCCACATACCCTCTCGGAAGCACCGCAGTTTCACACTGCCTGCTTCCGAGAGGGATGCCTAAACGCATTTCCCAGCGTAAAAAAAAAAAAAAAAAAAAAAAAGGTTAGGTTAGGTTAGGTTAGGTTAGGTTAGGTTAGGTTAGGTTAGGTTAGGTTAGGTTAGGTTAGGTTAGGTTAGGTTAGGTTAGGTTGGGGTGTTGGGCCAGGTAACCTCCTAGTGTGCTCGGGCACTGCTAGTCCCTTTGGATACGTCCGGAGGGAAGGGCAGTGCTTGGGCCGGTGCACCCCGGTAACATGGTTAGCAATTTCTCGTTATGGGATATTGTTAGCCATGGCTAATAACCTGGCAAGGGGGGAGGGGGTGGTTCTCCGCGTGTCCCTCAGATCAGCTGAGGGCACAGTGGAGGAACCCAGGGGGGAGGGGGGGCGAAGACGCCCAAGGGAGCGGGGGAACGCTCAAGGGGGGGGGGGGAGCGGGGGAAACGCTCAGGGGGGAGGGAGCGGGGGAAACGCTCAGGTGGAGGGAGGACCCTCTGGAGGGGAGGGAGTCCTCGGGCGAGCTCGGTGTGCACTCACCCTGCCTCCGAGCGGGCTGCGCGGGAATTAGTCTCACGCAGTCCTCGCCACCAACTCGGAACCCCTTAGGAGTGTCGGACGTGGTCATGTCTCATGACCGACACTGGGACCGAGGGTCTTGGCTTGGTCGCCTGGACCGCGAGGAACAAACCTCTATAAAAAATGATCCAAATCCTAAGTTTTGGTGCGCGGCGAGAGGATGAATGGCTGATGGATTCGCTCTAACCTCAGAGGGCTTCAGTCTTTAGCGCACCCCCGTCCGGGTACCGGCCGACCCCCAGGACGTAGTAGGCTTATCCGGGTGCAGGGGGCACCACTCGGATGGACCGTTTTTCCCCCATACTCGTGGGATTCATATGGAAAATTCAAATTTAACCCAAAAAACGGTGGAGGAGACGAGGAGCGAGGAGGGAGTGGGAACCTCAGGGAGGTTCTGGAAGGAGAACAGAGGAGGTATGGAGGCAGCGGAGATGTCGGCGGAGTCCGACTGCAGCCTCATATCGGTCGACAGCAGGCCCAGGTCGGGGTCTGCGTCGTCGACGGAGCTGCAGTTGAGGAGTATGCCGGGGGTGAAACGGCCTCGCCTCAGCGAGGGAGACGACGTCTCCTCCGATGAGGGGAGGCCAGGGTCACCAGCCGTTAGAGGGCGAGGGCGTCCGCCCACGCATGGGCGTTACGTTGGCCTGGGCAAAGCTCGGGAGACTCTTGCCCTGGAGAAGAGGGCCGAGGCGAGAGCCCAGGCCAGGGAGCAGGCGGAGACGGCTCTCCTGAAGGAGGCCGCCGTGGCGCGCTTCAGGCGCGAAACGCGCGTGCCGGTGACGCGGGTGGACGAACAGACCGCCGCCCGTCTTCAGGAGAACGTCATGGAGGACTTGGACCTCATTGCGAAGGTAGCCACCAAGTCCTCCAACTTGAAGGGGACATTTGTGCGCGACCTCAAGGACGCAGCGGCCTCTATTAAAGAGGCCGTTGCTGTTCTGGCGTCGCGCACAATCTCGGATGAGACCCGGCAGCTGCAGGCGGACAATGCCCGCCTGCAGGCCGAAATGGCCAGCCTCCGCAGGGAGATGGCCCTCATGAAGGAGGAGATGGAGAGGGCGCGGAGGCAGGCTTCCGCCCCTACTCCCCCGGGCAGGACCGAGGAGGCGCCCTCTGGATCGCGGCCTCCTCCCCGCAAGGACGGGGGCAGTGGTGGACGTCCAGGGCCCACCCCTGCTGCTGCCGCTGCGCCCTCCGTGGAGGAGATCTGTCGCACAGTAATGATGCAGGTCGGCGGTATGTTGAATGCCCGCCTCGCCGCATTCGAGGACAGACTCCTCCCGGAGCGGAACACGAGGCCGCCTCTGGCCTCAGATAGGCGGAAAAACGGGCCCACGTATGCGGACGCGACGGCGAGGCCTGCTCCGGGACCCTCCGGAGCGACGGGAGCGAGGGCACCCCCGCCGAGAGCGGCGCCGGCCCATAGCCCGCCTAGTGGCACGCCCCCTGGCCCAGCCCCAGCGGGGCCGGCACCGAGGCCACGGACTCGGCCGGAGAAGGAGGCTCCGCCTCCTTCTTCTTCTTCCCCACCTTCCGATACGAGGGAGGCGAGGAAGACGAAGAAGAAGAGGAAGAAGACGAAAAGGAAGGGAGGGAAGGGTGGCCAGATGCCTGGCCCTCAAGAACGGCGGCCACAGCAGTCGCAGCAGCCGTCGTCGGAGTGGACGAGGGTCGGTCCTGGCGGGCGTCCAGAGGCGAAGGGTCGCGCCCGCAAGCCCCGGAAGCTTCGCATTCCTCAGTCGTCGGCGGTGGTCTTGACGCTGCTGCCGGCGGCAGAGGAAATGGGCGCGACCTATGAAAAGGTCATTGCCGCCGCGAAGGCAAAAATCGATGCGGCGGACCTGGGCGCCCAGGGCGTCCGGTTCCGGAGAGCGGCAACGGGGGGCCGCATATTCGAGTTCCCCGGTGCCGGAGCCTCCAGCTCGGAGAAGGCGGACTCCCTGGCCACCAAGCTGCGGGAGGTCCTGGGCGACGAGGTCGTCCGAGTCACCCGCCCCGTAAAGTCGGTCGACTTGCGGGTGTCGGGCTTGGACGACTCCGTCACCAGCGCGGAGGTGGCGGCGGCGATCGCCAGGGCCGGGGAATGCCCCGCGGAGCAAGTGAAGGCCGGTGCGGTGGGGGTGAGGCGCGACGGGCTGGGCGCAGTGCTGGTGCGCTGCCCCGTCGCGGCCGCCAAAAAGATCGCGGCAGGAGGGCGCCTAACGGTGGGGTGGGTGTCCGCCCGGGTCGAGTTGTTGGACGACCGCCCCCTGATGTGCTTCAGGTGCCTAGCACCTGGGCACGTGGGCGCCCAATGCGCGCAGGGGGTCGACCGCAGCGGACTGTGCTACCGCTGCGGCCAACCAGGCCACAAGGCCCGCGGCTGCACCGCGGCGCTTCGTTGTGCCGCCTGCGCGGCGGCCGGGCGGCCGTCAGAGCACCGGGCGGGTGGCAGGGCCTGCGTGGCCCCGCCTAAGGGGAAGAAGGGAGGAGGGAGCGGCGACAGGCCCTCCCCCGCATCCCAGCAAGCGGAGGCGCCGCGAGGGGCAGAGGAGGAGGTTCCAATGGCTACGGACCAGTAATGGACCTGAACCTCCTCCAGGCGAACATCAACCACTGCGCCAGAGCTCAGGACCTCTTGTTCCAGAGCATGGCGGAGTGGTCGATCCACGTGGCCGTGGTCGCCGAGCCCTACCGCGTCCCATCTGGGGACGATTGGGTGGGAGACAGGGACGGCGTGGTGGCGATGACGTCCCGTCCCGTGGTGGGTTCTCCGGCCTTCGTAGACGTAGTCCGAGGTCGGGGATATGTCTCGGCCGTGGTGGGTGACATCCTGGTCGTCGGGGTGTACTTCTCGCCGAATCGGAGTCTCGCCGATTTCGAACAGTTTCTGGACGAAGTCGGCGTTCTGATCGGCAGGAGTCGCTGCGGCCTCGTGCTCGTCGCTGGAGACCTCAACGCTAAATCTGTGGCGTGGGGGTGTCCAGCGACGGACCCTCGGGGGCAGGAGCTGGTGGAGTGGGCGACGGCGACCGGCCTCACGGTCCTCAACCGAGGGTCGGTCCACACCTGCGTGCGGCGGCAGGGCGGCTCCGTCGTGGACGTCACCTTCGCCGATCCCGCCCTGGCGCGTCGCGTCCGGGGCTGGAGGGTGATGGAGGACGTGGAGACACTGGCGGACCACCGCTACATCAGGTTCGCCGTCTCCGCGAGCGCGGCCTTCGCGAGTGTTGCGACTCGGCCCTCGCCTCCCGGTCCTCGTTGGTCTCTGAAACGTTTGGACCGGGACTTCCTGGTCGAGGCTGCCCTTGTCGAGGCCTGGTTCTCTGCGCCTCGAGAGGGCGGTCTGGGCGGTGTGGAAGCCGAAGCGGCGCGTCTTGGCGAGGCCATGACGAGCGTCTGCGACGGGGCGATGCCGAGGGTGCACTCCATCCCCTCGAGGCGAGCGGTGTATTGGTGGTCCGACGAGCTCACGCTGCTGCGCAGATCCTGCGTGGCGGCGAGACGCCAATACACCCGCTGCCGCCGGCGGAGGAGACGGGACCTGGCGGAGGAGGAGCGGCTCTATTCCCTCTACAGGGACGCTGTGCGAGCGCTGCGCGAGGCCATCGGGGTGGCCATGGACCTGGCGCACGAGGAGATGCTCGAGACTCTGGATGGGGATCCGTTCGGAAGGCCTTACAAGGCGGTCCGGAAGAAGCTCCGACCCGCGGCCCCTCCAATAACATCGAGTCTCGAGCCCTTCGTAGTGGAGTCGGTGGTCGCGACCCTGTTCCCCGAAAGGGCCGACCGCGGAGCGCCTCGCATGGCGCCTCCTCCCGAGGAGAGAGTCCGGAGCTCGGCCGCGCCCCCGGTCGCGGAGGGAGAGTTGGCGGCGGCGGTGTTGCGCATGCGCGCGAAGAACACCGCCCCGGGTCCCGACGGTATCCCTGGTCGCGCCTGGGCTCTCGCCCTGGGGCCGCTCGAGCCGTGGGTCCGGGCCTTGTTCGGTGCCTGCCTCGAGAGGGGCCAGTTTCCCGGGGAGTGGAAGAAGGGGAGACTGGTCCTGATCGGGAAGCCCGGCCGCCCGGCCCATGAGCCGTCGTCGTACCGACCGATCGTGCTGCTGAACGAGGTGAGCAAGCTCTTCGAGCGTGTCGTCGCCGCTCGCCTCGTTCACCACCTGGAGAGTGTGGGGCCGGACCTCAGCGACAACCAGTACGGTTTCCGCAGGGGCAGGTCCACCGTAGACGCCATACTATGCGTGAGGGCCCTAGCGGAGAGTGCGGTGTCCCGGGGCGAGGTGTTGGTGGCGGTGTCGCTCGATATCGCGAACGCCTTCAACACCTTGCCCTGGAGCTGCATTCGGGAAGCGCTGAGGTACCACGAGGTTCCTCTGTACCTCGAGAGGATCGTGGCCGCCTACCTCTCCGGGCGATCGGTCGGGTACCCGACCAGCTCGGACTGGTCGGAGAGGACGATGTCGTGCGGTGTTCCACAGGGTTCGGTTCTCGGGCCACTCCTGTGGAACGTCGGGTACGACTGGGTGCTGCGCGGGGCCTTGATGACGGGCGTCGACGTGATCTGTTACGCCGACGATACCCTCGTCACGGCTCGCGGCAGCACCTTTCGGGAGGCTAGACGTAGGGCCACGGCTGGCGTGGCCCACGTCGTAGCGAGGATTCGGGCCCTGGGCCTGGAGGTGGCCTTGCACAAGTCCGAGGCCCTGTGCTTTCACGGGCCTCGGAGGGCGCCTCCCGCCCGGTCCGAGTTGGTGGTGGGTGGTGTGTCCATCGGCGTCGAGCGTACGATGAAGTACCTGGGACTCGTCCTCGACAGCCGGTGGACATTCGAGGAGCACTTTCGGCGTCTCGTCCCGAAGCTCGTGGGAGCTGCTGGAGCCCTGAGTCGGCTCCTGCCAAACCTGGGCGGACCGAGCTCGCGGTGTCGGCGCCTGTACACGGGCGTCGTGCGATCCATGGCGCTCTACGGAGCGCCTGTCTGGTCGGACACTCTGACCGCCCAAACTCGGGCCCTGCTGCGGAGACCGCAGAGGGTCATGGCGGTCAGAGTGATACGGGGTTATCGGACCGTATCGCACGAGGCGGCCTGTGTGCTGGCGGGGACGCCGCCATGGGACCTAGACGCCGAAGTACTCGCGGCGGCGTATTGGCGTAGGCTGGATGCCCGCATCCGGGGGGAACACCCTACGCCGGCGCAGGATCGCGCCTGGCGGCGGCTGGCGGAGGCCGATCTCGCCGCTCATTGGCGGGACCGACTTCTGGCGCCGACTGCCGGCAGGCGGACGATCGAGGCGATCCGGCCCGTCCTGGAGCTCTGGACCGGCCGGACGCACGGGGCCCTCTCCTTCCGCCTCGTGCAGGTGCTCTCGGGGCACGGCTGCTTCGGGAGATACCTGTGCGGGGTGGCGAGACGGGAGCCCAGCGAGGTGTGCCACGAGTGCGGCCACGCGGAGGACACGGCTCAGCATACGCTGGAGTCGTGCGTCGAGTGGGCGCCCCAGCGCGCCGCACTCGCGGCAGTGGTGGGGCCGGACCTCTCGCTGCCCGCCGTCGTCCGAGCCATGGTGGGCAGAGAAGAGTCCTGGGACGCCGTCGCCTCCTTCTGCGAGGAGGTGATGTCCCAGAAGGAGGCGGCGGAACGGCTGCGTGAGGCTGCTGCCGACGCAGACCCTCTCCGCCGCCGAAGGGCCGGGCGCAGGAGGCGCGCGCAAGATCGGCGCCTCCCACCCTGACGGGAGCTCCGGGCGGCCAGACCGTCGTCGTCGTCGTCGTTTTCGTCGTCGTCGTCGTCGTCGTTGTCGCCCGTTGAGCCTCAGTCGCGGAGGAACATGAGGGGGAGTCGGGGCAGCATGCCCCCCGCAGGAGGGTCCGCTTGGGCGGACGTCGCTGGCTGGGTCGCGGATGATTGCGTGTTCCCGTAACCCAGCCTTAAGGCGATGCGCAGGAGCGCCGCTGGGTTTTAGTGGGTATTCTGGAGTGCCAGTGAGTCCCACATACCCTCTCGGAAGCACCGTAGTTTCCACACTGCCTGCTTCCGAGAGGGATGCCTAAATGCATTTCCCAGCGAAAAAAAAAAAAAAAAAAAAAAAAAAGGTTAGGTTAGGTTAGGTTAGGTTAGGTTAGGTTAGGTTAGGTTAGGTTAGGTTAGGTTAGGTTAGGTTAGGTTAGGTTAGGTTAGGTAAGGTTAGGTTCTGGGGTGGGCTCCCCGGCCTTCAGCAACGTAGTTCGAGGTCGGGGATATGTCTCGGCTTTTGTTGGCGACGTCATGATCGTCGGAGTGTATTTTTCGCCGAATCGGAGCCTCGCCGACTTCGAGCAATTTTTGGATGAGATCGGCGTCCTGATAGGCAGAAGTCGCTCCGGCCGTGTGCTCGTCGCTGGGGACCTTAATGCCAAGTCTGTGGCATGGGGGTGCCCAGACACGGATCCCCGGGGACGGGAATTGGGGGAATGGGCGACAGCGACTGGACTCACGGTTCTCAACCGAGGGTCGGTCAACACGTGCGTGCGGCAACAGGGCGGCTCCATTGTGGACGTCACCTTTGCCGATGCCGCCCTGGCGCGCCGTGTCCGAGACTGGAAGGTGCTGGAGGATGTCGAGACGCTGTCGGACCACAGATACGTGAGGTTCGGCATCTCCGCGAGTGTGGCCACCACGAACGGCCCGAATCGGCCTTCACTGGGAAACGGTCCCCGTTGGTCGCTGTCGCGAATGGACCGGGACTTTCTGGCAGAGGTTGCCCTCGTTGAGGCTTGGTTTTCCGCGCCCCGAGAGGACAGCTTGGGCGGGGTGGAAGAGGAAGCAGCGCGTCTGGGCGCGGCTATGTTGCGTGTCTGCGACGGAGCCATGCCTAGAGTGCGCTCCTTCCCTCCGAGGCGAGCGGTGTATTGGTGGTCCGAAGAGCTCACGCTGCTGCGCAGATCCTGCGTGGCGGCGCGACGCCAATACACCCGCAGCCGGCGACGGAGGAGACGGGACCCGATAGAGGAGGAGCGCCTGTACTCACTTTACAGGGACGCAGTAAAGTCGTTGCGCGAGGCCGTAGGTGCGTCCATTGACCGGGCTCACGACGAAATGTTGGCGACGTTGGATGGGGACCCGTTTGGAAGGCCGTATAAGGCGGTGCGGAAAAAACTCCGACCCTCGGCCCCTCCTATCACGCAGAGTCTTGAGCCTTCGGTAGTGGAGTCGGTCGTAGCGACTTTGTTTCCCGAAGGGACCGAACGTCAAGCGCCACGTGTGGCGCCTCTCACGGACGAAGAAGACTGGAGCCCGGGCGCGCCCCCGGTTACAGAGGGTGAACTGAAGGCGGCGGTGATGCGCATGAGAGCGAAAAACACTGCTCCAGGCCCCGACGGCATCCCTGGTCGCGCCTGGGCTCTTGCCTTAGGCCCTTTGGAGCCGTGGGTTCGGGCATTATTCGGAGCCTGTCTCGAGCGGGGCCAGTTTCCGGCTGAGTGGAAGAAGGGGAAACTGGTCCTTCTCCGGAAGGCCGGTCGCCCGGTCCATGAACCGTCGGCATACCGACCAATCGTGTTGCTGGACGAGGTGAGCAAGCTCTTTGAGCGGGTCGTCGCCGCTCGCCTCGTCCAGCACCTAGAGACGGTGGGGCCGGATCTCAGTGGGAACCAGTTCGGTTTCCGCAGGGGCAGGTCCACTGTGGACGCAATAATGCGGGTGAGGGCCCTAGCGGAAAGTGCAGTGTCCCGGGACGAGGTGTTGGTGGCGGTGTCTCTTGACATCGCAAACGCCTTCAACACCTTGCCCTGGGGAGTCATTCGGGAGGCGCTGAGGCATCACACGGTCCCTCCATATCTCCAGAGGATCGTGGCCGCCTACCTCTCAGAGAGAGCAGTCGGGTACCCGACCAGCGGGGGTTGGTCTGAGAGGAGAATGACGTGCGGTGTTCCACAGGGCTCGGTTCTCGGGCCGCTCCTGTGGAACATCGGGTACGACTGGGTGCTCCGCGGAGCGCTAATGACGGGCGTCGAAGTCACGTGCTACGCCGACGATACCCTTGTGACTGCTCGCGGCAGTACGTTCCGAGAGGCAAGGTGCAGGGCCACAGCTGGTGTGGCCCACGTCGTGGCTAGAATTCGGACCTTGGGCTTGGAGGTAGCCTTGCACAAGTCCGAGGCCCTGTGTTTTCATGGGCCTCGGAGAGCGCCTCCAGCCCGGTCCGTCTTGGTGGTGGGGGGAGTGTCCATCGGTGTCGAGCGTACGATGAAATACCTGGGACTCGTCCTCGACAGCCGATGGACATTCGTGGAACATTTCCAGCGTCTGGTCCCGAAGCTCGTGGGAGCTGCTGGAGCCCTTAGTCGGCTCCTGCCAAACCTGGGTGGTCCGAGCTCGCGGTGTCGCCGCCTATACACAGGTGTCGTGCGGTCGATGGCGCTATATGGAGCGCCCGTGTGGTCGGATACTCTGACCGCCCAAACCCGGGCTTTGCTGCGAAGGCCGCAGAGAGTCATGGCGGTCAGAGTGATACGGGGGTATCGCACGATATCTTGCGAGGCCGCTTGTGTGTTGGCGGGGACACCACCCTGGGATTTGGACGCTGAAGTGCTCTCGAGTGCGTACTGGCGGAGGGTGGATGCCCGAACGCGGGGGGAACACCCTACGCCGGCGCAGGACCGCGCATGGCGGAAGTTGGCGGAGGCCGATCTCGTCGCTCGTTGGCGGGAGCGACTTGTTGCACCGACGGCCGGCCACCGCACCATCGAGGCGATTCGGCCCGTCATTGAGCGCTGGACGGGCCGGAAGCACGGTGCTCTCTCGTTTCACCTCGTGCAGATCCTCTCGGGGCACGGTTGTTTTGGGAGGTATCTGTGCAGAGTGGCGAGACGAGAGCCCACTGAAGTGTGCCACGAGTGTGGCCACGCGGAAGATTCGGCGCAACACACGCTAGAGTCGTGTGTCGAGTGGGCGACACAGCGTGCCACACTTGTTACCGAAGTGGGGCCCGACCTTTCGCTGCCCGCCGTCGTCAACGCCATGGTGAGCGGTGAAGAGGCTTGGGACGCCGTCGCCTCCTTTTGCGAGGAGGTGATGACGCGGAAGGAGGCGGCGGAACGGCTGCGGGAGGCCGACGCTACCGCTGACCCCCTACGTCGCCGAAGGACGGGACGCAGAAGACGCGCGCAGGACCGTCGACTGCCGCCCTAGCAAGGGCCCCGGGCGACCGAAAATCTGCTGTCGCCCGTTGAGTCCCACCCGAGGTAGAGCCCGAGTCGGGAGGCGCACCTAAACAGTGCATCTCATTAAAGTGATGACACCCTGTGTCCTAAGTGGAGGGTCCGCTAGGCGGACATCGCTGGCTGACGCGGAAGAATGCCGTAGGTGTCCCCGTGTACAGCCGAAAGGCGACGCGCAGATGCGCCGCTGGGTTTTAGTGGGTATTCTGGAGTGCCAGTGAGTCCCACATACCCTCTCGGAAGCATCGCAGTTTCACACTGCCTGCTTCCGAGAGGGATGCCTAAACGCATTTCCCAGCGAAAAAAAAAAAAAAAAAAAAAAAAAAAAAAAAAAAAGGTTAGGTTAGGTTAGGTTAGGTTTTTTTTTTTTTTTTTTTATAATTACGTTTTATCTCCGACGGAGGACGGAGGTCTTTTTTATCATTAAATATTTTATATTTATAAGTTTTAATTTACTGTCTAATTTGGGTGTTAATTTAAATTTTGTTATAATCTATGTATATTGCATACTGCATGTTTACCTCTGTAAGTTAATATATTCTCTTAATATACAAAATACACGAAGTCTATACTACCTTATACAATATACTTATTTTATACTTATTATCTATTTATTTCTCCTTATAACTTTCCCCGCTATCTTTTGACAGTATTCTAAAAATATTTCCCTATCGTTTTTATTTTCCATGATATCGCTAAAATTGTCTACTGTTATTTTCTTATCAATTTTCATTTCCATTTCAAATCTTTCCCTTTCATATATGGGGCATTCGACCAGGATGTGGATGACGGACTCTGGTACGCCAGGTTCGCAGAGGCACGATGGGTCCCCTTTGCACTTAAACCGGTGCAGGTACTCTGAGAACCCACCGTGCCCGGTCAAAACCTGGGTTATCGCCGAGGTAAGTTTTATTTGCTGTATAATCTTATAGCAACGCACCGCATCCGGAAAGAATAGTTTTGTGGTTGCCGCTGTCTCACCCGACCCGTACCTTTGGCTCCATACATCCAGCGCTTCCATACGGAGCTGTCGCTTTATGTATGAAGCCGGACACAAGTCGTAATCGGGTTTCCTTTTGAGAGTAAGGGCCGCCTCTTTAGCCAACACGTCGGCCCGTTCGTTTCCCTCCATTCCTGCGTGGGCTTTAATCCAGAATAAGGAGACATCTTTATTCTGGCTTCGACATACCTTCAGGTTGTCTCTTATTTGTACCACTAGCGGATGGAGGGACCTTTGGCCTACTATTGACTCGAGCGACGACCTCGAGTCCGTAAATATGCCAAAGGACTTTTCGGAGCTGTTGAGGATCAGAGAGGTTGCCCTGCACACGGCCAGCAGTTCCGCCTGATACACCGTACAGTACGAATCGAGCTTCAGTTTTAGAGTTTTGGTTTCGACATCGCCCTCCCACAGAGAGAGCGATGCCCCAACCCTGCCCTCAATTTTGCTCCCGTCCGTAAAGATGCGTACTGCCCGGTTGTTGTGACGGCTCAGTTGTTCTGCGTCAGATACCTCCGTGAACTGCAATGCCATGTTTTCCGCCGGATGGTCTAGTTTGGCGAATGGTTGGTTCTTCTCTATCTGCCTGTCCCCAAGCACCGGCTGGACTACTCCTCTCTTCGCTTCAAACAAGGCGGCTGCTTCTCGGACTCTGAGGTCGAGAGGCAGCAGTCCAGCCAGCGCCAGCGCAGAGTTCAGGGACACAGTTCGATAGGCTTTCGTAATTTTTTGGGCAAATCCTCTCTGAATCGCATTGAGTTGGTTGCGTACCCCTAACTTTTTGGCAGCAGGTGCCCACGCACTTGCGGCGTAGAGGACGACCGGTTCCACCACGGCTGTGTAAATGATCCTTATGACCTCGGGATGGAGGCCCCAACTGATCTTGGCGGCTCTAGACAGTTGCTTGTAGATATTTTGGACCTTTTTGCATGTATTTGCGACATGACTATTGAAGGTCAGCTTGTCGTCTATCGTGAGCCCCAGGATTTTCATTTCGCGAGACATGCCAATGCCGACCCCACCCATGGACAGGAGTGGCGAGTCATACTTCAATTTTTTGGTAATTACCATTGCCTTGGTCTTGTGTGGCGCGAATCGTAATTTGTTTCTGACTCCCCACTCCCGCACAAAGGAGAGCGCGGCATTAGCTTGCCTCTGTACCTCCATCCCAGTGTCACCATCGAAGACGAGGACGACGTCGTCGGCGAATGCCTGACAGTAGTCGCCTCGCTTCTCGAGCCCTTTCAAGAGGGGATCTAATAAAAGATTCCAGAGAATCGGTCCGCCTATCGAGCCCTGCACACACCCCTTTGTTGTGCTCCTCACGTGCTCGGTTCCTGCGTACCGCACCCTCACCTTCCGACCCTGGAGGTAACTGTCGATGACTCGTCGTATGTTAACTGGGCAGTTTTCCTCAGCCAGCCTAAGCTTAATGGCGGGCCACCATGCACTGTCGAAGGCCCCCTCTATGTCCAGAGATATCATCGTAATGAGCTTTTTCTGTTTTAGTTTGCTGTAGATATATTGCATCAGGACATAGAGGGAGTCCTCGGTGCTTTTTTGTGGCATGAAGCCGTACTGGCGAGTACTGAGCCTAGGTAACACGTGCCATTTCATCCGTGCGACGATCATTTTTTCCAGGGTCTTGCCTAGGACCGGCAACAGCCCGATTGGGCGGTATGCTTTTGGGTTGGTATAATCGTCCCTTCCCGGTTTCTGGAGCACAACCACGGTCGCTTCTTTCCAAATAGTCGGGAAGTGACCGATTTCCAGACATTTGTTAGCAAGTGCTAGAAACACTTCGGGGCTCTGGGCTATCGCATGCTGGCAGATATCCGACGTGAATCCGTCGGAACCCGGGGCCTTTTTTGGGTTGAAGCTCCCAATCGCACTTTTCACTTCAAACGCGGTAAGCGGTGGATCAAGAACCTCACCTTGTCCCCAGTCCAGTCATTTACCTGCTTAGCTTCAACCCTCAGTTGCTGATGTTCCGCATTATCATCGGCTTCCCGGTCTTCCGGGTAAAACGTCTCCGCCAGCATAGCTGCCGACTCCTCCGGATCGTAAGTTTTCCCGTCCTTTACAAGGGGCAAATCCTCTTTCCTCTTGATCGTCCTTCCTATAACCCGGTAGATTCCGTCCCACACTCCTTCTCTATCCTGCTTTTCACAAAAACCCTTCCAGCTATCTATCTGGGCTCTTATTGCTGTGTACTCATACGTTTCTTTTGCTTGCAGGTACTCTTCGACTACCTTCTTCCTTCGGACCGGGGCGGCGCACCGGATGCGGCGCTTCTTAGTGGCGACTTCCCGTTTCAACGCGGTAAGTTCCTCATTCCACCAAGGTAAGTTGACAGTTTCCTTTACTTTCTTAATTGGTATAGTTTCCATGCATGCTTTATTTATTATTTCCGTGTATTTTTCGACCATAGTATCTATTTCACTTTTGCTGTTAATTGATTTTATTTCTGCTACGTTAATATTATTTTGCTGCAATAATTGCGCGAGTTTCTCACGAAACTCGCCCCAATTTGCTTTTTTCGTGTTATATTTTCTCGTAGTTCTGCTTATAGTTATTGCTTCGGCCTTTGTCAACATTACCTTGAATTTGATCAAATTGTGATCGGAACTCGTTGCACCGACGTCCACTTCCCAGTCCTCCACTAAACCAAGAAGGTCTTCAGAACACGCCGTGATGTCAACGAAGCTGGTGTATTGCTTGTTACCCCTTATCGTGTCAAATGTCGGAGTCCCGCCATCGTTGAGCACCTGCAGGCCCATCTCATCGAGCGCCCCCGCTGTCTCCTGCCCCCTGTGGTCTTCATAAGGGCTTCCCCACCAGAAACTCTTTGCGTTGCAGTCGCCACCAACTATTATGGCTTTAGGCCCCAGTTCCTTGACCACCACTTCAAGGTGCTCCAGGTATGGCCCGATGGGCTGGTCGGGTTCAAAGTAGAAGGAGATCATGGTGATATCCCAGGCACTGGTTCGGATCCTTACCACCACGATGTTGTTGGTGGTAAGTTTTGGGCACAGTATGGCGTCTATATTATGGTCAAATACGACTATGGCTGCTTTTACTGTCCCATTTCCTTGATCAATGCTCTGGAATATCCTTGCCCCCCCATATCCCTTCATACGTCCGACACCACCCACGTAGGGTTCCTGGAGCAGCGCGACTGCGATATTCATGTTTTCCGCCTCCAACATGAGTTCGTCGGTGGCGAGTCGCTTTCTTTGAAGGTTGGCCTGGGCTATCCTATACGCTTTAGTTCCGGTGGGGTTTCCTGTGGTGCCCTTAGCAGTACGCTATACTGGCTCGGGCCAGTGCGTCCCATTTGCGCCTAACAGGGCACTCCTGACTGAAGGCGTTATGATCTGTGTGGTCTAATTTGGCACTGACGCAGTTACAACATTTGGGAGTCGCATTGGCCAGCCAGTCAGCGCACTCTGCTTTCATGTGAGACCCTCCGCAGTGGCTGCACTTGGTGACCGTCTCTTTGCAGAACCGTCTGCCGTGTCCGTAGCCGAGGCAGAGCGAGCATTGCACGAGCGGCGAGTAGTCGGCCACTCTGACTCTCTGCATGTCGATGTGCACTGACTCCGCCTCGCTCATTCGCCGCCACAGCTTGGGACACAATCTGAGAACCACATGGCTAGTATGAGGGTTCCTGGTTCTTCTTCTAAACTTAATTTCTAGCCGGTCGTCTTTACCAATGCCCTCAAACAGGCTCCGATTTTGGTTTCTCAGAGCGTTCTTAATGTCTTCATCGGTATTGTATTGAAGAACGTCTTTGAGAATTAAGAGGGGGTCCTTGTTTTGAATGTCCTCCACATTGAGACGGTCGCCAGCAGATTTCAGGCGCTCCTTTACTTTTTGCCTTTCCTCTTCCGAACCACACCCCACTATCACTTTTCTATCTCTTACCTTCCGTACCCTATCAATCTTAACCCAGCCATCTTTTGCCTTCACCGCTTCTCTTATCTGAGTTAAGACTTCTTCTCCGGTCTCCGTCTCGTCTTTGGATGAGATCACAACCGAGTGTAGCGCGGCCGGCTCTGAGCTCCGCTTCATAATGCTGCCGGCCGCTACACTGGCATATGTGTGTGTCTTCTCCAAGAGCTCTTTTTGCTTTTCTATCGCCTCTGTAAGTTTTTTCATTTCTTCGCCATTTTTAATAATATACTGTTTATGTTCTTCCATCCTTCTTATGAATTCGGCCTCTTCCTTTCCCTTTTTCCTTTCTCGTTCGTCATTGTTTGTAGCCGTTTCTGTACCAATTGGCGCAGGAGCCGGCGGTCTCGCGGCCTCCGCCTCCTTCACCAATTGATACAACCTGTCCACGGCACTCAAGACTTCAACTTTAATCTCGGTTTTAATGTTTCGCGAGTTACTTATTTGAAGCTTGGCCTTCATTACGCAGCACTTCGCCTCCGCTAGCCGCCCTTTGGGTCTTGTTGTTTCAAAATCGGGCTCCGGCGAGCCGACTGTGGCCTCTGATTGTACCCTCCTGTTTCGTACTCCTGCAGGGGGCAGGCATTGTGATGTAATTGCATTGGTCTTAGTCTTGGAGGGGCCGGCCGGGGCGTCCTTAGGCGGAGACTGAGGGGAGGATGTCTTCGAGACAGTTCTTGTCAAGTCCAGTTTGGGCAAAGGGCTAGCCTTATTTGCCTCATTTTTTGGGGGAGATGACCCTGTCTCGACTCCATCCTCCCTCATTGCTGAACTTTTGGGCGTCCTATAGCCGAACATATTTTTTCGAAAATTTGTTGTGTATGACTGTTTATTTAAAAACCCAACCTAATAGTAATAATTGGGAGGTGTAAAGTGCCTCCCAATAGTAAATTGATTGAAATTTAATAAGAAGAATAACCTAACCTAACAATAAATATCTAAAATATTTAGGAGGTGTAAAAAGCCTACCTGAGTCAAATTATTTGAATAATAAATACTTAGCCTAAAGACAATACAACCTAGAAATTTGGGAGGTGTAAAGGCCTCCCAAGTCACAGTTACAAATAAATTAAGTCGCAGTTACAATTAAATTTACTAACCTAAAGTATTTTCTTGGGAGTGTAAAGGCTCCCAAGGTCAAAGCTTAGTCTAATTAGTGGTGGGGAGGTGTATAATTTCTCCCCCCGTCAGGTACTATCTTCCTGCAAAAGCAGGGTATCGATCTAGGGATTTTAAATTTTTCGGGTCTCCCTAGGGTACTGCTCCCTGGCACCTGTATAACGACAAATGGGCGGGTGGGTGGGCCCGAAAAAGCGTTTTTCGCGGCGGAAAATCCCGGAAAACCGGTCGTACGGCGGCGCGCGAGCGATCGCTCGCGTGCAGGCCTCGCCCGAGCTGGAAAATGTGAAAATTAAAAGAAAATCGAGAGGTTTGAATTTTGATGCGAAATTTTTCTAAGTCCAAAAAATGTGAAAATCGTGAAAAATTAAAATTTTGTTTTTCTTTCGCAGGTCGCTAGTGCCGGTCGACAGCAACGCCCTGTGAAAGTTTCGCTGGAAAATTTGGAAAATTCGGGCAACGGCGCAGGAATTCTGCGATTTTTCGATATTGATCTGATCAATTAGTATGGAGATCTCGAGGTATAAGGTAACCTCGGTGTCGAAATTTCCTAAGTAGGTGTACGCGACAAAAGCGTTTTTCGCGGCGGAAAATCCCGGAAAACCGGTCGTACGGCGGCGCGCGAGCGATCGCTCGCGTGCAGGCCTCGCCCGAGCTGGAAAATGTGAAAATTAAAAGAAAATCGAGAGGTTTGAATTTTGATGCGAAATTTTTCTAAGTCCAAAAAATGTGAAAATCGTGAAAAATTAAAATTTTGTTTTTCTTTCGCAGGTCGCTAGTGCCGGTCGACAGCAACGCCCTGTGAAAGTTTCGCTGGAAAATTTGGAAAATTCGGGCAACGGCGCAGGAATTCTGCGATTTTTCGATATTGATCTGATCAATTAGTATGGAGATCTCGAGGTATAAGGTAACCTCGGTGTCGAAATTTCCTAAGTAGGTGTACGCGACAAAAGCGTTTTTCGCGGCGGAAAATCCCGGAAAACCGGTCGTACGGCGGCGCGCGAGCGATCGCTCGCGTGCAGGCCTCGCCCGAGCTGGAAAATGTGAAAATTAAAAGAAAATCGAGAGGTTTGAATTTTGATGCGAAATTTTTCTAAGTCCAAAAAATGTGAAAATCGTGAAAAATTAAAATTTTGTTTTTCTTTCGCAGGTCGCTAGTGCCGGTCGACAGCAACGCCCTGTGAAAGTTTCGCTGGAAAATTTGGAAAATTCGGGCAACGGCGCAGGAATTCTGCGATTTTTCGATATTGATCTGATCAATTAGTATGGAGATCTCGAGGTATAAGGTAACCTCGGTGTCGAAATTTCCTAAGTAGGTGTACGCGACAAAAGCGTTTTTCGCGGCGGAAAATCCCGGAAAACCGGTCGTACGGCGGCGCGCGAGCGATCGCTCGCGTGCAGGCCTCGCCCGAGCTGGAAAATGTGAAAATTAAAAGAAAATCGAGAGGTTTGAATTTTGATGCGAAATTTTTCTAAGTCCAAAAAATGTGAAAATCGTGAAAAATTAAAATTTTGTTTTTCTTTCGCAGGTCGCTAGTGCCGGTCGACAGCAACGCCCTGTGAAAGTTTCGCTGGAAAATTTGGAAAATTCGGGCAACGGCGCAGGAATTCTGCGATTTTTCGATATTGATCTGATCAATTAGTATGGAGATCTCGAGGTATAAGGTAACCTCGGTGTCGAAATTTCCTAAGTAGGTGTACGCGACAAAAGCGTTTTTCGCGGCGGAAAATCCCGGAAAACCGGTCGTACGGCGGCGCGCGAGCGATCGCTCGCGTGCAGGCCTCGCCCGAGCTGGAAAATGTGAAAATTAAAAGAAAATCGAGAGGTTTGAATTTTGATGCGAAATTTTTCTAAGTCCAAAAAATGTGAAAATCGTGAAAAATTAAAATTTTGTTTTTCTTTCGCAGGTCGCTAGTGCCGGTCGACAGCAACGCCCTGTGAAAGTTTCGCTGGAAAATTTGGAAAATTCGGGCAACGGCGCAGGAATTCTGCGATTTTTCGATATTGATCTGATCAATTAGTATGGAGATCTCGAGGTATAAGGTAACCTCGGTGTCGAAATTTCCTAAGTAGGTGTACGCGACAAAAGCGTTTTTCGCGGCGGAAAATCCCGGAAAACCGGTCGTACGGCGGCGCGCGAGCGATCGCTCGCGTGCAGGCCTCGCCCGAGCTGGAAAATGTGAAAATTAAAAGAAAATCGAGAGGTTTGAATTTTGATGCGAAATTTTTCTAAGTCCAAAAAATGTGAAAATCGTGAAAAATTAAAATTTTGTTTTTCTTTCGCAGGTCGCTAGTGCCGGTCGACAGCAACGCCCTGTGAAAGTTTCGCTGGAAAATTTGGAAAATTCGGGCAACGGCGCAGGAATTCTGCGATTTTTCGATATTGATCTGATCAATTAGTATGGAGATCTCGAGGTATAAGGTAACCTCGGTGTCGAAATTTCCTAAGTAGGTGTACGCGACAAAAGCGTTTTTCGCGGCGGAAAATCCCGGAAAACCGGTCGTACGGCGGCGCGCGAGCGATCGCTCGCGTGCAGGCCTCGCCCGAGCTGGAAAATGTGAAAATTAAAAGAAAATCGAGAGGTTTGAATTTTGATGCGAAATTTTTCTAAGTCCAAAAAATGTGAAAATCGTGAAAAATTAAAATTTTGTTTTTCTTTCGCAGGTCGCTAGTGCCGGTCGACAGCAACGCCCTGTGAAAGTTTCGCTGGAAAATTTGGAAAATTCGGGCAACGGCGCAGGAATTCTGCGATTTTTCGATATTGATCTGATCAATTAGTATGGAGATCTCGAGGTATAAGGTAACCTCGGTGTCGAAATTTCCTAAGTAGGTGTACGCGACAAAAGCGTTTTTCGCGGCGGAAAATCCCGGAAAACCGGTCGTACGGCGGCGCGCGAGCGATCGCTCGCGTGCAGGCCTCGCCCGAGCTGGAAAATGTGAAAATTAAAAGAAAATCGAGAGGTTTGAATTTTGATGCGAAATTTTTCTAAGTCCAAAAAATGTGAAAATCGTGAAAAATTAAAATTTTGTTTTTCTTTCGCAGGTCGCTAGTGCCGGTCGACAGCAACGCCCTGTGAAAGTTTCGCTGGAAAATTTGGAAAATTCGGGCAACGGCGCAGGAATTCTGCGATTTTTCGATATTGATCTGATCAATTAGTATGGAGATCTCGAGGTATAAGGTAACCTCGGTGTCGAAATTTCCTAAGTAGGTGTACGCGACAAAAGCGTTTTTCGCGGCGGAAAATCCCGGAAAACCGGTCGTACGGCGGCGCGCGAGCGATCGCTCGCGTGCAGGCCTCGCCCGAGCTGGAAAATGTGAAAATTAAAAGAAAATCGAGAGGTTTGAATTTTGATGCGAAATTTTTCTAAGTCCAAAAAATGTGAAAATCGTGAAAAATTAAAATTTTGTTTTTCTTTCGCAGGTCGCTAGTGCCGGTCGACAGCAACGCCCTGTGAAAGTTTCGCTGGAAAATTTGGAAAATTCGGGCAACGGCGCAGGAATTCTGCGATTTTTCGATATTGATCTGATCAATTAGTATGGAGATCTCGAGGTATAAGGTAACCTCGGTGTCGAAATTTCCTAAGTAGGTGTACGCGACAAAAGCGTTTTTCGCGGCGGAAAATCCCGGAAAACCGGTCGTACGGCGGCGCGCGAGCGATCGCTCGCGTGCAGGCCTCGCCCGAGCTGGAAAATGTGAAAATTAAAAGAAAATCGAGAGGTTTGAATTTTGATGCGAAATTTTTCTAAGTCCAAAAAATGTGAAAATCGTGAAAAATTAAAATTTTGTTTTTCTTTCGCAGGTCGCTAGTGCCGGTCGACAGCAACGCCCTGTGAAAGTTTCGCTGGAAAATTTGGAAAATTCGGGCAACGGCGCAGGAATTCTGCGATTTTTCGATATTGATCTGATCAATTAGTATGGAGATCTCGAGGTATAAGGTAACCTCGGTGTCGAAATTTCCTAAGTAGGTGTACGCGACAAAAGCGTTTTTCGCGGCGGAAAATCCCGGAAAACCGGTCGTACGGCGGCGCGCGAGCGATCGCTCGCGTGCAGGCCTCGCCCGAGCTGGAAAATGTGAAAATTAAAAGAAAATCGAGAGGTTTGAATTTTGATGCGAAATTTTTCTAAGTCCAAAAAATGTGAAAATCGTGAAAAATTAAAATTTTGTTTTTCTTTCGCAGGTCGCTAGTGCCGGTCGACAGCAACGCCCTGTGAAAGTTTCGCTGGAAAATTTGGAAAATTCGGGCAACGGCGCAGGAATTCTGCGATTTTTCGATATTGATCTGATCAATTAGTATGGAGATCTCGAGGTATAAGGTAACCTCGGTGTCGAAATTTCCTAAGTAGGTATACGCGACAAAAGCGTTTTTCGCGGCGGAAAATCGCGGAAAACCGGTCGTACGGCGGCGCGCGAGCGATCGCTCGCGTGCAGGCCTCGCCCGAGCTGGAAAATGTGAAAATTAAAAGAAAATCGAGAGGTTTGAATTTTGATGCGAAATTTTTCTAAGTCCAAAAAATGTGAAAATCGTGAAAAATTAAAATTTTGTTTTTCTTTCGCAGGTCGCTAGTGCCGGTCGACAGCAACGCCCTGTGAAAGTTTCGCTGGAAAATTTGGAAAATTCGGGCAACGGCGCAGGAATTCTGCGATTTTTCGATATTGATCTGATCAATTAGTATGGAGATCTCGAGGTATAAGGTAACCTCGGTGTCGAAATTTCCTAAGTAGGTATACGCGACAAAAGCGTTTTTCGCGGCGGAAAATCCGGAAAACCGGTCGTACGGCGGCGCGCGAGCGATCGCTCGCGTGCAGGCCTCGCCCGAGCTGGAAAATGTGAAAATTAAAAGAAAATCGAGAGGTTTGAATTTTGATGCGAAATTTTTCTAAGTCCAAAAAATGTGAAAATCGTGAAAAATTAAAATTTTGTTTTTCTTTCGCAGGTCGCTAGTGCCGGTCGACAGCAACGCCCTGTGAAAGTTTCGCTGGAAAATTTGGAAAATTCGGGCAACGGCGCAGGAATTCTGCGATTTTTCGATATTGATCTGATCAATTAGTATGGAGATCTCGAGGTATAAGGTAACCTCGGTGTCGAAATTTCCTAAGTAGGTATACGCGACAAAAGCGTTTTTCGCGGCGGAAAATCCCGGAAAACCGGTCGTACGGCGGCGCGCGAGCGATCGCTCGCGTGCAGGCCTCGCCCGAGCTGGAAAATGTGAAAATTAAAAGAAAATCGAGAGGTTTGAATTTTGATGCGAAATTTTTCTAAGTCCAAAAAATGTGAAAATCGTGAAAAATTAAAATTTTGTTTTTCTTTCGCAGGTCGCTAGTGCCGGTCGACAGCAACGCCCTGTGAAAGTTTCGCTGGAAAATTTGGAAAATTCGGGCAACGGCGCAGGAATTCTGCGATTTTTCGATATTGATCTGATCAATTAGTATGGAGATCTCGAGGTATAAGGTAACCTCGGTGTCGAAATTTCCTAAGTAGGTGTACGCGACAAAAGCGTTTTTCGCGGCGGAAAATCCCGGAAAACCGGTCGTACGGCGGCGCGCGAGCGATCGCTCGCGTGCAGGCCTCGCCCGAGCTGGAAAATGTGAAAATTAAAAGAAAATCGAGAGGTTTGAATTTTGATGCGAAATTTTTCTAAGTCCAAAAAATGTGAAAATCGTGAAAAATTAAAATTTTGTTTTTCTTTCGCAGGTCGCTAGTGCCGGTCGACAGCAACGCCCTGTGAAAGTTTCGCTGGAAAATTTGGAAAATTCGGGCAACGGCGCAGGAATTCTGCGATTTTTCGATATTGATCTGATCAATTAGTATGGAGATCTCGAGGTATAAGGTAACCTCGGTGTCGAAATTTCCTAAGTAGGTGTACGCGACAAAAGCGTTTTTCGCGGCGGAAAATCCCGGAAAACCGGTCGTACGGCGGCGCGCGAGCGATCGCTCGCGTGCAGGCCTCGCCCGAGCTGGAAAATGTGAAAATTAAAAGAAAATCGAGAGGTTTGAATTTTGATGCGAAATTTTTCTAAGTCCAAAAAATGTGAAAATCGTGAAAAATTAAAATTTTGTTTTTCTTTCGCAGGTCGCTAGTGCCGGTCGACAGCAACGCCCTGTGAAAGTTTCGCTGGAAAATTTGGAAAATTCGGGCAACGGCGCAGGAATTCTGCGATTTTTCGATATTGATCTGATCAATTAGTATGGAGATCTCGAGGTATAAGGTAACCTCGGTGTCGAAATTTCCTAAGTAGGTGTACGCGACAAAAGCGTTTTTCGCGGCGGAAAATCCCGGAAAACCGGTCGTACGGCGGCGCGCGAGCGATCGCTCGCGTGCAGGCCTCGCCCGAGCTGGAAAATGTGAAAATTAAAAGAAAATCGAGAGGTTTGAATTTTGATGCGAAATTTTTCTAAGTCCAAAAAATGTGAAAATCGTGAAAAATTAAAATTTTGTTTTTCTTTCGCAGGTCGCTAGTGCCGGTCGACAGCAACGCCCTGTGAAAGTTTCGCTGGAAAATTTGGAAAATTCGGGCAACGGCGCAGGAATTCTGCGATTTTTCGATATTGATCTGATCAATTAGTATGGAGATCTCGAGGTATAAGGTAACCTCGGTGTCGAAATTTCCTAAGTAGGTGTACGCGACAAAAGCGTTTTTCGCGGCGGAAAATCCCGGAAAACCGGTCGTACGGCGGCGCGCGAGCGATCGCTCGCGTGCAGGCCTCGCCCGAGCTGGAAAATGTGAAAATTAAAAGAAAATCGAGAGGTTTGAATTTTGATGCGAAATTTTTCTAAGTCCAAAAAATGTGAAAATCGTGAAAAATTAAAATTTTGTTTTTCTTTCGCAGGTCGCTAGTGCCGGTCGACAGCAACGCCCTGTGAAAGTTTCGCTGGAAAATTTGGAAAATTCGGGCAACGGCGCAGGAATTCTGCGATTTTTCGATATTGATCTGATCAATTAGTATGGAGATCTCGAGGTATAAGGTAACCTCGGTGTCGAAATTTCCTAAGTAGGTGTACGCGACAAAAGCGTTTTTCGCGGCGGAAAATCCCGGAAAACCGGTCGTACGGCGGCGCGCGAGCGATCGCTCGCGTGCAGGCCTCGCCCGAGCTGGAAAATGTGAAAATTAAAAGAAAATCGAGAGGTTTGAATTTTGATGCGAAATTTTTCTAAGTCCAAAAAATGTGAAAATCGTGAAAAATTAAAATTTTGTTTTTCTTTCGCAGGTCGCTAGTGCCGGTCGACAGCAACGCCCTGTGAAAGTTTCGCTGGAAAATTTGGAAAATTCGGGCAACGGCGCAGGAATTCTGCGATTTTTCGATATTGATCTGATCAATTAGTATGGAGATCTCGAGGTATAAGGTAACCTCGGTGTCGAAATTTCCTAAGTAGGTGTACGCGACAAAAGCGTTTTTCGCGGCGGAAAATCCCGGAAAACCGGTCGTACGGCGGCGCGCGAGCGATCGCTCGCGTGCAGGCCTCGCCCGAGCTGGAAAATGTGAAAATTAAAAGAAAATCGAGAGGTTTGAATTTTGATGCGAAATTTTTCTAAGTCCAAAAAATGTGAAAATCGTGAAAAATTAAAATTTTGTTTTTCTTTCGCAGGTCGCTAGTGCCGGTCGACAGCAACGCCCTGTGAAAGTTTCGCTGGAAAATTTGGAAAATTCGGGCAACGGCGCAGGAATTCTGCGATTTTTCGATATTGATCTGATCAATTAGTATGGAGATCTCGAGGTATAAGGTAACCTCGGTGTCGAAATTTCCTAAGTAGGTGTACGCGACAAAAGCGTTTTTCGCGGCGGAAAATCCCGGAAAACCGGTCGTACGGCGGCGCGCGAGCGATCGCTCGCGTGCAGGCCTCGCCCGAGCTGGAAAATGTGAAAATTAAAAGAAAATCGAGAGGTTTGAATTTTGATGCGAAATTTTTCTAAGTCCAAAAAATGTGAAAATCGTGAAAAATTAAAATTTTGTTTTTCTTTCGCAGGTCGCTAGTGCCGGTCGACAGCAACGCCCTGTGAAAGTTTCGCTGGAAAATTTGGAAAATTCGGGCAACGGCGCAGGAATTCTGCGATTTTTCGATATTGATCTGATCAATTAGTATGGAGATCTCGAGGTATAAGGTAACCTCGGTGTCGAAATTTCCTAAGTAGGTGTACGCGACAAAAGCGTTTTTCGCGGCGGAAAATCCCGGAAAACCGGTCGTACGGCGGCGCGCGAGCGATCGCTCGCGTGCAGGCCTCGCCCGAGCTGGAAAATGTGAAAATTAAAAGAAAATCGAGAGGTTTGAATTTTGATGCGAAATTTTTCTAAGTCCAAAAAATGTGAAAATCGTGAAAAATTAAAATTTTGTTTTTCTTTCGCAGGTCGCTAGTGCCGGTCGACAGCAACGCCCTGTGAAAGTTTCGCTGGAAAATTTGGAAAATTCGGGCAACGGCGCAGGAATTCTGCGATTTTTCGATATTGATCTGATCAATTAGTATGGAGATCTCGAGGTATAAGGTAACCTCGGTGTCGAAATTTCCTAAGTAGGTGTACGCGACAAAAGCGTTTTTCGCGGCGGAAAATCCCGGAAAACCGGTCGTACGGCGGCGCGCGAGCGATCGCTCGCGTGCAGGCCTCGCCCGAGCTGGAAAATGTGAAAATTAAAAGAAAATCGAGAGGTTTGAATTTTGATGCGAAATTTTTCTAAGTCCAAAAAATGTGAAAATCGTGAAAAATTAAAATTTTGTTTTTCTTTCGCAGGTCGCTAGTGCCGGTCGACAGCAACGCCCTGTGAAAGTTTCGCTGGAAAATTTGGAAAATTCGGGCAACGGCGCAGGAATTCTGCGATTTTTCGATATTGATCTGATCAATTAGTATGGAGATCTCGAGGTATAAGGTAACCTCGGTGTCGAAATTTCCTAAGTAGGTGTACGCGACAAAAGCGTTTTTCGCGGCGGAAAATCCCGGAAAACCGGTCGTACGGCGGCGCGCGAGCGATCGCTCGCGTGCAGGCCTCGCCCGAGCTGGAAAATGTGAAAATTAAAAGAAAATCGAGAGGTTTGAATTTTGATGCGAAATTTTTCTAAGTCCAAAAAATGTGAAAATCGTGAAAAATTAAAATTTTGTTTTTCTTTCGCAGGTCGCTAGTGCCGGTCGACAGCAACGCCCTGTGAAAGTTTCGCTGGAAAATTTGGAAAATTCGGGCAACGGCGCAGGAATTCTGCGATTTTTCGATATTGATCTGATCAATTAGTATGGAGATCTCGAGGTATAAGGTAACCTCGGTGTCGAAATTTCCTAAGTAGGTGTACGCGACAAAAGCGTTTTTCGCGGCGGAAAATCCCGGAAAACCGGTCGTACGGCGGCGCGCGAGCGATCGCTCGCGTGCAGGCCTCGCCCGAGCTGGAAAATGTGAAAATTAAAAGAAAATCGAGAGGTTTGAATTTTGATGCGAAATTTTTCTAAGTCCAAAAAATGTGAAAATCGTGAAAAATTAAAATTTTGTTTTTCTTTCGCAGGTCGCTAGTGCCGGTCGACAGCAACGCCCTGTGAAAGTTTCGCTGGAAAATTTGGAAAATTCGGGCAACGGCGCAGGAATTCTGCGATTTTTCGATATTGATCTGATCAATTAGTATGGAGATCTCGAGGTATAAGGTAACCTCGGTGTCGAAATTTCCTAAGTAGGTGTACGCGACAAAAGCGTTTTTCGCGGCGGAAAATCCCGGAAAACCGGTCGTACGGCGGCGCGCGAGCGATCGCTCGCGTGCAGGCCTCGCCCGAGCTGGAAAATGTGAAAATTAAAAGAAAATCGAGAGGTTTGAATTTTGATGCGAAATTTTTCTAAGTCCAAAAAATGTGAAAATCGTGAAAAATTAAAATTTTGTTTTTCTTTCGCAGGTCGCTAGTGCCGGTCGACAGCAACGCCCTGTGAAAGTTTCGCTGGAAAATTTGGAAAATTCGGGCAACGGCGCAGGAATTCTGCGATTTTTCGATATTGATCTGATCAATTAGTATGGAGATCTCGAGGTATAAGGTAACCTCGGTGTCGAAATTTCCTAAGTAGGTGTACGCGACAAAAGCGTTTTTCGCGGCGGAAAATCCCGGAAAACCGGTCGTACGGCGGCGCGCGAGCGATCGCTCGCGTGCAGGCCTCGCCCGAGCTGGAAAATGTGAAAATTAAAAGAAAATCGAGAGGTTTGAATTTTGATGCGAAATTTTTCTAAGTCCAAAAAATGTGAAAATCGTGAAAAATTAAAATTTTGTTTTTCTTTCGCAGGTCGCTAGTGCCGGTCGACAGCAACGCCCTGTGAAAGTTTCGCTGGAAAATTTGGAAAATTCGGGCAACGGCGCAGGAATTCTGCGATTTTTCGATATTGATCTGATCAATTAGTATGGAGATCTCGAGGTATAAGGTAACCTCGGTGTCGAAATTTCCTAAGTAGGTGTACGCGACAAAAGCGTTTTTCGCGGCGGAAAATCCCGGAAAACCGGTCGTACGGCGGCGCGCGAGCGATCGCTCGCGTGCAGGCCTCGCCCGAGCTGGAAAATGTGAAAATTAAAAGAAAATCGAGAGGTTTGAATTTTGATGCGAAATTTTTCTAAGTCCAAAAAATGTGAAAATCGTGAAAAATTAAAATTTTGTTTTTCTTTCGCAGGTCGCTAGTGCCGGTCGACAGCAACGCCCTGTGAAAGTTTCGCTGGAAAATTTGGAAAATTCGGGCAACGGCGCAGGAATTCTGCGATTTTTCGATATTGATCTGATCAATTAGTATGGAGATCTCGAGGTATAAGGTAACCTCGGTGTCGAAATTTCCTAAGTAGGTGTACGCGACAAAAGCGTTTTTCGCGGCGGAAAATCCCGGAAAACCGGTCGTACGGCGGCGCGCGAGCGATCGCTCGCGTGCAGGCCTCGCCCGAGCTGGAAAATGTGAAAATTAAAAGAAAATCGAGAGGTTTGAATTTTGATGCGAAATTTTTCTAAGTCCAAAAAATGTGAAAATCGTGAAAAATTAAAATTTTGTTTTTCTTTCGCAGGTCGCTAGTGCCGGTCGACAGCAACGCCCTGTGAAAGTTTCGCTGGAAAATTTGGAAAATTCGGGCAACGGCGCAGGAATTCTGCGATTTTTCGATATTGATCTGATCAATTAGTATGGAGATCTCGAGGTATAAGGTAACCTCGGTGTCGAAATTTCCTAAGTAGGTGTACGCGACAAAAGCGTTTTTCGCGGCGGAAAATCCCGGAAAACCGGTCGTACGGCGGCGCGCGAGCGATCGCTCGCGTGCAGGCCTCGCCCGAGCTGGAAAATGTGAAAATTAAAAGAAAATCGAGAGGTTTGAATTTTGATGCGAAATTTTTCTAAGTCCAAAAAATGTGAAAATCGTGAAAAATTAAAATTTTGTTTTTCTTTCGCAGGTCGCTAGTGCCGGTCGACAGCAACGCCCTGTGAAAGTTTCGCTGGAAAATTTGGAAAATTCGGGCAACGGCGCAGGAATTCTGCGATTTTTCGATATTGATCTGATCAATTAGTATGGAGATCTCGAGGTATAAGGTAACCTCGGTGTCGAAATTTCCTAAGTAGGTGTACGCGACAAAAGCGTTTTTCGCGGCGGAAAATCCCGGAAAACCGGTCGTACGGCGGCGCGCGAGCGATCGCTCGCGTGCAGGCCTCGCCCGAGCTGGAAAATGTGAAAATTAAAAGAAAATCGAGAGGTTTGAATTTTGATGCGAAATTTTTCTAAGTCCAAAAAATGTGAAAATCGTGAAAAATTAAAATTTTGTTTTTCTTTCGCAGGTCGCTAGTGCCGGTCGACAGCAACGCCCTGTGAAAGTTTCGCTGGAAAATTTGGAAAATTCGGGCAACGGCGCAGGAATTCTGCGATTTTTCGATATTGATCTGATCAATTAGTATGGAGATCTCGAGGTATAAGGTAACCTCGGTGTCGAAATTTCCTAAGTAGGTGTACGCGACAAAAGCGTTTTTCGCGGCGGAAAATCCCGGAAAACCGGTCGTACGGCGGCGCGCGAGCGATCGCTCGCGTGCAGGCCTCGCCCGAGCTGGAAAATGTGAAAATTAAAAGAAAATCGAGAGGTTTGAATTTTGATGCGAAATTTTTCTAAGTCCAAAAAATGTGAAAATCGTGAAAAATTAAAATTTTGTTTTTCTTTCGCAGGTCGCTAGTGCCGGTCGACAGCAACGCCCTGTGAAAGTTTCGCTGGAAAATTTGGAAAATTCGGGCAACGGCGCAGGAATTCTGCGATTTTTCGATATTGATCTGATCAATTAGTATGGAGATCTCGAGGTATAAGGTAACCTCGGTGTCGAAATTTCCTAAGTAGGTGTACGCGACAAAAGCGTTTTTCGCGGCGGAAAATCCCGGAAAACCGGTCGTACGGCGGCGCGCGAGCGATCGCTCGCGTGCAGGCCTCGCCCGAGCTGGAAAATGTGAAAATTAAAAGAAAATCGAGAGGTTTGAATTTTGATGCGAAATTTTTCTAAGTCCAAAAAATGTGAAAATCGTGAAAAATTAAAATTTTGTTTTTCTTTCGCAGGTCGCTAGTGCCGGTCGACAGCAACGCCCTGTGAAAGTTTCGCTGGAAAATTTGGAAAATTCGGGCAACGGCGCAGGAATTCTGCGATTTTTCGATATTGATCTGATCAATTAGTATGGAGATCTCGAGGTATAAGGTAACCTCGGTGTCGAAATTTCCTAAGTAGGTGTACGCGACAAAAGCGTTTTTCGCGGCGGAAAATCCCGGAAAACCGGTCGTACGGCGGCGCGCGAGCGATCGCTCGCGTGCAGGCCTCGCCCGAGCTGGAAAATGTGAAAATTAAAAGAAAATCGAGAGGTTTGAATTTTGATGCGAAATTTTTCTAAGTCCAAAAAATGTGAAAATCGTGAAAAATTAAAATTTTGTTTTTCTTTCGCAGGTCGCTAGTGCCGGTCGACAGCAACGCCCTGTGAAAGTTTCGCTGGAAAATTTGGAAAATTCGGGCAACGGCGCAGGAATTCTGCGATTTTTCGATATTGATCTGATCAATTAGTATGGAGATCTCGAGGTATAAGGTAACCTCGGTGTCGAAATTTCCTAAGTAGGTGTACGCGACAAAAGCGTTTTTCGCGGCGGAAAATCCCGGAAAACCGGTCGTACGGCGGCGCGCGAGCGATCGCTCGCGTGCAGGCCTCGCCCGAGCTGGAAAATGTGAAAATTAAAAGAAAATCGAGAGGTTTGAATTTTGATGCGAAATTTTTCTAAGTCCAAAAAATGTGAAAATCGTGAAAAATTAAAATTTTGTTTTTCTTTCGCAGGTCGCTAGTGCCGGTCGACAGCAACGCCCTGTGAAAGTTTCGCTGGAAAATTTGGAAAATTCGGGCAACGGCGCAGGAATTCTGCGATTTTTCGATATTGATCTGATCAATTAGTATGGAGATCTCGAGGTATAAGGTAACCTCGGTGTCGAAATTTCCTAAGTAGGTGTACGCGACAAAAGCGTTTTTCGCGGCGGAAAATCCCGGAAAACCGGTCGTACGGCGGCGCGCGAGCGATCGCTCGCGTGCAGGCCTCGCCCGAGCTGGAAAATGTGAAAATTAAAAGAAAATCGAGAGGTTTGAATTTTGATGCGAAATTTTTCTAAGTCCAAAAAATGTGAAAATCGTGAAAAATTAAAATTTTGTTTTTCTTTCGCAGGTCGCTAGTGCCGGTCGACAGCAACGCCCTGTGAAAGTTTCGCTGGAAAATTTGGAAAATTCGGGCAACGGCGCAGGAATTCTGCGATTTTTCGATATTGATCTGATCAATTAGTATGGAGATCTCGAGGTATAAGGTAACCTCGGTGTCGAAATTTCCTAAGTAGGTGTACGCGACAAAAGCGTTTTTCGCGGCGGAAAATCCCGGAAAACCGGTCGTACGGCGGCGCGCGAGCGATCGCTCGCGTGCAGGCCTCGCCCGAGCTGGAAAATGTGAAAATTAAAAGAAAATCGAGAGGTTTGAATTTTGATGCGAAATTTTTCTAAGTCCAAAAAATGTGAAAATCGTGAAAAATTAAAATTTTGTTTTTCTTTCGCAGGTCGCTAGTGCCGGTCGACAGCAACGCCCTGTGAAAGTTTCGCTGGAAAATTTGGAAAATTCGGGCAACGGCGCAGGAATTCTGCGATTTTTCGATATTGATCTGATCAATTAGTATGGAGATCTCGAGGTATAAGGTAACCTCGGTGTCGAAATTTCCTAAGTAGGTGTACGCGACAAAAGCGTTTTTCGCGGCGGAAAATCCCGGAAAACCGGTCGTACGGCGGCGCGCGAGCGATCGCTCGCGTGCAGGCCTCGCCCGAGCTGGAAAATGTGAAAATTAAAAGAAAATCGAGAGGTTTGAATTTTGATGCGAAATTTTTCTAAGTCCAAAAAATGTGAAAATCGTGAAAAATTAAAATTTTGTTTTTCTTTCGCAGGTCGCTAGTGCCGGTCGACAGCAACGCCCTGTGAAAGTTTCGCTGGAAAATTTGGAAAATTCGGGCAACGGCGCAGGAATTCTGCGATTTTTCGATATTGATCTGATCAATTAGTATGGAGATCTCGAGGTATAAGGTAACCTCGGTGTCGAAATTTCCTAAGTAGGTGTACGCGACAAAAGCGTTTTTCGCGGCGGAAAATCCCGGAAAACCGGTCGTACGGCGGCGCGCGAGCGATCGCTCGCGTGCAGGCCTCGCCCGAGCTGGAAAATGTGAAAATTAAAAGAAAATCGAGAGGTTTGAATTTTGATGCGAAATTTTTCTAAGTCCAAAAAATGTGAAAATCGTGAAAAATTAAAATTTTGTTTTTCTTTCGCAGGTCGCTAGTGCCGGTCGACAGCAACGCCCTGTGAAAGTTTCGCTGGAAAATTTGGAAAATTCGGGCAACGGCGCAGGAATTCTGCGATTTTTCGATATTGATCTGATCAATTAGTATGGAGATCTCGAGGTATAAGGTAACCTCGGTGTCGAAATTTCCTAAGTAGGTGTACGCGACAAAAGCGTTTTTCGCGGCGGAAAATCCCGGAAAACCGGTCGTACGGCGGCGCGCGAGCGATCGCTCGCGTGCAGGCCTCGCCCGAGCTGGAAAATGTGAAAATTAAAAGAAAATCGAGAGGTTTGAATTTTGATGCGAAATTTTTCTAAGTCCAAAAAATGTGAAAATCGTGAAAAATTAAAATTTTGTTTTTCTTTCGCAGGTCGCTAGTGCCGGTCGACAGCAACGCCCTGTGAAAGTTTCGCTGGAAAATTTGGAAAATTCGGGCAACGGCGCAGGAATTCTGCGATTTTTCGATATTGATCTGATCAATTAGTATGGAGATCTCGAGGTATAAGGTAACCTCGGTGTCGAAATTTCCTAAGTAGGTGTACGCGACAAAAGCGTTTTTCGCGGCGGAAAATCCCGGAAAACCGGTCGTACGGCGGCGCGCGAGCGATCGCTCGCGTGCAGGCCTCGCCCGAGCTGGAAAATGTGAAAATTAAAAGAAAATCGAGAGGTTTGAATTTTGATGCGAAATTTTTCTAAGTCCAAAAAATGTGAAAATCGTGAAAAATTAAAATTTTGTTTTTCTTTCGCAGGTCGCTAGTGCCGGTCGACAGCAACGCCCTGTGAAAGTTTCGCTGGAAAATTTGGAAAATTCGGGCAACGGCGCAGGAATTCTGCGATTTTTCGATATTGATCTGATCAATTAGTATGGAGATCTCGAGGTATAAGGTAACCTCGGTGTCGAAATTTCCTAAGTAGGTGTACGCGACAAAAGCGTTTTTCGCGGCGGAAAATCCCGGAAAACCGGTCGTACGGCGGCGCGCGAGCGATCGCTCGCGTGCAGGCCTCGCCCGAGCTGGAAAATGTGAAAATTAAAAGAAAATCGAGAGGTTTGAATTTTGATGCGAAATTTTTCTAAGTCCAAAAAATGTGAAAATCGTGAAAAATTAAAATTTTGTTTTTCTTTCGCAGGTCGCTAGTGCCGGTCGACAGCAACGCCCTGTGAAAGTTTCGCTGGAAAATTTGGAAAATTCGGGCAACGGCGCAGGAATTCTGCGATTTTTCGATATTGATCTGATCAATTAGTATGGAGATCTCGAGGTATAAGGTAACCTCGGTGTCGAAATTTCCTAAGTAGGTGTACGCGACAAAAGCGTTTTTCGCGGCGGAAAATCCCGGAAAACCGGTCGTACGGCGGCGCGCGAGCGATCGCTCGCGTGCAGGCCTCGCCCGAGCTGGAAAATGTGAAAATTAAAAGAAAATCGAGAGGTTTGAATTTTGATGCGAAATTTTTCTAAGTCCAAAAAATGTGAAAATCGTGAAAAATTAAAATTTTGTTTTTCTTTCGCAGGTCGCTAGTGCCGGTCGACAGCAACGCCCTGTGAAAGTTTCGCTGGAAAATTTGGAAAATTCGGGCAACGGCGCAGGAATTCTGCGATTTTTCGATATTGATCTGATCAATTAGTATGGAGATCTCGAGGTATAAGGTAACCTCGGTGTCGAAATTTCCTAAGTAGGTGTACGCGACAAAAGCGTTTTTCGCGGCGGAAAATCCCGGAAAACCGGTCGTACGGCGGCGCGCGAGCGATCGCTCGCGTGCAGGCCTCGCCCGAGCTGGAAAATGTGAAAATTAAAAGAAAATCGAGAGGTTTGAATTTTGATGCGAAATTTTTCTAAGTCCAAAAAATGTGAAAATCGTGAAAAATTAAAATTTTGTTTTTCTTTCGCAGGTCGCTAGTGCCGGTCGACAGCAACGCCCTGTGAAAGTTTCGCTGGAAAATTTGGAAAATTCGGGCAACGGCGCAGGAATTCTGCGATTTTTCGATATTGATCTGATCAATTAGTATGGAGATCTCGAGGTATAAGGTAACCTCGGTGTCGAAATTTCCTAAGTAGGTGTACGCGACAAAAGCGTTTTTCGCGGCGGAAAATCCCGGAAAACCGGTCGTACGGCGGCGCGCGAGCGATCGCTCGCGTGCAGGCCTCGCCCGAGCTGGAAAATGTGAAAATTAAAAGAAAATCGAGAGGTTTGAATTTTGATGCGAAATTTTTCTAAGTCCAAAAAATGTGAAAATCGTGAAAAATTAAAATTTTGTTTTTCTTTCGCAGGTCGCTAGTGCCGGTCGACAGCAACGCCCTGTGAAAGTTTCGCTGGAAAATTTGGAAAATTCGGGCAACGGCGCAGGAATTCTGCGATTTTTCGATATTGATCTGATCAATTAGTATGGAGATCTCGAGGTATAAGGTAACCTCGGTGTCGAAATTTCCTAAGTAGGTGTACGCGACAAAAGCGTTTTTCGCGGCGGAAAATCCCGGAAAACCGGTCGTACGGCGGCGCGCGAGCGATCGCTCGCGTGCAGGCCTCGCCCGAGCTGGAAAATGTGAAAATTAAAAGAAAATCGAGAGGTTTGAATTTTGATGCGAAATTTTTCTAAGTCCAAAAAATGTGAAAATCGTGAAAAATTAAAATTTTGTTTTTCTTTCGCAGGTCGCTAGTGCCGGTCGACAGCAACGCCCTGTGAAAGTTTCGCTGGAAAATTTGGAAAATTCGGGCAACGGCGCAGGAATTCTGCGATTTTTCGATATTGATCTGATCAATTAGTATGGAGATCTCGAGGTATAAGGTAACCTCGGTGTCGAAATTTCCTAAGTAGGTGTACGCGACAAAAGCGTTTTTCGCGGCGGAAAATCCCGGAAAACCGGTCGTACGGCGGCGCGCGAGCGATCGCTCGCGTGCAGGCCTCGCCCGAGCTGGAAAATGTGAAAATTAAAAGAAAATCGAGAGGTTTGAATTTTGATGCGAAATTTTTCTAAGTCCAAAAAATGTGAAAATCGTGAAAAATTAAAATTTTGTTTTTCTTTCGCAGGTCGCTAGTGCCGGTCGACAGCAACGCCCTGTGAAAGTTTCGCTGGAAAATTTGGAAAATTCGGGCAACGGCGCAGGAATTCTGCGATTTTTCGATATTGATCTGATCAATTAGTATGGAGATCTCGAGGTATAAGGTAACCTCGGTGTCGAAATTTCCTAAGTAGGTGTACGCGACAAAAGCGTTTTTCGCGGCGGAAAATCCCGGAAAACCGGTCGTACGGCGGCGCGCGAGCGATCGCTCGCGTGCAGGCCTCGCCCGAGCTGGAAAATGTGAAAATTAAAAGAAAATCGAGAGGTTTGAATTTTGATGCGAAATTTTTCTAAGTCCAAAAAATGTGAAAATCGTGAAAAATTAAAATTTTGTTTTTCTTTCGCAGGTCGCTAGTGCCGGTCGACAGCAACGCCCTGTGAAAGTTTCGCTGGAAAATTTGGAAAATTCGGGCAACGGCGCAGGAATTCTGCGATTTTTCGATATTGATCTGATCAATTAGTATGGAGATCTCGAGGTATAAGGTAACCTCGGTGTCGAAATTTCCTAAGTAGGTGTACGCGACAAAAGCGTTTTTCGCGGCGGAAAATCCCGGAAAACCGGTCGTACGGCGGCGCGCGAGCGATCGCTCGCGTGCAGGCCTCGCCCGAGCTGGAAAATGTGAAAATTAAAAGAAAATCGAGAGGTTTGAATTTTGATGCGAAATTTTTCTAAGTCCAAAAAATGTGAAAATCGTGAAAAATTAAAATTTTGTTTTTCTTTCGCAGGTCGCTAGTGCCGGTCGACAGCAACGCCCTGTGAAAGTTTCGCTGGAAAATTTGGAAAATTCGGGCAACGGCGCAGGAATTCTGCGATTTTTCGATATTGATCTGATCAATTAGTATGGAGATCTCGAGGTATAAGGTAACCTCGGTGTCGAAATTTCCTAAGTAGGTGTACGCGACAAAAGCGTTTTTCGCGGCGGAAAATCCCGGAAAACCGGTCGTACGGCGGCGCGCGAGCGATCGCTCGCGTGCAGGCCTCGCCCGAGCTGGAAAATGTGAAAATTAAAAGAAAATCGAGAGGTTTGAATTTTGATGCGAAATTTTTCTAAGTCCAAAAAATGTGAAAATCGTGAAAAATTAAAATTTTGTTTTTCTTTCGCAGGTCGCTAGTGCCGGTCGACAGCAACGCCCTGTGAAAGTTTCGCTGGAAAATTTGGAAAATTCGGGCAACGGCGCAGGAATTCTGCGATTTTTCGATATTGATCTGATCAATTAGTATGGAGATCTCGAGGTATAAGGTAACCTCGGTGTCGAAATTTCCTAAGTAGGTGTACGCGACAAAAGCGTTTTTCGCGGCGGAAAATCCCGGAAAACCGGTCGTACGGCGGCGCGCGAGCGATCGCTCGCGTGCAGGCCTCGCCCGAGCTGGAAAATGTGAAAATTAAAAGAAAATCGAGAGGTTTGAATTTTGATGCGAAATTTTTCTAAGTCCAAAAAATGTGAAAATCGTGAAAAATTAAAATTTTGTTTTTCTTTCGCAGGTCGCTAGTGCCGGTCGACAGCAACGCCCTGTGAAAGTTTCGCTGGAAAATTTGGAAAATTCGGGCAACGGCGCAGGAATTCTGCGATTTTTCGATATTGATCTGATCAATTAGTATGGAGATCTCGAGGTATAAGGTAACCTCGGTGTCGAAATTTCCTAAGTAGGTGTACGCGACAAAAGCGTTTTTCGCGGCGGAAAATCCCGGAAAACCGGTCGTACGGCGGCGCGCGAGCGATCGCTCGCGTGCAGGCCTCGCCCGAGCTGGAAAATGTGAAAATTAAAAGAAAATCGAGAGGTTTGAATTTTGATGCGAAATTTTTCTAAGTCCAAAAAATGTGAAAATCGTGAAAAATTAAAATTTTGTTTTTCTTTCGCAGGTCGCTAGTGCCGGTCGACAGCAACGCCCTGTGAAAGTTTCGCTGGAAAATTTGGAAAATTCGGGCAACGGCGCAGGAATTCTGCGATTTTTCGATATTGATCTGATCAATTAGTATGGAGATCTCGAGGTATAAGGTAACCTCGGTGTCGAAATTTCCTAAGTAGGTGTACGCGACAAAAGCGTTTTTCGCGGCGGAAAATCCCGGAAAACCGGTCGTACGGCGGCGCGCGAGCGATCGCTCGCGTGCAGGCCTCGCCCGAGCTGGAAAATGTGAAAATTAAAAGAAAATCGAGAGGTTTGAATTTTGATGCGAAATTTTTCTAAGTCCAAAAAATGTGAAAATCGTGAAAAATTAAAATTTTGTTTTTCTTTCGCAGGTCGCTAGTGCCGGTCGACAGCAACGCCCTGTGAAAGTTTCGCTGGAAAATTTGGAAAATTCGGGCAACGGCGCAGGAATTCTGCGATTTTTCGATATTGATCTGATCAATTAGTATGGAGATCTCGAGGTATAAGGTAACCTCGGTGTCGAAATTTCCTAAGTAGGTGTACGCGACAAAAGCGTTTTTCGCGGCGGAAAATCCCGGAAAACCGGTCGTACGGCGGCGCGCGAGCGATCGCTCGCGTGCAGGCCTCGCCCGAGCTGGAAAATGTGAAAATTAAAAGAAAATCGAGAGGTTTGAATTTTGATGCGAAATTTTTCTAAGTCCAAAAAATGTGAAAATCGTGAAAAATTAAAATTTTGTTTTTCTTTCGCAGGTCGCTAGTGCCGGTCGACAGCAACGCCCTGTGAAAGTTTCGCTGGAAAATTTGGAAAATTCGGGCAACGGCGCAGGAATTCTGCGATTTTTCGATATTGATCTGATCAATTAGTATGGAGATCTCGAGGTATAAGGTAACCTCGGTGTCGAAATTTCCTAAGTAGGTGTACGCGACAAAAGCGTTTTTCGCGGCGGAAAATCCCGGAAAACCGGTCGTACGGCGGCGCGCGAGCGATCGCTCGCGTGCAGGCCTCGCCCGAGCTGGAAAATGTGAAAATTAAAAGAAAATCGAGAGGTTTGAATTTTGATGCGAAATTTTTCTAAGTCCAAAAAATGTGAAAATCGTGAAAAATTAAAATTTTGTTTTTCTTTCGCAGGTCGCTAGTGCCGGTCGACAGCAACGCCCTGTGAAAGTTTCGCTGGAAAATTTGGAAAATTCGGGCAACGGCGCAGGAATTCTGCGATTTTTCGATATTGATCTGATCAATTAGTATGGAGATCTCGAGGTATAAGGTAACCTCGGTGTCGAAATTTCCTAAGTAGGTGTACGCGACAAAAGCGTTTTTCGCGGCGGAAAATCCCGGAAAACCGGTCGTACGGCGGCGCGCGAGCGATCGCTCGCGTGCAGGCCTCGCCCGAGCTGGAAAATGTGAAAATTAAAAGAAAATCGAGAGGTTTGAATTTTGATGCGAAATTTTTCTAAGTCCAAAAAATGTGAAAATCGTGAAAAATTAAAATTTTGTTTTTCTTTCGCAGGTCGCTAGTGCCGGTCGACAGCAACGCCCTGTGAAAGTTTCGCTGGAAAATTTGGAAAATTCGGGCAACGGCGCAGGAATTCTGCGATTTTTCGATATTGATCTGATCAATTAGTATGGAGATCTCGAGGTATAAGGTAACCTCGGTGTCGAAATTTCCTAAGTAGGTGTACGCGACAAAAGCGTTTTTCGCGGCGGAAAATCCCGGAAAACCGGTCGTACGGCGGCGCGCGAGCGATCGCTCGCGTGCAGGCCTCGCCCGAGCTGGAAAATGTGAAAATTAAAAGAAAATCGAGAGGTTTGAATTTTGATGCGAAATTTTTCTAAGTCCAAAAAATGTGAAAATCGTGAAAAATTAAAATTTTGTTTTTCTTTCGCAGGTCGCTAGTGCCGGTCGACAGCAACGCCCTGTGAAAGTTTCGCTGGAAAATTTGGAAAATTCGGGCAACGGCGCAGGAATTCTGCGATTTTTCGATATTGATCTGATCAATTAGTATGGAGATCTCGAGGTATAAGGTAACCTCGGTGTCGAAATTTCCTAAGTAGGTGTACGCGACAAAAGCGTTTTTCGCGGCGGAAAATCCCGGAAAACCGGTCGTACGGCGGCGCGCGAGCGATCGCTCGCGTGCAGGCCTCGCCCGAGCTGGAAAATGTGAAAATTAAAAGAAAATCGAGAGGTTTGAATTTTGATGCGAAATTTTTCTAAGTCCAAAAAATGTGAAAATCGTGAAAAATTAAAATTTTGTTTTTCTTTCGCAGGTCGCTAGTGCCGGTCGACAGCAACGCCCTGTGAAAGTTTCGCTGGAAAATTTGGAAAATTCGGGCAACGGCGCAGGAATTCTGCGATTTTTCGATATTGATCTGATCAATTAGTATGGAGATCTCGAGGTATAAGGTAACCTCGGTGTCGAAATTTCCTAAGTAGGTGTACGCGACAAAAGCGTTTTTCGCGGCGGAAAATCCCGGAAAACCGGTCGTACGGCGGCGCGCGAGCGATCGCTCGCGTGCAGGCCTCGCCCGAGCTGGAAAATGTGAAAATTAAAAGAAAATCGAGAGGTTTGAATTTTGATGCGAAATTTTTCTAAGTCCAAAAAATGTGAAAATCGTGAAAAATTAAAATTTTGTTTTTCTTTCGCAGGTCGCTAGTGCCGGTCGACAGCAACGCCCTGTGAAAGTTTCGCTGGAAAATTTGGAAAATTCGGGCAACGGCGCAGGAATTCTGCGATTTTTCGATATTGATCTGATCAATTAGTATGGAGATCTCGAGGTATAAGGTAACCTCGGTGTCGAAATTTCCTAAGTAGGTGTACGCGACAAAAGCGTTTTTCGCGGCGGAAAATCCCGGAAAACCGGTCGTACGGCGGCGCGCGAGCGATCGCTCGCGTGCAGGCCTCGCCCGAGCTGGAAAATGTGAAAATTAAAAGAAAATCGAGAGGTTTGAATTTTGATGCGAAATTTTTCTAAGTCCAAAAAATGTGAAAATCGTGAAAAATTAAAATTTTGTTTTTCTTTCGCAGGTCGCTAGTGCCGGTCGACAGCAACGCCCTGTGAAAGTTTCGCTGGAAAATTTGGAAAATTCGGGCAACGGCGCAGGAATTCTGCGATTTTTCGATATTGATCTGATCAATTAGTATGGAGATCTCGAGGTATAAGGTAACCTCGGTGTCGAAATTTCCTAAGTAGGTGTACGCGACAAAAGCGTTTTTCGCGGCGGAAAATCCCGGAAAACCGGTCGTACGGCGGCGCGCGAGCGATCGCTCGCGTGCAGGCCTCGCCCGAGCTGGAAAATGTGAAAATTAAAAGAAAATCGAGAGGTTTGAATTTTGATGCGAAATTTTTCTAAGTCCAAAAAATGTGAAAATCGTGAAAAATTAAAATTTTGTTTTTCTTTCGCAGGTCGCTAGTGCCGGTCGACAGCAACGCCCTGTGAAAGTTTCGCTGGAAAATTTGGAAAATTCGGGCAACGGCGCAGGAATTCTGCGATTTTTCGATATTGATCTGATCAATTAGTATGGAGATCTCGAGGTATAAGGTAACCTCGGTGTCGAAATTTCCTAAGTAGGTGTACGCGACAAAAGCGTTTTTCGCGGCGGAAAATCCCGGAAAACCGGTCGTACGGCGGCGCGCGAGCGATCGCTCGCGTGCAGGCCTCGCCCGAGCTGGAAAATGTGAAAATTAAAAGAAAATCGAGAGGTTTGAATTTTGATGCGAAATTTTTCTAAGTCCAAAAAATGTGAAAATCGTGAAAAATTAAAATTTTGTTTTTCTTTCGCAGGTCGCTAGTGCCGGTCGACAGCAACGCCCTGTGAAAGTTTCGCTGGAAAATTTGGAAAATTCGGGCAACGGCGCAGGAATTCTGCGATTTTTCGATATTGATCTGATCAATTAGTATGGAGATCTCGAGGTATAAGGTAACCTCGGTGTCGAAATTTCCTAAGTAGGTGTACGCGACAAAAGCGTTTTTCGCGGCGGAAAATCCCGGAAAACCGGTCGTACGGCGGCGCGCGAGCGATCGCTCGCGTGCAGGCCTCGCCCGAGCTGGAAAATGTGAAAATTAAAAGAAAATCGAGAGGTTTGAATTTTGATGCGAAATTTTTCTAAGTCCAAAAAATGTGAAAATCGTGAAAAATTAAAATTTTGTTTTTCTTTCGCAGGTCGCTAGTGCCGGTCGACAGCAACGCCCTGTGAAAGTTTCGCTGGAAAATTTGGAAAATTCGGGCAACGGCGCAGGAATTCTGCGATTTTTCGATATTGATCTGATCAATTAGTATGGAGATCTCGAGGTATAAGGTAACCTCGGTGTCGAAATTTCCTAAGTAGGTGTACGCGACAAAAGCGTTTTTCGCGGCGGAAAATCCCGGAAAACCGGTCGTACGGCGGCGCGCGAGCGATCGCTCGCGTGCAGGCCTCGCCCGAGCTGGAAAATGTGAAAATTAAAAGAAAATCGAGAGGTTTGAATTTTGATGCGAAATTTTTCTAAGTCCAAAAAATGTGAAAATCGTGAAAAATTAAAATTTTGTTTTTCTTTCGCAGGTCGCTAGTGCCGGTCGACAGCAACGCCCTGTGAAAGTTTCGCTGGAAAATTTGGAAAATTCGGGCAACGGCGCAGGAATTCTGCGATTTTTCGATATTGATCTGATCAATTAGTATGGAGATCTCGAGGTATAAGGTAACCTCGGTGTCGAAATTTCCTAAGTAGGTGTACGCGACAAAAGCGTTTTTCGCGGCGGAAAATCCCGGAAAACCGGTCGTACGGCGGCGCGCGAGCGATCGCTCGCGTGCAGGCCTCGCCCGAGCTGGAAAATGTGAAAATTAAAAGAAAATCGAGAGGTTTGAATTTTGATGCGAAATTTTTCTAAGTCCAAAAAATGTGAAAATCGTGAAAAATTAAAATTTTGTTTTTCTTTCGCAGGTCGCTAGTGCCGGTCGACAGCAACGCCCTGTGAAAGTTTCGCTGGAAAATTTGGAAAATTCGGGCAACGGCGCAGGAATTCTGCGATTTTTCGATATTGATCTGATCAATTAGTATGGAGATCTCGAGGTATAAGGTAACCTCGGTGTCGAAATTTCCTAAGTAGGTGTACGCGACAAAAGCGTTTTTCGCGGCGGAAAATCCCGGAAAACCGGTCGTACGGCGGCGCGCGAGCGATCGCTCGCGTGCAGGCCTCGCCCGAGCTGGAAAATGTGAAAATTAAAAGAAAATCGAGAGGTTTGAATTTTGATGCGAAATTTTTCTAAGTCCAAAAAATGTGAAAATCGTGAAAAATTAAAATTTTGTTTTTCTTTCGCAGGTCGCTAGTGCCGGTCGACAGCAACGCCCTGTGAAAGTTTCGCTGGAAAATTTGGAAAATTCGGGCAACGGCGCAGGAATTCTGCGATTTTTCGATATTGATCTGATCAATTAGTATGGAGATCTCGAGGTATAAGGTAACCTCGGTGTCGAAATTTCCTAAGTAGGTGTACGCGACAAAAGCGTTTTTCGCGGCGGAAAATCCCGGAAAACCGGTCGTACGGCGGCGCGCGAGCGATCGCTCGCGTGCAGGCCTCGCCCGAGCTGGAAAATGTGAAAATTAAAAGAAAATCGAGAGGTTTGAATTTTGATGCGAAATTTTTCTAAGTCCAAAAAATGTGAAAATCGTGAAAAATTAAAATTTTGTTTTTCTTTCGCAGGTCGCTAGTGCCGGTCGACAGCAACGCCCTGTGAAAGTTTCGCTGGAAAATTTGGAAAATTCGGGCAACGGCGCAGGAATTCTGCGATTTTTCGATATTGATCTGATCAATTAGTATGGAGATCTCGAGGTATAAGGTAACCTCGGTGTCGAAATTTCCTAAGTAGGTGTACGCGACAAAAGCGTTTTTCGCGGCGGAAAATCCCGGAAAACCGGTCGTACGGCGGCGCGCGAGCGATCGCTCGCGTGCAGGCCTCGCCCGAGCTGGAAAATGTGAAAATTAAAAGAAAATCGAGAGGTTTGAATTTTGATGCGAAATTTTTCTAAGTCCAAAAAATGTGAAAATCGTGAAAAATTAAAATTTTGTTTTTCTTTCGCAGGTCGCTAGTGCCGGTCGACAGCAACGCCCTGTGAAAGTTTCGCTGGAAAATTTGGAAAATTCGGGCAACGGCGCAGGAATTCTGCGATTTTTCGATATTGATCTGATCAATTAGTATGGAGATCTCGAGGTATAAGGTAACCTCGGTGTCGAAATTTCCTAAGTAGGTGTACGCGACAAAAGCGTTTTTCGCGGCGGAAAATCCCGGAAAACCGGTCGTACGGCGGCGCGCGAGCGATCGCTCGCGTGCAGGCCTCGCCCGAGCTGGAAAATGTGAAAATTAAAAGAAAATCGAGAGGTTTGAATTTTGATGCGAAATTTTTCTAAGTCCAAAAAATGTGAAAATCGTGAAAAATTAAAATTTTGTTTTTCTTTCGCAGGTCGCTAGTGCCGGTCGACAGCAACGCCCTGTGAAAGTTTCGCTGGAAAATTTGGAAAATTCGGGCAACGGCGCAGGAATTCTGCGATTTTTCGATATTGATCTGATCAATTAGTATGGAGATCTCGAGGTATAAGGTAACCTCGGTGTCGAAATTTCCTAAGTAGGTGTACGCGACAAAAGCGTTTTTCGCGGCGGAAAATCCCGGAAAACCGGTCGTACGGCGGCGCGCGAGCGATCGCTCGCGTGCAGGCCTCGCCCGAGCTGGAAAATGTGAAAATTAAAAGAAAATCGAGAGGTTTGAATTTTGATGCGAAATTTTTCTAAGTCCAAAAAATGTGAAAATCGTGAAAAATTAAAATTTTGTTTTTCTTTCGCAGGTCGCTAGTGCCGGTCGACAGCAACGCCCTGTGAAAGTTTCGCTGGAAAATTTGGAAAATTCGGGCAACGGCGCAGGAATTCTGCGATTTTTCGATATTGATCTGATCAATTAGTATGGAGATCTCGAGGTATAAGGTAACCTCGGTGTCGAAATTTCCTAAGTAGGTGTACGCGACAAAAGCGTTTTTCGCGGCGGAAAATCCCGGAAAACCGGTCGTACGGCGGCGCGCGAGCGATCGCTCGCGTGCAGGCCTCGCCCGAGCTGGAAAATGTGAAAATTAAAAGAAAATCGAGAGGTTTGAATTTTGATGCGAAATTTTTCTAAGTCCAAAAAATGTGAAAATCGTGAAAAATTAAAATTTTGTTTTTCTTTCGCAGGTCGCTAGTGCCGGTCGACAGCAACGCCCTGTGAAAGTTTCGCTGGAAAATTTGGAAAATTCGGGCAACGGCGCAGGAATTCTGCGATTTTTCGATATTGATCTGATCAATTAGTATGGAGATCTCGAGGTATAAGGTAACCTCGGTGTCGAAATTTCCTAAGTAGGTGTACGCGACAAAAGCGTTTTTCGCGGCGGAAAATCCCGGAAAACCGGTCGTACGGCGGCGCGCGAGCGATCGCTCGCGTGCAGGCCTCGCCCGAGCTGGAAAATGTGAAAATTAAAAGAAAATCGAGAGGTTTGAATTTTGATGCGAAATTTTTCTAAGTCCAAAAAATGTGAAAATCGTGAAAAATTAAAATTTTGTTTTTCTTTCGCAGGTCGCTAGTGCCGGTCGACAGCAACGCCCTGTGAAAGTTTCGCTGGAAAATTTGGAAAATTCGGGCAACGGCGCAGGAATTCTGCGATTTTTCGATATTGATCTGATCAATTAGTATGGAGATCTCGAGGTATAAGGTAACCTCGGTGTCGAAATTTCCTAAGTAGGTGTACGCGACAAAAGCGTTTTTCGCGGCGGAAAATCCCGGAAAACCGGTCGTACGGCGGCGCGCGAGCGATCGCTCGCGTGCAGGCCTCGCCCGAGCTGGAAAATGTGAAAATTAAAAGAAAATCGAGAGGTTTGAATTTTGATGCGAAATTTTTCTAAGTCCAAAAAATGTGAAAATCGTGAAAAATTAAAATTTTGTTTTTCTTTCGCAGGTCGCTAGTGCCGGTCGACAGCAACGCCCTGTGAAAGTTTCGCTGGAAAATTTGGAAAATTCGGGCAACGGCGCAGGAATTCTGCGATTTTTCGATATTGATCTGATCAATTAGTATGGAGATCTCGAGGTATAAGGTAACCTCGGTGTCGAAATTTCCTAAGTAGGTGTACGCGACAAAAGCGTTTTTCGCGGCGGAAAATCCCGGAAAACCGGTCGTACGGCGGCGCGCGAGCGATCGCTCGCGTGCAGGCCTCGCCCGAGCTGGAAAATGTGAAAATTAAAAGAAAATCGAGAGGTTTGAATTTTGATGCGAAATTTTTCTAAGTCCAAAAAATGTGAAAATCGTGAAAAATTAAAATTTTGTTTTTCTTTCGCAGGTCGCTAGTGCCGGTCGACAGCAACGCCCTGTGAAAGTTTCGCTGGAAAATTTGGAAAATTCGGGCAACGGCGCAGGAATTCTGCGATTTTTCGATATTGATCTGATCAATTAGTATGGAGATCTCGAGGTATAAGGTAACCTCGGTGTCGAAATTTCCTAAGTAGGTGTACGCGACAAAAGCGTTTTTCGCGGCGGAAAATCCCGGAAAACCGGTCGTACGGCGGCGCGCGAGCGATCGCTCGCGTGCAGGCCTCGCCCGAGCTGGAAAATGTGAAAATTAAAAGAAAATCGAGAGGTTTGAATTTTGATGCGAAATTTTTCTAAGTCCAAAAAATGTGAAAATCGTGAAAAATTAAAATTTTGTTTTTCTTTCGCAGGTCGCTAGTGCCGGTCGACAGCAACGCCCTGTGAAAGTTTCGCTGGAAAATTTGGAAAATTCGGGCAACGGCGCAGGAATTCTGCGATTTTTCGATATTGATCTGATCAATTAGTATGGAGATCTCGAGGTATAAGGTAACCTCGGTGTCGAAATTTCCTAAGTAGGTGTACGCGACAAAAGCGTTTTTCGCGGCGGAAAATCCCGGAAAACCGGTCGTACGGCGGCGCGCGAGCGATCGCTCGCGTGCAGGCCTCGCCCGAGCTGGAAAATGTGAAAATTAAAAGAAAATCGAGAGGTTTGAATTTTGATGCGAAATTTTTCTAAGTCCAAAAAATGTGAAAATCGTGAAAAATTAAAATTTTGTTTTTCTTTCGCAGGTCGCTAGTGCCGGTCGACAGCAACGCCCTGTGAAAGTTTCGCTGGAAAATTTGGAAAATTCGGGCAACGGCGCAGGAATTCTGCGATTTTTCGATATTGATCTGATCAATTAGTATGGAGATCTCGAGGTATAAGGTAACCTCGGTGTCGAAATTTCCTAAGTAGGTGTACGCGACAAAAGCGTTTTTCGCGGCGGAAAATCCCGGAAAACCGGTCGTACGGCGGCGCGCGAGCGATCGCTCGCGTGCAGGCCTCGCCCGAGCTGGAAAATGTGAAAATTAAAAGAAAATCGAGAGGTTTGAATTTTGATGCGAAATTTTTCTAAGTCCAAAAAATGTGAAAATCGTGAAAAATTAAAATTTTGTTTTTCTTTCGCAGGTCGCTAGTGCCGGTCGACAGCAACGCCCTGTGAAAGTTTCGCTGGAAAATTTGGAAAATTCGGGCAACGGCGCAGGAATTCTGCGATTTTTCGATATTGATCTGATCAATTAGTATGGAGATCTCGAGGTATAAGGTAACCTCGGTGTCGAAATTTCCTAAGTAGGTGTACGCGACAAAAGCGTTTTTCGCGGCGGAAAATCCCGGAAAACCGGTCGTACGGCGGCGCGCGAGCGATCGCTCGCGTGCAGGCCTCGCCCGAGCTGGAAAATGTGAAAATTAAAAGAAAATCGAGAGGTTTGAATTTTGATGCGAAATTTTTCTAAGTCCAAAAAATGTGAAAATCGTGAAAAATTAAAATTTTGTTTTTCTTTCGCAGGTCGCTAGTGCCGGTCGACAGCAACGCCCTGTGAAAGTTTCGCTGGAAAATTTGGAAAATTCGGGCAACGGCGCAGGAATTCTGCGATTTTTCGATATTGATCTGATCAATTAGTATGGAGATCTCGAGGTATAAGGTAACCTCGGTGTCGAAATTTCCTAAGTAGGTGTACGCGACAAAAGCGTTTTTCGCGGCGGAAAATCCCGGAAAACCGGTCGTACGGCGGCGCGCGAGCGATCGCTCGCGTGCAGGCCTCGCCCGAGCTGGAAAATGTGAAAATTAAAAGAAAATCGAGAGGTTTGAATTTTGATGCGAAATTTTTCTAAGTCCAAAAAATGTGAAAATCGTGAAAAATTAAAATTTTGTTTTTCTTTCGCAGGTCGCTAGTGCCGGTCGACAGCAACGCCCTGTGAAAGTTTCGCTGGAAAATTTGGAAAATTCGGGCAACGGCGCAGGAATTCTGCGATTTTTCGATATTGATCTGATCAATTAGTATGGAGATCTCGAGGTATAAGGTAACCTCGGTGTCGAAATTTCCTAAGTAGGTGTACGCGACAAAAGCGTTTTTCGCGGCGGAAAATCCCGGAAAACCGGTCGTACGGCGGCGCGCGAGCGATCGCTCGCGTGCAGGCCTCGCCCGAGCTGGAAAATGTGAAAATTAAAAGAAAATCGAGAGGTTTGAATTTTGATGCGAAATTTTTCTAAGTCCAAAAAATGTGAAAATCGTGAAAAATTAAAATTTTGTTTTTCTTTCGCAGGTCGCTAGTGCCGGTCGACAGCAACGCCCTGTGAAAGTTTCGCTGGAAAATTTGGAAAATTCGGGCAACGGCGCAGGAATTCTGCGATTTTTCGATATTGATCTGATCAATTAGTATGGAGATCTCGAGGTATAAGGTAACCTCGGTGTCGAAATTTCCTAAGTAGGTGTACGCGACAAAAGCGTTTTTCGCGGCGGAAAATCCCGGAAAACCGGTCGTACGGCGGCGCGCGAGCGATCGCTCGCGTGCAGGCCTCGCCCGAGCTGGAAAATGTGAAAATTAAAAGAAAATCGAGAGGTTTGAATTTTGATGCGAAATTTTTCTAAGTCCAAAAAATGTGAAAATCGTGAAAAATTAAAATTTTGTTTTTCTTTCGCAGGTCGCTAGTGCCGGTCGACAGCAACGCCCTGTGAAAGTTTCGCTGGAAAATTTGGAAAATTCGGGCAACGGCGCAGGAATTCTGCGATTTTTCGATATTGATCTGATCAATTAGTATGGAGATCTCGAGGTATAAGGTAACCTCGGTGTCGAAATTTCCTAAGTAGGTGTACGCGACAAAAGCGTTTTTCGCGGCGGAAAATCCCGGAAAACCGGTCGTACGGCGGCGCGCGAGCGATCGCTCGCGTGCAGGCCTCGCCCGAGCTGGAAAATGTGAAAATTAAAAGAAAATCGAGAGGTTTGAATTTTGATGCGAAATTTTTCTAAGTCCAAAAAATGTGAAAATCGTGAAAAATTAAAATTTTGTTTTTCTTTCGCAGGTCGCTAGTGCCGGTCGACAGCAACGCCCTGTGAAAGTTTCGCTGGAAAATTTGGAAAATTCGGGCAACGGCGCAGGAATTCTGCGATTTTTCGATATTGATCTGATCAATTAGTATGGAGATCTCGAGGTATAAGGTAACCTCGGTGTCGAAATTTCCTAAGTAGGTGTACGCGACAAAAGCGTTTTTCGCGGCGGAAAATCCCGGAAAACCGGTCGTACGGCGGCGCGCGAGCGATCGCTCGCGTGCAGGCCTCGCCCGAGCTGGAAAATGTGAAAATTAAAAGAAAATCGAGAGGTTTGAATTTTGATGCGAAATTTTTCTAAGTCCAAAAAATGTGAAAATCGTGAAAAATTAAAATTTTGTTTTTCTTTCGCAGGTCGCTAGTGCCGGTCGACAGCAACGCCCTGTGAAAGTTTCGCTGGAAAATTTGGAAAATTCGGGCAACGGCGCAGGAATTCTGCGATTTTTCGATATTGATCTGATCAATTAGTATGGAGATCTCGAGGTATAAGGTAACCTCGGTGTCGAAATTTCCTAAGTAGGTGTACGCGACAAAAGCGTTTTTCGCGGCGGAAAATCCCGGAAAACCGGTCGTACGGCGGCGCGCGAGCGATCGCTCGCGTGCAGGCCTCGCCCGAGCTGGAAAATGTGAAAATTAAAAGAAAATCGAGAGGTTTGAATTTTGATGCGAAATTTTTCTAAGTCCAAAAAATGTGAAAATCGTGAAAAATTAAAATTTTGTTTTTCTTTCGCAGGTCGCTAGTGCCGGTCGACAGCAACGCCCTGTGAAAGTTTCGCTGGAAAATTTGGAAAATTCGGGCAACGGCGCAGGAATTCTGCGATTTTTCGATATTGATCTGATCAATTAGTATGGAGATCTCGAGGTATAAGGTAACCTCGGTGTCGAAATTTCCTAAGTAGGTGTACGCGACAAAAGCGTTTTTCGCGGCGGAAAATCCCGGAAAACCGGTCGTACGGCGGCGCGCGAGCGATCGCTCGCGTGCAGGCCTCGCCCGAGCTGGAAAATGTGAAAATTAAAAGAAAATCGAGAGGTTTGAATTTTGATGCGAAATTTTTCTAAGTCCAAAAAATGTGAAAATCGTGAAAAATTAAAATTTTGTTTTTCTTTCGCAGGTCGCTAGTGCCGGTCGACAGCAACGCCCTGTGAAAGTTTCGCTGGAAAATTTGGAAAATTCGGGCAACGGCGCAGGAATTCTGCGATTTTTCGATATTGATCTGATCAATTAGTATGGAGATCTCGAGGTATAAGGTAACCTCGGTGTCGAAATTTCCTAAGTAGGTGTACGCGACAAAAGCGTTTTTCGCGGCGGAAAATCCCGGAAAACCGGTCGTACGGCGGCGCGCGAGCGATCGCTCGCGTGCAGGCCTCGCCCGAGCTGGAAAATGTGAAAATTAAAAGAAAATCGAGAGGTTTGAATTTTGATGCGAAATTTTTCTAAGTCCAAAAAATGTGAAAATCGTGAAAAATTAAAATTTTGTTTTTCTTTCGCAGGTCGCTAGTGCCGGTCGACAGCAACGCCCTGTGAAAGTTTCGCTGGAAAATTTGGAAAATTCGGGCAACGGCGCAGGAATTCTGCGATTTTTCGATATTGATCTGATCAATTAGTATGGAGATCTCGAGGTATAAGGTAACCTCGGTGTCGAAATTTCCTAAGTAGGTGTACGCGACAAAAGCGTTTTTCGCGGCGGAAAATCCCGGAAAACCGGTCGTACGGCGGCGCGCGAGCGATCGCTCGCGTGCAGGCCTCGCCCGAGCTGGAAAATGTGAAAATTAAAAGAAAATCGAGAGGTTTGAATTTTGATGCGAAATTTTTCTAAGTCCAAAAAATGTGAAAATCGTGAAAAATTAAAATTTTGTTTTTCTTTCGCAGGTCGCTAGTGCCGGTCGACAGCAACGCCCTGTGAAAGTTTCGCTGGAAAATTTGGAAAATTCGGGCAACGGCGCAGGAATTCTGCGATTTTTCGATATTGATCTGATCAATTAGTATGGAGATCTCGAGGTATAAGGTAACCTCGGTGTCGAAATTTCCTAAGTAGGTGTACGCGACAAAAGCGTTTTTCGCGGCGGAAAATCCCGGAAAACCGGTCGTACGGCGGCGCGCGAGCGATCGCTCGCGTGCAGGCCTCGCCCGAGCTGGAAAATGTGAAAATTAAAAGAAAATCGAGAGGTTTGAATTTTGATGCGAAATTTTTCTAAGTCCAAAAAATGTGAAAATCGTGAAAAATTAAAATTTTGTTTTTCTTTCGCAGGTCGCTAGTGCCGGTCGACAGCAACGCCCTGTGAAAGTTTCGCTGGAAAATTTGGAAAATTCGGGCAACGGCGCAGGAATTCTGCGATTTTTCGATATTGATCTGATCAATTAGTATGGAGATCTCGAGGTATAAGGTAACCTCGGTGTCGAAATTTCCTAAGTAGGTGTACGCGACAAAAGCGTTTTTCGCGGCGGAAAATCCCGGAAAACCGGTCGTACGGCGGCGCGCGAGCGATCGCTCGCGTGCAGGCCTCGCCCGAGCTGGAAAATGTGAAAATTAAAAGAAAATCGAGAGGTTTGAATTTTGATGCGAAATTTTTCTAAGTCCAAAAAATGTGAAAATCGTGAAAAATTAAAATTTTGTTTTTCTTTCGCAGGTCGCTAGTGCCGGTCGACAGCAACGCCCTGTGAAAGTTTCGCTGGAAAATTTGGAAAATTCGGGCAACGGCGCAGGAATTCTGCGATTTTTCGATATTGATCTGATCAATTAGTATGGAGATCTCGAGGTATAAGGTAACCTCGGTGTCGAAATTTCCTAAGTAGGTGTACGCGACAAAAGCGTTTTTCGCGGCGGAAAATCCCGGAAAACCGGTCGTACGGCGGCGCGCGAGCGATCGCTCGCGTGCAGGCCTCGCCCGAGCTGGAAAATGTGAAAATTAAAAGAAAATCGAGAGGTTTGAATTTTGATGCGAAATTTTTCTAAGTCCAAAAAATGTGAAAATCGTGAAAAATTAAAATTTTGTTTTTCTTTCGCAGGTCGCTAGTGCCGGTCGACAGCAACGCCCTGTGAAAGTTTCGCTGGAAAATTTGGAAAATTCGGGCAACGGCGCAGGAATTCTGCGATTTTTCGATATTGATCTGATCAATTAGTATGGAGATCTCGAGGTATAAGGTAACCTCGGTGTCGAAATTTCCTAAGTAGGTGTACGCGACAAAAGCGTTTTTCGCGGCGGAAAATCCCGGAAAACCGGTCGTACGGCGGCGCGCGAGCGATCGCTCGCGTGCAGGCCTCGCCCGAGCTGGAAAATGTGAAAATTAAAAGAAAATCGAGAGGTTTGAATTTTGATGCGAAATTTTTCTAAGTCCAAAAAATGTGAAAATCGTGAAAAATTAAAATTTTGTTTTTCTTTCGCAGGTCGCTAGTGCCGGTCGACAGCAACGCCCTGTGAAAGTTTCGCTGGAAAATTTGGAAAATTCGGGCAACGGCGCAGGAATTCTGCGATTTTTCGATATTGATCTGATCAATTAGTATGGAGATCTCGAGGTATAAGGTAACCTCGGTGTCGAAATTTCCTAAGTAGGTGTACGCGACAAAAGCGTTTTTCGCGGCGGAAAATCCCGGAAAACCGGTCGTACGGCGGCGCGCGAGCGATCGCTCGCGTGCAGGCCTCGCCCGAGCTGGAAAATGTGAAAATTAAAAGAAAATCGAGAGGTTTGAATTTTGATGCGAAATTTTTCTAAGTCCAAAAAATGTGAAAATCGTGAAAAATTAAAATTTTGTTTTTCTTTCGCAGGTCGCTAGTGCCGGTCGACAGCAACGCCCTGTGAAAGTTTCGCTGGAAAATTTGGAAAATTCGGGCAACGGCGCAGGAATTCTGCGATTTTTCGATATTGATCTGATCAATTAGTATGGAGATCTCGAGGTATAAGGTAACCTCGGTGTCGAAATTTCCTAAGTAGGTGTACGCGACAAAAGCGTTTTTCGCGGCGGAAAATCCCGGAAAACCGGTCGTACGGCGGCGCGCGAGCGATCGCTCGCGTGCAGGCCTCGCCCGAGCTGGAAAATGTGAAAATTAAAAGAAAATCGAGAGGTTTGAATTTTGATGCGAAATTTTTCTAAGTCCAAAAAATGTGAAAATCGTGAAAAATTAAAATTTTGTTTTTCTTTCGCAGGTCGCTAGTGCCGGTCGACAGCAACGCCCTGTGAAAGTTTCGCTGGAAAATTTGGAAAATTCGGGCAACGGCGCAGGAATTCTGCGATTTTTCGATATTGATCTGATCAATTAGTATGGAGATCTCGAGGTATAAGGTAACCTCGGTGTCGAAATTTCCTAAGTAGGTGTACGCGACAAAAGCGTTTTTCGCGGCGGAAAATCCCGGAAAACCGGTCGTACGGCGGCGCGCGAGCGATCGCTCGCGTGCAGGCCTCGCCCGAGCTGGAAAATGTGAAAATTAAAAGAAAATCGAGAGGTTTGAATTTTGATGCGAAATTTTTCTAAGTCCAAAAAATGTGAAAATCGTGAAAAATTAAAATTTTGTTTTTCTTTCGCAGGTCGCTAGTGCCGGTCGACAGCAACGCCCTGTGAAAGTTTCGCTGGAAAATTTGGAAAATTCGGGCAACGGCGCAGGAATTCTGCGATTTTTCGATATTGATCTGATCAATTAGTATGGAGATCTCGAGGTATAAGGTAACCTCGGTGTCGAAATTTCCTAAGTAGGTGTACGCGACAAAAGCGTTTTTCGCGGCGGAAAATCCCGGAAAACCGGTCGTACGGCGGCGCGCGAGCGATCGCTCGCGTGCAGGCCTCGCCCGAGCTGGAAAATGTGAAAATTAAAAGAAAATCGAGAGGTTTGAATTTTGATGCGAAATTTTTCTAAGTCCAAAAAATGTGAAAATCGTGAAAAATTAAAATTTTGTTTTTCTTTCGCAGGTCGCTAGTGCCGGTCGACAGCAACGCCCTGTGAAAGTTTCGCTGGAAAATTTGGAAAATTCGGGCAACGGCGCAGGAATTCTGCGATTTTTCGATATTGATCTGATCAATTAGTATGGAGATCTCGAGGTATAAGGTAACCTCGGTGTCGAAATTTCCTAAGTAGGTGTACGCGACAAAAGCGTTTTTCGCGGCGGAAAATCCCGGAAAACCGGTCGTACGGCGGCGCGCGAGCGATCGCTCGCGTGCAGGCCTCGCCCGAGCTGGAAAATGTGAAAATTAAAAGAAAATCGAGAGGTTTGAATTTTGATGCGAAATTTTTCTAAGTCCAAAAAATGTGAAAATCGTGAAAAATTAAAATTTTGTTTTTCTTTCGCAGGTCGCTAGTGCCGGTCGACAGCAACGCCCTGTGAAAGTTTCGCTGGAAAATTTGGAAAATTCGGGCAACGGCGCAGGAATTCTGCGATTTTTCGATATTGATCTGATCAATTAGTATGGAGATCTCGAGGTATAAGGTAACCTCGGTGTCGAAATTTCCTAAGTAGGTGTACGCGACAAAAGCGTTTTTCGCGGCGGAAAATCCCGGAAAACCGGTCGTACGGCGGCGCGCGAGCGATCGCTCGCGTGCAGGCCTCGCCCGAGCTGGAAAATGTGAAAATTAAAAGAAAATCGAGAGGTTTGAATTTTGATGCGAAATTTTTCTAAGTCCAAAAAATGTGAAAATCGTGAAAAATTAAAATTTTGTTTTTCTTTCGCAGGTCGCTAGTGCCGGTCGACAGCAACGCCCTGTGAAAGTTTCGCTGGAAAATTTGGAAAATTCGGGCAACGGCGCAGGAATTCTGCGATTTTTCGATATTGATCTGATCAATTAGTATGGAGATCTCGAGGTATAAGGTAACCTCGGTGTCGAAATTTCCTAAGTAGGTGTACGCGACAAAAGCGTTTTTCGCGGCGGAAAATCCCGGAAAACCGGTCGTACGGCGGCGCGCGAGCGATCGCTCGCGTGCAGGCCTCGCCCGAGCTGGAAAATGTGAAAATTAAAAGAAAATCGAGAGGTTTGAATTTTGATGCGAAATTTTTCTAAGTCCAAAAAATGTGAAAATCGTGAAAAATTAAAATTTTGTTTTTCTTTCGCAGGTCGCTAGTGCCGGTCGACAGCAACGCCCTGTGAAAGTTTCGCTGGAAAATTTGGAAAATTCGGGCAACGGCGCAGGAATTCTGCGATTTTTCGATATTGATCTGATCAATTAGTATGGAGATCTCGAGGTATAAGGTAACCTCGGTGTCGAAATTTCCTAAGTAGGTGTACGCGACAAAAGCGTTTTTCGCGGCGGAAAATCCCGGAAAACCGGTCGTACGGCGGCGCGCGAGCGATCGCTCGCGTGCAGGCCTCGCCCGAGCTGGAAAATGTGAAAATTAAAAGAAAATCGAGAGGTTTGAATTTTGATGCGAAATTTTTCTAAGTCCAAAAAATGTGAAAATCGTGAAAAATTAAAATTTTGTTTTTCTTTCGCAGGTCGCTAGTGCCGGTCGACAGCAACGCCCTGTGAAAGTTTCGCTGGAAAATTTGGAAAATTCGGGCAACGGCGCAGGAATTCTGCGATTTTTCGATATTGATCTGATCAATTAGTATGGAGATCTCGAGGTATAAGGTAACCTCGGTGTCGAAATTTCCTAAGTAGGTGTACGCGACAAAAGCGTTTTTCGCGGCGGAAAATCCCGGAAAACCGGTCGTACGGCGGCGCGCGAGCGATCGCTCGCGTGCAGGCCTCGCCCGAGCTGGAAAATGTGAAAATTAAAAGAAAATCGAGAGGTTTGAATTTTGATGCGAAATTTTTCTAAGTCCAAAAAATGTGAAAATCGTGAAAAATTAAAATTTTGTTTTTCTTTCGCAGGTCGCTAGTGCCGGTCGACAGCAACGCCCTGTGAAAGTTTCGCTGGAAAATTTGGAAAATTCGGGCAACGGCGCAGGAATTCTGCGATTTTTCGATATTGATCTGATCAATTAGTATGGAGATCTCGAGGTATAAGGTAACCTCGGTGTCGAAATTTCCTAAGTAGGTGTACGCGACAAAAGCGTTTTTCGCGGCGGAAAATCCCGGAAAACCGGTCGTACGGCGGCGCGCGAGCGATCGCTCGCGTGCAGGCCTCGCCCGAGCTGGAAAATGTGAAAATTAAAAGAAAATCGAGAGGTTTGAATTTTGATGCGAAATTTTTCTAAGTCCAAAAAATGTGAAAATCGTGAAAAATTAAAATTTTGTTTTTCTTTCGCAGGTCGCTAGTGCCGGTCGACAGCAACGCCCTGTGAAAGTTTCGCTGGAAAATTTGGAAAATTCGGGCAACGGCGCAGGAATTCTGCGATTTTTCGATATTGATCTGATCAATTAGTATGGAGATCTCGAGGTATAAGGTAACCTCGGTGTCGAAATTTCCTAAGTAGGTGTACGCGACAAAAGCGTTTTTCGCGGCGGAAAATCCCGGAAAACCGGTCGTACGGCGGCGCGCGAGCGATCGCTCGCGTGCAGGCCTCGCCCGAGCTGGAAAATGTGAAAATTAAAAGAAAATCGAGAGGTTTGAATTTTGATGCGAAATTTTTCTAAGTCCAAAAAATGTGAAAATCGTGAAAAATTAAAATTTTGTTTTTCTTTCGCAGGTCGCTAGTGCCGGTCGACAGCAACGCCCTGTGAAAGTTTCGCTGGAAAATTTGGAAAATTCGGGCAACGGCGCAGGAATTCTGCGATTTTTCGATATTGATCTGATCAATTAGTATGGAGATCTCGAGGTATAAGGTAACCTCGGTGTCGAAATTTCCTAAGTAGGTGTACGCGACAAAAGCGTTTTTCGCGGCGGAAAATCCCGGAAAACCGGTCGTACGGCGGCGCGCGAGCGATCGCTCGCGTGCAGGCCTCGCCCGAGCTGGAAAATGTGAAAATTAAAAGAAAATCGAGAGGTTTGAATTTTGATGCGAAATTTTTCTAAGTCCAAAAAATGTGAAAATCGTGAAAAATTAAAATTTTGTTTTTCTTTCGCAGGTCGCTAGTGCCGGTCGACAGCAACGCCCTGTGAAAGTTTCGCTGGAAAATTTGGAAAATTCGGGCAACGGCGCAGGAATTCTGCGATTTTTCGATATTGATCTGATCAATTAGTATGGAGATCTCGAGGTATAAGGTAACCTCGGTGTCGAAATTTCCTAAGTAGGTGTACGCGACAAAAGCGTTTTTCGCGGCGGAAAATCCCGGAAAACCGGTCGTACGGCGGCGCGCGAGCGATCGCTCGCGTGCAGGCCTCGCCCGAGCTGGAAAATGTGAAAATTAAAAGAAAATCGAGAGGTTTGAATTTTGATGCGAAATTTTTCTAAGTCCAAAAAATGTGAAAATCGTGAAAAATTAAAATTTTGTTTTTCTTTCGCAGGTCGCTAGTGCCGGTCGACAGCAACGCCCTGTGAAAGTTTCGCTGGAAAATTTGGAAAATTCGGGCAACGGCGCAGGAATTCTGCGATTTTTCGATATTGATCTGATCAATTAGTATGGAGATCTCGAGGTATAAGGTAACCTCGGTGTCGAAATTTCCTAAGTAGGTGTACGCGACAAAAGCGTTTTTCGCGGCGGAAAATCCCGGAAAACCGGTCGTACGGCGGCGCGCGAGCGATCGCTCGCGTGCAGGCCTCGCCCGAGCTGGAAAATGTGAAAATTAAAAGAAAATCGAGAGGTTTGAATTTTGATGCGAAATTTTTCTAAGTCCAAAAAATGTGAAAATCGTGAAAAATTAAAATTTTGTTTTTCTTTCGCAGGTCGCTAGTGCCGGTCGACAGCAACGCCCTGTGAAAGTTTCGCTGGAAAATTTGGAAAATTCGGGCAACGGCGCAGGAATTCTGCGATTTTTCGATATTGATCTGATCAATTAGTATGGAGATCTCGAGGTATAAGGTAACCTCGGTGTCGAAATTTCCTAAGTAGGTGTACGCGACAAAAGCGTTTTTCGCGGCGGAAAATCCCGGAAAACCGGTCGTACGGCGGCGCGCGAGCGATCGCTCGCGTGCAGGCCTCGCCCGAGCTGGAAAATGTGAAAATTAAAAGAAAATCGAGAGGTTTGAATTTTGATGCGAAATTTTTCTAAGTCCAAAAAATGTGAAAATCGTGAAAAATTAAAATTTTGTTTTTCTTTCGCAGGTCGCTAGTGCCGGTCGACAGCAACGCCCTGTGAAAGTTTCGCTGGAAAATTTGGAAAATTCGGGCAACGGCGCAGGAATTCTGCGATTTTTCGATATTGATCTGATCAATTAGTATGGAGATCTCGAGGTATAAGGTAACCTCGGTGTCGAAATTTCCTAAGTAGGTGTACGCGACAAAAGCGTTTTTCGCGGCGGAAAATCCCGGAAAACCGGTCGTACGGCGGCGCGCGAGCGATCGCTCGCGTGCAGGCCTCGCCCGAGCTGGAAAATGTGAAAATTAAAAGAAAATCGAGAGGTTTGAATTTTGATGCGAAATTTTTCTAAGTCCAAAAAATGTGAAAATCGTGAAAAATTAAAATTTTGTTTTTCTTTCGCAGGTCGCTAGTGCCGGTCGACAGCAACGCCCTGTGAAAGTTTCGCTGGAAAATTTGGAAAATTCGGGCAACGGCGCAGGAATTCTGCGATTTTTCGATATTGATCTGATCAATTAGTATGGAGATCTCGAGGTATAAGGTAACCTCGGTGTCGAAATTTCCTAAGTAGGTGTACGCGACAAAAGCGTTTTTCGCGGCGGAAAATCCCGGAAAACCGGTCGTACGGCGGCGCGCGAGCGATCGCTCGCGTGCAGGCCTCGCCCGAGCTGGAAAATGTGAAAATTAAAAGAAAATCGAGAGGTTTGAATTTTGATGCGAAATTTTTCTAAGTCCAAAAAATGTGAAAATCGTGAAAAATTAAAATTTTGTTTTTCTTTCGCAGGTCGCTAGTGCCGGTCGACAGCAACGCCCTGTGAAAGTTTCGCTGGAAAATTTGGAAAATTCGGGCAACGGCGCAGGAATTCTGCGATTTTTCGATATTGATCTGATCAATTAGTATGGAGATCTCGAGGTATAAGGTAACCTCGGTGTCGAAATTTCCTAAGTAGGTGTACGCGACAAAAGCGTTTTTCGCGGCGGAAAATCCCGGAAAACCGGTCGTACGGCGGCGCGCGAGCGATCGCTCGCGTGCAGGCCTCGCCCGAGCTGGAAAATGTGAAAATTAAAAGAAAATCGAGAGGTTTGAATTTTGATGCGAAATTTTTCTAAGTCCAAAAAATGTGAAAATCGTGAAAAATTAAAATTTTGTTTTTCTTTCGCAGGTCGCTAGTGCCGGTCGACAGCAACGCCCTGTGAAAGTTTCGCTGGAAAATTTGGAAAATTCGGGCAACGGCGCAGGAATTCTGCGATTTTTCGATATTGATCTGATCAATTAGTATGGAGATCTCGAGGTATAAGGTAACCTCGGTGTCGAAATTTCCTAAGTAGGTGTACGCGACAAAAGCGTTTTTCGCGGCGGAAAATCCCGGAAAACCGGTCGTACGGCGGCGCGCGAGCGATCGCTCGCGTGCAGGCCTCGCCCGAGCTGGAAAATGTGAAAATTAAAAGAAAATCGAGAGGTTTGAATTTTGATGCGAAATTTTTCTAAGTCCAAAAAATGTGAAAATCGTGAAAAATTAAAATTTTGTTTTTCTTTCGCAGGTCGCTAGTGCCGGTCGACAGCAACGCCCTGTGAAAGTTTCGCTGGAAAATTTGGAAAATTCGGGCAACGGCGCAGGAATTCTGCGATTTTTCGATATTGATCTGATCAATTAGTATGGAGATCTCGAGGTATAAGGTAACCTCGGTGTCGAAATTTCCTAAGTAGGTGTACGCGACAAAAGCGTTTTTCGCGGCGGAAAATCCCGGAAAACCGGTCGTACGGCGGCGCGCGAGCGATCGCTCGCGTGCAGGCCTCGCCCGAGCTGGAAAATGTGAAAATTAAAAGAAAATCGAGAGGTTTGAATTTTGATGCGAAATTTTTCTAAGTCCAAAAAATGTGAAAATCGTGAAAAATTAAAATTTTGTTTTTCTTTCGCAGGTCGCTAGTGCCGGTCGACAGCAACGCCCTGTGAAAGTTTCGCTGGAAAATTTGGAAAATTCGGGCAACGGCGCAGGAATTCTGCGATTTTTCGATATTGATCTGATCAATTAGTATGGAGATCTCGAGGTATAAGGTAACCTCGGTGTCGAAATTTCCTAAGTAGGTGTACGCGACAAAAGCGTTTTTCGCGGCGGAAAATCCCGGAAAACCGGTCGTACGGCGGCGCGCGAGCGATCGCTCGCGTGCAGGCCTCGCCCGAGCTGGAAAATGTGAAAATTAAAAGAAAATCGAGAGGTTTGAATTTTGATGCGAAATTTTTCTAAGTCCAAAAAATGTGAAAATCGTGAAAAATTAAAATTTTGTTTTTCTTTCGCAGGTCGCTAGTGCCGGTCGACAGCAACGCCCTGTGAAAGTTTCGCTGGAAAATTTGGAAAATTCGGGCAACGGCGCAGGAATTCTGCGATTTTTCGATATTGATCTGATCAATTAGTATGGAGATCTCGAGGTATAAGGTAACCTCGGTGTCGAAATTTCCTAAGTAGGTGTACGCGACAAAAGCGTTTTTCGCGGCGGAAAATCCCGGAAAACCGGTCGTACGGCGGCGCGCGAGCGATCGCTCGCGTGCAGGCCTCGCCCGAGCTGGAAAATGTGAAAATTAAAAGAAAATCGAGAGGTTTGAATTTTGATGCGAAATTTTTCTAAGTCCAAAAAATGTGAAAATCGTGAAAAATTAAAATTTTGTTTTTCTTTCGCAGGTCGCTAGTGCCGGTCGACAGCAACGCCCTGTGAAAGTTTCGCTGGAAAATTTGGAAAATTCGGGCAACGGCGCAGGAATTCTGCGATTTTTCGATATTGATCTGATCAATTAGTATGGAGATCTCGAGGTATAAGGTAACCTCGGTGTCGAAATTTCCTAAGTAGGTGTACGCGACAAAAGCGTTTTTCGCGGCGGAAAATCCCGGAAAACCGGTCGTACGGCGGCGCGCGAGCGATCGCTCGCGTGCAGGCCTCGCCCGAGCTGGAAAATGTGAAAATTAAAAGAAAATCGAGAGGTTTGAATTTTGATGCGAAATTTTTCTAAGTCCAAAAAATGTGAAAATCGTGAAAAATTAAAATTTTGTTTTTCTTTCGCAGGTCGCTAGTGCCGGTCGACAGCAACGCCCTGTGAAAGTTTCGCTGGAAAATTTGGAAAATTCGGGCAACGGCGCAGGAATTCTGCGATTTTTCGATATTGATCTGATCAATTAGTATGGAGATCTCGAGGTATAAGGTAACCTCGGTGTCGAAATTTCCTAAGTAGGTGTACGCGACAAAAGCGTTTTTCGCGGCGGAAAATCCCGGAAAACCGGTCGTACGGCGGCGCGCGAGCGATCGCTCGCGTGCAGGCCTCGCCCGAGCTGGAAAATGTGAAAATTAAAAGAAAATCGAGAGGTTTGAATTTTGATGCGAAATTTTTCTAAGTCCAAAAAATGTGAAAATCGTGAAAAATTAAAATTTTGTTTTTCTTTCGCAGGTCGCTAGTGCCGGTCGACAGCAACGCCCTGTGAAAGTTTCGCTGGAAAATTTGGAAAATTCGGGCAACGGCGCAGGAATTCTGCGATTTTTCGATATTGATCTGATCAATTAGTATGGAGATCTCGAGGTATAAGGTAACCTCGGTGTCGAAATTTCCTAAGTAGGTGTACGCGACAAAAGCGTTTTTCGCGGCGGAAAATCCCGGAAAACCGGTCGTACGGCGGCGCGCGAGCGATCGCTCGCGTGCAGGCCTCGCCCGAGCTGGAAAATGTGAAAATTAAAAGAAAATCGAGAGGTTTGAATTTTGATGCGAAATTTTTCTAAGTCCAAAAAATGTGAAAATCGTGAAAAATTAAAATTTTGTTTTTCTTTCGCAGGTCGCTAGTGCCGGTCGACAGCAACGCCCTGTGAAAGTTTCGCTGGAAAATTTGGAAAATTCGGGCAACGGCGCAGGAATTCTGCGATTTTTCGATATTGATCTGATCAATTAGTATGGAGATCTCGAGGTATAAGGTAACCTCGGTGTCGAAATTTCCTAAGTAGGTGTACGCGACAAAAGCGTTTTTCGCGGCGGAAAATCCCGGAAAACCGGTCGTACGGCGGCGCGCGAGCGATCGCTCGCGTGCAGGCCTCGCCCGAGCTGGAAAATGTGAAAATTAAAAGAAAATCGAGAGGTTTGAATTTTGATGCGAAATTTTTCTAAGTCCAAAAAATGTGAAAATCGTGAAAAATTAAAATTTTGTTTTTCTTTCGCAGGTCGCTAGTGCCGGTCGACAGCAACGCCCTGTGAAAGTTTCGCTGGAAAATTTGGAAAATTCGGGCAACGGCGCAGGAATTCTGCGATTTTTCGATATTGATCTGATCAATTAGTATGGAGATCTCGAGGTATAAGGTAACCTCGGTGTCGAAATTTCCTAAGTAGGTGTACGCGACAAAAGCGTTTTTCGCGGCGGAAAATCCCGGAAAACCGGTCGTACGGCGGCGCGCGAGCGATCGCTCGCGTGCAGGCCTCGCCCGAGCTGGAAAATGTGAAAATTAAAAGAAAATCGAGAGGTTTGAATTTTGATGCGAAATTTTTCTAAGTCCAAAAAATGTGAAAATCGTGAAAAATTAAAATTTTGTTTTTCTTTCGCAGGTCGCTAGTGCCGGTCGACAGCAACGCCCTGTGAAAGTTTCGCTGGAAAATTTGGAAAATTCGGGCAACGGCGCAGGAATTCTGCGATTTTTCGATATTGATCTGATCAATTAGTATGGAGATCTCGAGGTATAAGGTAACCTCGGTGTCGAAATTTCCTAAGTAGGTGTACGCGACAAAAGCGTTTTTCGCGGCGGAAAATCCCGGAAAACCGGTCGTACGGCGGCGCGCGAGCGATCGCTCGCGTGCAGGCCTCGCCCGAGCTGGAAAATGTGAAAATTAAAAGAAAATCGAGAGGTTTGAATTTTGATGCGAAATTTTTCTAAGTCCAAAAAATGTGAAAATCGTGAAAAATTAAAATTTTGTTTTTCTTTCGCAGGTCGCTAGTGCCGGTCGACAGCAACGCCCTGTGAAAGTTTCGCTGGAAAATTTGGAAAATTCGGGCAACGGCGCAGGAATTCTGCGATTTTTCGATATTGATCTGATCAATTAGTATGGAGATCTCGAGGTATAAGGTAACCTCGGTGTCGAAATTTCCTAAGTAGGTGTACGCGACAAAAGCGTTTTTCGCGGCGGAAAATCCCGGAAAACCGGTCGTACGGCGGCGCGCGAGCGATCGCTCGCGTGCAGGCCTCGCCCGAGCTGGAAAATGTGAAAATTAAAAGAAAATCGAGAGGTTTGAATTTTGATGCGAAATTTTTCTAAGTCCAAAAAATGTGAAAATCGTGAAAAATTAAAATTTTGTTTTTCTTTCGCAGGTCGCTAGTGCCGGTCGACAGCAACGCCCTGTGAAAGTTTCGCTGGAAAATTTGGAAAATTCGGGCAACGGCGCAGGAATTCTGCGATTTTTCGATATTGATCTGATCAATTAGTATGGAGATCTCGAGGTATAAGGTAACCTCGGTGTCGAAATTTCCTAAGTAGGTGTACGCGACAAAAGCGTTTTTCGCGGCGGAAAATCCCGGAAAACCGGTCGTACGGCGGCGCGCGAGCGATCGCTCGCGTGCAGGCCTCGCCCGAGCTGGAAAATGTGAAAATTAAAAGAAAATCGAGAGGTTTGAATTTTGATGCGAAATTTTTCTAAGTCCAAAAAATGTGAAAATCGTGAAAAATTAAAATTTTGTTTTTCTTTCGCAGGTCGCTAGTGCCGGTCGACAGCAACGCCCTGTGAAAGTTTCGCTGGAAAATTTGGAAAATTCGGGCAACGGCGCAGGAATTCTGCGATTTTTCGATATTGATCTGATCAATTAGTATGGAGATCTCGAGGTATAAGGTAACCTCGGTGTCGAAATTTCCTAAGTAGGTGTACGCGACAAAAGCGTTTTTCGCGGCGGAAAATCCCGGAAAACCGGTCGTACGGCGGCGCGCGAGCGATCGCTCGCGTGCAGGCCTCGCCCGAGCTGGAAAATGTGAAAATTAAAAGAAAATCGAGAGGTTTGAATTTTGATGCGAAATTTTTCTAAGTCCAAAAAATGTGAAAATCGTGAAAAATTAAAATTTTGTTTTTCTTTCGCAGGTCGCTAGTGCCGGTCGACAGCAACGCCCTGTGAAAGTTTCGCTGGAAAATTTGGAAAATTCGGGCAACGGCGCAGGAATTCTGCGATTTTTCGATATTGATCTGATCAATTAGTATGGAGATCTCGAGGTATAAGGTAACCTCGGTGTCGAAATTTCCTAAGTAGGTGTACGCGACAAAAGCGTTTTTCGCGGCGGAAAATCCCGGAAAACCGGTCGTACGGCGGCGCGCGAGCGATCGCTCGCGTGCAGGCCTCGCCCGAGCTGGAAAATGTGAAAATTAAAAGAAAATCGAGAGGTTTGAATTTTGATGCGAAATTTTTCTAAGTCCAAAAAATGTGAAAATCGTGAAAAATTAAAATTTTGTTTTTCTTTCGCAGGTCGCTAGTGCCGGTCGACAGCAACGCCCTGTGAAAGTTTCGCTGGAAAATTTGGAAAATTCGGGCAACGGCGCAGGAATTCTGCGATTTTTCGATATTGATCTGATCAATTAGTATGGAGATCTCGAGGTATAAGGTAACCTCGGTGTCGAAATTTCCTAAGTAGGTGTACGCGACAAAAGCGTTTTTCGCGGCGGAAAATCCCGGAAAACCGGTCGTACGGCGGCGCGCGAGCGATCGCTCGCGTGCAGGCCTCGCCCGAGCTGGAAAATGTGAAAATTAAAAGAAAATCGAGAGGTTTGAATTTTGATGCGAAATTTTTCTAAGTCCAAAAAATGTGAAAATCGTGAAAAATTAAAATTTTGTTTTTCTTTCGCAGGTCGCTAGTGCCGGTCGACAGCAACGCCCTGTGAAAGTTTCGCTGGAAAATTTGGAAAATTCGGGCAACGGCGCAGGAATTCTGCGATTTTTCGATATTGATCTGATCAATTAGTATGGAGATCTCGAGGTATAAGGTAACCTCGGTGTCGAAATTTCCTAAGTAGGTGTACGCGACAAAAGCGTTTTTCGCGGCGGAAAATCCCGGAAAACCGGTCGTACGGCGGCGCGCGAGCGATCGCTCGCGTGCAGGCCTCGCCCGAGCTGGAAAATGTGAAAATTAAAAGAAAATCGAGAGGTTTGAATTTTGATGCGAAATTTTTCTAAGTCCAAAAAATGTGAAAATCGTGAAAAATTAAAATTTTGTTTTTCTTTCGCAGGTCGCTAGTGCCGGTCGACAGCAACGCCCTGTGAAAGTTTCGCTGGAAAATTTGGAAAATTCGGGCAACGGCGCAGGAATTCTGCGATTTTTCGATATTGATCTGATCAATTAGTATGGAGATCTCGAGGTATAAGGTAACCTCGGTGTCGAAATTTCCTAAGTAGGTGTACGCGACAAAAGCGTTTTTCGCGGCGGAAAATCCCGGAAAACCGGTCGTACGGCGGCGCGCGAGCGATCGCTCGCGTGCAGGCCTCGCCCGAGCTGGAAAATGTGAAAATTAAAAGAAAATCGAGAGGTTTGAATTTTGATGCGAAATTTTTCTAAGTCCAAAAAATGTGAAAATCGTGAAAAATTAAAATTTTGTTTTTCTTTCGCAGGTCGCTAGTGCCGGTCGACAGCAACGCCCTGTGAAAGTTTCGCTGGAAAATTTGGAAAATTCGGGCAACGGCGCAGGAATTCTGCGATTTTTCGATATTGATCTGATCAATTAGTATGGAGATCTCGAGGTATAAGGTAACCTCGGTGTCGAAATTTCCTAAGTAGGTGTACGCGACAAAAGCGTTTTTCGCGGCGGAAAATCCCGGAAAACCGGTCGTACGGCGGCGCGCGAGCGATCGCTCGCGTGCAGGCCTCGCCCGAGCTGGAAAATGTGAAAATTAAAAGAAAATCGAGAGGTTTGAATTTTGATGCGAAATTTTTCTAAGTCCAAAAAATGTGAAAATCGTGAAAAATTAAAATTTTGTTTTTCTTTCGCAGGTCGCTAGTGCCGGTCGACAGCAACGCCCTGTGAAAGTTTCGCTGGAAAATTTGGAAAATTCGGGCAACGGCGCAGGAATTCTGCGATTTTTCGATATTGATCTGATCAATTAGTATGGAGATCTCGAGGTATAAGGTAACCTCGGTGTCGAAATTTCCTAAGTAGGTGTACGCGACAAAAGCGTTTTTCGCGGCGGAAAATCCCGGAAAACCGGTCGTACGGCGGCGCGCGAGCGATCGCTCGCGTGCAGGCCTCGCCCGAGCTGGAAAATGTGAAAATTAAAAGAAAATCGAGAGGTTTGAATTTTGATGCGAAATTTTTCTAAGTCCAAAAAATGTGAAAATCGTGAAAAATTAAAATTTTGTTTTTCTTTCGCAGGTCGCTAGTGCCGGTCGACAGCAACGCCCTGTGAAAGTTTCGCTGGAAAATTTGGAAAATTCGGGCAACGGCGCAGGAATTCTGCGATTTTTCGATATTGATCTGATCAATTAGTATGGAGATCTCGAGGTATAAGGTAACCTCGGTGTCGAAATTTCCTAAGTAGGTGTACGCGACAAAAGCGTTTTTCGCGGCGGAAAATCCCGGAAAACCGGTCGTACGGCGGCGCGCGAGCGATCGCTCGCGTGCAGGCCTCGCCCGAGCTGGAAAATGTGAAAATTAAAAGAAAATCGAGAGGTTTGAATTTTGATGCGAAATTTTTCTAAGTCCAAAAAATGTGAAAATCGTGAAAAATTAAAATTTTGTTTTTCTTTCGCAGGTCGCTAGTGCCGGTCGACAGCAACGCCCTGTGAAAGTTTCGCTGGAAAATTTGGAAAATTCGGGCAACGGCGCAGGAATTCTGCGATTTTTCGATATTGATCTGATCAATTAGTATGGAGATCTCGAGGTATAAGGTAACCTCGGTGTCGAAATTTCCTAAGTAGGTGTACGCGACAAAAGCGTTTTTCGCGGCGGAAAATCCCGGAAAACCGGTCGTACGGCGGCGCGCGAGCGATCGCTCGCGTGCAGGCCTCGCCCGAGCTGGAAAATGTGAAAATTAAAAGAAAATCGAGAGGTTTGAATTTTGATGCGAAATTTTTCTAAGTCCAAAAAATGTGAAAATCGTGAAAAATTAAAATTTTGTTTTTCTTTCGCAGGTCGCTAGTGCCGGTCGACAGCAACGCCCTGTGAAAGTTTCGCTGGAAAATTTGGAAAATTCGGGCAACGGCGCAGGAATTCTGCGATTTTTCGATATTGATCTGATCAATTAGTATGGAGATCTCGAGGTATAAGGTAACCTCGGTGTCGAAATTTCCTAAGTAGGTGTACGCGACAAAAGCGTTTTTCGCGGCGGAAAATCCCGGAAAACCGGTCGTACGGCGGCGCGCGAGCGATCGCTCGCGTGCAGGCCTCGCCCGAGCTGGAAAATGTGAAAATTAAAAGAAAATCGAGAGGTTTGAATTTTGATGCGAAATTTTTCTAAGTCCAAAAAATGTGAAAATCGTGAAAAATTAAAATTTTGTTTTTCTTTCGCAGGTCGCTAGTGCCGGTCGACAGCAACGCCCTGTGAAAGTTTCGCTGGAAAATTTGGAAAATTCGGGCAACGGCGCAGGAATTCTGCGATTTTTCGATATTGATCTGATCAATTAGTATGGAGATCTCGAGGTATAAGGTAACCTCGGTGTCGAAATTTCCTAAGTAGGTGTACGCGACAAAAGCGTTTTTCGCGGCGGAAAATCCCGGAAAACCGGTCGTACGGCGGCGCGCGAGCGATCGCTCGCGTGCAGGCCTCGCCCGAGCTGGAAAATGTGAAAATTAAAAGAAAATCGAGAGGTTTGAATTTTGATGCGAAATTTTTCTAAGTCCAAAAAATGTGAAAATCGTGAAAAATTAAAATTTTGTTTTTCTTTCGCAGGTCGCTAGTGCCGGTCGACAGCAACGCCCTGTGAAAGTTTCGCTGGAAAATTTGGAAAATTCGGGCAACGGCGCAGGAATTCTGCGATTTTTCGATATTGATCTGATCAATTAGTATGGAGATCTCGAGGTATAAGGTAACCTCGGTGTCGAAATTTCCTAAGTAGGTGTACGCGACAAAAGCGTTTTTCGCGGCGGAAAATCCCGGAAAACCGGTCGTACGGCGGCGCGCGAGCGATCGCTCGCGTGCAGGCCTCGCCCGAGCTGGAAAATGTGAAAATTAAAAGAAAATCGAGAGGTTTGAATTTTGATGCGAAATTTTTCTAAGTCCAAAAAATGTGAAAATCGTGAAAAATTAAAATTTTGTTTTTCTTTCGCAGGTCGCTAGTGCCGGTCGACAGCAACGCCCTGTGAAAGTTTCGCTGGAAAATTTGGAAAATTCGGGCAACGGCGCAGGAATTCTGCGATTTTTCGATATTGATCTGATCAATTAGTATGGAGATCTCGAGGTATAAGGTAACCTCGGTGTCGAAATTTCCTAAGTAGGTGTACGCGACAAAAGCGTTTTTCGCGGCGGAAAATCCCGGAAAACCGGTCGTACGGCGGCGCGCGAGCGATCGCTCGCGTGCAGGCCTCGCCCGAGCTGGAAAATGTGAAAATTAAAAGAAAATCGAGAGGTTTGAATTTTGATGCGAAATTTTTCTAAGTCCAAAAAATGTGAAAATCGTGAAAAATTAAAATTTTGTTTTTCTTTCGCAGGTCGCTAGTGCCGGTCGACAGCAACGCCCTGTGAAAGTTTCGCTGGAAAATTTGGAAAATTCGGGCAACGGCGCAGGAATTCTGCGATTTTTCGATATTGATCTGATCAATTAGTATGGAGATCTCGAGGTATAAGGTAACCTCGGTGTCGAAATTTCCTAAGTAGGTGTACGCGACAAAAGCGTTTTTCGCGGCGGAAAATCCCGGAAAACCGGTCGTACGGCGGCGCGCGAGCGATCGCTCGCGTGCAGGCCTCGCCCGAGCTGGAAAATGTGAAAATTAAAAGAAAATCGAGAGGTTTGAATTTTGATGCGAAATTTTTCTAAGTCCAAAAAATGTGAAAA